>CM062568.1:2136416-3421416 GCA_031468815.1 Morus bassanus | reverse complement strand
CCCTCGCACCCACCTCTGCACCCACCTCTTCTGCTCGCACCCACTTCTGCAGGCACTTGCTCCCCTCGCACCCACCTCTGCACCCGCTGCTTCTGCTTGTACCCACTTCTGCAGGCACTTGCTCCCCTCGCACCCACCTCTGCACCCACTGCTTCTGCTTGCACCCACTTCTGCAGGCACTTGCTCCCCTCGCACCCAGCTCTGCACCCACTGCTTCTGCTTGTACCCACTTCTGCAGGCACTTGCTCCCCTCGCACCCACATCTGCACCCGCTGCTTCTGCTCGCACCTTGCACTTCTGCAGGCACTTGCTCCCCTCGCACCCACCTCTGCACCCGCTGCTTCTGCTTGTACCCACTTCTGCAGGCACTTGCTCCCCTCGCACCCACCTCTGCACCCACTGCTTCTGCTTGCACCCACTTCTGGCTTTTTCCCTTTGCACCCGCCCCTGCAACCACTTAATCCTTTTGCACGCACCCCTGCAGGGATGCGGATGCACCTTGCACTTCCCCCCGCAACTACTTGCTCCCGTGGCACCCACCTCTGCACCCGCTGCTTCTGCTTGCACCTAATTCTGCAGGCGCTTTCTCCTCTTGCAACCACTTAATCCCTTTGCACGCACCCCTGCAGGGATGTGCACCTTGCACTTCCCCTGCCAGCCACTTGTTCCCCTGGCACCCACCTCTGCAGGCACCTTTTCCCCTTGTGCCCAGCCCTGCAGTGTATTTTCTCCTTTTGCACTCGAGGGTGCATGGGCTGTTGCAGCCTGGGTTTATTCCCTGGGCCCTGCTGATTGCAGGCAGGTCATCCCCAAGGGAAAAATCCAGTGCGCCATTCCCAGTGGCCACGGGCCTCTGGGGCCACCCTGAGCAATTGCAATTTCCCACATGTTTTGGGGGGGGTCTTTGCTTCAGGGAAAGCGTGCAAACCTGTGTGGCGCCAAGCGCCCGTGCCAGACTCATAGCACAGGTTGTAGGGATACATGGAAAACCAGTGCTTGATATTGCCCCCTCCAGGGAGTTTTCACCCCATAGCAGCAAACTATTTACAGCATGCATATTACCCATGCGTTCCAGTATTTTACCACTGACAGCTAGAGGAATAGGATGAAACCCCAGAAAATGCAAAATTGAAATCCTTTAAACACTCACTGGAAATTTCAGCAGCCCTATAGGGTGTGAGCTGTAAGATAAATTCATGCTGAGGCAGGTTTTTTTTTGGAGGAAACAATCAGTGGCACCCATGGTTGCTGTAATATGACATAGAATCATAAAATGGTTTGGGTTAGAAGGGACCTTTAGAGGCCATCTAGTCCAACCCCCTGCAGTGAGCAGGGACATCCCCAACTCGATCAGGTCGCTCAGAGCCCTGTCCAGCCTGACCCTGAGTTTTTCCAATGACAGGACGTCCACAACTTCTCTGCGTAACTTGTGCCAGTGTTTTACCACCCTCATCATAAAAAATTTCTTCGTTATATCTGGTCTAAATCTCCCCTCTTTTAGTTTAAAGCCATCACCCCTTAGCCTATCACAACAGGCCTTGCTAAAGAGATTGCCCCCATCCTTCCTATCGTCCCCCTTTAAGCCCTGAAAGGCGGCAATAAGGTCTCCCCCATAAAGCCTTCTCTTCTCCAGGCTGCACAACCCCAGCTCTCTCAGCCTGACCTCACAGCAGAGCTGCTCCAGCCCTCGGATCATTTCCGTGGCCCCCTCTGGCCCCGCTCCAACAGGTCCGTGTCTGTCCCGTGCTGAGGACCCCAGAGCTGGACGCAGCACTGCAGGGGGGTCTCACCAGAGCGGAGCCGAGGGGCAGAATCCCCTCCCTCGCCCTGCTGCCCACGCTGCTGGGGATGCAGCCCAGGAGACGGTTGGCTTTCTGGGCTGCGAGCGCACATTGCCAGGTCATGTCCAGCTTTTTGTCCCCCAGTACCCCCAAGTCCTTCTCCGCAGGGCTGCTCTCCATCCCTCCATCCCCCAGCCTGTAGGGATACCGGGGGTTGACCATGCGTTGCTGTGCCATGCACGGTCCTAAGTGTGCAGAAAAGAGAGGAAACATTACAGGGAGCAGACTGAGGCCTTCTCGCTTCAGATAAATTAATTGTGTACATACCGCCTGAGTAAACAGTGTAATGTAAATATCGACGCTTCATATGTGGTCTTGTAACCGGGGGGATGCATAAAGCCCTGACCCACAGGGAATGGCTTCTTTGATGCGAGCAGCGTGATACGGTTTGGGGAAGATGGGGAGGATTCAGCCACATGAAAAAGAAGCTAAAAGCGACTTTGGGATTGAGGCTGGCGGCTCTTTAAAAAAAAAAGACAAAACAAAACAAAACCAAGCGGCAACATAACGCCAAAAAAATAAAACCTCTTGCTTAGAAGTGGTATTTTAAAACTCAAATACACTTCAAAGTCTTCTGGACATGGGGTCCCAGTGCAACTCCCAGCACTTGGTCCTCTTCTAAAGCACAGTCGAACCTTTGTTTTGTGTTTGGAGAAAAAAAGTGACAAACCACGCTCTAGAGAGTGCTGGGGTTCGCTGCCCTCCTGCTTGCGGGGATGCTTTTTGAAGGGTGCAAACTCCCCTGTGGCATCTGTGTCTGTGCATGCGTGACAAAAGAGAAACGCAATCAATTTTCACACTGATTTTAATAATTGCCCTTTGTAAAAACGGTCTTCTGGGGCTGTTATCTCTCAGGAGCGGAGGAATTCCCTCAAGTGCATCAGCTGCCGGGTGAAGAGGCGTTTTCAGCAGCAGCAGCAATGCCCTTTCGGTAGGACCCGCCTCGTGTTTCTCGATATCGGCCCCTTCCCTCGCCCCACATCCACGTGTGCTTCCTAGCAAAAATCGACTGCTCCAACGTCCAGTCTCATTTTGGGGTGAATCCAAGGAGACTGAGTTGTTATTGCAATGATCAGCTTCACTCCCCATTAAAAATCTCACTCTCTTTAGTAAGTACCACTGGGCAAATGCTGTTATATCCCCCTGGCTGCTAGATTTGCTCTGTGCAAGCTCAGGTAAATACATACCTGGCAGCAAAGCAGAGTTATACCTTCCTTTACATAAACTAAAAGTTAATTTTCCCCTGGGGCAGAGGCTTTTTCAGCCCTTTAAATCACATCCATCCTGTTTTGTCTCTCCTGCCTTTATCATGTCTTCAGCAAAACGTCCGTCTGTCCGTCCCCTCCGCGCTGCCGTACGCCTCCGCGGGTATCCAGCGAGCTGGGGGGAAATAATCACCCGGCGGCAGCCCCTGCGAAATGAAGTCACGGGCTCAATCTGGCCGTGGGTCCCCCTTCCCCACCTCCCCCCAGTAATACGTTTTGTGATGTGGATTTCTGTCGACAGAGCGAGACGCCCGGCTCTCTCCTCCTGATGAACACGTCCCGCGAGGACAATGATGGAGTTCCTGCGAAATTTTTACCGCTGACCTTTTCTCCGCTGTGGAGCGGGAATGCGTCTCCGAGTGAAGGCTGGGGACAGCGGAGAGCATGTTATAATGCTGGAAAATGTGACTCCGTCTTTGTGGAATGCCATTTTTTTCCCCCTTTCCTTCCCTTTTCTTCTCCCCCCCCCCCTTTAGAAAAATGCAGCGCTGAAAACTTGAAAATTTAAGGCAAAAAATTGCCGTCTGCTCCCCCCACCCCTTCCCAGCTCTGTCTGAACAAGCAGCCAAGCTGTTAAATGCTTTTACCTGCTGTGTCCAAGTCAAAAGTTAAATAATGTGTGAATGAATGTGGAAGGAAAACAAGAGGCAGAGAGGGAGCGCGGGAGAGAGCCCCTCTTACAACAAGATAATTGTTACATTATGAGAAACAAATAACACGCTGCTCCTCTCCGGGTCTGTGTCCGTGACATCTTGTCAGGTACATCTGAACTTAATTACGTGCCTCTTGTTGCATTTCGCTGCACCGCGGAGGCCGGATCCTGCAAACACGCGTCCCAGAGCATCGCGCCCTTGCAGCCAACACTCGCTTTTTGGAGGTCAAGGGGTTTGCAGCAGGGTCGGTTTGCTTTCCGTGGGCCATCGTGGCTGCAAAAATGCCTTTGCCAGGAGGCTGGGATATCCCAACCAGCTGCGCATGGTTGGAGGCTGGTGTCGTGGGACCTGCCTTTCACCCATGCCCAAAAAGAGAAGTCTGCGGCTCCTGCAACAGGAGAGTTCTATTATTATTCTTGCTGACTAAAAGTGCAGTTCAGTTGTCACATCTTTTCTTCTTGGGGCTTGTCTGCTGCTCCTTGATGCTGGAAAGCTGTTGCTGTCTAACCCAACGTATTTCCATCCACATAGAGATGCTGGTTGAAACCTGCATGTTTCCACCGTTGCTAAACCTCCTTCACCGCATCTCAAGTTCAGTGCACCCTCCTGCAAACCCTCTGCCGGATCACACATCCCACCTTCGTCCCCATGGTGGAGTGTCCCAGGTGTCTATGATTTTTTTTCTTTTTTAAGTGCTAGTAGTTGGGTCAATGTGATAAATGAAAGGGCTCTCGGTCCCTTTTGGACATGGATTCATCTCACCTGCACCAGTGACCAGATGTCTCTGGTTGCCCTGAGCTGCCTTGGTGTTTGATGGAGAGTTTCCTGGAGAACAGTTCATCTGTTTTCTGCCATGGCTGCATTTAGGAGAAGGGGTGTATCAAAGTGTCCCCCTTTCTATGTTGGCTATGAGGGAAGCTGCACATGACTACCTTGGATGGAGGGGACATGCTGATGAGTGTGTTTGGTCAGACGTCTCCTGCCCCATGCGTAGAAATGTGTGGTGCACTCATTAAGGATGATAATTTAGTCTCCCCTTTGTTTAAATATTGCTTTTATTGTGGTTCACATTCAAAGAGATAAAGAAATTGATGAGTGGTGGGGTGATGTGGTTTTTTCTTCAAACTCTTCCCCCAGACCTGCATTTTTCACGCTGGATCTGAGTTTCTTAAAGGGAGGGAGCAAAGAGAGAAGACTGTGCATGCATGGTACAAAAGGGGCAAGATCTCTTCCCCTGCCCACGTTAGGTGGGAAGAGCGCAGGACCACCCAGGTCGACCCAGCAAAGTGGGTTTGTCTGCATTGCTGACCAGGAGGCCACCAGAAGATGAGCTTGAGTCCATCCGGATGGTCCACACCGCTCAACCCCTGCCCCATGTCCAGCCTGGGATGAGCTTACTCAAGAGTCCTCATGAGCAGGGAGTGTGAGTCTAAACCTGTTTTGGCCCCTTCTCTCCCATGCGTAGACCTATAGCACTAGCTCAGCAGGCTTCACACCCTCAAGCATTGGTTTTGTGCTAGAAAATACCACTCCGGTGGTCTGCAGCACAGCCCACATATTATTTCAGACGGTTTAACTTGGCCAAAACACACAAAACTGTTGTTATGTCTTGGGACCAGAGGGGCAACACATGAGCTGGGAGAAAGCGGCACTGTGTGCGGTGTAGGGGGGATACACTCCAGACAGGGACAGCCCTGAGTGCTGTGGACACCCACCGGTCCGTACCCCTTGGCCCCAGGGCCAGGGACACTCACCAGTCCTCTGTTATTCGGCAGTATAGACATGACCTACGAACTCCATTGCAAGACCTTCTGTGTCTCTTTACATGGTCTTCATCTATACCCCAACATTAACCACAGCTCCTTGGGTGAAGATGTCTGGCTACATCCACATCACCAAGCTATGCAGAGTGAAACAGGGCTGAAGACTTGACATCTACAGTTCAAAGAGGGGTGTTTTTGGACTAGCTATAGCCTAGTCCAGTGGACCTACTCTTGATCAATGTGTGGTAGGTGCTTCCCTGGAGCAGGAGTTCTCTTTTGGGTTTGTTGTAAACCGAAACATGAATGCAGATGCACGCCCTCCCCTTGGACAGATGCAGTGGTGAGGAAGACCATGAAAAGCTTTTCCCCCCACAAGTCCACATTCTTTGACTTTTGCTTCAACGTTGAAGTTCAAATAAAACCAGAAAGTTAAAAGAAAATCTCATCCTAAAGCTTCCCAGAGACAGCTTCACCCTTGCAGCCATAGGAAGACCACAAGCTGTTTGCTCGGGGCTGGCATACCTTGCCCTGCTCTTTCAAAGACGCCCAGCAGAGTCTCACGTCCATCTCCAACCCCAAGTCCAGATGATCTTCCTCTGCCCAGGATTTTACTTTTTATTTGCACCCCTCTAATAATGGTGTTACTATTCCTCCGGGCACCTTCATCAATACAAGTGAACGTCCCCTGGGTCTTTTTCTCCAAGGATGAATTTTGATGGGTTCCTTCAGCTATTACTTTATGGTACATTACGGATTTACTACGATCAGTGCTTTCTGACTTTCTAACTTAGTTGGAAAACTCCCACAAAGAAAATAATCAATCGCGAGTAAATAAGCATTGCCACACACTCCACAACAAATTTACGATCTGGATACCCTCAAGACTTCTAAGTAAAGACCACATGTATTTTTTTTTCAAACATTTTATTTGGCAGGTGTTCCTGGAAGACCAGGGCTCAGTGGTGGGGTTGGGAACTGACTGAACGAGACCCATAGCCATGTTTATAAGATTGCAAGCATTTTTAAGGCTCTTGGAGAAAACACCAGACAAAGTAGTTTGAAATTAGATTGAAGGTACTTTCTCAAGAATTTTCTTCCCCCAGAGGCAAAATATATCACACAAGACTCGTGTCTTTCTATTGCTCACAGATAGGTGAAGGTAATTCATTTGATGTTCACTGCTCTGAGTAGACCTGCCTCTAGCCTACCATGCATTTTTAATATTAGTCCTAAAAACATTCCAGGTACAGTCCTAGATGCTGGAGGGATTTCAGAAATGCTTTTGTGGTGCATGCCAAAATGCTAAAAGCAGGGCTAGATTGTGTCATCAGTTTTCAATCAAGCCTCTCTGTGCCTCTTTTTGTAAGTTGCTAAAAAAGTTACACATAAAATGGTGAGCAAAGACTTTCCATATAGCTTAAAAAATGAGGTTCCTCACTGCAACTGCTGTAGGTAGTTTGGGGTGTTCTGCTGAAGGACCTGGTCCTGTCTGGGTTCATATGGCAGTGGCAAGGGAAGGGGAATACTTTTGCTTGGCTTAGTTTGCACATCTGCTCTGTTTTGCACCAAATTTGATCATCGTATTTTACAATTCCATTCCAAGCAGGAAATCTAGACTATGGATCAGTGGCTGCCCTAATTTTTATTGGCAAATCGTGATCTTTATTGGTGGAATTATGAGCTAGCTGGACTTTACAGTCTTTGTGTAATGAAGCCAATATATTACTACCAGTGTGATGTTTTAAATTTAATGTAGCAAAGAACAAAGGTAGCTTTCTTCTTGCTTTCCTTCTCTTTTTTGCTTTCTCTCTTTCTCTCATCTCCCTTTCTTTCCTTCTTTCGTTCTTTTTCCTTCCTTCCTTCCTTCCTTCCTTCCTTCCTTCCTTCCTTCCTTCCTTCCTTCCTTCCTTCCTTCTGTATTGACAGTAGGTCAGTCACTCCAACATGGACACAGTGACTTTGACAAAAGAGCTTGGTATTAGAAGAAGAAAAGAATCAATACTAGTAAGATGGAGTGTTTTTGCTGGTGCAGCTGTGGTGAGAACTGCATCTCTACTCAGCTTGGTCTCACTGATATGTGAGATGGAGCCCTAAATCCAGAGATCACAGATACAAAAGTCACTCTAAACTTTTCTGTTCTGTTTTTTCCGAACCAGAGATCCCCATTTCCAGAAGCATCCTGCAGCACTGGTGATTGTGCTAGTCCGAAATGGCAGAGGCATATTCAAATCCCCTGCAGAGCAGTGTTTGGTAGGGATGGCAGCATCCATCACCTTCAGAGGAAGCAGAGCTGGCTGGGTTAGACACCCACCTTCAGGAAGGCTGAAGAAGGGTGAGACAAATCAAACCTTCTGTGGTTATGGTTGGATGGTACCAACTATCACATGAAATACAGCAGCTCCCAACCAAAATGATCTCTCTGACCTCGGCTCCAGGGCTCCCAATTGCCCTTTGGAGAATCCTCTCTCCCTCCACTGACTATGGAAGATCCAAAGGATCTCAGACAACTACTGTAAGTGCTTAAAATTAACCAGCACGAATAATGCTCCTCCCTTCACCTCCCCCCAGACTCTGCCCCAAAGAGTTGGAATCAGAGAGGAATCGTGGGCTTTGCAACACGCCCCGGTCACTGCTGGAGCAGGGAATGCGGCCCCAGCATCTCCGTTTCTAAACCAGGATCAAACCCATCAAATTGCTCAGCAGTGATAAACTCTAGCAGGACTTTGTGTTTCACTTCCAAAAAGTAAAAAAACCCAAAACACCAGCCCTTTTCAGCCCTCTTTTTGGTTTGGGGTTTTTTTTCCGGGCTGGGAGGTGGGAAGGTTGTGAAAGATCAGGCCCCCAGTGCTGCCGGAGGTGGTGCCGGAGCCAGAGGAGCACATCTGGCTTCTCAGATCCTGGGATGGGTTGGCAGCACGAGCAGCAAGAAAGAGCCACACTTTATTTGTAAACCGTGCGAAGTTACAATGGTATCACCACAGCACAATAAACATCGAGTCCCACGATGCCGGTTTTACAGCCTCCATCCAGACCAAAGCCTTGCTTTAATATTGCGTGCACATAATCTTCAGTTTGTAACATTTACTTAATTCCTTATTGTTAAAAACCCCAGAGGAAGAATAGGCTAGTTCTAACCTCTTCTGGACTGCAGTTCTGAGCTATTAATCTGTCATGTCAGCATATTTTATTAATACTGTTTTCCTGCGGACGATAGGTAGAATACATCATAAGTCACTTACCATCTGCTGTGTAAGTGCGTTGTAAAGTATCTTTCTTCCATAGATTATTGCTTTGATAGATTAGGGGTTTGTACAGCCATGATACCTCATCCCATCAATTTTAAGCTCCCAGGAGAGCCCTTATGGCTGAAGCATCTGATCAATGCAAAAGTCTTTAACATCATTTCACTGTGCCCTCACAGGCTAGGAAAGTGCTATTACACCCGCTTCCCAGATGAGGACACGGTGTCCCAGTTTTGTGCTGCATTGCTTTAATTAAGGGCGTTTTCTCCTGCTCCATCCCTAGGCAAGGGGGAGAGATAGGCAAGTCTAGAGGGGAACAGCCTTTTCTCTGGGCTGAACTGGGGATGTGTCTGGGACTGGAAACTTTCCTAGAGGTGTTTTGTAGCTTCCCAGCCACTGAGCCATCTGCTCTGCTCTTTGGAGCCTGAACATGTCTACACCACCAGCTTTTATGGGCAGAGCTGCATCAGAGCAATGGGTGACCTACAGACCATCCCAGAGCAGCAGCATCTGTGGGAACAAAGACCACCCACTGCTGTCAGAATCCACCTCTCACTGTTTTAGCTCTATTTAGACCTGGGTGCTTAAGTAGAAAGAACTGTGTTGAGATAAAAAAAAAAACGAGAAAGAGGGAGACACCACAACAGAAAGGGAGAGAAGGTCTCTAAAGAAGGTGGGCTGAACTGGAAGTGTGCTTGCTCCATCCCACCGTAACTACAAGAGAGCGTCACTCCCTTTCATTGCGCTTTTTTTTCCCCACATTTACAGAGATGGGGAATCCGTGGGCAGCTAAAACATCAGCGGTTCCCATTCTGCCTTCCCTGATGCAACGTGTGCTGCCGGCTGCTGGCTTTTTCCCCCAGTAAATCCTTGTCCATGATGCAGCTGTCTCTGTGCTGTTGATGACTCTATTGAGTCTTCACCTTGGTTCCTCCTTGAGGAGACAACTGAAGAGCTTTCCGAGCTGGTGGTACATCTGAGCCACTGAATGGATGAGTTTGGCCCCAGGAAACAGTGGTTTCTGGTGGGCTGGAGCTGCTGTCAAACCTGAAACCCTCCTGAACTTAAGTGATCCTTTTGGGAAAATTAAACCTTTCTGGAGGAGGGCTTGGAAAACAAGGGTTGATCAAAGGTCTGATTCAGCAAGATGTAGAGCAAGGTGGACAAGGTGCTTTTAAGTGACATAGGTCTGGTAAAACTTAATGAGTGTGGTTTCTTGTATACAAATATGCACTAAATTCATTAAGAAATTCAGTGTGAAAAGCTCAGGAATAGATCAAACATGAGACACCCATGAGGATGGGGAATAAAGATGTCGATCAAAGGAATAAGGCATACCAGCTACAATCTGTAGTCCAAGAGATGCAGAGGAGACCATGGCAGATGGGATGTGGCATTGCCCAGCTGGATTTTCCCTTCACCTCAGTCCTAAAATACCCCAAACCAAACTGGACCAGCCCTCCTTGCTGCCCCTAAGGACTTGTGACCCACACCTTGGCATGCTCAGCACCCCAAAGCCCTCACCTACCTGAAAGCAGTTCAGCATCCTCAGGGTTAAATCAGATTTGCTATCCAACCAAGACCTGGCAGCTGAATTTCAGCCCAGCATGAGTTTTTACGATCAAATTATAGACCCCAGAAAAAGGGAAAAAAAAAAAACCAAAACCAAAAAAATAAAAACGGTCCAAGGTTTATAATGGAAATCATGACAGAGCCATGATTGTAGTAGCAGGAACAGCATCACTGCAATACAGTCGTAAACTGGTACTGTCCTGCGGGGTATTATAAAAGGGAAAAAAGGCGTCTAAAAGAGCACTTGGTACTCCCAAAAGGTCTGAGGAGGAGGGTGCCATGACTGGATGGGAAAAGGGCTGCTTGCCAAGATGAACTTTAAAGGATTAAATCTTCTCCCTGGTGCAAAATGGCATCCCCTGTGTCTCTGCAGCCCCGTGTTCAGGGAGGTGAGATGCTGAACCAGCCCTTCTGTGGGGCTCCTGCCAGCTCCTTGCACCCCTGAGAGGGGGAAAATTAAACGTATCCATTTCCAGGATGGACGGTTGTCTATATGTGGGTAAACTCAAATTATATTGGGCAAAGCAATGTTGGACTGCAGCGATTTTTCATGATGTGGGCCTAACAAGGTGGAGGCGCAGCCGTTTCCAACACTTAAGTAGAAAAAAAGTAATAAAGCTCCTGGATCTCATCTTTATTATTATCTGGCCATATAGGGAGGCAAAGCATTTGTGAGTGGCTTGCAAATCCCTCCTTCTGAACTCCTGCTCTAGATCCTGCGTTTGCAATGATTTTGGTCCATTCTCTCCAGGACCTCTTAAAAAGACGGAGCAGAAATGATGTTTGGCTCCAGCAGAAAATGAAAGCTGAGAATGATACAATAAAGAAACAACGGTCACATTTTATTGCCTTACTCACCCATGGTTTCTTGAGTATGACTTATGGAAGCTTTGATTTATGCTGGTGCAAGCTTTATCTGCTGCTGTCTTGGCCAGCTCATTCTTAATACCGAGACCTATGGGCCTCTGCTGACTTTCTTGGTTAAATAAATTAAAGCAAATATAAACGTTAATGGAAGCCACTTTATTTATGGCTAGATTGGAGCACTGTCTCTTACGCCATGGGTCCAATCCAAAATCCATTAATCGAAAGCCTACTGACATCCCGGCATCAGGCCCTATCTTTGGGCTTTCCCTTCTCACTGTGAAAGGGGCAGCTAAAATATAATTTTAAATGAGATTACATTATCCTGCAAAAGCCATTCTGCACACAATTTTCAACCCTTTGCACCTCTGGGGAGGCAGAGAATTTGGGACACTTCAGTGGCTGTCGTTTGAAGGCTGAATATATTCCTCCCGCAGCGATGCCTTCGTCCCCTTTTCCTCTCCATGCCAACCATCCCACCCTCTAAATATCTCCTCATGAAACATTTTGTAATGCATCATCCGTTGTTTGTGGCCAAACACATTTTTGGCTCTTCCGTATGATACAGAACCTACTTCCAGCTCTTCAGACACTTTCTCAGATTGTTCCTTGCCAAACCTTTATTTTTTTGGCCTGGTTAGACGGAGAGAGCTTTCTGCTGCTTTTATTATTATTATTGTTATTTTATTATTATTGTTTATTCAGAGATGCTTTCTGCCACATATACTTGGATAACTGCTGCTTTGCCATTCCAGTATCTGCCTTAATGCATTCTGGTATGCTCCTTGCCCTTGCCCCTGTATTTCACCTTCTCCAGTTCAAAAAAACCCCAAACCACTGCAAAAGCAAGAAAAGAAAACAGCACCCCAACAACCAAAGAACAGTTGCGTGCTCTTTCTGTGCTGAAGAGAAGAAGATCAGAAGAAAGGGGCAGCACAAAATGGTAAAAAAAGTGGAAAAATATGGGAGTTGTCCTGCAGACTAGTAGGATGAGTCAGGAATTGAAGCTGTTGTGTTTTCAGATGGAAGTAGCAAGTTCTGGGTTATTCTTGTAGCATAAAGTCTTACTGTTATCACAGACGTGGGAGAGAGAAAAGGAGCAGCGAGGAGGATCAGCCTCTCAGTGAATACGAATTGTTATAGTTTATCGAGGCTGCGGCTTTTCACATCTGATCGTATTCTGTTGATATTAATAGAGCTTTTCCACCGAGTCAAGTGTGGACTAGATTCAGAGGCTGAAAGGCAAAAAGAAAATGTTCCGTTAGACCTCCAGCATGGAGGGGGATGGGGAATCTACCCAAAATGGTTATAGCATCAAGCCCCCAACCTCTGTGTGAGCGGAAATGCATCCTTTGGGATGGCATCCAGACTTGTTGGGTCTATAGACAGCGTGGTCCTTCCCAACTGTGACTGTCAAAGCACATGCACACCCATACGTGGTATCTGTGGCTCTGCAGGATTAGGAAGCTGCCAATCTAACAGATCAGGATAATTCAAGGAGGCCTGATGCCTTTGTATCCGTGTTTAAAAATAAAGAATACTATTTATATTGCAGCGGCGGTGTTTGGGACCCCTGGCTTGCTTTGTGCCAGGCAACTCATGTGCACATAGTAAGAGGGATTTTGTACCCGTGACAGTCCATTGTCCCCAGGAGAAGGATCGGAGAGGAGACAAGAATGGTGAAACTGCACACAAACAAGTGGGGAACTGGAGAAGTCCTAAATTAACCCGCCCATTTCTCTCCGACATCTGTTATCCCAAACATTTCAGAGACAACACGCCAGCACGGACTCTCAGTACCACCTCCGCACCACCGCATGCCTCCAACAGCTAAACTGGCAACGGCTCGGTGAACCTCATGGGTTGTTGAAGGGGGTTCTACCAAGCTGGTGTGCCATGGGCCTATAACCCAGTCTACAGGACAGATTTGGGGACTGCTTGCAGTTTGCCTCTGCCAGGCACATCCTCTAGAGACATCCAGAATTCTCCTTAGACCCATCTCGCAGGGCTTGGTGGGGATGAGGGATGGAGTTGGGATCAGAAGAGGGGATTTTGCATGCTGTCTTCAGGCTTTTGTGGCTGCTCCGCATGCAGCTCTGCATGGGAAAAGCCTGCTAGTATTTTGCCTTCCTTCTTCATGCATGTCAGCACTGGTGGGCTGCGGGGACGTGCCCAGGTAAGGTAGCTCAAACAAGACCCCATTTTTATTCCCCATTACCTCACTTTAATGAACTCCCTATAATCACCATGCCAAGCCCTTGACTTTTTGAGCAAAGTGACAAATGGCTTTCAAATCTGCCTTGCATTTCACTGAGGAGAGAACGAGCTTTGTGAATATTTACCCTGCAGATTTCCTCAATTAAAATAGCTTTGTGAATATTTGCTCTGTAGATTCCATGCAATTAAGTGAATAAGCAATACGTAACAGCTTATGTTTTCCAAGAGCAGGACGGTGTCCAAGCGATAGTGCAGCAATGCTACGAGGAGGCAAAAGGAACAAATGCCTGCCTGCGTTTTTATGCCATCCTGTAATTAACCCCTGGAATGACTCTGGGATAAAATTCAAGTAACTCGGTGCTAAGTCAGGCCCTGAATCCATACTACAACCTCAAAAGTGCTATACCTTGCTCAGCACCTATTTTACAAAGTTTTTACGATGGAGATACTCCATCATGGAAGAGGAACCAAAGCCCATAATCAGGTGTTTGTAGGTAAACAGAATGCCCAACTGAACCATCAATGGGGAATCAGAGAGAGATCACATCAGGGAGAAATCACTCAGGAAAAAAACTCACTGCTGTCAACAAAAAGGATTCATCTCCGATGTTTTCTTAGCAGATTTAGATAAGAACAAAACAACCAAACCTGGGTGTTTCTGGGAAAGGATGAAGGGTTTTGTAGCATCCCCTTGAAGACCATTCCTTAATAAAACCAACGGGAAGGGAAGATAGCTCAAGCTGGATGTCTTAAGAATGTCTTAAGGATGTCTTAAAAGATACCTAAGAAAGTCAGAGAACAGGTTTTTGGAAGCTGGGCTCCCAGCAGAGCAAGTGGATGGGCAACTCTGGGTGCTCATACCTTTGACCCAGCTGGGCAGGTTTTTAGGAGAAACTAGCACCCAGAGTTGAGACAAAAGCCCTGTATTAGCGGGGACTAAATGGGGTGTGGATGCTTGAGAATTAGGCCAGACCTGAGCTGTCCAGTGGAGCTTCAAATTTACGTCTCCAAGCCAGAGAAAGGGGGAGTGAGATGGTTGTATGAAATGACTCCTGTGAAATGCAAGCAAGTTTTTAGGTAAAAATATAAAAGCCTGGTGTTATCTATGGTTTATGATTCCATAGAGCAGAGTGTATCTGGGACGGGTTTTCCTTGTCTGAATGGTTCCACACTGAGTTTCGAGACATGGTACCTTGCCTGGTACCTTGCCAGCTCTTGTCAAGTTAGGTCTTAAGGTGATTATGCCATTAATCTCCTTGCTGTCCCCAATCTCCACCTAAAAGCAGCTTTTTCTCACAGTTGCAAATAGAAATACTTGGCTAAGATGGGGCACTGTGGGTTGCCTTGGGATCCTTCCGCAGTCTGAGGGTTGTACGTTCTCCAATCAAGGCCATGGATTGAAACTAACCAAGGGGACCCACGTCCCGTCACAGTTTTGCTTTGTTTTGCCTTGTCTGAAAATGTGTCACTTCAGCAGAGCAAGTTGCGTCTGGATCTTCAGAAATGTCCAGCTCTTTCAGTCACAGCTGGGTTTGCAGAGATGCTCAGCTCCCACTTAGGCAAGAGAGATCCTATTTTTGAAGGATGTTCACACAAACAGCATTGGAATATCTGCCCAGGAGGTGTGGCAGCAGGGATGGCTGCCTTGAGCTCTGCAAACAGTCCACCTTCTTTTCTGCAAGTCAATCTCATCTGAAAACCTCTCCAAAAGCCCTTTGGATAACCTGGCCCTAATGCTGCCTTGCATGAGATGATCCCAAGACCCACTGCATCAGAGCGAAACCTGGCACAGCTCTCTCCTGGTCCCTGCTTCCCATCACAGAATCAGAATGAATGTTGGGATTAGGGATTAGATTAAAAATGGGCAGAAATAGGGATGTCTAACAAATGTCTTGCTCACAGATTAGGTGTTTTTACTCTCAGCCAGCATTTGCAAAGCTAGGACCATAATGGCAGAAGCTTCCCTGAACAATTGACATTATTCCTCTTTTTCAAAAAAAGCTATTCAGGCATTTTATCCTTTCCAGTTGGTCTCCATGTCTCCACTCTTGCAAATCACTGTTATTAATTACGCACCCACTGCTAAGCCCCCGCTGTGAGGAGGACTCAGCTCCGGCACCGCAGCAAAGGAGGAGTTACTGGACCTCTTCGTAGGGAAGAGAAAGCGCTACCCCACCCTGGAGGGATCATTCAGCTTTGGAGAGAGGAGCTGACAGCTGGTTTTTATTAGGACAGAGGCCTTTAAGAGGCAGTGTTGGGGTAGGGGTGGGACCTTTGGTCCGGAGGAGAAGCATGTTCTGCTCAGTTCCTGGGCTTGCGTGGTCTCTGGCCAAATGGCACAAGAGTTGAGAGGCTCTGCTTTGATTTTGCTCTGGCTGGTGATGGGAGCTGGGCTGGTGCGGTGGGACAAGAGTTGGCCTCTGCTGTGGCTTGGACTGGGCACAGACTAGGCACTCCTACAGCACAGGTGATGAGTGATGATATTAAAAACAAGGTGAGGGAGACAAAAACCACTGAAACTTAGGGAAGATGAGCTGTGGCTACAGCTCTGAATCCTACCCCTTCACAGGCAGGTAAGCAGGATGTCAGTGCACAAAAATCTCTGTTATTTAGGGGCAGGGTGGGGGGAGAAAAGAGGCAGAATAAAGCAGAACTGTGAGGCTTCAGCTTGCATTTCACCCTGGAAAACACTATCATCTTCTGCAAGATGTCTGGTGGGGGAGAAATCTCAGGTTGCTGCAATCTTGCTGCTCTACAGGGATGGCCCCACATGCCAGAGGAAGGACAAACAGTGGCTTCATGCCCTTTTAAAGCTGTCCATGCTAAAGCTACAAGGGAGTTTGCATATGGCCTCTGTGAGATCTGGCCTCAGTCACCAGGGTTTGGGCACTGCAAGGAGAACAGCTGAGCTTTCACCTCCCTCTGGCTGCACCTTCTTGGGCCAAAAACCTCTTTTCTGTTATTTGCCTTAGAGCTGCCACACACCACCGAGGCACAACCGGAGCTGCATCCCCTCCATGCACATGGTAGTGTGGCTGTGGGATGTGATAGCTGCTCACGCATTACTCCTCTGCACCCCAGTCCCTGCTCAGTCCCTGCCAAGGTGTATTCTTGTTTCAACCCTCTGGCTGGCTTCAGAGCAACCTCACGTTAAAAAAAAATAAAAAATACCCATGTATCAGAAGCTGTATTCCTCTTCCCAGAAATGTGGCATTTCTCCCTGGATGCTGTACAGACCACGACGGGCCGTATCCAGTCTTGTACCAATGCATTTACCCCTCAGGAGTATCAATGCTTGCTATGAGGCAATCTAGAGAAAACAAGCCTTAAGTATATACCTATTCTTGATTTAATTTGGAGGAACCTCAGTTACTGAGTCCTTATTTTTATATATGCTCCTGCTCTTCAGCATTTTGGAGAAGATTTTAGCATCAAATGGTCCTTGTTTATTCTCCCTATCAGAAGAAAAAGGATGTGGGTGAATATTCGAAACTCATATGATAATAATTTGGCTCTTTTTTAGGAGGGGGAGGAGCCTTCAAAGAAAAAGTCCCTATCAATGCTTGAAATTGAAACTCAGAGACCCAGTGAAAAACTTATATCTGCTTAAACTAGTAACTAAATAGGGTCAAGGGCACAAAGCTGGTCATTGACCTATAATTTATTATTAATCGGTGTTGCTCACCAAAAAACCACTCACCAATGTCTGGGCAGGCCTTGGGGGATTTAAGAGAGATGTTTCCCAATGCAGAGTGTGGATGTGGTCACCCTGTTTTGGGTAATGGAGCCTAGTTTTACATGCCAGTTGTGCATTGGGCCAGTAAATGGCCACTAGCCCAAAGTTATTTATATTTATAGCTGGAGCCCGTGTCTGAAGATGACCAGAATACTTGTTTAAAATGGAGGAATGGCATCCTGTTGCAGGGCGTGCTGTCACATACCCTAGCAGCTTCCAGCCACCAGTCCCAGCTAAATAATTAAAAAAAACCCACTCCAGAACATTTATAAATGGCTCCTTTGACTATCACATGCAGAACACACAGTAATGCTGGGTGAAGTGCTATCCTAACCCCTCGGCGGGCGTCACGGCTTTCCTAGCTCATTCATAGCACACAGCATCTTGAAACTCACTGATAAAACCATAATACCACACCCCACAGTATACAAAACCATGTCATATTCATAAATATTTGCAGAGTGCCACGACTTGGGACAGCATTTTTTTTAAATAAAGGAGCATGGCCCCCTGCTCCAGGAAAGTTTACACTTGGGTCCTGGTTCTGCATATGTTTAATGTTATCCTGAGTCATCCATGGAGGGTCTTATCCTCTTGTGGGGGGATGGAAGAAGAAGAGGGGGTGAGGAGACACATGCATAAAAACAAATGATAAATGATGCTACCAAAGGCAGCATGGGTGGGCCCCGGGCATTAGTAACAGAATATGCCTTTTTTGCATCTATGTGGTTGGTTGAAATCCAGTGGAGCCCCTCAGCACCTGCATGGTATCGCTCTCTCAATGGCAGTGCTATGGTTTATGTAGCATGAGTCTGGTGAGGTCTGCAACAGAATTAAGACTTTTGCAAGGGGTTGCAGGACTCACTCCCTCTTGCTTCTGAGTTACTTTTGAGGCCAGGGACAGATATCGCTGCAGTCTGGGTGAAGGGAGTCTCACCTGTGCTGCCTATGGTTGCTTTGAAGCCTGGTATCTCATCACCATACACACTCCTGGTAAATCCTGCAAGGACTTGCTGGCAGATTTGGGGAGGGTTTCAGGTTTCGGAGGTTACCACGCCTGCTGCAACTGATGACAACAAAGTCTTGTTTTCCAGCCCGGTATCTTTCTGACATGCTAAAAAATTTCTTTATACCTCCCAAAAATATTTCTAAAGATTAACAAGAAGATGATTTTCCAAATGTTTCTTTGAGCCTAATAATTAGGTCAATTAGAAAATGCAATCCAGAAAATAGTATTCCACAGTCTTAGCTTCTAATAACGGATGGTGTGGTGGGTTGACCTTGGCTGGATGCAAGGTGCCCACCCAGCCACTCTATCACTCCCCTCCTCAGCAGGACAGGCAGGGGGAGAAAATAAGATGGAGAAAACTTGTGGGTCAAGATAAAGCTGTTTAATAAAGCAGAAGCAAAGGCTGTTTTTGGAAGCAAAGGAAAACAAAAGATCTATTCTCTACTACCCATCAGCAGGCCATGTCCAGCCACTTCCTGGGAAGTGGGGCTTCAGGACATGTAGCGGTTACTCTGGAAGACAAACGTTGTAATAACAAATGCCCCCCCCCCCCCCCCAATCTCCTTTCTCTTAGCGTTTATTGCTGAGCAGACGTCATATGGTTTGGAAAATCCCTTTGGTCAGTTGTGTCTTTGCAGGCAAAGAGGGTTGTTTGCTCAAAACCCGCTTGCTTCCCATGGGACCAGCTCTGGTTTATTTATTGTCACACTAGTGTGGTCAATTCTTTTTTATGAAAACCCCGTGGAAAATGGTGAATCAGGTTGTCTTCTGCTGATGAAAATGGTAATAGCCTTGACCCACAGAAGCAGTAGGAAAGCTAATGATTGCTAAACTTTTAGATTTAGGCTCCTGATTCAGTCCTCAGGTCCCGTGAAATGCAATTCCATATGCACACTGAAGCAGCTCCACACTTCCCAGGTTCCCAAAAAGCATCAGTGCTTTGCCACCCCAATGGCATTGCCCATTGCCACACCTCAATGTGTGCATGAGGAGCAGCAGACAAGGACCTGCAACATTTCAGCAATGGATGGCCCTGATTCAGCAAAGCACTTAAAGTAAGACATATCACATAGAGGTTGAGAGGATTTAAACATACGCTGAAATATTTTGGCATACCAAGGCCTGGGGGCTTGTCCATGCACAAAATTGTCTGTTTTAAGGTTTCTAAAGCTCTTTCTGAATAACTGCCTATATGCATGTTGTTAGTCCAGAGCATATTTCCCCTACATCCTCTATGTATACATCCTTTCTCACCAGCTTTCTGGTTTCTTACTCTTTATCCACCTTTTGACTTCCATCTCCTATTTCCTTCTGTCCTGAAGAACGCTGTGGACAAGCAGCTCTCGTGAACACTACAAGGAGTAGATACTTGTGCTCCCAGTGCCATTTTTTTAATGATTCTCCAGCATGTTGTCCTGTTGTAAGAAACCTTAACAAACTGTTAGGGCTAAAGACAACCACACAGACTGGGACCGTCTCCTTCTTTCCATATTCCTCCTCCACACCATCATTTTTGGCCATTCGTAGAATCATTAAGTTTGGAAGAGACCTCTAAGATCATCAAGTCCAATCATCAACTCAACACCACCGTGCCTCCTAAACCATGTCCCCATGTCTACACATTTTTTGAACACAAATTCAACTCTCATCGCCGATATTTAGACCCTGAAGGTCTGGTGGTAGGACTTGCCTTGCCGTGTTGTGTTTGCAAAGCTCTGAGCGCAGCAGGTTCCTACTGCAAAATCATGAGTATTATAACTACCGCTACTTACTACTACTGCTTCTATTGATTAATAACAATTGCATTTTCCCAACTGCCCTTTAAAGATTAAGGTAATTTGGAAAAAGGCTATTTATACAGAAATCAGGGCATTTGCACAGCAGCTGGATTGCAATAGATATTCCAGGCAATTTCCCCATGTAAATAAGTCCTCCTTGGAGAACCCTGACAAAACCTCCTCCTCGTAGGTACATGTTTCTGGGGGAAGTGGGGTGGGAGGCAGGCTGGGGAAATGGGAGTCTCAAGCAGTTTGAGCACTTATGGGCAACTGTCACACAAAGAAAAATGGACATACTGTGCAAAGCTGCTGGCAAAACTGGGTCTTAAACAAATAATATAGTGGCTTTGGGAATTTGGGATTGTGTATCCAGGGTTCTTTGCAGTTCACATTGGAAAGCCCATTAGTGACCTGTGCATATGAACGCAATCTTTCCGGCACAGGGACACATACATAAAAATATTATCCTGTAAAAATAACTGTTCCAAAAATAAACCTTTAGGAAATTTATTCTGAGTCTCTTGGTTCTGTGACTAAAGCATTTATTCTCTTCTTTCCTTTCACCTGAAACCCATGATCAAACTGAGCAAGCAAAATGACACGGGTACTTTTGCAACCAGCACCCATTTGTTCACAGTCCATAGCTGACACAGATGTCTTAAATTCAGACTCATGAAGCTTGAAGTTGAGAAGCCAGTTGTGCTTTTCTTTCCTAAGGGTTTTTTTTTCCTTAACCCTCTTTTTTTTCTTTTTCTTTTTCTTTTTCTTTTTCTTTTTCTTTTTCTTTTTCTTTTTCTTTTTCTTTTTCTTTTTCTTTTTCTTTTTCTTTTTCTTTTTCTTTTTCTTTTTCTTTTTCTTTTTCTTTTTCTTTTTGTCTTTTCCTTTTTATTTTTCTTTTGTCTTTTTCTCTTTTTTCTTCTCTTTCTCTTTCTTCCCTCTTCCTCTTTTTCTTTTTTCTTTTTCTTTCTCTTTTTCTTTCTCTTTTTCCTTTTCTTTCTCTTTCTTTTTTCTTTTTCCTTATTTTTCTTTCTCTAGCAGGCACTCATCAAACCTCCACCCCTGACACTGGCATGAAAGCAAAAATCAGATCTCAACATCTGAACTTGCCACTGATTAAAGAAAGATCAAAGAAAAAGAGGTTGTGAAACCTGAAGGCTGACAGCAGGACTCAGTGCGGCAGGACATGTGTTGCAGCCTGCGCTGGGACTGCCGGGCAGTGATTTCTTAGCCTCGCAGGAGAAGGAAATCCACCTGACAGCCCCGCGCATGAAAAGTATCTTTGTCCTTTAATTGGGAAGTCGATCGCGCAGCCCAGCAAGCGCTAATCACCCTCTGGAGAGGTAAAGTTTAAAAGTTTCCGGTGAAAACACGAACTAGCTATTTTTGTTGCTAATCATTAACCGCTCATTAGAATAACGCCCTTAACAGTTGCAGCAGCGAGTCCAGCCAGGTCCCTGCCATCCCCCGGGACACCCCCCGCCCGGACCCCCCTCCCTCCCCCCCGGGACAGCGCCCTGCGGTCCCCACGGTGCCCTGGGAGGGGACCGGGTGGCCCAGCCCCGGCTCCCGAGGGGGATGTCCCGGGGAAGGAGGCGGGTTTGGGGGGGGGGGGGTGGGATGCTGCCGGGGCGGGAGGGTCCCTCCCCGTACGCGGACCCCCGGCCCTGCCCGCGGGGGGATCCGCGGGGCGCGGAACGCTCCGCGCGGAGCCCTTTGTTATGCTAATCCGGGCTGACATCACGCCGCATATCAAAGCCGAAGGGGCCGCATATAAGGCGGCTTCGCGGGCCGCCCCGCCAGAGCAGCCCCGGCCCCCGCGCAGCCCCGGCGGAGGTAAGGCACCGGCACCGGCACCGGCACCGGCACCGGGGGGGTTGCGAGGCGCTGCCGGCATCGCGGGAGGGGGCAGTGCTCCGGCGGGAGCCCCCCGAAACGCCGAAGGTGCGAGGGCGGGGGTGGCCAAGTGCAGGGGTCTGCGGGGAGAGGGGAGACTCGGAGGCTGCATCGGCCACCTGAGAGCCGGTGGGGTGCAGGAGAGAGGGGCGACCCAAGGGCTGCAGGGGAAAAGGAGATCCAGAGGGTGTAGAGAGACCTGAGGCTGATGTGCTGCACGGGGGAGCCGAGACCCAAGAGCTGCAAGGGAGAATGGGCGCTCCGGAGGCTGAAGTGAGAGGGGAGACTCAGGGGCTAAAAGGAAGAGGGGAGATGGAGAAGGGTATAGGGACACCGAAGATCTGGGGGCTGCAAGGGAGAGGGGAGACTCGGGGCTGCAAGTGTGAAGGGAGGTGCAGGGGGCTGCAATGGAGAGAGGAGCCCCGGAGCCTGCAGAGTGGTGGGGACACCCAGGGGTTGCAAAGGAGAAGGGAGGTGCGGAAGGCTGGAAGAGAGAGGAGAGACCCGGGAGCTGCAAGCGAGAGGAGGGGCTGCACAGAGAGGGGAGACCTGGGGGCTGCAAGCAGCCCCCCCCCCCCAATTCCCTGTCCCTATTCCCCATCCTCACCGCAGGTCATTTGGGGATGCGCTACCCCTAAACCAGGTGACTGCGCTACCGGGGAGAGCTGCAGGCTGGCAGCGGGGTCAGGTGGATGTCTTTCCTTCTTGGGTGGGAAAGTTGGAAAAATGTGAGCTGGATACTCACACGTTTATATATAGTTCATATTGCCTATTCCCATCCCCCGGGACCGGACTCTTGGAGGTGTCGGCTGGGAGCATTTTCGGCGTGCAACAGTGGGGCTGGCTGCAAACAGAGAGAGAGAGAAAAAAAAAAAGAGAGCTTTGAGTTAAAAACGGCTCCAGTTTTTAGGAGTCCACAGGCCACTTGCTGCTGGTTTGATCACTGACCCAGAGCTCTCCAGAGCTGTAAACATCACGTCTGCCCCAAAGAGTCTCCCTCCCCTCCCCTTGCAAATTCCTCTTGCAAACGTAACCTGCGCTGGACTGAGTGGAAAAAGGCGTTATTACCTCCCCAAATAACAGGGGTGCGATTGCAGGCCAAGATTGCAGCTCTTGGGGTGGGAATGGGGGGGTTTGATAATTTCTATTCCTCCCTGGTTCGGGGCGGGGGGAACCCAGACTGTGACTTTTTCAAGGCAGGGAGCAAAGCAGAGGATGGTGTTGGCTGGTCAGGGTTAGTGAGAGGGTTTTTAGACCATCTGAGACATTTTACACCCGACTCTTGTGTTGTTCAGCAGTTCATGGGAGGGAGATAAGGGATTTGAAATATCTAAATGGACACTAAAAGGCATGGACAGGATTAAGGGTTGAAGGTTTCCAGTGTGCTCATGGAGGGGTGGGAAGAAAAGAGCTTCCAGAGATGAAAAGATACAGAAATACCCTGAAACAAGAAGTAAGCCTGGATGCTTGTGGGAGCACTGCCTTCAAGGGACGCAACAAACCCAAATCTGAGTAAGCATTAAAAAAAAACAACCCGTGGCAATGAAATCCTGCCTCCCTTGTAGTCAGTCAGAGTTTTGTCTCGGACTTCAAGGGAGCCGGGAACTCGCCCCTAGAGGTTATTAAAATCCTTTATAATAACAGCACTTCTCTAGTAACCCTTTACACCAGGCGCTGGGGTTGGGACAGCCAAAAAGCAGCCTGAGTGGAAAAATACACTGCAGATGGCAGAGAAAACACCCAGAAATATTCCTTCCCCGCCAACCCAATTGCTCCCCAAATGGGGGTATCGAGGCAGAAAGCTGCAGCTGGGACAAATCCAGAGCTGGGGGTCAGGTGGGATGTGCTTTTCCCAGGGTAAGGGGTTCCCCGAAATGATGCTGACTGCTCCAGCCGTTCCCGGTCCCATCCCAAACCCCTTCGGGGGGGTGACGTGGGGGGATACTTGGTCACGGCTTGGGGATGCCGGCATGCCGTGCGATGGGCTGTGAGACTCCAGAGGTGCAATGTGGTGGGCAGGTTTTTCTGTTTATTTTATTATTGGCTTTCCCGTGTGGTGGGAAACCACCACAAAGACCACAAAGAGCAGCCCGGAGCGGTGTCTGAAGTGAATAACTGAAGGGAAACCCATTTACTGCTATTAATACCGCTGCTAAAATAAGCAAGCCGTGCCCTGGAGACAGAGAGGACCCCTCTAAGAATTTAAGTCCTGCACCTGGTTTGTTTATTTGTTTGGACTGAAGAAGGGAAAAACAACAGAAAAAGGTGGGGAGGGGAAATCCTTGAGAGCTTTTGTCTCCTCCTGGCTGCTCCCCGGAGACAAAAATGTGATTTTACGTTTATGAAGTTGCAGCCCTTTCCGTGAGCTCCAGGTGCCCGAGGACTTGGAAGAAGTGAGAGGCAGAGTTAATGAGGTGAGAAGGAAAGCAGAAGGGAAAGAGCAAAACACATTTGTTGTAACAGATCAGACCGAAACATCTGCAGGGCACGGGCACCTGCGTGAAGTCGGGAAATGCAGTTTTTATAATTTGTCTTCTCTGCAGAAAAAAGAGGAGAAAAAAGAAATCTGGAGAGAAGTAAGGGAGGGATGAACAGCTGAAGATTTGGGCTCGTCTAAAGATTTATCTTTTTTTTTTTTCCCTTCTTCCTGAGCAGTTACACAAACCTTTTGGAGACGGGGGGGAAAAAAAGTGAAGCAGCGAATGAAGTCTTGCCATGTGCAGGGTTAAATGGAAACACACAATCAGACCATAACTCAGGGTGTAATTCAAGCCATACGGTTTGTCTGTCTGTTGACTCGAAAGGTTGTATCAAGGCTTGGCGAGGGAGGGGACTAAGAGGGGATAATCCAAACTTTTTCGTGATTCATAAACCACTCCTTTGCAATTTGGATAATAGATCTCTCTTTTGCGACGGCTCGCTAAACTTCAGAGTTAACCGTAGCTCGTGCTCTTTCTTTCTCTCCTTTCAGGTTGTTCATCTCCAAGGAGGAGCAACACCCAAACTGCAGGGAAATACGTCGTGCAGAAAATTCGGAAGACTCCTTTTTTTCTTTGGAGAAGCTGATTTCCTTCGGCAAGTGGGGGACAGTGGAGAAAATGAAGCTGAGTCCACAATTTTTCTTAGCTGGTTTTCTGTCTTTGATTCTGCAGACGGGGATTTGCTATGGGATAAAATGGATGTAAGTACCTGGCTATCTCTGTGCATTTTTAAAGTCTTTGTAGGCATTGCTGGTCTGTTACCCATTTTTGCAACTGCTATTTGAAGCACACTGTAAAGCCATTTAAAGAGCAGCAAACGCTGCATTTCTCTGGGCATTCATTGATTTCGAGTGTGTGTACTAGGGGCTTGTGCTAACAATATGTCTCCATCTTCTTTCCAAAATATGCATGATTTAGGTTCGCTTTTTCTTCTCCTCATTGATACCAAAGGAAAGGCACACACTTGAATGCTCACATGAGCCACTTCATGAAGTTTCTAGCGTTAGCTCCTGCCATGCTGGGAAACTCTCCCACCGGGACTGCTGGGTGTGCTGAGTAGGAGCTGAGAGCAGTAGGGACGGCAGCTAAGATAATGCCGCCAATCTCCAACCACAGGGGATGCTTGACAGATAACATGTTTTTTTTGTGGACCTTTTAACCTTTGGATTTCGTGAAGGGTGTTAAAAATGAGATGGAGGGGGGAGAAGGGGAGGAGGGTGAAGAAATACCAGGGAGTGTGGTCAAGTCTGGATCGAGTTTCCTCGGAGGTAATGTCACTGCAAACAAAGTGAAAACATCACTATCTCATTTCTTTGCTTAAGCAAGCAATCAATTAGTTGCTTACTGCAAAATAAACAAACAAGCTCCTCCAACCCCCACCTGGTTTCACGTCCTTGATGAGTGATCTGTCTTTTCTACTGAGGTTTGAAGCTGTGCACAAAATAAATAAGGGGATGTGGGCTGGCCTCGAATATGCATCTTCTATAAAAGAAAAGGCACAATAAAATGCAATGCCAGGAAGAGTCTGTGTAGGGTATAGTGTGTCAAGGTGAGGCTCTTGGGGTTAGATGGGGAAATGGAGACAAGCGGTTCCTGTTTTGTTCCTCCTTCTGTGCTACGTCTAATTCACATCCCACTGTCCCAATTGTTGTCATTTGAGGGTCCCCCCTTGCCAGCTTTTATAAAGGCTCTCTTAAATTTGGACATCTTCAAGTTAGATGTCTTGTTAGAGCCAGTGTTTTCACTGCCCTGCATGCAGTCAGGGGAAAGAGGACCTTCCAAATGGGGATTCACTCTCTCCAAAGAGAGACATCCAACACAAATATCAAGAGAAGTCCTCTGGAGGTGCCATGGACTGCAGGGAGCTGGCTGAGACCACACATCCACCGTTTATATGCATAAAGAGAAGCAGGGTGAATCCCTCCATAGGGTGTTTAAAGGCATACGGTCAGGCGCGAGGAATAGTCACCTACTTTAGGGCATTAAAATGTGCTGCCTGCACACTCTGAGGACCACCTTGCAAGTAGAGGAGATCAGGATCTGATTTGCTCTTCACCATCTTGGCTTTACACCTTGTAGCAGTCACCACAGCTAAATTACGTAGCCCAGCTATTTCTTTCTGCCAGCTTCCTTGGGGTATTTAGGCTCTCAGTTCTGCATATATCCAGCACCTTGCACAAGGTGAGCATCTCCTCTCTGCGGGACATTTAGCAACATGCCCATGGGCTGGCAGAGCATGGACTTGTTTGCGACCTTTATTTCTATGCAGCACAGAAATAAAGCTGTTTTGTGGCACCCTGATTCAGCAGAGCACTTGTGTGCAGACCCATAACTGAGTGCAGGGGCTTGCTTATATGCTTGGCATTAGGGTCCTGCTTAAGCAAGGTGCTAAATCCAGAGTGAAGGACCTGGGTTTCTCTGAAGGGCAGGGGCGAGATGAGCTTCGAAGAGAGCCTGATAGCATGCTGACAAGCTGTAGACATGAAAAAAGGCTAGAAGGCTAGGCAAGGTCCCTAATAGCTTTGCTGGCAAAAGCAGCCTTTTGGCCGGTAAGTGGTTAAGCTGTGAGGGTTGCTTTTGGGGATGGGGTGGGGGGGAGGCAGTTGGAGGAAAGATGCTGTTGCCGCTCCTCCCCTTCCCAGCAGACATATCCCCCCTATAGAAAAGTGAGTGAGGAAGATGAAAGCTGGGATTAAAGTGGCATTTGAAGCATGAACCGCATCCAGATGCGCCGCCGGGGCTCCCCTCACACCTGTTTAAAACCTGGCGGAGACCTGCACTCCCTGTCCCAGGGCACTTTGTGCAACTGGGATGCTGCCAGCTGGGATTTCACAAAAGTATGTTTGGTTTTGTTTGTTTTTTTTTTTCATTTGCAGTTTCTCCTCCCTTCCCCACCCTTGTTTTCCTATGAAAACACAAGCCAATTTCCCCCCGCCCCCAATAACTCTTTCCCCTGCTGCAGTGGTGCTGCCATCCTTGGGGTGAGGGGACCATGGAAATTGCCTTGGTAAACTCTTGGCAAACGGAGATCGATGCTACTGAATACCAGTACCTTGGAGCTGCAATCCCAGCCCCGGACTCACACGCTGGGTGCTGTACAACCAAACCCTGCCCCTTCCCTCCTGTGCTCGTGGAAGGAGAGGGGGGAAAAAAAGGATGGGATGTAGAGGGAGGAAAGTGCTATGAGATGTTTTTGGCCGTGGGCTTGTCTCAGTGGTCTGCTCGCTGCCCCGTTGTTGTAGGCATGGTGCCAGAGGCGAGCTTCAAAGAGGATTTGGGAGGGGAGGGGGAAGATAAGGAGGTGGGTTTTGCCAGCCTGGCGGGCTGGGTTTGCAAGCCTGAGGAAGAGGGAGCGACTGATATGAAAGACGATAGGAAATTCAATTTTGATTCAGCACGTGATGTAATTGCAGGGGGAGGGGGAGAAGAAAAACACACTTTTCAGCCATTTAGGACTTCCCTGTAACACAAATATCTCCTGTAAATTAGTAAAAGTGGGGAGAAGGTAAAAGGGAGCCATTTGTTTTATTTTGTTTGGCTTATTTTCATGAGTTCTGTGGTCCAGATCCCCAGCTGTTGTAAATCGGTGCTGTGCCCTTCCCTGCTGCAGAGGCGTGCACCGCTGAGCATCCAGCGCGGTGCGTGGATGGTCAGCATCTCATAAACCTGCTCTTGCTGCTGGAGAAACTTCATATTTTGGCCTCTTCCATCCGGGCTCCAGGGAGCTGCTTGGCGGTAAAGTCAGGGTACGGACAGATCTTTGCAGGATGAGGGACTGCTGTGGAGAGGCAGCCTTTCCATTCAATGCATATGAGCCCCTGAGTTTCATTTTTGTACACTGCTTTTTGAAAACACTTTCCCATCCTTAGAGCAGGTTTTTTTTGCATTGTTCTGTGGTCCTCAGTGCTTGTTTTGCATCACAGCAGCTGGGGAGGTGAGGCAGCCATCGGTTTCAATGGGAGATGTCTTCGGGCCAATGAAAGTAGCAACTCTATTGCCTTACACATCTCCTTTTGCACCCCCTTTAGCTTTCCTAGGAGGGCTTGGGTTTGACCAAGCAGGTTGCTGAAGCAACTTATTTGAGCACAGCCGAAAAATAGATAAGCACTAGAGGGAGCTGTGGCCAGATGTGCATGCTGCAGAGGTCTGCAGATTTTGGGCTATCCAGGCACAGAATGGATTTCGAGGCACTTCTGCCTCCCCAGCATTGTCATCTCCTCTGCCCTGGCACCATGACACAGGTTGGACTGTCCCTCTTTATTGAGTGTCACTTTCAACACAAGAGTGGTCGTAAAGAAGCGAAATGCAGCAAGTGATATTCTTGCGTGGCTTGCAGGGTCAGCCCATGACAGCAAGTGGTGGCATTAGGAATCCCATTATTTTTAGGTGGAGCTTGGTCACTTTGGGACGTCCCTGCCTGTCCCTGTTGTGGTGTCCTGGACGTGCCCCATGCCCTCTGGAGCCATCCCTAGCTGAGGTCAGCTTTGCTGCACAGTTCTCATGGTTAAATCACAGCCCTTCAGGAGCAAAAGGTGGCTCAGCCGTGCATTTCAGTGAACCCGGGATGTCCCCCAGCTCACCGACCTCGAGCAGCACCGCAGCCTTTCTGCAGCCAGCAGAAAGCAGGGGAGAAAAATGGAAAGATTTTGTGCTTCCTGGCAGCTCCTGCTTCTCTCCTTCAACTGGGGCGGGAGCTGGGACATTGGGCCACGGGCGCCTGCAAGGAGACCGTCTGCCTGGCAAGGGGGCTGCTAGATGAGCTGCTGTGAAAGGACTGCAGGACGGGGATGGTGGGAGGGGAACGGGCTGGGGGTGAGGAAGGGGGGCTGACAACAGCTTTGAAGTTTGCTCTTCGCTCCGTAGGCAGCTCGGGAAAACTTGACAAAGCTCCACGGCCTTCCTCGGTGCTTGGTGAGCCAACTCGCCGCTGGCATCGACTTCAGTCGAGCTTGGGCTGGAAGTCAATGGCCTTGTGCCCACTACTGCCAGTGCTGGATTTGGCACCATATCTGAAAGCAGCTCTTATTTTAAGCTTTTACTTCAGGGTTGGGTTTTTTTCCCGCACTCCTCTCCCTCTTCCTCCTCTTTATTTTGTTGGATTTTGGTGTTTTTTTTTTTTTCTATATAAATCCCGCTTCTCTTTGAAAAGGCTTTGCAGTACCACTGGAAGCATTTACCAGGGGCCGTGGTGGCTTTCCCAGTGCCTGTGGTCCCCAGGCCAGGACTGATGCAGGGCAGGGTGGCAGGGGCATGGGCTGCTTCTACCAGAAGCTTAGACAAGGTTATTGTAACAGTCCTGTGAGCCTCTTCCAGAAAACCTGAGAAAATGAGGCTCCTGCAGATAAAAAACCTTCAATGAGATCGAATGAAAAAAACCCCTGATCACTGCCTCTCTTTATTAAAGTTTACCGCACACTTCATTCTCCACAGCCGTGTAATTTTGTCTAAATCTTTTTGTTTCACCCAAATCCCTGGAAGATTAAGGGGCTTAAGAATAGGCACAAAAATGATAGTGCCTTCACGGAAAGCAACACAGACAATTTGGAGCAGAAGTTCACGGTTTCAGCAACAGTCCTTCTGTGAGACCTTCTTGGGTCACGTCACACAAGGGACGATGGGGAGATGCCCTCCAGAGAGAGCCCACATCAGAAAGAGAGAAGACCCTTCCACGCTTTAAGGGTGTTTTAAAGGGCACCAGTGCTGCACTACTCAATTCAAGGGTTTTTTTTCTCTTTTTGGCTTGACCAGGAGCAGTGTCCTAGGCACAGTGGTCCTTGTAAACCAAATCATGTATGGCTTTCATTGATGTCTGCTCAGATCTGAAGGTACTTCTCCCAAGCTGCTGCTCCTATGAATAGTCTTCTCATGGAGCCCAGACCTGCAGGAATGGGCCCATACCTCTCAAAGGACCTAACACTGTAGAGCATTCATGTTTTCAAATGAATTTATTAACTGCCTGAGATAATTAAAAGAGTAAACGAAAGTCATGATCCATCCATGCATCATATTTCCTCTGTAATTACGTCTATGGTTTTCTGTCAGTATCCATAACTTCAATTGAAAGCCATGCTATGCTATATATAAAGCAGGAGATGTTTGGTTTGGGGCCTGTTTATTTAAAGGGATGGGTCAAATATGTATATTTTCTAAAAAAAAAAAAAAACAACCACCCCTCAGTTGTCCTCAGCTTTCTGGAGAATGAAGGATGGGGCAGGAGAGAGGAGAGCACGACGTTAGCAGGAGGAAACAGTGAAAAGCAGCATCTATGGGATGGCAGTAGGTAAAATCCCCACGTGCTGCTCCTTGGATGAAGGGTGGGAGTCCAAAGAAAGATGTTTATCTGGGATTTTTTTACCAGACTGAGGACTAAAGGTTGTTCTTCCCTGAGGACTGCTTTATTCAGGCTGGCTGTTTCCCCTCCCAGTGCTGGTGGTCAACAGAGACTGGGTGGAGATGGGATAGAGACCCACCACCAAATCCCACCATGGACAAGACTCTTCTGGGGGAAGGTGATTTCCTTTCCACTGCCCCTCGAATGGACTTTGTTCCCCAACAACGTCCTTTGCAGGCGGTGGGCATCCTTCCCTGGTGCTGCTAGAATTTGCAGAGCAGGGAGGGTTGGTGCCTTTCCACGGGGAGGGTTTAAAGTGACAAGGGGTGGAGAAGACATTTCTGAATGTAGGACAGAGACTGAGCAAACCTGGGCTGTCAGGGCATGGACTAGATGACCTAATAAGCCTCTCACATTCCTGATCTGTGATTTATAAATGCACTCTTCGGTCTCGGCAAGCAACTCCAGTAACTGTGAGTTTTCTTTTCCATCTCCATTACCCTTTACTTCTTCCTCCCGACGCTTGGAGATGTTTCCAATTATAGGTTCTCACAAGCAAAGGCATGAAGTTCAGGCCTGGGAGATGTTCAGAAAACACCTTCCTGCGTCTTGCATTTTTATTCTTGGCGGGCTCCCTGGAGCTCGGCTCATTCGACGAGAAACAGCCATTGCTGCCATTTACTGAGTTCTCCCCAATGGGGCCACGGTCCTTCCGCTCTTGACTGTCTGGCAGATATTTTCCCTCTTCCATGAAGTGAGTTTCTTTCTTGTTGCACTATAAATCTGCTTCTCTAATGGTGATAATTTCAGGCCATCTGTAATAACATGATCTTGTCGTATCACACCCCTTTTTTCACAATTGGGATGAGTTTTGGACTGAATTCAGCTCTCATCCCAGCTTGTAGGTGGTTATTTCTGCTGTTCCTGACTTGTCTGTAATGGTGAGATGCAGGTGCTTCAATGTAGGTTTCCAGGTCCTTTAAAGATGCCAAAGACCTCTCTACAGGATTAGAAAATGTGGTGCAGGACCTAGGAGATATATGTATCCTTCTGGAGGGCCAGGTGAAATATCCCAAGGCCTCTGAAGTGTCACTTGGCACCTCTGATTAGAAAACTGAGCTGGTGCCCCATAGTACAGCATCTCTCAGAGACCTGGAACATTCCTCATTTGCCTGAAGCTCAGGCTGTGAAGCTCTCTCATTTCATCTCCCTCACCCTGCCTGCTTATTTTGCTGCTGGGACGTACTGTGCTGGAGTATTTATCATTTTTAGTCTATTAGTGATGAGTTGCTTTGGCCTCTTGCCCAATTTGCATTTCAGTCCATTCCTGAGAGTTGCTGATAGGCTTTCTGGGATAAGTTTTCGCAGGTTTCTGGTGCCAAGTGCTAGGGGTTGGACTCATCTCACCCAGCTCTGTGCTTATAGAGTCCAGATGTCTGCGTCTGAGCTGAGTACCTGGGTTCCCTCTATAGCCAGAGTAGAAAATGAGCACTTCTAGGGCATGAGTCATCTTATCATACTGTAGGTCTTAAAAGCACCTCAGGCTAATTACTCCCCAGGTGTGGGTTTTTCTTTCCATGGGCTGAAGAAGGACCCTGAAGGACTACCATGTGGTCCACACTGTAGGGGTTTGCAGTCAGGTGACATTCGTACTGTCCCAAGACTCATGCCTCTACCTTCAAGGATGTGATATATCTGAGATACATGAGCAGCCAGAATATCACCAACAGGTTTTGCCTCCACCAGCTCAGGTCCAGCACTGCTTCACATCTAATGCAGGATGAGTTGCCTTCTGGAGGTGCCCCTGTCCAGACAGGGAGTGTTGCGTGAGCAACAGTGTGCAAGGGACCAAGATGAACTACAGGGCAGAATTTCTGACAATTACATACTCCACTTTTTCCTTTCCCTTCAAATTCACTGGCCAAAACTTCTGTTCACTGCAGATTTAAGGGCCCTCTTTAAATATATGTATGATGTATATATTTACATAGCTAGCAGAGTGGTGGTTTCCCTTCCAAGTTTGCCACTGATTATCTAGTGCCAGAAATGCCAAACTCCAGCCACCCGGGAATTTGTCAGTGCAGACCTACTCAGCCCTAGCAAGGATCGTAGCTCTTCCCTGCTGGAAGAGCGGTTGGGGTTAGCAATTATGCACAGCCCAGAGAGAGCTCCAACATACACAGCAGCTGCTTCAAGCCAACCTTGAGGGAGCTGGTGGAACATAGATATGTTTTCCTGAAAACCGAGATCAGAGCTAATACCCCCGATCTTGGTTAGGGCTCAATTTTATCTCCGTTTCCATCTCATTGAACTTCTGAAGGACGTGGATGTTACAGTAATAATGTGAAATGCACCCAGAAATGTGTCTGCTAATAAGTCAAACTAACCAAGATGGCTTAGGATGAAACTGAAAGGCAACACATTTAACAAGGAGAGAAGGAAATATGTGTTAAGGCAGTTGTGTTGCCAGGATCAGATGCCAGTTACTGATGCAGCCAGCTAGAACGTTGTTTTATGGGAATGAATAACATTTATGACTACCCTAAGCAGGTCATAAAGATACAAAGAGAGTTACACACCAGGCTTCTGCTGATCGCTGTGGGTGCTTGGGGAAGAAGAGCACAGCCCTATACGATGCATGGAAGCATTTGCTTTTTTATTTTTTACCTGAAAATGTTGGCAATTGCACACTAGAAGAACCAATGGGGTCTTTGGGGCATTGCTGGTTTCTTCCATGGTAACATACGTGCTGGTGCTAGTGGATCCCTTCTCGGCTTTGACCATGGTACTCTCTCCGCGCATACTCTCATTGTGCTTCTGCACTATGTTTTTGGAGACTGGAGAAACAGACTTACCTACATGCAACAGTGATGGAATTGGTGGGGGCCCTTGGCATTAACTCTAAGGGAAAGCATCTGTTTTGCAAGCTTGGTGGCTTTTCCCTAGGCCTTGCAGAGGATTTTCTCCATAATTAATTACATGACATTTAGCATAATCCTTAGAGAGTGTGCGAGACAGATGCTGAATGCAAAACACTGATAACACCAACTTCACTTTTTTTTTTTTTTTTCTGAATACCAAAGTCTTGGAAGATCCAGCTTTCTGTTATCGTGGAACTGATGGGTCATTTTTAACTCTGTTGGGAGGTCTGTCCTCTTCATTCTTCAGCAAAAAACCTTCCCATAAGGATTTACACATTCAGTCAGCTTGGCATATGCCCCGGGAGCTTTCTCCAGGCTCCCCTCGATGATGGAGAGAAATGCACACTTCTAGAGGGTGTTTCTTCCCACCTACCTTAAACACCTACTTTGCATGAGATAAATCACTCTTCATAGTTGCCTGTCTTTCTCACCAGCTTAAACTAAGCACCTATTTACAGGTAGCTAAAATTAAGCGAGATGAGCACAGGCCAAAGCATTCACTGGACTGGAGGTAGTGGAGAAGTTAATATTGACCTGAAGATTAACTTTTTTGCAGGTTTTAATGCCTTTTTGCATTTGCTTGTCTCCTCAGAGCTCTGTCCAAGACTCCTTCAGCATTGGCCCTGAATCAAACCCAGCACTGCAAGCAGCTCGAAGGCTTGGTGGTTTCCCAGGTGCAGCTGTGCCGCAGCAACCTGGAGCTAATGCAGACCATCATCCAGGCAGCACGGGAAGTGATAAAGACCTGCCGTAAAACTTTCTCAGACATGCGGTGGAACTGCTCTTCCATTGAGCTGGCTCCTAACTACCTGCTGGACTTAGAGAGAGGTAAACAGCACTGCTGGCTCAGCCGGGGACATGAGTGAGTAGAGTCAGCCAGCGTGTGTGTATGTGTGCTGGGGCTGGGAAGGGTCTTGCTACCAGGGGGGACGTGGAGGGTCTACATAACCTAGCTTTTCTGTTCTCTGAGACCATGTTCATTGTTATGGTGCCAGTCATGCCCAGGAGCTCTCAAGTCCAAGACCTGGTCTCCCACAGCTCTTCCAAAGCATGCCACCAATCTGGTCTGCTCATCTCATTAAGAGTCATGGTGCACTTGCTCACAACCATGCAGCTGCTGTTCAGGGCATGCAGGCTTGTCAAGCAGCACACGCTACACGTGAAGCTGCACAGTCAGCTTTCATGGGTCAGAGCATCCTTGCACACTCATGCTGCAGCTCTATGGCCTCCCACCACCTCCCCCAGCTCCATGCATGCCAGCTCCACGACCTGCCGGCCAGCAGCATCCAGCACAGGGTCAGAAGGAGGCAGGAGGGTCCATGGGGGTGCTTCTTCACATGCTCCAAGAGCAGATCACACCACGATGGACAAATTGCATAAGTTCATGTGCTTCCTTCCCGCTGGGATGTTGCCTCATGATGAAGGGCTCACTTAGGAGGTGTGCTCCAAACTGGTGATGCCATGGGAGGTCTCAGCTGCAGTGAGGTGGTATGTTTGCTAGTCTGTGGGGCACAGATTGTGTGGGTCTCTTTTTGGGGAATGTTTACCTGTGCCAGGAGGCTGAGCTGGAGTTCTTGTCTCTTCCAGGCACAAGGGAGTCAGCATTTGTGTATGCCCTTTCTGCTGCTGCCATCAGCCATACCATTGCCAGAGCCTGCACCACCGGGGACCTCCCTGGCTGTTCCTGTGGTCCCATCCCAGGTGAGACACCTGGACCTGGGTATCGATGGGGAGGATGTGCAGACAACCTCAACTATGGTCTTATCATGGGGTCCAAATTTTCAGATGCTCCCATGAAGATGAAAAAATCAGGATCACAAGCCAATAAACTGATGCATCTGCACAACAGTGAAGTAGGGAGACAGGTAACAAATCCACGAGAGTTATTGTAATTGTACAATCATCTGTAGTGGTTGGTCGCTCTGTGAGGTTCAGTGTCTCTATCAGCTAGCGAAAGGAGCAGGTTTCTCCCAGATTGTTCTGAACTCCTTTGGCCTGCTGAAGACTGTGTCTATATAACTCACGCTGGGACTCAGGAGGTCCTGAATTATATTATCAGCCCTATATAACCATGGGGCGGTGTGTGTGTCTAATTGCCACCCTTTCCACAGCCAAGGATGGCTCTGGCTTGCTTACCCCAGGAGGTGTGGTGGGGATGGGTCCCATTGTGCTCTGCCAAGGGCGTTGCACAGGCAAAGTGCTGTGTAAGCATGGAGGATTATCATCTGCCAGATGCATCCAGCAGCAGCTGCCTCCTAGCCATCCCTGCAGCCAGGAGGGCTGATTTTTCCCTTTACAAACTGCTTCGCTAGTGATTATTCCCGTATCTGGCAGAAGCCACTGTTAACAGCTTGCATCTAGTGGAGGGATAACGTTTACCATGCGCAGAGCTTGGTGTGCACCGAGGTGCAAATCCCCATCGCAGCCCTCCATGCAGCTGGAGAAATGGGTGGGGGATTGTAAAGCTGACCCCTGCACCCATCTCTGGGGCCGCAGCGGCTCCCTAGGCTGGTCCTACCACACAGCTTAGTCCTTCCAGGGCTGCCTGTGCTTGGGCGCTGGAGCAGATAAAACTTGGAGTGTGTTGAGCTCCTTGGCAGCTGACTGTGTAGCTACAGGCTGAACTCACCTTTGCAGAGCACAACCATGCTGATCTTGCCTCCCCTGGGTGTTTTTCTCTACCATTCCCACTCTGTTTTTTATGTTCGTAATGTCTTGAGTTTTTGTTTTAATTGCAATGGGCAGATTTTTGTTTGGAACATAGTGTTGCCATGGCTGGTGCATTCATCCCTTCCTGTCAGCATCCTGCCATGTCCTACAGAAATGAGACTAGTGCAGAACCAAAGTAAAAGGCTGTTTTAGCCCCATGGCCAGCAGAAAGGCAGGGTGAGGGTGCCCTGAATTCATCAGAGCCTTGACATATCTTACCCGAAGCCCAAAGCTGCTGGAGGCAGAAATGGATGTTAATTTTCTATTTATGGATTGCTCTGATTTTCAGCTTCTTGGGAATTTAGAGGGTGGAAATGCAGCCCTACGTAGATATCTGATCAAAATTCAAAATACTCTACTGTCTGCTGGCTGCAAAGGTGCCTTGGTGAAAATAGTCCTGGGCTGACAGTGATCACCAAGGAGTTGTGGGATCTCATTCCCTTTGCACAGTAGCTACTCTAGAGTGACTGTGCAGAAATCAGAGCAGCAGTCCTTTTCTATAGCAGTCCCTGCTAAGAAATTGTCTTCTTTAGAAAGCTTGTGGGATGTTTGGAGGTAAGAGAAGGGCATTTCCTAACTCCTGCATTCCTTTTTGCAGGTCTTGAAAGCCTCTCTTGAAATGAAATGTAAGTGCCATGGAGTTTCTGGGTCATGCTCTATCAAGACCTGTTGGAAAGGCCTTCAAGAGCTGCGAGACATTGCATTGGACCTCAAAAACAAGTATTTATCAGCCACCAAGGTCGTTCACCGGCCCATGGGCACACGCAAATACCTCGTGCCAAAGGATATTGATATCAGGCCGGTTAAAGAGACAGAGCTGATTTACCTTCAAAGCTCACCCGATTTCTGCATGAAGAATGAGAAAGTGGGGTCACACGGGACCCAGGACAGGTGAGGGTTTCTGCAGCAGGTGCTGACTGCACTCTGAGCCCTGAAGAGGGAGGGGGAAGAGGGGACCATGTATGAATAAGAGGCAAATAATTGTGGGGGGTAGCACATGCATGCAGGTAAAGGACGTCTCTAACCTACGGTATGGTCTATAGATGCCCAAGCCTATTAGAGGTGGCTGTGGCCAAGACCGGCTGCAGACACCTTTTGCGTTATACAGGCAGGCACAAGATACCTTTTGAAATCCCCTAAATGGCTCACCTCCGCAGGAACTTGTAATGATCAATCAGCTGTTTTTTACTGTGTTGAGTCTCTCTAAGTTATTTCTTGCAGTCATCACTGATGTGATGAGTTGTTACTCTTCTTTAAGGCTCCTCTAAGTAGGCAAGTGTTAACCCAATTAGCACCAGTGCTCCCTGGCAGCCTTAAAAGAGCCCTGTAAACTACAAAGCTGGATTTTTAGGATTTTTCTTCCATTGCATTTTAAAAAATCCAGGTGTGTTTGTATTGCTCATGTCTCTGCAGAGGAATTTCTTCATCCCATTAATATTTGTGATTTAGGGTCGCCATACCCAAACCTCCACTGGGCACAGTGCTGTCCCTTTCACAGGCAGCAGACATGTCTGTCTCTTCCCACTATCCGTTTAATTGCCTCCAAGACAAACCAATTCCACGTTTCAGCAGCCTGAGCATCTCTGGGTGGGCAGCAGACCCTTTGACAGCCGAATTTTTGTGTATTTCCAGAATTCTGCAGAATTCCCAGATTTTTTGTTAGGTGGCTGCAATGGCTGGGTTTCAAGCAGTTTCATTAGTTGCTGTCTGCTGGCTTGGCTTTCTTCAGATAGTTCTCATAATTCTTCTTTGCTCTTTATGTTACTTTGTGGTGGCGACTCAGACAGGCAAGTTGCAAGGAGCACGTGCCTGCCCTTTTGTGGGGTGTCTTCATTTTAAGTCTTGTTGGATGTAGCGGTATTTGGACCACTTTAGTTCAATGGAGAGAACATTTTACTGTAATGGAAATGCAGTAAATTACCCAAATGCAGAAAAGAGACTCTTTGGATACCTTTGATTCATACGAAGTATTTGGTGAGGGGACTTTATAAGATATCCTTTGGCAACGGCCATTTAGTCTGGAACCATGACTCTGTAGACAATATATCAGCATTTACCTGGCAGAGCTGATCAGGAGATGAGGGTGGTTGAGTGACACAAGTGTGTCCTTTTTGTCCTCTGATGTTTTGTGGCAGTTACATTTTTGTATCCTCCATTAGGACCAAAACCAATGGCTGGACTGCTCTACAACAGTGTTTATCTGGCAGCTCTGTGGTGGGAACACCAGGCTGATGTTCATCACCAGCCCAGCAGTGGAGCAGTGATTAGCAAGTGAAGATGTTTATGGGTCACTGAGGATTGTAGGGAAAAAGCACGGGTTGAAACTGTTTTCTAAGGGAAAATGTCATTTGAGTGGATTTGTATGGATTTTGACAAATTTGTGTCTTGAAAAAGACCTTTTTGTTGTGTCATTCTGTTTGGCAATGAAAAAATTGTGGAGGTTATTTGGGAATTAGTTTTATAGGAATAGCCTGAAATCAACAGGTTGTGTCAAAAACAAACTGAATTCATTACAGATTTGCCAAATAAAATATTTTCCATGTGCTGAAATCCTTTTAAGAGGGAGGGAGGTGTGACTTCTTCATCTAATTTCATTTTACAGCAGATTTTGCCTTTTTATCCCAGCTAAGGATGAAAAATATGTCAAGGTCTTGAATGATTTTTTTTTTTTTCTTCCAAGGATAGCAAAATGTGTATTGCAGGCGTCCGTTTATCCCAAGCTGGGCGACAGCAGTGATTGTGAGCCTGCCAGGAGAGGGTCCACAGGAAGTGAGATTGAGTGAGGATTTAGACGACTGAGATATTAAGGCAGGAGGGGATGACTTTCAAAAGGAACCTGTCAAGAAATACTCCTTATTCTTGGATGTACAAGACAGTGATGGCCATGGGAGGAGAGGAGGGGGAGACAGTCCTGTGTTGAGCTGCAGGCATCTCTCAGGCCAAGTTTTAAGGTCATGTGTAGTTACACTCATTTTCATCGCAATCCATCTGCCAGCTTTTGAGAAGATGCCCGGTGTCTCAAAATTGGCACACGTAATTTAAGCCCCTTCTCTGCATTAAATTAGCAGAGGAAATACGTGTAAAATGAACACAAGGTGAACACAAGGAGGGGAGCTTCCCTAACCTCCTCCTCCCACGGATGCCTTTTTCCCTTCTCAATTTTTCTCTCACAGAGAGGACATTGAAATGTATTTTGAATGCAGTGGCTCTGTTCCAGCCAGCCACAGGGCTGCAGAGATAGCAGCTAATGACAGGGATGAGGGAGAAAGAACACAAAAGGGATGCTGTTAGAGAGGGCAGGGAAAAACGCGGTTTGTGCTTACTCTGCAAAGATGTAAAAGCACTCGGATGGAAATAGCCCAAACAGGTTTTTAGTTTATAAGTCAAGTCCCGGAGGCACCTTAACATTTTATCCTTGTGCACATCAAAATTTTCTGGGGGGAGATCCCGCTGTTTCCTACTAGGCTAATTTTTAAGGTCTTTTATGGCAAATGCAATCAAAAAGGGATTTTTTTTGTGGTGGTCCCTCAGTTCATTTTTTCTCTTCTCTTCTTCCACCACCTGCTTATTCCCTCTTTGGCCTTTTTCTGGCCATGAACATGGATGCAGGGATCAACCCGCAGGATGTTACAGTGCAGACCCCTCTCACCACGCTCCAGAAGACCTTGATCTGGGCAGCTTTAGCAGCTTTCCAGCCCAACTTTCTGCCTCCAAAGGGGTACAGAGAGGAGGGGACCCCATTAACAACCTCTTTTCCTGTTACTGGATTAAAAAATTCAGATTCTTGCATTTTCATTACAAAAAATATACAGTTTTGCATCATATGGAGAAAAAGTCCTTTGCCCACTCCTGCTCCCCCAGGTCCGATGCTTGCTCAGAGCACACTGGAAGCAGGACAGAGGTTGATGGCTCAGTTGCAACACCTTGGACATATTGGGTTTCAGTGTATGCTGTAGGGAACAATCCTGCACCAGCAGGTGGGTGGAAGGGATAATCTAATCGGTGGCTTCCGTCTCTCTAATTATCCTTCACATTATGCGGACTTATTGCGTGTTTTTCAGGCAGGAAAGGGAATTGAATGACCTTGTAGTGGAACCGCGTGAAAATCCACTCAGAAAACATGCACCTAGTTACTTAAAAGTCTTTCAGAGCTCTTTGCTGAAAGGATTTCAAAGCCTTCTTCAGAACAAGCCTGAAATATTTTCTAAGACACCTTGGCCTTTCTTAATTTCTTGAAATTAGAAATGGTTTGGAAACCTGCATGCCTCCACGCGCTTGGGGTGTATCCAGATTTCAAAGTCAGGGAACTGAACCCGAACCTGAGATTTGAAGCCCCTTTGAAGTGTTCAAAATCTGATTAAGGAGCCGAGTTTTGCAACTGGTGTGCAAGGCTCCTGCAAACAGGCTTGCTGCATCCTCAGCCCTCATCGACTGCAGCCAAACTCCATGCCACCATCACACTTTCATAGCCAATAAAAAATAGTCTGGAGAAAAATCTAAAGAAGCTGATTTGTGGAGCAGCGAGTGGCTTGTACAACTTTCAATATAACAAATTAACCACTGGGAAAAATACATATCTGTTCCTGTTTCAGAGCTTGGACAAAAACACCCTATAACTCATCTTTTAACAAGGTAGTTCAGTTTCTCCTGCCTGAAAAATTCATTATCAGGTTCGAGTAAATGATAAATAATAGCAGATTATAAAATTGAGATCTCTTTTGTGAGAAAAGAAGTGAAAGTATTAACCTTCTTTATCAATAGGGTGCAATGTATCATATTTCAAAGGCTGTTTAAAATCCCTTAAGGAATCTAAGGAAAGGGGAATTCTGCCATGCATGCAAAAGCCTTCAGCCCCTGAAGCCTTGCAGAGATAACTGAGCTGTTTATTACTGCTCTTTCACAGAGCAGTCTTGGAGCCAAGCGGACACCGCTTCCTCCCAGCTGAAGATGGGAAGGAGCTCTCTTACGCTGCAGAAATCAGGCTGCAACGTTGATCGGCCACCACTCCTTAGCTGACTCACTTTGGCAACGAATGTGGCCATTGTTTGGTGGTTGCTCCTTGCTCACGTATTCGTTCTTTTCTGCAATATAAAATATTAGTCTTAAGTGTCTCCCAAGATGTCTTAGGCTGGTATGTTTTCTTGGACAGGAACGTGCATGAAGTTAGCTGAGCATGCATCTGCTGCTCGGTGGTGACTTAGTGGCTGGTGGTTACCTCTTTGGCATCTTGGTGATCCCTACAGCAGGGCCTATCAAATGCTGCAAAGAAAGGGTGCAGAGGTTTTCAGTGTTCAGTAGCAGCCCGTGATACCACTTGGTTCCTGCCACCCTGAAAATACGCTTTGCATTGCGTGATTATGTGGGCAACGAAATTTCTTAGCAGAAGCACTCATGTTTAAATGGGGAAGAGTGATAGTTACAGGTAGACAACAGCATTTGGTGTTTCTTGTTACAGCCTCTTTTCATTTCTGTCACTCAGTGAGGGCACAAGAAGCAATATGATGAACTTTGAGTAGGTTATAATGTGTATGGTGATTTAGTAATTTTTGCAACTGTTCTCACGTGTGCCACTCTTTTTTCATGGGATCCAACAAATGATGAATAACAAGTAGGAAATAATTCTTCTGTGAGTGTCCCAGAAGTTTAAACTGGAGGAAAGTCAGAAAAACAGTAGCTTTCTGTTCCTCCCACCTGCAGTGCTATTTCTACTTTCTCAGGGCAATGTGCTCGTAGCTGGTGCCCATTTCGGTAGTTGGGCCAGCTGTGGTTTTTTGGGCTTTTTCTCAGTTAATCCCTGGGAAAGTTTGAATCCTCACCACTTTGAGAGACCTAAATTTGACCATAAAGTTTCCTGAACAGATTTGCGAAGAATAAATTTACTGGAAAAAGTAATTTCACACAGTAAATTTCAGCGGATAGTGAATTCAGTGGATAAAAAATGGCAGCCAGCTCTCCCAAATGTATTTAGTCCGTTTGCTTCAAAATAGCATTGGAGTTAGGGAATATCAGGGCTGGGAATGGCTTTCCATGGAGCCTTATCTTTTTAGGAGCAAGACTGAACAGAGGTCACCTAGGCTGTTACTGAAGATCTTTGTCTGCTCTCATCTTAAAGCCAGTTTCCCTAAACAACCTGTTCCAGGGTTTTACTCTCCTCAGACTTATGTCTTTCTTAATCTGAATTCAAACTAATCATAATCTGAAATCAAACAATTCATTTCTTGTCTTTTTTCCTCAGCATATAAAGAACATTTCTTCTCTCTCCTTTATGCAATAATTTTTTATAGATGGGAAGACACCTCTTCTTACAAACTTCTCTAAATCAGTTCCTTCATCCTTTTCTACTTTCTGAGCGGCTCCTCTGACTCTCCTGGGAATGTTCCCACATTTGTCTGGACCTTTCTGAAAGTGTATTGCTTACTTTGCATTTTAATCCACTCTCGCAAAATGCTCTCTGCTCCTTTTGCCCCAGCGTTATCCACAAATTTTTAAGCTCACTGTCTACTCCTCGTTAATGAAAATACAGGCTGGTTCCAGGATCTCCCTTGACATCTCGTTGCTGACATGTACTATTGATAACTCTCTTTCGTACAGTTGTTCAGTGTCAGTCTCTAGTCATTCCTTGTGGATGAGAAAGCAATTTAAAAGTAGTTAAGACTCTGCCCTCAAAATCTTATATGAAGCTGTGCACTTTGATGTATTTTTAGCAATGTCCATTGTGTTACATAGCTCCTGGGGGATTTATTTATTTTTCTCTTTCTTTCTTTTATACACTGCTGTATGACTTGACATTACCGGAGCAAGGGGCACTTAAAGAAATGAATAAGAATTTGATTTAAAAGAGAAAAAATAAATTACTTCTTTACACAGCAGTACTGACTTCTGGGACTTGTGGCTGCTGGAGTTCGTGGAGGCAGATGGTTTCCCTGAGGTCAGAAAGGGATGAGACAAACCCACGGCCAGGATGACCACGAGGGGATGCTGAGATGACTAGGCAGGAACATACCTTCTATCATCCCTAATACAATAACCCAGGTGCTGGTGGGGTATGAGGGGATGGACTACAGAAAGCAGCCAGATTTGTGTTTTCCTCCCTGAAGAGCATCTCCCACAGCCATTGCAGAATAATGGGCCAGGCAGACAGTTGCTGTGACCCAGAATGACTTCTCTTATGTACTCATAAGCAACTTCGTCTTATCAATCAGAGTGAGGTCCCAGTGGACATCTGGCCCATCCCTGTCATCACCTGTCATTATTGTGGGTGACACAGTACAGAGTTGGCCTCATTTTGGCTCTCAGATGGCAGCAGGGCAACAAAAAAAATTCTATCCTTATGTTTGCTGATGGGACAGAAGTGAACTGGGATCCGCAATGAAATTGTGACATCTCCCTATAGCTTTTCAAATTAAAATCCCCCCGGAGGTAACTGTGAGATGGCTTAGCCTCTCCATCTGGGGCAAGACTCTTGGAAGTGCTGAGATGTTCTTCACCATGTCTTCTGAGGAGCCACCCCCATGATGAGGCTGTACGATGCACCGCAGTGTTTCTGCAAATGGGGGCTGGAAGGGGGAGATTTTGGACAGGCATATTGAGCGGAATTTGTCCAGACAGCAGGGCTGACCTCCTCCCTTCTTGCATAAAGAAGGAAAAAGCACTGTGACAATGTGAAAGCCTGTTCCTGAGCCAGGACCTTGGCTGGGATTACGGCCGAAGCATCATTTTTCACCGGTCTTCCAAGTGCTTCTAGAGGTTATGGTGTTGTGTTAAGATGCAATCGCCTGCCTTCGTATTTTCTCTCTGAGGCTCGGGAGGAGGGCATTTCTCTGAGTTGCTGGAATCATGCTGGACCCAGCCCAAAACAAATGAGATTGAACTTAACCCATCAGTGGGGTGCCTGGTGAGATTGCAGCCGTGGGCTCTGAAAGCAGATGCTCGGGGGCAGCTTCTGTGGGTAAACTCTGGTCTTTGGGCTCCTTTGTCTTTCCCCACTTGCTTTTTGTATGTACAGATACAGCTGAGAAACTACTTCTGTCTCAGCTTGTTTAAAGGAAAATAAAGATAATTCAGCCAGGCCTACACTTTAAAACAGGAAACAAAATCTCTGGTTAGTGGCATTGTCAGAAAAGTTTTCTAGAAGCCCATTTAGGTTCAGGATGGGATCAAAAGCTTTGTTTTGGCTATTCAACCCACCCATACAGAATGTCCCTGTTCCTTTATCCAAAACTGAGGGAAGCTTGAGGATTTTTTAATAAGATTTTGTTTTTTTCCTTTATTTCAGGCTGGGTGGGATGGGGACAGCTGTGGAAAGGTATATCTCCTAGTAGATCCACTTTTTTTTTTTTTTTTTTTTTTGCAAACCACAGGAATGTGTGCAAGGAAAGGGACATTCCCATGTCCCAGTACAGCAGGTGGAAGTGTTTTGCTCTCTATTTGAATGGGGTAAATTTGACTGTTAAGTGCTTTGTAGAATTGGGGAGTGAATGTCCTCAATGGTGAACTGGAGTCAGAGTGGACCCATATTCCTTTTCTTGGCCATTTTAGTGAGCTCTCAGCACAAGGTGGCACAGATGCATTGCACATCCATCACTGTGCTTCTGCAGACTCCCCATCCTCCCTGGGTGAACCTCCGGGCAACAACCTTTCCATCCACCGGTAAAGCTGAGTAAGGTTGTCAAATACCCTCCCCTCTTGTCAACATGCCTATATTTGAACCTTTGCTCTGAATATTTAATGCATTTACTAATACATTTATGAGGAGTCATTCAGAGGTTTCCTGGCGGAGGGGCCCTGGCTCGCAAGGGCAATAACAACACCTTTGGTTCAGTGCTAGGCAAACACGCTCAATGCGGTTGCAGACTTCAGCTTCGGTAGAGGCTTTCAAAGGTTTGTAAATATTTACACACACTCCTGAATGAGGGGGAGCGGGGGGGGGGCCTTTAAACACTGAACCTGGAGAGGAATGAGAGTCAGGAATAACAAACAGGAGGCCTGTCTGAGTCAGAAAAAAATAAGGGAAGAACAAGAACAAAATCTCAACACCTCATTAATCCCATAACCTCCTAAAGCATTACCTCATAAGGAATTCCTATAAATCTCATGGATTTGTTTTCATCTATTAATGGAGTCAGCTCAAGAGTCCGACTCATGCTCCTCTCTCCTTTCCCTGCCCCAAACCAGCCTTAGAGTGTTTCTGTCCAAAATAACAATGCAGAATAAGATTTAGGAGAGATGTCAGCAATTCCCCCCACTCTCCAAACTGCCTGCCTTACAGTAGTTTCAAGACTCCATCAAGTTCACAGCCCCATGGTGTTGGGTGCATCATAAGATCTGAGCACTAGTGTCCAGGCAAGCATCTGACCAAATGTGAATGCTTTACAGCCCACAGAGAAATGGCATCTCTATGACATGGTTAATCTCATCCAAAAGTCAATGCCTGTTGCGCTGTCACATCCAGTGACCCAACTTCAAGTATTTTAGGAGAATGAGATAGCTGGTTTTTGAGAATGGCTGGGGATCCATGATCAGTGGATCAATGAAAGAGATTCCCCAGTTAACAAGTTACTTCTGCAAACCTCAAGCCAGCCACTTGCAAGCGGACGAAGCGAGGGAACCCCACACAATGGCCAACTTATCCCGATGAGTCTGGCTTTAATTAAAAGCAGAAGCAAAACAAGCAGTGAAAGTCCGTGTGATATTTGGCGACTTGTCATCCTACACTGTGCTCCTGCCGCGCTGCCTGCTCCTGGGTCAGGACTCGGGGTGTATTAGGGCCAGCTCCCCAGCTGCTCATGCCGTGCTGGGAGACACTCGGAGCGGGGAAAGTGCAGTGTCCGGCCCTGCTAGTATCAGTTTTGATTTCCCTGATAGGGTCAGGGCTGGATGGTGGCTGTAACAGCCTGCTTGGGAGCTTTCCCAGCCCGGGATCATTGGCACAGAGCCTGTGCAAATAGCCTGTGGCTGCAGGGTTCCTCCTCCATCCTTTTCAGGTTAGGGAGTGTTGGGCAAACACCGGTGTTTGTTCTTTAGGGTATCATCTTCTTCCAGCTCCTTTCAGGCAGCTTTGGAGCCTGCCTGGGAATACAGATTGCTAAGGACTATGAATTTTTGTTTTGGTGGAGGTATCACAATAGCTTTGCTTGTCTGCCTGTATGGGAGCTAGGTCCTGCCTGCCCTGGCTGACAGGCAGCCTGAACACCGCTGAGCCCAAACTGAGAGACCGAACAGGGGTTTAATGTTATTTTGGGTGTCAGAGCAGGTGATGCAAGGGCAATCCTGGGCATCAGAGCAGGTGACATTGAGTGCAGCCCTGGGGCTCTCCCTGCCTCTCTTGCAGGTGTAGAGGGCTGCTTGGCTGGGTGCTCACCCCTGTCATGTGCTTGCCGCAGCTGAGATGCAACCATGCTGGCTTCACCCAGTACCTTGCAGAGCTGTCAGGCCCCAGCACCACCACAGGACACTGTTTTGGAAAGCCCTGCAGGGATTTGCACTTGCTCACCGCATTTTCTTTCTTCCAGGCAATGCAACAAGACCTCCAACGGGAGCGACAGCTGCGACTTGATGTGCTGCGGCAGAGGCTACAACCCCTACATGGACAAAGTGGTGGAGCGATGCCACTGCAAGTACCACTGGTGCTGCTATGTGACCTGTAAAAAGTGCGAGAGGACTGTCGAGAGATATGTGTGCAAATGAAAACCCTCCCCTCTCCGCCTGGGAGCTGAGACGCCAGCAGCACCCCAGCTCTATTCAGAGAAGAGAAAACATTTCCCCGACTAGACATTGTTTATCTTGTAAAGGCACAGACTTGAAGAAAGATGGTAGGAGGAAAAAACAAACTATCACACCAGTAAAAATAAGACCCTTAAAAAAAACAACCAAACCCACAAATGTTTCCCCCCCACCAATAAAATGCTCTCTGAGAAGTCAAAAACTCATTTGGGATGGTATCTCTTCCAAAATATTTCCTATGGTTGCCAATGACGTCCAGCCATCAAGTGCCTTAGTATTTTGAGAAACAAAAGTAGAAACTTTCCTCGGGGAAGAAAAGCAACTCTTGTTTGAAAATAACTAAGGCTCACACCTGCCTATGCCTTCTAGCACAGGTACTGAGTCTGCATTAGGACCATCCCAGAAGGGAAAACACTGCAACTTTTCAGCGATAACTGCCTTTGTTGCCAAAGACTTAATTTTTAGCATGGAAGCATCCACTCCAGATGATAAAGGTGGAAAGATTTCAGGTCAATCCCCTGAAATGAACAACTTACTTTAACCTTTCTTTTACGCAGGTCTGTGACTTTGAAGTTACTGCTGCAGGAAAAGCTGTCCATGATTTTTCTGGGCTGGATGGGGTTTCAAATTCAGCCATGCAAAAACTCCTGTGGGATCCCAGAGGCAGGGAGAATAGGGTACCCTGATAAAGGCTTTATGGAGTCCACGAGATCGTAGTGGAGCTGTTAGGATAAAGTAACAAAGAGAAGTCAAAATCCAGTGGGAAAAGTGAAAAAAAAAACAGCTCCTGCTCTTTTTCTCTCTTGCCCTTTGGGTGTGATGCCCTTAGTCACCAATGTTCTGCCATGTTGGGCCATCAAATCCTTAGAGAATGATGCCGCTGCCTCTTTTCCCCCTGCAAAACTATTGGTCCAGCCCCAAGAGACTGCAGAGAGCGGAGCGGGTCCGGTCCCGGATGTAGGGAGTGCAGCCATGCAGGGCAGCAGCTATTCCCCGCAGAAAGGAGTGGGAACGTGTCAGTCCTTCACGTGGCCCTGCCCTGACACAGCAGAGAACCACTATCTGTGGCTGTACATATTTTCTTTTGTATGCGGACATACAGAAGTATTTATAAGATATATCTCGTGCTTTCGTCTACTCTACTTCCTACATAAATATATCTATATATTATAAACAAGCATTAACAATAGTATGAAATAAATGCTGAAGTAACTGGTGCATCAGCAAAATGTTAGATTATTATGTCTCACTCTCCTACTTGGAAAGCAACCCTGCTTTCCCTCCCGAGGACGGGAGAAGAGCATGGCTCGAGGCACTTGCTGGCGTGGGATAGATAAGTTCCTTTATTCCCTGTCTCCCCAGCCTCTTCATTTTGAGCAGAATTAGCCAAGATATGGTCAAGACAATGAAATAGAGCACTTGGAGAAAGGAAGAGTCACCATTCTTGTTTTGCTTTTTATATCAGTGATCACACTTATCACTAAAATATCCCAGTGACCCCGAGGAGCATAATAACAAACGTGACTAATACCTATCATGGGCGGGTTGCTACTCGCTCCTGCATGTTGCAGGAGTTGCTGTGCGTTGGAAGGTTTAGCTTAGGTTAGGTTCCTTTTCTTGCTCTTTTTTTCGCAATGGGCATCCAGCTCTGTGACCCTGTTAGGAAAGGTGACGCTGGAGAAGGATGTCTGCTCCAGGAGCAGAAGGCAGCAGAGCCTGTGAGGTCTTTCAGATCATTTTTGGGCACCCCGTTCCCCAAGCAAAGTGCTGTAAGCAGCCAAAAAAATCACTCCTGCACAAATGGGGGAGGACAGTGCCACTTTCCTAGGGGGAAATATGTCCATAACACCACAGCCTTCCTCCAAGTCCCCTTTTCTCCCCACCCAGCCACTATCTAGGGGCCAACAGCCTCTGACATGTCTCTGAGCAACCCTGGGGAGCTGGAGGAGAAAAGCATTGCGGGCTATAGAGAAAAATTAGAGATGTTTTTTACTCCTCAGCTACTTTGCTTTGCTTTGGCGGGTTTGGTCTCCTTGCCTCCTTCCCTCCCCCAGTCACAAGCAGGGAAAAAGAGGCCTTTGGTAGTTTGTCAGTGGTTTGTGTTATTGTCACCCCATAAAAGCTGGTGGACTAAAATGTCTCCGCAGTGCGGTGTGATGAGCGGTGGGTGTCTTTAGGCTGACATGCAGACAGGCTGGTGGCACAAATCCCACTGCTCTCCAAAGCCAGAATTTGGCTTCGTTTGATATGTAAAGAAATGGTCTACTTTCATTCTTTTAAGGAATTTTATTTTTATTTCCAGTTTCTGATGAAGCCAACAAGGCAGGGATGTTCTGACCGAACAAAAATTTGAGCATTTCAATGCTATTCTGTAATGACTCTTTTTCTTGCTCCCTTGCTGATGTGCTGAGTCTTTCTGCTTGGCGAAAAAATAGTGAGATGGAAGAAATGGCTCTCTACACATTGTTTTCAGCTGCATTTCACTCCTCCAGTGTCAGGCCCATGTTCGTCAGCTGCTTTTCTCATGTCAGAAGAAACCATAACTTTTCAGAGCATGAAAAGATGTGAGTAAGCCTACCAGGCATCTGCAGGTCCATCAGGTGGGAAAAGACCCCTCAGCAGACCTTTAGCCATGGTGGTACCTCACACTTTGCGTCTGCCTCTGCCCACAGCTGTCTTGCTGAAGATGCTGAACTGAAACAGCTGCATTGTTTGGAGGTCTGCAGGTTGGGGTATCCCGGCTCAAAAATCTTTGCTGGCTCCTCTAGATAATCCATCATGGGTGTCATCTGAGTTTTGCTTCTTTGAGCTAAGAGTCTATGTGGCTCCAGCCCATGTTCTAGGCTGTCGGTCTATGAATTAACACCGTTACACCAGTTTTGCTATAAGTCCTATGTTTCAGGATTCTTCTCCAGAGTGGCTGCACTTTGCATTAGCAATGCACCCACGGTGACGTGCCTTACTGAGATGAGAGTCATGCGCAGGGCAAGGTCTGATAAACCGCAGCCTCCCTTGTTACACAGCTCTGCTTCATCCAGCAAGTTAGGGTCATCTCCCTCCTGATGGTCTGGCATTTTCTAATTTTTCAGAAAATGGCTTTCTATGAGAGGGAGGCAGTGCTTTCTGTTTCTTCTCCTTTCAGTACAAACTAGGAATAAAAAGAGAGTCTGTAACATGGGACCCAGTATGTGGGGACACGTACTAGTGGAATGACTCATGGTGCATCTTGCTCCTTGCAACCTGGCTCTGATGCTTTCCTCCTGGCATCAGCAGCTAAGTACAGAGAGGCCAGAAGAGAGAATTGTCCTTGCTTTCAGTTGCAATGCTCGGTGCAACAGGAGTCCAAAATGTAGCTGCCAAATTATTTTCTGTGCACGTGTTGTCTGAAAGATATTTGGGAGAACATTTGTCACAAAACGGTTTTGCAAGGAAAAATATATCCCTAATGGCAGGGCAAGACCTTCATGTACCAGTCTCCTTCCCTCCCCTAGCCCCCCAGCAACTAGTTTTCAAGGCTTTCCTCTGAAACACTGAGGTCTTTCAGCTTCGGAATGAAATGGCTTTAATTATTGTGACTGTCTCTGTCCGGTGATGCTACAGTTCCCTCTCTTATAACATGCCCTACCAGATCTTAGCAGCTGGTTTAATTTGGTCCAGCTCCATGTCCTACTACACAGCTCTGTTGATTTACACTAGCTGGGAAAATACAGCTGATATATTCCCCAAAATACTATTATTTCAAAATATTACACTATTACCCCTGAGGGAAAAGGGCAAGCTATCTTGAAAAGTATTATTGACAGTGGCTTTGTAGCTTTTAGTCATTTGAAGAAATATCGATGATTTAATAAAACAGTTTGTACTTAATGCTATTTCCAAATCTGAGGATTTAGACCTTGCATGCATCCAGCTGGCTTTATATTTTCTGATGAACCCCTCCCCATCCTCACCCCCTTCCAGTTTTATATCATTTACGTTTCTCCCTAAGGTAGGCAAACAACATGCTTTATAGAAAACTCCTCCGGTTGTTTAGTTTAGCCTGCAAAAGTATCTTGATCATGCTAAAGCAGGCAGCCCACGAGTGTTTCATGTGCAGCTACAAAAGCCCTTGCTGAGGGGAAGGGGAGCAGGAAAAGGAGGCAAAAATCTGAATACAATTAACAGTGCCTTTGTCAGGAAAGTGATAAAAGAGTCCCTGAGGGACCATCCCTTTTCCTGCTAGAAAACAGATCCCTCTAGACAACCATCAGCATCTTCCAAGTGAGCTGGGCTTGCGCAGCCTAGCTCCGGGCTACCTGCTCAGGGAAGATGCTGGGAGAAGGCTCTGGAGATACTCAGGGATGTGGGGAGTAAGGAAAATTCAGCCCTGGGATCGCTTGTTCTTAACACCCTCACCCCACCAGGAAGGATTTGCCTTCCCTGCATTGGGCAGAGGGTCGTGAAACACCATCACTTCGCTCCCAAGAGCAGATGGGAGCCAGGACAGGAATGACTTTGTCCTCTACATGTGGGTGATGGAGCAGAAAACAAGATTTGGGAGAGGGGGAGAAAGAACAGGAAACTTAAAATCCACCTGAGATTAATGACTTTAACATGTACAACATGTTTTGTTTTGTTTTGTTTTCCCCTCAGGACTAGTTTCATCAGTCAGACCGAGTTTGATTAAATATCTCAGCAGAGCCGTGGTTTATTCATCTAGAGCAGAAGTTACCCCCTGTTCAGGGAAGCAGCATTAGCTTTGTTTTCTAATTATAAGAGCAGCAATAACAATAAAAATAATAACAATGGTACGCATTGTGGATCGTTTTTATTTGCTTTTTGTTAAGAGTAAGTGGACTGTATTTTGTCTGTATTGTAAAGATGAAATGAGTTATTTTAAAGATCCTTTCTGGGTTGTGTGGAGTTTTTTTTTCTCTTTTAAGTAGAATTTTTCAAGGTATTCACCAGAACCACATGGCCTCAAAATTTCTTGTACAAAAATAAAAAGACAGAGGAGGGTATCATGTAATTGCCTGACTCCAGGAGCTGGGACGCGAAGGGAGGTGCTGCAAAGGCTGCAGAGCTTATGAGAAAGCCACTGGATCCGTAAAGCTGTGCTGGGGCTCTTGTGCTGCCATCTATGCGGGGAAGAGCTTCAGACCTAAAAACTGTTGTAGATTGAGTTACTTTGCGAGTCTGTGCATTCATACAGCACAGCAACAACTCAAACGGGGATGGCTCGCATGCTTAAGGCTAAACATGTGTATAAGTGTTTTTCTGGATCAGGGCCAAAGCACTGAAAACCTTGGAGAAATGAATCCTATGAAGGCCAGTTATCGATATCTCAGATCTCTCTAAGTGGTAACTGCTGACAAACACAGGCTTTTTAAAATGGAGACCAATGTTCCTTTCAGATTTTCTAACTCTGGGTCCCAAATTCACCCAGTCTGGGGACAGGTCTGTAGGATTGCTCAGTGGTGATGAACGATGAACCCGGGCTAGAGCAAAGGTGGGACTATAAAATAAAAACAGGTAAAGTTGGGTGCTCACAACCTTATGTTTGTCTGAGGTTCTAGGGGGGTGTGACAGCTCAACTTTAACATCGTTGAGGATTGGCTGTTTTCTCAAAATTCATAGTGAATTTCAAAGGAAAGAGAGATTTTAAGTCCATCGTTCTAGAGGGCTTCCTTCCTTCCCGTTTTTTCTTATCTAAATTTCAAGCTATTTAGGATTATAGTATCTCATCCTGAATTTCAAGCTATTTAGGATAGTAATAGCTTGAAATTTAGGATGAGGTGCTGTAATCTGGGTCATTATAAAAGTCATTAATAGCAGCAACTGCATCACCAAGGAAAACCAACCAGGGGGCATATCTCAAATCAAATGTCCCCCCAGGTCCAGGAGGTTAATTGTGCAAAGGAGGATCCAGACCTTTCTCTGCTGCAGACACTGAAAACACGCACCACCTGCAGCTACTTTCCACTCCGCTACCTGCTCAATATGCAATTAATTTTACAAAGTGCTGCACATGTTGACCAGGGCCAGGCTCAGGCAGGAAAACTGTTTTCTTTTCCAAACTCCTGCTCTGTCCAGGGCTGCTCTCCTCATCTGGCTTGAACAGATTAAAATACCACCTCGGTGCTCACCTCTGCAGGTGCTTCCTTCCTTGCTGCAGGCAGCGTGCAAGCTGCAGGGGGTGTGAGCTGGAAGTTTCTTTGCATTTGGGGAAAGTGGGAAATGATGGCTAGCAACTCCCTGGATATCCACTCTTAAGGAGCAGCCCTCAGCATGACCTAAAAGCATCAAGCTGACAGTTGCAAAGAATTGGCTGATTTAAGGCAGCCACAACTCCCCAGCTCGCCCTGACCCCCACACATAACTCTTCCTCTGCTGGATGTAGGGCTCCTCTCAGCAGTCTGCAGTGAAGCATGTAGTGCCATTCAAGGCTTTGCACAGGACTTCAAAGTGACCTTGGCCCCCCAGGAGTCCCCTGCCCACCAGGGCTGGAAGAGGAGCTTCAAGGGGACACCCATGGGTGTTTCAAATAGCGTTGGTATTTAAACAATTGAATTGCACCCCTGCATCTGGTGATGCAAGGACTCAAGGACACTTTATTCCCTCCATAGGACTGATCCCAAGGGCTCTTTCAGGACCACCATAGATGAACAAACTGGGTGACACTCCAAAATCAGCTCTGCAAAGCCATGGGGCTGATCCTGCCTCATAATTGCCACTGACACACATAGGCCAGGTCAGACCTCCAGATCTGGTCTTTACAGCCCCAAACCACCAAGAGGGGCTTCTGAGTTAAAGAGAACCTTAGCGAAAAGTCCCAAGTTCTTGAATCAGTTTCTCCGGGAGGAACTGACCTCCTCTGACAGCGTATGGGTGGCTAAGCAAGTTGTCCTTAGCTCCCTGCACTGCCGATAAAGATATTGCTGGAGTGCTAGAAACCTGGTGTGCCTCCAAATGCGGATCAGGATAAGGTAAGGTGTGTCCATTGGGAGTAAGAGTACCCCTTTTCCTGTAGACATCCATAGAGCAGATGACAGAAGTTGGATCAGATTTATCCTTCGCCTGATGCTTGGCGTAGAGGTCCTTCTCTTTTGATGTTTGGTCTTGTTATAAACCAAGCTAATTAGTTGTTAAGCATAGCTGGACTATTAGCATCAGAGCGTGATCCTATATAACTCCTGTGCCCAAAATGATCACAGCTGGCACCTATTATTTTACATAAATTGCTTAAAGACACTTCCAAATAAAACATCGAAAATCAATGCATGATATCAAGCATTGTAAACATGTAACTGTAGCTGGTTAGATTTACTTTTTCCTCTTCTCTCCATTAGAGGGAACATTTTCATCTTGGGATTTGCACATAATTCCAAGGAAACTAAAAAAGTTACTTTTCATGGAGTTCAAAAGAAAATCAAACCATCCAAGCGCACTGTCCACTCTGCAGTTGCAATCAAATGTCAGACTCAAAGCCCCTGAACTTGTCTCGTATTGTTAATTGCTCTGGTACAAAGTAACGTTTTTTCCCAACCATTAAAGAGTCTATTCCAGATAATAAAGTGTAAACAAAGAAACTTCAAAGAACAAAATGAATGCTGTACAGTGACTGTGTTTTACATGAACATTGAATTGCTGGTAGAGGATTTCTCCTTGCAAAATATTTTCCATTACACTATGTCGTCTGGCGTGGCTTACCTTTAGCAGACTTAGATAAGCTGAGAGATCTTCCTGCATAAAAATACACTGACCATCCTTTCAATGTCATCCTTTTTCTCCTCAAAATGATTGTGGCCCGTCTAATGATACTAAGCTTCTTTCTTGTTGCCGATATCCTGCTGGCATTTTTGAACACTTCTCTTGATGGTGTGTGTATTGGATGAAATATGTGAGAATAAAGGAATCATGATGAATGAGCTGAAATACTCCAAAGGAAAAAAAAAAAAAACCAGCACTCGGGGAAGATTCTCTAAAGTGCTTTTTAGGCACCTAAATTCAGTAGTGAGAATTGAGTGCTTCAGTGACTAATATATTGTTGTATATTTTGTCCTTTTTTATTCCAGACCAATTGTTCCTTCCCAGCTTTACAACTAATGTGGGTATATAAATAGGATAGATATAAAGGAATTGGGTCCGGGAATTCACAATTTTTATTAAATATAACTCCCACCTTCTTTTAGCACAACCAAATGCAACTCTACAGATCTCAAATCCCATCCAAGTTTTCCTTCTGTACCAGATCCCACGTTTTTTCGGGTGCTGTCATGCAGGGAGGCACCTGGGGTGAGAATCATCTCATGCAGCTTCAGGTGACAGTGATGGAGACACCTACATCTGAGCTAACCCAGCACCTCTTCATGATGGATGGGTGCAAGGAAGGGATGAACTGGCTGCACCCCCTCTGTTATTCTACCTTTTAGCCTGGTCTGGGGTAGGAATATATGATTTGTGTTTTACCTGGTTTGCCTCTGAGATCTGGCCAACCTCACCTAATTCTCGATTTTAATTGAATCCAGGACCGGTTCTGCTGGGTTTCATGCTAAGGGACTTTGCTCTGCTCTAGCTGAGGCTACATAATGGAGTTATGTTATGTTAGAAATCCAGTGGAGGTGGGTTTATATTTATTATCATCCTGTAACTAGGACTGACACAAAAAAGATTAAAGCAATAAAACCCAAAATAGAACATCTTCTTGCAGTATTGGTTGTTTTGGTTTTTTTTTTAAAGGCCCAAAGTTTTCAACTAGGATTTGCCTTGACAGGATAAAGTACATTTTCATACTCGGCTTCTTAATGGGCTACATCTGCTTAATGTAATTTTGCATCTGAACTGTGTGTCTTGTCAGATGCAAGCACAGTCAGAGCTGCACTCAGTGGTACTCACTTTTCCTGGAATCAGATAAACTCAGCCCAATAAATTAGTTTTACTGCTCTTGGTATCACCCTGTTATCATTGTGAGTGATTTAGTCTGGGCTTCCCAAACTTCCCCATTCTTTCCAATGAAAAGAATTTAGCTCCCAAAGTAAATAAAATTATTTCTTTTTCTTTTTCTTTCTTTTTCCCTTTCCATCTTTCTTTTGCTTCCCTTTCCTTTCTTTTTCTTTCTTCTGCTCTCTCTTGCTCTTTCTCTCTCTTTTTTGCTTTCTTTCACTCTTTCTTTCTCTTTCCATCGATGGGCTATATAAAGTAATTCACAGTTACACTTCTTAAAAGTATAGCTTTTTCCTCAAAGAGAAGCTATTTAATTAGGCAATTGTGACCTGTTTCTCAGCTGGTGTAAATCAGCAGCAATGATTTATACCAGCTGAACATATGAATTCTGGTGTTTGGTAGCAGGTTGTAGAGGGCCTGCCTTGTAAATTGCATTGGACTGTGTATTATATTAGCTACAAGAACATTTTGTAAAAATACTGTTGTATTTTATGCCATCTTTTTTTCATATCCTTTATATTCCCATGTTGTTTGCATGATTAAACAAGAGGAAAGATGGACTTGTCATTGCAGAATGGACCAGGAGCTGATAATGGTCTTAGCTCCCTCTTACATCATGGGTAAGTCACTTGAAGCTGAGGTGCTGAATATCCCGTACGAGGTATTGACAGCTTGCAAGCCCCGCTGGAGCCCACAGTGCTTTACAGGGATCTAAGGGCCCTCCAGAGGCATCTGGAGCTGTGATGGATGCAGCTCGGAGGTTGGATGCTCAGGAGGGAAGGAGGTGGGAGTAGGTGTCCACCCACCACAGTGATGGATTGGAAGGACAGTGCAGTATAAGGGCAAATAAGAAGCAGCATTTGGGTTTTTTTGGAAATGTATTTTATTTTCTCAGAAAGACTGATGGATCTCTTGCTGGGGCAAACTAATTCAAGGAGTGACAACTGATATGTAGACCTCTGATTAGCGACATCTGAGAACCTAGTGAACATCATCTGCTCCTCTCACAGGGTTAGCTAGGTCTGGCAGAAGGTTAGGAAAGGAACGAACATTTGGGTGTAGCAATATCCTAAATCTCCTAGCAAATTTGGCCAGAATTTGTCTATCAGAGCTGAGAGCTGTAGGAGAGGTGGCAAGTTCTGGTAAGCTGGAGGGACTGCGGTTTAGACCTTGCTTTGCTAAGGATATAAGCCTTTTGTGACATTCTTCTTCTGCCTTCATGAATGTCTGTATGTCCATCCTCCATCCTTTCAGATGCCTTCTGCTCTCAGTGGCCAGTTTCAGCAAACTTTGGCAGGGGGTTGAGTTTTCAAGAGCATCAATGGTGGATGATATCCCATCTGCCTAGATATGCTAGCTCTGTCATTGAGCTAGTTCATCCTGGACTCCCTCTACAAGCAGTAACTAGAATTTGGCATCAAGGACATGTTTCATCCTTGTGTAAAACAGCCCAGAACTTCTCTGATTAAGGTAGGACACTGCCAGGGTAGTTCAGATTAGTCTACGAAATGATTAATTATACTTGGGATACTTCGAAGAAAAAATGAAGTAACTGTATTCCTTGTAGGGCTAGGTAAATTAATTTAGTGATAAAAATCCCAAACTCTTGGAGCTGAGTTTCTGTCTCTGTTGTGGCTAAGTTGCCTCTGAAACATGCTAAATCTATGGGCATAGTAAGTCAAAGAACGGCATTTCTCTATGAAACACCAATTCATTTTCCCGCCCTCCTTTGCGCTCGGTTATAACTGGGATTTCATAAGAGTGTGCTTGGGAGTGGAAAACTGTATTATCCTTTAAATATGGTGTCCCAGCTACAGCTGAACTTTCTGTTTGGACTTTGACCAAGCTTCTGGGCTTAAATCCCAGCTCTGGAACTACCAGATGGACCACATTATTCTCACTTGCAGAAACCTCATCAGACAAACTGTTTGACCAGAACAGGTCTGCTGCTCATGGAAGGTGCAAGGTACTAATGGGACATTGTGTTCCTGCCGTGGGTGCCATGCTCCTTCTGGTACCCATCCCAGCTTGCATCGTACTTGTTTTTTAAAATTCCCTGGATCAGAGGAATGGGGAAATGTCTAGTGGAGACACAGCCCTGCTAGCAGATGGGGCAAGGCCAGATGGACGTGCTTAAATGAGGACCACTGGCATCTCATCATCACAGCAGCCTGAAGTACTTCACAGGGGAATGTCTCAGCCCAGCCAACAGGCACTGCCAAAGAGAGAGATGTGTTTGAAATCACACTTCTTTCTTGGACTCAGGCACCTGTGTACAGCCTCGAGATACCTGCATCTTTGGCTGTGTTTGACTAGTAAATAAACCAGGCTGGAGCCTGTTCACTGGCTGCCCATGGCAAGTGGCACAACAGAACTTGCAACCACATGGTTTTTATCACCCAAACAGATGACTTCACCCCTACTGAGTTTTGTCAATAATTCTTGGCCTTTCTAGGATGGCCGTGCCTGGATCATCCCAGATGATCCATGGAATGGCATGCCTGGATGCTGTCTGGACTCACTAGCTGGTGTGGGCCTCAGACATGATGGGGAGTAAGCTAAGGTTTAAACAGTCTGGATCATCATGGAACAGAGCTGGAGCCATTGCTCTGGCTCTAGCTGGCTCTTTAATACAGACATAGCCTTGGAGACTTAAAGCATTTCCTAACCCTTTGGTTTCCCTTTTCTGAAAGTGTACATTCTCCCCTTGAGCTCCTGTCACCTTTTCACATCCCAGCAGAGCCCTGCAGTTCACGTCTCTCTTGGCTGAAGAGCTAACTCCCCTGTTTGTCATGAACCTGGCTCCCAACATCTTCATTCGGTGTCCCCCAGTCCTCCTTCTACAAGAGAAGGTTCTTGTACCGGAAGAGATCCCTTTTCATCCCTCCTGGATGTCCTTCTAGGATATCCTCTCATTTTCATGTAGCTATCACCCTCATAATCCTCAAGGATGCGTAACAGAGGCATAAGAGGGATATCCTGTTATAGCTATAGCTGGGAGTCAAGTAACACACAGGTTGTAGACCTCTCTTTTTATTCCTCCTCAGAAATGAGCCCTTGCAGTTTTTTGACTGAGAGGAGCAAGAGTCACTGTGATGTCCATCCAGGTCTTCCTCACTGGGGATAGTCAAGGTAGGGCTGGGTCACATTTGCTTATTTTTCTTGTCCCAGTGCCTCCCAGGAAATTTCATACCCAAAGGAGAGAGCTCAGACAGTGCTCCCGGACCACAACATGGTGAAGGGTCAGGAGAAAGAGAAACAACTTTTTTCAGGTAAAAACCACCGTTCTCTCAGCCACAAGATATGGACTACATCATCCTCATCAGTGATACCAGGTTGGGTTTGATTTAGTTATTGACCGTCTTACTCAATGAATCGGAGGCTGAGGGAGAAGACTGAGAAAACAGCTGTGGGTCCTTTACTGGTTCTCCTGAGCTACTGCTTTTTATCCATGGCCCTTTGCAGACAGGCAGAGAGGATGGAGATGCTGGCAAGTCCTGTCCCCCCATGGCAGGCTGGGAACAATGATTGGAGTTTTGCCTGCATGTAGATGAGATGTAGTTGGAAAGGCTGCTTAGCTAAATGTTCTTCTAGAGCAAAACAAGCACGTGTCACCCTGGGGGGTACTAACAGAGGTCACAAAAAACCCTTCCTTCCATATCTTTCAATGGGACACGGGAATAGGACAGCTAAACTGGAAAGACTAACAGCAAACTGCCCTTTTCCCCATCTCTCAGATTTGGCAGGAAACCTCTGTACCTCTATTATACTTGTTCCCCCTTTATGAGATCCCTTCATATGCTGCTCAGAGAGAGGAGCACCCAACGAGGACCAGAGATTGAATCCAAAATGCTTCAGAAGCGGGTAGGTTCCCTATCTCCTCAGCTCAGCTAACTTTGGGCACTAGGTGTTCAAGAACAAACTCCTGCGGGGTTCATTGCATGGGGTTCACCTGGACCACAGAGGTCTGTGCTTCAGCTGAAGGTCTTAGCACTGTCCCTGAGACTGTGGAGACATGTTCAGGTATCACAAGGTGAGATCTGCAGGGGAAGCAGAGGCCTCCCTGCCTTGAGAAGCTGGGCAGGGGGCTGGGGAACCAGCCCATGAGACCTTCATGGCACCACCAAACCTCACTAGTAGCCTCCATTCCCAGTGCACGGATAGGAGGGTGAGGAGCTAAGCTCCAGAAGCATCTGGGGAAATGAAAAACCAACTTGCTTTTCTGGCTTCATGACAAGATGGAAAACAGATGGGATCCTTGTACTGTGGCTTTCTTCCTCCCTGGCAAGCAGATGTAACCTTTTCTAGAGCGGGCTGGAGAAACATGCCCTCTTCTCCAAGAGCTAACCAAGTTCCCTACCAGAAGAAGGGAGATTAAGAGACACAGACCTTTTCTTGGCCCAGCTCACAGACTGCAGCCCAACTGGCATGCAAAGAGGGTGCAAAAGAGTGTATATGGGGGCACTGACGCTCACTTCATCATTGTTTTGCGTCCGTGGGAAAGGATCTGCAAAGAGAATCAGGAGTGTTGGTTGACTCAAGGCAGAGTTCCTTGCACAGCCTGTGTGGTTTTTTTTTAAGCATATGTAGTCAATTGTGATCTGGTTGTAGAAATGAGTGGGAAGTCTGGGTCCTTTGTGTGCATGAAAAGGCAGGTAGTAGTAGGTTTAAGGGTGGGCTGGAAGTCAGAGGGTTGGGAACCATGGAGAAAAGAAAGTGCAACAATCAAGGAAAAGAAGGGAATGAAGTCACTGATTGCTTCTCAAGGCTGTATTTTAAAATGTCGCCTGATTGGTTTTCAAGCCAGAAAGGTTTCAGGTCCAGTGGGTTTCCTGTAATGATGGTAAAATAAGGAGGAGCATTGAAAGGAATTTGTAAACTTTGTATTTCTTTCCCAGTTTTTTAAAGTTTCATGAAAAGGACTTTTGTCCTTCCTGGCTTAAAATCAAACTTGGGAGTAAAAACCTGTCTATGTTCACCAAGAGAAAAGACTTTCTCTCAGCAAGATTTCCAATACTTGGATTTGTGACATTGGAGGCTTTTTTTTTTTTTTTTTTTTTAGGAAGAAATGTTTCTCTGTGTCTATGTTTTGCAAAATGTCATGTTGTACTCACTTATCTGTGTGGAAACAGCCTTTTTGTAGGCAAAGTCCCCAGAGCCACAGGTTTCCAGCCTCAGGAGGGGTTTGAGACTTTACAAGGAAAATATAATGCTGCCACCTCAATCATTTGAAGATAGCATTGCAAAGTGCATGGCTGTCTTCCAACTGATCTGGGCTCCATCAGCTGGAGCAGTGCAACCACAGGCCAAGGGCTCTTCTGGATCTGCTCTTCTCCAGCCACAGCTAGTGCCAGAGCAACCCACAAGATGTGCAATAGTGAGTTTCTGGAGCCCCCGTTAAACCATGTATTTATATTAGACCATGGGCAATTCACTGCAGCCTTTACACCACACAACAGAGCGGAGACAACTAGAAAACAAGAGGATGAGTTAGTAGGCATCTCAGCTCATAGATAAGCAGGGAGCACCCGGTCCCTACTAGCACTGCAACAAACACTGGGACTGTGTCTTGACCTAAACCACATGTTAAATAATTCATAGTCAAGCCTGGGGTTTCTACAAAGGCTTCTTTTCAAGAGAAGGAAATACAACTTCATCATGCTAGCAAGTATCAGAGAAGGAATCATGCACCAGGGTCACAGAGGCATTCAGGAATCCAAAATGTGCAGAGCCAGAGTTGGAGACAGGATCGCTGGAATAGGGACAATTGCATAACTCGAGCCTGGCAGCTTGATCCAACATTAGTCCTGGACACTCACCTGCAAACCAAGCTGAGCACCACCAGCTTGTGCAGACCGCAAACCAGAGGGATTCAGCTCTTATGTGCTTAGTGTGGAATGGCTTGCAAGGGATTTGGTGAAACCAGCTTAATTTCCATGTGTCTTCTGATGAAATCTGTCTTGAAGTCATTATGATAGCGCAGGCTTTTCCAGATGTGACAGTAAATGTCTGCAGGCACACTTTTTAACAGTCTGCAGGGTTAGGAAGACATTTTATGATCTAGGTGGACGAGGCTGTTTAATGTCTGAGCAAAAAAAAATTAATGGCAAAGAGCTGCCTAACAAGCCTTTTTCTGAGTGATTGCTAGCCAGGCTAATGTGTATTTGGTCATAAACCAGCTGGGACATTTGGGATGCATTAGCCAACTTTTGCATAACATATGCAGGAAGATGCTGAGAAGATATAACTGGTATGTTACGATGTTGTACAAAACTATTGAGTTACACGGTACAAAATTTGAGTTTCTTTAACAAGGTGACCCGTGTCACTGGTGTGGACACGGTTCACATGAAAGGCATAGATGTTTGGTGTGACATTTTCTTATGATATTTCATCTGTATCTCCATTTTTTCCCTTATTTGCAATATAAGGTTTTTACTTTCCTATCAACTTGAGGATCATTCAGATATGATAGTAATGAGAGACAGACACTTACCTCCAAGAAAGTGGGCCCACTTCATTTTAGCGGCAGGAGACCAGTGACTGTTTTCTCATCATCTGGGAAGTGCTGAGTCTGCTACTCCTATGTGAAATTACACTTTTTAATAATAGCCTTGTTTAGTAACGTGTGAATGGCCTATGGAAAGAGCAACCAGAAGAGGTGGTGGTCTTCTCTTCTGGAGTGTCCTTGTACTTGAAGGTGGACAGGGCTGCTGCTGTTGTATTTGATGAAGGAGAGCTGGGCAACCATCTAATTTCAGACTGTATTATAAAATACAATCTGACGTCCTTAGCAGTCCCCATAAGAAGGTCCTTGCTGCTTCTAAGCCATAGAAGAGCTGGTTTAAAAGTCCCTGAAATCATTCCTGGGATCTCAGGGAATATCTTCACTGCTGAGTAAGAGAGGTCCAAGATGCAAGTTCAGGTCTTGGAGCATCAGTTGTCCATGCTGCTTCGCCATTAGCTCACTCCCAAACCCTGTTCTCAGGCAGAGGAGAGCCGAGGTGTTTGGACACAAGCCACGCTGTGACACTTGGCCTCAGGGCCAGCGAACCAGCCCTGGCCAGCTTTATTTAGTAGAGTAGGTGTTGCTGATGAGACTGCACCACTTTTGGCTCCCTCTGCCCTGCACAGTCCTTCAATACTGTCCCGGCAGGCTTTGCACCTTCAAACACCCCCACAAGTCTTTATGCCACATCTCAGAGCTCGTAACACCTACCCTGAGTTTCTTACTATAAAAACATTACTCTGGCAGGCTGCAGCACAGCCCACTTAATATTTCAGACACTTTGAACTGAACCCCCCCATCCCTCCTCCAATAATTATTATGAACTAGGGCCATGGGGCATCACACAGGACCCAGAGGAGGCTGAAGGCCAAATGCCACGTGCTGTGGACCAGGCAGTCTGCTGGCAACCCCAAGCTGTGTGTGGCGATACAAACCAGGCTGCGCGAGTGGACTTCAAGGCTAGATGGGAGCACAATCCTCTTTGCTTTAGCACCGCAGAGGAAATTGTTGTGGATTTAGAGGAACCATGCCCTTAGAAAGCAAGAAAGACTTTTTCCACTGCAGACATTGGAAATGGTTTGTGAGATATACACACATCTGACTGACTTACCAGCTTACTTTTGTGTGATGAAAATAGTGGCTCAGAGAAATCTTCTTTTGGTAAGACACGTGGCAATACTCAAAATCCAGCAAGTCTCCATAAATACCCCTGGTTAAGTCCACAGCACAACAGAGCAGTTTAATAGGGTTATCAAATGCAAGGTAATCCATGGCAGCCAAATGTGAGGTCATTCACATCAACTCAACTTACCATGCAGAAGTGTCCAACTTCTGCTTGCTTTGCATGGAGAATACGCACTGGGATAGTTACTATGTCTCAGCCAACATGTGGCAATGCATTCGGCTGCTATAACTGGGTTTGTGTTTGAGCCCCGGCATCCAGCTGTTCACAGATGATGGGTTTCATCTCCACAAAGGGAGGCAGATGTGGACTGCCCTTTGAGAAAGAAAACCCAGCTTGTCTTTAATCCAGAATGCATGGCTTTGACATTCCAGGCATATCTTGACATTGCTGCAGATATTACAGCAAACCTCTAGGTCCCCATGCAGCATGACCATGGATATGTTGTTATGTATGCAAAAGGATTTTTTGCCAAAATGCTTGTTGTCTAAATCTGTTCGATAGGCTGGATAGGGTCTACAGGAATATGAGTGACTTGACTGCGTAGGAAGAGGTAGGTAGGTGCCTCAGGCAATGACTTAATACAAAATCGTGGACACGCTTTGGGCTCTGTTAGCTCAATGACTGAAAGGCCACTACTGAAAAAGCAATCCTGGCTTTGGCTGGAGGAATTTGCATCTCTTGATACAATAGCTTTGCTGTTGGCTTGGAAGAGCCAGCCTGTGGAGGTGTGAAAGCCAGCAATTCATCTCCCAGCCAGTCAACCTCATGAGCCTTTTCCTTCATCCCTGAGAGTACACGGACACTGCTGTCCCATTTCTGTAGGTGTTGGGAGAAGATTCCTCAAACCTCGCATCTGGCCCACCTCAAAGTAGATAGATCTCCCCATATTTTATCTTTAAACATCATTGCATCAAGTTGCTCTGGAGGTCCCAGGTCAAGTAAGACAAATGAAGCAGGCTTGCCAGCTGAGACACCAGCTCATCTGCAAGGGTGGAAGTGGTGTGCCTCGGTCAAACAATATGAGAGGCTTGATGGGTCTTCAGAGGTAACATGGAAGGGAACCTGTCTCTCTTTCAGTGAACCTGAAGGCAGCTCCTTCAGCACCCACCTCTCTGCTGACAAGAAGATCACTGGGGGCAACTGTGGCTTTTATACGATGGACATGTCTACTTACTGACTCCAGGCAGTGAGGAGACAGCAGTTTTTCACCACTATCAAACTAGGCTGGATTTGAATTAGCACCCAAAACACATCCAAGCAGCCTTACAAGCCCCTGAATGTCTCCTTTCTGTACAGCATTCAAGTCTCAGAGGCTCAAGTGTTATTGCTATAATAAACATTGATGTTAGCTCTCTGTCTGCCAGGTATGTTGCACTTTAGAAATGCCACACGTATTCCCAGCCTTTAGGAATTTCCCCAAATCCTACCCATTCAGAACAGATTCCACAGCTGCTTCCCCTGCAAAAATCCAGCTGCATCTTCTATTGTGCCTTTACAGTGATTATCAGAAGATTTTCCTCCAGTTTAGCAGAGCTGCAGCTTATACAATCTTGACCTCTGTAGCATGAAGAGAAAGAAGAAAATAACAGGGCACAATGTCTCCTTTAGCTATTATTCCACCAGGGCCAGCCAAGCTACTGAAAGGGAAATCCCTGCACAAATTAAGGAAATTCAGATATTTCTTTCATTCTAAGAGGCATTCCCGACAGAGCCAGGGCTTGTTTCCAAAGACATGGCTGCATTCCAGCATCAGAGAAACTTTATTATGCAAATATTGACCAGTGTTGAAGGAAACAGCAATAAAAAACTGTCAGAGGTGACAAAAGCTATTGCGCTTGGGCTGTAACATACAAAGCCAAATTTTGGGAGCATTGTTTCACTGGTGAGATGACTTTTGCATGTAGAGGATAGCAGTGGATGGTCTGTGTTTCTTCTTTTATTCTTTTCTTTGTTTTAGTTGGGGAAATTTTAGTCCTGGAAATGATGACGGAAACACTAACAAATGCACAGAATCCTGTTATTGTCCAGGACTTAGCCGCGCAACGATCCAAACAATGATCCAACACATAGACCAAAACTAATAAAGACCTACCTGGCAGGAACATGAAGAGGAACATTATGCATTATGGACCAGCCCCAGGAATGAGAGCCCTGGGTGGAAGAATATTGGAAAAAGATGGGAACTCCACCTCCAGTGAAGCTGATGGAAAAATCCAAAGGAGGCCCAGGAATGATGGGGCAGGAACTCACTAATGATATACAAGTTGTAAGGTTTGAGGCAAAAGTCAGGGGTCACACAGATGAGGGTTTAAGTTACACATTGGCAAGGGAGAGCCAAGATGTCTAAATATTTGCAGCTTATGTGCAGAGGGGCTGGAGAAGACATGAGGATACAGCACAACCCCGTAGGCTGTGTAGGTGTGAGTTAGGGCAACACCTTGCCCTTAAAATTACTTCATCTGCCTCCACAGCAGAACTGAATTAAGTCTTCACAAGCTGGGGAGAGACACTGTAAAAAAGTCATCTCTAAGCAGAACCTTGTCCTTACAAAAGTAATGATAAAAGAATGACTACATTAGACCATATATACACTGATAGTGTCCTACCCACCTGTAGTCAGAAACAAATGTTTGAAAAAGTATTTAAAAAAGCAAGTAATGACTCCTCTTTCCTTTGCAATACCGTTCTAGCTTCTGACATGGGTGAGTCTAAGGTACAGTTTTATTGCATTCAAATGCAAATACACCAGACGCACATTTCCTCCTCAGGAACTCCTGCTGAAGCTGAAGAAGAATTTGGCACTGAGATAAAGGCTACTTTAACTGATATTCTCTTTTCTGCTACTTATTTCTTTCTGTTAGACATGCCAGCTCTAAGCCATGCTCACTTCTGCAGTATATAGGCACTTCCCAATGGCTCTGTAGGATATCCTCATTTATTCAAAAAAGACCTCTTCCTTTTCCCTTCAGGCTCCTCTCATCATATATATTATCAGCAGCATGGACAGTGTGAAAAATAGAGTTTACACCCCATTCCCGAGCTGGCCTATAAATTAGAAGCCAAGGATGGGCATTGCTTCTAATCACTGGCATCTAGACAAAAATTGCTGTCCATGTTTCCTCAATACCTCATCTTCAGTATCTGACCATGGTGAATAAACTGTCCTTTTGCGTTGCCCGTTGACTATAGAGACAGCATAGTTGCCGTCGCACCAAATGCTAATTTGTCATGACAATTAGCAAATTGGTCCAAAAGTTCACAGAGGGCATGAGTTTTCCATGCCCGCCCTACTCCCTGTGTGTGCATGGGAACAAGTGCTTGTTGAACCACGTGGTGCCACCTTGATCTATACATGATATTTTTCTTTGGATTTGACATCTGGGAGTGGTTTCAGTGCAAAATGTTAATTGGGACCTTTGGGAATGTCACAGGTCCTTCAAAAGCAGCCTGGTGTTCGTGAAGTCTGGCTGAGACTCACAAAACGTGTGTCGTGGTTTAACCCCAGCTGGCAACTAAGCACCATACAGCCACTCGCTCACTCCCCCCACCCCCAGTGATATGGGGGAGATAATTGGAAGGGTAAAAGTGAAAACACTTGTGGATTCAGATAAAGACAGTTTAATAGGTAAAGCAAAAGTTAAGCGCACAAGCAAAGCAAAACAAGGAATCCATTCACTCCTTCCTATCGGCAGGCAGGTGTGCAGCCATCTCCAGGAAAGCAGGGCTCCATCACACATAATGGTGACTTGGGAAGACAAATGTCATAACTCTGAATGTCATAGAATCATAGACTGGTTTGGGTCAGAAGGGACCTTTAAAGGGTCATCTAGTCCAACCCCCTGCCATGAGCAGGGACAGCCCCAACTCGATCAGGTCGCTCAGAACCCTGTCCAACCTCACCTGGGATGTTTCCAGGGATGGGGCATCTCCCACCTCCGTGGGCAACCTGGGCCAGTGTTTCACCACCCTCAGCATAAAACATTTCTTTCTTATATCTAGTCTGAATCTCTCCTCTTTTAGTTTAAAACCATCACCCCTTGGCCTATCGCAACAGACCCTGCTAAAAAGTCTGTCCCCATCTTTCTTACAAGCCCCCTTTAAGCACTGAAAGGCGGCAATAAGGTCTCCCCCATAGAGCCTTCTCTTCTCCAGGCTGCACAACCCCAGCTCTCTCAGCCTGTCCTCACAGAAGAGGTGCTCCAGCCCTCGGATCATTTCTGTGGCCCCCTCTGGACCTGGCTTCCTTCTTCTTCCCCTGGTTTTATATTGCTGAGCATGACATCGTATGGTATGGAATATCCCTTTGGTCAGCTGGGATCAGCTGTCCCAGCTGTCTCCCCTCCCAGCTTCTTGTGCCCCCCCCAGCCCACTCACTGGTGGGGTGGGGCGAGAAGCAGAAAGGACGTTGACTCTATGTCAGCACTGCTCAGCAGGAATGAAAACATCCCGGGGTTATCAACACTGTTGTCAGCACAAATCCAAAACAGCCCCATACTAGCTACTGTGAAGAAAATTAACGTTATCGCAGCCGAACCCAGCAGAACATGGAACCAAATATGCTCTCCCTGTCCAAAAGCTCTACTAAGGTGCAAACCAGGAGTTTACCCCTGGAAAATCCTGGTCTAAGGCTGTGCTGCTGCTATATGTTCAATTTGCTTACTAAAGAATGTGTTGCTCTGTCTGAGCTGGTGCTGGTCACTCAGTTACTTGCAGCATTGTTTACGTCATGGTTCAGGAAAATGGGGTGAAAAGGTCTAACACTGAGTCTCTGCAAGTGCAGTGAAAGAAAATAAATGCTGGTGCTTCTTTTGCAACTTCCAGCGTTTCTTAGTGCTGCACCGTCAGAGCTGGTGAGGGGAAACAGCATGCCAGACCATCTCCCCACGCCTCTCTCTTCCCTTCCCCATCTTGTTTATTTAGGTGTAGGAGGCTGATCTGGCTCTGGGGAAGACTCTGTCTAACCTGACATGGTCTCAGCAGAAACAGAGATGGGCAAAATATTTTACTTTACATTTGATGGGAGGCAGGCATTGAATGAAACCCACTGGATGACACCTTCTCCAAATGGTCTGCAATGAAGGGGGCTCCCAAATCTGCAAGAATACCGCCAGGAAAATGGGATTTAGAGGGGAAAAGATAGAGGTAAAGGGATTGCTGATTCCTACGTACCAGGCACAAAGTGGTTCAGGGATCTTTAACAGTAAGAATAACACACATACACACACACGCACACAAAAAGATGCAGAGGAGTCTAGACTTGTAAAAGCCTTTTCCTTGCTGGCTCTGTCTGGCAGAGCCTGAGTTTTAAAATACCAATGCCTTTTCTTGTCACTCTCAGCTTTAATTTATTATTTTTTTAAATCAATAAATATCCCTCCACTCCTCCATCTGGAGGATTCCTCCTTCATCCCACCACTGCCAAGCTGATCAGAGCCACCTATGCAATGCCATTTGATCCAGAACATATTTCAATCTTGGCCCGTTCTCAGCCTCATAAATTCCTGACATGATTCGGGAGGCGTTTCTGTTGGAAATAGCTCTCTGCTCCACTGTCGTATTTATAGAGATTGCTGCTGCCTCTGATCTGAGGCCAAACATTAGGAATAATTGCAGCAGGAAGCAGGACAGAGCTCGACATATTGTTTGTCTGGATTGTTTTAATTTCAAGATTGTGGAAGTACCCGCACTTACTGATGTTAGGAGCAAAAAAAAAAAGAAAAGAAAAAAATAGAAAAGCGTTGTTCAGGAATTTTCTGCTTTAATTTTTTTCTTTTTACTGCTTTTGTTAGAGGCAAAGAGGGAATCATTATGCTTGCTGCTGAGGACAGGGAGGTGAATTAGATGTTGGTGACTTACTAATTCAGGAATCCCGTCCCTGCAGATTAGACCAGAGGTTCCCACTTTTTTATTTTCTGATTGTTGAAACAAAGCCAGGAAATGCACATGGCTCTGCGAACGCATATGTGTGTCTATGTGTGCGTGATGGGAGGGAGCGGGGCGCAGAGCTGTAGGTGGGCCCCCAGAAACATCAGCCACACAGCCACGCTGGTCAGGGCTGAAGCTGCACATGGACAAGGTGCTAACACTGGCAATTTGGAAGCAGCCACACATCCAGCCAGGCGATGGCCCGTACTCAAGGCGTGAAGTCCTTGGCCATGTGGCTCAGAGCTGAGAAGAAAAACTGCAGGGCGTGGATGCCAGGAGCCTTCAGACACGCCGTGTCTGAACTGAGGTAGCCGTGTTTGGAAGTCAGAGACACATGCACACGCTGGGAGCCTGAGCTGAAGCCTGTTGAAGCCGACGGAAAAACATTTTTCACTTCAGTAGGCTTTGGATGACACTCGAGGTGCAGCTGAGAGGGGAGGATGGGGAAAAGGACAGACCAAAGTCTCACCAGTATAGGGATGCCAGGCAGTCTATGAGGTGGAACCATGGGGCTCCTGGCCCTCAGAAACCCCACCATAAATATCTCCCACCCCTGTCTGACCATTGACAAAATTGCCAAGTTGTCCAGGACGTCACTGAAGTGCAGAGTGAGCTGATGAACTGGGACCTCACTGCAGAGAGGCACGAAGGTTGTCTTCTCCTCCCACTGCCGAGCTTTCTGGGCAGCATTACTCTGATACAACAGGGATTTAGCCTTACTGCAATCTTACCACCTTCAGCAAAGAGTAGTTAAAGGCTTGCTTAAGAACCCCTTTTTTGGTAAAACACTTAGAGTCATTCTTAGGTATGTGTTGAAATATGTTCCTGAGTAGGGATCCTGAACTGGAGCTGTTGCCTCTTGAGAAAGAAACCTGACTGTGATTTCACTGCTGGGTAATAGCTTTGGGAAAAGAGGAGATGTCTTCTGCCAAGTCCTGGGCCATGTTGGTTCAAGTCTACACCTTTGGCTGTTTAACCGAGAGCTCTTTTAATTGAGCATAGATATGGGGTAAGAACTGCCATAAGTTCGGAGGAGAAAACTGTCCATGCTTCCAACAAGAGCTACAATCATATTAGCTTAAGACAAGGGAATAATAAAGGGCTCTACTCAGAGAAAAATATAGCAGGAGCCAACAGCTGGGAGCTGAAGCCAAAAAAATGTTGGTTATGAGCAAGTGAACCTTGTAAATTGAAGGGGGAGGTTGACAGCCTGGGGCGATCTATCAAGGAATGGTTAAAGGGTTGGCCAATCATTAGGGTGCCTTCAGGAAAAGATACTTTAAACAAATCCAAGTCACTGGGCTCAGTCCAGTTTCAAGGTGAAAGCATCTGTTCTGTGCTACGTGGGAGATCAAATTAGGGGTTCGATGATTTCTGCCACCCTTAACATCTCTGAAAAGAGAAATGCCAGGAAGAACACATGCACCTCTTAAGCTGATAGAAAAAAAGGAAATGAATCCATCTCAAACTGCTTCTGGGATTGTCAGTGATATCGTGCATTTGCATCTTACCCCCAGCAACCTGTGAATTAGTTCAAACACAGTTTTCAAAAATATTGCAGTGGTGGAAAAAAGATAAGGAACAAACTGCGCTGTGTGTCTGGCTTGACAGGGGCAGAAAGCAACCGCCCTGTCTGGCTGCTGGTGTGAAGGTGCCTTTGGTATCCTCCATTACATTTCTAACAGCAGCACCCAGCATTGCCATTGCCTCAGATATTGAGTCTACTGCCTCAATAAAAAAGACCAGCAACTGAAGGAGGATGGAAAATAAACTTCTTTTAAGGTCCTTTTAAGGAAAAAAATGAGGGCAGAACGGAAATTGGTCTTGCTGTATTCAGGCTCTATCATTCTTTCCCGAGCTCCTTCATCTTCTCAGAGGTAGGACAGAGAGGCTAATAATAATAATAATAATAATAATAAAAAATAATAATAAACTAGAGAGTGCAGCCTTTCCTACATTATTATATTAGGGAAAAGTCATAGACATGCAGTAGTAAGAAGTGCAGATGAAAAGTGGGGGAAAAGGATGGATTAATTCTGTTTTTCATCCAGGAATCTGAGGCAGCAAAAGCTATAAAGGGAGACTATAGCAAAATGGGGAATTAAGCAATTATTTTGAGTTTAACCACATCTCTGTCATTCCAGTAGCACCTTCCCATGGAGCTGACCACCTCAACCCATAACTGTGGCTGGCAGTTACATTACCCTGGAGTCTTCGCCACAGTTAAGTCACGATAACCTCCCTCTGGGAAAAGAAGTAGCCCTGAAAAAATTACCAAGCTCAGCATTGCCTTGAATCTTTTAAGTGACCCCTGACATGCTTCAATCTCCCTCAAAATCTGATGCTAGTGAAAAATATTCCTTTTATTTGAAAAAAAATAAATTAAGGATAATAGAAAAAGGGAGAATATAAAATAGACAGAGAGGAAGACTGGGACGGATGCCAGAAGATCTGATGCTAATCAGCTCCAGATAATGTCCAAGTCCAACATCACCTTCCCTGGGGATGGTACCCAGGACACAGTGCCAGGAGGATGTCAGTGCTGAGACTCCAGCGCTTGCCTGCACCACCAGGGAAAGGGAATCTGCAAATATTTAGTCTGCCAGAAAGACTATTCCAGTTAGTGGATGTCAGATCAAGGCCTGAATGATTCTGAAACATTTAAGGGTTTGGACAGGGCTTACTCAAGTCACACAAGGGTCGTCACTTACTTAAAAGTATTAGTGTCTGACAAACATGCATCTCCAGGCACTTAAACCAGAAACTGCTTAACTTACACTATCAGTCGTGGGATGGATCCCATTTAGTGTGGGTTCCTGTGTCTCCAGAAAGCAGAGCCTGGGCTGATTTCATTGCTTCTCATCCCCTGGAAATTTGCTTATTCATAAATAAAAAACACCTTCATTATCTGAGATGAGGGAAGGAGCCTTTGTCAAATAAGAGAGGGTGTCATCACTCAGCTGTGTTATTGCTAGCTTCAGTCTGACCATTGTTCCTAATATGGTTGTGGTTAATGCTTATACCAACAGTCACAGACAAGGGAGGACTTTTTTGGAAATGAAGGGAGAAGGACCACAGAGCCCCACGGGAACATTCAAGTGAAGAGAGTCATGTCAGCAGATGCAGCAATGCCGGCATCGCTCTGGTTGTGGGCAGGCTGCTGTTCGCACCTACCTTCATTTTTCTACACTGCAGCTATTTTTTTTTTTCTTCAAATAAGGGCAGGAAAATCTTCAGGTCAAGACAAAGAACAACAAAGAGACCGAGAGCAACAGACAGGGTGGAATTTAAAGCTTAGACTTAAGTGCAGACACTAGCTTAATCCCTGTCCCAGCTCCAAAAAGAGTCAGGATGTCCCCAGCATGGTGATGCCTGGCCATCCCCTCCCAGAAAGGCACCAACACCCTGATAGCAAGTCCATGTTTCTCTGCCAAAAGGGCTAAGCTCCTTCTCTGATTTGGGTAGTGACTGAGAGTGCAGAAGATGCATTTTCTTCTCCCCCTGAGCCCTCCTGTGCAGCCAAGTCAGTCACTAGGGTCCGCATACACCTCTCCTAACTCTTGCTGGCTCTGAGCTCACTCTCTGGCCAACACTGGCCATCCAGGCTACATTTGAATGGGTAAGAAAAGCAGGACAGGTTTGAGCTGAGATTGTGACTCACATCCACACAGTTTAAATCCCCTTTTTCTGTCCCAAAACCATGCATGGTGAATGCTATTGTTCAGGCAATGTTGCCAAAACCATCCTAGGAATATGCTGATGCTCAGCCAGCCTCTACAGTTGAGCCCAAGCACTGGATCTGTTGACTGTGTAAATCCCAAAAGCTTCTAGAGACAGAGGAAAGAGGCAGGAACCCTCTCTCCATCCCAGTATGCAGAAGATGAAGGCTGGTGGGATGAATGAAGCTTTGGATGTGCCCCAGGCTGTTACAGAGTCCTACTCTGGATCCTTCAGGTTCCTATCCTTAGGTGAGATGAGCCCCTGCCGCCCTTACCTGGTGAATTAGGTCCTTCAGCTGGAGGGATAAGGGATAACAAGACATGAGGAAGAGCAACTTTGCCAGTCCTCACAGAGGTGCAAATTTTGCACTGTAAAAACAGTGGGCACTGGAGCCATGTTCCTGAGAACTCTTGTGATCCCACCTCTGCAAATATTGAATGCTTTGTGACATCAGCCCTTGCTTTTACTTTTATTGTCCTAGAAGGGAAATTGAGATGAAGTGCTTTGGCCAAGGTAACCCTTGAGGTGAGTGGCAGGGTGGGACGCTGAGCCTGGGTCTCTGAAATACCAGGCTGGTCCTCACGCCATCCTAGATGCAGAAGGAGAGCACTGGGGAGATAGAAGCAACCCTCCTTCTGTTAGTGATGGTCTGTCCAGACTATGGACAAGTGCAGTGAAGTACAGTGTCTACTGAGCTGGCTTTCCAGTGACTGCATTTCAAGCAGCTCCTAGCTGTGCTTTTTAAAAATGGAAGTTTTAAAGAGGCTTATAGAAAAAGGCTGCTATGAAATAGGCTTTTGATAGCTGAGACTGGAATAAAACCCTCCAAATGTGACAAGAAAAACTGTTCAAACAAGAACAAACCAGAATGCAGCTCCAGGACCAGACCTGGCTGTACATATCTCCAGGGTATAGCTCCATAGTCAACAATGCAACTTCCCTGCTTTATATCAGCTGGGATTATGGTTCAACTACAGACCTCTGCAGGTGGCCACAGTCAACTTCTCCCATCTAAGAGCTCCCTAGAGGTATTGTCTTAAACATCAGTGGGGCAAAGATGGAACACAAAAGAGTAACTTCATTTCCACCTGTGTCTTTGAGGTGTGTAAGTCAAGGTTAGGGGTATGTGCATTTCTCACGTACTCATGGATCCTCTTAGAGTGACCCCTCTGGCTTTGGAAAGCCTGACATTTATATGCTGGAGCCCACCAGTTTTAGAAAAAACAGAATTCAATGGATCCTTTGTGCCAAATGACGTTTCAAAATATTGCACTCAATAGAGCTGCCCAGAGGAGGTGTTGAAATGCTACACAGCGTTGTCATTTGAGATGATTTGGGGACTCTTAGACACACAGGGCTGGCAGGGACAGTCCCTTCTACCTGGCAAGCACAAGGAAGGCCCGAAAGCATCACAGGAAACTTTGCTATAGGGAGTCCAGCTAGACAAAACCAACAAGGGAAGAAGGACAGCTGAGGGACTCAGTTTTACCCAAAATCAGTGAATGAGCAGCAGGTAGGAAACTTAGATTCAGTCCTTGTTCCTCTAAAGTCAAACCAGGTTTTGCAGCTTACCTGTTGTATGACCAAGGCTTCATCAGTGCTTGCTGCCCTTGAGCACATCTTGCCTGTGTGAAGCAAGAAGGTCATTTCCAGAAGACTAGTTTTAGGTACAAGGTTGCTTAATTATGTAGATTGAGTTGAATGAGACAGACAGGGCCAAAATGGTGAAACAAAAGTGCTGCCGATTTAGGGTGCTTCGAGTTTCAGAGGTCAAAACTTCCACTTTGCACCTTGTGAAAATCAAAGTATCTCAAATAAGCGTGCAAAAACATAACTCACAGATTTGCAGTGCTTTGCCTCTTTGCTTTCCTGGTGGAGTATACACAGTCCTACAGAGGAGGACTTTCTGAGTGCAGTCTTTATTAATGGAGCTCATCCCAGCTGTGCAATCCTCACACCGAGTAACAGCAGCAGTTTCTCCAGGTCTCCTGACCATGCAGGGTTTTGGTGTTTATGAAAATGAGAAATCCTGAAAGGAAACTTTCATCTGAATTTCACAACAGGTGAGCCCCAAATGTGTTTTACTTTCCATTACTACTAAACACACACAGCCAGGCCTGATCGATCTGATACCCTTTCTGGTCCATCAGTCTGACAGATTGGAAGGGAAAGGGATTTTTTTTCAATGCCACGCGAGCTTTCAGTGCCTTGCAGATGATCGCTTTCCTGGTGCACCCCGTCCTCCAACTGAATAAGGAAATAATGTTTAGATATAAAGACCGTGATTGACAGTCAGGCAGACATGCATTTTCTAGTAACAAAAGCCAGACAGATAGTTGGGCTATTTTTCTACACCAACCTCCAAAAACCTGCGTTTTAGTGTAAGGAAACTCAGGGAAGGAATCTGTCAAATCTCTTCAATCTTAAAACACTAGCAAGAAATTACTCCCAGCCCATACATTTTTCCTCTGCTTTTGTGCCGCAACTCTCTTCACTTGCCCTCCAGCAAATCTGCCGTACCAAATGCCAGAGTTCAAGCATAAACAGGGAGTTTCAATACTCAGACCTGATCCCTTCCTTTCCCATTGCAGTCCTCCCCTTTTGACCATTTCCCACAATTAGGGGTCCCTCCATTCCCAAAACTGCTTTAAGTATAAGCATGCTATCGTGTTACCTTCCCCTGGGCAGATGCTACTTTTGGTAAAGTCCCCTTTTCCGAGTGTTTTTCCTTTTCTTTTTTTTTTAAAAGGAAAATTGAAAATACAAATATGTAATAGTAATAAATCTCTTTCCGTAGTTCACATTCCACCATGCTCCCTTTAAAATCTCTGTTCATGTTATGCATTGTTTAGCACCATTTCACAGCAACGACTTTTGGAGGAAGATCGGCCAAATATTTATTTTTGAAGAATTACAGGACTAAATGTTGAGTTCAGAGAGTTTTCTCCGTCTCATCTTAGTCTATAGTTTAGCTGCGGAATGTATAGGTGATATAGGCCCATAGCTGGCCCTCAGAGTAAGAAAAGACAGATAAGGTCTAGCAGTGGGCTGGACCAGAGTTCTCACCCCTTGATGCAAAGACCTTGACTGTTTTCAAACTCCCATGTACATCTTGCAGTGAACTGGGGCTGACCTTTGTTTTTAGAACAGGAAACTCTCCAGAATGTATTTCTTCTGGGGGTATGTGATATTTTGCATATATTTCTGTATCTGCTGCTCATGGCCTGTGTTCCTTCTGTGTCCCTCCGGTCAAGTCTCAGTGGATCTGTAATCTCTTACATCTGCATCTGTAGCTCGTATGTGCAATGGGCAAATATACTTACGGCTTCAAAGAATTGCTTTCTCTTATACGCCCTTTACGTCTCAGTACATGGAGTGCTCTTACACATTCACAGTTTGTTCCAAGAAAATAGTCTGGTCCTGGAAAAGAGTCCAAAAAGGTGTTCTACAAGGTCTCCAGCTTGTAAGAAAGGTAAGCTCTGGTCTTTGGCTGTCTTCCTTCTCATCTTGTATTTTTTCCACTCCTCTTGGTTCTTTCACGCTGTGCAAGTATTTGGGCTTTGGTGCTTGAATCAGTGTCATGCTGGTCTTCAATGAAAGTATTTCTCCCCTTGAGAATGACTCACCAGGCACTGCCTTTACTTCCTTCAGTACAATCTTAGCAAATAAAACTGCTGGTTCAGTTTTGCTGTTTGGTCACGGTCAGAGGGTGACATGCTGGGACAGGATTTCTCTTCCTGGGTAAATCATGCAAAGTTACTGCAAGTCAAACAAGGTGCCTGCTGAAATGCTTCTTTGCTTTATTGCATTTCATCTGACAGTTCATCTACCTCCCCTCGGTCTGAACACTTGTCTGCAACAATGAGGTAGTCTGTGTGGTTTGCGATGAAAAGGTCCTTTCCTAGTTTGTTCCAAAATCTACTGGGGATGCTGTATATTTTCATTGTCTCTGTTTGTTGCTTGGCCAGCATTTCCTTGCCTGTATAACATCTGCTCACCAGACCTCAGATATCCTTGATCGCATTTGGCCAGTGTGAGGCACCTCTAGCTTTCTGGTGTGTTCTTGAGAGTCCATCTGTTCCCAAAAATCTGGGTGTTGTGATTCAGCTGCATTTCTGTCTGATCCGTCCTTCCCATGTGACTAGCTCATCTCTGTATTTCCAGCTAGTAGCCTCTCTCTGTCTTCTTTTCCATGGCTTTTTTTGTATCCTGTTGATATCTGGTGAACTTTATGTCTGTTCTGCACTTTCACATAGGTGGGATATCACTTTTCCTATGCTCACAGCTCTTGGTAGAGTTCTTGTGGGAGCACGAGGGTTGACTACTTAGACGTTCGGACAACTGGGGATGGCTGTGAAGAATTGCTCTCCTCTTTATCCAAGAATTCACCAAAGGAGCTTTGTCTCCTGCCTCCTTCACTCCCCAGTCCCATTATCTTCCTGCTTTTGACTCCTACCTTATCATTCTACTTCGGACCTCCACCTCCTCCAGCCACTCAGTGCCCACCTCCACCTCTTCTGCTCTACAGGTATTTAGATCTGTAGATTTTAGACCTCATTTTACCCAACCTCAGGTAGCCAACTGAGGTCAGGAGCACCCTTGAGTAGTTGCAATCAACGGGACAACTTCAGAGGGTGTTTCAGCCCACCTCTGGGAGTGCCTCTTTCTTCCCACTGACCATAAAGGGGGTCTCCAGGGAATGCACTCCCATGTGCTTTGCTTCAGTGTTTAGCATCACTCAGGACAAATCCTGTTCATATGCTGTAGCGCATGTCAGATAGCCTGGCCTTTCATGCAGCGTTTAGCGTAACTTCTTTCGGTGTCTCCAGGGCACTGTCCTCACCTTCTTCACCTGCTAGCCATATTTCAGAAACCCCCTCCTTTCCAAATTTTACATGCTGGGAAACAATAATAAAATCTGAACAGGCCAGAGAAAAACCTGACAGTTGGTAAGTCTACTGAGCCTTTTCATTCAGACTTACATATCTTTCATTCCTATTACAAATTTTGTGTAATTTGGCAGTGGTCTGATCTATTGTTTCTCTAGATTTTTGACCTCTGTCACAAATCTTTCATACATGACATTTTCTGTGGGCTGACAGTGATTTTGGAGTACAATTAACATTTATTTTGGTCCTCTGGTGAGCTGTGGATGCATCCAGATGAGGGGTGAGCATGTGGCAGCCATTGCCTACTACAGCTAGTAGTACAGCAGCTTGTATTTAGCTTTATTTTTTAACCATTGCAATGGCAGGGTAAAAAGCATCAAGCTGCTAAGCAGGGTTTGGTGGGGGTCAGGGCTGTAATTTAGTGCTGGGGATGTGATTTCTCTCTGACTTTTGTTCCTTTTTCCGGTAATCTCCACTTTGGATTTCCTAGATTTGCTCCTAGGACCATGGTCATAATCTAAGTAGAAAAACAGCAACCCCAAACACTGATACAGTCCTATTCTATTCCTTGTTCCTCAAACACAGGCCCATCTCATGAAACCCTTCCTACAAGCAGAGCTGCCTGCATACCCAGATGTTGCCTGAGCATCAGTGTGCTGCAATGGCCCTACAGGGAAAAACACATGCCATAACCCTCTAAAAGTGAATTTTCCTTGTCTGGCCTTTCTACATCCCGACATCACTTCTCCCTTACGCATGGCAGGAATTGCAGTGGTGCCTGAGGGCTGGGAGTGTGTTGAAGAGGTCGGAAATACCCCATAAGAGATTTCCCATGGAACAGACCTGGGCTCTGGTTGGAAAGCCAGTCTATAGATCGGCTTGTAGCTCTTCAGAGGTGATGAGGGAATGCAATTGTACCCCTCTGCCTAGCTCTTTACCAAAAAGGAGAGGCCATGAGATTGAGTGGGTCACTGAGCTGGACTCCAGAGACCTCAGCTTATTGCATGATCTAAGGCAGAAACAAAAGAGCAAATCTTTTCCTGCTTTTTTCTCCCCTGTTAGTGTGTCTTTTCCATTTAGAGATTATCTCTCACTACGTGTATGCGCAGTGCACGAGGGGCCCATGCTCTCTACTTGCAATCACTGCTTAAATATAAAGGAAATAAGAGGAGCCATTACCCAGCGCCTAGGGCTGTGTTTGCATGCCTCATCACCTTCAAAGGTCTGAGCGACAGCTTGTATTTGGGGTTGAATCCCTTTCTCCTTCTTTGCAATACTTCTCTTTATGGGATCATACTTTATTGCTTTCTTTCCAAGTGTTTCATTACAAACTCTATTAATGAACCACTAGGGGTAGCCAAATGTGTTTGGTTGCATGCAGGACCTTGAGAGAGGATTATGGAATAAATTCACTGCAAACAGCCTCAGCTTGCTTGCAAACGAGGCAGCCTAACTAATCCTCCTTCCTGCCCCAACAGATGAGCTCTCAAAACAGAGACCTCCCTGAACTCAGGATCTTGGGGACACCTGGAAGGACATCAGATGCTGAGAACTTGGTGCAGCAACCTGACCCCATCCAGACCCAGCACATGTCCAGCAAGATAAACAAATGATGCTTGCCACATGGCTGTCACACATCTCAGCACTAAAGCCACGAGTCTCCCATTGGGGCAATAAAACATCTATCAGAGAATATTGAGAATGAGAAACCTCTCCCTTGGGTTTCAGTGAAAATGCAGGGAGAATGAACTGCAGAAACTACTGATGTGGTTATCTCTCATGACAGCTTTACCTCTTGTGAGATGGTAACTTAGGAGGAAGAGACAAAACTTTGTATAGCTCTGCCTTCCATCTTCACCCTGCTTCAGGCTCTCCTCCCTGTGCTATTTATGTGCAGTCATTAACTGCTGTTAACGACAGTGTGCAATAAGGAAACAGCACTGCCATAACATTGATGGGGAAACTGCATAAACTTAATGATTTCCCAAGGTCACACAGGCAGCCTGTACTTCGGGCAAGAGATGTACCAAAGTCCTACTGCATCCCACCTCAGTGTCTTAGGTGGGCTTTTTCTTCCCACTTTTCACTGCATGGACAAAACCCAAGAGAGTTAAATGAAGACATGTTAAAAGCAAGCATGCCCCAGCTCTGCTGGAAAAACAGACCCAAGGCAAGTAGCTGTGATGCTGTGGCTCTCAGTGGACTTGCATCTGCTTGCTATTAGGCTGGAGGTGGCCTGCAAGATATCTTCACCACGCCTAAGCTGGGGTTGTAGGTTTTGCACAGAGGATGTGCTGAGCTATGTCAGCATGAGTTTGACTAATGCAGCCTGGAATCGGAAGCTTTTCTGTGATGACATGGGTAAAACACAATCTCCCCATTCCTGCTAGAAACTGAGAGCTAAACACTGCCCCTGATACAGCTCTGCCACTTCCCTGCTCTTCCAGTCAGGTCTGCAGGAACTCACACCATAGATTGGCAGAATGAGAAATGAATCTGCTCATTTTCTTGGGATCGGAAAAGTTATGAGGGAACAAGTCTAGCACCAGACAATATTCATCCAAGGCTCTTGAAGGAAGTATCTACCAAAACTATGCAACCCTCCTATAAGAACCATCCTCCAAACCAGCAATTTGATGGTTTGCTAATGCTGTGTCTGGTTACTTAAGATATTTTGCAAATTGAAGGACAGAGACTCCCCTGATACAATCAAATTTTCAGAAGTAATATTTAAAATAGTTTGTAGAGGACCCAAGGGAGAAAACTGGCATAACTTCCCCTTGGAAGTCATCCCAGATCTAGTAGAGCTCTTGGTACCTGTTATTGAAAAGGGGAGGGAGATAAATGAAAATGAAAACATAGAATTTAATTAAGCTTTGATGAAGTTCATCATTAGAGACTGTTATGGAAATAATACAGTCATAATAGGAGAGTGATAGCTCTGTTAAGGAATGGGGCCACGTAAGAGACAGAAAATGAGATTTAGGAAAGGATGATCAATTTTCAACCTGCTGGTGAGGTTCATTGGGACTGATATTGAGTGATAAATGATCTGGAAAAGAATTATGGTAGATGATTGTCAAATACTTCTGGGACTCCTCTGGAGGAGAATAGAAAGAACTCCACAAGAAGCTTCCAAAGGTCTTTCTAGGGTCGGGGTAGACATACTACCTGGATATAGCCTAAAATTGTTAAAGAAATTTGCTTTCTTTAAATGCACATTTGTCCATTTCCAGATACTGTAAGTGCCTGAACAACTGTCTGTCCTACCCACTTAAAAACATGACTTCGACACTGAAGCCATGAGATTCTGCAATGTAATACCTTTGATAAAATTTTCATTTAGCTTCTTGCTTTTGAGCCATTGTGGTCGGTTTTCTGAAGCTTTTTCTAACAACCATGAGGACAATCAGCTTTGGAAAAATATGACTTGATGCTATCAGCATTACACATCTCTGGGAAAGAGGTGACAATTTCTGTGGGAGTCATTGCTGCACATGGCCATTGTTGTTTCACTGGGTTACTTTAGAGGCACAGCACACTATGCATTGGACAACTTAACACGAGACCATGCACAGAACACATACCTTGCACTTGGACATGTGTATTTCCTCCAGAAACACATGCTGTTGATCAGCCCAGCAAGGGAACAACCCCCGTTGATTTAGCTGACCGATGGTAACAAGAGTAGTACAACTTGCCTTTCTGAATCCTCGTCATTTACCTCTTGACACGACACCTTTCTCTGTTCTCAGCCCCTGGATATGCAAGACATGGTTTGCATCCAGTTCTAAATCCAAACCTCTCCAAGGTGTGTGAGAGTTCAGATTTCAGCCTGCGCCTATCTCGAACGTGAACCCTTTTTAATAAAGCAGAAATCTCCAGATGCACCCAAACAGCTGAAAACCATCAGCAAGGATAGTGCCATTTCAGCTCTTTCAGAGGAACCTCTACGCTCCCCCTTACTTTCCACCTCCCCGGCCTCCATCTTGCCATCTGTTATCCCGCGTAACTAGATCATTGCTTTCTATCTTGCTCATGCCCTTCACCTGACACAGCTCATTCTCCCTTTCCAATAAAGGTAGAAACACAGAGGATGTGCTGTGTGCAGTAATCTTGTTTCCAACCCATCCCATGCTGGGGGCCCCATGCAAACCACGCTATCAATCTGGCGGTCTCTGATGATGGAGCCCACATGGGAACCTTAGATAATGGATTACAGTGGAGGACATGTATTTTTAAATGTGTTTAAGATGTCTGGCAGTTTCTTAAGAAGCAAAGAGAGAGAGGGAAAAAAAGGCAATTTAAGGGGAGAGAAATGGACCCCAACTCAGTGAGAGTTTTTTGGAAAGGAGACGAGGAAAGTCCTCTGTCACGCTGTTCTGCTTCACCCATCCCAACACAGGAGGTGAATGGTGGAAGTATCCTTTAAGCAGAACTCCCATAGCTGAGGGCAGGGAGGCAAACAGGTAATATGGTAAACATTGCACATGGTTTAAATTATCATTGGTACTAAAACCATTCATCATCAGCCTCCATGCTGAAGATTGAGATAGCTATTGCTCCTGAGGATTGAGTGACTGAAAGAATGAATCATCTGCTGCTCTCTTGCTCTCTTATTTTCTCTGACCTCCATGGCCCTGGCTCAAGGTCTTGCTGCAGAATGACAGGTCAACTGCTCTGAGCTCAGTATCCAAAAATTATAGCCTAGGATTCAAAGGTAATCGTCATCACTGGTGTGTCTTTTCTGCTTAGAGACAGGACCTCCTCTGGCATGAGGACTGAATTATCTCTCTGCCTCAAAGACTAATCACTCAACATCAGAGCTGAGAGAGGGATGGAGATGTCCTACACCTGACCCCTGCCCAGGCTTGGTGGTGATGGCAAGCCCCAGACAGACCCAGAATGTTGGCACATTGTTGAGTTTTCTTCAGCTGACCCTATTCAAATTCTGCTTTTTATAGTGTCTTTGTGTATCACATGCAACATCAGGGTTGCAGTGTCTAGGAAGGAATGGGAGCTTCCCTCCTGCTTCCCTCTGGAGATGGACACAGACATCTTCTGCACATCCGTGCATCGTCTCCCAGAAGCCCAGGAAACAGGGCAGAGTCTGTGCTGTCCCCTGCTTAAGATGGCAATTCAACAACCAGCCATTTAAACCAGCATCCTCAGAAGCAGATAGGAAGAGTCTTCCACATTGACCCCCAAAACAATGAATTTTGGCATCCCTCCCCAGTGGCACCCAGCTCCTCACCTCCCCAACGTTCCTTCCATCTCTTCTTTTCCAAGCAAAATCTCCCCACCCATAAATCTGCAGATTCACTTCTCCTTTCCAGCTTGGTGAACCCATGCCTCCCTCCACGTAGGTCTGCCCAAAACAAAATCCCTCTGGTCCAACATACAGTGCACATGTGGCTCTCCCCATTCATTGATCCAAAGTTGGGTCGAGATGGTCGCAGTAAATTCAGTGCATGTGCTCCATCGAGGCTAGGGAGGGAATAAGATACTTCCCCTACTTGGCCTGGCTGGTTGTAGAAACCATAGTAGGTTCCTCGCTTCATGTCATGTTTTCTTTCAGTGTTATTGAGCTGTTTGAATAATAACAATAGCAGATTGCTCTCCCAGATACATCCTTTCTGTGGTTAGCAATGCTTTTCAGGGTCCCCTTACCCCCTTGTCCAGAGAAGAGGGACATACCCTGAGCCATACTGCAGAAAGAAAGGTGAAAAATGTGGTATTTGGCTGCACCATGTGAGGGTTTGGATACTGCATAGCAACAATATTGGGTAAAACCAGCTACAAAGCTGCTTAGTTCTATAGGTATCAGTGTCTTTAAGCCATTGTTACACACACTAAGTTTTGTGTTACAGGATATTTTATTGCAGATGGGGACACCACACAGCAGAATTACTTTTCACACAGCTTTGTTTTTTCAAATATCTTCATTTAGTTCTTTTCTTGCACCAGTTTTACCCTGCTGCATCTTTGCCAGACCTGAATATGGTTTAAGCCAGCAACGATCACAAACCCTCAGCTGCTGGGAGAGTCACAGCCCTTTTGAGGTCAAGGTTGTGCCTGTTTCCCCCAGCTGAGAACTTGGCCTAAGGCCATTACAGAGGTGTGACCCTGGGATAAGTAAGGTTGGAAAAAGGCTCGTTGTCTTCCACGGTGTCACTCCAATGCACAGCTCAGGGCTCAGATCCACAGCGACCTCTGGATTTCTGCAGGACTATGGTCACTTGGAATCTGGATGGGGATGCACATAGATAGCCAACACCAGGACCGTGTTAATTGCAAGCTCACCCTCGCAATGCTGTATTAATAAAGTCAAGCTCTGGCTTCATGTGCGAGAGCATGTGGACCGCATCACATTGCTGGAGAAAGAGAAGGACAGGAGGAGAGTAGAGTCAACCGTGTACTCCTTCGCCACCAAACTGATCTACCCGTACCTGCCTGGAGATCTGTTCTGTGCTTCTCGCTTCATCACTGGAGCAGGCAGGGAAATTAAAAATAAGATGATGGCCATAAAGACACCCAGAGGTACAGCATGGTGGCTGGTCTCCTCCCAGCATGTTAGCTCCACCATAAAACCCCTTGCTGCCCTGCCGGAGTCAGCAGGTCCCAGATTTACAGACATCAATGCACAGGTTCTGTTTCAGCGCTTAATTTATTATTGAAATGGATGAGAAATCAGGTGCCTAAAGAAGAAGTTAGACACAGAAATGTCTCTGTGGATTTGGCCATGCAAGTCTGGCCAATAAATATCTGAAATGTCCCATCCCCTGTTGAGAGTCTGCTCGCACTTTGGTTCTCCAAGCCCTCGGTAACACTCCCATCTGCAACAGCAGGGTCTGGGTATCAGGGCAAGGGGCACAATCCATGAATCTGCTGCTTGACGAGATACAGAGAGATCATGTGGCCCCTCTTTATGACTTGTGGATTTGTTATTATTTAACATACATTTTCAATCCTGTTGCAAAATCCACGTGGCACAGCAAGGTTTGCAAAAAATTTTATTTAGCGAGTGAGAAGCAGGTGGGGGGGATAGCTTGTTTTCTGTCCATACCTGTGGGCTTTTTGCTGCTTTGCATTTTGCTCATGCTGCCTGCTCTGAAGTCAGGCGGGTGGACTGAAGCTCCATCAGATTTGTCTGGATGTCAAAAAGTTGCAATAGGATTACAACAGGGAGTGTTTTTCCCTCGAATAAATACAACTGAAGTGGTGATCTCAGCTCCCAGGGATGACTGCTACTGTATTAGCAGTGTTGTCTTTTGGAGCAGATACAAAGCTGAGGTCTTGTGTTCTGAGGTTGTACAGGGTCTGTGCCCCTTTTCTTTGCTGACTTTCAGTGCCCCGAATGTCCTGGCAAAACTCCAGCTCTGATAGATACAGGGGACATGATCAGATAATCTAAAATAGCTGCAGCAGGTGAAGATGCTCCCACGCTCAGCCTTTCCTTCCCACCTTTCCTCCTCACTGTACATATTCCTAATCCATGCCAGTGCAGTGTCAGACCTGTTTTATCCTGGCCTAAGTGTGCAGGGATGCTCTTGCCCAGGCGGCATCTCTGCTCCATGAAGGGTACCCTCTTGCAGCTGTAGTTTTGCAATAGCTTTGGTCTGATATCGCTCCACTAACTGTAAGAGATTAATCCTGGATTTATCCTGGTGTCCTCCATGAGGCTACAGCGCAATCAGAGAACCCAGGGGCACTTCAGAGAGCAGGGGAGCAGAGATGGGCTCAAGACTTACTCTGTAATACTGAAGTGTGACCCCTGCACATCCCCATCTCTATCCTATATTCTTGTCTACGTGGTGCATGGACCAGGCAGGAGCCCAGGAAGGTGGGGGACCAGGAGCCCAGCTCACCTCTCTAACTTGGTCTGTTCAGCAGGATCCCAAGAAATGCATTACTTTCCCTCTTGTTATGCAGCTCCCCAAACACCTTCGAAACACAAGTCTTGAAAAACCAAGGTTTCAAGCTTAAATTTTCCTTAAGCCACTTGGGTTCCCCCATCACCCTCCAGCTGCATTCCTGAGATTTAATTATTCTCCTCTGTCCCTCCTTTTGTATCCTGTGTGTTTTGCCAGAGGGCAAGGCAATGGTAGCTTATCACCAGATGATGTTACCTTTAAACTTTCTCTGCTCAGGCCTTAGGAGAGAGCTCCCCTCCCATGGCCAGCCATGACCTTTCTTGTCCCATATGGGATATTGCTGCCAATCCACCAGCAGGACACAAACACGCCAGATGTTGTTGCGATCGAGAGACATTCTGCTCCAAAGCCCCTTTTTATTGCTGTTATGATTATATTAGAAACCACTGAAATTTATGGGTTGGAGTCTGACAGGTCAGCCCGCTCCCCAACTTTAGCCTCCTCTTCTCTGATGCTTTTTTTTGTTAAAAAATCAGGGCTACATTTGCAGAAGGAGGAGTAAACAAAAGAACTAATGAGCAAACCATTTGCCACCCTGTAGGGTGACAAGTCTGAAAGTGTTTCCCTTAGAGTAAACAGCGAAAGTCCCGTAAACTCTGATGGAGACGACTATCTCTGACGTAATGGAGATGCCTGCAAAAAAACCCAGCCCCAATGGACCTCTTATATTATCTTCACTCTCCTGAATTTATATGGTGTCCTCTTAAGTCTGTGTCCCAACTCCCTGCTTTACAGGGATGCCAAGTCCTGTTCCAGCTCCACTTTTCATGCACCCCACTCATCTACTTGCCAGACCTGGAGGTGAATTTCTTCACACCCTCACCACCACTTCTATGGCCTTCTTCTCCCCATGTCCTCAACGGGTTTGCAACCAGTGCGTTATCCCATGTGCCTCCTGGGAAGGAGTCCTCACTTTTGGGTGGGAAGGTAAGGTTTCCACCAGTGTGACAATATTGCTTTTCCCTTAATGAGGAGTCAGTGTTTCAATATTGCCATGTGTGGCCTCTGCTGTACCATAAACCAGCATTATACAGATTCAGATTAATTGGGGTAATGAAAGTTTTATCTTTCCACTTTTTATTACACTGATCAGCATCCCATCAGAAGCCTCAGGGGCCCAGGGAAAAATGGGAAGGGAGAGCAGAAGAGCAGCACTGATAGATCCTTGGGGATCAATTAGTAAACCTCTGGCTTACATGTGGAAAGTCCTTGAGGATACTCTCCCACTGCATGTTGGCACTTCAAAACAAAACAAAACAAAAACAAAAAAAAAAAAAAGGCAACCAGAGCTCCATGGAGTTCAGAGTAGTTGGAAAGACACTTTAGGTGATGTCAGAGACAGGGGCAGAACATGGGATCTCTAAAAGTCCTCTGTCTCTCTGGGAAAAATACTTGCAAAGAGCCACTCTGGACCAAGGTTTGTATTTTGTTGGTGGTGAATCCCAGCCCAGTGGCTAAGTGTCCTTCCCCACCATCACCACTTTGACTTGCACTGCCCTGCTCTTTCTTGCAGTCATTTAGTCAAGCCAGGTATTCCAGCAAAAACCGCTCATCAGAAATGCAACATAAAGTGGAAGTGACCCCTGACACTAGCTTAAAATTAGACTCGATGAGCCTACAACCAGGAAACTGTTCCCCCAGCCCCCTTTAAAATGTAACAAATGAAAAACATTTGGTTGCTATTACCGGTGATTATGATAAGCTATGTTAAAATATGAAGTGGGGGAATTTATCTTTATTTCCTGGGATAGCATTGATGAAAAATATGCTGCTCCATCTTGATTTTCAATCACTCGAATGAACTCTGTCATGCATTTATCTTTATTTGGCTTGATGCGTGTAACTGATCTGGGGAGGGAGAGAGGGCAGGGAGAGGGAGGGCAGGATTGGCAATTTAATCTGATGCAGATAAGTTTATTAGCTGCCCTCAGATCTGTTCCTGACTGAACACAATGAACAAGGCTGCATGTCGGATATCTCATCATACTCCTTCGGGGAGAAGGCACAGCCTCTGTCACGGTGTAACCTTCAGCAAATGGTTTGCATCAGTTTTCATTACGCTTAAGGCCTCTTTCTAATCATCTTCTGCCAGAGCCTGGGGGCTGGGTGGGTCCTTCTGTCCATCGGGACTGCAGAATGAAAGCAAAGACTTGGACAAGAAACAAGGTCAACACTATCATCCCTCCCTGCCTCCCCCTTTTCTGTAGGTGAGATTCAAAAAGTACCTACCAGATTTCTTGCACCTAAAGCAGGGTTAGGAGACTTCAGGTTTTGGCGAGATGAGATAGGAAAGGGTTTGTTTATTTTTTGTAGGGCCAAGTTTTCGCAAAGTTTTCTGCAGCACAAGTTGGTCGCTGAATTACGGTGCCATGGCTCGATGCTGCACCAAGGATCCAGGGAAGTCCTGGTAGAGGTTCACTTACAGAAAATAAAAAACAGCTTTCTGGGAATAGCACTAAAACAGAGGTAGCAGTTCACACTGTTAGACTGCCCATGAAATCAGTAGCTTTGCTATTGACTTCCATGGGAATGGACTTCAAAGAGTTAATTACACACACACACACACACACACACACACACACATATATATATTTCTGATTCAAAATTGCTCTTTTTAGGCATTCAGGGGTGAGCATTTTTCAGCTGGTGCAAACTGTGGAAAGTTGTGCTGTAATCCTGAGGGCTATATTGAGTTTCACCAACTAAGAACCTGACCGAGAGCTTTGGGGACTTTGTGGCTGAAAATCCCAGAACCATCAGAAGAATATTATGTCTCTAAGCAATTAGCACTCATTGAGCTGTCCTGAAAAACATCTCTTCCTAATAACTCTTGTTGTCCATGTTGTAAAGAGCTGAGCTGAAATGAGGATGTTTCTCCTGGAGCAAAGCACGACCCAGTAGAAGAACAGATCAGTTCAGCATTTGTTTCCCCCCCTCCTGTTTCAGACACTAAACCGAAGTGCATTACAAATTTTAAATCACCCAGACAGTTCCCTGCCTTCACCTGAGTATATCCTGCCGGTCATGCTGCTCAAGAAATCACTCAATTTTCTTTTGTGTGTTTTTTTTTTCTTTAGAAGAAGAAAAAAAGAACCTCTCATGCAGTACAGCTCAATTTAACAGATGTTTGCTCATTTACGACAAAGTCCTGGTTACAAGATGGGGTAACTCGTCTGGTTCTTTAACAAAAGCAACTATATTGCCTCATTGCAAAACACTGCCCAGTCTTGGGAAGAGGAAACATTAGAAATAACGACAGGTGAGACCTGACAGAAAAGACGTAATGGCTCATTTTGCGGAATGTGTCAGAAACCATTTATTGCCCGTCTCTCTCTGCAGAGAGGAAACTTCAGGAACAATTTCTCTCACTTGCTCTCTTGGTTTGTATTTTTATAGGAGGCATTTGTATTTCCGCCGTTGGATGTTTGCCTCGTTTGTGCCGGTGCTGCACAGGAGCTTTTCTTCTCTTGGGTGTGCTTCATCCCATGTCTTTGCAGATTCCTGCTCCCATGCGAAGAGGAAGGAATAGCAGGATAACTTCCATGGACAGACCTCAAAGTACCACAGGTTGGAAGTTATCTCCATTAAGCAAGGAGGCACTGATGAAGGAAGAGATGAATTTGAAGTCACCCCAAGGCTGAGCACCTAAGTTGCACATCCTTTGGGGACAGAGTATTTAGCAGGGCCTGTAGCAATAGGACAAGGGGTGATGGTTTTAAAATAAAAGAGGGGCGATTCAGAGTAGATATAAGGAAGACATTTTTTACAATGAGGTGGTGAAACACTGGCCCAGGTTGCCCAGAGAGGTGGGAGATGCCCCATCCCTGGAAACATTCCAGGTCAGGTTGGACGGGGCCCTGAGCGACCTGATCAAGTTGAAGATGTCCCTGCCCACGGCAGAGGGTTGGACTAGATGACCGTTAAAGGTCCCTTCTGACCCAAACCGTTCTGTGATTCTCTGATCCTTGTGTAGGAAGATGAACAGACCTCCCAACTGCAGTGTGAAGTACCCAGCTCTAAATCACAAATTCCCTTTAGCCCAAATCACCTGCAATGGGATCTAAACTCAACTGGCAAATGCAACATCAGCTGCTTTCCACAAGGTTGTGCACGTGGAGTAGAGATGCTTTCAGCCCCTGCCACACTGATAGAGGAATTTTGATGGCAATGAACATTCTTGCAGTGAGGACAAATGCGCCCAGTGAAGATTAGGGGTGAGAGGTTGGGAAAGCAGCGTCCCATTCAGTATCAAGAGTGCTGCTCTGGTTAGTGTTAAATGTCCACCTCGGGCGGAAAGCACCTGCAAGCAGCCAGGCTCCTCCAGGGAGGGATTTAGTGTTTAGGTTTCCAGGCAGAGCCCAGAGACTCTGTGGAGTGTGAGCCCCCAGGGAAGAGAAGCAGAGGCTGGGGGGATAAGGGAGAGCATTAGTGCACAGCGATCTTGCAGTGGCCTCTCCAGAGAAGTTATTATTATCTTTTGCAGTGGTAAACCCACAGCAGATGGAGTAACCTGCTATGTGTGTGCTTTTGCTGTTTAGTTTTCTCCCTGCCTGCATTTGGAGATACACATGTGCACATTTGCCCACCTCCTCTAAAAATAACTAAACCCCATCAAATTCAGAGCACAGAGTTTTTCCCCATTTCTCTTTAAGTTGTTGGTAGATTCAGTTCCTTGGCTGCAGTCTCCAGAGATTTAAGTCTTGCAGCCTTCTCTCTCAGCCCAGCTCTCCCTGTTAATTTCATTGCAATATTTTATGTTTAAGTTGTAGTTTGGGGTTTCTTCTTCCCTCTTTATCAGAGTGTTTTTAAAAGTTTGTATGTGTCCCAAGTCCTTATCAGCAAAAATAACCTCCAGGAGACTTAACCACGTGGATGTGACCCATGCACACAAACTGAGATCTAGATCAGGATGTCATGAGCTCTGAGGTCATCACCTCTGGAGACCTGCGAGTCCACACGATGTCAAGTAATGCAATCTCTGCAAAACAAGTGGGCTGCAGAGCTCATGCCCAGCTGAGGCACCAGGCTGTTTATTTAAAATAAAGGGATTCGTGCTTTGGCATCTCCTGCTGCAGGTCTGCAGCCTGCCCTGACCACAGCTCTCCCTCTTACCCTTCTGGAGATAAAGCATTTCCAAAAGGGCTCTCACCCAACCTGGTCCCACTGAAGAACTTCACAGCTCTCTCGTCCAGCCATGGGCTGGGTTGTACATTTTGGGTCCAATTCTTGCTTCCGCTCTGGCTCAATAAAGTGTCAGTGTAAACAAGGACCCCAACTCCCTTACTCCCCTGTGTGCTTTTCCTGCATGAAAGTGAATTACCAGAACCAGCGAGGGGCACCTTTTTGTCCTCCGTAGGTTTTAGTGGAGGTTGTAAAGCCATTAGACGTGTCACCAGATGCAACAACTGGAAGCAGAGACCAGATAAATTCAGAAGGGTGATAAGGCACATTTCTCTTTTCACAAGAAGCATAAAGAACCTTTTGGGTGGCTTATCTAAAGATGTGCTGAGTCCTTCATCATGTGAAGTCCCCAAATCAAGATCAAATGCCTTTCTAAAAATAGATGTTACCCAGCAAACTAGTTGTAGGCTTGGTGCAGGAATTGCTGGTAAAATACTTCTGTCTGTACTAACAGCTCAGCAGATTGGATGACTTATGCGATCTCTTGTAAGCATCTGATTTTTGAGTATGTATATGCAGGTACAGGGAAAGGTCAAGCCAATATATAAATATTAATAAGAAAAGGAGTAAATCTCTTTCTTGTGGTATCTATGGTTTTGACCTTTCAGTAGAAATCACAAAACTCCCTGCTGTTTTGGGTTTTTTCTTTTACAGGGAATCTGAGGATGAGGAAGAAAATTTGACTGCACTTTTCTATACCTTGCTTTCTCCAAATGATTGTTCCCTGTTGTTCTTGGAGTATAATGAACTCCAGAGCAAGGACCTGTTAGCGGGCTACCAACAGGCATACACCAAAGGCCGTTGCACTGCTGGTTGCTCTGGGGGAGCAGGATGGACACAGGCACCTCCTCCAAGAGACACTGGTCCACAAGAACTTCACAGAGCCACAGTCAGGTGTTCCTCCCAAAGTCAGGGGAAAATGTCACCTGAGCGTCTGCCTGCAGCCCAAAAACAGCTGCATGGAAAGGATGTATTGGCCAGATAGGACTTTGGTTTAGAAAATTATGGGAGGGTTTGAGGCTGGCTCTGAAATGGCCGTGGCAGCAAGTACCTGCAGCAGATAGCTCAGTGTACCTGCAATTCCTAGAAAATGAGCAACTGAAAAATTTAAGCATGAGAATGGCCGTACCAACAGAGTAAACTTCTGGAATGAGGCAATATAAGGTTTTTGCTGCAGGCAGCAGAGTGCTGTTACACAAAAGCACACCCACCGCAGCACCCGCTACACCTGCTTTTGAGACCAAACGCTGAGAGGAAGACAGACAGACAGAAAGACTCATCACATGCAACCTGATCGAGTTGGGGATGTCCCTGCTCACTGCAGGGGGGTTGGATTAGATGGCCTCTAAAGGTCCCTTCCAACCCAAACCATTGTATGATTCTATGCTGCATGGATTATGGGTGCAAATCAGCGTGATTTGTGGCATATGGTCAATGGCAACACAGACGTTCCTACTCCTCACCCATCCTTCATATTTGAAAACAAGCATTTTTCTGGGCATTGAAGGAGTTATGCTCCTACAGTCTCCTTTAACAATTTGCTGTTTGATGGGCCTGCTCAGTGTTTCAGATGGCAGGCAGAGGATGGAGCCTGCTTTTGAAAGCCCTGTTAAAACAAGGATGTTTGATTAAGGGGCTAGAAAAGATGTTACACAGAAATGGAGTGGGCATGAAAGTTGTCTGAGGCAACTAAAGCAGGACGCCTTCATTTTCCCACCAGTACACTTGAGGTTTTGTGCAGTTAATTGCTTTTGGCTGATGGTCTTCCCAGGCCCTCTCCACTTATCCCTAAGACCTGGAGGTGTCCACAGTGGTTAGTCAATCCCTAAAAGAGCTCCTCTGCATGCAACAGCCACAAACAGCACAGCCAAACCCTCACCCAATGATCTGAGCCTCACTTGAAGGACAGGAGAAGACTAAAGTGAAATCTAAGGGAGCTCTTGACACCTTTTCAAGCTTTTATCTGAATGACTTGACTTGGCTTCCTGGGAAGTTGATGGAGATGCCCAGCTGTCCTGAAGGACAAGCATCTGCCTGCTATACTTATGCCATTTGTAGCTGGGAAGGTATTTAATACTGAAGCACCTCTAAAATTGCACCATGAAGCAGCATGGCAACATCTAAGCCAGCACGGAAAACACAACATGCTCCGACCATGGCACAGCCCTTGTTTTCTAAATAAAACCAATGAATGTACCACCCCCTTTGACCAGAAAACCCTCCGAAATCTTGGCACCACTTTCGAGGCGAGTCTGGTACTTGAGGCAGAGCCAATCATTCAGATGGCTCTTATCTTGGCAACACTGAGCTGCAGTAACAGGCGGCCACAATGCAGGCTTGTGTGGTGCTGCCAGCAGCGGGGCTGGGTGCCCGAGCCCTCTCCGGGGCAACAGGGATGTGTTTGTATGGTCACTGATCCCGGGAAGCACTGGGCAGCCTGGAAACAGTGGAGGTTGGTTCACTTCTCCTTGGCTCACTGTACAGCAGGATGAATAGAAAATATTGTTTGCCTGCTGCTTTAGTATTGCTCTTAAATATGGCTCAAGCAGGGGGAAAGGGACAGAAGGCAGGGAGAGGTGGATGAGCCTGAGATTTTCAGGTCTGAGGTTTCTATACCTTCTCCCTGGAAGCTCTTGTGGGTTGGGTGACTAGTGGATTCCTCTGGGAGAAATAAAAAGGAAAAAAAGGAGGAACTGGGCTGGGGCTGAGCCTTGCACATCTCTGCTTTGTGATGCAGATGGGATGAGGAGAGGCTCCGTGGTACTCGGTGGCTTCCTGAACAGCTCCTCCATGAGCAGGACCCATATGGGTGGATGCCTGTACCTCAAATACTGACACAAAGCAAGTGGCAGGTCTGAAGTCCTCATAAGCAGATAACAGAGATGCAAAAGGTATATGAGAAACAGAGGCACTGAAAGAAACCTGTGTGTGGCAAAATGGGGATAGTTCCAGATTTCCTATGTTTCCAACCATACCGTAATATGCAACCAGCATTTTAGAGCGGACAGTAATGAGCCGCCTTCATGAACATGAGGGGTTTGCAAAGGAGAGCTCAGTCCCTCCATGAGGGACCTCAGTTGAGGCCCCTCAATCTCTGTCTCCTTGCTGACTTACCCCAAATGTGCCTCCAACAGACAAATTTCCCCAGCCCAACTTGCCCAGCTCTAGGGGCTGTGTTGTGAAAAACAAGAAGCGACCACAGGCAGCAAAAACCTGATTTCTTTTCAGGTTCACAGACCTATGATGTACATCACACTGATATAACCACTCAGTGAGGAGGGCTTAGCCTGACGACTACCCCATGTGGGTAATTAACACATTACAGCCCTGACCCCTTGACCGCCTTAGAAACTTACTTCACTGCAGTTAATTCTTTACCAGGTCCAGTCATTAATGCCGTTATTTGTCTTTCCTGGAGTGTGCGAACTGAACTGACTGACCTTGCATGGGATACGGGGATTTTAATAGGAAAATCTGCTTAATATTAGCACATTTTTCAAGCCCTGCACAGGCCTTGACAAGATTATTTTTAACAGATGACACACGGCTATTTGAAAAGAAGATGAATGTTTTTCTGGCTGCGCAAACCAGAGCAGAAATATCTCATTTGGGTTAGTGGAGGGAACAAAAGAAAAGAAAAGGCTGCTTGTGAAAGGCAAACTGGAAAGTTAACCAACATACTGTGTTTTAGACTCTTCTGTCACCCATGCACAAGTCCTAATCCTGGCATCAGGGGAGCCATGTGGAAGTCTGGGTTTAGCTAATAAGCCAGATCTTCCCTTGCAATGAGCTAGGTGGACTTTCCTCTCTGCGATTCCACAGTACCTGGGCTGAGAAACCAGCTCTTGGTAAAGACGTTACACATCAAGTTTTGGGAGAAAAAGCAAGACACTTTAAATTCAAATTGCAAATCAAAGCACCAGAAATAAAGGTGCACTTGTGCAGGAGTTATTCAGATGAGACACCCCACCACCTCTGAGACACGCTTTGAAGCACCATGCAGAAACATCCAAACATCAGCATTATCCTGGCATTATTTGTGCCAAACCTGGGTCAGACGCTGGCAGGTGATGCTCCCCAGCTCTCAGGCCTTGCATCACATAACATAGACCTGAGCTCTCTGCAACCATGGCCCAGGAAAGCCCTCACTCACAAAGGAAAAGAGGCTCATGTCTAAATAAGAGTTAACAGTACCATGAAAACATAATGCTTTCTGCACAGTTTGCAATTTGCCTAGATAGCAGCAGCAGCTGGCCTAGGTACATAGCAGTTGTGAACTGTAGACACCAGCCGAGAATCTGACTCTGTGAATTAAAAAAAAAAGGTGAAAAAAAAGACGTTGGCAAAGCCACTTAATGTTCACAAGCTGAGGGACGGGTTTTGTGAAAGCTTCACACCAAGAAATCACCCTGAGGCATAGGAAACGTCAAGTTGAATTGCTGAAGTGTGGCAAAGTCACATGCAACTTAAAAGAGGTTTGTAATGGAAAGGCAGAACAAACTACATGCTGTGTGTTACGCTCCACTGCCAAGGAACAGTCTGAGACCTCTGAATTCAGGCTCAAGTGCTGCAGGGCTACAGGGAGCTGTAACATAAAGAAGGGCAGCATTCTGGCTCCTCATCTTGTAGCATTGCATGTGTGATAGATGGGGCAGTGCTAAGAGGGAAAGATGATGGATTTTCCCAGCCTACCCAGTAAATCCTCTCTTGCACTTACCAGCATCTTTTCAGAGACGTGCAAATTCCTTGAGGCCCCAAAGCTGAGCCAGCACTCCTGCGAGGGAAGGCTCTTTCTGATTTCTTTGCATTGCCCCATCTTGGCCCACCTTCCTTCCAGATGAGATTTAAAACCAGAAACACAACGCTCTCTGAAGCTACCAACACGGTCAGACACCTGGAGTGCAAGACCTACAAGGAGAGCTTGAGGGAGCTGGGCTTATTTAAGGGGGGATGTAAAAGCAGCCTCCAACTACTTGAGGACAGTTATAAAGATGGGTAAAGCCAAATAATTTTCTGTAGTGGCAAGTACAACAGGCAATAGATAATGCTGCTTTCACTGCTTTCACTTTCATGTTTGTGTGGGTGAGAGGCCTCCAGAGGTCCCTTTCTACTAGCACTTCTTGGACTGTGTGAGTGATATTGGTCTGATTTTGGGTTTTTTTGAAAGTTAAGTGAACTTTTACTAAAAAAGAGTGAGAGAGTGAGAAATACTCCGTCAAATTGGAAGTGGTTTCTCAGCAGACCTTATTTCTTTATATTTTCCCTGCTATATGTTTCTCTGATTGATTAGATTGAAGTACTTTCACTGCTAATTGCCAGCATCTAGTCCTACAGAGGTGAATTACCATTGATTAATAATAAAGTCAGTGCAATCATCTGAGCATGCATCTAGTCAAGAGAGAAGGTAGGCAGTGCTGTATCCCTGAGACCCAAAGGCAAGGAGGTCACAGTCTGGCAGGGTATTTTCAGGTGGAGGAGATCTAGGACCCAAATGGTAACCTGTAGGCATTCAAATTCAGGAGGAATCAAGTGACGAGACGTATTCCTAAGCCCTATGGGCTACATTCCTGGTGGTAGAGAGGAGATGAGATGGTCTGAGATGTCCCCTGTCCCAGCCTCCAATGGCAGTACATCAGGCCAATACTTTTGGCTGTGTGACTTTCATCCTACAGAAACATGACCACCCCAAGGAACAGCCAAAAATTCCTCTAGTTGGGCATTAACAATATGGGACTAACACAGGATGATTAATAAGATTTCACCAGCAGGATGTGTTGAAGGGGTGGACTGTGTGAAGCCCTGAGATAGCACATTGCAGAGCCACAGAGGTACCATGTGCCATTTCTCCTCCTAGCTGCCTCCTGCGCAACATCCCAGGTGAAGCTCTCACCACAGCTTGAAAACGGTGCTTTGCAAATGTCTGGCATGGGACTTCATGCTGCAAGAGCAGATAAAAGAGCTGAATTTCTTTTTGTTATTATCCCCACAAGCCAGGCACAATAAATTATTCCAGTGAAGTGATTCGGTTTTCATGTAGCTTCCCCACAGCTGTTCGGCTTGGCTGATGGGCCCAACCCCTCCTGTGATGTTTTGTCAGATTTCCACCCAGATGGCAAACCTCTTCTTTCAGGAAACCTGTGAAAATAAAAATGAGGTCGCCTTCTACTCTCCACTTCTTTTATGCTTCTTAATGTGCAAAAAGGCCATGCCTGGGGCAAAGACTTGTTGCAAATCTTCTGCTGGGTAGGAGGCAAAAGAAAATGAGATGGAAATCACAGACTGAATGAAAGAGAAGTGGGATAATATTCCAAAATATCCTGAAAATGCTATCAAACTCTTTCCAGTTCAAGCCTGGCATTTATACCTTTGACATGCAAAAGTGACAGTCAAGGCAATTTTGGATACTATACCAAGGCGCAGAAGAATTGCTGTAAATAATTGCCCAGCCCACTCCACCATGGAGAGCCAGGTCAAATACCTAGCCCTTCCCTTTTCTTCCTCTCAGCTGCTTCTTATATTCCATTGCATTCCTGCCAATCATGCAGAAATGATGAATCTGAGGCAGCAGGCTTATAAATTCTGAGACTGGCTTAGAAATCATGAGAATTAATGTACTCTGGATTCTTTTCCATTGACTCCTTGGTTTTGGCACATTTAGGCACACTCAGGACATATATTCTAGCTTTTTCAACATTCATGAGGGCTAAAATAAACTCTTCTTTTTTTTTTTTTTTTTTTTTTTTCCCCCCCCAAGGGAGGGAGAAATGAAAGCCCAGATATTCAGCTCCTGGAACTGGGGCTTTAAGAAACACTATAAACATCATGACCCTTACAATGAAGTCATGAGAGTTGGCAACTGCCTGGACTTCATGTTTCAAAAGTCGTTGTTCTGCTCTAATTAACTTACGCTATCTAGTGTGGCTTTGTTGGAAGGGAAAGAGGGGAAGGGAAGCTAAATACGAAGGTCCTTTCCCCCACTATAAGCATCTTATTGCTATGTTCCCAGACAGTTTTGCTAGTGGCTCCTTCTTCTGCCATGGTTTGGGGTGTTGAAGGGCTTTGGATCAGCATTGTTTGGAAGACGGTAGATCAGTTGTCACAGCTCATGTTCCTACTCGGGTGTGATGGGTGATACTGGATTGCAGCACCCAAGTTGCTCTTACTCCTCCAGATGTCTTGATACTTTGGACCTTTCTGTGGCAGGATGTTGTCCTTGGTTTGGAAGAAGAATGGATACCATTGGGCTCTGGGCTGAATTTCATCATCTGGGTTAGATAAAACAGTACTCCAAAAAAGCACAAGTCATGTTCCCATGATAGAGCCCGGTGAGATTTGCATCAGATGACAAGATGGCTCTGCAACACCAAAGGCCCAGAGCCACTCAATATTAGCTTGACTTCACTTCCATGAGTGCATTTGACTTTGGTGGAAATCAAGAGCTGAAATACCTTCCTGGAGGTGGGCCAAAATGGCTATTTTATCGTGATCCCTTCTTGCCTGTCCCTGTAGAACTATAGGATTGCTGGGGCTGTGGAGGGGGAGACGACACATTTTCTTGTCACTGATGAAAAAGGAAATTATTTTAACTGGGCATAGAGAAAAAGAAAACTCTTTTCTCCCTGCGGTAACAATAAAAAGTTCTCAGGCATTTCCTCATTGATACTACAACATCAAGCAACCATCAGTGGGGCTCCGTGGGTTCATAACCCGACAGCATTTGGCGTCACGCAGGTTCTGTGGATCTCTTCCAGGTTTTTGCTACCACAAAGAGTCAGATCCCCGACCCAGCTGCAAGGATGGTGATTAAGGAAGCTATTTCCTAAAAGAGAATATATATTTTACACCTTTCTTGCTATAACTTAGCAGAGCAACTAATCCCCCCACCCGGTTCTTGTGCGTTGCTGATCATACATGCCTTATACCAGCTGGTACATAAGTAGCTGATCAATGTACATTCTCGTTACTTGAACTAATGTTTCTTTATGCAATGAGGGTCCCTAATATGTTGCATGTGGTTTCCATTTGGGGATTTTGGGGATCTTTTCCAGGAAGTTTCAGGTCATTACCTCAAACCTTCCTCAGCTGAAAAAGGATTGAGGTAATAACCCACAATATCCTGGAGGAGAGGAGGAAAAAGAAGAAAGAAAAAGAGAGAAAGAAAAATTTCTATAATGCATTGAAGACAAGCGAATGAAAATTGCATGCAGGATAGATAGAAGGAATGTGGCCTTTGGCCCTCCAGTAAAGGTGTCATAAAATGTGCTGTATTGAAGCAATATGTCAAAACGTAAGATTTTGGGCAGGCAAAACAAACTGCACAAAACTGAAACCACTGGGACCACCACAAAGTGGTGGGCCTGATCCCCAGCCCCGATCAACTTTCACCTCGCAGAGCTGAATGTTAATTAGTTAAGAGGTTTTATTGGAATAAGGGCTAGCTTTTTAGGATGAAAGAGAAACAGAAAGTGCTGAGGGCTGAGAAACCCCTTAAAAAGCTTCCAGCATGATGGGGTGTTGTGGTTTAACCCTAGCTGGCAACTAAGCACCACCCAGCCACTCGCTCACTCCCCCCGGTGATATGGGGGAGACAACCGGAAGGATAAAAGTGAGAAAACCCATGGGTTGAGGTAAAGACAGTTTAATAGGTAAAGCAAAAGCTGCACACACAAGCAAAACAAGGAATTCATTCACTCCTTCCCATGGGCAGGTAGGTGCTCAGCCATTTCCAGGAAAGCAGGGCTCCATCATGCCTAACAGTTACTTGGAAGACAAATGCCATCACTCCAAATGTTCTCCCTTTCCTTCTTTGTCCCCCAGATTTATATGCTGAGCATGACACCATATGGTGTGGAATATCCCTTTGGTCAGTTGGGGTCAGCTGTCCCAGCTGTGTCCCCTCCCGCCATCTCATGCACCCCCAGCCCACTCGCTGGTGGGGTGGGGTGAGAAGCAGAAAGGACGTTGACTCTGTGTCAGCACTGCTCAGCAGGAGCGAAAACATCCCTGGTTATCAACACTGTTTTCAGCACAAATCCAAAACACAGCCCCATACTAGCTACTGTGAAGAAAATTAGCTCTATCCCAGCCAAAACCAGCACATGGGGATGGCTCAAAAAGACCATAAGGAATCACTACTGAAGGAAGGTCAGTTTTAAGCTTAAGCGTAACTTATCCAACCTCATTCTCCATCTCAGCCGACACTATACCTCACTCAGTTATTCACTCCTTTTTCCTCTGCCCATCTGAAAATTGCCTTGGCTACAGAAATTACCATTTTCATCCACTTTGTGTTTTCTGGTCAGGAGCCAACTATCTACCAACCAGGCTAACTGACCCTAGGCTTCAGCCAAAACTGTTCAACACCTACAGCCCATTTCAAGGAGGGGAAAGGACTGCCTTGCAGGGCCTCAGGAGAGGGGAGGTTGAATTTATAGCCCCAACACAAGCAAATTACTCTAAAGGTCAGCATTTCCAAAGTACTGAGTACTGCCTGGTCCTCCTGCTTTCTCCTGGGATTAGGGGTGCTCAGTGGTTTTAATGACCAACAGTGGGTGCTTCAGATGCCCTGGGTATTTTGTGCAGCTTTAACCTAAAAAACATCTGCAAAGCACTTTCAGGTGAGATCTGAAATGATCTAATTGAAATGATAGAAAATGAAGCCTCCCTGAATGGAACACTCTTGGTGGCACTCTGGGTGGAAAAGGTCATATCAAAGCAGCTTTGGAAGTGACTTAAACTACTGACTCTGCCAAACAATGGATGGAGCTATTCTCTTGTGTTACCTTGTTTTCTTATTAGTGTGATGGAGTGAAAATGGTTCCCTTTAATTCAACGAATGGGGTCAGCTGGCTGGATGTTGAGGGACATGACAGCAGTTGCTAAGTCTTCCTCAATCCATCCACAGTTGGCATGCTCCAAGTGTTCATTAAAGCATTAAAACAACATAACGCCAACAGGCAGAGGTGGAGACTGAGTTTTACCCTGCAAGTCTCAGATTTCCAAAACCTCAGGGTGACGCTGGGTATGTACATCAGAAGACTTTCTGGGGACCTTGTTTTCAGAAAGTGTTGAATAACCCATCTTAGAAGCAGGTCCCCAATTGCCTGCCCCCTCCCCCAAACAAATAATTCAAAATTCAGTTTGAAACCCTTTGCCTCTGTTTTTGTAAAGCAAAACTTCACATACAGCCAAGCACTGCTACCTCATCCGTGGCTCTGAAGTTATGGGAAGCTGTGCACTGAACTCCAAAGCACTAGGGATCTTCACACTGCTAAACATTTGCATAGATGCCTCTCCCTTCTCCACTCCTAGTCCACACCATCTTTATAGCTAATATATCTTCTTAGCATCCACATATAACTGATATAGCATTCCTGTACACCAAGGACCAACGTCTTAGAGCTTTCTAAGACTTGAGACAAAAACCAATGTTTTGTGTCTTAAGGACAGCATGCATTTTCCTTCCACTTCTCATTCCCTCTGTATTTCAAGGCGCTGGTGTCATCACCTGCCAGCACTGTCCAGCACAGCCATCCAAAAAATCATGAGCCCACCCTAAGAAGTAATGAAATCAACACAAGATTCAGGAGGTGTTTCTGGGACAAGACACATCTCGCTTTTCCTTTGTCTTCTGGTTTCTACAGAGTATCAACTGACTGCAGACTGTGATTTTGTACCTCTGGCATTTTGCCTGTTTGGACATCCATTTCTGTTTGAGTGATGAGTGATTCCCACAACCAGTTGCATTGACGACACCTCCAGAAGATACTTTTATTGGCAGAAAATCTTTTAAATCACTCTTTGCTTCTTATTTAAGGCTCCTTTCCCCAGAAATGAAGGTCTGTATTCTTTTTAAATGCAAGATGGAATTTCAGGACATCTCTCCACTTGCTCATCCTGGGCTTCAGAAACACTGCAGAGCAGCACTAAATTCACACATAAAAGAATTCTGAAAACAGCTAAAATAATTTCCCAGATTGAGTACTGTGCTTTGTAGATTTGAAAAAAAGAATATTTCGAGGGTGTGGGATATCCTATATTTTGGAGCAAAAGAAGAAGGTTTTTCTGTTGTGTGCTGCATGCTTTTAGGAAAAAAAAAAAAAAAAAGAAGCCTCTATCTGGACCCTTTCAGCAATAGTAATCAAATCCACACGCTTTGGACTAATATCCAAACACAGAAACATGCCAAAAAGCCTGCAGACAGACCAGTTTTAGATTAATAAACAGTTTTAGATCATAGTGTAACTCCAGGAGGGACTATTAGCTCATCTGACCTGTATATTGCAGGCTATTTAATGTTACCCAGTTACCTGTATATTAAGCACAGTAATTTGTGTTTGACTGCAGCTTGTCCTGAGTAAAGAAACCTGTCTGTTTTCAAAGACACAAGAGATATCTTGCAATTCCTTTGGTGTTTTTTTGCCCAGCACTAACAACGGTTACTTCTACACGTTCATGCTTTATAATCTGAATCTGTCATGCCTTGTCTATGAGACATCTGCTCACATTAGCTTTGCTCTTTCTCCATTGCATGAGAGCCCCTGGCAACTTGTATTCTCCTCTACAAGATACCTTACATGGTAAACAAGTCATACTTTGATTTGTCTCTTGATGGCTGAGTAGACTGAATATTTAAGTTTCTTGCTGTAAGATATTTCCCTTTTTTTAGCATTGCAAGCCTAACTTCTCTGCTAACTTCAGTCACCTCTAGAAGTCAGGCATCTAGACCACGTGAGTTGTCCAGGTTCTTTTTGAACAACAAATTCATCTCCAGATGGGATGATTTTTGTCCACTGTGGATGTCTATCTTTAGTTGTGCCGGACAAAGTATTTGCCGGCTGTGTAGCTAAAGTCTGTTGGGATAAACCCCACTCCTGAGTCTTGGAGAAATGCCCTGCAGGCCTGAAAAAAAGAGGTCATGAAGAAAATGGTTGGTAGTGAGAGGTTTAAACCATCAATCTGCTCAGCTATCAAGCACTAACTCTGGTGATGATCCTACAAATATGGTGTTCAAGAAAGAAAAACCTGCAAAGCTCAAACAGAACTGCCAGAACCCTTCCAGTTTCTTAGCTGGAAAGAAGCAAAGTTGTACCTTTCTCTTCCCTTCTGAGTCATGTGCCACAACAGTCACTTCAAAAGTGGTTATCTGAATAATGTCTAAAACAAGGAAATTGTTTCTCCTCTCTTCTGGTCCTTCACCCCTCCTCTTTCTCCTCTGCACCATTTTCCAAGCTGCTTGACAGATGGCAGATTTGAAAGAAAGTACCACAAAGACTCACACTACTTCTGTTGAAACCCCAGGAGATCTTAAGACAACCAAAACCAGTCCTGAACCCAATATAACTGGAACCACAAGCCCCAGAAGTGCCTCAATGTGGCCTAGTCAGAGCTTTCCTCATGAACAAGGCAGCTTTGAGATGAGGTCGTGTTTGAGGACAGGTGTGAGCATAAAGGGGTGACTGCATGAAGGAGTGTCTTCTTGGCCAGGAAGGTCTTTGTGGAAAGAAGCACTGGAACACCACAGCTTCCCAATGAACTTCTCCAGGCATGAGGGGCCCAAATGTCATATGCTGAGAGCTACTCAGAGGTTTTGTTGCATCAACAAAAATCGCCTGCTGACATCTAACAGTCTGTATAAAAGCAAAAGGGAGACATGGGGCTTTCCAAACTCATGATCCTGAAAAACATGCCTTCTGGAGTATCCCCAGTACATGACTCTCAAGGAGTATCATTCTTCAATCTTTCTTTGCAAGCTCAGGCCTCTGTAAGGAGACCCCTGAAGCCAACTCAAGATCCCCCTACATTGAGAGGGCCTATCCATCTACCTTCACTCATCTTAAAATATTCTTAAACAATGTGTTTCCTTTAGTGGTCTGTGTAGCACAGTATTATTTCCTTCTTCATGTGTTTCTGCTCTTTCCCTGGTGTATCTCTTTATTTGTTTATTGAATTATCCTTTGAACTTGCTTCTGCTTCTTTTCAGAGACCTCCAAATTATTCTTCCTATGCTAATCTTCACCTTCCCTTCAGGCCCCATATTGGCCTGTGCTGCCCTTTAATCCTACTGAGGCTTAACAACGATGAATTTAAGTTGCAAACTCTTCCAACTATTTCTAGTTTTCTGCAATAAAATTCTATGTGCATTCTAAGATCACAATCACGATTCCTCTGGGCGTTTTACGTTCCCTCCGAGTCAGCTGAGCAGAGCTCAAGAACATTTAGCATTGCCTCTTCCAACATTTCATTCTTCCCATGCCTTGGAAATTCAGCAGGGTTCTGATTCTTCTTTGTCTGAGGTGCTCTGCCTTCAGGTCTTTCCTTCTGCTCTTATCTGCAGCTTTAGACCAGACCTTGGCTGTTACCCAAGTGGCACCATGCGCAACTGCTTCTACTTCTCCACACCCTTGCTAGCAATCAGCACCCTCTCTTGCTCTCTCCTGAGTTTCAACTGATTTAAGTCATTCAATTTTCAGTCTCGTCTTATACTTCCTGTCATCTGAGTGCCATTTTCTTTTATGACTACAGTCTCAAAGGAGGCTAGAAATAGGCCATAAACCATCATTTTTGGCACTTTGGTAGTTTCTTTAGTCCAAGCACTTGGCAAACAGTAATTCAAGCTTCAGCATGAATGTCCTGTCCACTTACGTCAAGTAGAGTTTGCTGCAACATGAGCTAACTTTCTGCTGTGGATATTTCAACCCTATGTGCTATGACAGGAGCTGGCAGAAGCCATCTGTATCGTTTAATATTTATACTGCTGCATTGGCCAGAAGTCCCTGTTAGGACCCATCCATGAGGATGTTTTGCAAATTTGAGCTGATCTGAAGCCTGTTGAATCCAGAGTCCAGCGACATCCAATGCCAGTTCCATAGATGCTACAAAACACAGTAACAGATCCAGGGTGGGATGCACAGGTATAGGCACTTACAAAAAAATCGTCTTGATTCAGCCATGAATATTGCAACGTCAGCTTAGGGTTAGAAAATGTTAGGAGCTGCTGAATCTGGTAGCCTGATAGGGGTGAGATTGCTACAACTCCATGTCCCCATGTTCCCCATGTCCAGCACATGCACAGTACATATGTATGTATATACATATATACACATAAATATGTCTGGCCACACAGATCAACACAGATGGAAAAGACAGCACTCACACAAACAGAAATGGTGCCAATGGCCTCACCTTCTCTGACTAAACAGAGTGAAGGCCCATTGGTGGCAAATATATGCATATAAATATATATATATATATGCCTTAGGCACTCAGTCTGCCCAGTAGCTGCCCCAGTCTCCCAGTTGCCTCATGCACAGACACATGTATAGTAGCTGGCCCAGACCCATTGCCTTACCAGCAGCTGACCACCAGACCTGAGGGTCTGCCCCATAGCTGGCTTGGATTCCCAGTTCCCTCCAGTAGCTAACTTGCAGACATCTTGGTTTCTCCATTATCTGGCCCAGCATTATCGCCACTCCAATACTTGGCTCCCAAACCTCTCCTCCCTTTCTCCGCCTTTGGTCTTTCCCTTAAATGTTGTGCAAGACTCGCACAACCCCAAAGTGCTTTTTCTTTGGCATCTCATGAGTCCCATACCCTGTAGGCAGCAAGGTCGTACTTGGAAGCAAAGCTCTGGGTACAATTTGCAGCCAATACTCTCCTCACCCTGCTGTCAGTGATGCCAATCTCCTTTGCATGTCTGACAATCAAATTCACGCAAATTAGATTTCTGCACAGAAAATAAACTGAGCCAAAGATCCTCACTGTTGATAAAAATCCCAAACAAACAAAGCAACAAATCAAGGGAAAGAATTGTCTGGAACAGCTGAAATGCAGGATCTTAGTCTTCTCTTGAAACTAAAATTTCCAGCCTTGGAAAAACCCAACAGAAACAGAAAAATTCCTCTAACCTTTGCAAAAATATGTTCTCTTTTGCCAGTAAAAGCCATTCCTTCGCAGCACCATTTGGATAATTTGCCTCTACATCTTGTTCATCTGTCACCTCATAGGCTTCAGATTTTTTTGTGTTTTCATCACTGGTCTGTATATAAGAAAATGAGTGGGGGGAGAAAAAGGAGGCACAGATTTTGGCAGGAATCCCTGCCTGGAATGAATATAAAACTTTGTTTTATTTAAGTGATCTGGTTGTGTGTGTGAGAGAGAGAGAGAGAAGGAGGGGGGAGAGAGAAGGGAAACAAATAAAGATCGTTTTTTTAAAAGTGAGTGTGAAAGAAATTCCCCAGAGAGACAAATAAAGGACTTTTTAATTGCTAACAACATATGTTCTGGCATGAGCTTTGCACGTTGTTAACCCACCTTGAAACCGGTGAGTTTAGTTGTTGTTGGTTTGGGTTTGTTGGGTTTTTTTTTAATCTTTCTTCTGTTTTTTGAATTGTTTCAGTAAGGGGAAAAAACCCATTTTAAAAAAACCCCTGACACACATACATACACACCAAAAACCCATCTCCCTTCTTGCTGTTTATTTGGAAACCCTGAAGGATGAGGGGGTGATTTCATTCCTTCCCCTCGTTATATTACTAAATCTCCCTGATGGACTGGGGTGACTTTACGCCGACTGATGCATGTACATTTGGGCTAGACTAACAGGACGGATGGTTTCAGCAGCTGTCATCTTGGTGGTTGTTGTTCGCTTGACCTGGGTGGATCTGATCGCAAAGAGCAAAGCAGAATGGAATTTTATGAAAGAAGGGAATAAAATTACAAAGGAAATAAAAAGGAAAGGTCAAATACTTTCTGGCATTAACTATGCTCCCCACTCATGTCTACCAACAGATAGTACATAACGTGACAATTCGAGACAGGAATGTACAAAAACCTACATTTTGAGCACACCCTGGACCAAGGAAGGATGAGACCACATGGCTAAATGTTTTCCTCAACATGGCCCAAATGCTTGTGACCTGTTTTGGGCCAGATGTTGTGGGATGCGATCACATAGTCCCTGTATGGGAGTGTGGTCAGCTGAGGGCCCTCATGGGCAGTCCAAATGGTTCTCCAGTATTAAAAAACGAAAGAAATTAAAACTCCACCTCCTTCCTCATGGTAGGATTTTCAGCATTATGAATCTGAAAAGCGATTCTTTGTGCAGATTGAAGGCTAAATGGTAAAAGAAATGTTTCTTGTATTAGTGTTCCCCACTTTAAATAAAGTGCAGTCTTTGCACAGGACATTACCAGTCCCTTCCCACAACAGAAATAAGTCAGGTCTTCACCCAAAGTAGCCCTCACCAAGCACCTCCACACCTCCCAGAGCAGTCAGGCTGTAAATCTGGCGTTCACTCCCATCTCCCTTCCTTCATGCCCGTGTCCTTTTCCAATGCATTGGGAGCGTGGCATCCAGACTTCTCACCAGTGGTGACCCCAGGTGTCAAACCCAGCTCCCAGTTCACTCTGTCACCTGCTGGCCATCTCCTTGTTGGGCATACAGTTGCCTCTATACAATCTAAAATGCCCCAGAGTGAGACCTGCTTGCACCCGCCCTGCGAGCAACTCCTGTCCCCTTTTTGCCAGGACTGAACACATCAAGTATCACTCAGAAGAGTGTGGTCACCTCTGTTCCACCCCATGCTCTCCGGAGCTGCTTGGCAGCAGGGTGAGCAGTGTGCCAGGCTGGGGACAGCATCCTGCTTTGGACAAGCCAAAGCTGTTCTCGTGCCTTTGCCCATTTACCCAAAATCTTACAAAAAGTCAGTCCAGGAGAGCCATGCAGCTGGTGGACTCCAGGAGCCTCATATTCATTGCTCAGAGCAGGAAGGTTCAGATAAATACGCAGGAGGTTTCAGTACTTTCTGACCCGTACCGCTTCCCCCCAGGCCTTTTTGAGCCTTATCCTATACTACTTCACATCCTCCAGCCCCACTTTTCCCAGACCCATAGGGATTCCCCGAGCAGGAGCTGCCAAACCAGGATGGTGTCTCGGTGATGATGACAAACATCTGGGAGAGCACTAAGGGAGGAGGCTGCCAAATTCTCCCTCTCATGATTTGAGCAAGATTTGGCCTTCTCCCTACCATAACCCAGAGCTTTCTCTGGGCAGTGAAAGTAACAGCAGACATTCAGACAGGGCTCTGTCCTTCCTTCCCCCAAAGGTACCCAAACACTCAACACTCTGCCATCTGACTGAGGTTGAAATAACAGAAAAGCTGAGCCCAGAGGTATCCAGCTCTCGTATGGACCACGACAGACCCAGGCTGCATGAAGAACGGTGACGCTGATGTGCTGCCCAGAGGGCCCCTGTCCAGAGATACTGTATCCCCCAGCTGCGACCAAGAGGATGACCCTGTCCCACCATAACTCCCAACCCACAGCCTGAGACATTGCTGAAGAAGGGTCTTTGGTTAATTGCGTTCTTCAGCCACTCATCTGCAAGGCAATTTCTTACTAATCCCTAACCTGGTAGCTTCTTCTGAGGCTTGAGTGATTACTTGTGGCATTTTGCCCACTGAGCTGTTTGCAAATGAATTTCTGGAGAGGCAAAAGTCAGAGAGAAAAATCATTCTTCTCCATTGCTTGGCAAAAAAAGCCAGACATGATCAATGGAGAAACCTCTGCAGTATTTTGTCAGGCTGACCGGGACTCAGCAGCCCCAGTGGATGCAGCGCAGCTACTGTCTTGCTATGCCTTCATTTTCTCCCTCCAGTCAAAGGCAGATGAAACACAGGGCTTCTCAAGCTGACAGACAGCCAAAGTGCTGCTTCTTCAGCTCTTGGAAAAGTCTCTTTTTAAAGCGAAAGCCATAGGTTAGCCTTAGAAACTGTTAAACACTTCCAAAACCCCAATATGTCCAGACCCAAGAGTTTGGTGTGGCTTTTTAAGAGGTATGGCACAGTAATTTCATTTTTGACCTAGCTTTAGACCTGGTCTGCCTCAAAACTTTGTTGTTTTGAGGTCTGCAGCTCACTGCTTTCTGCCCACCATAGAGGAAATCACTGTGTGTTTCGGGGAGCTTCTCTGCTTTGGTGGATTCCTCAGCACAGCATCAGGCAAATTGTACAAATGGGCTGCAGATCATATTGTCAACTGTCTAAGATAATGACCATCCACGTCTCAGGATTAGTCCCTCCATAGGAAACCACACCCTGAGTTTATGGCAGCAAACCAAGTTACCTTTCATCTTTCTGAAGTGTTCATGTTGCTTTTCACCTCTCGCAGCTGCAAAATTAAGTGTGGTAACTCAAGTCATGTGTTTTAAGCCACAAATGGGTGCTGCAGTAATGCAACACCTCCTCCATTGCCACCATGCCACATGGAACACCCCTAAGGGAATTCTTTCTCACCATGACTTGCATCACTCAAGACAGGGCTTCTTCTCTTTGCAGTCTTGAGCTTTAACTCATCACTGCCTAGACTAGAAGTTTCCCTTTTGGACCATAAATCCAAGCCAAAAGTGTGACTTGTCCCTTTCTTAAGATCTCATATGTAGCTCCTCACTGTGATCCCATGGGAGAGGCAAGCATAATCCTCTTTTACTAGTGAGGAAACTGAGGCAGAAAAGGTAAAGAAAACAAAGCAAATTCTTGGAAATTATCTCGGGTACTTGGTTCCTATTATTTCATTGCAGAGGTGCCAAAACAAATGAAACCTGCTGGTTACTCAGCTCCTTTGAAGTTCAAGCCATGTCATTGTGGGGGCCTATATCTTAAGCTGCCAGCTTTGAACATTTTTGCTTCATCAACACATCCATGGCTGAACAGGGAACTGCCAGAGCTAGCAGGAGTTCCTGACTCCCAGCACGATGATGTACAGATCAGAGCATCCTGCAGTTATTCTCCAGCCAAAGCAGCGCACTCGCACCTCCCTCCCAGCTGTCCGCCCTTTGCAAGGCAACAGGAATCACTTGTAAATCTGAGCCTTGCATCTAGCCTCACCCACCTGGCTGACACCCATCGGACTGGAGCACTGACTCACTCCCACACACACACTTACGGCTGGAAAGACAACTTTTCTAACCATCTCCAGTGAAGACACTGGTGAAAGCGAAACTGAATACAAAGCAGATGCTGGTCATAACTGAATTCCCCCAGATGATATTATCTCATCTCACAGCCAGTAGCTTTTATTTGTTGGTGATGCTCCGGTGTTCTTCCCCTTTCCTTCCTTTTCCCTGTAGAACCATAACCATGTCTTGTCTCTGTTTTCTCTTAGATGGAAGCCAGTTACCTGACTTCAGACACAAAATACGTATTTCCATCCCCACCTTCCCCTTCCTTTCTGCTTCTTGCCTGTAGTGATTCACTAGAAGTTGGGCTACTGCATTTTCTTATCTCCTTACACCACTCTGGCAACAATGACACTCCTATCGCTAACTCAACCACCTTTTTGGTGGACAAATGTCTGAGGGACAGTAGTGCCGATCTTTAGATACTCATGTAGCAAATACAGGGGCAATTTGGGGTGTTATATCAGTGACTTAATTTTTTAAGGTGAATTTGGCAAACTTTTAAGGCTACTTACCTGTGCACTTTGGTTTTCTTCCTCTCTTCATGCCTCCCAGGTATAGGTATCACCTCATAAATATCTCACAGCACCATAGGTTTTATTCTGATACAGCAAAACCCCCAGAAGACGTGTGTGACCTCATGCCTCAATTTCTGCAGGGATATTCATGCAATCAAGTTTTAGTGCAGACTGAAGCAGACATCAGGATAGCACTTAATGAAGTGCACCAGATATACGATCTCAAAGGTAACCCACCTGACCATCTTTTTACCTTGCTCAGCTAAGTTCCTGGGCTCTGGTAGCTTGGCAGTAGCCACTGAGATGGTAGGAGTTTCCTAGCTGAAGTTTGGCAGCTGGCAACCCATCACCTGGGTTTACAGTGTCTCCAGTGCATCTCAGGTACAAGAGCACCTCAAATACAAAAGCAAGTGTAGGGTCCTGCACCTGGGGAGGAACAACCCCATGCACCAGTACATGTTGGGGCTGACCTTCTGTGACTTTTGAAACCAGGTCTGGCTCAAAAGCAGGCAGGAAAATCACAAGATTTCACAGAATTACAGAATCCCAGAATGGCAGGGGTTGGAAGGCACCTCTGGAGATCACCCCGTCCAACCCCTCTGCTTGAGCAGGCACACCCAGAGCAGGGGGCACAGCACCGCGTCCAGGCAGGTTTGAATGTCTCCAGGGAAGGAGACTCCACAGCCTCTCTGGGCAGCCTGTCCCACTGCTCTGGCACCCTCACAGGAAATGAGTTTTTCCTCACACTAAGGTGGAACTTCCCGTGTTCCAACTCATGCCCATTGCCCCTTGTCCTGTCGTTGGGCACCACGGAAAAGAGTCCGGCCCCGTCCTCTTGACACCCGCCCTTCAGATATTTATAAGCACTGATGAGATCCCCCCTCAGTCTTCTCTTCTCCAGGCTGAACAAATCCAGGTCTCTCAGCCTTTCCTCCTAAGGGAGATGCTCCAGGCCCCTGATCATCTCCGTAGCTCTCCGTTGGACTCTCTCCAGCAGTTCCCCGTCCTTCTTGAACTGGGGAGCCCAGAACTGGACGCAGCACTCCAGATGTGGCCTCACTAGGGTGGAGTAGACGGGGAGGAAAACCTCCCTCGACCTGCTGGCCACACTCCTTTTCATGCACCCCAGGACACCGCTGGCGTTCTTGCCCACACGGGCACGTTGCTGGCTCATGGTCACCCTGCTGCCCACCAGCACTGCCAGGGCCTTCTCAGCAGAGCCGCTCTCCAGCAGGTCGGCCCCCAACCTGTACTGGTGCGTGGGGTTGTTCCTCCCCAGGGGCAGGACCCCGCACTCGCTCTTGTTGAATTCCATGAGGTTCCCCTGGGCCCAGCTCTCCAGCGTGGCCAGGTCTCGTTGGATGGCAGCACAGCCTTCTGGCCTATCAGCCACTCCTCCCAGCTCAGTATCGTCAGCGAACTTGCTGAGGTTACACTCCGTCCCTTCGTCCAGGTCATTGATTATTATATTGAACAGAACTGGACCCAGTACAGACCCCTGGAGAACACCGCTAGTTATGGGCCTCCAACAAGACTCCGCCCCGTTGATCACGACCCTCTGAGCTCTGCCGTTCAGCCAGTTCTCAATCCACCTCACTGTCCTCTCATCTAAACCACAGTTCCTAAGCTTGTCCATGAGGGTATTATGGGAGACAGTGTCAAATGCCTTACTGAAGTCAAGATAAACAACATCCACTGCTCTCCCTTCATCAACCCAGCCAGTCACACCATCATAGAAGGTGGTACCTTCTATGGTGGTACCACAGAAGTCATGGTACCATTCTCTGGTCCAAACCTGAGGTGGCTCTTCTAATATAAAGAGGGAGACAAACCTCTTTGCTCTCTCCAGCCAGTGATTTGGTGAGGTCTTTGGGATTTGGGACATCTTTGAGAGCGCTGGTGTTGTTCTGGCTAAAGTCCATGTACTCTTCCATGGAGCACCCTACCATGCCACTCTGGGGGGGTATGGCATGGTGAAAAAGAGGAGGTTCACTAGGACCAGTCCTGCACTTCAAAGAAGTAGTCTTCTGGACCATTTCAAGATGCAGACAGGAAAGGTCTGTATTATGTGCAGAGCAAAGGATTTGTCAGTGCCCACGGGCATTACATTTTACCAGCTTATTTATGTAGGGTGATGATAGAGGCTGGGGTTAAAGGCCTAGGTTGAAAATCTTCATTTCATCAGGAAGTCATTAGTCAGTAATAATTTGGAGGGAATGCAAGGAGACATTTCCATCCAGAGGTTTATGCAGGGAAACTGAGGCCCAAGATAACCCTATGTGGGGAGGAGGGTACATCACCTCCAGTCAGTATTAACAGCTGATTAATTTATTGAATGCTGAAGCTATCCCACTTGACTTTGGACTTTCCTTTGTCTTATCTGAAAATTCAGTGTCTGCCAAATGGACGTTTTTGTCTAACAGGGTTGCTGCAATGGGGGTCATATCTTACAGGTGATGGCCAGAGGTGTTGACTGAAGAGACACAGCAAGAGGTCAGTGTCAGGAGGTTGTCTGCTGCTGACACTGCCCGGATGAGTGTTGTGGTCAAAACTTCACCATGATCTACCAGACCTCTGCACTTTCCAAAATTACTCATGACTTGCCATTTTTGCAATTGATTTGCTGATAATTTCATCTTGCTCCAAACAACAAGAACAAAGGATAGTTAAGTTCAGCCTGGATATGTGTGACCCATTGCCTGCTTCCACCAGAGGCAAACTTGTCCCCCAGGAATTAAAACGTGCAGAAGGCGGCCAACTGGTGAAAACAGAAAAGTTCCCTGGAGAAATCCTCCTGCTTGTCCAAGTTTCTTTTTTCGCCTTGTTTTTGTCATTAAAGGTGCAGTCTCACCACACACTTGGTCTCCCAGAGCTGAGCCTTTCCTCCAGAACCATATTAAGCTGCTCTTGGAGAATCCATTTCAGCATTTTTTTATGTCCCTCCTTTCTCAGGCTGTAAGGCAGGAGAGGTGTGGGGGGGAGGTTTCCCATCAAAATATCGTCTGTCAAATGCACTTCACAGACACAAATCAGGGCTGGAGGAATGTCATTGAGGACAATCCTTTTGTTTGGAAGGGGAAATACAATAAACTCTCTGGCACCTGAGCTTGGTTTTGAGGATGATTTTTTTCTGTCTTTGCTTGAAATATCAGCCACTCTTCCAGCTCCATTCAAGTCCAATAGAATTTCTTCCTTTTACATCTTCTTCTATTCCTTTCATGTTTTGTTTTGGAGGAAAAGAGTAGCAAACAAACAAATAAACAAAAATCCTTTGGAGTGTAATTAGTGAACCCAAATTATTTAACTTGGTCTGGAAGCCTACTGAAAAACTAGTTCAAATACAACAACTAAATTGGCATTGACCCTTATAAATAGCTTACTTGGAACAAGGGCAAAGCAAGGTTGGCAGAGACAGGCTCCTTGATGTTAGCTGAGGGTGTGCCCCACTGATGTCGTGTTATTTTTCTTTTAAACAATCTGTGAACAGACCACACAAGTACCAGAAGGGCCAAAGGATGGCAGGGGATTAACTGCAAGGAACAAGCCAGAACCACTGATTTACACTCAGCAGCCTTAGCTGTGCCCTGCAATACAGAAATGTGAGCCGTGAGCACTCACAGAGCGTTAGAAGGGACAAAATGAATCCTGCCCACACACACACACAAAACCTCATTCTTTACATACAACATGACAAGAGAAGTGACATAAGCCTATGATTTGATTTTAAGATCCTGTTTCCAGCTATACCAGATGCATTTGCTCTGAGACGATTCACTGTTTGTTTCTGTACTCAGCTTTGCCAGCTCCTCTTTGCACCTGGAGTGCTCTTTCATTAGCAGTTTTGAGGCTTCAGTTTAGCCGAGTTTTGAAACTTTTCAAAGGGCCGATCTCCCAACAAAAATGGTTTCAAAATAGATACCTCGTAGACTATCAACTATAGCACAGAAAAAATAATGAATGTTTAAAGGGGAATATTCCCTGCGTCACCTCGCAATGCTTGTTTCACATTTTTCAGCTCACAAGGGGAATGCAGGCTGATCACCACCAGTTTTACGCTGGCCAATTTCCAGTCGCCTTCACTTTCATTTATATTCAATTTCCACATTGTTTTCTACAGTTTCTCGTAGGCTGGCTTACTGAGGCCACAAACATAAGCTCTGAAATTGCAAACAGTGGAGAAAGAACCAGTGACATCCATGAAAAAATAATAACAATATCATATATGCCTGGTTCTCCTAGGGCTATAGTGACTTTAGATAGCACAGAAACACCTCAGCTCTTCAGTGAACACATTATACCAGCGCTGCCCTGGAGAGCAGCAGTCCTGTGCTCCTCCTGCCAGGGATGCTTTTCCCCATCCCCTCCCCACCAGTTCCCTGGGGCCACCACAAGCATTTGTGTCGTTGCAAGGATGGATGTTCCTGCAAAATAGCTCAGGAAGAGAAGTTTTCATTTAAATTCAGTTTGGTTGCCTGACCTGGTGTAACACCCAGAATTGCTTGTTCTGGGGCAGGAGGTGGTGAGGTACTTTTTCCCCATGGCGGTGACAGCTTGTGACAGCTCATCATGTTCATTGAAATGTGGCCTTAAAACCTTCCAGGATATGAAGGACTCTATTATCCTTGTTCTGCAGGACAACACAGAGAAAGGATCAGGTGATGGTTACACCATGCAGACATTTAAACACAAGTTCATAGGGCAGGCTCTGAAGTGAGACACCTCTCGCATGAATCAAAACTTCTCGTAGGGATTCATCCTGCTCTACGGACTTGTTTGAAGTAAGCAGGCAGCTGCTCGAGGCTTCTTCTGGAGTTGCTGGGAAAAGAGACCCTTCCAGAAGGCCTTGTTTGGGACGACTGGCCAAGAGCTCACATACTCCATGCAAAGGAGAAATGAATCTGATTTATTCCCAGATACAGTGCAATTATCCTAAAAAAAGGTTGCACCTGTCCTGGTCCCAAAAAGCACCTTCTCCCCCCAAACCAGCTCTGCTTATGGATTTGCTACATGAAGGAAAAAGTGTATCAGGGGAGTCTAGCAGAAAGACGCCATAATTGTGTAAATACATGCATAAACATATATAGAGAAACCACATCCATAAGAAATACCGTAACAAGTCTCCATAGCCAGCAAGCCTGTGATGATTCATAGCCATCACTTCCCTCCCTTGCCCCACTGCCCCCACAATTTGCTAAAGCCCCAGTGGTCATTATTCACTGCAAATTACACAGCTGGATAAACTCAGTGATCAGACAGGTCTTTCCTATTTCTAATGGGAATCCTGCCTGAACTCTGGCCTGCCTGGGTAGCCCTGGGAGAAATTAGCTGATTAAAAATGTCCAGGGGGAGCTGCAAATGGGAAGAGTTTTATTCTTCTAAAATGCAATTGGCAATGCACCATGTTAGTGAGTTATCACAAGACACTGCATGACCAGAATATTTCATTAAGGCATCTCCTTCCTCCAATTCATTGTCTATCCTGGGTTTTATATACCCTGAGCTGGGGGGAGTGGTGTTTCTCCAGCCAGTGTCCCCAGGAAGGTCAGACTGGGTTAACACAAAGTACTTTCTGGTTTTCAGCTCTAGGACAGCACTTGCCTTCCTTTTGCCTCTGAGGACAGTGAGTTTGTTTTTATGTGTGCTGCCCCCTCTCTGCTCGGTCTTTTTTCCTTTTAGTGCAAAGAATGCACTTAACTCCTAAAATAGTATAGCTATGATCTGGCACGCTTCACCGGCAAGCGCCTTCACTGTCACTCCAGGGGAATTCATCGTGGTGAAATCCATCTTACTTGGCTTTCCAGCCCCATGCCTGCAGACGTCTCCATCTGAGCTGCATACCCCACGCTCCCCAGACATTAGAGTCAAGAGAGGAAAACAGGCACTTCTGAGGTGCAATTCATCTCAGCCTCATGTAGACATTTCTATTAGGTCAGAACCATGCTCTGTTTCTCTTCACTGACTATAAAGGGAGCCTGGGGTGACTAGCTTGCATGGAGACCTCTTTCATGTAGATGCCTATGTTAGGTGAGATTAATTTTGTCCTGTAAGTCAGTTTCTGTAGAAGTTAGGCACCCAGATTTATGTCAGAACTTTGATTTTGGAGCATAACCAGCATATTTTTTTCTTTGTCCCTCTCTTGCAGCAGCTGCAGAAGTGCTCTGATAGAGGCTAATCAACCTGCTGTAATTTTGATAAACCTTGACAGCATCAGACCCTGTTGACATCTGCTTTGGCAACTCATCCCTGGTACTTTGCCCCACCCCTGGAAACATTCAAGGTCAGGCTGGACGGCATTCTGAACAACCTGATCTAGTTGAAGATGTCCCTGCTCATTGCAGGTTGGACTAGATGACCTTTAAAGGTTCCTTCCAACACAAACTATTCCATTCTGTGATTCTATGACTCACGGCAAGTGTGGGAGCCCTGTTGGATCAAGGAAAAGCCACGTTGCAGATGACTCCTGCAGAAAGCTGCTGCATCACTCAAGTAAATCCGGCCATGTCCAGGCAATGGGTGTACTCTGTTTGACATGTATGCATGTTGGGGTTTCAGTGTCCTCTGCCGATCATCATGTATCATCACCTTGGTAATGACAAGGTGTAAATGTTGGCAACCTGGACCATGAAGCTCTCTGTCTCTTAACGTAGCTCTAGGGGCCTGCAAAAACCAAATGGAAGAGCGATGAGAAGACACAGGCTCAGTGAAATCGATAGACGCACAGTGCTGAACCAAAACACCACCACGCTGCTAACACAGATGTCAAAACAAAGTATGAGCTCTGGGATTCATCTTTTGCCAGTTCAGTGCAAACAATTTGGCTCACGGAAATTAAGCAAGGAAGTCTAGCTTCAAACACGTCCAGACAATGAGTGGGAATGTGGATGACATCCAACTCTTTTGAACTTGGTTGATATTCAGAAAAATAAGGGGCTGATAGTTACTGCTTAGCTATGAAGGACAGTGGTACATCTCTCCCAGTGCTGCTCATCCAGCAGGTCTGACTGGTGCAGTAAAACATCTCATCTCTTGATGGTGAAACAGCAAACAAAGGAAGGACCATGCAAGGGTGTTTAATGTGAGCACCTATGTCATCCTGATCTAGGTCTCCGATACATGCACACCTTCATGAACTGTGGTGCAGGTCATGTAGAGCTGGTGGGGTGCACCAGCACCTCAGCTCAGGAGCCCTTAGCTTACAGTCTCATGCAAAGAAATGTGTTTAGACCGAGCTGATGTTTCTAGCTACCTAGAAGCCATACGGTTTTAGGAACATATAACCAAATCCAAGCTGATACATCCAGTGGGACTTACTATTTAAGGTTTGGTTCCACTTTAACTGGGCTCTTAACTGAGCTAGTTTCTGGCTCACAGTTGACTTAACATCTCTCCAGCCCAAAGGCTCTGCGGATCCAATTTCTATCTGCATGTCAAAACCCACATTCTCGTTGGTCCATCTGTGTTTCCTCTGAACCACACACTTGTCCATTGGATGCCTGGCCTGAAGTTGAACTCAAGAGGAGCATTTGCGCTGACTCCTGAGGTTTTTAATCTCAGGCCTGATCAAGGACAGCAACAAAACCCACCTATCCTTAGGCAGCTCCCCCCAAATTGAGCATGCCTAACTTCGTGCATCATAAATACTGGGAAAGGCACTCAAGGTGAGATTTTACCAAATGCAATACTAAATGCAGGCATTTAGCACACTCAGCACAGATGTCCAGCTGAATCAAAAAGACCCCTATTGAAACAAACCTGCTGTGCACCAGCACTGGCACTGCACAGAGACAAAACAGGTGCTCCAGGATTGTGTTTTCACCTGCTAACTGTGGTCAGGTATTGCTCACTCAAGGTTAACCACGGAATATTTCCTAGAGTGATGCTGAGTATCCAGAAAGATGATAGCCTGAAGGATGACAACTGAGGACAACATCAGCTAAAGACATATCCCAGAACCAGTCTGCATTTAAGTCATCCTGCCAAAGTCACTCCATGACAGCTCAGGTAACCGTTGACCTCCCTTTCCTGTAGCAGAAAGTCCTTTGCTGCCAGTGAAACCATGGGACAGATCTTTCATTAATTCAGATCCACCGGCTGCAGTTCAATCAGTCTGTTCAAGGACTCCAGAGAAAAAAAAACCTTCTGGATAGAGATGTGTTGGCTATTACCTCTCTCTTCCCATTACTTTTGACTCCTCAGTCTTCCTGCCCTTTCTTTTCTTCATGTCATTCTTCTGGGTCTTCCCCTTGTCAGAGAACATGAGTGTTCCCAGTACAATCATTGCCATTTCAGTTCAGGAAAAAGCTTCTAGAGGCTTTGCAAAGAGAGATGATACTAGGACAAAGGCTCCAGCTGTTGCAATTGAACGCAGCTGTGCCACTGCATTTCCATACTTCCCTGATTTTTTTCACAGGGATCCACCAAGGCTGATACAGGGCAGGGGAAGAAATTGGTTGGGAGACCAGCAGGATTTGGAGATGGTGTTGCAGTAGCCTGGTTGGTAACATGCAGTAGATATTCTGCCATATGGTCAAGAAAATTGTCATGCCCTGCAGACTGACAGAGCAGCTTATTTTGTCTCTCTTCTGGCCAGCTTTCTGCATGGTGATCACAAAATACAGTCCCTTTTTCCAACATCGAGGGACATGGAAAGTTGAGTTCATCCCACCCAAATTCAGCTACTTACTGTAGAAATGGTCACTCGGGGCTATTGCTAGAGATGATGGAGGGAAGAGGACACTCTCAGAGCTGGTCATTGGAACAGTTCTTAAAGCCTACTCTGGTATGAGCTGCTATGGAGACCAGTCAGCACTTTCAGCTCATGAGTTGTCTGGCCTATGTAGGCTTCTGCTTCAGGAGAAGATGAATTTCATTGAAGAATTGCTTGCTTGTCTCAGTTGTCTATAAGGAAAGCAGCTTAACCTGTATTTAGTCATGTTAATCATCCTCTCTTAAGTACAAAGGCCCAGGAGTGTGCAGCTCTAGTTAATCCATGGGAAAATGCTGGACAATTTAAAGTTCTTTCCACATGGAAGCTTTTTCTGCCAAGGAATGAAAGATAAATTTGGAGGGATCTAGTTAGAAGGAACTGCCCTGGGGATCTTGTTGGGTCTTTCTTCTTGGAAATAATTTTTTAATCTTGTTTCTAGAAGTCTAGGGTGTTTGCCTCTGCTGCTGGTGGTAGACACAGCTCTGGAGAAGCCCAGTGGTATTTTAGTCCATTGGTTAGTCGATGATTTGGTTCAACTCCAGAGCAATCATGTTGGCTCTTCTGCCTGGGACTTCAGCAGCTGTGTCAATAAGATGAAAGAAACTCATTAAGGCAGAAATTGTCTAGCACTTGATCCCCTCTTCTACTTGTATAAGGACAGATACAAGGGTGGTATTACAAGTTCTTACCAAGAGTTTACATCTTCTCCAGGCAACTCAGTTATTATCCTCACAGCAGCAGGTGCCTGGATCGGCTGTAGTGGGTGAATTACTGTGTGTTTGCAGTCTGAGCCCTCAAGATGTGCAAAGATGTTACAAACAATGGCGAATCTCTGACGACTGTTACTGGGGCATGACAGGCACATTTGGACAAACTGGCAGCTGCATGGCATGATAGTTATTTGTCAGCTGCAGAGGAAACAAGAAGTCTCATTGTGACAAGGTAACTGTGCCTAGATGGATGTGTCCTCCTCCTCTGTTCACCTATCCTCTGCTTTTCCTCCCTGTGGTATACCAGCTTGTAATCTTTCTGAGATGAGGACTGCCTTTAGCAGGAGCCTGTGCAAGGCTCAGCCTCTTTGTAGTCATACCCCTACTTAGGACTATTTGGTGCTACTGTGGCATAATACTCTTTTTATTAACAAACAGATAAGAAGTTCCCTAGGTCTTAGTTTGCTTGGACTATATCCCAGTTCAGGAATTATCTCACAGGTGAGCTCCCCTTCCAATCACATATGGTCCCGTCAGCAACTCCCACAGTTACTTACACATGAAAATAATATTAGGAAAACATTTACTGTAAGCTTTAGCTTAATTTAGTAGAATTTAGCAGCTGGAAATAACAAGGAGAAGCCAGCACCTTGCAAAGAGCCAGCACTGCACAGACCACCAGCAAGTGCTCCACAGACCTCAGTTTGGAAAGTGATGAGACAGATGGAAGTCATTATTTTGTTTTGAACAAAATACCATCTGGGGCCAACATTTGCTGTCTGTTACTTCTGAGTAAATCCAGAGAAACTCCATCGTGTTCCTTAATAATCAGTCCTGGGACCAATCTTATTAAATATTTTCACTAATGAACTTGGCTGAAAAAAAGTAGGCGCCTGGTCATGAGACCTGCTGATCACACAAACTTGAGCAACTGTATTGCTATTGCAGAGGAAGATCAGAATATTATATGGGAAGAGCTGGATGACCTTGAAGAAAGGCTGAGCGAGAGAAATGGGTGAATTTTTGACAGTAATGAAGAACAAGAGACTGCACTTAGAGACTAAGGTGGAAGCTCATTTGTTCGAGGTAACCAATGGTAGAGGAAAAAAAAACTGAATTAGTCTATCTGAGCACAGTGGTCTTAAAACGAACAACTGCAGTCATAACGTATCTCAGGCAAGATGTTTCCAGTAGAGATAACAAAGTGTTAACACCATTGCACAGAGAGCAGCTGAGACATCACCTAAACTGCTGTAAAGTTTTGGTCAACCAATTTCAAGAAAGATGAGTTGAAAGTTGAAAAGGAGCAAAAGGACAAGAGAGTGCATCTCATGAACAGCAGCTAAAGAACTTGGCTTGTTCAGCTAAAGAAAATGAGTAGGTTCATAGGCTAGTAAATTAAACATTCCCAAGATGGTTCTCTGACACTGGGATCCACCAGGAAGGAATAAACCATGTCCAGGGTGGTTATAACCATTCTGCTGACTGGGCAGTCCATGATCCGTGCTGACTTCAGGAACATCCTTAACATTGCTTGAGAGCATCCCAGCTGGCACAAGGTGAAAATTTGCCACTGATGTTCCAGCAACTGAACTGTCATGACTGAGTGTTCCTGGCAGTGTTTACATCAGGACACAAACATCAGCAAAGGAGAAAAAACATTCAAGCTGAAGGAAAAGCTGGCAGAAAAAGAAAGAGCTATTACATAGACCTGAGCAAGTTTGGACTAGAAATTAAAGACAGGGTTTTGCCCCCCCTGTATTTAGGTGTGCAAGTCTGTACACATCTGCACTGAAGAAAAGAGAACCCACACATGGGGTGACCATTTCAGTCTATGGTGGTGTCTGGGCTACACCATCAAGACAGTTGCCTTCTGCAGTTGTTTACTTCCGTCCTTTGGTACCAAAAGCCACGAGTGAGACTTAGACATCTAATTCATAGATATCTGTGCTAGGCAAAATGAATCCCACCCTAGAAGTTTTCCAAGTAACCAGGGAGCAAATTCTGGAACAGACTTCAAAGGCATTCAGGAAGCATATGCATCTGCCTCCTAGAAGAGGACTATGCATCAACATCTAAGCAACATGGTGTCTGACTTGGTTGTGAGCTCAACTCCTAAACCAACATGACAGAACAGATACAGAAAACCCCTTCCCATCTCTGGGATTAGTGCATCTTTGACTTCAACGTGACAATAATATCTCAAGGCTCCAGCACTGATGGCTTTATGCCAGGTGTTGTGCAGATATAATTGCAGAGCCATGGTCTGAACTTTTCTGGGTTTATATCGAGCTCAGAATTAGTGTCTGAAAACTTGTTCTTTAGTTAATAAGTATGATGTCAGTTTTCATTTGAGGACTTTTGCCCAAGCTTTTCAGCATGTGTTACAAGAACAAATAACTTTCTGAGGGGTCAAAATCTGGTAGCTTTAAACTGATCAGAAGAGAAACTCAGTCTCAAACTCAGTATAGGTAATGAAGAGCTACCATAAGAGTTATACAAGCAAAATATGTAAGTCAATCAGTCTAGCATCTTTGGTTGTCCGAATTTGGACATACACAGCAAACACAGGTTATGCATGGTGCTATGTGAGACTGAGGGTGAGATTCCTAGCCAATGGACATTGATGTCATCTTTGGAGCCACGCCGATCTACAACAGCAATAATCTTGTTCATCACTGTTTCTGTTAGCACAAACAATGGATCAGGGGTTTTTGTCAGAACATATTGTCTTGCATATGAGCGTGACTTTCTCCACTTAGATTGGGGCTACTCCATTGATTTTAGTGAAACTGCTCATTATTAACACTTACATAGTAAAAAAATCAGAAATTAAAAAGATAATAATTAACTCCAAAACCTGTTCTTCTGCTTAGAAACTCCTTGTCCAGTTAATGCAGTGACAAAAGGGAGTACTGCCTCAAGTACATGAACATCCTTTGAGGATAATGTTGACAAGTTTTACACTGTGCTTGCTTGCATAGCCTCTGAAACATGGCTCTGCTGCTCCTGCTAGAGCTGACCACCAGCCTGAGCAGCCAGCCAGATGGATGGGCAGAGGAACAATGCTAATTAGCACATTCATGAGCCACTCAACCAGCTCAGCTGCCTGTCTCAACCCTGAAACCTGTTTTTTTTTTTTCTGGGAAGTCTCTGGCATGGATCAGAGAGCTACTGGGACTGTAAAGATATTGAACGACCTTCTCAGCTGGGACATGCGAGCCACTAGCTAACTGAATCTCCGCTTCCTATTGCAGGTTGTGGGTTTAAATCACAGAACACACAGACAAGAGACTCAGACCAAGATTTCCATGAGAGACAATCTCCTAAATAATGAATTTGGAAAATTTGACATTTTGATTGGAATTTTTTAATTTTGAAAATTCAAAATTGAAAATTTTGTGAATTTGCATTGCAGCAGTGGCTAAGGGTGCAAGGAAGAATTAGGGAGTCACTGTAGTAGGTACTACATAGACACACAACTTCTCCCACCTACACATATATTTGTATATGGCTGCACACAGATGTACGCGTAGCCTTTGATCATCCTGCTTGCTTTCCTCAGAGCTATTCAGCCTCAGCTGCACTCAGTTTAACTACAGTCAAGCTCTGATGTCATGCACATTAAATCCTTGCCTTACAAGACTGGGGGAAGAAAGAACGTTAATAAACGTGCTGATTTCCAAGCTGCACAGCACGATGGTCCCTCTTGTTTTCCAGTGCTGTTTCCTCCTCATTTCAGCCTTGCAACATCCTGCCTTTCAGACCTATTCCTTAGCTTGTTCCAGCAGACTGACTTCTTTTCACAAATGTTCCCAGTTTATAATTGGGGGACAGGGGAGAGAAAAGAGATGATGATGATGATGATTAGCACATGGACCATATGCCCCAGTGCAGGAAACAGCAGGGATGGTGTGTTCAGTGGTGCAACTTCTTAGTGCAACATCTGTCTCTTTCTGCACTAGTTTCTTTTTTCCACTCACTCCTCTGTGCTTTGATGATTTGGGGTTTGGTTTTTGTTTTTTTTTTGCTTTCCTGCCAACATTGCTTGAGCGGTAGGGTTTCCAGCTCTACTGCTCTTGGGCAGTCCTGCCACATGAACTGCTCAATGTCATCAGTGTCTGGGTTTTGAAGGCATTTTGCTTTGAGGTCATACAGCCATATGGACTGCCCGAAGACAAGCAGTTTCATTTCCAGCTCTGGACCTGATCCACAGTATGACTTCTGTGGGACCAAGGGCATCAGAGCTAAAGTTAGCTCTTTGCTGTCCTACATGTCAGGTTTCTAGTCCCTCCAGGCTTCAAGAACTGTGTAAATGGGACTTTGGAAATGCTGATGGCCTTCATACTGAGACCAGGTGGGATAAATCTTGGATTTGCAGATGCATGGAAAGGAGGTTGAAAAGGCCATGACAGAAATACCTGTCCCGGGCAAGTCCTCCTGGACTTTCCGATTTCCTACAATGAAATGAGAACCTTCTAGCTTCTGGCTTCAGGTTTTCTAGACAACCTGCTGCCGTGAGATTTCCCAAGCTGCTCTCCTCATCCCTTCAACTTTGGGAAGCCACCAGGCCCAAAGACTGTGAAAGCAATTTGCTATGGAGCTATGGGGCAATCTGCATGGCTGGATTGCTCCAGACCTCTGGGCTGTGAGAGCTGCAAAAGCCCCTGGTAGCTGAAAGCCTTTCCAAACCACCTGAGGAAAGGACTGACACAGTGATGTTTGGGTATTTTGTTAAGGTGTCTTCAGGGCTACTTTGCATGACAAAGAGAAGGCTCAATGTGTTCAGACTTCCTACTAACTAAACTATTTCTCATGGTGTGCCAACGCAGCCTATCTGGTAAGAAGCTTTGTGTCTCTCATTTCCTGGGTCACTTTTCTTTTTATTTCATGTTCGCCACATGGAAACCCAAGTGAGAATCTGTGATTATCATTTACCAGAATTTGGACAACACAGAGGGACCTGATGCTTCCACTCCACCTTGAGAAAACTGCCTTCACATTTGGCTACCCCAGCAGTGGAACAAGAAGACCAGTGCCAAGTGAATACGTCATTGCCTCAATATATGGCTGCTGACAAGCCCATAAGACTGAGCTGAAGATTTCAAAGCCCTGGGCCTGGACCAAGACACTCTGCTGAGATTGTACAGTGCTGGCTAGACAGCTGGGATGCAGTAAATGGGTATCATGACATAAGCCATCATATGGTGTTCTCCACAAAGTCACTGAGATATGGGTTTACCTCCTCCACCCCTAGGAACATTATTTGTATTTTAGATGGTGAGTCCCTATTTCAGAGGCCTGTTAGGAGCAGGTAAGCTATTCTGCATTCCTGCAGTCCCAGTGGTCAGACTAACAGGAATGACCATGCTGGGGCAAGACTAAGTCATCTGGACAGTGCACAGAAAGTTTGTTTACACTTACATAGCACATTGTCTGTTTGCAGCTCTTTCTGTACCCTCCAATCTCCAGTGCAAGAACAAATAAACAAAACCACACCTCTGTATCGTTAGAGTCTGAACTAAAACACTGGCAATATCAGTAGTAGCATGTCAGGACCTGGCTGGAAAAGCTTTTCTTCTCCTGTGGGATTCAGCCCTCTGTTAGGTGTTACCCAACATATAGTCCAGCAGTTCTTCAGAAGCAGGTTCAGGCTTTCTGGTGCAAGGGCCCATATCCAACACAAATATACTGAGTGCAAGAGGTAAGGAGATGAGTGCAGGAGGGCTATGGTCTTCCCACATGCTCACTTGGGCAGTTCAGACACATTTCCAAAAACCACAGTCCCCAGAGACTTTCCTCTCTCTGCAAGGGAATGTGCTTGTTAAGCCAGGGAGAGAAAAAGCCATCTCAGAAATGAAGCAGGTTGTTCTCCAGCATTTAAAGTGAGGGACGGAGGCCACTAATACAGCCCTCAGTCTAGGTAACACGTCTCTTAGTCATCAGACTTGTTTGGGAACCAAAAGCCTCAGCTTCTGATCCCCTCTGACCTGGGGCACAGCCCAGGAGAGACTGTAGGCAGAGCCACTTTGGCATCCCTGTGCTCAGGACCTCTTCGGCAACCAATCCCCAGACAAAAAATCCTTGACAGGTCTGGGAGTGTTCTACCCTCTTGCAATTGTGCATGGCCCCTCTGTTGGGTCTGGCTGAGACGGAGTCAATTTTCCCCACAGCAGCCCTCATAGCCCTGTGCTTTGTATTGGTAGCTAGAAAGATGTTGATAACCCACCAGTGTTTTGGCTACTGCCGAGCAGTGCTCGCACAGCATCCAAGCTGTCTCTCCAGCATTGCCCCTCACCAGTAGGCTGGGGTGGGCAAGATCTCGGGAGGGGACAAAGCCAGGACAGCTGACCCAAACTGACCAAAGGGATATTCCAAACCATATGATGTCTGCTCAGCAATAAAAGCTAAAAGAAAGGAAAAGGGGGTGGGGGGTGGGGGGGCATTCATTATTACAACGTTTGTCTTCTGGAGCAACCGCTACATGTCCTGAAGCCCTACTTCCCAGGAAGTGACTGGACATGGCCTGCTGATGGGAAATAGAGAATAGATCTTTTGTTTTCCTCTGCTTCCATGCATGGCCTTTGCTTTTGCTTTATTAAACTGCCTTATCCTGACCCATTAAATTTTTCCATCTTATTTTCTCCCCCTGCTTGTCCTGCTGAGGAGGGGAGTGATAGAGCGGCTGGGTGGGCACCTGGCATCCAGCCAAGGTCAACCCACCACAGCCCCAGAACACAGTGCTGGCCTTAAGCATAAGAAGCCCAGGCAACAGCTTGGAGGTTCACATGTCCAAGGGAACCCTTCTAATCATCAAACTACGACATACCAGCCATTCTGCAGTGCCTACCCCATAGTTTCCCATTAACTTTGAGCTAAGAGCATGCACAAACATCCATGCTGGAGCCAGCAGCATATGCAAGGTTTTGGGAGAGTGCTGCTGTGCACTGGTGAGGGGAAGAAGATAAGGAAGCATGAAGTACAGGCCCTGAATTTGGAAGGCAGTAATAGGGATAAGGAGGGGACAGAAGAGAATTGGAGATAGGGGGTCAGATAGGACACTGAAAAGACCTTTTAGGAGGGAAAGTTTAAAAATAAAAAACATAAAATGAGGGAACCTGCTTCTAAATATTGGCTGGGGAGTGTCTCAACCCAAAGACCTGGCCATGGGATAGATGCTTCCTAGCAGCATCCCATTTCCACAGCCCACGTGCTGCAGGATTTATGGCTCCACACTGAACAATCCAATACCTACAGCTGTTTGGCTCCATGAAATAAGCTAGGGACAATTTTCCAACCCTGAGCACAATTGGTACAACGTGTTCCGTGTCCATACAGCTGAACTGTCTTACCTTCTTTCTCAGGTAGCTTGGTGCTGGACCCCAACTCCCTGGGCCCGTCTCCTGAGCCTGAAACTTCTTAGTGGCTAAAGAGTCATGACCAGGCTCTCTTCAATCTCCTTACAAATCCACTGATTAATTAGACTGCCCTGGCACTTGAAACCCCCTTCTCCCACATGGACATGGCACTTCTGGACTGCAGCTGAACTCTTCGGGGACGCATGGGAGATATAGCACATAAGATACCCGCCAAGATAGTTTTTGCAAAGGGTCCCTGAAAACACCATTACTCTGGTTGTTTCCCCGTTGACCTACAACACTTCACTCACTACCACAGGACAAAGAGACAGCAGCTCCTGTAAGCCAGGAAGACAGAGTTACTCACCAGCCTTTGCGCTGTGCATTGAACATCTGGTTGTTGATAGGGGAATGAATAAGCTAGAGGGCTGATGTGAACCAGATTGTTTGCACTCCATCCAAAAATTCCTCTGCAAGCTTCCAGTGTCGACTTTTGGCTTATCTTTCACACATAGCCTCTCTGGGCACTTTCTGGGAAACCAGGAGATGTATGGATTTGCGCTAGCTGAGAAGAAGGATTTGTCATGCTCATCGTGCTATGCTTTCATCTGTGCAAGCAGGTTTGGGCTTGATTAAGGACACACTCCTCCATGTCACTGGAGTGAGGAAAGGCGCTCTCCCAAGCTCCAAAGCAAGTGGAGCAAGAAGGGGCAGGAAGAAAGGGCTGTGAAAAGGACCCTGCTTCCTACCGGGGATGGGGAAGGAACTCAGAGTGCGTGGGAGAGAGGAGAAGCTGGAGGCTAGCTCAAGAGCCGTGTATGAAGCCCCAGCACATTCCTTTTGTTGTGCCTTGTTCCTTGTGGCCAAGGGCTGGGATTCAACATTTGCATCCACCCTGTCTGCAGTTTTGCTAGACCCTGAATATTACTGCAGAGCAAAATCTGACCAGTACGTTGCTACTGAATGCGGATCCCTCTCTGAAGGTGAGGCAGGTTTTTTTCTAAGCCCTTTTCCTCAAAAACAAGTGAATAAAAAAAGGTCCTGGCCCAGCAGGAGGGAATCCCAGGTCTGCCACCTAGTCTCCATCTCACTCATGAAGAAGGTGGACCATAAATTCTGCACAAGTCCTAATGCAGGACCTTTTTCTCCTCCATGATGCTTTTTGTTACATTCAAGTGATAAATTTGATAATGGATACATTGATTTTTAAAAACTCTTTAGCATTTACTTAAGCTGTGGCTGGGTGATGTTCAGCATTTGTAAATACATTTAACTAGGAAAGACAGGGTCTCTCTTTCTTTAACCAGCCATCCTTGGAGGGACTTAGAAAGCTCAGGACTGCTGGAATGATCGCAGAGCAAATGGGCTCAGTGTCCAACCTCCTCCTAACTGAGGCATAAAGGGAAGTAATTCCAGGAAAAATATCCATCATGGGCTGCTGAGTTTAACAGCACTGGCTGTGTCATCTGCAGAGGGCAAGAGGCAGAGCCCATCTATGGCATCAAGGCCATCACAGGCTGATCCTTGGTGCCCAACACTGACACTCTTCCTTTCTCTGCTCTGCCTTCCACACAGCTGTAATTTGTTCCCTGGATATTAATGGTTGCTTATAATGACTTCTCAAGATGAAACCTTGGCCAGGATCTCTATTATATCCTACTCTGGCCCAAATAAACCAATAAAGGCTTTTTTTATAGCAGAGAGAACAATATCTTCCCTTTAGCATTGCATAGTGAAGATACTGAGTAGACATGGCAAGAAATCATGAGATTCCTTTGCAGCAAGGATGATTCAAGTTAGACATTAAGAAAAACTTGCTAGCAGAGAGCAGGGCTCTGGAATCAGCTGTCTGAGGTTTCTGTAGTCTCCAACACTGCAGGTCATTAAGCACCATCTCTTTAACTAGACATTTAAAGTAAGTCTCTGCTGAGAATGGCACAGTTATAGGTGATCCTTCCTTGGTCCAGAAAAACGAGCCAAGTAATGCTTCAAGATGCCTTTCTGTTTTATTTCTCTATAGTTTCACAAATTGGTTCTAGGGCTAGCACATAGCCTTGACTCCTCCCATAAAACAGTGCATCAACATATGCTGCTCTTTTGGGAAGTCTAGCTGAACTTGGGAGAATGGGAACTCTATATCCTGTTTTCTGAAGAGCATCTCTAGGCCACCTTCAAGACCAGATGTATCCACTGTATAGATGGTCACGGTGCAAGAGCAACCCTTGTGCGTGCAGAGGCCTCAGAGAGGAGCTCAAGGGCCATGGTGCTCAAGAGCTTAGTGTGCCAGCAGTTGCACTCTATGACCACTACAACCATTTTCTGCCTTCCAATGCCAAGGAAATGCTAAGGGTCTACAATTTCAGATCCCAGCACAGGGAAAGAATCAAGGTCCCACCATTATGTCTCACAAAGTCCCTTTGGAATTGCTGATGGAGCAGCCAGGAGGAAAGGAAAATCATTACGCTATAATTCAATGCATGAAAGAAGGCTATGGAGACTGAGGGACCTCTTGAGTCATCTGATCAAACTGTTGCTGTCACAGGTACTCTGCCATATGTTCCCTTTCACACCTTTAATGCTACTAAAAGGCATTTCCAGGGTTGCATTCCTCTGATGCTTCAAAGCCATCTGCTAATTTTTCCACTTCAAAAGTAGCCATGGCCCAATTTACATCCATTTATGTTTGTGCCAACAGAGACCTGAAACTTAAATACCACTTTCTCCCTCCTGCATCTTTATCATGCACAGCATAGAAAGCTCACCTCTCCTATCCACCCCATACAAGGACTTTAATCTCCATACTATTTGACAGACTCAGGTTTGGTGCCTAAAACTAAAAAAAATTATAGGTATGACTACAGGTCATTGTTGACAGAACTGGCAATGGCTCTTAACATAATGTCATATAAAACTAGCTCATTTTCTTATTAGTATAATTATAAAAGTTCTGTTTCCTTCCTTCCTGTTCACACCCACTCTCTAAGCTGAAAGCAAAGATTTCTGTAATTATTACTGCCAGGCCCAAGCAACTCAAAAGAAATCAAATCTGGCATGCAAAGCATCTTCTTTTACCATGTCTTTCAATAGCTCATTAAATATTTCACACACAAACACTCAAACCCACCCCGACACAGATGCTCGCACAGGAATGCCTTTTTTAACATTGCTTTATGAGTCTCCCCCAATGCCAAAGAATGAGTAAAGGAAGCTGGAAAATTCTTTTGGATCATGAGGTTGAGGAGACACAGTCCAAGAAATGTCGATGTTGAAAGACAGAAAGCTCTGTCAAGTCAAACTAAGGTGGCTCCCAGAGATGTTGTCTAATAACTTAAATTCATACTGCATTATATATCCTGAAGTGTTTTAAGACACAGACTGTGGTTGCTGATTTTCTTTCTTAATTCAGCTGGGGGAGAGGGGAGTAGCCAAGCCACGTCGGTAACACAGCAGTTTTCAGGAAGGAATGCAAGTATAGAGTGAAATTTAGTAGGAAAGAAACCCAACCTTGAGGAGGTAAATTGGGTGGGATTCATCTCACTCGTGTTTGGATGGCTGCAGTGTAGAAGTCTCCATCCCAGCTGGACACCTTGAGATCTCATTTTAGTCGAAGGAGAGAAATGGTCACGTGTAGCACAGAGACCATTTAATCTGTTTTAAACGTATCTATTTGAGATAAGATGAATCATATCCTGCAAGTGCCTGCTTCCTTCCATTGGCTGCGAAGAGTCCAAAAATATATAATTACTTGCAATGTAAACATATAGGGTGGGATTTATAATGTGTGTTTTATGTTTACAAAGTGCATGCTTTCCTCTGAGACAGAAATCTAGGTTTCCACTCAAGTCAATGGTGCAAAATCTGGTCAATACAGCCAACAGAGTTTTACGATGTGACCCAGCCAAGCAGATACATATTTTATACATATTATTTGTTATTTACTTAATTTACTTAATTTATTATTGCTCTTTTTTCTCGGTGGTACTGACTAGATCTCCATTTACTGTCATAAAAGCCTGAATGCTCAACTGAGGGATGAATATCTACATGAAAAACATTTGCAGTTATTTGAGATTAATCCCATTGCTAAAGTTAGGTGAGATGGATTCCCACAGTGAGATGGCATTTTTCCCTTAGGGCACACCAACATTTACCACATCCCATACCATGTTTTAATGATCAAGCTTGGTCCACGCACTGATTTTACCTCCGAACTGGCATCTCCAACAGTACAAACCCCTGGAGCATCATGCTGGGTTGCCTTTGCTGCGCTGCAGCTGATGAGAAATAGTTCCAAGATCTTATGGAGTTTCAAATTTCCTTGGAGATTTGATGTACTAAGACTGATGTCAGAAAATCTGGCCCCAGCAGAGTAGGGGATGTTTAGAAAGTTCACAGGTTTTGGCAACAGTCCTGATAGCCAGACAATGGCTTCAAATGATGCAAAGTATCTTTACAGTGTTAATTAGCATGGTCTCAGCTGAGATATGGTAACTGCTTGTCTGGGGCGGGGTGTGAATTATAAAGTGAAAAGCTTCATTTTGGACTGCTGTGACTCAAACCATTTCTCCTTTGCATTGGGAAGGGCAGGCAACTCACACAGCCATGGCTGGATCTCATTACTGAAGGCTTTTGTCCATCCAGAGCTTGACTCAGGCAAGGCTTTACGATAGCATCACTCCTGCTTCCAGCTCCATCACCTCCGCAGTCACTGGCTGGGCAGGCACATGCTCCTGAGTCACTGGAAACAACTGTGGTCAGACAGCTGGATTGAGCTGAACGCATCTTTTCCACTTTTAGACACTCTGTGAAGTCTCATCTGACAGCCCATTTGATGAAGAGCATGGCATGAAACATGCACAGCTCCAAGGCATAAATGCCAGGGTTTTGAACATCAGAGTGGAGGTATTTCAGCACGAAGTCACAGGCCACAGGACATTCCTTCTTAAGCCATGGCTGTATTATTTCATATTCATACTTTTCTTACAGAAAGCCAGAGAAAAGGTTGTGCTAATCTGAAACCTCAGGCACAATTCATGGGGCTGATGGATTAAGTCTAACAACCTAACAGGTTTGATTGGGTCATGGAAACATCCGCTGAAAGCCACATAGGCACATCTGATTTGGCAATAATAATTAAAAAACAAAAAAGAAACCCAAATATTTGCTGCATATAAACAGAAAAAGGTGCTTTGTTTTATACCCTGAGTGGGGTGTTGCAGTTTATAGCAAATAGACAGAAAACATATGTGAATCATCATGTAGATTATATTTATATTGCCTAATGCTCAGGTTTGTTTGGTTGGCATTAACAACAACTCATGGCTTCCTTTCCTATAATGCTGGTTTACTTTTAATAAAACCTTGCATTCACATCATCTCAGCCAAGCATTATCCTGGGGCGGAGTCAAGGGCAAAGAAGGAAACCTCTGTAGAACTCATTTCAAATGTTCTCCCTTCCTTGTGCAGGGTGGTTTTTTTGCCCCTGTTATAAATAAATAAATAAGTAAATGCAAGATGCCCACTGATTGCTTTTGAAAAAAAAAAAAAAAGGCAGTAGAGAGGCTGAGAAATGCTTACCTTGTTTCTCCAGAGCTGTCACCCTGAGATGTGTTTGGCATGCCAGAGTACTCATACTGAGAGGTGGCAGTGAGTGCCAGCATGTAAATTTTGGATCCAAAGATGTACTAGAAAGAGCAACTTAATCCTTCTCTGTGGTGATAACATTTGGAGCAGTGGATCAGACAACTGGGAGATAATGGGGAAAAGGACATGGAAGGGAGGGGGCTTTGGGGACTTTGAGGGGACTGGACCTGAGTTTGTTTGTAGGCGTTTGGGGCACATCACATGAGGATGGTTCTTCTCACTTGCCAGTCAAAGCTAAACCCTTGGTGAGAGCAGAAGTTCCTCAGCTGCAAATATAAGGCTAGCAAGGTGGCTACATGCGCTTCTTGCTAGAAGTAAGGAGCCGGGTGAAGGAAAGGGTGGGGATCTCCTATATCACAGACTTCATATGTGCTGCAGGAATAAACTAGAAGGCATTAACTACAGAAGAGTGTAGTGGAGCAGGGATGGCTGAACATCAGGGCACAAAAGAGTCATTGCTCACCGGCATACCACAGTCTGATAATATTGGATGTGATGCCTTAGGAGTTACCTGCAGATCCTCCCTTCGTGTTCCCAGCACTGGGTTTAGCTGGGGAAAGCAAAACCATGTAGGGAAATGAACTGTTACAAGGTTTTCACAAGAGCCTGCTGGAACCAGTGTGTTGAGGCTCTGACAACACAGAGGTGAGCAGCTAGGTCCTAGCACCTTGGTTAGACATGATGGTATATCAGGCAGCATTTTTGGAGGGCCGTTTTAAGCCCATTGTCAAAGCCAGACTCATTAGTTTTACAAAATTCATCTCTTGGCTCTGAATAACTCCTGAACAACTAAAAACTTGCTGGACTTCTAGCCTGGGAAGCTGAAATGCCCACAAAGAGTGAAAGGAAAACCCATGGCAACATTTCAAAGTGTCTTAGCGCTGTCCTGAAAGGCCAAGTCTTGAAAATCTTCTACCTCCAGATATTTTCATGGTATCACAAAAGGTAGGGATAGAAGAAACATCAAGTTTTGCCCAGTCCATCCCACTGTACTGAGACAAGATCAGCTCTCCCTCATGCCAGGCTGCTGGTTAGCCAATACCAATGACCTGGAATTGCAGCCTTCCTCTAAGGGTGATGAAGAACGATCATCCACAGGTGATGGGGGCAGACGGAAGTGTAGGAAAATTGAAAGATTTTTCCCAGATACATTCACTTAGCCAAGGGTGGGGATGCCAGGTCTTGGCATTCAGTGTCTCCTTACATCTGTTCCTCTCTCAGGTCAGGCATCAGCGTGTTTTTCCTAATTTGCTACCAAGGATTTCATTTGTGCTGATGGGAACAGTGAAATGGGTTTGTCTTGTATAGCAAGACCTGGTCCATTGCCCTCTTTCTCAGAGCCATGGGAAGCAAAAGCAATTACCTTTAATCTCTGAAGGCCAATCAATCCCCATTGCTTCTCCTCCATTACACAGATGTCAAACCAGCTGTGGCAGGAGCAGAAAATGGGCTTTGCATTATGACCAGCTGTTAGGCAAATCATGGAGTAGAAAGACTGCATTTGGGATCCTTTTTCTTTTCAGTGCTGTCAGTCAGATGGAACAGCAGGTTCCTAAAATAGTTATGAATAACCATTAGCAGGAGAAGACTTTGAAAATGTTCCTTGTTTATACATTTGCTGGAGGGTCTAAATCCTGGTAGAGCTTAGAAAAATCCACTGTTTTCACCAAGCTTTCAACTCTGCTTGGGCAAGAGCTCTGCAGCACAGGATAATAAATAAATGTCATGCCACATGTATACACATTTTCTTCCAAGGCTGTTTTCAATTTCTCCTTTCAGGCATGTTTTGCCCTGATGGTTCCCTTTGCTGGCTCTATAAGAACCAGCTTCCACACGTCTCTGAAAGCTTTCCAAACAGAAAGCTCATTCATGTCCTCAGCTCTAAGATGAGTAACAGTCTGCAGCCATGTACCTTAGGAGCCACAAAGCAGAGAAGACTGCATTGGAAAAGATCCTGCCCCCCTTTCCACTGTGTTTTTTTCATGGAAATAATATTCTGGAGGAACACAGGGTGTGAAAGTGATGCCAGCAGAAGGGTCTACTTGAGAGTGAAGTCCTCACATCTCTGAATTTAGCAGCCTCAGCCTGATCTTGTTATTTTTGCTACAGAGACACTTCACTGCCCACATCGTGAGCTGAGTCCACAGTGTATTCGGGATGGGACCGCTACATGGATTTCACCTGGAGAGCTGGGATCTCTCAAAAAGAGGGTAGTGTAGCAATCTAACAAGTGCTGGAACGGCTCACCTCACCCACCTTGTCCTCGTTGGTAGGACAGCTCTCAAAAACATTGCATGACCTTAGCAGGCTTCCCATGCAGGCTGCTGCTGGCAGATGTGTCCTTCAGCTGGTGTTGGCCATTGGTCCACAGCAGCAAGCAGCTTAACAAAGACCTCAGTTCTGCATGGTGCCCATGCTCTCAGCACCTGCTGAAGCAGAAACTGAGACTACTCAACACCTTGCAGCAGATTAATCCTAAAACCACCAATTCAAAGCCTTTGAAAACATTTTCTTGCCATGGTCCATGTCAGGCAGAAGTGGCACTCAGAGAAGAACACAAGGCAAAACGCTGAGGGACATCGAGCATACCCTCGATGCTGATGAATTTTTGGACAATATTTGCCTGCAGTGCAAGCAGATACAGCCTTGTTGCTGCCTTGCACGTAGCTTATGCTGCCAAGCATGGTGGCCACTCCAAAGTGGCAGGCTTGGTATGTCCTATGCATGTTAGGGGAGTGATCAGAGGGAAGCTTATTTGTCATAATTTGTTTTCGTCTTCTAATCTTGGCTGAGCTTTCCCTTAGAACAATAAACTGTTGTCGTCTTCTCACTTTTTTTAAAATGATATCATAGCAATAAAGCACTTGGAGTGAATTTTATCAGACCATTAATACGCGGCATGGGTGGGTGAAGGCAGAGGCCACACTGCAGCATCCCCCCCAGGCACATATTAATGGGGCCCATAAAACACACCCCGTTGCGTCTTCTGGCTTAATTGTCAAATGGTTTCCAGATTTAAAGCCCTTAAAGAGAATCTTTTGGAGGATCTACATTCATTAGGTAACATCAAAAGCAACAGTAAACATAGGAAATGGGAGCTGCCATTTTAAACTCACCGAGACATATATCAGTGAGGGGTTTGCTAATGTTTTCTTTCATATTGGCCCAACCCAATTAAAAAAAAGAAAAAGGAAAAAAAATAAATTACCTGGCAGACAGAAACTGCCAAAAATTCAGTTTCTTTCCCCAGCTGGAGATCTGCTTATGCCCTGATGGCCCTGCCTAGCTCTTCCCCACTTGTTGAATTGTAAGTATGTGTGAGAAAGCAGAAAGAAAACTAGACCTTGGGGATTAAAAAGCACTGGCCACAATTTGTAAGAATGCAGAGCAATTTTGGGTATCTCAGCGTTTTGGGGTGCCCATCCTGAGGTAACTTGAAGATGTTTTAAACTCCATGTTATTAACTCCGTCCCTTTGCCATGTCTCAGGCAGGGCACTCAAGGATCCTACATATGTTGGCTCCATTTCACCTTGTTTCAGACTCCTTTTTTTTTCTTTAATACAAGCCATAGCAGGGTGGTTCAGTAACTTTCTTCAGATGTCTCTTTTTTTCATCATTGCCTACTTCAGAGCTTCTTGGAGCTATTTTCGTGGCATCTGGTACTGATCACGGGCAGAGACACAACAAACTTGCTGGAGCACAGCTCTGGTGTGGGGTGGTCTAGAATTAGAGACTTCCTGCTCACAGTGTCCTTTGGTACGAAACAGTCCTGTCCCCCCAAACAGTGGCCATTTGAAATCATTCCTGAAAACACCCTGGCTTTCTTCTAAGTCCTGGCCTGGAAAGTTTCACCACCATAGGAAGGAAGGAAAAAAGAAAGGACAGTTTCTTGCTTCATCAGTGAACTTGGGATAGCTGGGAACAAGCTCTACTTGATTGTGTACATGACCTTCAGGAGAACCTCCATGAGGCCCCCATTTGTGGGACCCACTGCCTGTAAAATGACCAATAACTACCATTTTTCCACATTTCATCTTCACTTTTCTTTCCCCCTCAGAGTTTAGATGCCAGGCGCCCCTACATAAACAATATAAGCAGTTTCAGGGGTTCCTCAGTCTGGGGAAATAGAAACCAGGGGGAAAAATAATCTATGCATTAATAGCATATACAGTGTCTCTACATTGGTAGATGACCTCTGCAGGTCCATGGTCACAAATAGGTACTTCAAGACTATCTGTGTCATGTTCAAGTAGGTGACTAAAATAGTCTACCATCAGTTTGCTAATATAAGTGTATGAAAACAGTCAGATGACTTTCGCTCTGGAATTGCCTCTTTGTCTCCATGCACAATGAAGGGAGTTTACTGTAAATAGTCCAGACTGCAAACTACCCTCTACACATTGAAACTTAGACATCGTTAATATTACCCTTAGTCCTGGCCCAAGTTCTTCCTGAGATCCCCTGTGTTTCCAAAAGAAGTTTGGGTAACGAGAAAACATGTTGTGCATAAAAGCACCATTTGTAAAATAAGGTTGATAACTCTTTCTTTCTTCCCTCCCCTGCCTGTCATGTCTATCAGTGCTAGAGATTCTCCTTTTTTTCAGGGTATAGTTCCTTGCATGCCATGGCCTCAACCCTTGTTCAGGTTCCCAACTTATGTTCTAAGACCATTCCTTTGCAAAAACAGTGATGGTGGAAGATATGCCTTATAATTCATGTTGACACCTTGGCTTGTCTTCATCCAGGTTTAAATCACAAAGATGATTTGAGCTAAGTGACTGAAAACAGAGTGTAGTGTCTTTAAGCTCAAGCTACCGTTCATTGAGGAGCATTTGGGAACATCCTTAACTGTTCCTACTAAGGAGGACGTGGTCTCATAAAGCAGGAAAGAAGTTGAACAGTTTAGGCCATAATCTTGTCTTCCTAAAAGGATGCTGAAGGCACAGCACCACGCAATTGGCTTTATCAAAACATCGTGCCAACAATGCCAAAGCATCAAGATGTTTCTTTTGGAGAATGATGCAAAGAGCATGTTAGTGATGAAGAAACTTCTGCAGAAGGTTTTTGCTGAATACCTTTGCTGCCAACCTGTGCTGTAAGATGCTCACCTCTTCAGTCCTGAGAGAGTGGCATATTTTTTGAGCATGAAATATAGTGCAGATTAGCAGCAAAACCAAGTCACAGAATCATAAAAAAAGAGGGCTGGAAGGATGAGGAGAGGTCATCAAGGCCTTTTCTTTGCCTCAAGGCAGGATCAGCTGTTCCTAAGCCATTCCTGGCAGATGTTTGTCTAATCTGTTTTTAAAGACCTCAATTGGTTCAAGAATCAAAGGCTCCCCAGACTATCCACACCAGTGCTTAACTGGCTTTACTGTTAGCAACTTGCCTCTCAGGTTTAACAGAGCTCTCCCAGGGCTCCGTTTAAGACCATGACTTCATGCCTTGCTCCCTGCAGATATAGAGAAGAGCTTATTCCCTTCCTCTTTACAGCCCTTTTTATATAGTCAAAAACTGCTGAGGGGGAACAGAAGGATAATCCCCCTCTTGCTGAATATTTGATGTCCATGCTGTTGGCTAACCTCAGCTGTATGATGAGCTCCCACGCATTCCTGTGGGGGTAAGACTCACTTATGGGACAGCTAAATTCAGTCCTTCCACTGTCTCACTCCTGGCCAGTAATGGTGGCACAAGAGCTGTTAGGTCTCTGCTCAGCAGCATGAGGGTGGCAGGGAAGTCTTGCTGTCTGAGGGCTTGTGACAGTGGAGCACTGTGAAAGGCTTGTGCAAGTATACATATGCAGTTGGTCCCCTTGGGGTGGTGATGTTTGCTCTCAGGTATACGTTGCCAGCCTGCGACAGTGCTAACATCACTTATACCCACCCCAGAGACCATGTTGGCCCCAGTGGGTTTTGTGATTCCCAATCATTGAAGCTTTATTCTCATTTCTGAACTGATGCCCTGTGAAGACTTTGCCAGCTGCATCCACCACATGAAGTGAAGATCAGGCTTTAACATGGCCTATGTGCTTCCTGCCCAACACTGCTGCCCATCAGCCCATACAGTCACTCCGGATTTAAGCGACCTCCGCTGGGAACCTGAGTGGCCCAGTGGGTTTAGCTTCACCCATGCAAGGTATGCTTAGCTTGCAAAAATATGAGCTGTCCTCCAGGTGGGCTACCAAACCTGCGCAAAGTCTCCTCCACTAGAGAGCTCCAGTGTTAGGCTTAGGTGGTATAAAGGTCTGAAGGCTTGCAACACAGCTTGTGGGCACATCCAGCAAGAGTAGGTGCTCCCACTGTTCCCTCTTTCTCTTCCTACCCTCAACACTCAGCCTTGAGTGGCCATAATTTGACCCTCACAAGGCAGCATCCTGTATCTATCATTTCGTCCCTTGTCCTGTCTCTCCAAGCACATACCAATTCCCTTGACAAAATTCCAGCTTGTTTGCCCATAGCCACGTCTCCTTCTATGATGAAAGACTGAGTTAGTAAAACCTCAAGGAATCTCATTATATTTCATGCTAGAAAAAACAACCAAGCCTTGCTAGCAGGTCCCGAAGACAGATAGTAATATATGAGATGGGTTGAGGCCAACAGCTGCTCCTGTTCCTCGTCTCAGCAAGGGTAGTCAGAAGGAGATATTTCCGACAAATTATAAATGACTTGCTGTAGCTGTTGTCTTTCAGAACAGCCATGGAGCACTGTCTCACAGTGAATATAACCCCTTTTCTCCCCCACTCCTCTCCTATCACCAGTTTGGTAGCCTTTTGGTATCAGCCCACATTGCTGGGCAGGAGGCTTCCCTTCAGCTCCCACACTGCTTCTTCACTTCAAAGGCCAGCAGGGAGTGGGAAGCACAGCAGAGGCCACATTCCTGCAATTTATTTGCCTTGCAGCCCAGTTGCCGCACTATTTTCCCTGTTAGAGGTACCGGCAGCCCCCTCCGAGACCTCATCTTACACTTGGGCATACAAAGTGGCTCCAGAACAGAAAACAAGAGCATGTTGTAGCCAGGAAAGGTCACTATCATCTCCTAGGTGATGTAGGCTTTAGCCTGCGTCTCTCTTTAGCAGGAGTTAAGACCTGTCCCATCTACCCTTGGTTACGTCTGCTCTGCAACTCATCACTGTGCCCTGGACAATCTGAAAACAAAAGCTAGAGTTCCTGCAAAGTGCTCGGAATGAGAAATTCATGAGGTCCTGGTATGAGAAAATAAACCATGAGACCCAGATGAAAACCTGGAACAAAAAGACACCACTCAGCTAATCCACAGTTTCTGAGACTCCTCTAGTAAAATTCAATTTGACTGCAGCTCAATGCATGGAGATGAAACCATCTTGTTTTGTTCACAGCAATTCAAGAAGGATCACTGTGAATAATATGTGATGAAGGTACTAGAGACTTCTGCCTCTCATGCAACAAAAAAGGCTGTGCGTGCACTTGTCTGTAAGGCACCTGGATTTCTTCTTATACCTGAGAAAGGCAGTGCTTTTTAATTAGCTGCTTTTCAGTCCAGGTAGTACAACTGAGATTCATTTAACAGGTCAAGCACTAACTTGTCAGAAAGAATGAAGGTGCCATGGGTGATTCTCTCAAAACTGACAGAAATGAGAAGGGAAGTAAAGTCATTGCATCATTCCATCACAAGCATTTTCCCACTGCCATTGGCTTTCTCATGCTTCCTTCTGGTTTGTAATGGGGGAAGGTTTTGTTCCTGCTCTTACTGAAACCCAAGACATTCCCATGGTGCCCAGTCCATGGAGTTGGGTTAATAAATGTTACCAGTGACACTGTGCCGAGTCGACACACCACCCTGTGCACCAAGACACGGCACATGTGGTGCCTTGTGCTATAAGCAGCAGGAGCTCTACCCAGCCAAGAAAGTGGGCACCATGCTATTGAGTGCTGTCCAAGAGTCCAGCCACTCTGGACATTAAATATGTCCTATTTCACTGAGGAGATTCTGGAGTCAACAGCAATTTCTGTACCAGCTCATGAAGAGTCTTGGAGAACATTTCTGGGCGTGTAAACACCTGTGGTTTGGGATCTAACAGACGCCAAGGACATTTCCCAAGAAGCAGTTCGGATGAAGCTACCTAGATTTGCAGGCTATTGAAATTTAAAAGCATGGATGCAAGCTCTTCCATGCCAGGTGGCCTCAGAGTCGCAGGACGATCTTGGGCACGTTTCATTTATTTGCACAGACACAGATATTGAGTCAAGTCCTTGCTATTTCAGGCACCATGTCATATAACCTTTCTCAGAAATACATTTTGCTCAAGAGCCCAAGGTTTCCATGAAAAGACTGATTGACCGGTAAGACCCCTGTAAACTTCTTAGCAGTGCTTTGAGTCCTTTGCTAGAAAGAAATTAGTGTGAGTTATTTCAAGAAACAAAACCTTAAGGAATAATTATAGAAGGAAGAAATCACAAAAACCTTAGATGCAGAACTTCTTACTTTTGAATCTTACATTTAATTTCAATATAAATACAATACAAATTAAATACATTTGATATCAACATACAAGTTTATGTTATTTAGCTTTGCTTTGAGCACATTATAGTAAAACTAGTGTCTGCCTTCTCATTTGTATTAATGCAGCTTTCTAGTAGCCTAAAGAAGTGATTAAAAATACCCTCCAAATAACTGAAACATTGCTCTTCTGACACTGACCTTCTCTCCATTTTGAGCTGGGGTTGGTTGTTCCCCTCTGGGAGAGCACAAACCACATCCATGGCTGGATCTTTGGACTTATCCCTACTTCTTCAAAGGACTTTCATTCAAATCCCATGGAACAGCGATCATGATGTAAACGTTCCAGTCATGACTGAAGGTCTCACCATGCTTGACAAGGCACAGGCACATAATAAAGTGACAGCCCTTGCCCTGAAGAGGTTTTACAAAGTGGCATTGAGGTTAGTGGAGGATACATGGAAGAGAATAATTGCCTAACATCATTATTAGTTGTGTTACCTATCAGTTCAGGGCAACTCTTCTGAAGACATCTGCCATTGGAGGTGGGGGGGGGGGGTGTGTGTTCATGTGTGGGTGTGCACACCAATTGGGTTATAGCCATGTGTTCTGAGGTGAGATTCACATCTCCAAAGTGCACATGGACACTTGAGCCTCACCAGGCTTTGGCTGCATCTTCTGCTCTTGCTCAGCCTCTTTCTCTCCACTCATCCCCTCGCCAAAACCTCAGCGCTCGATGATTGTTAAGCATGCAATAGAAACATCTGCCTGCCAGAAAGGTGCCTGTGTGGGGTCTGCTGCTGTTTCTGCTCCATAGAAGCTGACAGTCTTTGGAGCTTGGAAGGGGTGCCCAGCTCCTCACTGCCCTTCTGCAGTGCACCCCTTCCTCTGCACCCCCAACATCTGCATTGCCCTCCATGACCATAGCACTTTCCCACCACTTTCAGACTCCTGCATAACCTCAGACACAGCCCACTTCTCCACATTCCCCCCAAAGAGCATTTCTTTAGCGCCTCTAGCTTTTTCCCATCTCCCGTCATCATTTTCATGGCTCCACAGCAAAAGCCTCCATGTACCGCAGTGAGAGAACTTGTCAAGCTGCAATAACACAAGGGATTATGGAAACCCATTAACACAAAGAAATATTTTCAGGACAACAAGTACCAGAGGGAGGCACTGGGGTGGCACTGGAGACCTAGACTACTCCAGTCTTGAAACGTTTGTTCAAGAAATCCAGTTTCTCTGTGTCTCATTTTCCCATGGTAATATTTCCTTTCCCCACTGTTGTCTGTCATATCTGTCTAGATAACAAGCTTGGTAGGTCTCAGCCTACACATCTAATGCATAAGGCAGTGGCATCCTGACCTTGCTTATAGCTTACAGGCTTCATAGCAGCAAAAATAATGTCACTCTAGTCAGACAGCAACACCTTTACACAGAGCCCCCTTGGCATGGACTTCTCTTCGCATCTCTACCTCCGACCATGAGATGAACCCCTTGGAGTCAGACTATTAGGCTAAAATAGCAAGGAGGTAAATCAACAAAGCTGCAAATACTCCTCTTTTTCCTACAAAAAATGAAGGCATATAGCAGCAGTCAGGAAGAAATCCCTTGTCCTTGCAGTGGTCAAGAGTTAGTCCTGGACAGGAGGAGTGAAGCTGTGATTCCCAAGCCTGACTCACCTGCTGCACGCCCATCCAGGGACCGATTCTGCTGACCATCACACCAGCACACTGGCACAATCACACAACCCCCCCAAGTGTTTTTTTCTTACTGGTTCCAAGCCAAAAAGAGGAGAAACTCAGTTCCTGCAATGATTTTCAAGGAATAGGAGGGAGGGAAGATGTGTAACACATGTGTTTTGTAGTAGGACATCTTACCTCAGACCAATTCATCATTGTCCATCCACCCCGCTGGGCCCTGGCGGCAGGTCATCAGTGGAGGCCCCAGATCCACCGCCTTTCCAGAAGTGATCAAAGGATGAGATTGGGAATGGCATAAGGTTTCCTGGATGGGATTACAGCCCAGCCAGAGCATGTGACACTCTGTTTGAGAGCTCCTCCTTTTCATCCCCCTGGAACGGGTTCATTTTAACCCCCCTCCCACCGTGCCCAGCACCCAGTGCTCATGGGAGGTGCAGCAGGGGTGATTTTGGAGGACCACACAGTACAATTTTCAGCCCAAAATCCTGCAGCAAACTGGTGGTGTGTAAGGCTCACCCTCTGCAGCAGCTCTCCTTACAAAGGAACGAGCATACATCAAATGAAATATTCAGGTTGTAAACTCTAAATAAGGTTTAAAGGTGAGGTAAGACCAAACAGCATTCAGAAAAAGTTACAGCAGAAAAATTCCACTGAGACCAATTAACACAAGCACACACTACTTCTGTCTCAAGGCATCTCATTAGTGTTGGGTGGTCCTGGGTGCCAGGCAAGAGGATGCCAGGCACTGGTCCTCTATTGCTGCCTGAATGCAGACACTAGGTGGAAAGGGGTGACTCCCTGGGCTGGGTTTAGGGCTCCTGAGTCTGCAGATGGGATTTTCTCGGTGTAGAAAACCACTTTTCATAGGTCCATCTTCTCCTGAAAGGTGAAGACTACATGTCTGGGGCTTTATAAGATTTCTGGGTGTGGAGCAGGCTGCAGTAGGGTTTGGGCTGATGACTAGTGCCAGAAACATAGAAAAACCACACATCAGCTGAGACACAACTTCCAAGATGGAAAAAAGACTTTCCTTCCAAGAAGGAAAACTTCCAGGGAAGGAAAGAAAACCCCACCAATACCTGGTAAGGTTAGCGTGGGTCCGTGGGGTGTTGCAGGGGGAAAGGGGCAGCCTGTGAGGATACGTGTGGAGTGGCAGCCTGTGTATTCACCAACTCTTGGCAGGAGCTGTGGGTATGCTGGACTTCTCAAGGAGCTCCTGCTGTGCCCCTGCAGAGGCACAACTGTCCTGTGGTTGCAGCTGACTATGCCTGTTTCCCTTGTGCCAGCAGTGGGGAGTGTCCCAGGCACACGGGACTAGGAAAGACCTCCTCAACTCCATCTGCTGTTACCTTAGCAAGCACATGCTAAGTTTCACAAGTTAATTTTGGCCTCCCCAGCTAGAAACTACCGTGACTCCATTACCCCCTCTGCCCTCGTGTCCTCTAAAACAACCCTGGGACTTTTCTCCCTGTGACTGCATGAAACTTTTCAGCTTCTTTTCCTGCCTCACTGGCTTAGGTGAAAGACTCAGCATGTCAGCCATGCGCTGGAGTTGTCATGGCTTCTTGTAAGCACTCCATATATTACAAGGAGTGACTCCCACAAAGGCTTAAGATCCATGACAATGTTTTCCAGCGCTGCCTTGTTGCTTCCAATTACTCTGACACAGAGCTGACGCAGAAAAGAAGATGCATGTCTCCCATCTAGAGACTCACCAGAAACATTCCCCCCCTTCACCCTCATCCACCGTCCTCCTCGTGGATGAGTTACATCTTTGGTGAGCAGCCGGAAACTCACGCGTAAGGAAGAAATATGCATGTACTAAAGCAGAGCATGTCATATTGTTTAGATGTTAAGGGCAGGAAAAAACGTGGGATGTGGCATGAATCACAGCTGTGGCTTGCTTGGAGGATGGGGGTACCCCGCAAATGGCAGCTGGTGCTGATTATCCAGAGACATTCTCCTTTTTTTTTAATTTCTCCTGTTATAGTAGGATCCAGTAATTCATCCTCAGCATGGGCTGTGTGTCTGTTCTCTCTGGAATATCCCAGGGATGGGTTAGTAATCCATCACAGGGAGATAGCGAGCTTTTCCTCCTCTTTGTTTTCCCCCAGGTGACTTCAGGGTAGCCAATGTACTTGTACCGCCTGAGCTACATGGAGACTGGCCTGGTGTGTTCAATTTCCGAGGAGAGGCATTGTCAAAACCAGTGTTTCTAATTAAATAAAATGGAAAGATAAGCAGATTGACAGGCAGGCAAAAAATGCAAGGGGTGGAGGTCTCACAAATGCCTTGCAGTGGAAAAAACCATCTCATATGATGGCAGCTCACACAATGATATAAATCACATTACAGAAGGTCAACTGTCTGCCTTAAACTGCGACTCGAATAATTGCGTCTTTTTCTTTCCACTGGCAGCTTTCACCCTGAAGGACATTAAAAAGATTTGCAAAACCATGCACAGATCACCACAAAGGCACCTCCACCTCCCAAACGAAACATGGGGCTGCCTAGAACCAAACAACACGGCTGCCCAAATGGCCGGAGCAAGGAGCAAAGTGTTTCATGCATCTTTTGAAATTATGCTCTGGGAATGTAATGAGCAGTGTCAAGCTGGGGGATTGCATTTCGCTGGGTAGCAAAGTGAGCAGTGCAGTGGTTCTGAATGCCGACTGAATACACTTAGTATCTGAATGCCGTATACTGAATATGCTTTTGCCTGGCAAAGATATTTGTAAGAAACAAGGCATCTCCATGTGTTGCTGCTGCTGGAAAGTACTGTGGGTACTCCTAGATACCAAGTTAGATGGATCCTTAAACCAGCCAAACATAAACACCCTTAAAAGATCAGTCCTTATTAGGCCTTCAAGACAAATACTCCAAATCATCAGTCACACCTGAAAATCCTGGCTTTCAGTCTTTATGATGAAAAAAGATGTTAAAATAAGAGGTGTAGCAGCATCTCATCTTAACCAGCTCAGTCTGCCATAAGAACACAAGCATAGCCACATTGGTTTGGGTCAAGGGTCCACATAACTTGGTACGTAACAGTGGCCAAAGTAGACAATAAGGCAAGTACACACCCCAACCCCTAGCAATCCCATTTTATTCAAGATATTTTCTGATAGCGCAATTTGTATTTTGGGGGCTATAACCTGGCTAATGCACCAGGTACAAACCTAGCAGGAAGGAGGCAGGTCTCACCTAGGGCTGTTGCATGCATCCCATTCCTCCCCACCCACCTCCTTGGCTCATTCATCTTTGCAGCCCTGCTCCCAGGTGTTGACAAAGCTGGCATGTCCAGCCACAGTAGCTTTTCACTGATGGCTGCTAATACCTCAGCAACCCGTGCCATGTGGTTAGAAAAGATTGCAGAGCTCTGAAGTTCATAAAAATTCCTAGATTATTAGTTTAATAATAAGTCTAGTCTTTCCATGTCAGTACATTATAGACCCCCGGCTAGGCATTTTAAATCCAGGACTATGAGAGAATTTTGTAAAGTCTCCAGCCCACAAGCATGTTTTTTTCTTTGAGAAAGAGGAAAATTAATAAGACAACCTAGAGAATGGGAATAAGTCCAGGAGACAAAGCAAAAGAATGAGAGGGAGGGGGGAGGGGGGAAGTGGAAAAAAGCCAGAGGGAAAAAGATGGAGGCTGATAAATGGCTCTGTAGAAAGGCATATTGAAACTTTGTTTACAATCTCATGGTACCAAAGCATGCAGTATTAATAGCCTTCGACACCTTGTAAACTCAGCAAAACTAATTTTGCAGAAAAGAAGTCCTTTCCCAGAAGTCTCCTCTTGCTTAACACGCATTTTCTAGGGCTGACATGTCCCCTTTCATCACGACAGCAGAAAGGATGTTGGAAGGTTTGCCAGGACGCCTGGGGTAATGCCCCGTGTACTCTTGCAAAGGCAAAACACAAAACCAACTCCATCAGATCTTTAATGACCCCAACCACCCCATAACACTCTACTGGGACAATGGGTCCAGAGGCAAACTCGTAAACTCCACTTGTGAGGTAGCAGTCATTAATGTCCCGATCTGATGGATAAAGAAGCTGAGCAGGGTAGTCCAAGGTCACACAGAAAGCTGACGTCAAAGCCGGGACAGGAGCAGGGGCTGCATCCTGTGATCCTGACAGAGCCCATGCCGAAGCACAGACTGAACTGCAGTGTGCTCCTTTACCACCATATTCATGCAGCTTAGGAGGCATGGCCACACTGGTGTACCCAGACTGAAGTACCCTTTCCTACTTCATCAACTCTACCAAATGTGTAGTGTTAGACCATACCCATGGTCCAAGGACCATGGACCTTCCAAGGACCTTCTGGCCAACTCACTGCTCACCATCAGCCCCATCATGTCCAGGGGCCCTTGGGGGTAAAAGATGGTGGCTGGGCACAGTGAGTCACCCCTGTTCCCCATATGAGAAGGATATGATGGGTAGCATGCACCAAACTTGTTCACTGGTGTACCCCAAAGCTCAGCTAAAAGCCCTACCTGGTCAATGGCTTGCCTAAAAGCAGTCTGGGCTCAAGACATGGCACAGCTTTGCCAAGTGGAGCCATCTCCCAGGTCTACTTCACACTCCCTCATGCCAAGGTACGGCAGACCTGTACAGTTTAGCATAGCCATGAGAAGGAACCATCTTTGGGTCACCCCCACCCACATGTGATGTCCCCCTGAAGGACAGAGGCAATGTTCCCACCAGCAGTGACTGTGGGGTACAGACTTAAAAGGTGCCATCCTCGCTGATCCTGAGGATGCACAAGGCTGAAACAAGAAGGTGTTTTGATGGGATTACGCAGGAACACCAGCACAGAGGCAGGGAAAGGTGTAGAAATAGTTTCTACTAAAAGCTTTTAGTTATAAAATGACCATTTTCCCCCAAAAGAAACTTTTTACATGAAATTTCCCCTTGTTAACATTCTCTGTGATAATTTTTTCATGGAGAATTTATTCATTCAGTCTTAAAATTTTCCATTCCTCCTGCTCTAATGAATATTTCCCTATACGTTATGAAACACCATTAGAAAGAGAACAAGAAAAGCTACCCCAGATTAGTGGGAATGGCAACCATCTGCACTGTGGGAAACTGACAACAAGGGTCCCATTAGAAGCTGGTAAAGCAGGATTACCGGCTTCCCTGCCCTCCCCAGGCTTGGGGTGATCACCTATTCTGGGGCTGATACTTGTCTGTCTTTGGTTTTGGGAGTATATTCTTCTGTGGAATTGAGAAATCATGAAGCAAATTTTCATTTTTCATTTTCATTTTGAGGCAAATTTTCATCAAAAAAAGGCTGAGTTTGAGGGAACTTCTTGGGCACGGCAGAATTTTCTGATGAAAAGCTTTTATGGGGGAAACACAAAGCAGGTTCTAACACCGCAGACACAACATCTTTGTATGCCTCCCTCTTCCGAAAAGGAGACAGAGGCACTTGGTTCAAGAAGGAGCTGCCCTCAAGGTGCCTCCTTTCAAGGGACAAGGGACTGACTTCAGCAAGCTGTCAGGAGATCCAGTTTATGGGCCATTGTCCGCCTCCAGTTACAGGTCATTCTTACCTCCTACCGCTGGTAACATGAGCTAGAGCTCCCCAAAGAGGGACAGATTAGCTGACAGCCGTAAAAGTCAGTCTCGGAGCATGACCTGGCCATGCCACCCCTGCCACGAAAGCCCTCCCTCCGGGCTCCATCACCTGGCTGTGAATCTCACATGCTGGTCAATGTCTCAGAAGACACCACTTTTCCCCCTCCCCGGTCTCCAGTAAAGTTTGGCTAGTGACTTTCTGACCCTTTCGGTAGCACAGTGAGTGTCAAGAACAAAATCAACTATCACCCTCTCCAATGAAAACAAAACAAAGCAAAGCCATCCATACCCTGTTCCCTGTCCCAGGTTCTCTGAAGGTCACGGCAGTCCTGCAGAGTTTAACCCTCCCCTTTCCACCATCCCTGCAACAGCACAATAGGCTCCGCTCTGTAATAAGCTTGACTCAGCAGGCAGGAGATGCACCAGTTCCTGGGTTGAAAGGTTCTTGCACAAACTGGATCAGTTGAGTCCTTTTCCAACTGTAAAGATCACTGCTGGGGCTTAGTGGTTCACTGGTGAAAAACAAAACAAGCAAGCAAGAAGCTATGCAGGACTCTCCCTCCAACTGGAACCTTAATCCCGATTCTTGTCTGGTTTCAAAAATGCTGAAGAGTTGGCCCAGACTTGGAAGCAGTTAAGTGTGCATTCTATGGAAAGTAATATTCATGGCCCACATGCTGACTCAACCAGAGCATTCAATTCTGCCAGCTCTTGGGACGCTGGCTTGATTAGCAAGTACATTGGGTAGGATGTATACTCATTAAGCAATATCTTCATGTGCTTGCTGTTACTGCAGGGACAGTGAAGTCTGTAATGACAGAGAGAAGCAGCGTTAAGACACAGAGGGAAGAGTTCATCCAGGGCATTTGCAACAGAGCAGTGTTGATTACAGTCAATACTCACCCTTGTTATGACAGCATAGGATGGGAATGAACACCTAGCAGAGGTTAGCTGGAGAGAAGGGCATGAGAGAGAAATCCTGGTCACAGAAGAGATGCTGGGGCAGAAGATAGACAACCTTTGGCCTGCAAAATCCAGACAGAGTGGAGGAAGTTTGAGGCCCCTACAAGCCACTTTTTGAAAGGAGTCACAGTGTTTTCTCCGTGTTGCAAAACCATGAGACATGCAAGAACACTAAGAAAACTATAAAAAGATGAAACCACCTAATCTGCTCCCAGTAATAATGTAAACATGAATCTATAACAGGACATACACACTTCCACTGCTCAGCTCCAACACAGATGAAATTTGTTTATATTTTGGGGGGACTATATGGGAAACAGAGATTTCCAGCCTTCTGAGAACTGACCTGATGAAACTGGGAAGGTGTCCAAAAGCATCTGCCGTGTCAAAGGAGGGTGAAGGAGGAAGCTTGGGGAGATTTTGGCATGCAGAGCTGGTTGAGGAAGACTTCCACAGTGCTGCTGGGATATATAGTTCAAGGGCAGCACAATAGGCTTGTGGCTTCTCCCACCTGCCTAAGACCTGGCATCCAGCTTGGCAGCGGTGGAGCTGATATTCTCATGAAGGACTCGAGATGAAAACACACAGGATTTAACATTTAATGAGATGATTGTTAAATGTAGCTGGAATATGAACTGATGAGAAACACATTGATGTCTAACCAGCAACAGAGACTCGTCCACGGCTGTTCTTACAGTCAAAGTTAAACGTTTTCGAGAAACAATCTGTGCATGGTCCTGAATTTCAGCATGGGGTCAGGCTGGGAACTGGTGATGTTCTGCTCTTCCGACTGGCAGCACAGCTCCCACCTTGCCCCAGATGAGCTGGCCCAGCCTCTGTTGTCTCCTCAGTTGAGAAAAGGAGGGCATAGCAGATATTTGTTAGGTGCTCCAGACCTGCAGCCTTTGGAGCTGCTCCTGAAAACTGGTAGAAAGGAGATTCAGCCATTGAAAAGCTTGATCAGAGTCTCCCTTCAGATTTCCAGGAATCCTCAGCTGCCTTTGGACTGACACCCTTTGCCACGGAATAGGGAAATGTCACCGACTGTAAAAAGCCACTCTATCCATTTTCTTTGCTGTCAGGCCCACCAAACTTCAGGTTTGGAGCTGAGACAGCTATCTTAGAAACACGGCGCCTACTCTGGCACCTACAACTTTGCATCAATATCCTATGAAGCCTGTGGTATTCATAATTCTGAGCAAGGACACAGTGTAACTTCAGGTCTAGCCCTGCTTCACATGGGATGAAGTCAGGTCTTCAGTCCTGCCCAAAGACTGTTGCATTCAATAACCTTGCAGTCCATTAGATTGTGCAGGGCCTTTAACCAAAAGCCTACCCTTTCTTGCCCTTTACCTTGTTTTCCACTTACATGAACTATGTTAAAATATGTGTTAAAATATTTGTTCAAAACGTGCAGCTGTGGCACCTGGGGACGTGGTTTAGGAAGCCTGGAGGTGTTGGGTTGGCTGTTGGACTTGATGATCCTAGAGGTCTGTTCCAACCTTAATGATTGTGTGATTCTATGAAAATGAGTTTCTGATCTTCTCTCAGCAAACCTCTGCAGTGATGCCAGCTTCTGATGAGCATCTGTGGCTCAGAATCAGGAGGAGTCACATTGGGTGTCACCATCTCATCACATCCAGTTAGGGATGTAATTCACCATTAACCCTTCATTTCAAGATCTACCTCTTATGTCTGTTCACGAAGTAAAAATCTCATCCCAAAGCCTATCTCCTCTTTCAATGATTACCTGAATACCTCAAAATGTGGTGGGTTTCATGCTTTTATGTGGAGCAGGTATTGTGGTTTAACCCCGGTCAGCAACTAAGCACCACCCAGCCGCTCGCTCACTCCCCCCACCCCTGTGGGATGGGGGAGAGAATCGGAAGGGCCAAAGTAAGAAAATTCGTGGGTTGAGATAAGAACAGTTTAATAATTAAAATAAAACAGTAATAATAATAATATAATGAAAAGGAAAATAATGAGAGAGAGAGAGATGAAACACTGGAAGAAGAGAAAAAAAAACAAAAACAAAACTAAACAACAAGTGCTGCAACCGCTCACCACCCGCCGACCGACGCTGCTGGTCCCCAAGCCACGATCGCTGCTTCCCCCGGCCAACTCCCCCAGTTAATATACTGGGCATGACATCACATGATATGGAATACCCTTTGGCCAATTCGAATCAGCTCTCCTGGTTGTATCCCCTCCCCTCCCGGCTTCTTGTGCACCTGGCAGAGCATGGGAAGCTAGAAAGTCCTTGACTAGTGTAAACACTACCCAGCAACAACTAAAACATCAGTCTGTTATCAACATTATTTTCATATTAAGTCTAAAACACAGCACTATACTAGCTACAGTGAAGAAAATTAACTATCCCAGCTAAAACCGTGACAGCAGGGTAAAAGAATCTCCGCAGCCCCTTCACCACCAAGGGGCTGCCCCAGAGCCCCAGAAATGTGCAACCCCAAGGGACTGGGAAGTTTTGGAGTTTCAAACCTTTGCTACACGACTCCCACGGCTCCTGCTTTGAAAGGTTAAGAGCAGCCTGGCCAATGACCTGCAGAGGACCTGGCAACATGGGAGTCCTTGCAGACACCCATGGACTGCAGGGACTTCTGGGGAAGAGGGGAGCTTAGGAACTGGGGCTTCTCTGGTCTCAGCTCCAGAGCAGTCAATTTGCCCAAGATGTGGGATCCTGGAAGCTGAGGACTCCCGTCCCAACCCACCAGGTGAAAAACTGAGCAGGATGAGCTAGAAACATGCCAACTTTCCATCAGGTCCTTGATGAAATCCAACTGTCTCCATGGATCATTTAGATTTCAGCTGTGGGATCTATGGAGGTATTGTCATGGCAGGAGGTATGGATAAAACTGAGGCAAAAGAAACAAACTAACAATCTCCTGTAAACAAAGAAAAAAGATAATATCTGAGGATTTAAAGGGAAATAATTAGCACTGGATCCAACCCAGGTCATTTATCTAAAAACCCACATACCTTGGGGGACTTCATCTGAAACATGTCTAGCTTTTTTTTTTTCTTTTCTGTTGTTTTAACCAGACTGAAGCCTACAAGACAAAGATTTGAGACACTAATAACTGTGGCTGATTTCTGCCTGGATTTGTTTCAGCCCTCTGTCTCTTAATGCTAACCAGCAAAACGAAAAATAATTAATAACACTCAAAATTCTCCACGCTAAGCGTGAAGTGCCATTGTTTCCTTCGCATTCCTCGTGCTGATTCTGCAGGGCCCCAACCCAACAAAGCAATCAAATACATGTGTAACACTGACAGCCTGACTAGCAGCTTTGGCTCCAAGGACCTCGAGGCTCGTATTTCATCCAAAAAGGTGCTGGGCTATTAGTTGACGAACTGTATGGACATCTTGAACAGGTTCTTGCCATAGCTTAGAGTATGACCATTTGTGACTTGATCTTTTATGTGGGCTTCCATGTTTTCAAAGCTGGCCCTGATAATCCAGCCCTGAAGCTTTGGATGAGCTTCCAGAGTAGTTTCAAGGAGGGTATTGGTTGATGCAGAAAGAGTTATGGGGTCTTCTGCAAAGTTTCTCTTAGGTTGTGTCCATATGGGTAAAACAAACAGCACCTGGGATTATTCCCAGGTGTGAGAGCTCCCTTCTCCAAATGGTTTAATTTTTAGGATGCTCTTGGCACCATTCAGGTCTGGACCACCAGACGGCTTCATGGACACCTCCCAGGCACAGCTCAGGAGGTAGCACAAGCCAGGGACTCCAAACAGGCAGTTTGAAAGCAGCCAACCGATTTTGGAAAGCAAGGAGGAATAGCAATATGGACACAAGCCCTTCCTTGCCTTGGAAGGCCTCAGGGCTGGAGATCAGCACTGGGCACATTTAATTTACTGGTATAGACCCAGTGACTAAATTGTTCTTTTACCCTCTCTGTTACCCAGTGGGAACATATCATGTGGCAAAGATGTTTATAAACCTTCATCCATCTGGAAGTCGTTATCTCAAAATGAAGTTTATTTGAAGAAATTGTATTAAATGATTACATGTTATTTTTGCCTCAGCTAGAGACCAAACTGTTGTACCATTGCTGAGAGCCTCTCTTTGGTCCAGATTTGTTTTAATATTTTATCTAGACTATCAGCATCAGGGTATGGCAGCTAATTTGGCTGCTTTGCTACAGTTGTCTGGTGGTCGGATGTAATTTATTAAGAGCTTGACTCTTTATTTAGGTTTATTTGTTACTGTTTCTCTTCTCCATCTTCTGTTAGGTCTGTATATTACCCGTCTAAATTGTCTCTTTATTTATTTTTTGCATTTCGCAGTGAAGATTTGAAACACATATTAAAGTCCAGAAAAGAAAGTGAACAAGACTGCTAAAAAAATATCCCAGATAGGTTGCCAAAATATTGTCACTTGTGTTGTGTACTGGGAAAAAGCTGGACTAGACAGTTGTGGGGCTGATTCTGCTCCCAATGAAAAGAAAACAGGGGGCAAAACCAGGGAGGACTAAAGCAGAGCATTGACCTTCATCAAAAGCATAGATTTGGAGTCCAGAGGTTGATTTCTATGATCATGCAATCATAGAATCATAAAATAGTTTGGGTTGGAAGGGACCTTAAAGCTGATCTAGGGACAGCCCCAACTCGATCAGGTTGCTCAGAGCCCCGTCCAACCTCACCTGGAATGTTTCCAGGGATGGGGCATCGACCACCTCTCTGGGCAACCTGGGCCAATGTTTCACCACCCTCAGCGTAAAAAAATATCTTCCTTATATCTCGTCTGAATCTCCCCTCTTTTAGTTTAAAACCATCACTCCTTAGCCTATTGCAGCAGGCCCTGCTAAAAAGTCAGTCCCTGTCTTTCTTACAAGCCCCCTTCAAGTACCAAAAGGCCGCAATATGGTCTCCCTGGAGCTAATCTTACTGCAGACCTCCATGCCACTGATTGATAATTCATGATCAAGCAAGAGCATGCTTTTTGAAGGGAAAAATAGCTGCTTGGTTTAAATATGCTAACTAGTGGAGAGTGAGATCATCCCCTGCATTTATGTTCAGTTCTGGCTCGTTGTCTTGCACATGCTGCCTCTGCAGCCTGCCCTTTCCAACCCATCTGCACCACCGAACCCTTGTGCAGGAACCTCTTTTCCTCTGATCTTGACAAACGCCATCCCGTCCCGCTGATATTCATCCTGAGCGAGTAGCTCTTTGATCACGTCTCTTCCTCTCCAAGCAGCTGTCCTCGGATTCCCCCATCTGTGCCACATCCGACGTGAGCCGGCTCTCCTCCGTTTCAAAGCCTGTCATCTCTCAGTCGGCATCAGGCGTTCCCTGATGCCAGGTTTTGCATCTGCTGCCCATTTCAGGTTTCTCAGACGTATGCCTCTCTTGGCCAGAGCTTGGATTCATCAAGGCACACAAGCAAATGAAGTTCAGGAGGCAGTGCTACTCAAGTGCTTTGATATCTGGGGCTGCTGGGATCCTTCCATGCCTCTCCCTGATTACATCTCAAGAAGATGAAAGGGGGAGGTTTTGGGGCCCATGCAGCAAAGAGGCACCATAAATGAGTGTGAACATGAAGCCCAAGACATGAAAAAGTTGTGAAGCGACTGACCTATTGATAGTTAGAAGTAGTTTTAAACCATGATGTGCTTCCTTTCTATCATTATTCCCCACTACAAATCTGACCAGTATGGCTGTTTTGTAGCAGAGCTCTTTTTTTTTCTTTTTCCCAAAGGTTGGAAGATCAAGAAATCTTTCTTTTTTTTCCTTGCACATCACAAATCTCACCCTGGGATCATGTCACGGACCAGAACCAGTGGTGTGCTTCCCTCTGGTCAGGGATCATCTCCCTCTGCTGTGTTTGTACTGCAACCAGCAAAGCAGACAACTTCTGCCATATATAAAAACAAAGTTCAACCATTTGCTTTTCTATCCTGTGGCCACACTTCCACTGCTCCATAGTGATTCCTTAACTCCTTAGTTCATTCCCTTTAACAAGCAGGATAATTGTCCGCCAGATCCTATGATTTGTATACTCTCAAGGTTTCCAAGTCCGTCCTTATCAGCTTAATTTTTCTCTTTATTTTTCTTGCTAATGACATATTTAGAAAGGAATTCCATATTCTGGTGGGTTTAGAGGCATTTATTAATTACATCCTGCTCTTTGTTTATTAATGAGTCGGGGTTCTCATTTTCCCCTGTTAAAATTGTAGAGGCCTTTTATTTCACTTTAGCCCTCACACACGTAACATTAGGTCATAAATGTTTCCTTTCTTATGCCCAGAGATTTTCACTATTAATTTAATTGACCAATGGCTCATCTCAAGTAGGGAACTGACTCATTGTGCACTACAGCTGTCAGCAAGTCAACTAATTGATAATATGCTCACTGGGGCCAAGCCCGGGATGGACTGAGATAAATAGAAAAGAAAGTCGAGACTGGATTTCTCCTGTATGTTTGCACAGCACCTAGCACAGCGCAGTCCAGAGCTGCCCCAAAGCTGCTAGGTGTTACCACAATAGAGATAATAATAAATAATAAGATATAATAAGAAATAAATAATAAGAAATAATAATAAATGGTGGAGGTGATGTATGAAAAAGATGGGAAAATGTTTCCACAAAAACACAGTCTAGCTGTTTCCATTTTCCAAGTGTTCATATGACCCATTTTCCACATGACATTGCAAGTTCTTCTAAAGAAAACTCCGGTTGTACTTGAGAAACATGTTCTCTGGTTAAAAAAAAAAAAAAAAAAAGATTGACGGAGATGTCAGAACACGGTCAGATTTGTTGGGATGATGGGCACAGAGGGAGCTCGTCTGAAGTGAATGCTACAGATGAAAAAGATCGGCATTGCCCTGGACCATGAGTCCCTTTGGTGATCAGTAGCTGCAAGCGAGCTAACCAGGCTGCCCAAAAGCCTGCAGCAGAGGAAATCAGTCACAAACTGACAATGAAGCCATCCCTTCAGCACATCAGCAAGGCACTCAAACATAGGCCCAATGTTGGATGCCATGGGGCAACAACGTCCATGAGCATACAATCAAGCATCCTCCAAAGCGCTTTGCTGATGCCAAAGGTGTTGCATGCCCACATGAGATGAAGCCACGTGTGCCCTGACATGGGTTCATCAGTGAGGTGGGATGAAGCTGTGCTTCCCTGCACCAGGGTAGAAAGCCTAAGCTTAATGCAACTCCCCATCCTCCCCACCATCAACAGAACAATTTGGAAGCCAGAGCCAGATCCCATGTTGGGGCCATCTGCCCTAAGGTTGGCTCTGTACCTCTTCAAGAAGAGCTGAGTAAATGTGATTTTGGAGGATATTAGGATGTCAACAGAGAACTGGCCTACAGCTCTGGGGATGGTGAAAATGGGGAGAGGACCAGTGAATCTGCCATCTGCCTTTGCCAGTTTTTCCTCTCAGTCCTTCCCGGCCCTCTGGCCCTCTCCAGATGTGTCATATCTTACTCATTGTGCTTCAGACGCAGACAACACCAGGTTTCTCCGCCGTCAGGCTAGAGCAGCCCAAGAAAGCCCCTTGTGCAGCCCAAAACATGTCCTCACTGCACCATGGGAGCTTGGAGACCATCTGACACATCAGAGGAGACACAGCTTCAGGAGTCTGCTCTTCCGCCCGTTTTTCTCTCCCTTGGCTGAGAGCTTCCTCCTTTAGACTAGCCCTTTGATTTATTGTACTTTTGTACTTCTGAGCACCTGGAAAGTGTTTTTGTCCCGTTAATTTTGACTTGGAAGTTTCAGTGTTTCTCAGAAGAAAAATAAATCACTCAAGCTGGGAAGACGCGCCCCACACAACCTCCTCCCTTCTCCGGGTCCCCCCTCTCCTGCCTTCCACTTTCTTTTCCCTCCTACTGTTCCCTTCCCCCTCTTCCGAGAGGGAAGAGGGGGTGATAAATGTGCCACGCAAGGTATGAACTTCACATACCAGGAGCAACGAGGTAATCCTATCTGTCCAAACATCATTTTGCTGAGCAAATAATAAATAAATAAAGTCTCCGCACCCAACACATTTCCCATTGCTGGAGATGACGACGGTCGTCCCAGGAAAGAGGGCAACCATCTGGAGGAGTCTAATCCCAGCAGTGGGTCTGCCTCCACTGCTAAAAAATTTGGCCCCCAGAAGTTTGAAACATCTCTGGATGGTCAGTGTTGGGCTGAAATTGCATTTCCTTTAAGGTCTCCCCAAAGGTGATTCTTCTAACCCAAATGTCTGGAGTCTCTTGCCATTGCAGTATTACTTCTCCCACTCTCCCAGGTTGCCTCCTAGCTTGCTATCTTCCTCCTTGCAAGGCTACAGTAGCACTCACTGGTCTTCCTGAACAGACAACATACCCCAAATCATCCTTTTCCTATTTTATCAGGCACAGGGACACAGCAATGAAATGTATGTACTCTTGGTTTCTGTGGTCAGTCTCATGCCCCTGCCCCAATCCTCCAAGAATATTGATTCCTTGCTAAAATCCTGTCATGTAAGTTAAATGCTGCTGATGTCTTCTACCAGGATAATTCCTGCTCTGCACTGGAGCCATTACTCCTTTGCTTTAAGATATTCACTAAAGACTCATTGATTAGAATCTTGTAATATCCTCCCTTCCCTCACCACTTGGACAACTTGTTCAAATTTCTTCCAGTGATGAGCACATGATGGACAAATTAGACACACTTGGCACTAAAGGAAGTGCTTCAAAAATCTATGAAATATTTGTCTAATTGAGACTTGGTTTAAAAAAATTAAATTTATTTTAAAGATAGCTTCAATCCCCAAATTCAGACCTGGTTTAAGGTTTTCCACAATTTGCTTCTCCTTTCAGTGTAGGAAATACAGTGAGGCTGAGCGAACTTGTGAGTTCACTTCACCATTTTATTATATAACCTTTTTTTTTTTTTTCCCTCTGGAAATTTGATTTATGTGATCATTCAGTCTGTCATCTATATGTCCCCCACAGATTTCTCCACCTGTTGATTTTTCACACCAGCTTTGACAGACAGCTGAAGGTCTCCAAAGAAATTATGTTCCTATTTCCACATAAAAATAAAGATTCAGAGAAAGGAGTGATTTCAATCTAAACATTTTCTGCTTAATTTTTATCCTATTAGCTGATTTCTACAGGGCAGGTGATGTACATAGCAGATTGTAGTAGACAAATTGTACAAAAAACCCAAGGGAATTCTAAAGGTGCAACAGAAAACAATGGGCAATCTTAAAATAAATCAGTTTAACAAGCCATCAACCTTGAGACATAAATCTATAACGACCAGACTCTGCTTGCTGCCATTCTTTGTTCTTCTAGTTTCTGTCTGGATTTGAGTCCACTGAAACCCTGCTAGAAAGGTAATTCCCTCTGGTATTTCCAGGCTGTCTAGAAATATCTGAGTAGAAAGCATTGGAAATTCTTCCAGAAAGCACATTTTCACATGGTTTCCGTTTGTATTTTGCATGCTGCAGTCCCTCGATGCAGTGTGTGCATCACAACCAGGAGGCAAAACATTTCAAAACAGTAGTCAGCCCAGCACAGAGGCCAGAGCAACCAGTGCCAGGTGTGTTAAAACTGGTGGTGACTTCAAAACCACCACCTGTCCTGATGGTGACATCTTTAAAAAAAAAGGACACTTTCCTCTAGAGCGGAGATTTGAATTGCTCAGTGATGTCATCAAGAGCATATTTAGGACATATCTCAACCCAGACTTTGTCAGTAAGTTAAATGAATTGCATCACCAAGTGCCTGCTTCTCTCCCTTATGCTAAACATAAAAGTAATGAAAGTAAATGGCACCAAAAAAAAAAGAAGTTATTCCAATAAGAAAATTGTAAAGAATCCAAGTCTTCTCACTTTATTTTCTGATACCCTTGAGAAGTTACCACACAGCATTCAAGAGCATCAGAAAGAAGAGTCTTGTTCAATTCCAGAAATGCAGCTCAACAGAACTTCATTTTAGTACTGTCCTGACCAAATTCCACTGGACTGAAAGGATTTCCTGGGCAAAACCAGCCTAGGAGAGCAAAAAAAGCAGGCAAGCGTATTTTATGAAACAAGACAAGCATGAGTGCTCTACCTGCAGTGCCGTGAAGCTGCACGGAGGATATTCCATTCCAGAGGGATGTGGGGAATGCGGTAGGTTGCATGTCAACGGGGGTGCTGGAATAACACTACTTACACACTACATTGCTAAGGAGACCCACTTGGGAAAGCACAATAAATAACATGACTACTTAATAGCTCTGTAGTGCCTTTCATCTGAATATCTCTAAACACTGTATAAACATTTGTTAGAACTGCTCCTAACCCCAGGCAAAGTCGCACTATCTTTGCCATGTGGCAGATAAGGAAATTGAGGTTACATTATTTCCAGGAGCTTGTGACAGGCGCCAGAGTAACAGCCAAGAGTCCTGTCACCTATTCCCCTTTGCCCCATGGGAACGATGGAAAAATGGGAATGGAGGTCCGAGTCTATCGTAAGCCCATACTCAAGTCAAGGGACACTCCAGGGATGGTTTCTTTTGTCTCTCCACCAGGGCTAAATCAACAACAATGCAGGGAAAAAATGGAAGATATGAGGAGAAAAAGCAAAGAAATTGCATAATAGAAACATGGTCAGCCCGATGCTTGGTACGTTTATAAATGCTTGGAGCTGGTAGATATGACCCCAGACCTACAGGACACAAATGTCCTCCTATGTTGGAAGGTGGAGACCATGGGGAATACTCCAGGGCATCAGCTTGCACTAGATGTCCACGAGAAGGTAGATGAGCCCTTGATGTCTGAACTAGGTGTATGGAGTCTGCTGTAGTGCAAAGAAGAGGCAGATCTGAAGCACAGATCACCCGACCCCAGCTGTTTGCCTTGGTATTGGATGAATAATGCCAGGGTGAGTCTGGTCCTTTTCACAGACTGTAGCTGGCATTTAGATGATGAATCTAAATAGATATCAACTGCTACACTGAAGACACCTGAATTTGGGCAGACGACCCCTACCTTTCACAGCAGGACTGGGATTAGAGAGTGCCTGTCCTTTAGACCTACCCATACCTCATGTGTTGGAGCCGGGAACAGAAATAACATAAGATGAAGGGGCAACCGTGAGAGACATGTAGGGGTAGCTTTAGCATGAGGTACCTTCATGGAGGTGTCACCAAATGCACAGGGTGCCTGCACTTCCATTATATGAGAGGCCAGACAAAAAGACTGTGGAGCTCAGAGAACTATTCACCTGGGACAGGATCCAGTTGCCCAGCAGAGATATCTAGTCATTTGAGATGCCCTGAGAGTACCTGACCTGGGCTCTAGCTGGTACTGCAGAAGGGCAATAGGCTTTCATAAGCCTTTGGTTGCATTTGTGGGGTTAATCTTAGACTCTCTAGGCATGCCCTAGGCACTAAAGCACCACTAAGTGCTTACATTTAGCCAGCTGGATATCATCTGCAGGAACAGTTGGTTAAATAGATCTCCATCAACTGCAAAAGCAGAATAGACATCACAGAGGCACCTAAGTTTACATGTCTAGGTCTGAATCACACCACACCCCTCAAACCTACACATTTATGAGTCCCTTAGGCCAAGAGCTGGCAGCAGCCAAGAGTCCACACCTGGGACACTCTGAACTGAGCAGTAGGTTGGCACCAGTTTGTGACAATGACAAGAACTTTATTAAACAGTTGTGAGCTGTGAAGCAGCCTTGGCTTCCACAGAGATCACCAGGAATTGAGGGAAACTCTTTCCAGCTCCTAGGATAAGGCCCATCCATGAAGGACAGCCCTTGCCTTTGTCCGATAGCAATGCCAACATCTGAGTAAGCAAAGACCCATGAACACCAACCCATTTGCTTCAAAGTCATGGCAGTCCTCTCTTCCCAAGCCCCGACTATAATGAAACAGTCTGTTAACTCTAAGTTGCTATTTATTTTAATGAAAAAGAAGAGGAATTCAGATTGTTATGTTTTCTGACCTATAGCTAGCAACACATAACCCCCACTCTCCCTTTGCAGCTCTAAAGCGTTGATGTTAGTGTAATGCAAGATCCTGAGGAAGCGATTCCTCACAAATATTATGATGGGGTTGTCATGTTGCAGTCCATGTGGAGTGATATACAGACTGAACAACAAACTGTCCTGCTGGGACCCAGCCCCGAAAGATGAGTCTGCCTCTCACAGTCTATTCTGCACGTGCCAAGGGCTGTTTCTTCAAAGCGACTCCTTCAGGGACCATGAGGGAGGAGGCACTGGGGTGCAAGAGGAACAGACAGTCCTCTCTCAGGGATGCAATGACCTGTTACCATTCGCTCTAAATCAAGCAGTAAAAGATGGTTGATGGGGGTCTGTTTGGCTGAAGATGCTCTGCCCAAAGGAGGAAAAAAGGCGAGGGAGGCATGGGTTGGTTTGTGTACAGGTGGAGATTTACTTGGGAGTCAAAAGGGGCTTCCCCCCACTGCTTTTTACTAAATAGTATGGGATTTCAGGGGCTAGTCTGGTCCTCCTGCACTCATCCCTCCTCACGCAGGCAGTGCCCGGTGGAGGTGGCTCTGTCTGTATAAAGAGAAGTTGAGCAGCCCAGAGGAGCCCTACTGACAAATTTACACTCGTTTCAGACACAAAAGAAACATCAGAGCTCCAGCATCTCTTAAAAACAAAGACACCTGCTTTAATGATATCCATGTCCAAGTCCGGGGGAGCTTTACGGGAATGTCTCCCACTGAGAAACAACTGTAATACCAAAACTCCCGCCAAACATTGGAAATCAGCTCTTCCAAGACTGGCTATAAACCTGTGGCCTTGTCCAACTTCTTTTTATATTTATAGAAATTAAGGAAGGAAGAAAACTCCAAAAGCCCATCTGGTTGTCTCCTTCCTCCTCTCGGGGAAGATTCCCACCCCTGGAGTTAATTTCTGTTCCCTAGGACCAGGCTTTTGATTTGGCAGCTTGCAGATCACATCCAGCCTGCCAGATACCACGGTGGACTCCTCTGTGCAGCTCCAGAGCAGACAGCTTGGGGAGCTACCATGAAGGTCCCATAACGCTGAAATCCGCTCCAGCCAGACCTCTTGTCTCCTGGACAGCAGTGTGGGATCAAGGACAGCCCCGAGCTGCAGCAGGACCCAGCAGCTCCACCACTGCCTCTGCTTGGTCCACACAGAGGGAAGCCCTCTCCTCCCACCTCAGGGTACCCAGGCATCCCAGGGCAGCAGCTCAAGACCACCTGGAAGACCCAGAGCATCAGGGACTATCTTCCCATTTCCAGCTGGAGTGAGCCACCAAACTCCTTTCTTGGATCCCAGGACCACCGTGATTGCATTTCAGCAGGCACTCCAAGCAGGACCAGGCTGCTGGTGCCGCAAAGATGCACAAAAGGCTGTGGTCCCTCTCCCCACGGCTCAGGCATTCCTCTGGCTGCTGGTGCTTTTGAGCTGCAAAATTACCTCCCATGAGAGCGCTCCAAAACCAGAGCATTTGTGCAGCAGGCTTCTCCGTGAGCACGTTTTCTCCAGAGGCATGAGGCACGCATGCCTGGGGGCTCTGCTGCTGTGGGAACCTTCAGAAGCTAGCAATGTCCCAGTCTCTCTTAACCTTGTCTGTGGCACATTACAGTTGGTGTGTTAGTACTGACATGCTATAGGATGATTAGGGTGGTGTTTGGAGGGTGGAGAGTAAAGAATAAATGTTCTTTGTACTGGACCCCATTGAAAAGTTTTCTGTGAAAGCAGGGGACTGAACTCAGTGACGCTCCTTTCCAAGTTTCAGTCTCCTGTCCCAAGTTTCTCTGCCTCCCTGTACCCCTGTGGGGAATATAGTCACTGTACATCTCTTCTCAAAGCACCCACTGCCATCGAAGGGCCTTCACCAAGAGCCTTCCAGGGCTAAGTCTAATGTGTCTTGCCCCAAGGGAAAGGCGAAGACCAAACCACAACAATTCCTGCTGGGAATCCAGTTCTCCAGCCACTTCCAGCACAGCAGAACAACCCCAGCTCCGTGGTTTCCCTTGCAATTGATATTTTCTCTGCCATATGGACAAGAAAATATCTGCCAAGAAAATAATTATGCACTGACACGAAGGCAGCCCTGCAGGGAGCATTGAAATCTATGTGCAAGGACTCCAGATCCAAGGGAGAGATGGGTCTAATCCCCACCTCAGAGAGAGATGTCATTTGCAACCCTTTCTCAGGCCATAATCAGAAGCCTACAGTTCTCTGCTATGCCAAGACACAGCACCCCAAATCTCCTTTGTTGTACCTGTTTTTTGTTGCCTTACTATAGAAGAGTGTACGAGCTACAGCTGATTTCAAGGCCCTCAGCATCTAAGCAACACGTGGTCACACATTAAGAGAACATTGGTGTCTTGGAAGGTTTACGGTTCAAGCAAATGTCACAGGCAAAGGGCAAGAGGAGACGATGTGGAGGGCAGTGCACAGCTTCCCCACCCTCTCAGCAGATAGGTCCCCATTTCTCAGAGTCTTGCCCTGTTTGTCTGCTGACTTCTCTTCCATCACCTGACCCAGCTCTTGCTGAAATTATAGACCTGACCAGGTTCCCTGAAGTCTACCCCGTCAGCCAAGCAAAAGGAGAAACGCTGCTCTCAAAGTCAGGCTCACCTACACATATGCAGGAGCCATTGGAGGGAGAGAGCTCCTGGTTTGCCCACCTCCTCCTGTGGTCTGGAAGAAAAAGACCTGTGGAGGACAAAGTGGACCATAGCCCTGCACCTTGAAAGAGATCCCAAAGTCGGCTCTTCCTCAGCAACAGTGAGGTGCACGGGCACAGCTGGATCAAAGCTTCTCAGTGGCACAGGCAATGGTGAGGTTTGGTGCCCTCCGGATAGGGGGACGAGGTTGCCCCAGACCTGAGAAGGGGCCAGGGCTGCAGGAGGACAGGGGGACAACTGAGGGCACAGCAGCTGGAGCACATGGTTGTTTTTTTATCATCAGGATCCTCTTGCCATTGCCAAATGCCTACTGAGCTTGTTGGCAGAGCAGTTCCCTGTGACTTCTCCCATCCATAAGACAGATCACAGACTAAGCACCCTGACCCTCCCTGGCGTCTGAGCTGGTCAAATCAAGCACACATAAACCTGTCTCACCATCGTGATAGAGCCAGTTGTACTTGAGGACGTGCGGAGATACCACACGTCCATGTGAGGCTCTCTCTTTTCCCTTAGCTGTCACAGCAGAGATTACAGGTATCCACAGCATCTCTTACCTACACCATTCACAATGTGCAGTCGTTAATATCAATTTTTTTTTTTTCATAGAAACCACCACTGCCACCCTGAAGCAAGCACAAAAGGAAATACAGAAAAATCAAACAGCATGGCGAGCTCTAACTCCTTCTTCTGCAGAAATAGGATATTGCAACGGAAAAATATAAGTACAGCAACTCCATTGCTGAGAAATACTGAGGACTGCAATTTCTCTTTGCTGCCAAGGTTGGACAAAGGTGGGAGTGATTTGTTGCATCCTAAGAAGACAAAGTTTGTACAGCCACTCTTGGAGCATGTGGGAGGGAGTATATATCTGTCTGACAGACTGTCTGTTTTTCCTCTAGAAATTTTTGAGCCCCTTCACCAGTTTCCAGCTAATTTGACAGAAAAACAGCTGTCTCCAAAGTATTTGAGTTCCAACATGTTTTGTAAAGGAGGGAGGGAAAGAGAAAGAGAGAGGCAATATAAATGTCCCCACTGAGGAAAAGCAGTTATAAGGTTTCTGTCCTTATTAGACCCTAGAAGATCTATATTGGAGAAGCTGTGAACATCCCAAACACTGTAAAAGCTTCAGCAAGGTTCATAACTAGCAGATATTGGAAACCCCAAAACAGAAAATGGAAATTCTTTTAAATCAGGGTGCATTGCTACTCGTTGCTCAAAGCACAGCAATCCTTGCAGAGACCAGGAGTCCCCAGTGCTGATTGCAACAGGTTGAGCAAGCCCTAAGTGTCTCCTCGGCTGGCATTATAGGTTTATCATATCTCCTCTTGCTCTTCCACTTCCCCTTTACAAGTCAGGGACATTTTATCTCATCCTGCCAGCACGCACCTCCCCAGGAGCACTCTGCCTCCTCCTATCCACCACCCCTCTGCCGACCCCGGCTTTATCACTGGAGTCTGGCAGGACAATGCCGGAGTGAATTTGCACTTGTATCTCCTGCTGTTTGTTATGATGGCCTGGTGTATTTCTCCTGCTGGAGAGTTCATTTAAATTCTTACATTTCAAGCCTTTGTAGATGAGCAAATCCATCTGTCCTGCTCTGTTTTTCCCCTTGGAGCGCTCCAAGCTTTTCTGGTCCTGCCCCAGTCATGGTGTCCAAGTCATGCCTGCCTCATGGAGAGACAGGAAAGATTTGTGTCGTGTGTGTCTACATGGTCAAATTCTCAAACCCCATGGGTTTCCACATATCATTATCCCAAGGTTTTTGGCTTCCTCTCTTCCAGTTTTCAATATTCTTAACTCTTTCTTCCACTCTGCGAATAAACTAACTGCTGATCTACCAGAAAAACATCCCCACATCATGCTGTTGAGAGGTTGATAGTATTTGGGACATCAAAAAAGATCATTTCACCTAGGAGGACAAACAGGTGACACAAACCAATTCTTACTTTTTGATTGGATGTTGACTGTTTGTAGCAAATATCCACAAATATTCTGCTTCCCTCAGTGGTGTGAACAATCAAAGAAAAGGGGTGATTGCTTCAATGTCAGTATTCATGCAATGCTTGTGCCCCAAAAGCCCTGTTCCTCCGTCTTCCCTTAGCCTGTATCTCTAACACGTCTCCATTAGCTGGAGAAAATGAGGGAAGAAATGAGATTAGACCAGTATGAAAAAAAGAAGCAGAAATCCTGAAACAAGCACATATAGACAGAATTGAATCATCTTGCTGGTACAGTTTTGCTTGTGAAGAGGGATATGAGGGTTTTCTGAAAGCCACATGGAAAGTATATTGCTGGTATAGTGGTATCCTCTACTGGGAAAAACAGCAACAGAAACCTTATTCACTTGTTGGGTGTTTCAGTGAGGTAACTACGCTGCATTTTGCTGTCCCTAAGACAGGAGAGATGTTAGTTATTCTTTTCACTCAGCTGAAATATGGCCTCTTATGCAACTGAAGCCTTTACCTACATCTGTCATTGCCTTAGAGTTGCTGTTGATGCTCTCAACCGAATGCTTTCTAGCTGTCTGTAGACCACAAATCTCCATCCCTCCAATGGAGATGCATTTCTCGTTCTCCTTTTGCAATGGCTCAGGGAAACCCAGCCCTAGTTAATACACTCTAACTAGCACAAGAGTCCATGGACCCTGGCCTGGCAAAGGGTTGAATTTCAGAGTCAGGCTTCTGGAGATGACTAATCCCATCAGCTTCAGTAGTTGTGGCGTGTAGGCACTGCTCAGCCCCCAACCTGGATCACACAGAAAAGCCCTCACAGGATGTAAAACACAATACCACTGGGAGTATTTCCTGTGATGCCCTATTAAATTCATATCAGACTGAATCAGCTGGGGTAGCTCAGGGATTCAGGAGGAAAACACATAGAATGCTCATCTCCAGGATGAGCAAGAGGAGCGCATCCTTTCCAGCGACACAGGGACACACCATGCCTGAATTCTGCTTCCAGGCATGGGCAGGGAGGATCACAGACCCCCCCTTGGCTGTCCCTTCCCACACCCTCATGCAACAGAGAAGATATTTTAGCATGAAAACTATGCGGCACCAGGGAAGGCTGCCAAGACACCCAGGGAAACCTCCCCGCCGGGATGGGCAGTCTCTGTGCCGCACACCGGGGGTGGAAAGCATCCTTGTAATGACACTGAGCTTTCGCTAAGCTGAAAAGTGTAACAGGAGTCTCTGTGGGGAAGCACCAATTTATCAGTCTAACTGGACTGGAAATTCCTTTTCGGCAGGATCTGTTCGCTCTCGAACATGTGCGGCGCAGCCCCAGGAATGAGCAATGAACATGATATCTCTTTTATGTCTGCCATGGCAGTCGGCCTTTTAATAATAATAATAATTTAAAAAACCTGTCTGGTGACTTCAGAATGGTCTTCCTAGATATAAAACATACACAGAAACACTATGAGACGTTTGTGCTATTTACCCTTGAAATGCCCATATTCTGCCTCAGTTTACTTCAGGGTTAATTGGTCACATCTCTGAGATGCTGTAATGTTTGAACAGCAAGTTGTATAAATGCTGCACGTCATTCCCACGAGGGTGCAACTGAAGGACTCTGGTCTCCCATAACTTGAGTTTTCTGATGTCTAGCAAGGGTTGTGCACACACGTCAGCTCTTTCTTCCACTGGCCATCAGCAGGATTTCTTTCTCTTGCTTCCTTGGGTTCACAAAACACATTAGAAATTCCCTCTCTCTCTGGTTTAAACTGGCCAACAACCTTAATGGTTTTTGAAGAGATAAACAGACAGACAGACACAGTCATGTACATAACACAATTGCATAAATGGTGCTTTCTTAGGGAGCCAAGTAGAAAGCAAGCCAGATTACTTGAACACAAAATGCACTCAGAAAAGAAATCCTTGTGAAGGTGGTAAGGATTAAGCGGGTGCAAGGATAAACAGGCTGTGAGGGTAACTGTAACTCTTGGGTAAATTAAAATAAACAGTGATGCAAATATAGGTGATATCAGTCATAAGGATTGCAGAGTCTCAGCCAAGGCATTTGCATGCTGAGAGCAGAATTTGGCTTTAGATGAAAAAAATAGCTACTGGTCCTTCCGCGTAAATCACCATGGGTACATCCATCCTGCAGCACTGGGACACAGAGATCACAGCAGAGCTGTGCTGATAATAGACCAGAGAGCAGGGACGGGAAAGTAAAGAAGAGGCAAAACCAAGGCACCTTCTCTCTGTCAAGACCCCCATGTCGTCCCTGAGAGAAGTACAGTTGAGTCCCACCTCCCAAGCTCAGATGGGGAGCAAGGGTTTAGTCAAAGCACAAGAATTGGCCTAACTTATATCAGGACATGGAGAGATGGTGATGGATGCCATAACAAGGCTTATCTGAGGTTCTCTTGGTGCTCCTTTTTGGATTCTTGACATGGACCCAAAAATTAGTGTGGGGCTGCAATGGGTGTTGCATTCACCCATTCATCCCACCCAAGGGAGGGATGGAGAAGGCACAGGGAGAGGGCTACAAACCTTGCTGAAACTCATCTGGAGGCCTACAGAGATGCTGAACTCCCCTAAAGTGTGGCCATCAGGGGGTCGGGCAACATTAGCCGCACGGTCTGGATTGAGGAGAAGTCAGCTACAGGCACTTGCCATATTGAAAAAGGATTTGCAGCCAAAAAGGGCTGACTGGAGAACTCCCCTCCGGGACCATTTGCAGAATGAATATAATTGCCTGAGCATTTAAGAAAATAGAGATCCATCTTTCCATGTAAGTGGGCCTGCCGCTGGGAGGGGAAAGCTCAGGGAAGCAGCGGAATAAATATTGGTCCTTTGCAAAGCCGAGAGAAATCCACCAGCAAGGAGGGAGCAAAGTAAGAGAGCTTTGGGAAGCCTTTGCACATCAAATGAGAATTGCATCCCCTGATGAGCAAAGGTGTCGGGGAAGTAGATCGATGGGCAAACGCTCCAAACAGTAGCATACATCTCTCATAATAAGGCAGCAGAACTGCTCTAGTTTCCTGTAATCTGATAACCCACCAGAGGAAGGGGGAAAATGCCTTTAAATGGTGATTATAATTCCCGTCATGGCGTTTCCTGATGAAGTGGCCCTCCAACAGAATGTTACTATCAATCATGACTACTGCAGTAGCATCTTGAGGCTCCCATGGAGATCAGTACCTTCAGAGGGAGACCTCTGCTCTCCTGAAGGGCCTGCAGGACCCTTGTGGGAGGGAGGGCTCCACAGAGGTGAAATGAGTTGTTCAAGGCTTCCCAGCTGGGAGTAAGACCAAACCCAATCGCTCTGAGTTGTGGGACTATGTGAGCATCATGCAGTCAGAGCAGTGCTGGCTGGTGGGGACCTATGAAGGTCTCTAGCCCAACCTCCTGCTCAAAGCTGGGCCACCAAGAGCTTCCAGACCAAAATAGCAGCTCGCTGTTTCGGCATAGTCATAACAAACTGAAAGTGAAGATTGAAAAACATGACCATCAATGCTGTGTGTTATTATATAATGTCATGAACATCAAGCCAAGTGCTGGCAAGGGGCTGACTCATATTTTTGACCAGTCCAGGCTCTGCTGTACTGGCATTTCCTCCCATCGCTTCCTGGCCTGGGCACTTCATGTAACTTTTAGTTCCTCCCTTTTACCACTAATGTGTGGAAGAAATAACGATGCTCAGGGCTCTTTGTTTCTTTTCCCTCCATCATTGTGACAGGCAATTGTAATGCTCTTTCTCTCTGCCCAGCAAAATGTGTGTCTATGTATGTCCGTTGTTAGTGTTACTGCCATTTGTACTCCAGAAGTATCTAAGGGCCCGGCACTGGGTCCAGTGTGCCTTGTGCTAGGTCCTGTAAAAAAGGCTCCTTCCTCAAACAGGCCTCCTATGGCATCAGCTGGTGACCAGCACCTCGTTCCTGTCCTGAAGGACTAACCTCAGGTTTGCCCCATGCCTCCACGGTGCCCCTGATCAGCAATCCCCAAGCAGCACCATGGCTTGTCCCTCTCTCGTTAATCCTCCTTCACCAGGGAAGTGTGTTCAGGTGGGAACTTTCAGTCACCTTTGATCATATGAGCACAAAAGAAGATGAGAACCTAGCTGTACCCACCAACACATCATTGGAAATGAAGATGAGGCACGGAGACTGAGGTGCTACATGGCAAAGCCAGGCAGTTGAGGTAGCAACCATCCCACCCGGGATACGTTGATGTCCTCTGGACAGAAAAGCAGCAGGTATCCCAAGGTGCCTGTAGCATTCATCTACCTGCCTATCTCCTTATGGCTGAGCTGGACTGGGAGACCTGATCTCATTCCTGCTCTGTTTTTTGCCTTCCCTAAGTGGTGAATTCCTCAGAAGCAGGACTGTCTAGCTCAGCTGTAAATCTGTCTTCCGTGGAGCAAAGGAAGTGGTAGAGCAAGCAGGAGGAGGAAAGACGTCGTGGGTGCTCCAGAATAATCATTGGCACAAAGAAAACCCCATGTCCCTTCTCAAAATAAAAAGGGAATGAAGGAAAAGATCCATAAAACTCCCTTTTACAGCTCATATCATGGAGACACAGGTCCACCCAGGTTTCTGATTAATTAGGTACCTAATGGGTGACTGCTTTAGACAATGTGCAGGAACAGCTAATATAGCGAGCAACACTGAATCATAGGCCTGCAAACAGGCAGAACAAAAGCCCCAGATTGCTTTTTTAGTTTTTGTTATTAAATCATCTCTTCTAGAGAGAGTGTTATTTTAAGCCAGCTCATGGTTTCAGGCAGGAGGGTTGCCCAATTCAGATTTCTGCTCTGCAGCTGCAAACATTTCATTCTCAGCAGATCTACCTGAAGCAAAGGAAACTCCAGACCCTGGCAGCTCGCTGTTGGCTGCATGTTCCCAAGAGCCAGGTTTCCACCCACCACCCTGCTGCAAGACCAACACCTTTCCTGGTTAACTCTGGACTCCACAAGACGTGTTTTCCATCCTGAACCCACCACTGCCAGCTCTCGGTTGTGCTTGGCTGAGGGAAGCCAACCCCACTATCCTCTGGGTGCCTTGAGGAAGAATTTGGAGCAGGTCAACACAAAGAACCCATAGTGACACTGTCCCTCTTCTTAAGGTGTGTCCGGACTAGAAACCATACACAAATCACAACCCCAGTGACATTATGGACTTCCCCAAAATGATGATGAATGATACCGACTCTATTTGCCACGAGAGGGCACTTTTACATTAATTCTCACATCCCTGGCTCTAGCATGGAGTCTGCCCGAATACAGTTTGGTCACTGTGGGATCCAATATCCAACTTATTGGGGGAATTTATTTTGCAAGGACAGGGCTGTGTTGTGTTACTCGTTACATTACAGGGGAGACTGCAATAAGGGATATGGGTGCAGCTGGGGGTCTTGGAGTATCAGTTCTATAAGGAGAGAAATAATAGCAAAGAAAACCCCTATGGTAAAGGATGACACATGCAAAGAAAATTTCCTCAGATGAAATAGTTTTGCAACGAAGATTATGCAAAAGTGTAATATCTTTCAGTCCAGATGAAGGAGACACCTGCTTCCCAACTTCTCTAGCAAAGACTGTATAAATTAACATTTTGGAAACTGGACAGTGCTTGTGTTTGCTGCAGGCATGAGTCGTTTCTTTGCAAACACCTCACCACCTGGAAGCTGCAGGATAGAGTCCAGACTGCTGACTTGGAGCTGATTAGAAACCTTACTTTTCCCCCGTCTCCATCATGCAGTAGATGTGGAAAACTGCAAACTCTGAGAATATGCATAGCTCTAAAATTACCACTATTCATCATGTCCAATTGGCTCTTGGAGGAATCCCAACTGGTCAAGGAGTTCTGCAGCATAACAATAGGTGATTATCTTTTGCTCCAATTCATTTTGTCACAACAGCCTCCACCGGACTGTGATTTTCATTTGGTTTCCAGGAAAAGTACAGAAGATCCAGGCAATGAGACAGGTCTTTGCTTCTCTGGGGAAGACACCTCATGTTTGGGCAAGAAATCAACTGTGCCTTGTAAGCCAGTTAACAGACACAATCCCTATCTTGTGTCTCAGGTTGGGGGCGGGGGGGGGGGGGGGGGGGGGAAGCTAAACTCTTTAGCTAAATTCTCTTTAATTAAATTCTCTTTAACTAAATTCTGCAACTTTAGTCCAGAAAGGAAGAGAATGACAGACATGAATTAGATCAGTCCTCAGAAAAAGAAGGCATTTTTCAGTCTTCTTTACCCTCTCTCTTGTCATCTTAATTTCATCTTGAGGATCCAACCATAGATATGAGATATAACATTTTTAAACACCATCAACACTCTGGAAAAGGGCAGTCAAATGCTGAGCAAACACAGGAAAATCTCACAGAAGAAGGAAGATAAGAGACTGGAGAAAATATGACTTATGAGGAAAGACTGGTGGAGTGGTGACGACTCAGCCTAGAGAAAAGAAGACCATGGAAGGAACATGATGACTGTCTTGGCATCATTTGCAGCAAAGCAAATTTTGGTTGGCTCCTACTAAGTTGATGGAAGAGAAACACTGAAAAATTCTGGACTCATTTCTGCTGTGGGTTTTTATGAACTGGCAGCATGGTCCTTGGTGTAGGCGTTTAGACTTGGTGGTGTCTTGAGCTTTCTTCCATCCCAAAGCTTCCTCCATGCCCAAGATCGTGAAATTCCACAGGATCTGCTATATATGTCCCATAAAAAAAGGAGTCTCTGTAGCTCTACCACCCGGACTGACACCACCAAGGAAAGCAGAGTAGCAGGGCGACGCTTGCCTTGTCTTCAAAACCAGCACTGGTGGCTAGAGACTTCTGTTCACCCACTTAAATCCTACCGCCGAGCACCACGGTTTACAAGGAATGGTTATGGTTAAAGAGGTTGAGCTCAACAGGTTGAGCGTGGAGGTGATGAATCAAATCCCGTTCTCAGCAGCGTTAAGTATGAAGTCTTTCTGCAGGCAGCTTATATGAGATTTCATCCTTGCTGAGGAAATTCTGGTAAGACCAGTAGAAAAGAAAACAGGAAAGAGCAAAGATTGTTTTGTTTCATTTATGGCAAATGTTCAGCATTTCACAGTATTGGAATAAATTGAAACCTTTCCAGCTGGATGAAGGAGACAGACGAGCATTGCCTGAGCTGCGGTAGGATGCATCGGGGTGCCTGCCTGCAGCAAACATCCTGGCAAGAAAGTAACATGGGTCACACTTGTAATTTATGTTTATAAAAAGCACCTCTGGCTCCTAGCACCATGACCATGGCTGCAGCCTCTCTCGATCACAGCAAAACTCGTACACACCGCATCGATTCAAACATGTACACTCTAAAGAAGACCCAGCCACACATTTCTCAACCTCCCATGGAAAGGCCGTGCATATTAGGAGGAAACTTATGAATCAAAATACACCACGATCCAGGGAGAAGATTTCCCTAACCTGCTGTTTTCTAGCACAGAGAACAAAGCCCATTTTCAAGTTGCAGCAGGCTGGACTAAAAAGCAAAGGCAGACATGGCAGGCAGGAGCACTTACATCATCTCCAAATATCAGAGAGCCCCTCTCCGTCCTCGTGCATTAACCTTTTACCTTCAAGCATCCTCTTCCCAAACACGACCCTTCACGAGGGCACTGGCCCGCTCCAGCAGGTCATTGCTTTGAGCAGCAGAGCTATTTGCAGCAATCAGCTCTTGCTCAAGAGTCAGGAAGCGCACGGCTGAGGAGGTTAATTAACAAGAAAACATTTCAATAGCATTTCCTTTTCGTGGAACTCACGGTTTGCATTTGTTCCCCCTTTCCCCTGTGTGAAAAAAAAAATGTGTTGCAATGACTCTCGGAGACAGGGAGTGACATGTGGATCTCTGGCACCTTCCTGCTGAATTCTTTCGATGAAGGAGTCTGACCCTTCCTGGAGAGGAGGTTCATGCCTCAGCTGGGTGTGCATGATAGGAGGGGAGCATCTGCACCAAGACGGCCTCCTTGCATGCAAGAACCACCCACAAAGTGTCTTCTTCCATCACCTTTCCTCAACCACGGACTCCCAAAGTCCATTTTGAGTTGTGGCTCCTTGCAGGCGTGTATTTGTTGCACAAGATTTGTCTCCATCACTCATCTTACAGACACAAACTACTCCCTCTGGTCATAAAAATCAAGTCACGGCACGCTTGTAACATGATGATCTGAGAACAGAAGGGTTACAAATGGCTGGGAAAGCCTGGGTTTAAAATCCAGGTAAAATTCGGGAGGGGTAATGATAAAAATATAGATGATTTGCACACAGTGAGTGAAAGACGGCCAGTGCTGTGGGTATAATTTCATCAGTGCTAAACCTCTTCAGTTGTACAAAGTGATCCGTGGCTGCAAACCGAGGGGAGAAGCTGGGGGACAGGCCAGATTTGCAGCTCATATGCTGGCAGCTGGAAGCAGCAGCCAGGGCATCTCCAGTTCCCAACCGCACCAGGCATTTTCCTGGACCTCAAACAAACGAAGAAACTCAGCAGCTCCCAACTTTGGGAGAAATTTCCTCAAAACCGATGCCAAAATGGTTTTCCCCGACATCTAGCGGCCGGCGAAAACACTGAGCGAGAGCGAGATAACATGGCAGGAGAAAACAAGCCATACTATTAGCAGGAAGATTAATTACAAGTGCAATAATATCCAGGCCTTCTGATGAAATATTTTACAGTATATTGCCCTCAGGAGAGTGGCTCTTTTTACTGATTTATTTTAACCTTCACATTACGCAGATACATTATAGACGTCTTCAGAGATGCCCTGGTGTTATTTGCCCCCTGACAGCAAATAATAAACTCTTTCTCAGCTATATAACATTTCCAAGGAAGCCCTTGACGCGACTAGAAAAATATCGAGGACAATTAAGTCACATGGCCATCGTAGCCCTGTGGGAACAGACTCGAGCTCTGCTCCAGGACTCGGATAGCATGAGAAACCCTGGTTCAAACGGAGTAGCAAGAGTCTTGGAGGTAGTAATTATTAAAATCTCCTGGTTAAAGATCCTCTGGGGTCTCTCTATTATTTTAATAATGGTTCAAGCCAACTTTACTGCTTCCAGAGGAGCCTGTTAGCACAGAGGAGGAAGGGCTCATCGCAAGGGAACGGGGACGGATCGGCTGCCTGTGATTTTGTTCAGTCACACATCTTTGGGGGTCCAGGTAAATTTTGTGTCTTGCTTGCATCCCTACTTTCCTGGATGGAGCAATGTCATGGGCAGAGGTTGCCATGAGCAGGATATCAGCATGGGGGTGCCATGGTTAAAACATGGTTAAGAGGATTCAGGCAATCTGGGGAGATTTCCAACCATCTAGTCTGCCAGCCCAGATGGCTTGCTTCATCCCTGCCCTTGGTTCCCCATCTGCAATTAATAAGGCAGCCTTTTTCCCTCATTATGGTTTTCTTGGCTTTGCTGTGTTTGTGCAGCACCTGGCACTCCGGCCACAGAGTCTGGCTGAGACCCCACACACTTGTCACACTGAAGAAAGATGCTTGCCACTAGAAGGGCTGAGGTGGGAGAGGTGACCAGATCCTGCTAACCTGTACAGTGAGGGACCCACAGCATCCATCAGCATCAGGGAAAAGATGCTGACCTCCCTTGGGGCCCAGGAGCTGTGGCACACACTGGAGGATGTTTGTATAGCACCTAGCACATGCAGGCATGGGTCCCCAACTGATGCTTTCAATCACTGCTTCATTACAGATAGCAAATCCATCAATGGTCCCACCACTCTGGGTCCCACCACACCTCTGGAGGTTTCTCCACACCATGAACCTGCTCTTCGTCTCCCTCACAGTCTCCTCATCCCACCCACACAGCAAAACCCCTCTTAAATCCTTTGACAACCATCAAAGCACCATAATATAATGTTAGGGTCCCACCCCTTCTGACCCAGACACCGTATCCGATTTCTCTAGTCACTGTGAGCATTGGTGTGACGGCACGGGACTCCCACATTAGACCTGTCTGCCACGGGCTCGTGCAATAAATCTCGGCAGACAATTGGCTTTTGGCAGATTTAAAGCCTGGTTGTGAACATTCACCTTCTCCCTTCAGCCCCTGGGGGGACCCAAACCCCACAGGGAGGAATAAATTAATTTCTAAATAGCAAAAATAACACCAGGGCTTCTGGATGCATCAGACCAGCCCACACTACATCATGAAGACCTCGGTTCCTACAGCAGCAACTTTCATCAGGGTCCCTCCTCGGCCCAGTTTCTCCCTAATTTCATGCCAGTTGGACCTGTATTTGACCATAAGCAGGTCTGAAGAAAGTAGACTGGGGTGAAGCCCCAGGGGCAGGACTGGCTGATAGCCCGTGGGAATGATGTGTCCACAAGGAAGACATCAACATCTACATTCGTGTGACCGCCTTCTTATTTGTAGGGTCCCTGCAGGGTCTGAGTACATCTGCTGGCTCTGTGTTCACACGCCTGCTCTGCACTCATGTAGTGTATGGCCATAGGTGAAAGGAAACCCTCTGAGATAATCATAAATGTGACCCTGTAACTCCAGGTTTAGGCTATTCCAGAAGCATTCAGCACATTGAGCTTCTCTTGCCCCAAAGGGAATGACTCCTCTACCTGGGGGCTGAGCATCACACCTCAAGCCCCTTTACCAACATGACAAACCTGAAGTGAAGGGCATCTTGCACAGACCTCTGATGCCTTTTTTGCCTCCCTCTTCCCAAGTGCTGAGATGCTGGAACAGATCCCTGCAAAACCACTTTGGTTGGAGAATTGTTGTCAGGTCATTTTGAAAAGTTTGCAACACTTTGCAAATTGTTCTTGCTGGAGGTTGTACAATAACAGTGCCATTACTCAAAAAAGCTATCCAAGAATATTATGTCAGACACAGGTCAGATGTCTCCACCCACAACAATATTCCAAGGAAAAAAAAATGAGGAAAAGAAATTGTTAAACACAAGCTGGAGATGACAATGAAAAATTTACCCTTAACTATGTATATTTTTATGGAGAAAGGTTATCTATCCATCCATCATCACATACTAGTACAGGAAAGAGCCTGTGAGTATTTAGATATTTATATCTTGCATGTGTAGTTAAAGAGAAAAAATACTCGTATAGGTGCACGGCTGTGCCTACTCCCCCGCTAGATGCCCATCACAGACAGTGCATAAATACCTTGAAGCCGGTCATCTGACCTATTTTAATCTTCTATATTAGGATGAAATGAATAGAAGTGTCTGTTTGTCTTCAGCAAGAATGAAGGGAGCCTCAAGCAATTAGCTCAAGTGTAAAAAACTCTATTATGCCAGACCAATCCCATCTATATGTCTTGTTTTCTTTATCTCTAAAGCAGACATTATAAACGTGCCTTTCCCTCAAAAGTACTTGGAGAGCCATAGGGGAAAGGTATTCATGACATAGGGATGTTATCTATAAAATAGCAACAATAAGGTTAACAACAAGGTTAGTAACGAGTTCATATATAAAAATCGCTGTGGGATTGCAAAAAGCCGGGGCTGCCCTCCATTTGGAAAATCGTGTCTATATTCTCCCCATAGCTCAAACTGGATCTTTCAAAAAGCATTATTTTTCTATCAGAACTCAGTAATTTTTGAGTGAAACGTTAAAGAAAAAAAGGTGGTTATTTCTAGAAGCCACTCTTTCAATACTTTACAAAAATTGCATGACCACACTCAGTGCAGTTACCGTATTTTCCAGCATTTGGCAAGTTGAATGCAACAAATACCAAAACCCACATGCAAATAGGAATATTCTTTTTTTTTTTTCCATTTTGCAGTTTCTTGCACATTTACATTCTCCCTTGCCCCTCTGCCTTGGACTCCCCAGCATCAGTGAAATCCCTCACGGTGCAAGAGCAGAACAAGGACGCGACAGAGCTACGCCCGCAAAGCGAGTGTTTCTCCAGCGGCTCTTGCACAGAGGATGCTGCTTCAGTCCATCCTGCCCAGCCTGTGGGAAGTGGCTGGTGCCTCTAGGCCACACCAAGCCAAGACCTCCTGTTTCTGGGTCTGCAGCATAGGCACAGGGCTCTGGGAGGGAGCTGGGGTTGGAAAAGCTGGGTCCTGATGCCTTGAATGGCTGGAAAAAGTCCCAGCCCCTGGAAAGCCGTCGGCTTTTGCTCATGAGGATGGAAGGTGTAAGGAGGAGCCAGGGCTTGGAGGTGGCCCCACACATGCCTCAACCTCGGGGTCGGAGCCTGGACATCTGAAAAAAGATGGCTATAAGTGCATGCGCCCTGGAGCTGGGTGAGATATCCCTTCCTATGCCATCCCCTAAAGGATTCACCAACAAGCAGGGTATAGGGAGCCCTCGTGGAGCACTGCTGGTTGGGTTGCTCCTGAAGACACTGTGAGACCCCACAAAACTCATGATATCTATGACAGACCTCTTCTAACATCAGGGCAGGGAAACACCAACCTCTAGGTACCCATCTACTTCATGTCCACACTTTACATCTGTTCATGGACACTTTTAGCATCTTGAAGTCTCTGCGAGGGGCCCTGCAAACTTGCGGCACTGGATTTGGTGAGGTTTTGCCATCTTGCTGGGTTGGGTCAGAATCAGGCCCTGGGTCTTCAGAGGGGTTTCTGAATTTCCACAAGGTTTCAACAACATTAATTTCCTTTCAATCAGTTTTTCCCTCTCTGCTGATCAGCCCTTTCTGCCTTTCATACATTTCCAGGCTCTGCAGCCTCATAAAACTTCATGGGAGAATGTTTCTGCTTGGTTGGTGTGGGCAGGAAATTACTGTCATTTTTCACTTCTTCAGCCCAAGGAGGTGTTCACCGGGCCCGTCATCAGTGGACAGTTGCATGCTGGCCCTTCCAGCACCGTCCCCAGAGAGGTCTCAGTGCCAGGAGCCGATGCAGAAAAGAAGCCAAGCTCTTTATTTTCACTGGAACCAGGAAGGCAACCTGGGTGTTTCAGCAACACAACATCTCCAGCCGACCCTTCAACAGCATCTCGGCAGTGCAGCGAAGCCTGGAGAACACCCCAGCCACCTCCAAAGGTTAGCAGCGACCCAGATGCACATGTTTATCCTGGTTTTGGACATAACACATCCTGCCCCACCACAGTTGATTGAGTGTGAGCACCCACATCCCTGGAATGCCTCCGTGCTTTGACATCTCTCTGATGGATCTGGACCATAATGTCCCTGAGAAGGACTCCTACCGACACCCCTGTACGGGGAGAGTTAATAGAGAAGACCTATGTGGCAGAACACAAATACGAACGCAGGACTTGCAAGTATCCACCAAGCCTTGTCTTCTTCCTTCATCATTTAAGAAGAATAATCACAGGCAAAGACCATCACGTTGGGCGGAGAGCCTCCTCTCTTTGCTAAGTGCATCATTTTGGTTTTTTTGTGGGTGGAAGGGCAGAGGTTGGAAGATGCAATTCTTGGGGAAATCTCTAGAACATGCTGAACAGATGGCAAAGGCCCTGTTCTCCTTGGCTGTGCAGCAGCTCCCCACATCATGTTTCTTGGTATTTTATCCAGAACAGCCTTCAAACTTCTACCTGATGAACTGTGTCTTTTCTTTGTGGCAGGAAGAGACTGTAATGCTCAGCTCTCTGCACAAGATGATGACAAGGACAGAGCCTTGCCCTTCCTTTCCTGCAGAACTGTCTCCTAGTGTTTAACTCCCCGTCCCTAGTGTTGCATGGGGTTATTGCATCCCAGATCTATGAACTCACACATGCCCTTGTTGAACTTTGTCAGGTTCCTGTCAGCTCATTTCTCCAGCCTGCCCAGGACCCTCTTCTGAATAGCAGCCATGACCTCCAGCACATTGGCCGCTCCCCTACCCAGGTCTGGTGCTATCTACAAACTTGCTAAGAGCGGGCTTTATCCAGGTTAACAATTAAGGCATTCAACATTATCAATGTCAGTATTGATTACTGAGGGATACCACTAGTTATCGGCTGCCAGGTGGACTTTGCACCACTCATCATAACCCTCTGAGATGTTTGCACCAGAGCTGGTTACTTGGGGCTCCTATCATCATTGCCGTGAGAACCAGAAACACAATAACTGAGGCTGGAAGGACCTCTGGAGGTTGTGGTCCAACTCTGCTGTTTAATCGGGTTGCTCAGCCTTACCTTTATCCTGCAAGTTCAGCTCAGACTTGCTCTCACCAAAAATGCTGCTGTTCTCCCTGCTTTCATTTGGAAAGAGCAAACTGTGATCTCCACAGCGAAGTGTGCCCCAAAATGGCAGATCACCCCACACCTCCTAGCCCCGACCTCTGAAGGCAGGGAAAGACATATTGCTCTACCACACGCTCTGTGGCTAAATCTACTGTTCAATCAGCTTGTTCCACTGTTCCCAGGTTGTTCAGTAACGTTATCCTCTTTAATTCCTAAATTCTTCCTGCGTGCAGATGCACACCTGTAATAATAAAGAGCCAAGGTCGCAGATGATCCATGCATTATTTTAATGTATTAATAATCTCTGCAGCCTGACAGATTGGTATCCCAGGAGACACGAGGATCTCTGATTTTTAAACAGAAATGAAGAGAATAATCCCAGGGCTGTTCCAGCGCCTGAATTCAAGGGTAACCTCCAACTGCAGAGCCAGGGCTGCAAAAACTCTCATTTATTGAGATACTTGTGATGGATCTGATAAAAGATCTGAAGTACAGAGCACACTTCTCGCTAATTTACTGTGTTTTATCATTTCCTCAGTCACCTGCATCCTCTTTCTCTTTCTTCTTTCACACTTAGACTTCAAGTTCTTTGGGGCAGGGGTTGTTTTTACTCTGCTCATCTATGCCAAAGTCTCCACATGGCTGAAACAAAACTTGATATAACATTTCCACTTGAAGAAAGAGATGATGCACTCAGGAAAAACTCCATCTACCAGTTCCATTAAAGCCCTCTAGAAGTGTTCTGACCAATGCATCACTTTGCTGAGGAGCCAGGCTAGATTTCTGGTTTTAACAAAGCCAGGACAACCTCTGCTTCGGGACTCTCAGCTCAGTGCAGATGAGACTCAATGAGCTGGACGGAGTTTCAGCAGACCAGCAACGCTATGACTGTCCTTCCAACATCCTTGAAGATGGGACAGTGTATAGATATCTATTGTAAGAAAAGGACTCGATCTGGCTGTCCCACCATCCTTGTTTTGGCTGAATAAGCCATGCAGATTTTAGAGATGCATGTGATTAGCAGTCATGAAACACTGAATCATGCAACCTTGTGCTCAGGAGAGATGATCATGTGCTACCTTTAAATGGCACAATGAACAGAGACAAGCCTGGAACAAGCCAACAGCATAAATTTGTCAACCTTGGCACCTATCCAGAATAATTAACTTCAGCCCAGGATGAACTGCGACTCAAAGGTTGCATGCATTTCCAATGCCAGAAAGGGTAGAAAGAGCATCTCACCGAGAGGAGTCTCTCTTTTTCTCTTTGCCCACCTTCTCCCTGCAGCAGCTGTGGACTGATGTACTGCTCAATGAGGGACAGCCACGCTCTGCCCACACAACAGCTCAGCAGGCTTTCAGGAGCGCTGTGTCAGACCATGTTTTCTCCTGCCACGTCTGAAACTCAACACACCAAAAGAAAAGCAAAGGAACTGGAGGACAGTTCCTCCTAAGTTAGGTGATTGGCTGTGGCTCAGCTCAGACCTCTCTGATCAGGAGGTCCCAGCTTCTTGATGTTCAGACCTCAGAGGGACCCAAGCACCAGGAGGTGCTGCCTGTTGCCTCTATGAAGTTCTGGAAGTTCCCAGCAAGTCATTGCAAATCCCCCATGTTTCACCTTTGAGGGTCATGTTGTAGATTGCAGATCCCTGACCTAAACCCTTCGACATGTTGGGCCTGAAAAAAACCTGAAGCTGATCCTGCTGCACTACCTCATTTGAGGAAGGCGATGTGGCTTCTCTCTTTCCCCATCACCACCGGCAGCAAACAGACTAATTTCTGGGAGGACGTGGATGGTGGTAAGAAATCACACCCAACAACTGTGCAATTAACAGAAGAATTAGAACCCACAACTCAACAAAATTACTTCATCTACTGTAATTTGTGGAGAGGATGCTTCAGCCTCCAGGTTTCCAGGCATGTTCCAGCTTGCATTCTCACTTGTACTTCAGCACTTGCAGGAAGGTTCATTCCACAAGCGAGTGATAGGTACAACCCAAAGACTATGAAGTATTTCCAAGTGTTTCCAGCTCTCATGCCATTCAGAATAAGAAATCAAAGGCATCACTGTTGGAGGTAAGCATGCAAGCTATCAAACCCTGTCTCCCAGGTTCTGCCTGTGCATTGCACAGGATTTGGAGGCTGGTTTGGGGGAGCCATCTGAGTTGTGAAGTCACAGTGTAATCCTGGAGGAAGAAGGAAAACCATTCCCCAAGGAAAAGTGTGACCTGAAGGTCTGGCTGGGGATGCAGCTCTGCAGGAATGGCTCTGTATGTGCTGCTCCTCCCAAGCTCTTTCTATGGCTGATAGGGAAAAATAAAGCTACATCGCAAAGCAGGTATCCCGAGAACGGGACCCCACGCTCACTTCTCTTCATTGGCTCTAACTGGAGCCCAGAGTAACCAGTTAAACTGCAGTGATCTGCAGTGCAAACATCTCTGCAAGCAAAACCTTTCGCTCCAGCCTTACTGTCCTCACCCAGCCTCAGGAGATGGCTGCCGGGATGCTCGTTCCACCCAGCCAATGGCAAAAAGCACATCAGTCGCTCATCCTCCCAAATACTGCTGGAAGAGAGCTCTTGGAGCAGATATCACTCCCCAGCCCCAGACTCTGGCCACACAGCCGCCATCCGGCCAGGTGGGCGTTGCAAAGCCTGTCCGCTCCGCAGAGAAACGCACAAGGACAGAAGGCAAAAATAATTTCTTTTCAGCAAAGGAAGATAGTTCTGCATGCTTTGGTGACTTTGCAGCTAATAATTTCCATATGTTTAACTCTTCTTCACAAGTACCACTCCCACCTGACTTCCCAGCTTGCTTCCCCACTGCTGAGGACCGGGGAGACACCCCTCTCCCATCCTCTCCCTCATTTGGGAACCAGCCCTGAGAGCAGCTCAGCACCCAGGACCCACGGTTGCTTTACTGGATCCTCAGTATCATCCAGGCCGTGCCCTGCAAAGCTCAGTGCTGGCTGTGGCAGGCTCCTGTTTAATCCAGACAGGCACCTTTTTGACTCTTGTGCTGGACTTTCCTGGCAGGCAGGGAGACGGGGGCAGCCAGGAAAGGAAAGTTTCTAAGTATAAAACCCAAAGCGTCCTCAGCCTCACAAAAGTGTCAAAGTAAGAGGCACATGGTTGACCCAAACTATTTATAAACTGAGACCCGATGGAAACACGATGGAGCTGAACCAAATTCCTGTTTCCAACCCATCCCTCTTCCCACAGCCTGTCATCTGAGCAGTGTGGCACCAGCCAGTGTCCTTGGCTCTGACTTCCCCAGGGTCAGGGTTTAAATTATAGCTGAGTGCACAAACTGCACCCCTCAGATGTAAGTCCTGGATTCCCCAAGGCACGGGGATGGTAGTTCTCAGAAAGGTGATGTTAGTGCGTGGTGCCCACAAGCAGAAAGCCCGGCTGATGCTTTTGGGAAGAGGTCTCCCCTGCAAAGGGCTCCAAGCATTTTCCTGAGGACCATAATGGGGTGGAAACTTACCCTTATTTTTTCTCCCCTGTAGCCATAGGGAAGGCAGGCAGTAAGAGCAACATGCTGGTTATGTGGAAGGGATGCTCCAGCTCCCCAGAACCAAAAACCCTGCAAGGTTGCAGCTAACCTCAACAGTTTTCTTTCCACCTTGGCTGAGAGGTGCAAGACAGGGAGGGACCCAGCACGTAGATCGTTGCCACCCTCTGGCACACCAGATCCCCCATTCAGCTCACCCCTTCCTCAGAGATGAGCAGCAGCTCCCTGGGCAGTGAGTGCCACCCAGGAGGAACCTCCACAGTCCCACCTCGGATGAGCACAGAGGGTCCTGCTGTGCCCCTGCTCCGGCAACGGCGATAGCTGCAGCAGCAACTGGACATCACACCACACCATGGGGACCAGCAGTTCGGTGTTCCCTTCCTGGCAGCGGCAGCTTTTTCCCCTCCCATGGTTGGGGAAGAGGAGGAGGAAGGACACAGGGGCAGGGAGAAGGAATATTTTGGGAATGTACGAGTCCTAGACATGTGAAATTTTAAGACCTAGATCTATTCTGAGTCATGAGAAACAGTCTGGATTGTGAAGGTCTATGCCTCTAGGTTGAGCAGGTTTCTCTTCCTTCCCTCAGGCCATTTTTAAAGAGCAAATTTTGCAGGGCTCTCTCACCTATGGATCTGTCCCTTGCAAACCCCACAGCAGCCTCTGCTCCCCAAATACTAGGGGAGGGCTAGATACAGCCACGAGGAGAGCCCCATCCCCTTCTAGGTGACCAGGCAGCCCCAGGAGGAACGAGGCTCTCCGCCTCAGCTGCTGCTTCTAGACACTTTTGCAACACAAACACAAGCCTATAGGAAAAGCAATCATGTACCATTTACCATAACAAAAAGCTATCAAGAGAAGTACACAGCAAACAACAGGGAGGAATTGTTTTCAAGTCCAGTAGGTTAATAGTTTTCTTTGCAGAGCTCATGGCTGATCCTCCCCAGAAGGTCCCACGCTTCAGAAGGAAACGTTACCATATTTGTTCTTGTGCCATTGTGCTGCTCTTGCAAGCGATAATCCTATTTTTATCATGTGTTCTTCTCACAGGAGCTGTATAGGATGCTACACTTCCAGCAACCAGAAAATTAATTGGGTTTAAGATGTGTAACATTTAAAAACCACCGGGGGAGGAAATAATAGCAACCTTTTCCTGAGCTTTTTATTGAATTCTTAGGGAATTACGGATACGTGTGACTTGGATGAACAAAAACATGGAGCTGAAAAGGAGTTCAGGAGCCTGTGTAGACCACCCTTGGTTGCTGAGACAGGATCACACTGGTCTAGGACATCTCTCAGGGGTGTTGCAGCACAGGCTGGGGTATGATGGGCCAGAGAACATGGAAATGGGCCGGAGCTTTTGGGGAAAGGACCTGGGACAATGAAGACCAACCATGCCGTGGGTGGTGGTGGCAGGAGTGGAGCCAGCAGGGCCAGGGGAGTGATTCTCCTTCTCCAGTCAGCATTTGTCAAACAGGGCACTGGAACCAGTTTGGGCTCCCCAGTACCTGGAAGATAGTGACAAAACCCAGGGAGGCCACCAAGCTGGTTGGAGCTGGAGCTCAGGGCATGCAAGGAGAGGCTGAGAGCTGGGTGTGCAATGAGAGTAGAAGGCAAAGGGGGATTTTATCACTGCAACTCCTGGCTGGGACGGTGTGGAGATGAGAGAGAGACAGGCTCTTCTGGGACATGCTCAGTGATGGGAAGTAAGTCAATGACCCAAGTTAGAGCATAAGAAATTCCCATTAGGAAATACTTTTCCCCATGAAGGTGGTCCAACACTGGAACAGGGGTCCAGGTTGTGGGATCAGGTGGGAGTTCTGGGCATCACAGGACATCAAGGATATAAAGCTACTGGAGAGTGCCCAGAGGAGGGCCACAAACGTGGTGAAGGGTTTAGAGCGGAAACCCTACGAGGAGCGGCTGAAGTCACTTGGTTTGTTCAGCCTGGAGAAGAGGAGGCTGAGGGCAGACCTCATGGCGGTCTGCAGCTTCCTCACAAGGGGAGGAGGAGGAGGGGCAGGCGCTGATCTCTCCTCTCTGGTGACCAACGGTAGGACCCGAGGGAATGGCAGGAGGATGTGCCAGGGGAGGGTTAGGTTGGATATTAGGAGAAGGTTCTTCCCCCAGAGGGTGGTGGAGCCCTGGAACAGGCTCCCCAGGGAGGCAGTCACGGCGCCAAGGCTGGTGATATTCAAGAAGCACTTGGACAAGGCCCTCAGAGACATGGTGTGAATTTGGGGTTGTCCTGTGCAGGGACAGGAGCTGGACTCGATGATCTTTGCGGGTCCCTTCCAGCTCAGGGCATTCTATGATTCTATGACTCTATGATCTCTATCTTTGAAGATATTAAAAACTCTCCTGAGAAAACCCTGGCCAACCAAATCAAACTTCACAACTGGCCCTTCTGGTGCTGGTTACTCTATATGTCTTTGCCTGTTCTCAGACTATCCAGTAGCAGGGATTAGTGTGTCCTTGGATTTTCTCCTCTAGTATTTTCTTCTTCTACAGGTCTGAATTTTTTCCTGAAATATACCATCTGCTGTGCATGCATGCATTTCTTCTTGCCACAAGGCAGTGGATGTGTAGAAGCGAGACCCTTCCTGCTCTCTTTGCATCCTCTCTTGTTAACGCTTTGCAGGAGATGCATCTCTTTTTTTGTAACAGCATCACCCCTGACTCTTCCTCCACCTGTGATGCAGAACTTCTCAGCTCCTCTCCCGCTGCTCTTCTCCCACACGGAGCCAATTTACATTTTCTCTTTGAGACACAGCAAAGTTTTCCACTCATCCTATTGGAAAAACAGCTTCAAATTCTACCAGTAGTTTGAAAATCCCAGCTGAGATCCATCGGATGGAGAAAGCTGTATCTGTTTTTATAAGGTATCAATTTTATCGTGGGAGGAGGTGGAAGCAGAAGAGATGCTGTCCATGTGCCAGACGGGCATGGACAAGTCCCAGGCCAAGTTCACACCTCATCATAACAGCTTATTAACCGGCAGGTCAAGGGCTTGAATAGTAACCCCACTGTGTTGCAACCCTCATGTAGACGTGGGAAGATTGGGAGATACGTCCTACTCATGGAGGTAATGGGGATATCTCAAGTCTTATCTGTTTGTGGAGTTTATCGTGGCTGATCACAGGCTGTTTTGGTAAGATGCTGTGCAGATATTTCTCTTGCTCTTTCGAATGTGGGATGAAAGGGAACAGTTTAGGTTCCAAAAAAATACTCAGACACGTGCTTAGACACAGAATTGTGGATTCATCCACTGCTTTTTAATGAGCTCCCCTTGAGAGCAGCACTGAGACCCTGTTTGGGAGCTGTGCAGGGCAGGGGCCTCCACCTCCAGTCCCAGGCAACAAGGACGGATAAGGCATCACGGCACTGGACACAAAATACAGCTCTGCTTCGGCTCCAAAAACATTTTGGCATAACTTGCTAACTTGAATTTTATCCGCAAACTTTTCAGCCCGATACCACTGGGAATCCTGATTTTTCCGAGACTTACCAACAGGAAATCCCTGAGCTGGAGGGTTTAGCTGTAATGAACTTATTGTATATTCAAGCACTGAATGTCAATTTGGATTACGATGTCAAAAATAAGCACTGAGAACATGCAACCATACCCTGGGGTCACCTGTCAGGAACTCCAGACTGAAATTGGCCAGATATAGAGCAGCACAGCCTTGATTTATATTTTTTCCCTGTGCAAATACAACAGCTAAGACTGAACAAACCTACTACATCTTGGAGATGAGCTCCCTCCTCCTCTCCCCAGCGCCTTCTTCCACTTTGCGAGGGGCTTCCTTGGCTGAGGATGCTTCATTAGAGGCTGCCCAAAGAGCTCAGGACTAGTCAGATGCGTTGGGAGGCTAAACCCCTCCATTAGTGCACGTCAAAATCACTGCCACTTGTGTCATTCTGGGACCCCAAAGTCCCAGGCACAATCAGCATTCCCGTCCTCCCAGACACTCAGCATGCACAGGTGAAGACAAGCTCTTGCTCCCCGGCCTTGAGCTAAAGACACACAGGAATTCATCCGGAGCATGGGATGCAAGAGGAGAGGTGCGTAGAGGCAGGAGGGATGATTTACACCTTCCCCTCCAGGCACGTGGCCACAGCCCTGCCCCTGCTCAGGGGCTGCAGGCACCTTGTGCCTCTCTTTCCATCCATCCCCTTTTCTCCGCAGCCTGGATGCAGGCAGAAGCAGGGAGGCAGGACTGGAAGGCTGGGGGTCTCCATTCGTTTCTCATGCTCCATCCCAAGCACCCTGGGGTGAGAGCTGATCCTCTTCTGCTGCCCGTTGCTCATGGCTACCATGGAGCAGCAGCCACGGGGCGTGCAGAGCAGGCAGCACGGGCTTGCCTCCGCAGAAGGGGCAATTAATATCATGGCACAGGGATGAGAAAAGGTACCCTACCAAGGGGATGCCAAGTGGAAGTTTAAATCCCAGGGACAAGTCATGTTCTGGATTTTAAAGTCATTCCAAAATAGAAGACAAGAATCAGATGCAAATACACACCTTCTCTAAAGAAATGGCTTTGCTAAAGTTTCTGTGAGCTAGGTGCTAATGCTATTACCTGCACCTTGGTGTTCCCCCCAGTTAACACCACATTCCCTGAGATTTCCTCCTAAATACTCCTCATGGAGACTCTACAGCCTCTTACGAGGGAGAAGATACTTGGAGAAAGGGAAGGTGAAATTTGGTTCCTCCAACCAAAAGGTCTTGAGACTGGAGTCTTAAAAAAAAAAAAAAAACAAAAAAAAAAAAAAAAAAAAAAAAAAAAAAAAACAAAAAAAACAAAAAACTTCATTCATAAACCCAGATCTCCCCTCTCTCCCCCATAATTCTCTAACCAGTTTGTTGTGAAGCTGGCAATGAGATCAGGTGACTATTTGCTTTGAGGAAATGTTGAGCTTCCTCCCCGTTGCACGTGCATGCACACACAATCATCTAGGGGACCGCGGCCACGGGCCCCAGTGCAGTTTTCCAGGTCAGGGGTGCGGTTTGCAGGGCACTTGCAGCCTCTTCTCCCGCCCTGTTCAGCCACATGAGGAGCCGATCACCTCCATCCCTTTGTCCATCCCTCTGGCTTTGTCACTGGGAACAGCTCAGGCTGGAAGCACTTGCCCCAGGCAAGTAATTGAGAATCCCCCTTGGAGACTGCATGCTCTCCCTTCCCTTCTCTGTTTCGGTGACAGCTTGTGTGGTTTGTATTCCCGAGCCTCCAACTCACTCCACTCTCACAAACTACACCGGTACCAAAATGAAAGTCAGGGATAGTGGGTCAGACTAAAGCCACCACCTGTTTTACACTGGTTTTGTTGGGGAATAAGGTAGATCACAGAAATATTTAGTTTGGAAAAGACCCTTAAGTTCATCGAGTCCAACCATTAAGCTAACACTACCAAGTCCACCAATCAACCACATCCCTAAGCGTCATGTCTTTTAAATACCTTGAGGGATGGTGACTCAACCACTTCCCTGGGCAGCCTGTTCCAATGCTTAATAACCCTTTAATAAAAATGATGAAAAGCCTTGGATCTCCTTTGCTTTGGCAGGTAGGGAAGGGTCGATGGTATCTGTTTTACTTGTTCATCTTATGCTGAAAATCACAGCAGAGGCGAAGGCTCAGAGATGCTCAGCCAAAGAGCATGAAAAATGCTGCTCTACCATACTGGTCCCCAACTTGACGAATACTCGCTCGAGGCAGCAACGCTTTTCATTAATGCTGGAAGCTTTGCTGCACAGAGCAAGCCCACGCTAATCAGCCCATATACTCCAGTGCCTGATATCTGGCTAATGTCAGGGCAGGGAGGATTAAAGCTTCCCTCTTCGGCAGTCTGCATTTCCCAGCAAAGCTGACAGCATCTTGGACTTCTCACCCAGGACAAATCCTACCCCAATTTAGCAAGTCTCCTCCGTGGACGAAGGGGTAGCCAAACAACCGCTTCGTGTTGTCACACTACGCCCTGTTGACAAAGTTATCGCTATAAAAACAAGCCAGAGCCAAGCCAACGCGGGCCCTCCGCCTACTCCAGCATGACAGCATTTCCTGCAAGCACAGGGGAAAAAGTTATTAAAGATACACACGGAGGCAAAGGTAAAGATTGCTGCCGCGGGTTGTGGAGCTGCACTAGCTCTGTATCAGTGTTCAGGGCCTTAGAAAGGTGATCTGTAAAAGGAGTAAAAGATGACAAGTATGAAATCCAAAGGCTAGATGTTAAAACTAGACTAGGTAGGTGATAAAAAGGTGCAACAGGAACATGGTTGAACGTGCTTAAGCTCAACTGGGAATTAAATGATGAGGTGCTGTGGTTGCAAAGATGAGTTTCTAGCTGCTCAGGTCAATACTCCGAATAGTCCTTGTCTCTTCCTGACCATCTTCTGTGCTAGGAAGGATTTCCACACTTTTCTGAAATACTGTGGCTTAAATGGCAAGTAATACACTGAAAACTATAGGTAAAACCCTGTGGCCCATATGGTATAACTGGTTAGGCAAGACCAGCCTACAAACTCAGCCCAGCCCATTGGCACACGCTCTTCTAGCAAATACAGATGGGAAGTGAAAAAGCATGTAAAGTTATATGGACATTAAGCTCCACTTCCACAGAAGATCTGTGAAGCAGAACATCTGAGTGCCTCTTGCCCTTTACGCACACACAGCTGGATCTCCTCGTTTAGCAGTTGCTCTACAGGCATATGACCAGCTCTTCACAACCGCAACACTCATTTTTCACTCCAGCACCAAGTCTATGGTTTCAGCTGACGGTAACATGCTTAAACCTTGCTGATAGCTTGTGGTTTGGCAAATATCCGAGGAGAGAAATGTGCAGGTAGATCTGTTATTAAGAGTTGCTGGTAGAGCCCAGCAACTGCGGAGCTTGTAATTAATTGGGTTGCAAACACCTATTATAAAACAGTGTTAATGACAGGAAAGAAAGGAGAGGTGACAGACATCAACGGGTGGAAAAGCCCTACAGAATCCATAGGGCACTCTCTCCTTTGAGGGCAATCTGAAGATACGTGAAGTAAATTAACCTCTTTTTAAAACAAATTAATTCAATTTTTTTTTTTTTTGTTACAAATATGACTGAGAAACAGAAAATAGGGAATGTTTTTGGACATTCCCAGCTACCCTTCAGCCTGCCAATACTGTTTTAAATAAGGGTTTCCTGGACTGCAGGAAGCCACTGTCCTGTTGCTTTTGTCCTTTTCTTGCACGGGAACTGAAGGCGTCCTGCCGGAACACACGTCACAACCTTGTTGTACGTGCACCACCACAGCCGCTGTACGTGCAGCATCCCCCTGCGCCAGGGGATGAACGGCTCATCGCCAAGAGTCACGTTCCTGCTCTTCAAACCAAATATCTTGCAGCCAGGATCACAGTTCTCTGTTTCTGATCACCAGGAGAGGTGTTGTGCGTGTGCGCTGCCCTGATTGCCCTTACAACCGGTGTGGCATTACCTTTGTTTGCTCCCAGAAATGTGCTTTTTAATTCCAGCACAGCAGCTGAAATTCCTCCTGTTAATCCACCTCACCACACACGCTCCTCCGACGTGACGCCCACCCCAAGGCAAGCACAGCCAGGTCCTAAGGAGGGACCTGTAGCTCCTCCGTAGCGGCTCAGCTCTGCATTCACTGCTGGACCGTTGTCTGCAGTGAACATGTGGGGGGAAAAAAAACAAGCAAACAGCACTGCAACCAGTGTTTTGTTTTTGAAATGAAGGAACAGGACACTGATGCTGCACAGATATTGCAATATAGCAGAGAGCATCTCTGCCTGCTGCAAAGGGCCGGCGTTCGGCATTTCAGAAGAACCCCAGCGCGCTTCTGGAGCCGAAACTAGCAATCGCAGCGCTAAAAGCTCAGACTCCTCCAGAGTCAGAGCTGTAGCTGCCCGGAGATCTTTAAAACCAGGCATATTTGATCGCAGCTCTCTAAGAGACAGGCGTTAAGCTGTGGCGAGGAGCACAGTGGTCCATTAACAGGAATCCTCATCGTCTTTCAGATCAGGCATCAAGACACGGGGGAACTGTGTCGGGACCAAGTTAGACAGAGGTGAACTTGGTTTATTGCCACTCCGTCCAGCATCGGTTTAAACATGTGTGAAAGAAAGGAGGAACTCTGTGAGATTACCACAAAGCTGAGATGTTATCACAACGTCTGCACCGTGTCTGTCAGATGCCAAATCTCCCCTCAAGGAATCGTTCCCTCTCTGACCCACGCAGGGCACGTACAACCGAAGCCACAGAAAACAGATACACATAAGGGTCCTCTATCTTTCTGCCAGCGCACTCGCGTCTCCAGTTAAACCATCGAGGATGTTATTGGGTTGCAGTGAAATTTCACCATCACTGCAAATATGCAGGGAGAAGATTAATATGAGAAAATTATTTCCAAACCCAGAAGCCGTGTTCTGAGCAGGGCTAGCCACGTCAGATAAAACCACAGAAGGCAACCCCAAACTCCACCAAGACTCTTTCTAATTTCAGACCAACGACCGAACCCGGTCTCCCCAAAGCAAAACCAGAAAAGCAAGGGCTGAAAAGAAGGGACAGGCAGATTTCTGCCGCAGAGCCTCACTGAGGAAGGGCAAAGAAGTCCATGCACATTCTCCATCAGGAGATACCCTGCAAGGAAAAGGAGATTTTCTTCCCAAAAAGCGCCTCACTTGTAGCACGTGCAAGTCAGCTGAAAATAGAAGCACTCGGCACCGGCGGCACTGGCAGCAATGAAGGAGCCAGCTAGAGGGATATTGCCTTCCCGACAGAGAAGCCCAAGGAGAGTCGCAAGCAGAACAGTCGCTGAGAGGTAGAGCTGGGATTAAAATCTGGGTAGGCTCGGGTAACGCGACCGTCGCACCACGCTGCCCTGATCTGCCACCTTCTGTAAGAAGGAAGGTGGAAAGAGAAACTTCTCCTCAACGGCTGGATTCCTTCTGCCCAACGTGCCTGGCGGAAGCAGGACGGCCGGGCTGGCAGGTTTTCCACCTGTACCAGCTGCACGTTCAAGCTCCACAGCTTTTTGCACATATGCAGCTTAATTGACTGAACTACCTTATTACGCTATTTAAAAAATACAGGCATTTAATATGAAATTTTTTTGGCAGCTGGGACTGTTCTATGTTTATAGATCTGCTTATACCAGCATTAACGTGCTACAGCACTTCAGGAGTTGCCCGTTAGGAGTTGTCCGTGATTTCAGTTTAACACTTGAGATGTGACCGTGCAACCTGATCTGCAAACGCTTTTTTAACAGAGGCATGAAAAACACGCCATGTGAGACAGCTGACAAGATTGACTCGAGCAGTTTGGGCTCGGCTCGCATTTCAAGCACCATCAGCAAAAGGCATCACCTGCTTTCAGTGATATTCGTTGAAGAGCGTTATCCCTCTCACAAAACCGGGGTGAAGGTCTTCGCTGGCACTGCCTGCAACTGAGCTAAGAGCACAAATCCCTTCTGACAGGTACCTTGCAGGAGCTGAGGGCCAGTTGCTGCAATTACACGATGCCTCTGGCACTGGCACGCAGACCGTGTGCCACTGCTGGCAGGTGGACACATGACGGAAAGCCAGAGCGCTGCTGCCAAAAGGCCAAAAAAAATCAATAATTACAGCAAGTGTTAGATTTATTCCCCGTCTCACCTCTGCCCAGCCAAGGAAACTACGTTTAGTTTCGCCTAAATAAACAGCCCGAGCTTGTTTCGGTTACCGTGGGTAATCAATACAGGCGCTCGGCACCAGGCTGAGGGCTGCTGCCCCCCTCTCCTGCAAGAGCTGGCTGGCTCTCCAGGCTTGGAGGCACGGCAGAAAACACAGGTCACATTCTCCTCCGCTAACGTCCTTGGGAGAATGCTTCCCCTGTGCCAGAGCAGAACGCGTCTGCTCGCTGTAGCTGGGGAAAGCAGCGCCAGTTCACAGGGGCTACTCGAGCCAATTCAAGGCTTAATGGACCTCTGTCAATGAAACCCTTGTAATACCCAACTACCAGAAAGGATTTTATCTTTTTCAAATTTTTTAATTTATTTTAGATAGCCAGTGCTTTAACAAGTCAGTGCAAGACAAAAAGGGACTTTTTGTCCCTGCTAAAACCAAGAAAATCCAGACCAGAATGGATACTTCCATTCCAAGACAGAAATTCAGAATGTCAAGTGTGGTTTTACCAAAACAAGCCATTAAAAGTAACGTCATAAAGTTAGACTGAAGAGCCCAACAGATTTTAAATGTCAAGCTAGTCAACGTGATACACGCAGGACAAATTTCATCAGCAGCAGAGCTGACGTCTGACAACCAATTACTTGGTGCAAAAAAAGTTTTCATACTATTTAATGAAAAATTGTAAAACGATGTAGCATTCTGCCATATAAAAAATAAGCTGACATCAAAATACCCAGCAATTAAAAGAATTCTTGGGGTTTTTTTTTTCTTTTTTCCTCCTGGAAAATTACAGTCCTTTTTTCAGCTGGGGTTGAGCCCACCTTGCTTGGCAGACAGGAGGGGCTTACGGCTGCCCAAAGACACCAGCTAAACCAGACCAATTCAGAGGAGACAGAGCGTGTTCAAACACTTCCGCCTGAAAAAGGTCAAAACCCAGAAACCAAGGAGAAACACCTTCTCTGGCCACTTGAAAGGTGACAAAATGAGGTACAAGTCCACCCTCAGCACCTCCAGCTCCGTTTCAGTACAAACCTTTTCCAGTCAGAGCTTATTCTCCCCTTTAACGCACATTTCAATAAAGTTGTTCAACGTTGCAAAAGAGCTTAAAAGTAAAATTTCTCTCCTGTATCTTCCCACTTCAGCTCCGGGACAACACAGTTGGCGTCTCGGCGTTTTACTCTCTGCTGAGAGACAGATTGGGTAGGAGAAAAGGAAAAAAAAAACAAAAAAACAAACCTCCCCAAAACCTGTTGCACTGATGATGCCCGGAGCGTCCCTGTAGCTCTTCGCGTTACGCTGCTTCCCACCAGCGACTCCGTGTCGTGGACAGTCTCCTCCCAAGACGCGTGCCGTAGACTCCTGTTCGAGGGGAACACAAGCTTTTTAGGCAGACATGTGTTGCGTATTAGCTGGGATCACAGAAGGTGCTGGATGAGTAGCAATGCCTCCCTGATGAGGGAACACGGCCTTTCCACTATCCATAAAAGTTTTGCAAATCCAGCTGTCTCCCAGCCCCACCGTACGCTGTTTTTCCAGCTGTGTGCCATCTTTTTGGAGGGTGCGTGAGAAACAACTGCAGTACCATCTCATGTGAAACAGGATTTGGAGCCAACGAGGCAGTCAAGGTCTTCTAGCAAACGCTTCTTGCCCAAATATTCACATTTAGGTCAATATGGGCTTGATGAACAATAAGCCGAAGAGTTTGGGGAGGGGCTGGGGAGGACATGGTGGTTCAAATCAGGCTTGTAAAGAAAACAAACGCGAAGGAGACATGAAGAGAAGACACACAAGTTGAGAGATACTAATCAGTTTTATTTTATAAATACAGATGAGCTTTCCCGCAATTACCAACATAGTTTTAATGTGTCATTTACCATGGGATATTCTGGTTTTGCTTATTTTAAATACCTGGTCAAGCAAGGATAAGCCAACGCTGTTGTGCTTGCTATAAAAATATAGTGGGATATGATCTTCCAAAACTAATACTCTCAAAAATCTTAGGAATTCCTAGTGAGGGGAAAAGATTGCAATGAAATGTTTTCTCCACTTGAAGACATTTGCAGACATTTAACAGTGTCACAGCTGTGCAGGAACTGAAAGGCTCTTGACAGTTTAAAGCACACTGTGATATATCATGTCACCTTCAAACCTACTATTTGTTTCTCTCCCGCTACGCTATTTTCAAAGTAATTTACGGGGGGGAATAATCACGAGAAAGCAAGCCACGAGGTGGCTGCAGTCTATACAATCCCCCATCCTCACAGCAACGAGAAGTTTGCCAATGCTTTAATTAGCCCTGCGATGCTGTCCCCCTTCACACCACCATAGGAAGCGATGAAACTGGAAGAGAAACGTGGGGACAATTTAAGGCCTACTAAAGATACACCCATAGAAAGCCCGTCAAAGAAGCTTTCTGTGACAGATGCAGAAATCAACCATCGTTGTTTGACACATTAACAATTACAGGGCTCAAACAGGAACAGCAACACCATCAGGGAGGAAAAACTAGACTTCATTTGGTCGGGTGCAACCTGAGAAAATGCACAACTAATGAAAAAAAAAAAAAATCCAAAGTCCTGCTGATGCTCTACGAACCTAATTTCACATGTCGCTTCATTGCACTGAGACGCTCCGTGTTTGCCTACAAAACATAGCGACTTCACAACTACTCTTTGGGTTGCTTTGAAAAGTCACCACCACACACGAGCTAATGCCTTTCTGTTAGAGGGAAACGAGCGTGCCTACAAACAGGAGGTCTGCGCTGCTTTGAGCGTGCCAGATCCCATCCCGCAGGCTGCACGACTGACTCGGCATTACCCAATTTCACCAAAAATTAGACCCGCTCCCAGAAGACGGCAAGATACAGTCAGAGGACTGAGTATCTTATGCCCGCTTCATTAATAAGTGCTCTGCTTTCAGGTGTTCATTTCTGGCTCTCAGGATGCCAAAGCACAGAGAGGACTTCCTACCTATCGCTTCTCAAAGATGATGGCAGTGCTTTAAGCTGCTGCAGCGTTTCCTTTAGGGAAGCCTTTCCTGAGGTTGGAACAGAGGAGCTTATTCGGGGGTGAAGATACTCATGAACGTGTCCAACTTCATGCCCAGGTTTGCACCTGGAATCATGTTCAATGCCTTACAGAATCGAGGTCTCTGCTTCTGAGTGCTTCCATCTAGCACACCGTACTGGGACAGACCAAAAGATAACGAATCGCTGTAGAAAGGCTCGATCCAACAACTCAATTGCAGGCACAACCGTTAAAAGCTAACAGAAGAAATGTGAATATAATTTTAAATACAATGCAGAAATGCATATTCTAGAACAGTGCTATTATGTATATTGGTTCTCACATACACATCTTGTTTTGACAACAGATAGCTGAGATTACACATATCCACGTTTTAAAAAGTTAATTTAGGCTAGCCTTACGGTGAAGTTAGGAACAAGACTAGGTCGTTGGTTCAAAAGAAAGCATAGACCAGGGAGGAAAAAAAAAAAAAAAGCCAGGCATGATGAAGTGTTTTTTATTCTGCTATATATTTTTATATTTGAGAGCTCACAACTGAGCCCAAATTCTTGGGTATACAATATAGAAAGCAAGAGCAATGAAATCCAAACTGAAACAAATACCAGGAATCACAAAGCAGGCTGCAAATTGCTTTCCCATTAGTGCAGCTGAACACATGTGCCAGTGGTAACCTACCTAACAGCAAACCGCACCTCCAGCGAACCGCTGGAAGTTCCTTCCTTTGAAGTACAGATGGTTAAAAGGATCTTAATTTAGATGAATAACATTAGGTGCCTCCTTTCTACAGAGGGTGGAGCAATTCCACAAATTTGCCCAATTCCAAAGTGCTGACTGCATTTTCAGCCTGGGTTTTGATGAAGATGCCTGTGAAGTGCTTCACAGCACGCTGTCCCCATTAGACACCTCAGGGGGTGGCAGCTGAACCCCACTTAGGTAGTGCACTCGTTAGGTCTCTGCTGATGAGGTCTGTGCCCAACTGAAGCGGGGAATGGTCAGGCTGAGACTTTTGTAAGAAACCTTAGAGGGGATTTAGCGCTCAAGGCTTCTACCAGTAGGAACAGTGAGAATAGAGGAAAGGAGAGGGAAAAAAATGTCATTTCTGATCAATCAGGTGCAAGGAAACTGCAGATATCACACAGGTGCTCATTCTCTGGCAAGTTTACACCACCAACTGAAGACCCATCAGTGCAAACTAGAACTTCAAAGGCTACAGAGCACAGCCAAGAGAAAGCTGTCCAACTGTAACAAATTCATGGTATTTCTGTAACGCTGACTACATTGCTCAAGAAAACACAGGAGTACATGGGAGAAGGTAAAGAGGTCTTACCATAAATGTATTTTTAAATTAACTTTTTTTTTCCTTCTGAAAAGATTAAAATAAATTTAACTCTAAATAATAATTAACAAATATTCACAGAAGGGCCTGATCAGCACTAGAAGTTGTTTCCAGGAAAGCCTTTATAAATGGATTCCAATGCCTAAACCAAAAAAAATTTCCAATGGATTATAAATACCAGGCATAAGAGAACTGGAAGCAGAATCAAAATTTACCTGGGCCGTGAACATACCATGATCCTGTGTTATCATGCTCAAGTCCATTTGTCTAACACCATAGGAATAGCTTTAGCTTTTTATTTTTTTTTTTTATAATTAATATAAAGAATAAGTGCAATTTTATCTCTATTCCAGATCACTGATTTCACCTCAATGACTGCTATCAAATCCCTGTCCAAGCTCACTTGTCCGAACTTTTACGCGGTCTGCGGAAGCTGGACATGTTTTCATTCAGTGCATAGATCCTTCGAGAGAACTCCTCAAACTCCCCTAGGACTTGTTCATCACACTCCACCGCCACGGCGTGCTCCACCGGGATGGAGTTAAAGTCTTCTAGCTGATCTCCCGTGCTGAACCCCGTCGCTTCCATCCCCATGATCTCCTCCGCTTGCTCCACGGCGCAGCAAAGGACAGGGCCGAGCGAGGGTCGAAACTCACAGGGCTGCTCGTTGCTTGCAGTGCCCGAGCACTCACCAGGCAGAAACGCCCCATTTATTGCACTAGTATGTCCTAGGAAAGACTCCTGCCGGTCTTGGGTATTGTTTAGGCTCCCATTTTCTCCATTTAAACTGCTGCACAAGTCCTCGCCTTTCTTGGTATTTCCTTTCGAGGAGTCCATAGAGGTATCCAAGGAGGAAGATATGGATCCAGGTTTTTTATCTAACTCTCCTACATGGGCTGTGATGGCAACGGGCTGTGTTAAAGTTGAGTTGTAACTAGGAGGAGGAGTTTTGTACTGTAGTCTTTCATTTCCCGTGCTGGCTCGTTTCCGTAGTCCTTTATCTGGAGAAGGAAGCCCACTGGAAAAGCCAATATCCAATCTGCCGAAGCTAGAGCTCTGTCTCTTTGGAACGGGAATTGCACTGGATGTATGGTGTCGATCACTATAAAAGAAGGAAAGGATAAATCACAGCTGTCAGGCACACTCACGAGCAATACAGATGTTTAACCAAAGGCTGAAGCAATTATTTTATCACAACTCCGGGCTCCATTTGGCCAACTACTTGTATCCGAAAGTGCTAAAACCCCAAATGTGTTTAATGCTGTACGAACTACAGAAGACACCCCAGAGGACAGCTTTACTGAAAACCGGTAAGATTGTGTAGGAACATTTACGAAGCTCCATGGTTTGAAGAGTCAATCACCCAAGAAACCACCACATTATGTTAATTCGTACTGTTAACACCGTTTTATAGGACCAAGCTGTACTTTATGAATTATTACTGTTGACCGTCTATTTATGTATTTATGGCCTGTACTGGGCCATCATAAACTCTTCAAAAGTGAGTAATAATGGCCGAATCCTCTAAGAGCGACTTCTTCCAACAGTGGACTTTCCTGACAGCTGCACAAAGGAGAAAAAAACCACACTAACTTTGCTATTTGCAGAGGATTATTTTTGCCAGATATTCTGCTTTTCTGTGCCAATCATTCCAAAACTTTTTGGACAAACGTCAACCTCAGTTTCTCGAGGAACATGAACTAATCAAGCTTAATTTACAAGTTTGATTTTACTATTTAATACAGTTCCACAGACCACTTACACTGTCTCTGGGTCTGTAATTTGGAACATCCGCTTTACGTCATCTGGGGCGTGTTATGGGAATTTTCCTTCATCGGCTTAATCCTTATCCAAATATAATCACCATCCTATATGCAAATACCGTGTTGTACATTAACTTAAGCAACTGGTTCATTTTCCTTCCAAATTTAAAAAAAAAAGAAAACCATAAAAAATACAGCTCTTACTGATCTGCTGAATATATAACTCCACGATTCAACTGCTGTCAGTATGAGTTTCCTTCATTAACTCCATTTAAAGGAAACTCCTTCTACTCAAGGCCTGATACATTTTGGGATCTGTCTTGCAGGGGAAAATCTTGGAATAGCAGTTATGCGTAGTCCCTAGCGTGGAACCTTTTGCACATTATTTTTCTCTTCTTGCTCCTTTTTGTAAATAGGATAAGCTATATTGCAAAAAGTCCCTCTGTGAAAAATAAGCGTCCCTGCGGGTAGTGTGGAGGACTACCGCTCTTTAATTTCCTCTCCCATCTTACCTCCTCCCAGGCTGCCCCTTAATACATGTGTAGGACTTCCTTCTCTTCCATAAAACCCTCGAATTACCTTAAGGAGAAACTGCTTTTCAGAATTTACCGCTGTGAACAGTGAAGTAGAGATAAGCACCACACATGCAGCCAGCAGCAAAAGCTTTCTTCTTAGATTTCAACTGCTGTTTCAGACCTTTTTAATGCAAACTCTGGGTAGCATTTGCAGCTTTGTTTGCAAAGGTTGGGAGCATTCTTAACAGAGGTGACAAAACAGAAATCAGTATGTGCCACAGATGCTAGTAAGTGCCGTACGTGTGGTCTTGGAGACTAGCCCTCAAGTCCCTTACTGACCAGAGACTTTCAAAGACTTTATCCAACCCCTGCACAATCAACCATGTATTTTTTAAATGATGTAATACGACAAACACAAGAATCTGAGGCGGGACACTTGTGAGCTTAGGCAATGCGCGCTGCAGGTGTATCGGGGATGGTCTGTTTTCCCCCAGCCTTCCCCCAGCTTAGTGCTTTCAGCCTTGAATCAGAAAATACACAAAGACTTTGTATTATTTATTTGATTAGATTCTGTTTATCTTAAATCCCAGATAAGAAACTTTTTCACATTACCTCTAGGTTTGCTGAACCTTCCTTAAGAAAAAGCACAGGAAAGAGTACTACATTTTCAGCTTTAACAGCAAAACACAGCAAAACAAGCTATTTTGCTCTGCATTGAGTTATTAGAAACTTTACAATTAAATGGTAAGTTTTAGGAATTTACCCAAATTCCAAGATGTGCATATATTCACAAAGCCAGGTAACATTCAAGACACTTCTCTGGGTCCAAGGGCACATAATCCTACGTTTATATGAACTAATTCCTCACAGACAAGTGATAACTGATCACTGCAGATCACCGCTCAAATTACAAGACACCGTGCAATTAAGCAGATGATGCTTTTCAGTGCAAGATATCAAAGGTTTTGCTGCCTTTCCCATTCCAGATATAGAGATGTTGCAGAGCTGAATTATCTCCCTTCTACTTGGATGAGATAGCATGTACCATGGTGATTTGCATGTCTTAAAGAGATGTGGCAAGACGCATGTCCCAAGGCCAAGCAGTGGATGTGTGTTGTGGAACTGGGCAGGAAAGGCCTTCCTCCTCCCCTCTTCCTTACAAAACCGAGCCCAAAGCACAGGCTAGGTCCAGTTTGCTGCTTAGAGGAGCCTAAGCCTGCCATGAGTCTTGAGGAATAAAAGGGGGAGCCTCAAGGCAGGAGAGCCATGAGCTTTGTGCGACAAGAGTTTGGAAACGCATGCTGTGATGATCCATCACTTCGTGGCTCTAAATGCAGGAGGCTCAAAAGAAAGAGACAGGCAAAAAGGAGAGATGGGTTCTGTGCTCAGCCTAGTTGGAAAGGCTGAAAAAGAACCCACACCAAACAAACAAAACAAAACAAAAACCCTGTTGTTGAAGTTTGCTTTATTTTCTTTGTACTGTATTGTCGATTCAAGATCCAAAGGGCAACACACTTGCTTTTTGCAGCTCTAGAATGAGCTGTAGAAAACGTGTTCCTAAGTCTGGACCTATTTGACAAATCGGTTTTCTAATACCACTTAAAATAGTGAGCATGTATGCAATTCAAAAAGAAGATGGGTGTATAGGAGTGTCATTCTCATACAAGCTCCTTTTCAAACTCAAAGGCCATTTATTGGCATCCTTTTCCAAAAGAAACAGGCTAATCCCAGAACTATTTCCAGTACTACATCCCCTGCAACAATAAAGATAAAAATCATTCTTCTTGGTTTCTGTCAAGATGTCAGGGATGAGTCAAACAGGAATGTATTCCTGCTGAACCAGAACCCAGAAGGGCTGCAGATTCCAGAGAAACAGCCCCACACATTTGAAGTAGAAAGCAAGACTAGGAAGAGATCGAATAATGCAAGATGCACAGGCAAAAAAGGGTAACTTTTTTTTCCCCATGTACAACCGATGGCAGATGCACAGATGCATCACGTTAGTTGCTCTGTAGAGTATCCTTTGCGGAGGGAAGAGTTTGACGCCAAAGCGTCAGATCTGCAACACCCAGTGTAGCAGTGAGGGCTTCCTATCTCCTGATCTAGGCACAATAACAGGAAGGGTTTGTAGGAAATTCTGCCATTTCCCTGGGTTTTATTCAACCATCCACAGCACTGGGACAGGCATTTAAGAGATTAAAATCTAATCCAGGAAGAATTTCAAGCTGTACCTTGTGGATTTAAGTACAGATGAGTGTTTCTCAAAACATTCACATGGATATCTACTCTTTACACAGTATTTTAGCGATAAAAGCTCTTGCCTGAAATGTAAGCAGTCAGAAGAGGGTCCAGGCAAGTTACCAACAGTGGCCTGAAAACCAGCCTATAAACATGTTTGGAGCGGGTCCTCCTGTTGAATATATCACCTTGCAGCACAAGATGCAGTATCTCACAAAAAGTAGGAGCTATCTCTGATGAGGACGACGTGTAGGGAAAGAAGAGCAGAAAGCAATCCGAGGTTTAATCCTAGCTCCTGAAGCTGCAGAGGCACATTGTTGTGCAAAATGCAAGTAAATCTTGAAGAGATCAAACCCAAAGCAAAGCCTCTTCAAAATCGGAATGGGTAATACCTACTACTCTTATTTGTTGCGCTGGACTGTGCTTTAAACTTGCTCAAATTCATTTTTCTTAGACTCTTTAAAGTGCAAAGACAAGTACAGCATGAGACTGTCCAACCGGTAAACCCCCAATTACCTTCAGCAAGTGCTGTTCACTTCAATTTAAGCACAACAGCAACTTTTCTATGAAGCAGAAGGAAGAAGCAGCAGCAGAAGAAATTTAAGTGTCTGAGTAAAGCAACATGAAAACGGTGGTGTCCAATTAGCTTGAGAGAAGCAGCTTTACAAACTGTTCTGGTGGGCATGTAAATTTAAGTTCCTCCTAAAAAGAAACGTGCCTAAATTCCTTTGTAAATCTACGCCTTACAGGCAAATGGGTGAGAAATTAATTAGTTTGCAGGACCAGGAGGGCTTTTAAAGAGCTTGTTATGACAAGGCTATTCAAGCTAACACGTTATGTATGCCTGAACAATACCTCTTTAGTTCAGCAGCCAAAAAAAATCTTCCCTTCCTTAGTAAGTTGAACTGGCAGAATAATTTATATTAAGTGATCTAGCAGCCTAAACGTAGCAGCAATACAAAGCTAATCTCCCTCTTCTACAAAATAACTTCCCAGTTAATAGAGTACATAAGGGCTGCCCCACAGCGCAATAAAGCAGGAATGATCTTCATTTATCATGCAAACATTGAAACTAAAGAATTAGAACAAAAAAGCACTTGCAGCCAGGTTCCTTAAACTACATGCAATGAAACGGACCTTACTTAAGACTGCAAACCAGGTTTTAAGCTGCTGGAGACATATGCGGGCAGATTTCTGAAACCATCCATTGCTGCCAATAAATATGAATCGGATGGGATTAGCTTCAGTCAGGAATAAATATGGGGATAACAGCCCAAATCTGAGAAAGCAAGAATGAAGTCAAGAGAATGGCTTAACTGCCTATCAAATATTATCTCAGGCTTTTAGATAAAAGTAAATACGCGTGAAGGACTTTGGAGATCAGCCACCTAAGAGTTCATTGACTAGGCTCTTTCCACAGTCACTCTTGACCACAGGGGCAACCTAGGCAACTAGTTTAGGCTGAGTGACGAGTGTCCAGGAGACAAACATGAGAGGACTAATGGTTCTCTATACACCTTTAGGCAGAACAATGGTCATAGTCTTGCAGGCAAGTAAAATAGAAACAAAATGGCTCTAGGTACAGCGGGTTAAGCAGTTAAGTCAAGGGGTCTTTTCCTGTTCCATCACCTCCCTTCAGGCGAGAGTGAGAAGTCAAATTGAGGTTTTGGTTTGAAAGTAATGTTTACAGAGAGGCACAGAGCTCAGAAGTACTACATTGCTATTAATCTTCATGAAAATAAGCAGTTGACAGAGGGTCTCTTCCTTTTGCATCTTCCTTGAGAAAAAGGCTGTACTGTTACCAGAATTCATAGCACTGCAGCAAGGCAGAAGTCCAGAGAAGGAGGTGCTTTACCAGCTTCACAGCTCATGGAATTAATAAGATATATAAAAAAAGCAAGTCACGTTAGGAAGCTATCATCCAATTGCCCAGAAACTTTAGAGACCATAAGGTATTGTCACCAGTGAAAAGGGTTCGGCTTGCAGGAGCGTAGCCCTTTAAGGTACAACCTTGACCTGAATTACTAGGGTTGAGCTGGTTCAGCCTCCAGCCACAATTACTTGCTCCATCTTCTGAGACAGCAAACAGATGTGGACACCTGTCCAAAAAGAACAGCCTGCGACTAGTGGAGTACAAAACCCGATTTGATGAACTGTCATCAGGCCTTAATGACTTTTAGTCATCAAGTTGGATCAGACTAGAACTGGTTACGTATAGGCGCACGCTGAATTGCTATCAGGAAGCAGGATTTCTAAATTAAAAAAAAAAGAAGAAACCTCAGATTTATTGGACATTATAGATAAGAGAATTACATCATCACCAGTCTCCATGTTTCAGTTGCATCCAAATCTCAAAAGCCAATTCATAATAGTCTAACTTCAGCTGTAAGTTTTATTGCCAGCAAAACTACGAAGTAGCTGGTTTCCTCCCCAAAATATTAGTTTTCACTAGTCAATAATTAGTCCATTTGGGCATTCTTACAGACCTAAGGCTCAAGACACAGACTCCATGCTGTAAATAGGCGAGATAAAGCGATTGAAGTAGGACACAAACATCTCTAAAGTTATTTTCTTAGTGAATAGATTCTGGTTGTAATCTGTTTGCAGTTTTGATAATCAAAAAAGAAAAGAAAAAGTTTCTTCAGTCAGATTCGCTTGTGATTATTTAATCTGTCTGCAAGGGACTCAGAGAAGCCGTAAAGCAGTATGAGAGACAGAATACAATTCACAGGCTCAAATATGTATCTTTTCCTCCCCACAAAATGTTTCCTCTGAGGAACATTACTGGATCACAGCTGGTCAAAATACTAAATCTTGATTGTCTGGCCAAAAGCCAAAATCCACAGCTACAGCTCTTTGGTATGAGAATACTTTAAAAAAAATAACTTAAACACCATTTGATCTTTTTTGTTGCAAACTATGACCTCATGGCAGTAAGAACGCTAAATGAAGGTGTTTAAGTTGGTTTATAGCCATCTGAAATGTTTGAAGCTCCAAGAGCAGCTCCGAGCCAATATCATGTCAACTGTGCTAAAAAGCAATAATAGTTTCTCACCTTCTTAGAGATTACTGGTTAAATAACACACAATAGTGACAGGGCTACAAAGGGAGGCTGCCAATATGAAGTTAAGGTGAAATGGCGTCTTTTGGCAGCTAAGAAATTCTGACACACGCTTTAAAAAAAAAAATCTTCATAAATTAAGCTACCAGAGTTTTCTTAATGCAAACATCAAGTTTCAGCCTCCTCTTGAATCTAGCAGCATCTGTATCAAGACATACCTTTGAAACACAAATTGAAGCCTCAGCACACAAGTATTTTTGGGTAAAGCTTTTAAATGCAGGCTCAAAAGGACATGTCCCTGACTACAGCCAAGACTTTCTAAAGGAATATCTCGTATTTGTCAGCATTAGATAAGCCTATTGTCTAATCTATTCACTAGGAAAAAACCTCCTCCTCACCAGTGCTCAAGTTTGCAGTGTGCTCTTTACTTGCTATTAATAATCACAAATACTATCTATCCCTCAAAAGTTACAGAGTAAATTAAGCTGAAGAACAGGAGAGAAAATGAACGGTCTAAAGAGCCTGATTTGTGAAAGATAAAATCTGAACATGCAAAAAGGAATAAAACAATGTTCAAAATGTACAGGCTACACGTAAGCAAAGCTTTGGTGTCTCTCAAAAGCTGGAGTAAACTGCATACTGAGAAGAAAAAGTATTTAAGAGAAAAACTGCATAGGGCCGTTTGCATCAGCAAAAGCTAATCTTAAAAATGAGCTGCTTTTCCAGAAGCCAGTGAGACTCCAGGACTAAAGAGCTGGAAACAGAGAGAATTATTCCCAAAAGGAAACAGAAAATATTTGGGGGACCACAACTGGGATAGTCTAAATCAACAACAACTTTGGCCCATCATCTTTCACCTTAAGAGTCAACATCCAGACTTGGTATCAGAAAAATAAGTTTTTGCAGTTCTGTAGCTTCCCTAAAAGCCTATGTGGGAACCAACAGATCTGTCTTGATTTCATCTACATACAGTACAAATAATATTTTGCAGCAGGGGCAAGGGAGAAGAAAACTAAACACAGCAGAATATAGGTGCCAGGAGAGATATGAAGAGGGAAGCAGAGCTTGTAGACCTGCAAGCTTGCTGCAATAAATCACGTGTGTTGGGATGTGAAAACACGTATTAATCATTGAAGTGTCATGCCTGAGAAACCAAAACAACACAAATCTCACCAGGCAGAAGGATCCAGCAGCAAGGCAATTAAACCTTGAGGCAAAGGCACTGGACTCCACAGACCTTCAACAGGGCCCAGAGCTCCAGGCAGAGCAACAGACTTCATGAAAGCCCAAAGCTGAGACTTTAAAGCCAACTGCCAAAAATTGCTCTGATAGAAGTATGAAATTGGTGGGCTCTTCTACAAAAGCTGCGGAGCTTGTTTGCTTGTTTGTTTTTAATCTGAAGGGGTAAAGAAATGATTTTGTACTCAAATCTAAACTGATGCTGATCAGAGAAAGAGATTAAGCCCGAAATAACTATGTACTTCAGTTACACTGAATAGCTAGGGGATTCAATTCCATTCCAGACTGCAGAGAAATACAGATGTGTCTAAATAAAAGCAGAAATGAGGGCAATGCTTGGGCTAGAAGTTAAAACCAGTCTTGTTCAAAGAGAAATCAAGTACAATCTAAGCGTTGGTTTTTACCGGTGTGTTTATGATTTGACAGAACTTCAATTCAGCAAAACCCAACTACAGTGCTAAGAAAGGAAACCGAAGACCAGCAACAACAAAACCAAACAAACCAGGTAGTCCCAGTGAATCTGTAGATAAGAAAAACCCATCACCACCTCATATGTTCTTGCTCTCATCCTGCGAACGAAGGATAACCTGGAAATACTTTACTGACTACGGTCTGTGGCAGAGGGTATCAGATGACTTACCTACAGTATCCTGAGAACAAAAAATTCCTTCAAATCTTCATTTTAACAGCTGGTCGCTTTTATGCTTGTTTAAATATATGTAATCAGATATTATCCACAAGACAGTGGGCATCTGTACTCTGCTATGTATGTGCTCAACTGCAATGCCCGATTATGAAAGTCTAGCCAGTTTTCCCCTTGAGCTAGACTCCCTGTAAAGCCTCATTTCCATTTATATTATTAGGAAGTACTAAGAAGCATTGTTTAGAATCATTAGCCTTAAAAAAAAAAGTTAAAAATGAACAACTATTCATACAAGTTTTGGAGGTGAGAAGGAAATGAGGCATAGACATTCGGGAGCGGGGGGGAGGAGGGAATGTGATACTCCCGGAGAACTATGTTTAATATTCCTACATGTTCTGAAATATTATCCAGCCAAAAAATGTGTTTTGTCTTGCTAATGACTGTGTATCACCTATAGGAAAAAAACCCTGGTTGTATGATGGCAAAACCTCTAAGGCATAACTAAAGCTTCCATTATCAGTTCTTCAAAGCCAGCACACACCAGAAGGGAAGAACAGATACCTATGCTCTGAAAATGATTCCCGTTTAATGGGATGTCATCCAAAAAGACCTGGACAAGCTGGAGAGGTGGGCCTGTGAGAACCTCATGAGGTTCAGCAAGGCCAAGTGCAGGGTCCTGCACCTGGGTCAGGGCAACCCCCGGTATCCATACGGGCTGGGGGATGGAGGGATGGAGAGCAGCCCTGAGGAGAAGGACCTGGGGGTACTGGGGGACGAAAAGCTGGACATGAGCCAGCAATGTGCACTCGCAGCCCAGAAAGCCAACCGTCTCCTGGGCTGCATCCCCAGCAGCGTGGGCAGCAGGGCGAGGGAGGGGATTCTGCCCCTCGGCTCCGCTCTGGTGAGACCCCCCTGCAGTGCTGCGTCCAGCTCTGGGGTCCTCAGCACGGGACAGACACGGACCTGTTGGAGCGGGGCCAGAGGGGGCCACGGAAATGATCCGAGGGCTGGAGCAGCTCTGCTGTGAGGACAGGCTGAGAGAGCTGGGGTTGTGCAGCCTGGAGAAGAGAAGGCTCTATGGGGGAGACCTTATTGCCACCTTTCAGGGCTTAAAGGGGGACTATAGGAAGGATGGGGGCCACCTCTTCAGCAAGGCCTGTTGTGACAGGACAAGGGGTGATGGTTTTAAACTAAAGGAGGGTAGATTTAGACTGGATATAAGGAAAAAAAATGTTTTACATTGAGGGTGGTGAAAGCCTGGCCCAGGTTGCCCACGGAGGTGGGAGATGCCCCATCCCTGGAAACATCCCAGGTGAGGTTAGATGGGGCTCTGAGCAACCTGATCAAGTCAGGGATGTCCCTGCTCATGGCAGGGGGTTGGACTAGATGACCTCTAAAGGTCCCTTCCAACACAAACCATTCTATGATTGTATGTCCCAGAGCCATCCACCTCTGCTTACTCAAGACTGAAGAAGACATCCATGACCTGTACCCTCCCACTCTACTGATGAGTGCACAGAAGTGCTCCAGAAGTTACAGTTCAGGTATTTTGACGCTTCATTTTCAGATTTGCTTAGGGGACCACACGTCATCTCAGGATTTTTACATTGCAGTGATGGATACCCCACAAAAACTCATGGTAATATTTTCCTGATGAAGAAAGCTGCTCTTTATGCATCTTGCTAGGGGATAAGAAGAAAAGCAGGGAGAATCTTTTCAGCTGTGCCTGAAATTACTGACAGAATAAAACTGCACGAGGGACTGAGCTTCCTTTTCTCAGGGCCTGTTTACTTCCACTGTTTTGTTGGCCGAGTTGAATTTCCATCAGGCAACACTTTTTATAGTCTTGCTCAAAGATGATACTTTTTCTACTCCTGTATTTGTTCTCCTTTGCCAAGACTCTCTTCCCAAAATAAGTGATTTGGACACTAGTTTAGAGTTCACATGGATCAGCATTTCTGTGCAAGGAATGAAAGATAACAAAGGCAAAAAGTGACACAGAAATAAGGGCTGGAAATAGCTGCGGCAGGATGACGTCCCATGGGATTTTCATCACTGTTACCCACTGCAGTATAACTTTTGTCCCAAAGGTCTGATATATTGAGCTGTGCTAGTCTGGGGCACTAACCCTGTTTGGAGCCTGCGCTTATAATTTTCCAATGGAGCAATAACAAAAAGCTTGGCTTTGTTTTTGCATAAAAGGATGTGTGATCGCATACTGTCTTTAGAACTGATGTGTTGTTCTTCACATGGTCTAGATATTGCAGAGGGGGGGAAAAAGAGACTTTTAGAGCTTAACAACATTTTAGGACCCTACTAAAATTCCGCAATAAGAGCCCTGTTGGAATAGTAAAATCAGAGCAGAGTTTGCCCGCTGTTATTCAACCTTATCACATAACGCTTTTTCTGCATTAATTTCAGAAAAGTATTTTTATCACCAGAAAAATTCACCTTATGCTATGCTGCCTCTATACCCATCATGCAGAACATGACAAGAGACTAGTCTGCATTACGCTAATAGAGGCTTTGCTACTTCTGCTGGTTTAACGCGAAATGAATTCAGATATAATATGAATAGCACTAAAAGGCTTTAACTCCACTGTTAAAGAAGGGCCAGTGCCACAATGTTTAGTGTCATATCACATCAGATTTAAAAACTAGCTCAATTTCGGGTTTGAGTCTCCCCTAAAAGCCACATACTAGTCCAAAAATCCTAATGTTTGGCTATTAGTGTTTTGTAGTTCATTATCTTATTAGGAAGAACTAGTTTCCTTTAGGAAGACTGGAAGCACTCTTTCACCTCAATTTAGCATAATATGTGCCAAAAGAAATTATTTCTCAGATCGACTGAAGCAGCAAGGGAGCCCGTATCCACCACCATAGCATCACCAGAGCATCTGGCAGCAAAACCTGGTGGGGTTAGCTCATACCCAATGGTATTTTCAATACTTTGGAGTATCCAGAGCATCTGCACAGGGCCAGGTACGACACAGGGACCACACAAGACCTGTGCAACTTCGGGCGGTGAATAATTAACCTAGGGATCCTGAAACGGCACAATGCTGTGTTTGGGTGGGATTCAGGCACCCAAAGAATGGAGATGAGACTGGAGGACAAAATAACTGCTTCAGGTAAGAGGCTGCATGAGCGCACAAAATTCAAAGAGCATAAATTAAAAAATGAGAATACAAAGCATCTAACACCTGCAGAAATACACTTGCTAGTGAATCACCTTCCACATTTCTAAAGTTTATCTCAGTGGGTTTAAGGAGAATTGGTCAAGCTTCATACTCAAACAACTGCTGCAAGGTAAGCCTACACTAACATTAGTCTTATAACAGAAACCTGGCGGCTTTGATTTTCTACACAGACAGTGGAGAGTGAGTGCGGATCCTCCAGAGCGCATCAGAGCAGAAGCATCACGAACTTCCCTGGAAGGTTACTATAACCTTCAGTTACTCATTAACATAGCTTCCCATTTAGCAACAACACTTAACGTGCAACAGCTATTTTCATTAGGAGCAATTATACTCAACACAAATTGTGCTGACTATAATTCACAGATTCCCATGCAGCTCACCTGAATTACACATTTAAAGTAAATGGGAAGCCATGTACTGAGCAGGCTAAGAGCTGTTCTGCTAAGGCTGTTAGTTAGACCTTTCTACCCTCCTGGACTACCATAATACAGAAGGTGCATCTGCTACCAACGCTTGGATACAAGAGAATGATTAAGTCACCTTCCTTTAGTAAAGAACATTGTTTTTCAAACAGTCTTTCCCCAGTCCTGCCAGAAGTGTGATGGGCCCATCACATGGATGATATTAAGATTGCAGAAGAAAACAGTGGAAGACTGCGGACATCTTACATGGCCTGTATTTTGGGGAAGTCACAATCTTCACCAAGCATGCTTAACTCTTATGAAGAGGAGCTGTTTGTTTGCGAAAAATTTTTTACAGCTAAGTTTTTTGTAGCATCCACCTCTTTAATTATGAAAAAAATACTTACCATCTAACCATTAGCCCAAGCTCCATGAAGTTTTTCAGGTTAGGAAGAGTTTGCCTTAGATCTGGAGTACTCAGCCCGTGTTGATATCTAAGCTACAAGAACAGAAAAACCTAAAATTAGCACAGCTTTCCAAATCCCAGATTCCAATGAATATAACATTATGGTCAGTTGATTTACTAGGTTTTCAAAGAAAGCGTAGGATAATCAAGCAGTTTCAAGAGATCTATTGCCCTTAAGGAAATGTTCCATTTAATACTCATAACCTCGTATTAGCAAAACCCACCCAAGAACAGGGACAAAATAATCAGTCAGTCTGACTGTTAAACCTCATTATACTTTTTCCATTTCCAATCTAACAGGAGAGCAGCCACACAGCTTCATAAAAATACAGCCATTAAGCAAAAAGACCACATTTCAACACAATGTTCTATATTCACTGATTCAAAACATTTATTTGTGTGCAAGTGTCATCTGTCATCCTGAGCGTATCAATGTTTGCTGGAATCAGCAGTGGAATTATTACAGCCGTATCAACTAGTAAAAATACATACTGTCCACAACTGATCTAAATCAGTGTTCCTTATACAGTTTACAGCAACATTTAAACTGCTGCTATTATTCTCATAATTAAACCCAGCATTCAAATACAATGCCACGTAGCTGAGAGAAAGGCTTCAAATATTGACTTACTTTAACCCAAGTATTAACTCCTATGTGGGTGCAAACATAAATGAAAAGATTCCATACACAGATTCCATGCAAACTGCAACTTGCTTTTACTCTCAGTTTATCAGATGAAGTACACGTGACATAACTGTCACTACTGGGAATTATAAACGACTTACTGAAGAAGTCCCCAAACTAAAAATACCTCCAGAGAAAACGGCACATGGAAGGGAAAGTCTTTCTTTCAAGTTTCAATCTCAAAACTTCAGGGAAACTCTGCAGGGAAATTTATCCCTTGTGTGGTTAAAATATGAAAGAAAATATCCCTAAATTCCAATATCTATAAGACTATCGAATGAAGCAGAATCAACGCGATATGCAGATGTTAATACCCTCTAGGAGTCACAGCTGGCTTCCAATATACACATAGAGTAACTGCACAAATTTGATACTGATAGAGCTACTTGCTGAAACGTGGAACAATCCCGAAGTTAAATTTGTTTTTTAGAATTACACACCTGTTTCCATAAGTCATGAAAGTAAGGTGTAGGCAAGCATCCTCTGAGTTAGTAAGATTTCTGACTTCTCCCAAACAATGGGCCAATCACACAGAAAGACTCCTGAAACTGGGCATGATTTTCTCTGCTTGTCTGAGTTTTAGAAAGAAAAATTGTTTTGGAAGAAAATCATCCTCCGTACTGCATTGTACAACAGTAGGCCATTTATTAAACAGTTTATTATTTCCATATGGGCAAGTCATATGGTGGGCTTGGATTCATATTTTCTGCTACAATGACAGAACCTGGATTAAGACAACCATACAATATAAATTACTAAACGATCACCACATTCTCCTGATGGGATTACAGTGGATTTGGTTAACCAAAGAACTAGCCTGGGGCAAAAGAAATAAGAGAGAAAAAAAATCAAAAACATTACGTTTGTTCCTCCTACTACAATCATACGTTCACAGAATACTCCTTTTTATAGTCATCCTTAAATTCTAAGGTTTCAGAGCATGAAAAGGATTAAGGGATCTCTCTATTTCCAACAGCCAAAAATCAGAGGAAGGCATGTGAGATGCTCTTGTATCAAAATATGGGCAAAACCACTGTTTCTGCTAAAACACATTTTCATACTGCAAATAGCAGAGGTGCGTAGTAAGTAATGTTAGGATGTACATTTTGCGACGCCTCTAGAAAAAAAATATGATTTAACTTCATAAACTGCATTCTATTTTGGCTTTGTAATAGCTTAAAAGAAAGGACTATTGCCTTATGTGTCTGTATCAATGCAAGCTGACAACGATGTATTTACGAAACAAACCTACAAGTAATCCCCAAAGCTGCTGAAAAACTCATCTGCCTTCTAGCGACGGGGGCAGCGGGGAAGGAAATCAGTCGAAGCATCAGAGCCATGAGTTACTTCCCAGGTTTCAGTCTGGTTCCAAAATTACCTCCTCATTAATGCAACAAGGTTACCTCCGCCTTCGCAGTGGTCTGCAGTAGCCTCACATACCCCGAAAAAGAAATCTCTCTACTTCTGTTGAATGAGAGAACCCACTACATGTTCAGCACACAGCAAACGGGAGCATGGAGGGAGGAAAAAATGAGGTTCCTCTTTTACTTAAGAGAGAAGAGCTCTTCTTCATCCTGCTCTTACCTTCCGACAGTGCCGTTTTATTAGTAAGGACTGGGTTTTTTTCCCCAAACCCTCATACACCTTTCCTTAAGTTTAATATTTCTAACAGCCAACCTCACACATACAGGGATAGTTACTCCACCTCATCCAATAAATAACAAGACACTGAACAACAGTAATAGCCATCACCTGTTACAACAGGATTCATACAAGCACCCTTTAACATCAAAATCAATTTTAAAAAGAGAAAAATGTAGAGAGAGGACAGCTGCTTTGCCCATGAGAATTAAAAAGAACTTAAAAATAGAGCTTAGAATTATGGAAGACATAAAGAGAAAAGAGGCAAGAAGGAGAGCAGTGAAATGGGATACCTGGGTAGGCAAACAAAAGCAGAAAGAGGTGACCATGTGTCATCTTGATTCTCCTGAGAAACAATTTCAATTGTTGCTATTACACATCACCCATCTCCACCCGCCCCGCACTAAGTGTCCAAAGGAACCAAGCGTCGTTTGCAAAAGCAGCTTTTTATTTAAAGATTAGATTGCTCCTCCAGGATATTACAGGCCCGGCCATCCAAAGAAAACGCGCCTGTTTTAATTTGAGTGCACAAGTGTCCAAGATTTGTGTTCGCATTTATGACCTTGTATCCTCCATGGGACTGTGAGAGCATCATTAATGATGTTCAAGTAATAAAATATTAATTGCCATTTCCTGACAAATATTTAGCTCCTATATACAGCTTTGTTTTCCCAAGTGCTGTGTGAAACGTTGCTTGATTGAACAAAACCACATAGTAAACATGAACTGGAAAACAAATAAGCTAAAAACATCAGACGCTCCAGACAGGAGTCTGAGTCTGCTCTCACAGCAGTTACTAGCAACACTTACTCCACAGAAACAAGTGTAGCAGATGAGATGCATCGTGTTTTATGAACAGTTCAAGACAGAACAACTTAAGGGTACTGATATTTAAAGGGGGGGTGGGGTGGGGAGAGAATCTCACTTTGTAATTTCATTCAATTATACAGATTTATTCCTTTTACTCATCTCAAAGTTTCAAGATGTTATTGTACTTTGGCTTCTGTGTAAATTTATTTAATTAGAGATGTAAAGAAGTGGCTAGTAAACTAACTGGAAAAAATACATATTCATGTTTCTGCAGGATTTTAGAAAACAAATCGAGGTTCATCCAATTTGATTCCTTCCTCAGAAAACTTGTATCCCAAACCTCCAACACTACAAATCCAGTGTGATAAACTTAAGCATTTCAGCATTATGAAAAGACTTTGAAAAGAGGACAGACAGTATTTATAGCTGTCAGCAGGTAACGGCCTAGACTGCTTTTGTAAAATCTGAGGTTTTTGTTTATTCTAAGGCAATTTCAGGAAGTACCTGTACAGAAGAATCTGAAGAAAGAGGAGACTAAATTTATACTAAGGCCAACTCTACCTCTATAGAAGACCAGCCTATCATATAGTGAATATTTTATATTATACTGGCTATTTATTCCAACATCACAGAAAGCCATAAATGTTGAAATAAACTACATCTAAAACAGTGGTTCTCAGAGTGAAAGGTAGATTTAGTCTTAAAACTTGTATTAGCTTTTTAATAAACTGTTAAACCACTGAATTTCCATCAAAGACTAAGAAAATGATTCCAGCTAACACAACCACGGTATTAGCTGCAGGTGTCACAGGACAAACAAATTAAAGTTAACTCCTAACAAGCCGGGCATTATTGGTTTAGACTATTTAGGAAGAGGGGAAAAAAAAAAAAAAGAAATAATATTCAGTTGCTCCAGTTTCTACCTGCATTTCCTTCTGTGCAAGGGTTTGAACTACTACTAGAAGTCGTCTGTCCTCGGCAGTGAATCAGCTCCACCCTGAGCATCTCCAAACCACTCCTGCCAGCCAAGCGTCTTCCAAGTAATTTATTTAGTCAACTAGACTGTTATGCTTAATTAAAATCATGTCAGATGACAAAAAAGCTTACCACCTTCCTAAAGGTAACAATTCCACGATAAAACATTCATTCATCAAATCATGACCAGTGTAGTTACCTCATCTGTCAACTAACTAAAATACAAACCCGCAAAGCTTCCATTACTCTCCTATAAAGTCTGTAAGATAAGAAGTACTATAGCTATTGAAGTTTTTCAAGTAAGTTGGCTTAAAAAGAAACCATTTAGCTATCTTTCTGGATAATATCAGATTGCACCCAAGATCAAAATCAGGGCTTTTGCCACTAAGGGGCTGCCTCTTAAGAAAAATAACGATATCCTGCATTTACATGCAAAGAAGAATAGCCCATTTCCTACACTAATTCCTGTAACAGTATTTAATGACAAATGGTACACAAGCACATATATATTTACTTCCAGCCAGAACCACAGGGTATCTTGACTGGAATATCCTTTTTTGGGAGCACAGAATGACTGCAATTCTGAACTCATCTGTTCATCATTTACCATCTTGTTTCCCCAGCCTTATCCATCTTGTTCTAAGACATGTGGAAGCATTCTTACAGCTCAGACTATGTTAATAAAGTTCAAAATACCAGCCACTTCAGTACATGTTATGCATGATACCCGAGTCGGCACTGAAACTTCCAGCATTTTTGCAATTCCCTTAGTCTCTCCTGCAGGCAACCGGTCCTTGATGCCGTAGCACCGTCTGTATCCGTACAAGAGGGGGACCCAACTCACTACTACACTACGCAAGCTCATGCACTGTTAAGGCAGTCAAGAGCAATTTTGAATTATTTGCAGTTAAATGAGGAGTTTTTCTTGATAGCATCAAGCATTTAAAAGGACATCTGCTCCACAAATGTGAAACCCACAAACAAAAATAGAAGCCAAAGAGAACTTTCAATCAAGTTTGCACTATTGGTTAGAAGCCAAGGATTTACATAAGGGTTTTCAGTGGATGTCAAATGCTGGGACAGAAATATAAAATGCAAGTTTTAATAAAATGACATAGTTAATTGTTTTACAAGATCCTGGATGACTTTTCCGAGTGTGAAGGAGCACTGGCTGGGATTCAGATGACTAAGCACAGCAATAATGAAAACAGAAAGTGTTGTTATAATGCCTGTTGCTATATAAACAACCTTGGGGATCAGTGAAATAATGCCTGCTGCTATATAAACAGTTGTGTGTGTTTATACCTTTTGGGGGAAATGATAAAATTTTAGATTATTTGCACTCTTAACATGTTGCTTGCCTTTGTTTTATTAAATCTAGCGAGTTGTTCTAGCTCTGAACGGCTACGCGGGTTTGCTGAAAAACCCTTAAGCTACAACATTAGTGAAACCCATTGTAGTATCAATTAGGTCTTTAGATAGCGTATCTCAAAACTAAGCATGTAAAATTCGTTTTCCTTTTTCATATTTAAAAGACTAGCAGTATACATCTATCACAATTTGGAAGTAAATATAACCAAAGCTTTTTTCTTTTTTAAAGCTTCTTGGGGAAGTAGGAGAGGAAAAAAAGCAACACAGCAAGAGCTGTGATTATAACAAGTCTTCAAGTCCTCAATCTTGCTTTCAGAAGGAGCAAACAGAGGACTGCCACAGCAGTGACAGCCCTCGTCCAAGCAAGAGGAAGTGCTCAAATACACAGCTATTTTTATGGAAACACTGACTTGTCCGTTGATATGCCAGCGCCTGCCTCCCTCTCCCAAGTGGATTTCAACGCTTTTCAGAGGTCCACCCTGAAAAGCAGATGTTTACTTTGCAATTCTTTTCAAGTACTAAACTAACAAGAAAAACAAGTTACATCAACAGCCTTGAAGACCCATGTCCTTCATTAATCCATTGGGCACACGCTTTAAAGTTCCTCAAGCTGACCCAGCATGCTTAAAAAAGCCTTCATTAAAGCCATCTTAAAGGACTCCCATCACAATTTGGATTTAGCGATAACAAATAAGGCATACAAACAGCAATCAAAGCAGCAACAGGAGATAACAATTCCATTTTATGCTGTCCCTTCAAAGGCTGCTTACAATCACGCTGTTATTTTTGAAACTTGCTTAGTCTAAACTAGCCCGATTTCCCCCCGATTTACAAGGTAGGGCTGCTATTGATAAGATACTCTCCTCCTCTTCTCTCAGTTATCACTGTTCCAGATCAAAGTAACAGTCGAGATGCTGCAAAGTCACTGGTCCAAGACGGTCAATGCTACAGTTTGGAAATTTTGATCTCTACATTACGGTTACGTGTCTACACACATTAGGTTAGAACGGGGCTCTAACCAATGCAGTTCTCACAAACTGCATCAAGTTCATATGGTAACTTTTTCTCACCCACTGGGTCTCCCTACCCCAAGAACAGCCCGTCTCCTTTCCTCTCCTCTTAGGCTGGAGAATTTTAATTCTCTTCCATCTGAAAGGCAGGAAAAATTCATTCGTGAAGTCTAAGTACGGGAGTGATTCAGCAGTGAGCAGGGAAATGACATTCTCATCTGATAACAGTTCAAATTCTGTTCCGTCTCCTTTGATTTGCCTTAGAAATATATTAAGCTGCTTCTTCCCCTCACATCGACCAAAATACGAAGTCTGATTATTATTCAAACACAGCAGCAGCCTGGACGCTAATGCTCAGCAACTTGTAATATTCTGCCAAACATTTACAAAGTAGTTTTCTTCTAATTGTTAAAACTGAAATGTGATAATAGGCAATATTTAATACTGGATTTTGGTTTCACAGCAATAGTGTTTATTGGAGATAGACCACAAGAAAATAAGGAAATAGGAGTACGTGTCTGAGTACATGCAGAACACACTGTAGAACAAAACATGTAGATGAACCAAAAGCCACGTTCCCTCCAGGACTATCTTGCTCATATTCATGAAGCCTTTCCTGAGAGTAAACACAATACCCCTCCAGAGAGGTCTCAAACATTAGCCTTTGTGGTTTGAGCCTGGTGTCCCAGTAAGGATATGGGAAACCATCGCCAAAGACAGGCTGGGGGAAACAGCCAGTTACATAAGTAAACTATTCCTGTAAAATTTGGTGGTTAGTGGGCTCATTATAAAAATAACATATATGGGCCCCCTTGCCCATAAAGGTGCCTCTCATATACCATGACCATTTTACAGAAAGATCATTAAAAAAAAGGCAATTTAGAAGATAGAGCAATTACTGGCCTCAGAAAAGCTTCCCCCCTTCCCCAGTGAAGCACTCAAATAACTAAAACCATGTTTACTGTTCGGCTGTAGTCTTGCTGCATTATAGCTTGATGAGATGAAACTATACAGCATAACCTTTCCAGGTTCAGGTCAGAACTTCTTAAAACGCCTCGGCATCACAAAGCAATGCTTATTGGATTATACGACATGGGCACACTTACTTCCTATGACCTCATTCATCCTGAGCTTTTGTATTAAAAAATCATTACATCAGGCACAGAACAAAAGGTCAGATGTGCAAAAGCCAGAAGGAGAAAGACAAGCAACATTTTGTACCTACATCTTGAACATGACGTTTTCGTTATGCGTTTAGCTCCCCAAGCGTAATTTTGCACTGCACGGGAACATCTGAAGCTTGCTTTTTACCTACAAACACCAAAAGGGCAGTGGTCTCCGGAGTGCACAGGTAGGTACAGTGAATTCACCCACCTTGTCCTGGCTGGAAATCAGAGTGAATATAGCACAGAGCCCAAACTCATGAGCCAGGCTGAAAGGCTGCATGGCTGCACCGGGGCCATCCCGTCAGCTCGGGTGGCAGACGAACATCCACACCCAGGCCTGTGAGCTCCTCTCTGCTAGAGATGAGGTCTCAGACTGGATATAAGGAAGAAATTTGTTATGCTGAGTGTGGTGAAACACTGGCATGGGTCGCCCAGAGAGGTGGTGGATGCCCCAACCCTGGAAACATCCCAGGTGAGGTTGGACGGGGCTCTGAGCGACCTGATCGAGTTGGGGATGTCCCTGCTCATGGCAGGGGGTTGGACTAGGTGACCTTGCAAGGTCCCTTCCAAACTGTTCTGTGATTGCTCAATGACAGTTCAGAGCAATATAATGAAGTTTCCAAATAAGTCTGGGGAAATTTGCATATGGTCCTACTCACTCCTCCTGCATTTATCCATTACCTTCACATTTTGATCAACCCCCTCCAAAACCAGGCAATTTTCCCATTTGGCATCATCTAGCTTTACCTTGTACCTTAAGATGTTGCAGGAAAGGAGCCTGCAGAACTGTTTCAGAGTGCACAAAAAATGTGCTCCATTAGGCATCACAAACAAAATCTTTCACCTATTTGTTTTTTTATGCTGTGTTGGGAAAGCCCTTGTTTTAAAATGGGTAAAATCGAGCTTTTGGCAGCTTTTCTAAAGCATTCATCCAGGTTTGTGAAACCTGCTCCTTCAAGTGAAAAGGCTCTTGCTTTGAGAAAGCATTACACAAAGAGCAAGGATTCAGCCCGTGCCACAGAGCCTAAATGTAGGAAGAATTTAGGGGTTCTTAGCTCCCAGCACCGTGTTTCACCTAAACTGAACTGCTTCCCAGGTATCCATTATGCTACTTTTAGTGGGCAAAGGAGATTGACGTCTAAAAAAGACTAGATTTTGAATGGAATGTGAAGACCTCTCATTCAAGGAGCACAGAATCAATAGTTTAACCTGTGTAAGAGTTGTTTCCCATCAAGATAACACTGCCATTCAGCGAACACCAAATAGCACTAAGACAGCCCGATACTGGCAATCATTTCTCATATGCTGGAGCATATTTCAAGCTTAAAAGCTGAGGCCAGGGAGCACTAAACCAAGGCCTGTTCAGCAATGGCCTTCCTGAAAACAACTAGCAACTTATATTTGCTAAATGGAACAAGAGCTTGGGTTTTTTTTTTCTATTTACACAATATTAGCTTTGAGAAGTATTCACATGAATTATGCACAAGGCCAGCAAAGAAAGACACAATATCCCCTTCGGTATTTCAAGTCTCTTGAACAACAAAATGCTTTCAAAGCTCTGGATTTCTAAGCATTCTGGACTGATGAAAAAGTAAATGAGCTGATACGTATCAGATACTTTTATTCCTTTTGTTAGGGAACAACTTGCTCTAAACTTCAACCACAGTATATAATAAGCCTGAAAGGCATTTACGGATGATTAAGCAGCTGTCATACCAAAAACTTTCAAAACAGGATTTGTGTCCTGATGTGCCAAATCCTATGCGTAGAAGTATGAGACAAACCCTGCCTCACGGAGCACAAAACATACCTATTCAACTGTACAACAGAAGAACAAAGCATACGGGTAGGTGGAGAAGTGAAAATCACAGAAGCTCAGCAAAAAAAAAATGAAGTCAAAGCTTGTCACTTGCTAATGACAGATAGGAGTAATTTTTATCCATTAAAGCAAGCGGAAAGGAAACTATATGCATTTTAGCGTGTTTTTTTATCCACTAAGAGACAGCAACATGGCAGAGAGTAACAAGGCTCCTGAAGGAAGAGACAGGCTCGCAAGTGAGGTCCGCAAATTCCACAGGTGTTAACGCTTCATATCTGAAAGTCAAGCTTTGTCTCCAGAGCACACACCCTACTTGTTAGGAAAAATTATACACTACATCTTTTTCCTACACTAACACATTGTGCCATGGCTTGATAACGGACTTCCCACTTTCCTATCTCTTCCAATTTCAAAATGTAGTGCTTATATATCCTACAAAACAGTTTAACTTGGCAAATCCCATGTGTTTATGTCAGCTTAACTATATCAGGAATCCATTTTCCTTTTGATTACTAAATTTTAAACACATACTTTTAAAAAAAAAAACAAAAACACCTTAGTGGGCTGAAGGGTTAACGCACAGAGACGATGACAGCTACGTAGTACACAAGTGATCTAACACACAGAGCATGCTGGCAGGGGGTGGTCCCCAAAATTCTTTTGGAGAAGAAGTGACTCTAGGCACAGCCCGCGATGCCACCTCTCCTATTCCACCCAACCACGTTGTTCACCCCACCTCATCTGCTCTGTATTCTGCAAGCAGAGCAAGAAGCACAGCCGCCAGCACTGCCTGGGCTCAAGCTGCAGGTGCGGCGATCAGTACAGGTTGGAGAGCCAAGATCTGCTCCTCCACGGAGCAAGTTAACATTGGCCTTTGCTGATCAGTACAGATTGCCTACGGGCAAGGATAGGCAGGCTTTCATCTGAATGAAAGGGTGACTGTTGTTACAGCTAATCCAGTCTCATTTCAACCTATTTTATCTTGGCATGGGTGATAGGAAAGGAAAAAAAGAAAGCCTTCCAACAAGTTTGCAAAAAACATATGTAAAATCCCCAATTCTAAATGATCTGGCTAGGTATCAGCCCCTTGCTACCCTAGGAGACTTTAAGGAATGAAACCTCCCCTCAAAGCTTTTGGCTCTACGCAGCTGGAGAAGGTACTTTGTGGTTTTTCAGGTGCAGTCCCTTCCTCTTCACATTAAAATGAATGCTTGGCACTTTACAAGATGAGGACTTGACTCTGGCTTCAACCTGTGCTCTTTCAAGAACACTTTTCCCTATGCAGTTAAATTGGCCACAAATTCAGACAGTGCATTCTTTCTGAACTGTACGTTTTATGATCTTAGTTTAGGGGCCTCATAAAAGATGTAGTGTGCAAGTCACAGTATCCTACACTCAAAGGGCCATAACCACTGCATCTACACCGATACCCACAGAACTCTTAAAGACACTTCTGCTTGGTGGTGTTTATTGCCAAAACAAATTTCTAGCCCCAACATTTCTGCCGTTCAACTTCCCATGGAAAAGTTTAATAGTTTCTATTATAAAGTTGATTTTCTCACATGTCAGATAGCCTAACAGAGCCAGGAACTGGACATCTTGCCTCATTTCATGTTTAAGAGCTGAATTTCAGTTCACTTTTGGAGGTTTTTTTTCTTTGCTTGTTTGGGTTTTTTTTGTTTTGTTTTGGGTTTTTGTTTGTTTGTTTGTTTTTGGTGGTTTTTTTTTTTTGTTGTTTTGTGTTTGGTTTTTTTTTTTTTTTTTTTTTTTTTTTTTTTTTTTTTTTTTACATACAGCATTAGTACATAAGCATTCAACTTTTATTCCATGCAGCTATTAGAGAGATATCAGTTTGACTGCAACTAAAATATGTCAAGAAGTATTTTGCTTTTCCTCTATGCTTCTGTGACTGCTACTTACCTCGTGCATTAGACAAGCAATTGAAACAAAAAGCACCATTCCCGCGAGAGCGGCATTGGCTGATCAACATCTCTAGCAGGTTACATAAAGCACATAAATGTTGTCTGCCACCATGTGGACACAGCGACTCTGGACACACGAAAGGAGGGCTAGACACAAGTTACTTGCTTGGATCCGTACTGCACTGACATGAAAACAAACATCCTTGGGGGAACTGGCGAAAGATTGAGTGATTTTATCACATCAAATAGCAAAGTTCATCTGTTGCTAATGACTGTCAGATGAAAGCAGAACTATTCTTTGGCCAGGGCTGAGCAAATCATGCCAATGCGAATAGGAATATCAGACTAACATCACTCAACAGTTGTCTGACAAAACAAATCAAGGCTGGATCAGAAGAGAAGCTTTGCCTTGTGAGGCGATCATGAGCATGCATTCATTATGAACAGAAAAAAACCTTAAATCACGCAGTGTAACAAATCAAATAGATTTCACAGAACCTGGAAGTGATGTCTGGGGAGGTATGCTCTGACTGCCACCAACTACAGAGCCTCCCTGACAAGCACCAGCGATGAACTGGGGTAAGACTAGACACAATTACTCCTCAGCTTGGCCCTAGGGAATTAAAGAGTTGTAGAACAGTCCAAATTCATTTGAAACCCAGTTTTGCAAGTCTCCTTTCAAGAGCCAGTAGTTTAGGCAAGGACAGAACACCACCATTCCTGAGGCCACATCCACTAAAGCCAGATGGAGGCAGTGACCAATGTCACAGCAGCAACAAGACTCAAAGAGGTCTTGCAGCGATTCTAGTTCTGGCCTATGGTTCTGTAGGGAAGCTGGGCTGAGACTCAGAATAAGAAATCCAGAAGATCAAGAGACGAATCAACTTCTACCCCCTTCGGTGGCTGTCCAAAACACTAAATCATCATTTGATACTCAGAGTTGCAAATAAATTGATTGTCCCATGCAAGAAAATAGCTGCAGTATATCCCCTTCTGACCAGGGCCAAAAGAAACTAGGTCTACAGCTATAAAGTGATTATTTCCTCTCCAAGCAATCTTGCAACTAGACGAGGAATAGTGACTGTCAAGCATCACGCAAGAGACCACCTCTTGAATACCTAAAAGACTTGGAAGTTTCATGAACAAGATGGTCATGCTCTTCAATGGCTACACATCATACATGCATGGGTTACAAATAACAACCAATACAGGAAAGGAATGGGGTAATATCATCTTGTATACAACTTCGGGCCAGGTATTCTCCAGCAGTGACACCGTGTGTGCTCACTAACGACTCACCTCAAGAAGGATGATCACTAAAGTAAGATCATCTCTTCATATGTAATGAAAAGCCCACACTGAAGGCAAGCCCAAGAAATCAAAGCTCTGGGAATCTTTAAAGGAAAGAGATAGCAAAAACAGCCAGTAAGCAGCAATAAAGCTTCTTTCTTTCTACAGGCCTGAGATTTGAAACTCAAAGCCACTGCACTCTCACCCCCCCACACACTCTAAGGTTAAAAAAAAAGTTAAAGAGCTGAGAGGAAAAAAACCTGGAGCAGCAAGACCACTGCTCGAGGACTTGCGAGAGCTCAGCTTAGCAAGGTCCGTGTCTATGCGCTAGCTGAGCTGTGTGCCACACGCATCATGCTCAGAGCGATGAGAACTCTCCGAGATGCTAGCTTGCCCATGCTGCGTGTTTGCTTACCACCCACAAAAACCCTCACAACGCTTCAGTGCGCTCCTAATACTCATCCACTACAACAGGAGGTTGTCATGGTGTAATCTCAACTCCTCTACTGTGAAAACTAATGCAATAGTTCATTTAATTTTCCTACTAAAGCCTCACCTCCCTCAGATACTCCACACACATCCGTAACTTAGCCGCTGCAGAGTTTGTGGGGCCAGCTACCTACTGAATGATCTCCCAGTGCCTAATGTTTCTGAGAGCTGAGCAATTCACTCCCATTTTTAGCAACTGTATTGTGCTTCGCCTTTGACAATGCTGTGGAATGACAGCGATTTTTTGTTGTTGTTGTTGATATTATTAGATGTAAGTCACTAATTTCACTTTGAAAAAAATAACACATTTGTATGGTCATTAGAGTCAGAGAGCTGAAGTCTTAACTGGAAATTTATGGTCTTACCTAATATTATCCAACATAAAAAGCTACTCTGTGAACTTCGTGAGGGATTCAATTTTACATAGAAAATATGGGGATTGAAACAGTTTGTGCTTACATACAGATGGAAGTTATTATGAACTCTCAGAATTAACACACATTGTTTTGACTTCGGAATGTAACAGCAAAGCAAGTTTCTCCAAATAAATGCTTTACCAAGCTAGCGCTGAGCTGCTTCTAATTCCAGCTGAATTCTCCCGAGTGCAAGATGTGGTTTTCATTGTTATTATCCTGCTGTTTTACAAAACAGTACCACTTTATCTCTAGAATAGTTTTTATTTCAGTAATTTTACTTAATATCAGCCCAGTCTCACTCCTTCCCCACTCACGTTTCTCCTTGCCGCCAGAACTCCAGGTAATTGTGAAAGGAAAAAAATATAAAAATCCGTGAAACCAGGGAAGCTTATACAAATCCGTTCAAGTATTTCTTTAAGTTGATACAAGTTTTTCTGGGCTCTTTGTTTTTCACCACAGTGATTAAGACTTGCATGAATGACTCAAGTAAGGTGATGGGGACCCAAGCTCTTCTCTTAACGCTCCAGTAGAGTCAGCACCTCCTCCTCGGCACCTCCAATCTTCCCACAGCAGCCAGAGGGAATTAAGCAACCGATCCGCATATGTGATGGTCTAGAGATAGGAGGCAGCTGCTCACTCTCCATCCAGACTTCACTATTTTCACACATTCACATGAACTAAGCATATCTGGAAGCTTCTCTCAAAGCAGCCTTAAGGTCTTCTAAAAGGTACTTAAATTCAACCGTTCCAGCCTCCAGCAGAACACACAAAGGATTCAAACAATCTCAGGTTTCTAGACCAAGTCAGCCCCTGAGTACGGAAGTTTTGTGATGTATTTCTACACATTATCTACCTGTTCTGCTTCCACAATGGAATTTCCCCTTGGCAGAATTATAAAAAGCCGCAATATTTGACCAAGGATATCAAAACAAGGGTGACTACAACAGTTTATACGGACTTCAGTAACACTTTGCTGATTAAATAAGTAGTAGAAGCCCCCAAAAAAATTCCGATTTACTTTTATTATGTTTTTATATTCAACAGCATACAATCTCAAGCATTAATATGTGAACCACTGGTGTTGCACAAACCACTTCAAAGTTTGGCCACTAACTACTCTAGCTTGTACCAGCACCAGTGACCTCAGGTAAATTTGGAAACTTTTTTACACAAATACGTACTTAAAGTCTTCATTTACTTTTATGAGTTTAAACACATGCCAGTGATTTCAGAAACCAACTGCAAGGACTTGGAAGGCAACACGGGCGAGCAATCACGTGTTCAACTGCTCATAGTCATTTAGAAATAAGACAAGAACGAAATCAGAATGAGAAATTTCAGTAGGTCTAACAGTGGTAACATCTCAGAGACAAGTCAAAGAGAAAAACAGGAAAACAAGTGGAGTGGTGACAGTTACTACAAAGAAAGATATTACAGGCACAAGTGCCAATTAACCCAGACTACAGGAAATAACGCAAAGGCTACCAACTTGGGCTCAAGGAACGAGTTTAACATTTCAATCAAGAAAGAAGCACTGAGCACTGGCATCACATAACTGACCAGCAAACTCCAGATAGGAACAAAAACATGAAAGGCTGAAAAGCAAAGCAAGCAGCATCACGATTCACAAGTTACAGAATGAACTAATGTATTTACATAAGTAGAGATTAAGGAAAGCATTGATTTGATAGTAATGGAGAGAGAGATATCAAAGCATTTGAAGGAAAGAGTATTTAATCCCTTTTTCTCACTAGTCTTCCCTATGAAAGTCAAGTGTGAACAGCTGGCTGCCATTATTAATACCAGCAACAAAGAGTCACAGTCTAAGTTATATTAACAGCTTGGTTAAGTGAATTTCCAAGATTAGCAGGACTTGATTAACTTCATCTTAAGATATTTTAGCCTTTAAGTAATTTCAGAGCCATTGGAGGTTATCTTCCAAAATACACTAAGCATGGGCAAGATACCAGAAGTCTGGAAAATGGTAAATGCAATCCAAGCTTAAAAAACAAACAACACAAAGACCCAGAAGCTTTATTTCGATTTGGGGTAGGGAATGGGGGAAAAGTGGTGGAAGAGAAAACTGGAAAAACAAACCAAACAACTAGAAACTAAGCATCAAAAATATCAGATTTTTCAAGAAGAAAGCTGTGAGACCAATCTAATTTCAAGCCTTACCAAGAGGTTAGAAGCTGAAATGGCGTATTTCTGTTGGAATTTAAATAAATCTCTTGGCACTTCACAGTGTAATACGCTCGCAAGCGTGCTGGGGAAATGGGATATTGATGAAGTATGAATGAACACAGAGCAAGTAAGTACTCTTTGGGTGTAGTTAAACAATGGTTAACTGCTGAAAATGGAAGTGCTAGTGAAGCGGGGCTCCACCTGGGTCTAGGCTTTACTCCAGTTCGATTAAATATTTTAATCGGGTGACCTGGATAGAGAATAGGCTCACATGCATACCACACAGAGCTGGGACTGAGTTCTCAGCCTACCTTTCCTCATCTTCTAGGGTTACATCACCAAACCAGAGACATGATTAAGAAAAAGGGGCATCTAAAGCACATTCAAGGTACAGCACGTAAAACATGAAATGAGTCACCTGCACAAATTCAGAATGGACTATTCTGTTGCTGTGCAGAAGACACTTGGGGTTGCTGGTTGCACTGAATCACAAAATTCACTGTTTCAGGCTGTTAAGAGTATAAATCTATCAGAACATCATGAACTGAAAGAAAAATGAATACACCTGTGAAGCATTTATCCCATCCTACTCAATGTTTTGAAGGCAACAGTTGAACAGCTTTGGGCACTGCATTTCAAGAATGGTATCTCCTATTCTCCCTCTGAATCCACAACACAAATGATCAGAAATTAAGAGACATTGTATGAGACATTCAAGGCCAATTGCATGAGGTTTAACAAGGCCAAGTGCCGGGTCCTGCACTTGGGTCACAACAACCCCAGGCAACGCCACAGGCTTGGGGAAGTGTGGCTGGAAAGCTGAGAAGGCCCTGGGGGTGCTGGCTGACAGCCAGCTGAACACGAGCCAGCAGTGTGCCCAGGTGGCCAAGAAGGCCAACAGCATCCTGGCTTGTATCAGCAATGGTGTGGCCAGCAGGAGCAGGGCAGGGATGGTGCCCCTGTGCTCGGCACTGGGGAGGCCGCACCTCGAATGCTGTGTTCAGTTTTGGGCCCGTCAGGACAAGAAGGACATGGAGGTGCTGGAGCATGTCCAGAGAAGGGCAACGGAGCTGGGGAAGGGTCTGGAGCACAAGTGTGATGGGGAGCGGCTGAGGGAGCTGGGGGGGTTTAGCCTGGAGAAGAGGAGGCTGAGGGGAGACCTTATCGCTCCCTACAACTACCTGAAAGGAGGTTGTGGTGAGTGGGGTTGGTCTCTTCTCCCAAGTCACAGCGATAGGACGAGAGGAAATGGCCTCAAGCTGCGTCAGGGGAAGTTTGGGTTGGATATTAGGAAAAATGTCTGTACTGCAGGAGTGGTCAGCCATTGGAACAGGCTGCCCAGAGAGGTGGTGGAGTCACCATCCCTGGAGGGGTTCAAAAACCATGTAGCTGTGGCACTTGGGGACATGGTTTAGGAGGCCTGGGGGTGTTGGCTTGGTGGTTGGGCTTGATGATCCTAGAGGTCTTTTCCAACCTTAACGATTCTGTGAAAAAGTTCCTAGGCTGTATGTGCTATGGGGGGGTGGGGGGGTGTCAGTCTCTCCTCCCAAGTAACAAGTGACAGCACAAGAGGAAATGGCCTCGAGTTGTGCCAGAGGAGGTTTAGATTGGATATTAAGAACTATTTCTTCCCTGAAAGGGTTGTCAAGCATTGGAACAGGCTGTCCAGGGATTTGGTTGAGTCACCATCCTTGGAGGTATGTAAGAGACTTGTAGACATGGCACTTAGAGACATGGTTTAGTGGTGGACTTGGCAGTGTTAACGGTTGGACTCAATCTTAAAGGTCTTTTCCAAGCTAAATGATTCTATGATTCTATTCTGTAACATGACTCAGGAGATAACCCCTTAGAACGGAGAAGTTGTCTTTCAATGCATAAAAGTTTGCAAAGAGGAAGAAAATTAAATGAACAGATTATTATAGTAAGTGATTATACGGTTAAACAGAGGCAAGACAAATTTGGATTAGCTGTCGGAAAAGACTTCAATGACCAGGACAGCCAATCACATAAGCGCATAAGTGCAGCTGATCCTGCCCTAGGACTAGGCCACAGTCTAAATGACCTCCCCAGGTCCCTTTCAGACAAGCTTTTTGAACATTTTCTGAATTCCATACCAAATAAGTTAGCAGCAGGTATTAGTACCATCTCAAACACAAGTTGGTAAACTTGTAAATTCTCATGTGCTTGCCAAAGTAAAGGATGATTTTTAAAATACCCTAAGAGCAAGGAAGTAAGGATGATTAGAGGACTTTTTAAAAAAAAAAAAAGTCATGCATTGGCAAGACTTAAGATTTTCTTATCATAAGTATGGGAGTAGAATACTAATTAAAGTAATAATACAGCAAAATCAAAGCAGCAATGAGAATGACACAAATGGATCTTCAAGTATGACAGAATAGAAAACAACCCAGAAAACATTTACTATTTTCAAAACAGTGTGTACAGACTCCTAGTATTTAATGGAAAAGAAAAAGATTCATTATTAGCTGGCAAGCCCTTCTCCAAGCACCACAAGAGAAAGCCTCAAGCACGAAGCAGCAAGGTAAGCGAAGACAATGATTTGAAGAATGCCTCCCCCAGTTCACAGTGTGGACTGTGTGTTTGCCATAGAGTATGTTCACCATAGGGAACAGCATCACAAGACAGTAGATGCACACTCATGCCGTACTGACATTAAGCACATCGTAGATTCTCATAAAAAAACATCTCCATGTACCAACCTGAGCTATATTTTTGTTGAGAAGATACACTCCATATTCAAACTGAAGCTTCTCCCCTCCTTTTGGATATAAAGGAAATCTGATGGGAAAGAAAAAAAGAAAAAAGCATTTAAGGTGAAATTATTCAGATGGTTAAGTAAACTTTAAAGAGCCACAGACTCCTTCTCTAAGAAGGTAAAGATTTAAAAAGCCTCCCTTGCTGACTTCTCCCAGGAACCCCCTCCACAGGATGTCCTCAAGAACCTTCTGCGACTCCAGCCAATCAGCCTTTAAAAAACTGATGTCAAAATTCAGCTAACAAATTACATTTTCTAAAGTATTTTAGGTTTTTAAAAGATGCTTTATGACTCTCCCAGTGCTGCAACATTCCTCTTACTAAGTGAAGCATGTTTTAAGAAGCACGCAGCATAATACCAGATCCTACCTTAGCCCTTTGTCTCCAGCCATTCACATTTGGTTAGCTCATTTCCAAACAGAAATAACCTTTTAAGAAAGGTATTCTGTTTTTATTGTTATTTGGTGAGCGAAAGAGCTCAAATCTCTTCACACACAGAAGACATTTGCAGGCTCATTTACCAACACACCAGAAAAAGACAAGAGAGTACAAGTAATTCCTTTCCTTTCAACAAGCTTCACACACACACCGAAGGCTCAAGTCGGTTACAGCATCATAGGTCACTCCAGCCCTTGCAAGCATTATATTCCTAATGTTTATTTCTCCTATTTCATAAAGCATTTTTCACAATTTTAAATACCTAGATGTAGCAAATAGCTTATAAGAAAGTAGCACAGCTTATTCCTGTCTTAACTGCTGCGTGAGATCAGAGAACCAAAACCTTAGTCCCTAAAGTATCGAAACTGTTTGACAGTCTGCATTAAAGAGTGTAATATAATATGCCTATGTTCTAGGAATCTTTGCTTAAGTGAAGCAGTTCTCAAACAGTTTTAATATTTGTACACTGCATTTCTTAGGATTGCCTTTTGACTCTTCCTTACCACCAGAGGTTATGAGATCATCACGGTCAATACGGTAATCTTAGTACAATCTAAAAATTTATATTTATGGGAACTACACCATGAAACGAGCTTTTGCCTTTTCAAGAACCGTATGTTCTGTAGCTCCTAATCAAGATGCTGAGCATATTATCTGCACAAAACCCACATTACACCAGAAACCAAAGCCTCTCTTAAATATAAGATAACAAATACAGGAGATCAATATCTACTAGAAACAACACACATTCTAGAGGGACGATTACACAAAGTGTATTTTATCATCAATCAGCCCCACAGTAGAGTACATTTGCAACTTTTAAGGAGAATTATATAGTGCCATTAAAGGCAAAGGTTAACAGGTCACGATCACAGCAGATCAAATATTAAGACGTCAGCTTCAAGTTTTATGCTACTTTCAAACTCACTAGGTCACTTCAAGTTGAGGAATATAAAAATCACTGTGAATAGTATATATCGAGCTCACCTTGCTTAATAGATCTATAAATCCAACTAGTTCCCCGTGCAAGAAAATAAAACCTTTCAAAGTGAACGCACGCTACAAAAATTCCACGATGCATTATCCTAAGTGTAAAAAACAAATCAAAAGAAATTCATTTCAATATTTACAATCACACTACCCAAACAGAGCAGGATTTAGATTTAAAGGATAGCTTTACAATTAACAGTATAAAACGCACTCAAGCTTGATAATAAAAGCACCATTAGGAACACAAGCCATGTTTCACTAGAAGATAGTATTTCATTAAGTCACTAGTAATGGGAACCATGTATTCCGTTATTAGACACAGAGCTCTTCAATACACGCAGCATAGAAAAGAGGATAAAAACTGTTTTACAGCACTCGCTACCATCTCCCACACACAGTTTCTTTTAAGTGGTAAGGATTAAGCTTTTCTGTTTATCACACTGGCCCTGCCTTTTTGCTAATATTCACATTTCTGTCCTCTAACTTCCACTAATTAATTTTGAAAGACTCTAACCTACATATATCCTCGTGTCAGCTTTCATAACATAATCATTTACATGAAAGTCTTGAAAAACGTCAGTGGAAGTATTTGTGTATGCACGTTTATGAGTCAGAAAAATATTACCAACTTTTATGTCTCTTTGTGTGTTATCTCGCTTGCCAATTAAGCCTGGTCACAAGTAATAAACTTAAGGAAGAGGAACCATGACATTTTATGTAGTGCTTCATTGACTATAATTGAATGCAACTTTAACTGCTGGCTCCCTCTGTGAAATTCTTCTTGCCTGCTCCTTTGAAAAGCACGACTGTAAGCTTAATCTCTCACTTTGGCATGCTGCAAAAAGTTAAGTCTGCTGTGTAAGGTTTTAGTTATACTTGCTCAAAAAAATACATTTGAAAAGTACTATTTTAGTACTTTTATAATCACGAAACACTCAATAAAATGCAAAATGGCATCCGCCTGCCCATTCTACTCCAACATGTACCTTCCTTGTTTCTATTCTTGCTGATATGTTTGGGGAGAAAAAAAATCATTAAGCGCCTTTAAATCAGAACACAGATACCTACTCTAAGATGACAATTTCAAAGGAATAAGTGTGATATGTTTAGTAGAAAGAAGAACAACAAGCTACAGGTGTCTGTTGAGTAATCGCCAGAAGAGATCATCTGAGAGAAGTTATCGAGTAGTAAGAAGCTTGTTCTGAGTACACTCAGAAGTTGAGCTCTGGCCCTCCTCAGAGCAGTACACTTACACCCTGTCAGGAAGCCATACACCTACCACGCTAGCGGGCAGTAATTATGTACAAAACAGCTTCTGCTCTGTGAGGTTCAAAGTGCGCGCTTGTAAAAATACATTGATATTTATCTTATCACTATGGAATATTACTTTTCAATAGCGTGTAGACTTCTTAAAGCACAGCCCTAATACAACCGGAGTTTACAGTAGATATTCCATTCCTATATACAAAGAGCACACTGCTCGGCTGGCATAGAGCAGTAATAATTTTAACAGTGACTCACAAAGATGATGTGAGAACCTCATGAGGTTCAACAAGGCCAAGTGCAGGGTCCTGCACCTGGGTCGGGGCAACCCCCGGTATCCACACAGGCTGGGGGATGGAGGGATGGAGAGCAGCCCTGCAGAGAAGGACTTGAGGATACTGGGGGACGAAAAGCTGGTCATGAGCCGGCAATGTGCGCTCGCAGCCCAGAAAGCCAACCGTCTCCTGGGCTGCATCCCCAGCAGCGTGGGCAGCAGGGCGAGGGAGGGGATTCTGCCCCTCGGCTCCGCTCTGGTGAGACCCCCCTGCAGTGCTGCGTCCAGCTCTGGGGTCCTCAGCACGGGACAGACACGGACCTGTTGGAGCGGGGCCAGAGGGGGCCACGGAAATGATCCGAGGGCTGGAGCAGCTCTGCTGTGAGGACAGGCTGAGGGAGCTGGGGTTGTGCAGCCTGGAGAAGAGAAGGCTCTATGGGGGAGACCTTATTGCCACCTTTCAGGGCTTAAAGGGGGACTATAGGAAGGATAGGGGCAATCTCTTCAGCAAGGCCTGTTGTGACAGGACAAGGGGTGATGGTTTTCAACTAAAAGAGGGTAGATTTAGACTGGATATAAGGAAGAAATTTTTCCCAATGAGGGTGGTGAAACCCTGGCCCAGGTTGCCCAGAGAGGTGGGAGATGTCCCATCCCTGGAAACATCCCAGGTGAGGTTGGACGAGGGTCTGAGCGACCTGATCGAGTTGGGGATGTCCCTGCCCATGGCAGGGGGTTGGACTAGATGACCTCTAAAGGTCCCTTCCAACCGAAACCATTCTATGATTCTATGATTCTAAGATATCAGTTCAGAGGACATTAACTTGATGCAGGAAAAAACCTGACAACATTTAATAACTTACAACAGATTAACCCCATTTAGAGTTGTTTCTACACCTCATGTTTCTACTGTACTCAAGGCTATTCTTGCTTCACTTTGGACATCTGACATGTCAGGAATGATAAGAGCCTGTGATGGGGAAAAGCACAAGGACTAGTAGCAACAGAGGGAACAACAAACTGGCAGGCACGTGGAAAGGCAGCTTTAGGATCTATGACAATTGTGCCAAAGATTCTGAAGGGAAACAAGTCCCGCTCTGAATTCAGAAGGTGGAGAACACTGCCTAAGAGTGACCCAAACTGCTCACAAGACTGATTTTAACCAGATGGTCAGTATGTGCCTTTAAGATCTAGGATAAAATAAAGAGGATTCTTGATCTTAAAAGCTTACGTTTGTTTTGGAAGTTTTACGTTTTGCTTATTTAATCCTGAAGAACTGTGACAAATATAAAGTTTTTATTAATTTCTTTAAGTCACGTGTTCTGTTTTATAGGCCTCAGTGGGACACAAGTCAGATGACCAGCGTTACCGAGCTGTACCACGCTGCAGGAACAGAGGCAAATCCACAATAAATTGCAAGACAAACACATGCATTATATTTTTTAGACACATAGCTTATCTCCCCTTTCATGGCACGTTGCTTTGGACAGAAGTTGTATTATTCTACTTGTGATACCACAGTGACAGAACAGTTTCTCCCATAGTGAACTAGAATTATATGTTTAGAGCCACAAAGCAGACACACAAGGCTTCTACTAACATTAATATGTTCAAGACCCAAGTTTTCCCAGTCTCAGAAGATGTTTGGATTGCCACTTCTTATGGGAGACAATATATAAAAAAAGCAGTTACAAGGCATTTTTAATCATCTCTGAATAATTAGAATAGGGATGGCAACTCATCTGCCTCCACCTTACCACTCTCCCATCTCTCCTGCTTGGGGAGTTCCCAAGAATAAGCATCTCCTCTCTACCTGCAATCTTAATTCCAACAAGTCAACATCAACTACTTTATTTCAACCTATCCCCTATTAATTCCTGCCATGCTTCCTAAGCAGATGTCAGCTGCTGGATAAAGAACTCTTCAGCTTAAACCTGGTCCAAGAAAAATTATCATGGAAGTCGGAAGGGAGCATATTATTAACAGCTAGTCAAGAATCTCTCCTCTTCCGTCAAAGGCACCCAACATTCAAATCAGATACTATTCTTCGCACTGAAATCTTGTGTTTAACACAACTGGATGCCACTAACCACTAAGCAGTTCTTAGAACAAAGAACTGTTGGGTTTTTGAAGTACATCGAGCAACTTAGTTTCAGTCTATTTACACGTAAGGAGGTTTTGCCGATAGGCAATGAGTAAGCAAACAACTATGAGCAGACCGAGGCTTAGATCAGTACTGATGATCTACAAAACCAAATATATCTATTTGTATGAAACTCAAGTGAGACCGACAAATCGAAGTGTGCACTCAAGTATCAGAACACAGATTAGTGCAAGCTTAAGAGGAAGAATCTCTAATTTCCTTGTAAACTGCCCAGGCAAACAGGGGTGGAAAAGGAAGAAATCTCAGCTAAAAGGAGTGGCTAAGTGAAGTGTCAACATCAGTGTTACTTTACACTGTAGACTCTATGTGAAAGTTTCTAGAGTACTCGGCCTCATTAAACCCTCCCAAAAGACTTGTGAAAAGGAAAAAGTGAGGCGCAAGGTTACATGCTTTGTTCACAGAAACTCTGATGGGGAAAAGTAATCCCAAGTCACCTTTTAAAGAAAAAACTGAAAGGGCTCAAAGTTCACCTTTTCTCCAAGCTAAAACTACACAACCAGCACCCTACCATCAACAATGGAATTAAATTTTGAGTTCTTCACATATCTCACAACACATCACAAATGTTAAGTTTTAAAATAGTCAGTTTGAACATTTGCATAAGAAATACCACTCTGATGGGCGTCAGGCTTACAGGTACCCAACCACACCATCAACAGGACTCTTAGGAAGATGTTACGTTGGAGCCACTCTTTCATGAGATTTTTTTTCCAACGTATTATTTAGTCAAGTAGCACACACCTCAGGCATAACAAGTATGCAGCTATACCTCAAACCGAAATGCAAAGCATAATCTTCCTAAAGTAAATCACATTTTTAAGGTTACAAAGAATGTAGACACAGTACTAAGTTGTCAATCCTGGTTTAAAAGTCTTTCTATAAGAAAAAAAAAAAACAAACCTCAATAGATGCATTTCCAGTCAATATGGAAAACTAATGGTGGCTGGTTGCCACCATTTCCACTCCAGCTGAATTCATTAAGATGGAAACAGCTAAACAGAAATATCAATGTTAAACCAAGGCACGTTTCAATTTTCAGTCCAAGATGTATTCTTGGACATGTCTAAAACCATTTGTGGTCTAGGGGCAGCAGAGGATGAGCAGACAGGAGTTTCAATGACCGCCTTTGCCAGCTGCACCTGTCCAGGGGCCTGAAGACATTTCTACGGGCTCTGCGACATCTCTGCAGCAATCCAATCCAAAAGCTGCAGTGTGCCACACGAGACCACCAGCCATCGCTCCGTGTTGCTGAAACCACCTGTTCATCCAGACAGATCATCTTATAATCATAAAGCTACAGGCACAAAGAAGTCTAATGTATCGCATCTAAGGCAAGTTCAAACCACCCCATATCTCAGCTATGGTAACACTTCCCTCTAAATAAGCTTCATCCCTCCTCGGGGTAAGACGACTGTCTAAATTACTTTCCAGTGTTGATTTCCGCCTTATTTTCTGTGATTCAAGGCCTAACAAAGGAGACTATGCTTTATGTGCTGCTGAAAGTCAGTCTGAGAAATTTCAGGGGAAGATGACAGAGTAAAGCCCCTTGCAAGGATTTTTCTTTTTCATATTTACAGTTTACGGTGAGATGCCTACAGTTTGGATCAGTCAGGTTTGCTGATTTATTTCCTTATAAAAAAGTATCACTTATTTCTTAAAAGAAAGGGGTTTAACCCATCTCTTACTGACTTTTGAATATATGGCCTAAACCCCTGGTTTTGATAAGACAGCATGGGCAGGAACTTTGCTACTACAGTGTCTCCAACCAAAACTGCTCACTAATACTGATGTATTTAAAAAATCAGAAAACTGACTAGAGAAAAAAGGTCTTTTAAAAGATTGCTTATGTTGCCCACAGCTATCGATTCCGGAAAACTAGAGATCTGTTTCAAAGCTAAAAATTTGGAATTAGCCTAATTTCAGTGTTTTAAGCATCAGGACCACCCTCCTTACAACTCATAAATAAAGCGTCTTAATTATTCTGCTCGAACCACTAAGAACTCCTCTTCACTGTCCCACCTTTTTCAGCTGACCTTAGCCAAGTACTTATCAGCCATCGAGATCTCGTTTAATTTTATATCCTCAGCTAATCTTTAGCTGTTTTACATAGTAACTTCAGTGTTTGATGAACATGCAGTAAATCACAAGACTCTTGGTTCAGTCAGATGGTAACTGTTAGGAAAAGCTGAAAGAATCTTTATTCCATACATTTATTTCAGACCTCAAGTATCTCTTACGAATTCAAGTCCAAATACATTTACTGTTGTGTTCTGTGATTTATGAACTCCTCCGTATCCAGAAAAATCACATATGTACCAATATATTGGTGGCCAATTTTTATTGTCTATAACTGCCTGTCTTTAATACAAACTATTTTTAAAGCTTAAGGAATTGCTTCATTTTTAACTGCTTTCACCTGCTTCTACTTTGGTATAACACCATATGTTTTAGATCTTTTATTCTCTCTTCTGTTCAGACTTCTGCCATATCCCAAATTATATTAAAGTCTCAAAGTTTAATCTCTGCTTCAAAAAGCTCTTTAGGGAAGAAATCAGTAAAATAACAAATTTTTACACATCACATCTAACTGTTTTCCACAGGCCAAAGTGCGACACAATTTAAACAGCATATTACATCCCATTTGGCAAATGGAGGTAAAATTCTAAATCTCGTTCGGAATTGTGTCAGGTAACTTTAATTTTCAGAGCAAAGCAAAAGTTCAAGAACCACTAATATTTGTAGCTTTGCAAACTAAATTAACAGCAAGGACATTCATCTCTTAAGAACACTTCATTATCCAGTGGTCAACTGAAGATCAGAAACTTAGTCCACCGACTAAATGAAGCCGATACCCCCGTATTTTCATAACACTGTATCTGCAATACCTTTGACACTTCCTGTCCAACTGCATCCACCGAATCTGTCAGAGAACAAACTGGACATGGTTTTTTCCTTTATGCCTTATTTTCAAGGACAGTAAGCAGAATGGCTGCGGGGAGGTGACTGTAGAGCAGACTTGGCAGAAGGCAACTGAAACCCAATTATTCACTATTATACAGATAAAAAACTGATGTAATTTCTGTAACAGTCACTGGTGTGAGAGCAGGGAGTCATCCATCAGACCTAGGGAACAACTGTGCCTCACACAGCTCTACCAAAAAATAGGGCAGTTTAGAAAATAATGAATTTCAAGCTTAAGCCCATGGATAGGACACCCTATATGAGGATAGAACTAAACACCCCAATCCAGATAAGATAATGACCTGAAAAACTCACAAGTTCTTGCTTGATGCGACTGAAGCGTGAGGAGCATACAAAAACAAGGTTTAAATATTTACTGAAGTTTGAGTTATTTCAACCTCATCCCCTTTTGGGGGGCTGCGAGGGGGGCAGGCAGGGGGCTAGTGCTTTCCCTCCAACCTAACCACATCCTGTTTGCTCAGTGTAAAGGAATGTTGTATCCAGAGGAGAAAGCTTGCGTTATTTAAAAGTGCTGGGACTTTTCTCAACCAGAATAAAGCAGACCTTGAAAGCCTTGTAATTGAGAAGGACTACCATTGTCCACCCAGCTCCCTTGAAATCACTATTCCCCAGGACACTTTGGATCAAGTATTAGGAAAAGCGGGCTGCTGAAGAGCCACAGGCACCAAAACACCCAGCGCTTCCAACCTCTTTGAACTCCACCAGGAGACCAAAGCACAAGCAGCTTTGACTGCACAGCTTCAAAACCTGTTTCCTTCTCAGATAAGCCGTACCACGGTTATATCAGCCTCAGAGAAGAGGCTGGCACAGATTTTGAGTAGGAGACCCAAGCAGCTGAGTGCTTGTTGGAAGGAACACAGCTAAAAATGCAACAGCATGAAACTGCCTTCACCACCAGGCTTCTCAATTATAGAGATGCAACACAGAGCACTTGGGATCCTTTTTAGATCAAGTTACCATTTGATGGTGGAGGCCACAAACTGACCTTAGGGTGACTACTAGCCTACCAGGAACAGCTAACTAGTCTGCCAACGATCAGCACGACTGGAAGTTCTAAATGAAAAAGTAAGATCCCCACTTGGTGAGCAAAGCTGAAATCAAATTAAAAGGCAGAAAGAAGGATTAGAAGTGTGCAGTTTGCTTTGTTAGAGATGAGATTAAGACATGAATAGAATCACAAATCACAAGTGAATTCAGATTTGATTGCTATATGGTTTTTAGTTTCTACTTGAGAGAAAAAGCTATACTTGTAAAACAAACTTGATGACAAAAATACAGACTGCCAAGAGGAAAAAAAGCATATCCTCACTGAAGCTTTACACAATACAAAGATAATTAGTTTACTGGGAAAGGAAAACATATCGGCAGTTTAACTTTATTAAATGTATTTTCAAAATGCCTATCTGAACAGCTCAACAAGCAGATAATCAAAAGCAGAAGCACTGCCATCTCTCTATTAAGAAGTGTAACTGCTGTGACCTTGCTCTTGGAGAATGTACAATAGCTTCAATATGTACAGGCTGTACATATTGAACATACAGGAAAAGAAAGCAAAAGACCCAGATTATGAAAGTCAGGCAGCTCTTGATAAGACAGTCACCAATTTATACAAGAGGGTATCATCCTACTAGTTGAGTAAGTAACGCTTTCAAACACCTCAGAACCACAGCTAGCCATCCACGGAACAAGCGACACTGACGGCTTTTTGTAGATTGTGCATTTCTGTGACATATTTCAGCTTGAATTCAAGGCTTGCTACATACGCGCTGTGATGGATATCACAACGCAGAGACGATAGCGAGGACAGTGCAGACAACCTTGCTATCAGAACTTTAAATCTCCCTGCCACTGAAGGATCATTTTTAACTAGAGGACACTTTATACAGGTCAAGTCCCTGCTTATTGAAAAATGAAGTAATGTTTTGAAAAATAATCTCGGCAGGAGTATAATGTTCCAATGGGAGTAAATTAAGACTAGCATGTCTTCACAGAAACATTTCTCAGCTGTAGATGTCTGGGGTCAGTGGTCTCATCTACTGCAGTAAACAAAATCTGCTTTCTCAGACTGGCCAGGAGCATGTCAAAGCTTCTCGTTCCCAGAAATAGTATTAGCAGTATCAAAACTCATTAAAGAACACCTGATCTAATTCTTAATCTACCACAGTAATATTTGCTGACCCAACAAAGGCAAAAGCATTATTTTGGTGACCAAGAATAAAATAACCCTGGGTTCTAGCTAAATATCCTCAAGAATGTGGAATGTAAAAATACAGTTCAAGATAAGTTCATGGCAAAAAGCATTCTTTGAGCAATATAGTTGAACACTTAACACACACTCAATCTACCACAAAGAATCAACTTTGCTTTGACAGCTATTAGATTTCTCAACAAACCATCTCCCTCCATCTACGTTTGCCAACATTTCTTCCCAAAGCTGCCATTTTATTATCTCGGCCAAAGTACCAAATATGATTAAAGACTTCAATTGAGTTGGAAGACGTTAATGTAGTGAAAAGTTGTTCTTCACTTGCTTGTGTCACTATTTTTTAGACAGCTTTGTTGCAAGTAGCTTATCTGTTACTAGGCACAAAGCAATAACCACCTTCAGCTGTTGTAAGCCTACTACAGCTGAAACTCTCATTTTTTCCCCTTCTTTGAAACAGAAGCAAGGCCACCATAGTGAGGACCACTTTTAGACTAAGCTCATTCAACAAGTGGTTTCCAAATGCTCCAAAATTACCCATACGCCTGCTCAGCAACACTTATCTCCACTTATTTGCAAATCCAGCTTGTCACACTTAAAAGAATTGAAAGACAACACATGAGAAAGGTAATTTGGAAGCAGTCTTGTAGCAGAACTGGCTTTGACACAACCTTTGCTTTACTCACAGGCCTGAGAAATGAAGCTTTTTACATCGGAACTTACACTGTCAGTAACTCAGACTGCATGACTTAACACCGTGCGAACCACACACCACATAATGGAAGTTTTCTTTATCAGCACAAATGAGTATGTCTAAAAATACAACACCAACATATCAAATTAACTGCTTGAACATGTGCAGATTAAAAGCACATCTGGCCCGCCTTACTCTTAACTGTTCCACTTCCCTGAAATTTGACTCCCTAAACTAATTAAAAGCATCTCAAACTGGGATAAACCAACCTGCTGGTTTGAATTCAAGACTCAATCACCAAGCCATGCAGATATATTAACATTCACCACACAGAGTGCTGCAGCCCTTCGGCCCTGCGCCTGCATGTCAGCTTTAGCCGTACAGAAGCTGTATTAGGATAAACTCACTCATGGCTTTACATCCTTAAGGAATCCAGAAGTACTCCAAAGATCCAACAAGGGCAGCTGCGTTTCACGCTTGATATGCTCTTCAGTTGCTACAAGACCATCTCATCCCCGTGAAACACGACCTGTTTCTTTTATTACTCCTACCTTTGCACTTTCCACACAGGCTACAGCAATGAAATGAAACCGGCCTTTAAGTTTTCAGCACCCAAAGAATTACAGCTCGTTTCGAGCGCTGCAGCGCCTCTGTGATGTAAAAGCTCAGATGCACTCAGACTTTGGTTCCAGATCAAGTCTGATGCCAGCAGATCTTCACAACCCTGGCTCAAAACAGCTAATTTAAACTTCAAGACAAAAACTGACTAGTAATTGCAGTCTTCTGGCACATTTGAAGTTCTCAATGATGAAGCTGAGCTCCAGAAAAAGACAACTTTGAGGTGTAACTCCACATCACAGGAGTATTTTCAGGATCAGACAGATCACTTTTAGCTGCAAACACAGCATATAATTTTGATCCTGTTTTCTATGAGGACGCGGTAGCATGATAGACAGACGTTTTTTATGTTTAGTGACAGCAGAAGGTGTTCAGACAGAACAAGAAGTAGCATAGTTTAGAAAGCCATGGCAGCACACTCAATTTCACTCCTCTTTATGCCATTTCACACAACTGTTTGGTTCCCGAGGTACATAAAATCATAAAACATAACTGCAAAGATGTTGGATGCCTTTGAACGCAGATGCCCAGGACTGCATTGCTTGTCTGCGTATCTTTCGGCCTGTTCATGCCTGTATTTGTCAAGCAGAGTGGAAGAAAAGACTTTAATCTTTCTATAAACTATAAAATACCAAGGAAACCTTTACAGTACTTTACTGTTATCGCAGATCAGCTAATGCCAAATATTCCTGCAAAAAATACACCAGACTTGATCAGGCTTCTTTCATCACTGTCTAGGCCTGTTTGTTTGGGTTTTTTTTTATTTTATTTTTAAACTTATATACATTTTTGACCTTTAAACATTAAGTGGCAACAGTTTGACATTTAAACATACAACACAAGAAAAAAATAGTACTTCAAGATCAGACAACTCCGAAATGCCTGTATGTGCTCCAGTAGCTATGCTTGAAAACTACGATGTTCTTTTTGCCTTTTAAATACAAAACCCTTTTAGATCATGTATTCCACCCCTTCATTTTTTTCCCTAACCTGAAATACAACTTTGAGGTAGTTACTTTCTTATTACTGCTAGTTTTCTAATCCTCCCTTAACACATTTTGGTGGGAAGAAGGGGTAGCATGAGCCAGAACAGGCTGCATGTACTACTTGATTTCTGTTTACTATTACTGCAGAGAAACAAGGTTAGCAAAACTGTTTCTTGAAAGCATTCTCATTTCCAAGTCACCTAGCAGGGAAGTAAGAGATCTTGAACATCTTACACAGTATGAATGAGAATGCAAATATACAACAGAAGTAATTTCTCTGAATGTGCATTTCACTTGCCTAGACACGCGTAGGGTACCAGAAAGGTGATTAAACTCCAAAGGACATTATTTTTCTTAGGGGAGTATACATATTTCCAAGCTGTCTAATGCTATTTGATTAAACGAGTATTCTATTCTTAAACATTCAACTGGCAGGTCTTAGAAGTGTCATGTGAAGTTTCAATTCTAAAAAGTAGCAACTAAGCATAGCTTTGAGTCAGAGATGCCAAAAGACTCCCAAACAGATGGCGTAAGTGGGCTTTACTGGACTCACCTTAAAACTACCAAGGAGACTGATATGGTTTCAAAAGATTTGGTAGCTTCCAGGCAGAAAAATGCAGGCATTTACTCTGCGAGATGTTTAGCTTGCATTGGCATTCAAAGAGAACTGAAGAAGTGAAGACTATCTCAAGAAATAGGATGACAGCAGCAGCAACACCAACACAGGCAATTTCACAAAGTAGGTCTCGCTCCAGACATAACAATCCTTATTTTGCTCTAAACTGGAAGCTATTCTTTATTTAAAAATCTGGGAGCAGATTAACAGAAGCATTAAATGCAGGGCTTGACAGACAGCATCAGAACAGTCTAAATACTTTAATCTCAGCATTCTTAACTATGTTTATGAGAACGCGATGAAGTGCTAGATTTCAGTTCCACAAGAACAGTGCCAAAGAATTTAGGTGCTTTATTCAGCAAGGATGTTTGTTTGTCACTGGAGAGAGGAACATGCTGCTGTCCTACGTAGCGTGAATTTGGGAATTATATATCCATCATTTCCTTTGAAATCTTTCAGACTCCAGAACTTTTGAGGAATGGTACTCTTCCTTCCTACATATTTGCTGCACTCTAGAGATGTTGAAATGGACCACTGAAGAAGTGCCTTAATGAGATATTTAGTGACAATTGTATTCTTGCCTTAGCGTTGTGGTTCAGCAAGTCATAAAAGTAGATTTATGGGAGAAAACTCACAGCCTTTTAGGAGTACCAAAGCGATTTTATGGAATAGAAGAACAGAACAGTTATTGAATAGATTATGAACACTAATATCTCTACAGTTACAAAGCTGACCATATATTATACGCTACTGGCAGGTATCCTGTACCTCATTCTACTGTCGGTAACGTGGCCAGACAAGTGCTAGGTTCTCACCACAGCCACCTCCTTCTTTTGTACACTCTTAAGCTCCAATAAAACAGTAACTGCAGCAGACAAAAATGAATACTTCTGCAAGAACCTTGAGATTTAAGTGATCTGGATCATCCAAGTCAACAAATCTGAAGCAGATAAAAGTATTTCCCAAACATAACTTACATTCTGAAAGCTTTCAAAATATTTAACCAGCTTATTATAAGGCTTTAAAAAGCTGGTAAAGAAACTTGAAAGTGAAGTAACACGTTTATACAATATAACATTAAAAACAAACACGTGTACTTATGAAACTGCCCTTGAATGAAAACATCAGCTATTCCCCCAAAGCACAATTTTTAGAGGTTCTTAATATAGATCTCTCAGGGCAACCCTGCAGCCCCCAGAAGAAAGTACAAGGCCAAGTAAAATGTTTAACCTAGTCAATAATCACGATGCTATGTGTTACAGTAAAGACTGAGCATAGAGAAAACCTCACTGCAGTTACTCAACAGTTTATGTTGGCATTTGAAAAGCTGCTAAAGGACAGGTGACTGAAATAAGTTTAATAATACATGTTAATTGTTATGTTCAATTCAGTTAGGAGCAGGTGAGAAACATGAGCTATTAGTTTAGAAAGAAAACTGCAACTTCAGACATCTGAGGTTTTCTATAGCAACCAAAGCCCTTTGAGAGTTGGTGGGATTGACTCTCCAATAGCTGGGAAGAGAAGATCTCAGGCAGGAGCTAATCCTGAAAAAATCTTGTAGAACACAGGTAAATGGCCCAACAGGGATTCATATACTTAGCTAAACTTTCTCCTTTTCAGAAATCTATTGTGAAATAAAGTATTAAGTCATGAGGGTTTGGAAGGCTATAGCCTGAAGGACTAAACCTTCCAATCTGTCTCAGACAACAGGAAATTGTTTAATCTTTATACACCCACACACAGGCAGCTCTACTCATAAATTTGTTTTCCAGATATAAATGTTCTAGTTTGCTACCCTTCTGAAGGAGATGTACAGGAAGAAGTATAATCATATGCTTAGAGAACTAAACTGAAGCAAAACCAGATTAATTGTCTACTGAGTTAGCCAGGAAGTTATTAAAATGGTATCAAAGTTGATTTGCAAGATGTAATTATACAGTCCTATTTTATTGTGTCAAAACAGGAAGACCTCAGTGAGTTTAAGTCTTAAGGCAAGTTACCTCTGCTGTCCTGCCAAAAGTCACTGAGCTTCAAAGAGAAAATCAGACACTTCCAAGCATCCCAGTACTGCCAACTATGCACAATGAGACCCTTCCATCTTGATTCAGACTATTAGGAATTAGTGTTAAATATTATAATACTTTGATTGCATGCTTCCGAAGAGAGGAGGGATTTTCTTTACAGGCTTCATGTCAGAGACAGTACTTTCCACAAATTCCTTTCACAGAACCCCAGAATGGCAGGGGTTGGAAGGGACCTCTGGAGATCACCCCGTCCAACCCCCCTGCTTGAGCAGGCACACCCAGAGCAGGGGGCACAGCACCGCATCCAGGTGGGTTTGAATGTCTCCAGGGAAGGAGACTCCACAGCCTCTCTGGGCAGCCTGTCCCACTGCTCCATCACCCTCTCGGTAAAGAAGTTTTTCCTCATATTCAGGTGGAACTTCCCATGTTCCAACTTGTGCCCGTTGCCCCTCGTCCTGTCATTGGGCACCACTGAAAAGAGTCCGGCCCCGTCCTCTTGACACCCGCCCTTCAGATATTTATAAGCACTGATGAGATCCCCCCTCAGCCTTCTCTTCTCCAGGCTGAACAGACCCAGGTCTCTCAGCCTTTCCTCCTAAGGGAGATGCTCCAGGCCCCTGATCGCCTCTGTAGCTCTCCGCTGGACTTGCTCAAGCAGTTCCCTGTCCTTCTTGAACTGGGGGGCCCAGAACTAAACACAGTACATTTCCCCTCAGCAATTCTATGTGTTCCCTTGTCAAACCCCACACATGGAAAAACAAAGATACTGGTGCTGCAAGCCTGACTTTGCAGCCATCCCTACCCGCACAGGATCAGAGCAGAGCAGCTGGCCTCCCACAGCTGGTCAGTGTTGCATTCCTCTGAGTTCTGTGGTTGCAGGCTACAAAGTGAAGCTTAACCAATAACTGCCACTATTTTCATATTAGAGCACACAGGTGCAAAGACAGTGGGAAAGTAGGCAAAGTGCCAAAATGCAGGAGAAGGCATTCAGAGAGTGAACTTAAGGACAGCAAGATAGTTTCCTAGTAGCACAATAACAATTGCGCAGCTACATGTGGAAAGACAATGATTACAGAACAAATGAAACACTCTTCATTGAACTTTAAGTTGATTTATAGTAGATAACTTTACAGTGCTCTTTTTCAATCGACTAAAATCCTCTGTGTTAAAAGAAAGTTATTTATTTTCTCACATTTATCAACCACTGCTCCAGTACCGGCAGTAACTCCTCAGTGAAGCTACACTCGCTACATCTGCAGCTTATTCCCATAGCCAGTAGCAAAACACGAAAGGCAAGTTTTCCAATCAGCAGCCAAAACTTACCTATAAGACACACTATTTAAGTTTTTCCAGCACTACTAGAAGCCCAATCATGCATGCCAACAGACCTAGAATGACACAGCTGAACTACTCTATTAGATCACAGAACTCCAACATGAGAAACTCAAACGACTGTCCCACGGCCACCAAAAACAAATAACTTCAAACTCCGTGTCACCTCAGACTAGCCAAAACTGTTCGGGGGGTGTGGAGGGGTGGGGTGTTGCTGTTGATCTCGTTTTGAAGAAAGTACATAAGCATATTTACAATATACTTACTCTCGCTCTTTCTCCGTCAGTTTGTCATTGATATTATCTTTGATTGTAGACCGGGAGCCCTTGTGAATTATGGGATACCTGAGTGGCACTTGTAAGAAGTAGGATATCATTGAAACCAAGTGAGCGGTGTAGCCCAGGGCAACAGCAATGCTTCCGTCATCTTTTGCTGTCAATAACAAGAAGATTCCATTATTTCATCAATTGGATCTCACTGCAGGCTCAGCACAAGTTCGTCCTTATTGCCTAGGGAATGGTATAATTAACAAAGCTATCTGAAGTTATAACTTAAGAACAGATGCAAGTCTGAAACAAATTTAGATTGCTTTATAATTGTTTGCAGTTCACTCTTTGCCTCTTTCATTAAAGGGCAGTGTAAAATGGGTGATGGCTTGTTCGCCTTCCAATTTTACACTTTCAAAGCTAAAAGTTACACTTCTCAACATTTGGCTGGGTGGGAGAGGGTAAAGAAGAGATGGGAAAAGTGAAACAAAACTCCCAAGATGAATATTCAAGTCTTAAACTTTCTGCATTTCTCTAGATGTAGCTGACATGTATGATCGGGGTCAAGGAAAAGCTGCATTCCTCCATAACTTTATTCATTAGCGAGATCAGTTGGAAAGACACCGACCCCAGGGTATGAACTCTGTTCTCTGCCAATAACAGAAAGAACTTGGATTAACCCATTGTTTTAAAGCATCATTTTCAATTTGACATTTAAGGTTTCAACCTTAAAGCTTCACCTGCCGGGAATACACACAGGTCTTGCGATTCAAATTACATCCTTTAGCCATGTTAAGGGCTTTTCCTTTTGGTTTTCTCTGTTTTTCTTCTTTGTAAGTGAACATACCAATACAAACAACATGACAGTCATCCCTTCTGAGGCACAAGGGAGTCCTGTGAAATCAACTCAGACGACCTTCTAAGAAAGTTTATAATGATGTTCAACGACAACTATGAAATCATACTGAGCTCTATTAGAGCACAACATGATATATGGGTTTAAAAGTTACACCCCTTTCACAAAGGATTTTGTACAAAGTGTTCAAGGTTTGCAGCAAAACTGGCTTTTTTTTTGATCTTTCAGATGCCCGATTGTTTTTTTTTAATATTATCATCTACTAAGAGTCTGGAATAAGACATGTCAGACAGCTGATTTTCAAATTTAACTGCATATTTCACCAAGTTGAATGCTTAGTACTTCTCCCTCGTAATACTAATTCTCTATCAAAGTCTAGAAATTTTGTATATTTTTTTGTAAGGAATTAATACCAGTAAACTGAAAATGGGCCAAAAGGTGCACGTCACCAATTTCTCAAGAATTACCAAACTGAGTTCATTACCACATTTAGTGCGATCAGGAAAACAAAGCAACAGACTGATTTTTGTCATACTGACAAATTAATTCATTTTAAAGTTTACTCCTCCATTATTCTAGCACCCAATATACATTTTGTTAGCACAAGTTAATACCTATGGGATGGCTTTGAAGAGTCAGACAATTGATTGAGGCTTTTGCCCAAGAAACCACATGCCGGACAGAGCGAGCAAGTACTGGGAGCAAGGAATTCTCAAGGGGATTTTAATGAAGTTCCAATTCATGTCAAACATTTGTAGGCAAATGCATGCAGCTACCTGTACAACTGTTATACAGACAGGCTTATTATCCATTTGCTTCTGCAATAGGATGACTGCAGACAGTTAAAGTAGAAGCTGACTTGTAAAATACTCCGTACTGTCAGGCAGCTTTAAAGTCTTACTTATGCAAGATATTTATTTGGTAATTTCACCAGCAACTACAGCAAACTGCATGGTGATTCGTGCACATTGCCCCATCACGATTTACAGACTGAAAGCAGCCACGATGGACTTTTAGGTCAGACACAAATATTTTCCAGAATCACTAAGTTTGGAAGGCACTTCTGGAAATCACGTAGTCCTAGTCCCCAGCTCAGAGCAGGCTCAGCTACAGCAGGTTGCCCAGGACTGTGTCCAGCTGGGTTTTGAGCATCCCCAAGGATGGAAACTCCACAGCCTCTCCGGGTAACCTGTTCTGCCATTTCAGTATTGAGTTTTAGAATACAGAAGTAATTCTTTAAGAATCAACAGTAACTTCTTCTGTACTAGCTAGTAAGTAGGAATAAATAACACATAAGTTCTGACTGGAAAGGTCTAGACTAGAAGAAAAACTTGGATCCTAAGCCACTGCTATCAGTCTACTTAATTTTATGAAGTTTAGAAGCAGTGTCAACTGTAACAACTAAATTCAGAATATTCAGCTACCTTGAAAGTCTTCAGAATTAGGAAGCTTGACTCCACAAACAAAGTAATCCTTTTGATCATTCTGTAAGTTTAAAATCAACAATGGAAAGTGAGAATGGAACAACAGCATCCAGAAAACAGAAACCTGCCCAAAATCCAGTGAAAACAAAGCATTTTTGTAAAGAAAAACCTAAATATTCAATGAAACCCAGAGTGACTCTGACATAGTGTTTTAGTCCACATTTCATATAATTCAGAAATAAATGCGTTTTTTTTAAAGAAGGAAAAGCTTCGTCTTAATCAATTCATTATATAAAATATTTTTGAGCTCAATATTTTGACATCTGTTTATGTGCACTCCGTTCAAGTTCAGCTAGCCTACTGTCAGAGTCACTTTATATAATTGTAAGCAAAATGGAAAGTATCCATTAAATTACAGCTACAGCTATGCTACTTTTATAGTGGAGACTATGCGAGAGATGCTGGCATAAGTCTTCTCCCCATGAGGTTTGCAATCTAAGGACCAAATCCAAGAAAAAGCTGGAAAAAACCAGCATGAGTGAAGAGCAAGTTTCATCACGAATAAAACATGATATTTGCTTGCAGACTAATACATAGGAAGTTCATTTCCCATCAAGCAGATTTTTAGAACATTAAAACCATACCACATCAATAGGGTAGATATAGGATAGCTCCGACAGCAATTGCTTGCATCGAATAGTCTGCTGGGCATTTGTCTTCAAAAACAGTTCTCTTTGGGGAAAGAGATCCCAAAACCATTAGTTTCTTCAAAAGCTTTAAGTACAGGTATCAAGCCCTCATATCCCTTCTGCATCTTCCCAAGTATCACCTCCCCTCCCCAAAAAAGCTAGGTAATTCCACCAAAAAAAAAAAAAACAAAATAGAGAAGACAAAGCTAACTTTTCTTTTTCAGTTGTACCTCATATTATAGGCGTATTTTGACTATGACAATTAAATATTACAAAGCTGTAGTACACTAAAGCAGACCTAAAAGTCCTATCATAGTCTTCATGTGCAACCAAGCATCTGTTTTCTTCCTTCTAGACTTGCCATGGTTAATTATCACTTTAGATATCTATAAATCGTAGCAGAGATGTCTTAACAGAAGCTTTGGGGCGACATCAGGAAGAATTTGGTGCCAGGAGTCCCACTTCAAATGGCCTACTCTCAAGCCTGTATTTTCTTTCCAACTGCAGAAAAAGCATAGGTCCTTTTACCTCTTAGCAGTGCATTCCTTTCTTAATTCATGCAGGGATTCATTATGCTCTTGAAGTTTCTGGTATTCAGTCTCAAATGCATTTTCTAAACAACATGAGGAATCAGGAAAAAAATTAGTATCAAATATTTTCTTAGTTATCTGAAGTTTTAAAAGTAGATACTGACACAAATGTTGGCAATAATCCTCCACTTAATCTTAGATGCCCGTCTTCCATGTTATGCTGCCAAACTGGGGAACAACAGCGCAGGAGGAACACCTGTCTTCATGCACTATACACCATTCACCAGCCAAATACAACCAACAAAACCTCATTCTCCTTTAACACCTACTCCCCTCACGTCCACAGTAGTAGAGTAATTCAGTTAAGGCATCTCAATATTTGCATAACCAGAATTAAGGAAATAGCAAAACTCTCATTTTTAGTAGTACCTAATTATTTTAGACTCAACTAGGTATTAAAAAAAAAATCCTGCAACAAGACCAAGTATCCATGTAGCTTGGTCTCTGGTGATCTCCAGAGAGACAGCGATATAGCATTTTACTATAGGACACTTTCCCAGTAAAACAAAATACCAAGAACACTGAGCATTTTACCTTTCACGTATGTAATAAGCTATTGAGAAGGATCTTCTCTCTCCTAACACTTAAAATGAGATCCTAATCACAGGTACAATAACATCCCTCATGACATTATAACATGCCTGCCCGCATCAAGCCACTGTTTACTGCATTACAGTGCAGCTCTTCTGATTTTCTCATGAAATTTTAATTAAGCACAGATTTAAGATTGCTTTAGAGAGGTATCAGAGTAGGAAGTTATTTAGAGACAGGATACCAGAAACTGCTCTCCAGAATTCAGTATAACACAGACAGCGAAGAGATTATCTGAAGTTTGCAGTCAGATATAAAGAAAAGCACAAACATTAGAGCCAGACCAAAAAAAACAAAACGTTGCCTTCATTTTGGTCACCATGATCATACACTAGGCTACCACTCTTCTGATCAGCAGATTATGAATATCTGCAATAGAAGTAGTAACAATTCTACACTTACCTCTGCCATGCAAACTATTTTTCTCCTTATGCAACAAGGCTACTTCTTGACCAAGGGCCTTCTTCTGCCTCTCCAGTTCATTACGTAGCACCAGGATCTTCAACTGTAAACATTCACTCTCCTTTTTCTATTGGAAGAAAAATAGATTTAAAAAAAAATATTAGAAGTTTTTCTGCTCACAAGCAGTTCCATAAAAGGGGTGATAGGAGGGAAGGGGAAAAAGTCTGGCAGACACTAGTCTTGTCCTAATGGGTGAGCTCATAGACTACAACAGGCAATAGATTACCAAAGACCCTAATCATTTTGCTGCTTTGGAAGGAGAGAAACTCAGCTGTGCCCAAAAGTGCTTGTTCCTCCTGCGGGATGCACCTCCGCTCCTGCACTCAGTGATGCAACCTGGCCCAGGGCAGAAATAAAGAGAGGAAGGGGAGGTGGGAGGAAGCTTCTGCAGGACAAGTACACAGAGACTAACAGCAGAGTGCTAGCAGCACGACGAGCATTCACTCCCTGGCAAAGGGTTTGGCAACAAGAGGGAAGATGAGCAATGAGGAGTCTATACTAAATTGAGGCAGGGAGCTGGAAAAAGGTTGGAGATGTCTGAGCTGCACTATTGGATCCAATTCCCAGCTTCAGGGTGATGAGAAAAAAAAGGATACAAAAGGAAAGAACACATAGCGGGGAGCAGATTATGTCACTACACACAATTCTATATGAAGCTTCCCTTCTTTAAAAGTTTTAGGATTTGCCCTGTACCTAATCTAAATATATTCCTGTGTTTAAAAATAATCTTTTTTTCTTTGATGCACTCGCTCCACTAAGAAATTGTGCTGCCATGTGCGTAGTGAAGCAGAATTTTCTATTTTAAGTGGGTTTTTGTTCTGTTTTAAGGGAGGACGATCTCCCATGTTTAACAGATACTTGCTGGGAATAACTGAAGACAGATTCGAAATGGAAAAGAGATGTTACATCCCTTCAGTCCAGCCATGACAGAGTTCAAAACCTGAAGGGGCAGTTGGACATACTTGTGAGCAAGTCTTGTGTAAGTACTACCAGACACCATCACGTTGTGTAATTCAGCCAGCTTTCACTTTTTCAAGCAGTTAATGGAGATAACACTAGCTACCTGAAAAAAAAAAGTCAGGTCTTGCTGAACTGTTCCCTCCACTTCATATTTGCTTCAGTTGCACATGTACGCTGAGCCTTCTGGTTCAAGACTCCAGCAGGAAACATGGCTCAATATTAAGGAATTAAATTAGAGCTCAGACACTTATAAAGGGGGATGGAAGCCCAACACGAGTTTCCACTATTAACAAAGGAAAACAGGTAATAATTTCCTTATACCATAGGCCATGGTTGCTAAGAAGTTGCATCACGTATACTGCTACTATTGTCGGTTTTGGTTGTAGTGTACTTCATATAGTTTTGCTCACACATATTTATAAAGGAAATTAGCAGAGTACTCTCAACCCAGAATCTACCTTAAAGTAATAAAGTAACTTCACATCATAAGTTTGCCCTTTCCTGTACAAGGCACCAGACCCATGCCAGTGAGTACCAATGTAATGAAGTCACCACAAGCCACTCTTGCTCTTGTCAACTCACTGCTTTGAGCTCAGCTCAGCCTTTCTGGGCAGGAAGTAGAAACTAGTGCCAGTACGCTTTTTTGGAGAAGGTAAAAGGACAGGCAAAACAAACTGTCAAGAGCTATTGCAGGATCTAATACAGTTCCTGCTTAAAATGAATGTGTCACTTGAGTGACAGCTTTTGCATTAATTGTGTTCACCCAAAGCGAGCAGGGTGCAAGAAGATACGGCCAGTAGATTCACCCCACTCTAAATCCACCACAGGTTCCTGCCAAGATTTATCTAAATCATTGAAAGTTTGTTTTTCCTGATAAATCTCTTTCATGCCCTGTGCAATGTTCATGCTTTTATACTATAAAAGCAATTATACAAACTAAAGGTAAAAATAGGATAAGCAATCTATCAATCCGAGCAACACACACAAATCTAAAATCCATTACATTACACTTCTCAGATGAGTTCCCATTTGAAATGACAGGTTTAAATAAAGATTTCGAGTTCAAATGTTAAAAAAACAAGCTTATGGTCAAGACGTCAGCCAGATGCTTCAGCAAGCCTGTAGAATAAGGTTTTAAATAATCAAACTTACCAGTTCGTTGCTTGTAGATGTACATCTCAGCTTTTCTTCAATCTCCCTTCCTATTTTCTGAACAGTTACCTGAGTCTGTTTAATTGCACACTGGGCTCTGTGAAGCCTGCAAGGAGAAGATAAGTTACAGCTGTACTAAAGGCTCCCCACACGTGTCCTAATGATGAATGCACCAGCCATCTCAAAACCAGCTGAGATAATATGAATTCAGATTGTCAGCTTCTATTTTGAAATGAAATGTCAGGAGAGGAATCATAACTTGCACAGTTTATAAATGAGTATCCAAAGCAAACCAGCAAGTCTCTAAATTCGATCAAGGATCAAATGTCCTCTTCATTTGTTAAACTCAATAGATGCTGACAAGGCAAAGCTGTAGGTGAGAGAGCAGGTAATTACAGGGATCTCAGGTAAAAATTAAGTTATAACACTGTTAACATCAAGACAGATACACGCATGATGGTTACCGCGAGCACTGTTAACACAGGCCAGCTTTAAAGAAGTGCAAGTATCCTTTAGCTAACACACAGCTACTCGGGCCAAGAGCACAAACCACCCTTTAGTATCTCCAAATGTGCTATGGGTCCTTCCGTAACAAAAACACGGGTTTCTTAATTGAATCACATTTAAAGCATGTAAAAGATGATGATAATGTATTTCTGATCATTAGCCCTGGCTTCGGGATGAAGAAGGAAAACTGATTATTTGCCATATTTATTGAAAAAAAAAAAAAAGGCAGAGCAAAGCAATGGCAAAAACAGGTCTAAAAGAGGCATTAACAGCTTTCTTAGAATTAACGTGGAGTGGGAATTAACATATTTATTAGAAAAAAAAACAGACTTGGTCTGCAGTCATAGACTATGTCCTTTAAGGCATGCAACCCAGGCTTACTTGTCCCATTCGCAGTTTCACTACTAATGGCTTCTCCTTTTGTAAGGAGACTCCTCAGGCAGCCTTGCTGCTGGGGTAAACACCTAACTCAGCTAAGGTCTAGTTGGACAGCAAAAACGTGGTCAGGCAAAACCTACCGTAGGACATCAGTGCTTTGCCAGGCAAACGTAACCAAAAGGCCAAGCCTGTTTCAATGCACGTTTTAATGGTCATCTCCATTTCACCAAAATTAAAAATCTCTGCCTCTTAAGAATGCTTAATTTTACTAAAGCAAGGCTACGAATTTGCTGTGTGCCAAGGACCAAAGCACCAGCGCACATAGAAAAGGCCACTCAGCTCCTTCCTTTTACATTCTCCAATCTCTTCCAGATTTATAAGCAACTGAGGCATTACTATTTGAAGGTTTTAGCTAAGGGTTTTTAATGGTCTGTATGCAGCTAGACCAAGATAACCAGGCTACATGCTTCAGGTATGAGTAACCACAAAGCACTACCCCTCCTCACACCACCTCAACTCAACAGCACAGATTACAGATTAGTTTACTCAGCACGACGACTGTGCATAAACCACCTAGCCCAGCAAACAAACACACGGAGAGGAGATCGTACACGGACAACAGGGAGCAAACAGTGCTAGCAATATTAGACAAGGTCATTGCGATTTAGGACATTTACATGTTATAACTCTACGTGAATACATTTAAGTCACCAGACACTTTTAGTTCCTTCACGGTATTTCTTCTCCTAAACGACGCTGCCTGTAATAGTGTAATTTCAAACAAAAATCTAAGTGATTCCTTTGGTTTCTTTAGAGCTCCTCGGACTCTCATAGCACACACAGCCTAGGAGTAGCTGTACCCCGTCGAAATCATACATCAAGCAGCGTGGCTCTGCTGGCTGCTAAAGGCTTCTGGGGGTGGAAAAAGAGCGCTGAGACCAACAGCACTGAGTGCCGGGTCACCCGAGGGCTCAGTCTCACATCCCTAATGGCATACTGAGACCTCCTGGAAACACTTATTTCCCAGCGGGAATTACTACTTATACCTCCCACCTTCCCAAATGCATCTCAAGGCTATTGGCTAAGTAACATATGGTTACACAGATCAAAGTCAAGGTTTGCTGAGCATCCTGAACATCAGTTAAATCTCTACTGTCACATCGTACAGCAGGGTCTGAGTTTCCAACTTCAACAGTTTCCAGCCTGTCCCTTTCCAAAACAGCGGACCATTTTCTTTCCAGACATAAGAAAGCCTTACCCAGAGCTAAAACTTCTAGGTAAAGGGTAATAACAGAGTGACATTCCCCTTTCCCTTTCTCTCACCTTTATCTAATTTTATACCAGAAGAACATTCTTGATTTAGTCTATTAGGGGATTAAGAAAGAAATTCTACAAGTCTTCACATCACACCTTGTAGGTAGCAAAACCTGACTGCTGAGAAGTGTTTTACTCTTAGAAAAAGTATTTATGAAACTGATAAATTGTTCGAAGGGTCATTTGAGCTCCTCACAGCGATAGTCAGCTGACAACCTACAAATTTAAAAGCTTTCAGTTCTTCTACCCGTGCCCAAGTATAAGGAACAAACATCTGTTCAGACTGACTTCTCAAACCAGTACATACCTTAGGATATTCCTTCAACTTGGTGAATCTATATCTAAAGGTATATTCCTACCCTATAAAGACTGCTATAACAGAATAAGTCAGCAATAAAGTCTGATAAATAAGAAATGGCTTTCTTTTTAAGCCAAACATCATCCAGGCATTTCTTGGAATATTAAAAAAACCTAGTTAAACTCAGCTGCGTTGATGCCAAACAGCGCCATTTACATTGAGCCAACCAGTATCAGCAGGTTTTCTTTCTTGCAATCCCAGCACATTCGCTGTTGTTCCCAGAACCTTAAAATGGTAACAGTAAGATCATGACCACATCCGAAGTTAAGCCTTCCAAGACTAAAATTTTAGGGACTTCGTGTCACTAAAAGCAGCAACTATCAACAGAAATCTCCTTTCACCAGCCAAAAAAAGCCCGCACTGCACCCACACGGAAATCTTTGGTCATCCAACAACGGGAACACAAACTAAGCCATAAGAACATCAGCATGGAAATTTTGTCCGTCACTTCTGCATGCACAAGACAGACTCCGGTGGAGGTAATTATGACTGCACCAATGAATGGAGATCAAGTTGAGGCCATAAATCTAGATTAAAATTTTTATATAATGAATGGAGAGAAACTTCAACACCAATTGACAGCATATTGTTTCCATTTCTAATCTGAATGCAAGTCCAACGCTACAGCCTAAAGTTAGCACAATTTGTGATTTGAGTACAATCCGGCTTGATTTAGTAATTGACAACGATGAGCCAAATGATGGCATAACCTATGTGCTATCAGCCAACGCAGGATTCTTCCTAGGCTGTTCAAGAGGGTTTTTCATTATTTATTATTAAAATTAGCACTTCCATAGTACTTTAAGAGCTAATTCAGGTCTTCAAGAGGCCACTGGCCTGCTACCATATTTCCTTCAGCAATCAAGGAAAGCCAAGCCAGATTACAGCAGAAACTCATGCCTTTTTAAAAAGACAGCTTAGCCAACGGTGTCGTCATCCCGTGTCTGCAGGCTGTTCTGGTGTCTGCAGCAGCTCAAAGCCATTGTCAGCCAGCAGCAGAGCAACACGAACATTAAGTGTGACAGATTTACTGCTGTTGCTTGGGGCCCTGAGAGCTGCTGTGCAATTGTCCAACATCAGGCGAGTTGCATGCCGCTGCCTGGCAAAGAACTGAAAAAACAAAGCAGACGTTAAAATTCCTTACCGCCCTAATATAGTTTGGAGGTGGAGATCTGTGAAGCTGCTGCTCTACTTCCATTCTAATATCACCTGCTTTCTGAGGTGGGGGAGACTGAGAGGAAGCAAAACACTCTCCCTTCCTTTGGAAGTTTAGAAGACAGTGGGATACATTCAAAAACATTAGCCATGTACTCTAAGCTAAGACCAACAAAAGCTGCATCCCTAATTGATCTAGGAAGAACCAGCAGGCAAAAATTCAGCATCTCTCGTCTTCACTTGCTAGTTCCTAAGTTGTTGAAATATGGGCTCTTTGGGGTATCTCTTCAAGGTTTTTCCAAGTCTGAAATAAAATTGTTTCTTCTTCTACCACAAAAATCCCTACTTTCTACCTTGGCTGTAAGATTTGAAACACTTCTAGCACAGTGTTCCGCCGATCATTTCAACGTGGGTACTGACTTGGAAGGAAAAAGGTTGCCAGTTTTTGGACTTCTTCACCATTACAGGATTTCTTTGCAATTACATCCTTGTCTCGTTTGCCAGGTCAACCAGTTTTCCTGACATCCCATGACTGCACAATGCAGTGCTCCAACGTCACTTCACTTTACAACTTGGGAATGTGCTGTACCACCACATTTGCTCTCTTTCAGCCTGCAGTAAGTTTGAGGCAATGTTTGAAGGTTCAGCTGAAGCACTTTCCTTTAAGACACACTGCAACTGAGATATCCCTCTTGGTCATGAATTAGTCTAGTGATTTACTAGTTTTTACAAGTTCATTCCTGACTGCAATCTTTAAAAAACTGAAAGCTGGTGTCTAGCAACAGTTGTGCCTATTAAGCTAGCATATGCTTATATATACATTAATGAAAGAGTCTCAACTTTATTAGACATTTGATACATGATTTTGTAGTTCTACCATAGACTCCAAATATCTATCTGCTTTTATCAGACACATCTGGATTTTTCATGTACAGAATTTTAAGCTGTAAATACATCCATTAATTACAGCAGTCACATATTACAGCTACTTCTCACAAGAGAAATAAATGCCTACGGTCTTATTTGCCAGAACAACCTTAGTTTACAATGAGACTAAATTTAAACTGCAAATTACTACCAGGGATTTAGAAAATAGAACAGAACACTTCTGGCAATAAGTGAGATGAAGGATCCTGGAAGTAAAATACCCAAACCTACTATAAAGAAAAAAAAATCCAAGACTTTCCTATTAAATACAAAAAAATGGAACGCATGCTTCTTTATATCAGTCCAGAAATTAGATTATGGAGAGTGCCAGCCAGCTATAACGTATTTTTTACATAGCCCCTTAAACCGTCATTTGCTACATCTGCTTTCCCACAAGAAAAATTTTTCTAATTTATAATCATATACTCCCTTTCCCAATTTCCTCGGAAACCTACACCTACAATTTGTCAAAAGCAGATGTGGGGTGAGAGAAGACAGTTGGGAGTAAGAGGAGAATAAAATGCAAGGCTGACTTGTTCATTTGTGGCATTAAACCTCTGCAAGAGCCAGCGCTGTAAGAAACTCAGACAAGACCGTGCTGTTGAAGCACAGATACTTTCCATCATTCTTTCAGTTTTGCGTTGACTTACACATGTAAGACTTAAATTAAGTTTCTGAAAAATCAAGTCCATGTGGACACCGCAACACTGGATGCTTTGAGCTGTTTGCAAATGGAGAAGAAAAGATAAAAATAACATCTACCAGACTGGCAGCAGGGGAGGTGCTGGCCTCCAGCACGAGGAACATTTAAAGGAGGTAGTGGCTGGTACATGGATCACCTTCAGTACACACAGGGCACGGATGGAAAAGGAGAGCCTTAATGTGAAGCACAAACAATTTTCCAGAAATGAAGTCACAAAAACCTGAGATGTCTCTTGTCCTCTTACTCCATAAGCTTTCATACTTCATAGCTTTCACTCCAGCACTGGGATGGATTTATGGCTTGATTATTATTCAAAGAACAAATGTATTTCTGGCAAAAAACAGAGAAAGGGGTTTTTTTTGTTCTTTATACTGGTGCTTATCAGTTTGTGTTTCTGAGGACAGAAACCTTGCTGCCAGGGCAGCAGACAGAATCGCATTCAAGATGTTGTATATAGCAGGAAGGTAAGTTATATGCAAATACATATTTCTGAAGGGCATAAATATGTACAGATGACTCCTACCAGGACCGTAACACTGGTATAATCCAACAGCCTTTTGCTGATGTGTAACCTGCCAACAAATCTTAATAAAAGATTCAATTCTCGCTCTGAGACAGTGAGCGAGGCCAAGACCAGAGTTCACTGCACAACTAGAAAGGAAGACGCATAAGTTCGGGTTGAATGGGTTACAGGCTCCATCCAAAAAGGGAAACAGCTGCTCTCAAGTTGATTGTGTCCTTCCAATAGCAGTCCCCGCAACTGATAAGGTGTTTGTGACAACTGAGCACGGGCCTTACCCACTGGAGGAAGGAGGAGGAGAAACACCGGTCAGCATTCAGGTGATTCATTTTTTTTGAGCTGCATACTGCTGCACTTTTTACCGGAAGCCATCCCCAAACTCAAATCAAAGTTTACTTCCAAGAGAAGTCGCATTGTGCAGCTGAAGTACAGAAGCGAGATCTCCCACCAGACAAAAAGGATGGTCATAACGCTCACAGGAGTATTCTGCAGCTTCTCAGTCATAGGCTTTGACCTGAACATCCGCCCTGCTTTTAATTATCAAAGAGATTAGAGCATTTTCCCCAACGTGAGATCTTTAATCCATTGTATTTGTTATCAGTCAAAATGCAGTATTGACTTTCCCTGATGCGGTTGGGTATTTCTGAGCATTTTGGAGGCATGACTGCATTCACTGAAATCTTTGCCCAGGCTCTAAGATAAAGCCATTAGCTGCACCCTTCTGATGGCCGTAGCCAGGACGAAGTTGTAACAAAAATAAAGAAGAGTCCCAATGCCATTGTTCACAAAATCCTCTTTCTTAAACACTTTCAGGTATCTGTTAGAAAATTATTTAAGTGACATGCTCTGTCTTTCCTCAACTCTAATAAAGCCAGAAAAAGAAGGATTAGATTACGACTTCTAACTTAATTGAACATTACTTCATTGATACAGTCTTTTACATGCCATCACAAATAAAGAATAGAGCTACTTTTGAAGTTCTGGACAGCTCTGTGTAATCTCTCTCCTAAACAGTGCTCTGAAACCGAATTTGATCAAGAGCTAGCAACACGCCTATCACGCTTAAGTTAAAAATCTGCCACTCTAGGGGTGTTTTATTCCACATGGCATATTAGGAAAGCTGAAGATAAGAGCAGCAGCAGATGACTACTAACCCTGCAGTTAAGTTAAAATAAAAAAAACCCACCCCTCTCATGCTTCATGGACTGTTTCAACTTGCTATGACCCATGCTGCTCTCTTCTACAGATTTTGGCAAAAGTCAGGCTTGTAAATTGATTCTTCTGATGACTGACTAGCCTCGGTTTCTATAGCTTAGCACCAGTAAAATGCCTGGGAACAGATTTGTCCAAAAGACTGATTTCCACAGACCAAAATCCCTAAGGGACCTCTCGAAAAAATCCAGATCCCAGTTTCCCTCTCCATCGCTACTTCCCAGGAAGACACCACCCCACAATTCCAACCCACATGGATTTTAGGCCAAGAGAGATGACACTTGTTATACTGTTCATCCATTTCAGTACTGCTTATTAAAGTATACAGAGGCACCCAAGAGGTCTGATTACAGTTCCTATTTATTTATGCTGGCCTTAGGCCACCTGGGTTTTCACGTCCAAAGCCAAGGGGATGCCTGCCTTGTCTTGGCTGCCTATACAGCACGGAGAGCCAAGTCTTCCAGGTGGAAATCTTTCCCAGTTAGAAACATCAAGCTCGGCCATCACAGAAAAACAACCACACTTATCACTAGCAAAGGGAAGTTTTAGCAGAGGAACTTACTGATTTAAGAGCACAAGTTGGGCTAAGAGGAATCCTACTACCCATTCCACACTTGAGACGGTGTATTTCCACATCTGCTGGGAGGGGGTGACGGCAGCAGCAGTAGCAACACTGAAGTCTGAAATTCTGCATCATGAGCCAGCAATCTGATTGCTAAGGTACTCACAAGAAAAGCTAGAACAAAGCACCGCAAGCGCATCAGGCTATTAGCGACAGCCTTTTCCTGCCACACACTTGCCACCTTCCCAGAACGTGGCACCGTTCCTACTGCATGAACATCCAGAACTGCAACATTTAAAAAGGCTTTGGGTCACGGCTATGAGTTGGGATACTTCTCTGAGGAAAGAACAGCAAAGGGAAAAGCTAGAAACAAAAGACTTAACTGTCAGTGCATATTTTAAAATAATAAAAAAAAATCTTTTGTACCTCCCCTTATCTCTAAATACGCATCTACCAGCATCCTGAAGTGAAGAGGGTAGCAAAGAACAACTCTATTTCAACACAGTCAGAACTGCAGAGGCTAGAGACTGAGTCCTGCTTACTGCACAGCTCAACTGGGCTCACTTCCTTCATGGAGATGAGGGTGGAAGTAGAGGAACTTAAGGGAAGTTCAAAAGCCAGTACAGCTTTGTGTGGCTCACCTCTGGGTTTGTTATCAGATGCTGTACAACCCTCCAAAGTCAGAGAGCAGCTGATAGCGTGTTTTCTTCCTGCTTTCCCTCTTTTTTCACCCCACCAAACATCTGGAAGCCTGAAGTTTGGAACTGCTGCTTATAGCAGCAATACAATAGCAAAGTCTGAGCGAGCTACTGGCTGTCAAGACAGGACATTCTGACGTTGCTCAAGACTTGACTTGTGCTTCTCCTTAGCTGTAAACAGGTCAATGGACCCCTGAGATACACCTTAGCACAAAGCAGTTTAAGCCACAAAGACCTTGCTCACTCCATCATTCCCCAAAGAGCTTATGAAAAACAGCTTCAAGTTTAGCATAATTTCCATGTGTTAAAAATAGCTGCCCAAAGGCAGTTACTACATTTGGCACGTGCAATTCCACTGACTCTGTAGTCTCAGAGAAACTACTCTGAGCTACGAATAAAGTCTTCAACGCTATAACTGCTTACATTGACTGCGTACTTTTGTCTCTATTGCTAGTTTCCCAGACCAACTTCTGCAAGTTCTGTTCATTCGGTAAGACTGCTAATAAAGATGGAAGGATTTAAACACACAAGAAATGTATCTGTTAGAAAGCTTCTTTTCTAAGATAGGCAGAAGCAAAACAAAAGCTGATTTTGTATTGTGTCCCCATACTTTAGTTTGAAAAGTCATTTTTACTTGTCCAGGGCACTGCAGCCAGATTTATTTGCTTATCACCAGAACTGCGAGAACCTGTTGTTTTTAATGAAGGCACAGCCTGTGTGGTCTCTGGAGTTGCTCTAGTTTTCAAGATTTAATCCACTAGATCAGATGCACATGTGGCAGTAGCAGAGGAAGCCCTTTAACACCTAGAAGTATTATTTAAATTGACTTCAGCCAGATTAGATATTAGCAATATTACAGCAGTTGCCTGGAGCTGCTCTTTTACTCATCTCCAGCACTCAAATTGTACCAATATCAGATTTTGCTGCTGCTGCTGCTGTTAAAAAACAGTATTTTTTGAAACAAAAATACAACCAAAATGTTTTCAATTTGCACTAACTGGCTGGCTAAACAGCACAAACATGCCATCCTGTCTGCTGAAGGAATGGTTAAACCATAGAGAAAGCGGTTTTGACTGGAGAGATAAAAATACAGGAGGCAAAACTTCAAAAAGGGCAGGTTTCACTAGTTCTTAGAGCACTTTTTGTCTCCAGGCAGAATTTGGGAGGATTTCAGGCACTCACATACTTAGAGGCACGAAAGCCATGAGCAGGCCAGTTGCTTTAAGTATCACACTACCAGGAAAAGCTGTTGTATTATACAAACTATTACTTTTTTGATTTAGGAACCAAAGTAAAATTTTAACATACATGATTTTAAGCCCTTTCTTTAGCGATTGCCAGCACACCCCATCTTCCCAACACCACTTAATACTGAAAGGTCTGTTTTTCAAAGTTTAAAGAAAAGAAAGGATAGAAAACTAAGAGAATACTAAATATAAACCTATTCCCATTAGTGCTGCAAACGTGCCGAGTGCTTGATTATGGAGACATGTCCAGAACATGACCTCAGATGAATTTGGCCCATCCTGAGTGTTATGTGAAAGGTGAAACGTGTTACTGTTATAACCTATTACTACCAGCTACATAATATTTAGAAAGCCTTTAAGTGACCTCTTTTCAGGAAATCTGACAATATGGCCAAGGGACAAAAAAACCTCAAAATTTTAGCTTTCCAGTTGGGGTGGTTAATTTTTGTTAGTTAGCCTTTTTAAAACAAATGGCTGGAAGAACATTCGTCATTTCCACAGGGCATGAACAACTTATTACCAGCACTATGTTTGCCTGATGATCTTCTCCCTGCCCCAAAACAAGAAGGTTCATGAGCTGTAGAGGTGCTGAGAACTTCCTCGTGTAAAGCTAAGCTGTCTGAGTACTTCAAACTTTTCCTCCTCCTTAATTAACTTGTAAATCCCTGTAATTAAGCATCTGAGCACACAGGCACTATTTCAATCCAACACTCAAAAATTTTTCTACTGTTCACACACTCTGGCACTCCTAATTCATTTTTTTAATCAACATAATTTGAGCCAAGCACATGCTTCTCATTAAGACCTATTCACAAGCTTCATAAGTTTTAGCTATTCACTTCTCAGACGTAACAAAAAAATCTCATAGAATCATAGAATCATTAAGGTTGGAAAAGACCCCTAGGATCATCAAGTCCAACCATCAACCCAACACCCCCAGGCCTCCTAAACCATGTCCCCAAGTGCCACGACTACATGGATTTTGAACCCCTCCAGGGATGGTGACTCCACCACCTCTCTGGGCAGCCTGTTCCAGTGCCTGACCACTCTTGCAGTGAACACATTTTTCCTAATCTCCAATCTAAACCTCCCCTGACGCAGCCTGAGGCCATTTCCTCTCATCCTGATGCTTGTTACTTGGGAGAAGAGACCAACTCCCACCTCACCACAACCTCCTTTCAGGCAGTTGCAGAGAGCGATAAGGTCTCCCCTCAGCCTCCTCTTCTCCAGGCTAAACCCCCCCAGCTCCCTCAGCCGCTCCCCATCACACTTGTGCTCCAGACCCTTCCCCAGCTCCGTTGCCCTTCTCTGGACACGCTCCAGCACCTCCATGTCCTTCTTGTCCTGACGGGCCCAAAACTGAACACAGCATTCGAGGGGCGGCCTCACCAGTGCCGAGCACAGGGGCACCATCCCTGCCCTGCTCCTGCTGGCCACACTATTGCTGAAATAAGCCAGGATGCCGTTGGCCTTCTTGGCCACCCAGGCACACTGCTGGCTCATGTTCAGAATTTAAATCATTTTTTCCCCAAAAAGCAGTTTTGATAGCAGACAAATCAACCACAGAAGTTCTCATTTTGCAGTTTTTCAAGAGCTAAGGGTTGAGCTAGAACCTGCTCTCTCAATCGCTTGCCACACTGTATAGCTGATCACAGTGGCTATACCACATTGGCAGCATGGTACCATCACAGCAACTGGGATGCAGATACCACCATCACCAGGACTCGCTTCCTTTTCTGAGGAGTATTTAAAAAAAGCCAGTACAAGCTGTTCTTCACATTCACATGTCTCATGAAAACATTAGGAAACCACATGTGCAGCTTGTGAATTTTTGCTACAGACAAATATCTTATCATGAAAAAGTCTTCAAAATGTGGGATTTATGCGTCCAGATGCAAACCTTTACAGTGTAGACACCTCCCTATTCTCTTTATAGCCAATGGACAGAAGCAGGCAGACAGCAATTCATTTCCTCCCAAAGTACATATCCTGTCAAATGAATCACAACCCAAATTATGCCCATCTCTCTCTCTCTTCTGGTTGTAAGTGGAACATGCTCTCACAAAAACTATCTGTGGAAAGAGTCCATGGGGTAGTTACTCAAGGCTGGACTCCTGGAGGAGGTGGCAAACCAGACTGCTCGGTAGGAGAAAAAGGATACCCAACAAGAATGGACTAGAGATTATTTTAAAAGAAATAAACACTACCACCAGTCTTTTGAGCTAGATATCAAAGGTAAGCAGCAGTAGAAAAAGTGTACCTGTAAAAAAACAAAAACAAAAACAAAAAAGCAGAGTTAATGTGGTGAGGAATATAAAGGATTTAGGATGACATTGAGGACTTTGCCTCAGTTCCCAAAGAACTTTCCTAGCTAGGAAGGAAACAGGTAAAAACAGCACCTAGGTATGGTCACAAATTATAACTTCTAACTTCTGCTGGAACTAGACAATGCAATATATACTCCTTGATGCAGTATGTAGAACCCACTGATACATAGTCAGCAGCAAGCCTGGTGCTGAGGACTAGGAAAAACTGTTCCTTTTAGGACAAAGTAAAAAGAAAGGAGGATGTCTTAGCTCAGAGGTAGGGTTTAACAGGAGCTACACCCAACAGCATGCCTAGAACTGTAACAGACAGAGCCTGGACTCTCACCTTCCCAAGACTGAGCAAAGCGCATGGCTCCAGTAATCAGGTTTCAAACAGCACTGGCGAGCATCCAGCAAGGGGAGCTTTATCAAAGCTGACATCTTCATTTCTTGTCAGCTTTATGACAGACAGTCAGACACTTTCAGAAGAAGGACCACAGTTCAGATTAGACAGGGTTAGACAGGGGTCCAGTTGGTCAAGTTCGTGACCAGCTGGTATAATAGCGAGTGTTTTTTCTGGAGCATGCTTCATACTACAAAGAAGTGCAAAGGAAATGTGAAAAAAAAAAATCCGCACAAATAAAGCAGTCAGGATGACCGGCACACATTTTCTTTCTATTTAACAAAGACTTAATGTTAGGTAGTACAACAGTTCTCTTCTAATAGACTGTGCCAGAACGTAACCAGAACTTCATAACACGCCCCCTGGTTGTTTTCCACTAAAAGTACAGAAGACAGCCATTTAGAAAGCAGCCTTTAGTTTAAATATGCTTTACAGAATCAAGAAACAGCGCATTTAAATTTTAAGAGAGCTTATAAAATAAAGACTTCTGAATAAGCAACCTAGAGTTAACTTTTCTTATCCACTTTCTTCACTACAGAATAGAGACCTAAGGCTTCATACAGGCAACAGTGACACCTACTGTTAACATATCAAATGGATTCAACTTTTACAGCTGCTGAAACCAAATGCGTTGTTCCAAAGACTTTTGAAAGCATATTCAACATTTCCTTTTCAAAGGTTTCCTTTGCAGCACATCCATCTATGGCTATTAGTGCAGAACTGAAGTTATCAACCTGTCTTGTAAAGCGCCTTTTAAACACAAATTCCTCAAAATCAACCCACTAAGAGTGTTTAAAACCTCTATTATATTTCCCCACAGCTAACATTCTTGAGCTATTGTAATTAAAGCAGATCTGGAAAAGGCCTTGCCTACCTTCATACTAGCACGTCATGTTTCTCACTGCCAGAGACACCTAAGTAACCACCCAAAAGCACAGTTACCATACCTTTCTTATACCATACGTGTGTTTGAGTAACTAGGTCCTAACTAGGCAGTGCCTCTTTTCTGCATTACAAGGGAGAATTATGCCAAAGGCAAATTCAATCCAGTGGTTCAACATTAAAAAAACCACAACCCTCACACACACACACTTAGGTGTGTAGCTGTTTTGTTTCAACTACAGCATCATTCTACTAAGTTAAGTTTTGGCAAGTTGCTTTTTTTCCTGTTTTCTAATTTATTTAAATATATTTTCATTGTGGAGCACAGAGTAGGGGCTTTCCATAGAAGCTCTCCAACAGAAAAGCTCCATGATTTCAACATCTGCAAGGCAAGCCCATGGGCTAGCTCCACAGCCAGCTCAAGTTCTGAGCACTCAAGCGTCCCTGTGGCAGAAGCCTAGAGACCACCAAGGAACGTATGTCAAGGCCAATCTCCCTGCTACCAGCAGTAAATAGGCACTACCTAGATATCTTCTTTGCACGTTCCAGTCCAAAAGGGTTTTTTTATATTTGGAAAGCTTCCTTCCACACACACTAAAGACATTACAATAGCTACACAGAATATTCTCAAAAATCTTACCTAAGCAAAGAGAAGACATCGTAAGAGTTACGAACACAGTTCTGATCCACCTGGAGAAGACTATTCTTCAGGGTACCTGAGTGATCCTTAAGGCAAAGAAAGAATGTTAATTTAAGAATAAAAAAATTTTCCATCTTGACTAAAAGCATGCACTTTTGGTAGGAGAAAAAATGATCTTGCATTTGAAGTATTTTAAATCTGTCTTCATACAGTTTTGTGTACGGTAGGTAGAAACAATTTAAGGCGGCCATAACACCAAGTTCAAGTCTGGCCTATAACAGCACTTACCTATGAAGATGTTAATGATCTATCACGTTATCTGTGTCCTAGACACGGAGTGTGTTTTCTTAAAATTTATAATCCATTACCGCACAAATTTTATGCACAGAAATACTGAAGGATGCAATTTACAGCACTGCCAGTCTTTACCTTCATATCTGAGAGCCTATTCAGTAACGTGTCAGAGATGTAAAAGACCATGGGATAAAGCTCTATTCTTTACCCATGCTGTAATATGTTCAAAAGATCACAGCAATCTTACTTTGGAACAATGGGAACAAGTTTCTGGAAGCTAAAAAAAAAAATGTATGTCATTCTTAAAGAGACTAAAGCGTATATTCTGCATCAACACAGTAACAGACCAACAGCAGTTCTTCGTGCTGCAAAGGTCAGATACCAAGCTTTTCCATATCAAGCATAGTCACGCAAATTCCTAGGAACGCCACAAACTCAGAACCGTTCCTTCAGATGATAAAGTGAGGTCAAACTGACCAAGTAGGTCAAACCACCTGGCAGCATTGTCAGAAAGTTTATGGATTGTAGGAAAAAAGGCAATTTGTTTCAGTGTATGAAGTAGCCCCAGCTGGTACACATGACCAGCTGATTTCCCCAACAGTGATACGGATGTACTCCGAGTACCACAATCACTGCCTACGTATTCTTTCCTGCCTCAACAGGCTGTTTCCATATAGAAGGTGTTGAAATGCAGAGTTACATGTCAACATCTACTGACACAACTGTTAGCCACAGGCCATGCAGCTGGCATTCCTTTCCACAAAAATAAGGTTCCACCTAAATAATCGTGAGATCTACCCACTACATTATGCATCATATTGCAATAGAGACACCATATCAGCAGCTGTCTCAGCCCCTCATTTCCATTCTCAAGACACTGGATCCCACATGCTGAAATCCATAAATACATCCCCTGAAAAAATACCAAAATAAAGATGTCTTAATGCCTAAATTAACTAGGACGGTGGAAAACTGAAAATGCACAACTACCAGCATCACCATTTTACACCACAAATCATAGAATCATTAAGGTTGGCAAAGACCCCTAGGATCATCAAGCCCAACCATCAACCCAACACCCCCAGGCCTCCTAAACCATGGCCCCAAGTGCCACGTCTGCACAGTTTTTGAACTCCTCCAGGGATGGTGACTCCACCACCTCTCTGGGCAGCCTGTTCCAGTGCCTGACCACTCTTGCAGTGAACACATTTTTCCTAATCTCCAATCTAAACCTCCCCTGGTGCAGCTTGACGCAGTTTCCTCTCGTCCTATCCCTGTGACTTGGGAGAAGAGACTGACCCCACTCACCACAACCTCCTTTCAGGTAGCTGTAGAGAGCGATAAGGTCTGCCCTCAGCCTCCTCTTCTCCAGGCTAAACCCCCCCAGCTCCCTCAGCCGCTCCCCATCACACTTGTGCTCCAGACCCTTCCCCAGCTCCGTTGCCCTTCTCTGGACACGCTCCAGCACCTCCATGTCCTCCTTGTCCCGAGGGGCCCAAAACTGAACACAGCATTCGAGGGGCGGCCTCCCCAGTGCCGAGCACAGGGGCACCCTCCCTGCCCTGCTCCTGCTGGCCACGCCATTGCTGATACAAGCCAGGATGCTGTCAATCCTGTTGAGCCAGGATGAAGTTGATCTCGTTTCAAGAAACACTGCCTTCAGAAAGCAAACTGCAAAATTGTTCAGAGAACAAGTGCAATGGCCCAGAATAACTAGTTTCAGGAGGGAAAGAATTTGGAGCAGCAACAAAATTTAGGCTTTTCTTTTTTCCCCTGTATTACAGGGTATTGAAAGGCAATTCCCAAAGAGTCAAACACCAAGTGGTCTATAGAAACTGACTCTGAGGAAACCTGCAGAACACGTAACGGAAGGGTTTCAGACTTAGTTATTAAAGAAGTTTGCCCTTTGAACGGGGAGTTTGTCTACTACTCTGCCACAGCATTTAGTAGATAGAGGCATGTGCATTTGTAAGCACACAAAAAGGCTTTGCTTGCATGAAGTGGCCAGGATCTAGCTGCCAAAAAAACCCAAACCTATATGTGGGGAAAGACTCCACCTGCATTGATGGAGACTGTACTGTAGATAGAGATACGCAACTTTCCAAAGATATGGGTCTTTCCTGCTTGACAGTTGAAAAAGTAGCTGCAGTTCAGTATCCCTGAAGAATATAACTTATTCTTCTGTTCCCATGTGTCCCGACCACAACCTAATGTTTTGAGTTATGGAGAGCTCTATAGACTAGTTCTGGTTTTATTTCCTTAAGGAGACAACAGAAAGCTAGTCATTAACTAAAAGCTATACTTGCTTCCCTGAATGCACTTTCTGAAGAGATATCACTGCAAGAGCAAAGGCAAGTCTTATTTGGTAGCAGCAGCAGGCATAAAATGGTTGAAAGAAAAACTGAAAGCCAGGAAGGCATTGAGAAAGCAGAGATGGAGAATCCGGGTTTTAGGAAAGCCAGTGTAGCACCCAGAACCGATTTTGTTGAACCTGGGTAAAAAGTGGTTTTTACACACAAGCATGCAGTCTCGGACAAAACCAAACAGATTCAGAAAACTGCTAAAGGATTAGGAATACTTCAAGTCCAGGCTGACAACTTCAAAAAAAAAATCTTTGAAGCTCACATCTACCTTATTCAAACATTTGTCCAGTTCAAGCAAATCCAAACAGAGTTTCACTGTATGATTACTAAAGAGGATGAAACAGAGAGGAACAAGTGCTTCAGTGGTCCCATGCGAGAGAGGAAGCAGGAAAATAAAGTGGACATGGTTGTGAGGAAAGAAGGATAATCCTGCTGAAATCTTCTAGGAAAAATTACTGCATTGTTTACTATAAAATAATAATAAAAAACCTGAGTAAAACAGAAGTTGGAGGTACAATTATGTGAAAGTCAAATGCAGTTAAGAACAAAGCAGCTATACTGGCAGCCCACATTTATATTTACACTGAGAAGACAAGCTGTAAATGCTAGAAGAATTACGTGAGCACTGTCAGACACCTACAGTAATGCAGGAAAGCCCTTCAGGGCTCAGATGGCATGCACAAAGGCTTTTGAAACCTTATTTCCCAACTTTTTTCTTGCCATGAGCTAAGTATCCATTGCAGCAAGAGAACTGCAACTTGGCTAAGAACATTATTACCCAAAGAAAACGTTCATTTGTTCATAGTGTATCAGCAACAGCCAAGTTGCTGCTGGACAGAAGAGATGGAGGAAAGGTAAATTTCTAATACCTAGATATTGTCAAGGATACAGAATTTAAAGACTTTTTGACATCAGCAGAAAAAAAAGTGACGAGTCAGTGAGGATATTAACAAAAAAGAGGCCCTGGATATAGTTCTTTTGTTCTGTTACAACAATAATTGTTATACTACAGTTGTCTGGTTTACCTAGAATTTCTCCACCAGTATTGCTGCTAGAGTTTTCTACTTTGCTCCTTTATATGACAGGAGCTTCCTACAAAGCAAGCATTTTGAGCACAAACCTGTGTTTTGGAGGTTACCTTATATGCAGGTGGGCTCAAAGGTTCTAAAACAGCAGCTGAAGTGCGTTACCTAGCACAGCTGTAAGCTTCCAGTTCTTCGATTTTAATTTAAACAACTTAGCAATTAGAATATTCCTATTTGAGTATGTTGCTCTTGCAGGTTTTGCTTGCCAGGGAGATACGCATTTAATCAATAAATCCACAATTTTCATCAATAAAAACCAATAGTTGTGACAGTCCCTAATGTTCCTGCCCCACTTCAGTTTGTTCTGCTACAGTAGCTTTCAGGCTCCCACCTCTCTTATCACAGGTAGTTCCCAGGACAGAAAATGGGAATTTGCATTTAGTTCCAGATGGATCAAGCAATGTTCAGAACACATCTACAGTGTGTTTTGAAACTCTAAGTTCATGAAATATCGCCAGAATGTTTTAGTCAGCTTCTAACAATTTTCTTATTTTGGCTCATAAGTGGTCTTAATTAATGACAAAGACATTTATTACACTAATAAAATGCACTTTATTGTAAGACTGCGTAAATCTACTTTGGCAATTTAATTCACAGTCAAAAGGATTATTAAAGTAACAAGGGGGTTTTTTGAGCAATGGGAAAAAAAGAAGAAAGAAGGAGTACCATACCTTAACTTTGTCCCTGTGCAAAAACAGAGGACACTTCCAACATGGACTGAACCGTCTTTGCGCACAAGGTTTTCATTAGACTTGCAAAATGGTATTTGTACACATCTGTTTTCATAATGAGGTTTCATATGTGCCAGTGCAAAGAAACCAAGACTGCTATTCCATCCATGTATTATCTCAAAATTCGAGGCTTATGACTAAGATGTCTTCAAGTATTATGAAGACCCACCACCACAAAGAAAAAAAAGCACCTCAAGAGATTAGAAAACACCCACAAAACCAGGCAGAAAAGATTTTTTATTGCAGTTTCCACAGGATCAGAGCCACACACCTGACACCAAAAATCCCTTCCTACAGAAGATTTCAGGTGGCACTTCATAAATAATATTTAGTATAACCACCAAAGTGGGGCTGTATAACATTTAGAATATCCAGCACTGACAGGAAAATTATAAAGCAAGACTAGCTAAGAGCAGAAATACCCCTTAGGTGCACACAGCTTCTGAAGGTTACAGGAAGAGTTTGCTTGTGCCAACTGGTTTGGCTCGGATGGCAGATAAGTCACTTAAATACAGGAGGTATATACTATACAAGAAGAGATTTAGGTCAAGCAACTGACAGAGAAAGCAATCGGAAGTGACAGAGCAGGGTGACAAAATAAATTTCTAGCTCTTGCAGCCAGAAAGAGCTGAATAAATTATAGGGAAAGACAAAGGAGATGATGATTCGTGCTTTACATAGGCTACGACTGTATTTGCAACTTAGCTACAGAGCACGTACCAAGAAACAAAACCAAGACGTACTTTTAAACCTTATGAGCTAGGAAGCAGGTCCCGACAACAATCAGGAAAGAGGATAGCATGACCATCATTGAGTTCAGGCCCAGATTATTAATACCAAAACTATGGAACACTAGAATTGCATCCTGCTTCAGGAAAACTGAGTTAACAGCACCAGGAAGCAGAATCTGAGCTGGGTACCAAACCACCTACAATTTGAAGGATACCCATCAAAATACCAGACACAATTTGGAGGCTTGCGTACAGCCAGAGAGTTTTGCATACATGGCCACCTTACCCCTCGCTCCACTCCCCCCACGTATGAACAGTCACCTGTGTTGTTGACTATAAAGCCATGGCTTCCATTTAAATCCCCACAAAACCAGATTTGCTGGTTTTCTGCTACGCAGAAACTGTAGCTCTGTGTCAAGAGTCATTTTCTCAGCCAGGGACTCCTTATACAACCTATCTATACCACAGTACTGCCACCAGCAATTTGGGATTTAAAAAAAAACACCCAACCCTGTCAACTGTGCTATTTATAATAAGTTTAAACTTCTTCATCATCGATGTAGTAATCAGCACTGCCATATAATTAATTTGGCTGCAGTCACAATATTGGCTAGGCAAGCACAAAATACTACAGCAGAGCCTTTGGGAAAAAAAACAAACCTATGGGGTGAAACAGTTGCTACACAGAGCAAATAAATAGCTTCCCATTTAAAAGCTACAAACTCTGGTTTTAAGAGCGATAACCAAAACTTAATGTGCTTTTATATTTGCCATGAAAATCAGTCTTGACAGCCACCGTTGTCAAAGTGTTCTATGTTTGAACAAAGTGTCTGCCTCAGGGAATAAAGTCAAGGCTCACTTTCAGTAACCAGGCTTTTTTTGGACTTAAAATGCTATGCTTTAAGTCTTCGCAGAACAGCTCAGACATCTGTGCAAGAGAGGCAAGATAACAGCTCTTATCTGTCATGTCAAAAAAGCATTTCTTCTCAAAACGAAACATTTTAATGTTCTGAGCATCCAAGTGTGAAAATTTAAGTTTAGAAATTAAATTTCAGCTTGTCACCAGTACTAACAAGCCAGAACAAATATAAGATACCCTTACCTTCTGTTCAAACGAAGCTCCATAATAACCATCATTGAGACCAAAAATAATCTCATTTGGGTTTCTTGCATGTATCTGTAAGAGAAGAAAACAAATCATTTTACTGTCAGCTTACTACGACTTTACACTGCAAACAAGCACAAATTGCTGTTTGATAGTCAAATGCAGTTTCTAAGCACCTGGAATTCTAGACGCACATGAAACCTAAGAGAAAGCTGAATTTAACCACAGAAAATGCATTTGATTTGCTTCACAGCTTTAATAACGGTCACCGAGTATGTTCAGCCATTCTACCTTGAAATCAGAAACACTGGCCAGAGCATCTTTCCTACTGTTGCATTTCCAGCTGACAAAAATAACTGAAAGTCCAGGAAACTAATCAAAGAGTTAAGTCTCAAGAGTAATTAGCTTTCACATCATATTACCTAAAATGATACTCAAAATTAGGCTTTTGTGGTCGTAGCAGGCACAAAATTAGTGTTCAGTATTAGAGCTAATATCCTGCTACTAATGTAAAGAACGTTATTTCAAATAAAACCATGCACTAGAGCATATTATTTAGTGAGCCATTTCTTCTGTCCAGTAAAAAGACCTGGAAAGAAAGCTACACTATGAAGGGTACTCAATACTCTCAAGGGCAGAGAGGCCCTGCAGAGAGATCTAGACAAATTAGAGAGCTGGGCAATCACCAACTGCACAAAGTTTAACAAAAGCAAGTGCCAGATTTTGCACCGGGGGCACGGCAGCCCTGGCTGTACAGACAGCCTGGGGAACGAGAGGCTGGAGAGCAGCTCTGCAGAGAGGGACCTGGGGGTTCTGGTCAACGGCAAGTCGAACATGAGCCAACAGCGTGCCCTGGCAGCCAAGAGGGCCAGCCGTGCCCTGGGGTGCCTCAAGCACTGCATTGCAGCCGCTCGAGGGAGGGGATTGTCCTGCTCTGCTCTGCGCTGGGGCGGCCTCACCTCGAGCGCTGTGGGCAGGTTTGGGCACCACAGGACATCAGGGATATAAAGCTGCTCCTAGAGAGTGTGCAGAGGAGGGCCACGAAGCTGGGGAAGGGTTTAGAGGAGAAACCCTACAAGGAGCGGCTGAAGTCACTTGCTTTGTTCAGCCTGGAGAAGAGGAGGCTGAGGGCAGACCTCATGGCGGTCTGCAGCTTCCTCACAAGGGGAGGAGGAGGAGGGGCAGGCGCTGATCTCTGGTGACCAACGACAGGAGCCGAGGGAATGGCAGGAGGATGTGCCAGGGGAGGGTTAGGTTGGATATTAGGAGAAGGTTCTTCCCCCAGAGGGTGGTGGAGCCCTGGAACAGGCTCCCCAGGGAGGCAGTCACGGCGCCAAGGCTGGCGATATTCAAGAAGTACTTGGACAAGGCCCTCAGAGACACGGTGTGAATTTTGGGCAGTCCTGTGCAGGGACAGGAGTTGGACTCGATGATCCTTGTGGGTCACATCCAACTCAGGGCATTCTATGATTCTATGATACTGGGTTTGGCTGCAGTGGAGTTAATTTTCTTTACAGCAGTCCATATGGCGCTGTGATTTAGATCTGCAACTAAAACGGTGTTAGTAACACACCAGTGTTGTAGTTATTGCTGAACAGTGCTTGCACAGCATCAAGGCCTCCTCTGTTTCTCACTCTGCCCCTGCAGCGAGTAGGCCGAGGGTGTGCAAAAGCTCGGGAGGGGGCACAGCTGGGACAGCCGACCCAAGCTGACTAAAGGGATATTCCATACCATATAACATCATGGTGAGAAGTAAAAAACTGGGGACAGTCTTTGCAAGGTAGTTGTTGCTCAGGGACTAGCTGGGCATCAGTCCGTTGGTGGGAGGTTGTGAGTGCCTCTCTTTGCATTGCTTGTGTGTTGTTCTCTTCCCCTCACCTCTCCCCTTTTTTTTTTATTTTTTTTTTCTTTCAGTTATTAAACTCTCTTTATCTCAACCCACGAGTTTTTCCTCACTTTTGCCCCTCTGACTCTCTCCCAGCCCACCAGTGCAGGGGGTGCTGGCCAGGATCAATGCACTGTGTGAAGCTAGAGCAGTCACTCCCTTTAAAGATTTCTTCCCAGGCTTTGAAACACCCCTATTTAAAAAAACACCATTTCGTTTTAAAGTGAGAAGTTAACTATAATCTATTCTAAATAGAGCCTATCGATTAATCAATAAGAAAGTGCTCATTGGAATTAGGACCATCTATTTGACACAAAAGGCACTGTATTTTTTGGCGGTTTTATCTGTGTGATACACATTTCTTTTTGAGGCACTTTAAGCTCCACAATACAGAAAACACCTCACTTTTCACCTCTTTTGAAAGGCTACTAGTAAGAGACAAATACCAGAATTAAAACAGATCTGATACAGTAAGTTCCTTGGACTGAAGGTCTTTGATGGGATGTCATTACCATGAGAATGGATTAAAACTGTAAGATACACAAACATTATGATCTACGTTCATTTAACTATATGCACAATCATACTGCTATTTCCTTCAATCGAGGCATTGCAATTTAAAGCACCAAGTCCTAGCAGTATCATTTAAGAGGCTCAGTGAACAATGGTAGCTTAAAATATTCAGCCAGTCAAGATTTAAAGCCCTGAAGTAAGCTAACATGAATCTCTGCAATCAAACTTTAAAATACACCCTTCAAATGCATTTATTTCCTTTCTTAGCATTCTATATATTTGTTCATCCAGATGTTATGTTTCCCTAAGTAAAGAGAAGAAAGAAACCTGTTTTCACATTACCTGCTGGCCCAAGTACTTTAACCCATCCAGATTGACCTTCCATTCAATCAAAAGCTGAAAGTGCTCCTTCTTGCCACCCCAGATCCTCACCACAAAACAAGAGACAGAGGTGTCAAGACGATCAGGCATTATTCCAAAGTCCAGGCTTCTCCATGTCGGATTCTGTAGGTATTCAAAGAGGGATAAAAAACAACTCAAACAAGCTGAAAGTAGTCCTAACATTGACAATTCAGAAAGTCAAAGTCCATGTCAAAGATTTAAAAAACCCTTAACGATAATGAACACCAGCCGTTTCAAGGTTTACACAGAGTTGAAGCCAAGAGGCTCTGCTGCTTCCTTATTCTGTTTTCTAGAAAGAATTCCTGGGTTGTTAAAAGCTACATGCTGTAAAGTACTTCAGAAACTCAGAGTGGGCTCTGCTTCCTTCCATTACAAGACATTACAGAATTCACTTCAGATTTTGCTAATTCAGTTTAGTCAAATCAGGAACTTTAAAAGCGGAAGCAACATTCCTTTCCCAGTTATAATTCAGCTTCTGAAAACTAGGGTATAACTTACATTGCAAAAGTTAAATCTAAAACGCTGATCTATTCCCCAATAATTAAGTTTGCATAATTTATTGACAGGTTTGTTCACATTCTTCTCCTTGACTGATGCTGATGGCAATCCTCAAATGTTGTCACTAAGAGCTCCTCTTCTCCCCAGGAGATCAGACTTACATCTCAGGCTTTACAGGAGCAGCATACATTAAGCTAAACTGCAAACATCTATTCCACTAGAACTCAAATTTGCAAACATAAGGCACTCCAAGAACTTGAACTCAACCCTCTGATAACATTTAAGTTAAAGATTTGTGGAAACTGTTTAACTGGCCCAAGCTGCAACCAAACCAAGTCAGTCCAACACTACTAGTGCCAAGAGCCAGATACCAACTTCAGGACTTCCACAGGCCAGAAATCACAGGGTGTCCAAATGCAGAAACAGGTTAGTGCTTTTCATATGTATCTCCCTCCTCTGCTGCACACAGAAATGGTAGTGCCTCCAGAACAAAAGGTAGGAACCCACCATCCCATGAAAGAACAAGCCTTTCCTTCTAGTGTTGAAGCAGCTTGGAACAGGCCAAGCATCTCTGAACTGGTATTAGGCAATTTAGAATAAGATGCCTCTGAAAAGAAGGGAGGGGCAAAGTTACCCAGTAAGTATTACAGAAGGAATGCATTAATCAAGTTTTCCTAAGGAGAAGGGATATTTGGTAGCTATTCAGGCACAAGAATACCAGGTCATTAAAATACCCGTAATAGATGATGTACAGAACGTGCTCAAGACCCCTTTTATTTAGATTTTTGTCATTCCATCTCCTATTCCCTTTGGTTAGATTCCCTTTTTGTTATTCCCTTTACTGATTTAGGATAGGCAGAACTCAAAATCCTGTCTCTGGGACAAGTTAACAGCCTTGTGGACGCAGACAGCTTTTCCTCCATTCAGGAGGATCTCAGAGCATTCACAGCCCAGTGTGCTGTAAATGGTGCCGTTTTAGCTTGTTAATGCGGACATTAAAAAGTCTGTTTAGCAGGTTTTCGAGCTCCCTTACTCAAGGCTTGCAACATCCTACTCCCACAAAGAGACCTATCCCTTCTCAGTTGTAATAAACTGTCCAGTTCTGGTCCCTTCGCTGATCTGAAGTGGAAAAATTTAGATTCTAAGACATTTTCAAACTTCAGTTTCTTAAAGCTATTAGCTCTTCAAAGAATATACATGTTTATATATGCAGGTACACGTCCCTTACTGTTCAACTATACAACAAAAAGATGTTCAAAGAAATCAGTGGTATATTCTGCAACAGTGTTTGACTCTGCCTTTATCTGGGGTGTTGCAAGCAGGGACTCTGCTTCTACGCCAAAGTTGCTAAACTGCACAGCATGAACTTCTAATGAATCTGTACACCCGAAGTAATATACAAGTGCTCCCTGAACAAGAAATTTGCAGACGTTATTTAAATGAAAGCAGCTATTTCTGTTGCTAACGTCAGCAAGAACAGCAAAAAAAAAGACGAACTGTAAACAAACCTGAGCTATGATACATACAATCCTCAACCACTGAAAGAAGTTAAACCAGTAAAAATCCAGCTAACATTGTGGTGTTTTCCATATTGAAAATGGATATATATTGTAAAGCTTAACCTGAGCACTGAACAGTTTTCACCTGTTTTCACCCTTGGAGCGTTTAGTCCTATCTGCAGAGGTGCCAACAGATTATAGCTCCACAGCTGTTAAAATGAACTTGCATTTCTACTATTCAGTAACTCATTATTCCAACACCCTTGTGAAAAGAACCCGAAAAGGAGAAAAACATGATGCTCCTAACAGAACTGAAGAGTGGAAATACAGATTTAACAGTTATGGTATTAGCAGATAAATCAATATACTGCAATAACAATGCAATTTGAAAAAGAAAGTTTTTCCATATTAAAATAACTTACCAGAGAATTCTTGATCACCTCACTCTTATAAAATTCTAAAGAAAAATGAGTAAAAAAAACACCTTTAGATTAGCTTAAACACTGATAGAAATCTTAGTATTTGAAATACAAAAAGCTAAAACAAGTAACACAAAAGACAAATGCTAGTGGGTTTAGTTTATCAGTAACAGATTCATGCTTTTGACTAAAAGTACTCATTCACACTTAATTACTAGAAGTCGTTATTTAAATTTAGTATTTCATCTTTATACCCAAGATAATCCTCAAGATTTACTGATGCTTTGGATTCTGGGGAAAGAACGTGCCCCAGTACTTTACAATATTTGGACGACATTTGCAAAGTGACTAGTTTGTCATACAACATCCTTCTGGAGGAGTGCAGCACAGATAAACTAATTGCACTGCTTTCCTGAAGAGCAAGGGTGACCTGTTCAAGACGCTTAGAAAGTGAACAGCCAAATTACCTCACAGAGATGCCAAGAACCCTGTATTTAAATGGAAATGAGCAACTGCTGACACACAGACCTTGGCTTTTCCAGCCAAAATAAGAGCTTAAAGTCTTTAGGTAGACAGCTCTGGAGGCTGGAATACAGATTTTGTACAATATCCCTCAGTCCACCAGAGTCCAAGGATAAAGCTTTGATGGAGTGCAGAACAGTCCGGTCCACCAAACTCTGTTTGTGCCCAGGTGGCCAAGAAGGCCAACAGCATCCTGGCTTATTTCAGCAATGGTGTGGCCAGCAGGAGCAGGGCAGGGATGGTGCCCCTGTGCTCGGCACTGGGGAGGCCGCACCTCGAATGCTGTGTTCAGTTTTGGGCCCCTCGGGACAAGAAGGACATGGAGGTGCTGGAGCGTGTCCAGAGAAGGGCAACGGAGCTGGGGAAGGGTCTGGAGCACAAGTGTGATGGGGAGCGGCTGAGGGAGCTGGGGGGGTTTAGCCTGGAGAAGAGGAGGCTGAGGGCAGACCTTATCGCTCTCTACAGCTACCTGAAAGGAGGTTGTGGTGAGGTGGGGGTTGGTCTCTTCTCCCAAGTCACAGGGACAGGACGAGAGGAAACTGCGTCAAGCTGCGCCAGGGGAGGTTTAGATTGGAGATTAGGAAAAATGTGTTCACTGCAAGAGTGGTCGGGCACTGGAACAGGCTGCCCAGAGAGGTGGTGGAGTCACCATCCCTGGGGGTGTTCAAAAACCGTGCTGCCGTGGCACTTGGGGCCATGGTTTAGGAGGCCTGGGGGTGTTGGGTTGATGGTTGGACTTGATGATCCTAGACTTCTTTTCCAACCGAAATGATTCTATGATTCTATGACTGCAGAAACAGCAATCAGTTACAGGTTCAACCAACCACCACAAGACAGTCCAGGTAGCAAGCTCAAGTTATATATTCTTACTCTTCTAAAACAGCGACCTTGAAAAAAAAAAGCAAGGTTCAACTACACTAGCTGAAAATAAAAATAGGAGCAAAACAAAATTAATTTGCAAAGCTCCAACTGTTGTTCCTATCAAAAGGAGCATAAAAATATATTTTCAATAACGTCTCTTCACAATGAAGAACTACACATTGTAGTGGAAAGCAAAGCATTAAAGAGAAATGAGATCTAACACTCACAGTTATCAAAAGCAGAACAGATGCCTGGATGCTTCTTGTCATTGGCTGACAATTCTATTTCTGGATAACTTTGATAGTAGTAAGTGCTGGTTTATGCTCTGTAAAATAACTGGTATGCACAGAGCGGAATGCTCTCCCCCACACAAAGCAACTAAGGCTCCAACAGTTTTTCTGCACCCTTAGAAGCTCCCAAGTTTCTTAAGTTATCAGTGAGGGGACAGAAGAACAACAACAAAGAGAGGCTGATTTAAGAGACTACCAGGTCTGTCATCTGGTTTACTTCCTTGCCTGCTAACGCTGAAAGCTTTTACGAAGTTCAGGAAACTAAAGAGCTCTTTTCCACTGTTAGTATATGTGAAGAAAATAATGGCAGCAAGGTGTCAAGGCAAAAAAAGGACAGAGAATTCGTAACATAAGAATTCAAAGATTAACTAGCAAAAATGTTGATAACAAGCCTGGTTTACCTTTGTATATCTTGGCGTTATCACACAAGTGAAGAGTGAAGTACGTATCCAAGAGGCGATATCCATTCTTATTGATAATGTTACGTGCAGCAATGTTCCGAAGATGACGAAGCCGGCGCTAAAAATAAGAAAAAAAATTGAATAGTTAAAAGAACTTTCTTAGATTGAAATTGAACCCTTTTTTTTATTAAAGCATTTTAATGATTTCCAAAGCACTGTTGTCAAAAAAATCCCAAACACTCAATTTTCTTTGGCAGAAAGCTAGTGTGAACAATAAGCATTTAGCAAAGCCATAGGAAACCAAATGGACAAGCAACAACCAGCACCTGCAAGCTCAGATTAGGCCACACTGACATACAAAACAAGCTATTTTCACTTGTGTCCTATACATAATATCTATTCCACATGTCTAAATCACCTCAACTATTTGAGCAGTTTCAAGTAAATATGCGACACTATTACCACCCAGGTATTCTGCATCATCACATTGGAAATGCTTCGCGGTCAAAGCTTTTTTCAACAAGCACTAGTGGACAAAGAGCTGCAACATAAACCACCACCTAATCCAGAGCCATAAGTAATTGGCTGAACAAAGCTTCCCGAATTCACAGTCATCCTGGAAACGGCTGTAACAACCTTAAATAAAAGTAAAATACACCAGAAAGACATATCCAGATTTTCAGGGAAAATTAAGGGCACAGGCAAATTTGTGATGTCTGTCAGCTACCTTCTGCTTGGATAACCGAGTCCATTTCTCTTAGATTGAATACAGTGCAATATGTAGCCAAAGTCTTTAGTGTAAGTGATTTCATCCAGCTCCAACACTATGTTAGTTTGTTACAATACTGTATATTGAATGAAAATCATCAGATCGAATCAATCCCCCTCCCACTCCAGTGCCAAATAGCTTTAATAGTTGTGGCTAAAATCCTCAGCTGCAAAGCATACTATGCCCTTCATCTTTGACAAACATTTAACATTACTAGCTTATTGTTAAATTTAACTAGTTAAGAAAGCAATTTTGTAGGACTGTCCAGGCACTCCTAAATCATTGCTTTGCTGTGGTTCTTACTTTAACTTTGAAAACCCCTGTGTGCTTAAAACAGACTACCATGAACTTAGCACTCGGCAAACTGCCACGTCAAATATATGAAGTTCTCACCAAATCGTTCAGTATCATATTCTCCCAATCAATCTCTCAACCTACCAGTGTCTCGCCCATCTGCCATGGGGGTGTCGACAAATGGCTGCCTCTCCTTTTTGGATCACCACAAACCACCTACAAAGCCTCAAACAACTGGTTTAGTGCCTCCTTTTACCACAGATTTCATTTTACAGCATACTTCTTTTTCCCAAAAGCTTGTTAATTTGTAAGTCTGGATCCACCTTAAAAGAAACACTCTTGCATTGACCAAAAGCGAATTTAAAATGCTTTCAAAACCAAAAAACAACTTTTCTGTTTGCAGCTTCTCCTAAAAGGCTTTTAACAAGAGCTGAAAGGCCATCATCTGTTTTGGAATCACAATATGGCACTCTCTATCACTTAATATCACTTAAGTAATATATTAGTCATCCTTCCTGGAAATCTATAAGAATATTAAATTTCAGTTCATGTGACAGATTCAAAGCCACCGGTGGAATCATTCCTGCAAAGTCTATTTACGAGTTAGACTGAAAACAGACCCTGAGATGGGATGCCGAGATACCTCTAGCATATACATGCAACGCAAAACTAAAAAAATAAAATAACCTTCCAAGATGCTTAATTGCAGAACTACATGGTCTTATTTTGTTAGAAATTGGTATCAAAAATGTCAACAGAAAGATTAAGCCTCACTTAAAAAAACTATACGGACCTTGTACATTATTTCAAATCTAACCTTAAAGCTGTGTAGTTTTGCCAACCATTTTCATGAGCAACTTAAACACTCCTTAAGAGATGGCTTTGAACCTACATTGCACTCCCTATAAAAATGACTTAAGGGTTTTATGTGGCACACCTCTCCCTCAATTAACTTCACTAGCATACAAATCAATCATCTACCATGCTCACTTCCCCCTTCATTTTTGACTTTTTTTTTTTAAATCCCCTTCAACCCAGGAATAGTTCACATAGCGTGTAAGAAAGAGGGCAACTTTCTCCAGGTCATTCTAGGATTGCAAACTAATTGTGTGACTGGTTTAAGTAGTATGTTACAATGAAGTAGCCCTCAAGCAAAGCCAAACAAGTCTCTCGTCTTTCATTACATGCAACGAGGTTTGGAAAAAGCTGTAGCGTGTCATAACCTACTGCTGCAGCTCTGGAAAAGAGCACAGTCCTTATCTCCATGCTTTGTGACTTCTTTGTACCCTTCAAAGTCTGGAATTTATCCCAAATTCTAAAGTCTCATTTCTCCCAAACCAGTTGGAAGAAGAACATTAAGTTTGGGGCCGTGAGACCACAACACAGTTCAGGACTCAACATGCAACAGGTAATGAATGTTTATTTAAACCACCAACTTAGTCATCACCCTCCTCCTCCCTCCTGCCCTATTACTTGTCCATTTCGCCTAGCTGATAAGGAACAAGTTTCCAATTACATAGACATTTTTCTTGTTCGCATTCTCTAGTATGAGGTCATGATGACAGAGGGACTTGGATCCTGAAAATAAACCTTCCAGTTTGCCCAATACATTGTTGCTGATATTATAATGCATTATTCAGATTTCCTCAGAACTCTACAGAGGCAGCATTCAGAGCTAATTAACCTCTCTTGACCAAAGATAATTAGCTTTAGCCAGGAGACCATCAGCTACAAAGACCTATCCAAAAGAATTCAAATAGTCTTTAAAATTCTTCATCAAGGGCTTGCAGCTGTTCTGTGACAAACAATAAGTATTATTTTGAGGGAATTTTCAAATCTCTATTCAGTGTTACCTCCTACGTGTTTCATATCATTTTTGCTCGAGATGTTAGAATAGTTTTGCTGGGGTCATTTCACCAGATCAGTTCCTCAATATGGCTCACAATGTGGCTGTACAAGCCGCTGTGCTGGTGAGAGGGGACAGTGCAGCAACAAGCAGCCAAAGGCAGACAGGGCTGCTTAAACGAAACCGCCAGCTTAAAATATGAGTGGAGCTACGTACAGCCTGGCGCTTCTACAAGGAAGGTGAAAAGCGGTTCCCTGTGAGGCATGAGTGCATTTCAAACTGCAAAAGCAACTCCTGATGGAGAAGTGATCCATTACACTTTACACTGAGTAAAGCAGCTACAAATAAACCTGAGTTCTTTCATTTCCTTTTTCTTTTAGATGAAGTGGGAAAGAGTAGTCATTTCTCAGTAGAGATAGAGAGAACCTATCAAAGCATCAAGAAATCTTCATCACGAGGAGGGATCCTTGCCTTGAGAGATACCCTGTAACTAGAACAGCCATTCCAAAAAGGACAGTTTAAAAATCAAAATATAAGTGCTAAAAAACATGATGAGAGCTTTGGCAGCCTCGTGAGTCACACAACCTAGAACAGGCCAGCTGTGTTTGCAAGCTGATAGCGCAGGATCTGCTTTCATAAAAAAAGATAAGCAAAATATGCAGATGAGTATAGATAATTCTCACCGCTATCTCCTCAAACAGTTGACAGTCTATCAGCAACACAGTAGTGAAGATCTCAGACACTACACCAGGCATCTTAGTAAGATATCCTACTGCAAAAAAAGTTATTTTTCGGCAGAGCACTGATTTAGGTAAGCTCTGACAAGCAGAACTGATACCACCAAAAAGGGTATTTAACTTTTCCAACAGCTCTGAATTTAGCGCAGGCAGCCTGAAGGATGGTGTATCTGGATCACTGCTTAGCAGAGGAGGTTCAACAGCTCATCCTAGGGGGTTTGTGAAACACAAGTTATTTTGATTACAATTGTCCTAGTCCTTGGCACTTCCCAAGAAAGTCAGTGGAGCAGTGAAATTACACGGTAGGCCTTGTTATCATTTCATTTAATTGCCAATCTAAGTTGCAACTGAGTTAAAGCAACTGCTACGCAGCAACTCTCTGCTGACATACAGGAAAGAAATTAGTGCTTCCTTCTACCCTGAAAATAAGTGACTACAAACCAGAAGAGATTCACTAATTTCCCTTTAGAAGAAATCCGGAGCTGTAGCTTGTACCGCTTAAACACTGCTGCAGGTAAAGATATCACAAGTTATCAACATGCAGCTATCCCAAAGATATGTAAAGGCTGATCAAGAAAGCTTTAGAAGAGATCGAAGAGCAGAGCCTACCGTCAGGTTTCACCTCTCGTGCCTGCAGAGCCACAAAACCAGTTTCCCGGAATTCTTGTCAGAGCTGCTGCTGAGCGAGACCACCTGTGCTCAGCAATGACCAGCACCTCTCAAAAGTCAGGGGTCTTTTTTTCTTATTTAAGAAAAGCACTCAGTTTTCATCATTCTGAAGAACTATTATCAGTTGTTTAATGTATCTAGTTTTCCTATTCAATGACTTTCTGGGAACCTCTCCAGATTTACTGCAGGCCATAAACAAGTCAGGCTGCTACAGAATACAGTATTTTGATCAACATCCTTGTTGATACTTCGCTTTTTCATCAGATGATCCCAGAACTCTTCAGTCTACCAAGTCTTCTGAGCTTTTAAGGACTGAAACTGCCCGGATCCTTCATGCTTTAGTTCCCTCAACACTAAGATACCATCATCTTTCACTACCTCTGCCAAAAACACCACCTCCTGCATCTAGCCACTTATTCCCATCCTGCACAATGTTTTCTTGGGCATTTGTGCAGCCTCATGGTGAGGGTCAGAGAATTTGTCCAAGCTGCAACTGGGGGAAAAAAAGAAAAAAGAAGTTAATTTTAAGTATAAGTTCCTCCAATTCAGCTCACTACAGCTACACAGATGGGCCCACCACAAAAGCAGGGCAGGAGTGGAAAGCGGCAGAGCTTTTTGTTTTTAACGCTGCAGTTTCTTGATGGCTTAAACTGATCCAGACACCACTCTCTGCTTCCCTCTGGGCCTGGGAAACTGAAGCGACAAAGCTAATCCAACAAAAAACTCAAGTGAATAAGTCTAACAATCTGGTACCATTAATATAAATCACTGCAGAGACAGGGGGTGGGGAGGAAGGGAAGAAAAGGGAATAAGTCAAAACAAGAAAGAGAAGTGCACTGTTGTTAACAAAAGGTCTGGACTGTTCGTGGAACCGCAGGAGAACAGCGACTACCTACAACAGCCTAAAGTATTCATGGCATTTCGGAATTATTTGCTCAAGGTCACCTAATGGGTAGCAAAAACAAGCAGGGAGAGTTCCGATTCCTCTTCCATCTCAACCACTTTATTATTTTTTTCCCAAGGTCATCAGATTCTAGTAAGGGAATAATAATGTACCTATATCCAAGCTGGATAAGGACACAGCCTAACACCATTTTCCTACCTTCGCTACTGATCTAGCACACTTGCCAGCTCAGGGTCCGAGTATGAATTGTGAAGTTCAGGCCATTAACATGGGCAACAACTAAGCCTATTTATCACACAGAGCATATAATTTTATTTGCAGTTGAGATGACCTAATGGCTCAGGGCTGGGAAAAGGGGGAGGTCTGTCTCCTTTCTGTCCCACATCTGCCTCCTCCCGCCCTCTCTCCCAGTTGCGTGGTCTGCCCTCTTTAGCATCGGCTCTTTCAGCAAAACTATTCATAAATTCTTGCTGCCAGCAGAAACGCTAGCATTTTGGCATGTTAGATCAATTTGCAAACCTGTCAAGGGAGCATCTAAACTTAAGCAAGGCAGGCAGTTTAGTTTCTTCCAGCAACAGCCATCCAAAATGCTAGCTGTCATATAGCCCCCTCTGTTAAAGGGGAGTTAGGGCTGAAAACTCTTTCAGAAGCCTACTGCATCCATGCCCATGAGCAAGTTTCAGAAATTCGGTTGGAATAGTCTAATTTTAAAAGAACTTAGTAAATTTAAACACATTTTCCAGAGTGAAGTTTAAATTCAATTGGCCAGGAAGAAATTTGTTATAAATCTGGGGCTGGATTGGAAAAAGGCTTTTCCCCCCTCCCCCCACCCCACCACCTCTGCATTCCTGGTGGCATCCCATATAACCCACGTAAAGTGCAAAGGATCATACAGGTTCAGGAGAGCATTTCTGATTCGATAAAGAATGAGTAGGAAGGGGGAAAGAGGAGAACAAAAACAGCCTTACTTTTTTCTGAAGTGTAAACACAAGAGTAAAACCAGTGTAAGAAGGCTGGGAGACCACCTCGTATAAGCAAAGTACAAATTTACAGAAATTACTTAAAAAGTCCAAAGTTGCCAAAAGCAAATCACCACTCGGGGTTCTCACAGAGGCCTGACTACCTGAAAAGCAATCAGTTTTTCTCCAAGACATGCTGTGCAGGACTTCCCTGTACAGATATGGCTACAATATCAGCACCAAATCTCCTAAATTAGCCTTTAACGGAGCGCCCTTCCTATCAGAGAGTTTTTAACATAAACACCAAGACACAGCCTTCATCTCTGGACACCACCTCTGATTTTCAGACTGCTGACCTCCTCCTGATTGTTTCGAGGGAGAATATTCCATAAATTCTTTTCTGGGCAGGATCAGCTCTGACCTCTGTACAAGCTGGTACGTATTCTGGTTTCACCTGGCTTTCACATGAGTTTCCTTGCTCTCTTGCTTTATGACCCACAGTAGCTCTGGAAGGATTTTGCTTAAATTCTTCCAAGTATTTCAGCATTAGCGGAGGGTGCAAAGATTAGTTAGCAACACAAATGTTACTACAGCAAATCCAGTTGTTTCAAACGTAACAAAACTGAGCTTGCAAGGTCAGCTGTTTGGGTCTCTGAATACTTTGTCATAATTAAGTAACAGAAAAACACCGGGCTCTGTATGCTCTGTAGCTCACAGCAGTCAGGTTAGGGGTTTGGGGTTTTATTTCTTAAAAAGCATAAAAGCTCTAGCTCTAAAAAAACCAATCTGTCAACATATGAACTGTATTTAGCCAACACGAGCATTATTTATTATCACAGCAATGTTCTACACCTTGTTATTACAACTTCCTCCTTCCTCATAGCTCACAGCTTTCACCTATCCTTGCCAGGTTTGGATATCAAGCAGCTATCATGTGAACTGATTTCTTGGAAGTCAAGTGGTAGACACAAATTCAAACTCAATTCAATTTTATATAAGTTTTCAAACTGCCTTGTCTTCCAATTTGACACACTCGACTACAAAAAAAAGGTACCTCGCAGAAGGTTTGGGTCAAGTCTGCTGCAGCACACAAAGCCTTCAGTAGCAAAGGAACATACAGTGGGAAGCTTAGATACTATTCAGATGTGTTGTTACTTAAAACCACGGGAAGGACAAAAAAAATGCTTGTACTCCAATTTGCACACTTGCTAGGAAGATTTATTTATAAGTTTTGTAACTAAACAGTTCTCCACAGTTCAGCTTTCGACAGCTCAGAGTCACAAGAATCACATGTGATTTCAGATCTACTTCAGAAGCAATGCAGAAGCATTTGATGTGCGATTTTGTAGGACACACCATAAGGAATTTTTGGAATTCTATTTTAACATCCTTTCAGCACACGCTTGAGGAAGCAAGGCCCTCAAAGCTACATAACCATCATTAGCTCAATGAATCGCTTGTGGATCTCCTTATAATTGCACCCCCTTCATATCTCAATTTCCTCATGTCAAGTGATGGAGTTCAACAGCACTTCAGGAACTCATTTCCCTTTCTAAGATGTAGCTACTTTCTGGCAGCAGCCTTCCAAAAGCGATGCCTGCTATGAATCGTACCTGAGGCCAACACCAGTTCAAAGACGCACGGTAGCAATGTAACTGCATTTTTTTCCTGTGAAGATGCAACATACACACATACAATGCTTTCTTCCTTCACATACCTAAATTTTTATGCAAGGAATGAGACACGTCGAATCTGTGCAGTGTGATTTACCCAGACGAAATGACCACAAGAAGAGACAAAACTACTTTCATCAACACGGGCTCAAAGTTTTCACAGACATGCAATTGTGGATTTTCACTTCCAGCTCCTTAAATCAAGGTGCTTCCTTTACACTTGTGGGCATCTGAAAGGCTTTTGAAAGCTTCACTTTAGACAAAAAAACACCTATGAAGCTTTTACTTGAACACATTAAGGCTCAATACAGGTTTCTAATCATCCCTACTCCACCACGACTACTCCTGCCTCTGTACTCCACTGAGGGTTTCAACAATATAGTCAGCAAACAGAAGATGTTGTCCAAAAGACATCGAGTCTTCCCTAATTTGTATAGGGAGAAAGTGAAAGAGGAAGAAAGGGAACATATCTAGATTTGACGTGGCCCATGCAGAAGTATAATTATTCTCCAGCTACTTGAATGCTAAAGAACCCTTTATTAGCTCAACCCAGAGTTAAAGAATGCAACATGTTAGATGTAACACTGACTTCAAAGTGATGCTTTAATGCTAATTAAAGCTGTTACATATTACTCTTAAAAGGTACCTGCATCCTTTGGTCTATCCTCCCTTGCCCCCTCTCTTACCAGCTATAGCCCACTAAACTCTTTCCTCACTAAATAACTGAATTTACACTGGGGAGCAACTCGAAACTTGTCTTCTACCTCGGAGCAAAAATGTAAACAGCTGGTAACTGTTCAGCAGGCGCAAGAAATCCTCTCTTTGTACACCATAATCACATGTAGAAAAATCTACACTGCTTTTTTAGAGCTCCGAACCAATGAGACAACCAAGACCAAAACTGTTATTCAACGCAAGCCCACAGTGTTCACACTCTTCACTAATTTTCTGCATCCTTGTCCTCTTTCCACATCCAAAATTTGTGCTTTCCTCTGCATAAAGACTGAAAGAGACTGTTATTCAAAACATAAGGTAGGGACAGCTATTCGGTCTTAGGATACAAACAGGCTAGCTGGTTGGGTGGGACAAAACAAGACTCAAAACATGGAATATATTTAGATGTCATGTTAGCAGTAAGGATTCAAAAGCAAAATCATAAGCCCATGCAGGGACTTAGGCAAATGAAGTTCTTTCTGCGTACTGTTTCAACAGCTGTGTTTGGTGATGGTCACTACAGCATCAAGAGCGACAGACCAAGCAAGCTGGCAAACACCACAACTCTGGAGAATAAAAACTGTCAGCACACCTTGTAAAAATTGCTCTAAACTGGGGTTGAGAAAAATCTTAGAAGCACAGACCACTGGCCAAAGCTCCTCTTGCTAAGTGTTTATGTAACATACAAATAACGAGGAACTAGATATACAATTTTTCCATCCTTAACCAAGACCTTTAAGAAGCAGCAGCTAGAAATATCATCTTTCCTTATTTATGTTTTCCTCTGAGTTTGTCTACATAAATATTTACTCACTTGCAAGATGAAAGACCAAAACTACAACTGCTTCTTTGACACAACACGGGAAGTACACCGCGGGGTAGAAATGAGAACGTCGGGGTGCAAGACCCACCTCATTAATAACGCACTGTAGCAGTTCAGAGAAGTCCCTTAAGCCTCTTAACATCACCTTGGGCAAGAGAGCATCGGTCCATATTAGCTGTGGGAATGACCTGGGAATACCAGTTAAGCAAAGGAAAACAAGACGATGCTCAGAAGGATGGACCCAAAAAGTAAACAGGGCCTTATGGAACAAGGCATCAACGAAATCAAAGCAAAAGCAGTTTTGACCTTAAAGAACCACTCGGTTTTAAGTATGCACCAAGCTGCACAAGCAAACAGCATATGCTGATTAATAACCTGAAGCATATTAATATTTATCATGTACTGGATGACAAACAAAGGGCAGACCAGTAAGCCTCTCTTCATAAATAAGGAACGAGTCTTTAGTTACCAGCTACCAAGACCTTTCCTTCGCTCAAGTAAGAGTATTCGCTAACCCTCCCCACATATCTCCTGAATAAAGCATCAAAACTGATTTACTCCAGCTTTCTGCAGACAAGTCTCCCTCTACCTTATCGACAGATCATCCAGCCTGCAAAACACACCTGCATTCCTCAGAAGAAAAAAACAAACAGTTGTACATCATAGAGAGCAAAAATCCAGCCCCAGGTTAACAGCCAACCTTTTGGGCTACAATTACAGTTTCACAGTAACTTTAATAACTATTTCCTCCACATTATCTCCGACAAACACTGGACTGACACAGCTGGACATGGATAGAACTGTGTAAGGTCACTGGGTCAACACTCACAGTGTGGTGTTTTACTGGAGCAGCACTTCCCTCCCCACTCGGCGTTTGAAGACAGTGCATGTGACAGAGAAGTGAAAGCAATATTCAAATACGACACTTTCCATCCGCTATTCTGATTTCCCCCAGCATATTTACTAGGAAAGAGGAAGTAAAATATTAAAGAGTCAGTCTTTGTTTTCATATTACTCGGTGGAATATATAACAACATCTATACAAAACTATTTCCAAAAAAAGATGCACTTTTCATAGTTTTAGTTGAAAAAGTAGTTCACATCCAGCCCTGAGCCCGTACAGTAGCTTTCCTCACTTCTCCCACATACACGACCCCTCAAACTCATTTGCCAGCGCACTTTGAACTGCCCATTTCTGCCATGTTAACCAAGTTGTTGCATGCATCTTCAAAGAAAGTTACTATGAAATTTTAACCTTTTTCTAATTCACCCATATCCTCATCTTGCTTTACCTCTGCTCACTTGGATCACCTACATATACCCAAGGTACTGGATCACACTGGATTGTCACTTCCAACTGCTGAAAACATGGTTTTATTTATTATTGGAATCCAGAAGCACCTGCAGTCCAGAAGTATTTTTTCTTTTTTTTTTCCTGGGAAGTTATTTCCAGAAGTACTTTCAAAAGAAAACAAACACCTTTTGCTTTAAAGTTCACTTCACTCGTCACTTCCATGCCTTTGCCTCCCAGGTTCAAACAGGGCAGCAATGCAACTTTCTGAAGCGTGTACATTAAGCTTGCGCAATTACTAAAATTCCAAAAGCCTAAGGACTATTAAAGAAATTATATATAATAAACATTTAAATGTAGCTCAATGGGACGATTTCTTGTAGAAAAAGTTTTACAAAATGGATGGAATCTTCACTTCTATGGTCATCAGTGAGATATTCAGACCTTGTCATCAACTTCCCATTTCTTCATAGGAAGGATCATGGAGTAAGGATATAAAAAGGACATTCACAGTCTTTGAATTCAATCCCTTTATTACAGTCAAGCGGTTCATGGAAGGTAAACATTACAGGGTGGTTTCATGTTCAAAGTAGATTTTTCTTCCTACCACTTAGGGGTCTGCTCCAGAACTTTGCTTGGCTTAAAGAAGTTTTTCAATTTCTAAATAAGTTTTTCATCTTCAGTATTCAGAAGAAAGGATCCTTCCCTGCCAAACAGGTTTAGGACGGTGATAACCTGTTGTTTGAGCAGTGGTGGGATGGGAGAAAACATACCGTGGCCACGTGAGAGTTTTACCTGGCTACTGGAAATGCCAACATGCATTTCATGAAGCCAACATGCATCTAGTCTGACAAGTCTGTACCAGTATGAGTACAAACAAGTACAATGCTCTGCAGGTTGCTGAAGTTCAGAGTGCAAGGAAGCCTCACGTGGCTCATCACAGAACCAGTTCAGGCCCCTTGCCCTTATCATCTCAGACCTCTGTGCTGCACTATGTGAGCTAACCGCTCCCAGAGTTAAGCTAGTACGGAAGCCACGGGAGCCGTGTTTGCTAAGCCTTGCTCTTGGGCTCCTAGAAATCCTTCAAACTCCAACTGGTTCTTTATGAATCCCAGTCTGAAAGCGAACGGAAGCTACAGAGTGTCCTTGGGAAGTTCCACTAAACGTTTGCTGTGGCCTAAACACCTGCTTCTGACATCTGTGGCTGAAAGCTCATTGCTGCTCCTTTCCATGGAAACTTTCACCATCTGACAAGATATGTCTATGAACTGAAAGACAAAGATATTGGGTCACCCAATCAGACTTGGTCTAACACTAATCACGGCTGTGCGCAGCAACACAGTTTACCCCTTCTTGCCACCATGTCCATGCTCACCAGAGCATATCTGACTCCCTCACCCCACACAATACACCCAAAGTCTTTGAGCAGCTCAAGGTGGAAACCCACCTCGGACATCACTACTGAAATGTGATTGACCAACACTGAACTGGAACTAAAACTTCTGATGGAAGAGACGTACAGCTCCTAGTGCATCCCCTAGTATCTATAATATTTAGCTTTTTTTCTCCATTAGCCAGGTTGCCTCCAGCGAGTGGAAAATTGCTTACATCAAGGTGTCAATAATACGGGTCCAAGAGTTGAACAGTTTCCTGGGGAAAAAAGCAGACATAGATGGAGGTGATCTGTGGTCCCATTATAGGGCTGCCTTATGTACAGTCGAAACATCATGTATGGTTTTCCCCCTATAACTTGGAAGTAAGCCGTAGATGATCTTCAGAAGAAAGCTTCTTGCAGCTGATCATCAGGCCAGTGGAAATCAGCAACACGAGCAGACCAAACTTTTTAGCTAGCAGGTGGCAGGTGCTGGTGGCAGAGATGCAACCGGCTGACGCGCGTTTTCCCTGCGGTTGGTGTACAGTCAAACCACTCAGGAATGAGCTGCTGAAATACCACTTTACAATCAGCCAAGTCACAGAAGCGCTAAACTGTTACACATATCACTTAGTACTCACCTACTACACTGGAATCCACATTGGGTTTTGTTTGCTTTTCTTCTCTTATCTATTTTTATGACATTAAAGTGCTAGGGGACATTTTTGTCATTTTCTAAAATGGTTCTAGCCATTATTTCTGAGGGATCCTCCTCTGCTCCTCCCAAACCCAATTATACCTATAGTTTGTTCATGCTGCGGTTAGCCATCCAGACAAGAGGCATGCTTCAGTCTATGGACACGGATCTGAGTGAATGCCTGAACCACAGACTGGCTGGAAGTCATTTGTTTAAAAAAAAAGTATAGGTTCTTTTTGTTCCTTACAATTCCCTAATCACTCACTACAAACTGTGCATCAGTACAGCTGCTCGTACAACAGCAGATGGAGTTCAAGTTCAAGCTTGCAGGTCTTCAAACTCTCTCTCACAGTTCATTAAAAGCTTCCGTCTCTCCAATGTTGGAATTGATAGCGAAAGCTTATCAATTTCAGCATGAAGGAAAAGTTTAAAGTGCTGGAGGTACTGGTTCTGGAGTTCACAAAGATGCGTCTTCCTGTCTCTAGACAGCCACACGTCATCCATTTTGGTCAGCACTTAGTACAGTAACATTCAACAAATCATTTGACTGCAGCATGACCGGCTCTCTATGTTAAGACTGCATTTTTTGTCCAATCCCTTCCATCCAGAATATAAGAGCCCGAAAGGTTTGGGTCCCCCACACCCCATCACTTTGAACTGCTTATAACAACAGGGCTGAAAAAGTTCATTTTGAGCATTTAGAAATCAGTAAGTTATCATGACACTCCTGGCTTTCTGGCACTGAGCAACTAGGAGGAGATAACACCAACAAATCTCTGCTTTTAAAGTGTAATTATTTGACGACACATTTTCAGTTCTGTTAGACTCGCTCTTCCAGCAAAAGAAAAACAACATCCTGGCACAATTACTTAGGGATACAAATTGGAATTTTATGCTTAACCAGATGCATTTCTTTACAGCCACATCCTCTATTTCTCCCAAGTAAAATGTGGAATACAACAGCAAATGGCATTCTTAGGCCAGGTCATCCCGCCACCAGCCAACAAATTAAACAATAGTCTGACACAAGCGTGGTCATACTGGCAAAAGGCTTTGGACATGACTTTTCACTCCTGCAAATGCGTCAGTAGAAGGAGTTTTGTTTTCTAATCAATGCGAATTTCACTGGCACAATTATATCCAGACTAAACCCAACTTACACCTTCAACACTTCGGTCGTTAAAAAGTCACTTCAGTCACTAAAAGCACTCACCTTAAGTTCACGGTTGAGAATTTGTTCTTTAGAGAGATTTAAAGCCATGACTCAGACCATCTTACTCTCATCCTTACAGTCAAAAAACGCAGCACTGGGTGTTCTAGAGCAAATTGCCTACTAAAACAAATCACCGAGTTGATTTCTGTGCTGGCAGGGAGAAAACAAGTACCTTGCGTTACATAGCACCACGGTCGGATCAGCCTGATTTCTGCGTTACAGAAGTGGTACGATAGACTGGAATGACTTTTCTGTGATTCTGCAGTAAAATCTCTCCAGGGTGATAGCTCCCTCAAGGTAAGGTATCTTGCAGTTCAGTAACAGACTTTTAAGCTCAGATAATACAGTGAAAGAGGATGATTTGTTATCAGCGTATCCGACTATAGTTTCAGAGCTTCTTGATTTGATCGCAAGCACTGACACAGCATACAGATACCTCCACACATGGTCCTTACATTTGCAGAGCGCACAGCAAAACAATACCTCACACTTCGTCACAGCCTTACACTTCCTACAATTAACATTTCTTCAGCACCCATACAAGCATCCTACGTGGCTTAAACTAAATATTTACTCGACTGGAATGTCCTGTAATTGATGATTCAGTTTCTGCTCCTACAAAAGTTTCTGCTCCTAGAGAAAAGACTGTGTTTTGGTCTCACTTTCACAAATGAAGTCCAATGACTAATAACTAAGGCTTCTCCCTGCAGCATTCACTTGGTTCTTGCACAAGCCTGGGAAAGAATAAATCCAAAAGTTCAGCAGGGAGAAGGCCACGCTTGATCTCCTGAAGGATCCACTACTCCCTGTGATGTTCATCCAAAGCAGTGCTCACGTTCATGTTCATTAACATAGAACAGGCCCACATTTTATCATAAGTACTTGCTCTCAAATTAGGGTCAACACTTGCACGGTTCCAGTGGCCAAGGGCCATCTTCATTCCCTCCCTTTGCCCCTAAGTGGACGTCTGGTAAATCATGTTTAGCCAAGGAGCAGTTATATCTTCATTTCAAGTTGACATCTATTGATTTTTCTCTAGTAACTCTTCATCTTCGCGCCTGGTAACATGTAGCTCAAGCAACTCAGATCGTGTGTCTGCTTCTTAATAGCGTCGACTGCACCGAGGCAATGAACCAAAACTTCGAGTGCAGACTCACATCTTACAGCATTTCTAAAGAAAAGCATGCCTTTGCTAAGTAATTATTCCCCCCTCCACCACTACTGCTTAAGCTCCTGTACAATAAAAGTCACTGCACGCAAGAGGGGAAAGGGCACAGACTTAGTTTGATATGGATTGCTAAACCCTAGACTTCCTCACTTAACCTTGCTCCTAATGCTCTCCAAAATTAAAACGTGGGCCCGTTGCCCAGTAAACCGAAAGCCAACTACCAGCAAACAGGAAAAACAGAGTTAGCTGAAGGAAGGATGTGATGGGGAGGGAACGTTTCACCACTTTTCAGAATACACTGTACGCTTTATCCATGCTCACCCCCCCACCCCGTTAAGAGACCATGACAGGAGAGGACAGGGCACCCAGCTGCTCCCGCCTCATCAGGTACCCGAGCTTAAAGCCAGTTTATCTGCGTGTTATTGACGCTGCAATCCCAGCTTTAGTTTGCACCCAGCACCTCTATGGGCACAGCAGCAGCCCCTCAGGGAGGGGAAACCCCCCCATTGTCTCTCCAGTACTGGAAGGAGAGGGGTACAGATCCCTGCCCCCGTGCAGAGGAGACTTCACCCCCTCACCTCCCTACTGGCCCAAGAGAAGGGTGCTCAGAACCCCCTGCCTCAGGGACCTCCCTCCAGCAGCTCAGGGACACTGCCTCAAGCATCCCCGTACCTCAGGGAACCCCTCCTTTACACCTCAGGAAGCACCCCTCCACCCCTTCACCTCAGCACACCCCACTCCTCAGGGAGCCCCCCTTCCTCCTCGGGGCACCCCACTCCTCAGGAAGGCCCCTCCTTCCTCCTCGGGGCACCCCACTCCTCAGGGAGCACCCCCCCACTCCTCAGAGCAACTCACATCACCTTGGGGCACCCCTCCTTCCACTTCAGAGCACCCCACACCTCAGGGAGCCCCCCTCCTCCTCAGGGAGCCCCCACCTCCCCCTTCACCTCAGAGCACCCCACACCTCAGGAGCACCCCCTCCCTTCACCTCAGGGAGCCCCCCCCTCAATTCAGGGCACCCCACACCTCAGGAGCACCCCCTCCCTTCACCTCAGGGAGCCCCCCCATCACCTCAGAGCACCCCCCCCCCCCCACTTCAGAGCCTCCCCCATCACCTCAGAGCACCCCACACCTCAGGAGCACCCCCTCCCTTCACCTCAGGGAGCCCCCCCCTCAATTCAGGGCACCCCACACCTCAGGAGCACCCCCTCCCTTCACCTCAGGGAGCCCCCCCCATCACCTCAGGGAGCCCCCCCCCCCTCACTTCAGAGCCTCCCCCATCACCTCAGGGCACCCCACACCTCAGGAGCACCCCCTCCCTTCACCTCAGGGAGCCCCCCCCTCAATTCAGGGCACCCCACACCTCAGGAGCACCCCCTCCCTTCACCTCAGGGAGCCCCCCCCATCACCTCAGGGAGCCCCCCCCCCTCACTTCAGAGCCTCCCCCATCACCTCAGGGCACCCCACACCTCAGGAGCACCCCCTCCCTTCACCTCAGGGAGCCCCCCCCTCACTTCGGGGCACCCCACACCTCAGGAGCACCCCCTCCCTTCACCTCAGGGAGCCCCCCCATCACCTCAGGGCACCCCACACCTCAGGAGCACCCCCTCACTTCAGAACCTCCCCCATCACCTCAGGGCACCCCACCCCTCAGGAGCCCCCCTCCACCCCTGAGGGCACCCCCCCACACCCCTCGGGCCGCCTCCGTGCCGCCCCCCCGGCCCGGGGCCGGCCGTACCTGCTGCGAGGGCAGCTCCACATGCAAGGCCCGGGTGGCGGAGCCCGGCGGTAAGGCGGCGGGGCCGGCGGCCGAGCTCATCCTCACGGCAGGGCAACGGCCGGGCAACGGCTGCAGGGCCTGGGCCTGGGCATGGGCCGCTCCGCTCGCCGCCGCCGCCGCCGCCGGGCACCCAGGGGTTAATGGCGGCAGCAGCACCGGCCCGGGCCGCTCGCTACGGAGCCATATTACCGCAGTGCCGGGAAGGGGCGGGCCGCGCCCTCATTGGCCCGCGCCCCACCGAGGCGGGACCCCGGCTGCGTCCTTGAGACGCTACTGGTTAAAAGGAACGTCAATCAACGCTCCTCTCCACCGCCTCTGTCAAACCGTTTGGAACGGGAGCCGGGCGCCGATTGGAGCGCCGACTTCCGGAAGGCGGGACGACGCCTGAAGGAGCGGCTCACGATTGGAGGAAAGCGGGTTTGACTGACATCGCGCGTCCCCGTCACGTGCGTGGGGAGCTGTTTTTATCACGTGGTGGGACGAAAATATTTTGCTGGGGGGGGCGGGGAAAGGCGCTGTCGCCATGGCAACGGGCGATGGCGACCGAGGGGACCGGGACCAGGGTCCCCGAGAGGGGGCGGCCCCTCGGCTGGGCCCTTATGGCACCCCAGCCTGCCCCACAGCACCCCAACCTGCCCCACAGCATGCCCACCTGCCCCACAGCACCCTAACCTGCCCCACAGCATGCCCACCTGCCCCACAGCATGCCCACCTGCCCCACAGCACCCCAACCTGCCCCACAGCACATTCACCTGCCTTGCATCACCCCAACCTTCCCCACAACAGACCAACCCATCCCACAGCACACCAATCCATCTCACACCACCCCAACCTGCTGCACATCACCCCAACCTGCCCCACACCACCCCAACCTGCCCCACAACAGACCAACCCATCCCACACCACCCCAACCTGCCCCACAACAGACCAACCCATCCCACATCACCCCAACCCGTCCCACATCGTGCCAACAAACTCAACACCATGCCAACCCACCCAACATCAAGCCAACCCACCCCACATCAAGCCAACCCATCACAAGCTACACCGACCCACCCCACATAGTATTCACCCTTCCCACATCATGCCAAGCCTTCCCACCCTACACCGACTCACCCCACATGGTGCCAACCCACCCCACATCAGGCTGACCCTGATGCCAACACAGCCATCTCCCCAGCATCCACCTCCATCCCACCCCACCCAGACAACATCCATCCTGGCCAGAAGGACCATCCCCACCAGGGCAGCACCATCCCCACGTACCACGCAGCACTGGGACCGCCAGTCCTGTCCCCGCGCCCCACCGGGGCCCCCCATCCCCACGGTGCCCTGCAGCACCTGCCCGGCGTAGGCAGCCGCGCTGGAGACGCTCGTCCCCATCGCGCTGCCAGGGACCAGCACGGGTTGTGTCGAAACACCCGTCCCCACACTGCCAGGAACACCCGTCCCACCGCCCCGGCAGCGGCACTGGGAACGCCTGTCCCCGGCGTGCGCCGCAGCACTGGAAATGCCTGTTCCCACCGGGCCGGGCGGCTCTGGAAGAGTTGAGCGTGGCATGCAGTGCTGGAAAGTCCTGTCCTCCTGTCCTCCTCTCCTCTTTTCTTCCTGTCCTCCTGTCCTCAGCCCTGTGCAGGTCCCACGCCAGGATGACCTACCCAACTGGAAGCCCACCAAGCCTTCGTTTACCTGCAGTACTTACAGATTTGCAATATTCACGCTATGTTGATGTGCACTGTACCAGCATTGCCTTCAGCACGCATTTTGGTCTTGGCTATTCAATGGTGAAAATACAAATTAAAAAAAAAAAAAAAATAAAGAGGAAGAATAGTGAAAAGTGGAGTGGAAAGTCAAGTGTTCCAGACTTTAATGGCCATCCTTGCAGAAGTCATCCTCTTCCATCCTCTTCCACCCTCTTCCACCCTTGCAGCCGCTCGCCATGGTCTGCCTTTCCCCAAAGGACTTCTTAGGAGTTGAAAAGGGACCTGCCAAACTTTTCCCCTCGGTAATTCCCCGTTTCACCACAGAGTGACACGTCGGTGTGGACTTTTTTTACCAAATGGTGTGATTCTACGTGTGGGTGCCCAATAAATTCGATACCTCGAGCTTACGTTTCAGGCATCATGGGCCTGGAGTTGTGCTCAAGTTCTGCATGTTGCTGTCTCTGATTAGGAGTTATTTCAACACAGTGACCTTTTTTTGGAAGGCCTTCTGGGAACCAGTGCCTCTCCATTTTTTTTTTTTCTTCTAATGAAAAAACCCTGCTATTTCAGTATTTTCAACAGTGAAGTGCTCTATTTTTAAGCATCCAGACTCCTGAGCCATGTTGTGGAGATCAGGAAGTCTGAACACAGTAATTTTGAACGTGTTGTATCACTTGATTCACCTCCTGGTTTCTGGTTCATCACAATACATGGGCTCCTTCCCTTTGAACTTTCCATTATCACCTTGGAGGATCAAAACTTGCTTTTTAAGATGAAATTTGGAGGCTTTTTTTGCCCAAGGTGTGAAAAATGCACTTGGAATGACAAAAATGATCATGAAATCAAGAGATTTGGGAATGCTTGATGAATTTGAAACTCTTTAGATATGCTTCCTCCAGTGAGCAAAACTAATTCTAGCTCAGAATTATATATAAAATCAGAGAGGATCACATTTGTAAGAATAGTTATTCCTGAGATAAATCACAGTTTATGGAAACAGCATGAAGATGCCACTGCTTGTTTGCCCAAAACATCAAAGAATTTTAAAAAAAATCAATCCTCAGATGCTACATGACTTTTCTGTGACTAGTTTATGCTGATTTGGTGAATTTAAAGTCCATACGGCACTACTGTAGCAGGATTTTCCTATTTTTCTTCATTTCCACAGGAGCAGATGAGTATCTCAGCACTTTCTTACAACACCGATGTTTAGAAAAGTCAAATGAGTTACCTAACATAGGAGCTCGCATGCCCTGTATATGGAGATCGCATTTAATTCGCTGCTTCATGTAGACTGAGAGCTCTAACCCATAATTCAGGGACTAAAAAGCCACATTTTCCCCAGAGGAAAATTCAAATATGACCCCAAATCCCACGTTGATTTATTAATGATTTTTATAGCAGTAGAACTGATATAGCTCCAAAGAAGTCCCTGCAGATTTCCAGCTCATGCTAGCTAAAGTTTTGGCCTCATATTCAAAATTTCAGATTTATCTTTGCTTTGTGCTACCTTAGCGTGACAGGGAGCTGTTTGCAAGGGCATTATAAGATGCTCATTGTACCCGATATGATCCCATGGTAGTATTGAGGAGTTTCTAGAGATAAGGTTTCGGTTTTACATTTGATTTTCATCAGTTTTGAGAGGTTAAGTCCATCCCTTCATAGCTCACCACAGTGACCATTTAACATGGTAAGAGTCATTTAAATACCCAGATTGTGCCTGAATTCAGACAAAATTATCATCTCTTTTGGGCTTAAAATAATTAGTTAATTAATAAGGATTTGTGGATTATTTTAACCAGAGCACTTGCAAGCTGCAGCCAGGGAGGACTGTGGCTTCTTTTATCCCTGGTTTATAAGCAGTCACTCGGAGCAGCAATGCTGGGACAGCACTGCCAATCTCAGCTGTATACGTGGCATTACGTAGGACCCTATGTAATTTACTGATACCCTAGGAAATTGGCATTTGAATTTGTTAAGCACATAAAAAGGCCAGTGTTATCTGTCCGCATCATTTTGAAGATCACAGCGTGACCTTTATTACATCCCAGTGGATGTTCCTGCAGCTGATTATCATAAAAGATTAAATTCCTGTGGCTGCAGCAAGTGCGCAGATGCATGCAGCGCTCCCACCTCCGTGACCTGCCCATCTGCCCAAGCTGAGCGGTGCAGCCGATACGCCAGAGAGAAGGGATGCCATCCAGAGGAGCCTCGGCAGGCTGGCGAGGTGGGCTCGTGAGAACCTCATGAGGTTCAACAAGGCCAAGTGCAGGGTCCTGCACCTGGGTCAGGGCAACCCCCGGTATCCATACAGGCTGGGGGATGGAGGGATGGAGAGCAGCCCTGCGGAGAAGGACTTGGGGGTACTGGGGGACGAAAAGCTGGACATGAGCCGGCAATGTGCGCTCGCAGCCCAGAAAGCCAACCGTCTCCTGGGCTGCATCCCCAGCAGCGTGGGCAGCAGGGCGAGGGAGGGGATTCTGCCCCTCGGCTCCGCTCTGGTGAGACCCCCCTGCAGTGCTGCGTCCAGCTCTGGGGTCCTCAGCACGGGACAGACACGGACCTGTTGGAGCGGGGCCAGAGGGGGCCACGGAAATGATCCGAGGGCTGGAGCAGCTCTGCTGTGAGGACAGGCTGAGGGAGCTGGGGTTGTGCAGCCTGGAGAAGAGAAGGCTCTATGGGGGAGACCTTGTTGCCGCCTTTCAGGGCTTAAAGAGGGACTATAGGAAAGGTGGGGAGGGACTCTTTATCAGGGAGTGTAGGGATAGAACAAGGGGTGATGGCTTTAAACCGAAAGAGGGTACATCTAGATCAGATATAAGGAAGAAATATTTTATGATGAGGGTGGTGAGGCACTGGCACAGGTTGCCCAGAGAAGGTGTTCATGCGCCATCATTGGAAGTGTTCAAGGTCAGGCTGGACGGGGCTCTGAGCAACCTGATCGAGTTGGGGATGTCCCTGCCCATGGCAGGGGGGTTGGACTAGATGATCTATAAGGTCTCTTCCAACCCAAACCACTCTGTGATTGCTCAATGACAGTCCCTTCTGTGATTCTATGATTCTATGATCTTCAGTTTTCTTCAGGTGAACCCAACAGGCAAACAGGAAAAAAAAGGACTTTTCAAAAACATCATGTGATTACCGAGCATGTCTTGTGTTCACTTGTGGTCTAAACTCACACCAGCAGCTCCTCACTTGACCTTATGGCAAGTCAGAAGGGGTTTCTTCTGGACATTTTTTTGCGGAAAGCAAAGCCAGAAAATAATTAAAGTCATTATTAACAGAACTTCAGAATGCATTTTTAACAAAATAGGGTAAACAGTCTTGCAGAATAAAGCATATTTTCAAAAACCCTCTGGAGAAAACTGGGTGAAATACCACTCAGGAATTGCCAGGAATGCCCTTTGAAAACTTAAGTGCCATTTCTTGAAGCACTACTATATCGTGCCCTTTTTGCTTGGTGGGACTGAATTTGAGACACGTGGGCTAGCGTCCTTTCAGATGACATGTGGTTCAGATATATTGCCTGCTGGTCATTATGGAGATTATTTAATAGACTTTATTGCAAGTTTTGGCATGCTAGAAGCTTTGGGAAAGGAAGCAATGACCTTGTGGGTCAGGGTAATTCCTATTTCTGCTGTAGATCGGGTTAAATATGCTTCTTATTGGGGTATGAGATCATTGCAAAATCACTCAAATGAGCAAACATGCTTCAGTGATGGATGAAAGGATTCCAAACACAGAGCAAAATACTTCAAGTTTGCGAGCTATTTAAAGAAGAGGAAAAAGCTTAAGCTTTGCCACTGAATGCCTATTAAATAATGTAATTTAGAGCCACAGATGTGTGGTTAAATGAGCTTTTTTAGCTTTGCCTTTGGAGACATCAAGCTCAAGCAACAGAGACTAACATAAAAGACTGGGTCTGTGGGCGCTAAACCCTGGACCCTTTTACGTCCAAGGTATTTCTGAGTCTCTGTATTTCTAGTTGCAGGTGAATATGTTTGCTCTATCCCCAGAGGTTGTTGTAAACTGCTGTAAGACACTTGCAGCTACCTAAGACTTTCTAGTCATCCCTACGCAATATATCAGAGGCTCACAGTGAAAAGCACAATAAAGGTCAGGTCTTTGTGCTGCGAAGACCCTTAGTTTTGAATTAATAGCAATATATGTCTGTGAGCATCAGCTGAAGAGCCATTAAGATATCAGCTGGTACTATAAAAGTACTGGTCTACATGAACAAGTTCAGAAAAATGCTGAAAACGTGTGCTCAAGTTATAGCCCATTAAATTCCAGGGCGGGGGGGAGGGTGTTATTGATTTGAAAGTGAATTGGCCATTGTTGGCACTTCACCATCGCTGTCTGCTGCATAAATCATTTTGATAATTGATTTCATTAATTCATCATGTTTCCTGAGCGTCCCAATATAGATAAACCCTACCTCAGATATAGAGACTTCATTGTATTTTTGACACATCATCAAGCTGTTCCGGTCACATTACGTGCACAGAGGAGATCCCTGTTCAGCAGAAGACATCTTCAAGTCAGCTCACAACCATTAGAGACAATTTCCGTGGAGGACATGGAAGGGGATTCCTGGTGCTCTGGAGTGCCAATGATGTTTAGAATATCTATTATTATCCTGGTGCTTAGAAGAGCTGTTATTTTCATGGAAAAACTTTCTTCTCAGATTCAAATATATATTTTAAATGAGATAAGGGGAAAAAATTATTTTAAATGAGATAGCATCATGAAGGTGAACTCCAGGACTGTCTCAGAATAAGGTGATGCCCACATCAGCCTTTACAAACCAGTTTTACTCCCATGCCGACTAGGTTGTACAAGAAGTAATTGGTAATTTTGGTAATTTCTTTAGGCATTGAGTGTTTTTTTGCTATGTGGACTTTAGTGTTTGGCACCTGGGCTCTTCCCTCATCAGAGTCTTCACAGCACAATTACCTCAACAAGTTCACCGATGATACTGAGCTGGGAGGAGTGCCTGATACGCCGGAAGGCTGTGCTGCCATCCAACGAGACCTGGCCACGCTGGAGAGCTGGGCCGAGGGGAACCTCATGGAATTCAACAAGAGCGAGTGCAGGGTCCTGCCCCTGGGGAGGAACAACCCCACGCACCAGTACAGGTTGGGGGCCGACCTGCTGGAGAGCGGCTCTGCTGAGAAGGCCCTGGCAGTGCTGGTGGGCAGCAGGGTGACCATGAGCCAGCAACGTGCCCGTGTGGGCAAGAAGGGCAACGGTGTCCTGCGGTGCATGAAAAGGAGTGTGGCCAGCAGGTCGAGGGAGGTTATCCTCCCCCTCTGCTCCGCCCCAGTGAGGCCACATCTGGAGTACTGCATCCAGTTCTGGGCTCCCCAGTTCAAGAAGGACAGGGAACTGCTTGAGCAAGTCCAGCGGAGAGCTACGGAGATGATCAGGGGCCTGGAGCATCTCCCTTAGGAGGAAAGGCTGAGAGACCTGGGTCTGTTCAGCCTGGAGAAGAGAAGACTGAGGGGGGATCTCATCAATGCTTATAAATATCTGAAGGGCGGGTGTCAAGAGGATGGGGCCGGACTCTTTTCAGTGGTGCCCAACGACAGTACAAGGGGCAATGGGCACGAGTTGGAACACGGGAAGTTCCCCCTGAATATGAGGAAGAACTGCTTTACTGTGAGGGTGCCAGAGCAGTGGGACAGGCTGCCCAGAGAGGCTGTGGAGTCTCCTTCCCTGGAGACATTCAAACCCCGCCTGGACGCGGTGCTGTGCCCCCTGCTCTGGGTGTGCCTGCTCAAGCAGGGGGGTTGGACGGGGTGATCTCCAGAGGTGCCTTCCAACCCCCGCCATTCTGGGATTCTGTGATTCTGTGATTACAAAATATGGAGCAACAGCCCATAAAAAAAACCTAATTTCTGGGAAAACACTTATTGCTTTAAACCATATTGCTTTAACACCATCTGTGTATTATTTCTTTGAAGCCTTCAGTATACTAAAACATTGTGGTTTGGGGGAAAGCGTGTTGTTTGTTTTGCTGGTTTTCTGGGTAGCTTGAGAAACGTGTGGGTAGACTGAAGTCATCTGACCAAGCTGGGCTGATCTCAAATCCACTGAATTCAACAGATTAAATTTAAGCATCTTTGGTGGGTTTTGATCACGTTTATGGTGAGGGTTTGCAAAAAAACCCCTCATCAAGTCATGCTGGCTTGGGTTGATGTTCACCAAGTGGCCAAGACATCATGATGCAACTCAGTTCAGCGATGAATGCCGCAGTGGTAGTTGTACCTGAATTAGCCCTGACACACTGTTTTCCAATCTTTTCTCACCAACCTGTGTTGGAGTCAGTCTGTTCCAAACTTCTTCATTATCCTAGAAAGTTTTTCTTTAATACCAAATCCAATTTTTTTTTTTCTGCTGCCTTTAGAATCTGTTGTCATTTGCCTTATTTTCATGCTGGATGCATGGATCTAAGATACTGGCAAACTTCAGGGATATTGCACTCAGTTTTGCTACAAGAATCTCACCCATCAGTTATAGTGTAACCTGAGTACATGAACCTGAATTTGTTCCTTTGGAAAAGATATTTCAGCATGTTTGCTCCTGCCAGAGGGTTGCCAATTAGTTTAGAAGTTGTTTGAATTAGCTTGTTGCAGAATCTAAACAAAAGCTTATTGTTCAAAAGAGCCGGAGGGGGGTCAAGTGGCAGGGGGTTGTAAAAACTGCCTTCAGAAGGATGTTATGACCTCATCACTGTGGCCATAAAGGAAAGCTTTTACCAGAAAATGTTTAACAAGTTCAATAAATGTTCAAAGACCCTCACAAAAAGCTTCTCGTTTTGGAAACAACATGAGCCATTTCTTGACGTGTTATGTTCGAGTGTGGTAAAAGAGAACTGCTGCCACGCGAAGTCGTGCTGTGGTCTTCCTAGGTTTCACAAGCGAGGGAGAATCAGGCCAAGATAGTTTGGGATGAGGATGTTTTAAAAGGCCTCCTGAAAATGGCCCTTGGGATTAAAGCCATGAGCTCGCAGTGTGCTTACTTAGGGACGCGTCTGCATTAAACACAGGAGCTTTTGGCTTTGTGGGGACTATGTATGAGCTTCGAGTGAGGGAGTGCTTGGATCCTGCTTAATCAAGGCTTGGCAAGGTGCTGTTTTACCTTCTGAATTGCTGTTGCAGCATAGTTGGGAAAATGTTAGTTTGGATCAGATATAAAACCAGAACTCCAGGTCATTAAATGTGCTCCAGGGTAGAAGATGCTGTACAAATATACATGATTACTGAATGTGCTTGATAAATGAAGAGAGGCAGCTGAACAGATTTATTTAACCATAGAGACAATTAACGTCATGAAATAAACAGCAGAGCAGGAAAAAAAAAAAAGAGGATTAATCAGCTGGGGATAAGGAATAGTATTTTCCAAGGTTTTTTTCCCCAGAGTTTTCAGTTGGTTATAGAAGGCGGCTATATCAGTACTCACTGCTTTGGGATTATACCAGATATAAATGTTACAGGTCTTAGCTTATGTACTACTGTGTTGATCATGCTGGGGACTGTCCTAGGGGTGTGCTGATAAAAGTGGGCAACCTCTGAAACTCCCTGTTCTAACACACGTTTTGTCTGCTGTTGATCGTGCTTCTTGGACTGATGGCAACATGTCTACATCTTCTGTGGTTTGGTTTTTTTTTAAATTATAGGAGTTGGAAAAGAAATTAGAAAAACTGTTATAGGATAATACATTGAGCTGAAGTGTTAATCTCCGGTAGCTTAAGTGCCTGGCACAAAAAATAGCTCAAATACTATTTTCCCTTGGGATGATCATTCTTCAATAGGAACTTTCAGTGTATCTAACTTCAAAGGAAGACAAGCGATTGCTCTGGAGAAGGAACTGACAACAAGCAACTTCTGTGCTCTGAAAGTAATTCTACAACCTCAGATCAGCCACTAAAGCATCTTTTAAGTCAGAGAAATTAAATCAGTTACAGCTTTCTGCTTACTCACGAGACACTGACTCTGCACAGGTCCATCCACACTAAAGCAGCTCAGTTACCTTTTAGCACATGGGGTCCATCACACCCACCCACCTCAAAGTGGTTGTCACCAGTCACTCACTCTCACTGGACACTACATTGAAAGCCCTTGTATATCAACTAGAAGACACTTTGTGATTTCAGTGGACCACATATTGAGGCCAAAGGCTGGGAGTTCATCACTGAATAACACAGTCTGCAAGCTGCTAGAGGGGCTGTCTTCCAAGCAAGATGCAAAAATCCTAAGGTCCTGTATAGGCATGGTCATGAAATATCCCCTGCCACATTGTCAGAAGTCCCTGAAGAAAATTTATCTCTGAATTCTGCTTGAACTGAAGTCCCTCCCTTTACTGCATCTGCATTTTCATCTTACAGAGGTGGTATTTTGATTTCCTCACTTAATCTGATGTGTAATGTTTGTGCTTTCCACCCCAGAAGTGGTTGCATTTCACAGATGAGCAAAGTAAATCCTTCTCTGGAATATTTATAGAGCTCTTTAAGGCCCTTCATATGGAAAGCCTCTGCAGGATGATCCGTTATGAGTATGAAAGAAAGCTAAGCATATGTAAGGAATAAAAAATCAATATACATTTTGGCTGGGAGCCCACTGGCTGTGAAGCCTGCCCAGGACAGCATTCGTACCAAAACCTCGTACTCTCATTGGCTATAAGCACCTCCAGGACAATATAGTGCCATTATACCAAACCATCAAGACTTCCGTAATCTTTGATTTATTTGGTATCATTTGTAGGTCATAACATTTTGACTGAGTCTTCACCAATGAAACCTGTACATCCATTTAGAAAGAATTTGCTGGAAGGGACATCCAGGCCCTCTGATGTGACAAGGAGGGAAAATGGATGGGAGGTATGTTTGCTGCTGCTATACAACCTATTTGGATAAGATATCTGCCATCCACGACCTCCAACCAGCCATACAGGAGAGCTATATGCTACTTCCTAACCCTCCTGTTACTTCATTGAACAAGACGTGTTTCAAGACATTCAGCAGCCTGGTCACTTGGTCTGGGATAAACCTGTCATCGGGATGGAGGTCGATGGCTCTTCATGCTCTGTTGGCATTATGGCCTTGAGGTGGAAAAGCTCATCTGACAGTAGAGAAAATGGGCAACAGGTCAATGGCACCTATTGGCGTCTATGGCAAACTCTAGCCAGAGAACTCAATGTCTGGAGAACTGAACTAGTTTCCCCAAAACTCACACTCTCAGGGTGGGATAATAGAAATAAATGTCCGTCCAGTTCTTTCTGATGCCTGACTTGGAGAAGATTATTAGACAGCAGTGTTTGTATTAAGGAATCCACAGTAAGAGTGTTTTTGGGATGCCACGCAATGAGACTATGAGATCTTTGCACAGAGGCTAATATTTGGCTCACTCAAATACAACAGGAGGGCAATGCTGCACTGTGTAACCTCGATCAAAGCACAACAGAAAGTGCAGAGCAAAGCCAGTAACTATTTTGGGAAAAAACTCCTCATGTGTGATCAGCTAGCAAGGGTGGATCAGATCTGGGACAAACCAGGGAACCAGTAAATGATCAGACCATGGATGAAGTTCAAATTCCCACCAGGCTTCTTTTATAGCCTTTTATAGCATGTGAAAACATCCTCACTCCCAAGTCCCCCAGCCCAGAAGAAGAAAAGATAACCTCAAAGCAGAGTAGAGAAAGCTTTTCATTGGCATTTTTCTTCCTGCCCTTTCAGCTGCAAGAGGTGGTCCCTTGAACCCCTGGCAGAAGTAGACAAGAAATTACCCATTTTTGTGATGGTCTGGATTTTCCTTTAGAGGGAAAAACCTCATTTAACTGAGCTTTTGCCAAATAGCACCATTTTCCCCAAGGATCTTTTTACAGCATGAAGCCTAGAAGGATTTGCAATGCAGAAATTCATTTGTTATTCCATGTGGTACTGCTGCTTGGGCTAAATTGACAAAATATTTATCCAGAGGGTAATACATCCATTTCTGCTATGTGCCTCCTCCTCATACAAGGCCATTCCAGTCTGGATTAGTGGTTTCTCGGCATTGCTACTTGGCATCTCCCCAAAATGAGCTTTTTTTTCCCTTATCATGGAGTTACTGACAGACACCTCATGAGGGCAGCATGTCCTCTCTTTTTCTTTTTTCCACCTCTTTCATTAGACCGTCCTCTGCTTCTAGACTGAATCAAAAAAAAGCTGTGTATGCACTACAAATGACATATTTTGCTTATGCTACTTGAATTAACGAGGGTCTCAAAGTGAGCTGGTGACATCCCACCTCATGACATGCTGGTGCTACAGAAAATATTGTTGCCCTGCTTTGAAGATAGGGAAAAAACGGCTGTGTAAACCCTTGTAACATGCTCAGGATGCCCTATGGCTGGCAGTCAAGGAAGGAATAAATCATTGCAGGTGGCCTGCACCCAACTGCCGTGCTTTTTCCATAAATTTAGTCAAGTACCCTTTTGCTCCAGTTCTGTTTGCCAGAGGGAGAGCTCTGATTTGAGGCAAAGGGGTTAAAATGGGGCATAAACTATGTAAACACATGAGGAAGAAGAGGTGACAGTGGAACGTCCCCTCTCCCAGCCTGTGAGGAGGCACAAACAGGCACAAAAAACACGTAGAAAACATCCCAGCTACTTTCCTTCCCTTTCTAACAGGCAAGTTTGTGAGCCTGCTCCCAGCCAGAAGGGAGGAGAGACGCATCTGTCACGGAGGGGCAAATATAAGCGTGCAAGAAGACTGAAACCAGACAGAGCCCCGTGCAGAGGAAGGGACAGGGCTATCAGCACTCTTGCAGGTATAATGAAGAATGTGAGGAGGGCAGGGAGGTCTTAAAGCACTGAAGAAGTACAATTGCATTTTAAGGTCAAGCTAAACAACAGCAGAGGGAGGGAAGGTTGCTGAGCTAAAGAAAAGACAATGGGCAAAAATGCCCATTTCTCAAAAAAGCCCTGTAAGAACAGCTTTATCAGGGCTGGATTATCATGGGCAGGAGCCTACCTTTTATTATGGCCAAAGGAAGACGCCTGGACAAGAAGGCAAGAAGATAGTGATACCATCCTGACACTGCCCCAGCAAGCTGTAGTATGGTCACCACTGAGTCAGAGATGATAACTTTAACTTCTATTAATATTTAGGCTATTCTACAGTACATTCTCTTTTGATGCTGTGTGCATCAAAGGCAGCCCCTCCCCATGAAGTCCATATGTTACGTAAGCAAGGGCATAAGCAGGAAAATGTAGGTGCAGGGGAAGGTATGAGACTAGCATGTCCTGGGCTGGTACCTTGGGGACAAGACAAGATCAAAGGAATATTCCCCTTTTATAGACTGCTGGTAAGTGGGTAGAAAAGACAATATTCAGTGGCAATCTTACGTTAGACCTCAGTTAAGGGGGCTTCCAGCACAGCCAAGAGTTCACAGAATCATAGAATCATAGAATCATTAAGGTTGGAAAAGACCTCTAGGGTCATCAAGTCCAACCACCAACCCAACACCCCCAGGCCTCCTAAACCATGTCCCCAAGTGCCACAGCTACACGGATTTTGAACACCCCCAGGGATGGTGACTCCACCACCTCTCTGGGCAGCCTGTTCCAGTGCCTGACCACTCTTGCCGTAAAGACATTTTCCCCAATACCCAATCTAAACGTCCCCTGATGCAGCTTGAGGCCATTTCCTCTCGTCCCATCACTGTGACTTGGGAGAAGAGACTGACCCCACTCACCACAACCTCCTTTCAGGTAGCTGTAGACAGCGATAAGGTCTGCCCTCAGCCTCCTCTTCTCCAGGCTAAACCCCCCCAGCTCCCTCAGCCGCTCCCCATCACACTTGCTCTCCAGACCCTTCCCCAGCTCCGTTGCCCTTCTCTGGACACGCTCCAGCACCTCCATGTCCTTCTTGTCCCGAGGGGCCCAAAACTGAACACAGCATTCGAGGTGCGGCCTCACCAGTGCCCAGCACAGGGGCACCATCCCCGCCCTGCTCCTGCTGGCCACACCATTGCTGATACAAGCCAGGATGCTGTTGGCCTCCTTGGCCACCTGGGCACACTGCTGGCTCGTGTCCAGCCGGCTGTCAGCCAGCACCGCCAGGTCCTTCTCCGCCGGGCAGCTTTCCAGCCACTCTTCCCCAAGCCTGTGGCGTTGCCTGGGGTTGTTGTGATCCAAGTGCAGGACCCGGCACTTGGCCTTGTTAAACCTCATCCAGTTGACCTCGGCCCATGGATCCAGCCTGTCCTGATCCCTCTGCAGAGCCTTCCTACCCTCAAGCAGATCAACACTCCTGCCCAATTTGGTGTCATCTGCAAACTTACTGAGGGTGCACTTGATCCCCTCATCCAGGTCACTGATAAAGATATTAAACAAGACCGGCCCCAACACTGAGCCCTGGGGAACACCGCTCGTGACCAGCCACCTGCTGGATATAGCTCCATTCACCACAACTCTCTGGGCTTGGCCATCCAGCCAGTTTTTTACCCAGGGGAGTATGCCCATGCAAGCCATGAGCAGCCAGCTTCTCTAGGAGGATGCTGTGGGAAACAGTGTCAAAGGCTTTACTAAAGTCCAGGCAGACAACATCCACAGCCTTTCCCTCATCCCCTAGGCGGGTCACCTGGTCACAGAAGGAGATCAGGCTGGTCAGGCAGGACGTGCCTTTCATGAAGCCGTGCTGGCTGGGCCCGATCCCCTGGCTGTCCTGCACTTGCCCGGTGAGCTCACTCAGGATGAACACTCCATAACCTTCCCTGGTACTGAGGTCAGGCTGACAGGCCTGTAGTTCCCCACATCCCCCTTCTGGCCCTTCTTGTAGATGGGTGTCACATCAGCAAGCCTCCAGGTGCCTGGGACCTCCCCTGTTCACCAGGACTGCAGACTGGGCAGTTTTGGGCAGAGCTGATCCCACCTTGCAGTATGGACAATTAGAAGACATTTATTAGTGCAGTCCTTTGCAGGAATGGATCCTTATTTGGAATAGCTTCCTTGCTCCTCTGCTTTAGGGAGATTTGCAAGCAGCAGCTGTGCTTTGATATAAAACTTCATAACTGAATGCATTACTTAGAAAAAGCTCTGCAAGAACAGACCTCCTCCACTTTGTGCCAAGGGCTTAGAACAGAGCATTCATGGCTTTCCATGCTGTGCATTTCCCGCCAAGTCACTGGAAACCCAGCCTTAATATCTGCTAGTAGAAAACGTGAGGACCAAAACTATTTTACTAGGAGTGAGAAGGGGAGGTTAGCAACACACCAGGTTTATCTTCTAGAGCAGGAGTCTCCCAAAGTCCATTGCCCAAGCCTGAGAAGGGCAAAGAATAAGTTTAGCTTTCACCTTGAAGAGCAGCAGTGTCAGCCTGTGAAAGTCAGCCAGCATTGATGGACCACTTCCATAGCTCATAGGCCAGCCCCAGCCCAACAGACAACAGGTTAAACCCTTAGTTGTTACTAAAAAAGAGTCCACATGAACTTTACAGCAACGTGTGCTATTTCTGGAGCACTTCACACCTCCAGCGGTGGAAGACTAGGGGGCTCTGACAGGGGCTGGAAGGATTTCCTCAGCTGAGGACCAGGGATGCAATCCAGCTCTTTGTGTGCTAGGGAGCAACAAAACCCAAAGTAATTTGCTGAAAGGAATAATAGGGTGTGAACTTTCTGGATCTGCTCAGTAAAGGAGGTCCATAGATGTAGGTTGCCTTAGTTCCTCGTACACTGACAGGCATAAACCCACCCTAAAACCAGGAAGATTTTCTTAGCCTATCCTGGATATCCCATGCAGGGACACCACAGATTAGCATGGGTCTGCTTTTGGACAGACAGCCCAGTTTCCTCCCCATAAAAGCCAAGGCACAGCTGCAATCACACAAACAATTGCTGTAACATGAACCCAGCCACATACCACTGCAACACCAAAGAAACCAAAGCAGCCCGCTATTTTTGCCCAAGTTTATTTCTAGAAATTTGTACAAAAATTGATACTCCGTAATACAATAGTCTAAAGACAAATGTTCATCTGTCATATTTGATAGAGGCAAGATTCCAGGAATGTAAAGTACTGTCCTTTTGCATGGGAGAAAGGCACATTTTGGAGCTCAAAATACACTCAACTGAACTGTTGAAAAGGCAGGTCAGACATGCAAGTAGTGCAATGTTTCAGGTTTATACATAAACACTTGTACTCTGAAGAAATCTCACTACAAGCAGTGTTAACATCCACGTAAACATTTTATAAACACTTTAAAAAGTCAGTCACTTTAGATCCTATGCATGAAAAGGCTACTCCTTTACATTCACTGGACAGAATACTTAAAAGCCATCTTTGGGCAGAAGTTACTCCTAGCTTTCCCCAAATGCTTTTGGGATCCAAAACACTTCCATGAATAGTCCCACTGCACTTACCCCTACAGGTTACCCTCAGGGTCTGCAACACTGGGGCCACATGATTGCACCATCCCATCATTCCTAGAACTTGTCCTTGGAGTTTTGCGGCTACGAAGAAGTCCCATATTTCCAGCTACGTGCCTCTGTGCAAGCAGCACCTGGGACAGACCTGCTTCTAAACTGACATTCAAAACTAAAGTGGTGAAGTTACAGCCACCAAAGCGTCCATCACATTGTACGGATCGTGGTCCACCAGACTCATATCTTTTGGTTTCCTGCACCATCCACAGTAGGTGCCACACCAGGGAGTTTGGCAGCCTGCTCGTGCTTTTGGAAGGGGCTTTTCCAAAGCAGGAATACCCTAGTGCTACGTAAGCATGTCTCAATACAGCTCTGGTACAACACACCTGTAATACTGCCATCCCAGTCAAATCGACCTGCTGCTTTTTGATTGAAAACCAGATGGATCCTACTCTCCCAAAATAGCTTGTGCTAGTGGGTACAGTAGCTGTAGGAATGCTTCTAATCCATTGCTGGCAATCCAACAGCATTATATAGCAGATTACAAAGGCAATCATTTCCCCCATCCAAATCCTCACAGCAATGGGGAGTTGTGCTTTTTTTGGACAGAAAGACATTTGTAATGGGATTTATCCAATGTAAAGGCTTTTTTTTATTTTTAAAAGTGGTCTAGCAATACTTTAAACACTTTCTTTGAAAGACACATACACCCACACATGCTTTCAGGTACGATGACAGCTTGGACTCCTGGAGAAGATGTGTTGATTCTGAAAGAAGGAGGTGCTGCTGAGCCAGTCCTTTCAGTTGACTTCCAAGACCTCGGCTTCTGGCAGGCCAAATTTGCTCTTATACTTGTCAAAGAGTTTAATCAGGGAGTCCACATATATGCTGTGGTAGAAGTCCACTTCCCTCTGGGATGGATTATCAATTTTGGGGATGGTGATGGGCTCCCCAACTGATAAAGAGAAGGAAAGATCCACGTGTTAGGTTGAATGCTCCTGCACAGCCTGGAGATTTGTCCTCTATGGCCACAGCTATGGTAGTTCAGCACATCTACCCCGGCATAGCACAGTTTGCCATTACAGCAGAGGTTTGCCCAATTCCTCCCAGTTTTGCCAGGCTCTGAAGCACAATCGCCCCACTGCCAGGACCCCCATTGCACCTGCAGCAATACCAGGGCGAGCGTACCATTTTAGCTACACAAATGCCACCAGTGCAGAGCCTCCACTGCACAAGGTGGTTGGGAAGTCCCACTCGCTTCTGTTTACAGCGGAGTGATAAATCCCTCCTCAATTAACAGGAACCAAGACTAAAACCTGCAGTTCTCATGTATCCCTCTCTACACACCACAAAAGCAAAGCAGCACTTTTTTCTCTCCCTCAAAGCCTCACTGCTTTGGGTTGGAAGACTCAAAGACAAATTTTGGGGTTGGCTTTAAGACAGCTATCAGACAGCATCACACTGCCAGTCCTAGGAGTATAGGGGACAGGCCGCTTCTGACTTTAGCCATCCAATACCAGAGAAGGTAGCAGCTACAGCATTCCTCCCCCACCCACCCCCTGCCCCTCCCCCAAAAAAAAAGAGCTCACTTGCAAAACTAGCTGGCAGTACAGCACGATGCGGGGCTTGCAGCCTCCAGAAACTATTCTAGCTCGTTCTCAGTTGTGCTGGAATGTTTTATATAGAAGGGAAACCAGGGTTTTATAGTCAAGACTCCCAGACCAAGCTAGAGTGGGGGTATGGCATAGACTCAGGTATGCTACTACCCAGAGAAGCACATAGCATGTTTATACCAAGACCTTACCAACAGTAGTGATGGGCTTGGGGTAAGGTAACAACCCCCAGGTGTTGGAGGAGAAGAGGCCACGGCCATGAAAGATGCATGGAGCAAACCCAATGTGCTTCTGAAACTTCTTCTGAACCCATCTTCCCCAGGAACCCTCCTCAAAGATCACCTGCTTGTACACTTCATTCTCCCCAAAGGAGTAGACAGGAACCAAGTCCGCACTAGAAAGAAAGATGTTAGGACCTCACACCTCTGATTTGCAATCAATACTACAGCACCACACATTGCCGTGTACTCTTTCAGGCTGCACATTTGCAGATTTTACTGGCCAGAGCTTTGTTTGCAGCACAAGGTACTGACATAAGTCAGCCAGGCTTGACATGATACAGTAGGTACAATTTTAAGGCACGCAAGAACAGAACTGTGCTGGCAGTGGGCCTGTGAAACACTCCCAGTCAGGCATTGAATATGCTCCCATATATTCCCATCTCTGATTTTTGATGGGCATCCCATTTCAGACACACAGGATCCCTACAGATCACAGGGACTGCATACGTGATGCCCCATGCAGGTTACTGACAGCTGCTTCTCCTTGCCCTGGAAACCTCCTGCTGTCTTAAGCAGCTTCTTACCCCTGTCCCCTGCTCAGGGGCAGAAGACAGAGGACAGGCTCATGTGTCTGATGCTCTGAGTATATATATCCACACAACACAACAGGACTGCAGAAAGGAGAATCCATCCAAGCCATCAGCTGCTTCAGGGGACGAGAGCATATTTTATACACCAGCAGTATTGCTCTAGCATTGAGGTTGCCTCTTACCCATGCCGTAGAGCCAGTTTCACAAATCCTTTTCGGTTTTTCAGCGTTACTGAGTTCTTCCCTGGGGTGCAGTTCAGGGACTCCGCTGCCCCTCCGACCACGATGATGATGGCATTGCCACTGCCATTCTTGGACAAGATGTAGTCTATGCTGTCACGGTTCACAGGACATATACCTGCATATCCAAGAGACAGACATAAGGGTCAAGCTGCACAATTAAGAATAGCCTGGATGATCCTGAAGACACCAGCTGCACTTGTAGCAAAAACTTCACGCCTTGATTGCAAGTTGAGCTGTCCAACTTCCCTGTTGTCATAGAGGGTTGCGTATATTATCAGGCAACTTGTTCCTCAACTAAACAAGCAGTTAACAGACGTGGACAGCACTACGCTTCGTCATAGACAAACTCCACCAACAACAGCTCTCAAAAAGTTGCCTTAACAAAAGACTTCAGGAAGGATTTTCTTCTGCTCTTAGTGATGCCAAAGGCAATTGTTTAAGACATCCTCCCTCCAGCTAAAGGTTGCAGCAGGAGCTGGTTTAGCCTTTGCAGGGAAGCAAAACAATTGTGTTATTTTGATGCACGAGAGTCTGAATTTAATCAGTTCCTCAGCAAAACCAAGTATTGGAATAGGTCTTCCTTTAGGAGGATGGTTTAGTGATACAAAAAGAATAAATTGGCAAGCCTTCCAGAGGCAGGTCTATTATGGATTAGTTTAAGAAAAATAATTTTTCTGAACTAACATCTCAAGCTCTTACATGGTGAGAGCGCAGTCCTTTGCTCTCCTGGGAAGGAAGAGATGTATGGGACAGAGTGCTCAGGCAAGTCCATACTCTGAGATTAGTGTCTGGGAAGGTCTTTCCCTCTGCCCCACACTGGAAGGAACAGGACTGTACTACTAGTCCTAGCACTCCAGCTTTACAAAGCAATCCCTGTCCTAAAGCATCAGGCCCCACTCCAGGGATCTTACCATTCAGCCCAATGAAAGAGGGACCTTTTAATTTCTACTCTATTGCTCTGAAAATGCTAAGAAGTTTGACTCTCTACTCCTGAAACTCATGGTTTTATCCTACAGTTATTGTCAGAGCTTGCTCATGCCTCACATTTTTGGCCAGGATAAGCCAAGGAGAAGTGAGATGCCATCATTTACATTCCCATCCACACATGTCTGAGCTGTGTTGAGTACTTAAGGTCATTGCACTAGGAAGGGCAGTATTACACAATTTAATTTTAGAAGCTGATTCAGCACATCTCATGGTAGTCATCACGTAAACCAAGAACTAAATGATGAATGGGTCCCGTGGGATTATACAGGGCAAGTCTGCAAGCTTTCATGTGTATCTGGGTATCAAGGTCACCACCTAATCCCAGGTCCAGACCAGAGGAGCAGGCCTTGCTTGAGACAGATCAGCTGGATTTGAAGATGAAAAATTCATTTCTTTCAGCACAGCTACATCTCTTTGACCATGTCTCCTTTGAAACGTTCAGGCTGTGCTTGCTGCTCTGTAGGACAGACAGAAGCCTTCGTACTTCTCCCATTCTCCACACTAAGGTTCACTCTGACTACACAGCCCTGGCTAACAAGGCTTTATGTTCAGCCATTTCACACTTATTAGCAGGAGGAGATTACCATTGGTCACAGCGCTGAGCACTGAAATCCTCCCTCCAGAAAATGCAATGAGACATGCAGACAAGTGGCAATTGCTGAATTGCACTCTTTAGCACATTTATACAATATCTAGGATTTTCTGGCCATCTCCTCACACTTTAGAGGATCCCTGCTATAGATCTAATCTCTAGTAGGCTATAAACACATTGTAATATGCAAGAGTTCGTTGTAAACCAAATAAGTATGTGTATTGGTACAGTAATATTTGTTAGGATTTCACTTGAAATGGTTCATCCACAAAACTACCAGTGCTTCCCAAGTGATGCTAAAGCCTTTGTAGTGACAGTATAGGAAAGTGAAGACAAATTATGCCTTTCAGAAAGTCAACTTTGTCCAAAAGATCACACCTACAGTCTTGCTTCAACCCTAAGTACAGAGGAAAATTTCCCACTGATTTAACTGTAATGCCGAGGGACAGCTAAGCCAGCCCTGTCAGCAATGACGTTGCTAATGTCTACTCCAGCCTTCCTCCCAAAGAGGGAAGCAGCTCTGGCTGACCACAAGATTTGTTCAATCTGCTCAAGATGACTGGTAGACAAGTTTGGGTTTTGTTTTTTGTTGTTGTTTTTTTTTTGTTGGTTTTTTTTTTTTTAAATATAAAAAGGCTGATGCTGCGTGGAAACTTAAGCAGCACATGAACTAAGTTTACACATATGATAGACTGGAAAGCAGATCCCAATTTCTCATGCACTGCTGTCTTGTGGAATTCCCAAATTATGGGAGTTATGGACTTCACACAGCAACTTCCATCTGGTGCAGGAAGATAGAAACCAGCTTGATACTGCCCTTCCTAGGCAGGGACAAACACCTTTTCTGCACCAGATCCACTTAGTTTTCCTCTCCCTCACCAAATTAAGGCAGTAATCTTGGAAACAGTCAAACCTAGCAAGTCAGAGCCAAGTACAGCTACTCCTATCCTCTCTCCAGCCATGTGTCACGATTCAGCCAAAATGCTATATTAAGATAACTGTTTTAAAGTCATTTATTGGTTAATCTGTTCCAGGAACAGCAAACAGGGTACTGGACTGTTCAGTTCATGGTCTTTAGATGTTACTCCCTCATCTCTACCTAACCAACAGGCATCCTTACTCTGAAAAGAAAACTCAGGCCATGCAAGAACACTTTCTTGAGGCTGTCAACACTGCTTCCTCTGCCCAGCCATAACCTACAAGCCCTCCATCATTAAAATACTGGAATCCATTAGGACAGACCTACTAATGTCGTGTCACTTATATCAGTGCCTGTTCCCTGTGACCCATCTTTCCAGGGAAGGGGCCCTTCCTAACAGCTGAAACCATGCCATACCCCAGACTCTACTCCTGGCAGGTACCTAAAAGTGTGGTTGGGTGAAGAGGGCATCTGTCATCGCCATGAGACCTAGATGTGTGACAGCTCATGCAGCAACAAGCTCAGGAGCAGAGCTAGCCATGGTATTCACATTCCAAAGGCTAATGAACACTTTATGTTTTCAGTTAGTGCGACTTCCTTACCTACCAGTCCCTCCTAATGATAGCTAGGACAACTTCCTCCCATGTCTCCATCTTCCTCACCCACAACTACAGATGCCAGAAAACTTTATTATGCCTTTGGACAGGAGTATCCTTGAGGTAAGGATGAATGCAAAGAAGCAGCAGTCCCCACAGCCCAAACTAGTCGCATTTATTCACAACTTCCTCCAGACAACTATATGAAAGCAATGTTTGTGTGATGTTACCAGAGAGAAGTGGTTACGTGAGCTTTTGCCACAGCTCTTCACTTGAAAGAGAAGACAGCTCAGAGGCAAGGGCATGAGTAGGAGGAACAAAGTGCTCTTGCACTTACCGCCAGACATTAGGTAGTCCCTCAAAATGGGCATCCTGAAGTTCCCAGCCAGGGTAGCAAGGTATGGTCGGATCCCAGGGAATTTCTGGCTGACACCCGTGGCCTCTGTGCTGAAGTTGCAAAAGGCACCCAAGCCCATGATGCCATGTGGATGGTACCCAAAAATGTAATTCCGGGTGGTCAGCAGATTGTGGGTTTTAACCAGCTAGGAAAGAAGAGAGTGAGCTTACATGAAGACAAATATTTTCAGGTAATAAGGAAAACATGGAGAAAAAAATCAAAATCCCCAGCTTTTGTGTCTCTTCCCACCAGGGAGAGCAGCCTAAGGGCTGGGGTATGGGCTATCCTGGATTTCAGAGGCTGTGGTAAGAGCAACTGCTTAGACTTCAGTTCCCCAAGCAGAGGAAGCAGAATAGACAGGCTGGTCTTATACACAAAAAGACTGCCAGCCAAGCAGGAATAGGGTTTGGGTTGCAGTAGCCTGTGCCCTTTGTTCCTCTACTCCTCCCAAAGGTATTCTTGCAAGCCTCTTGCCCAAACCAACCAAGTTCTTCATGGCCCTGTAGCCACAGCTACGCCTCCTTCCAGGCCCTCTCTCAGCACATTAGTGGCTCACATCCCAGTATGAGGGGCAGAAGAAAAATAAAACTCAGTGTCCCATAACAGAAGCAAGTTTGCTTAATACCTGAAAAAAGACCCAACCACCTAATATGCCTGCTGGCCACCCTCCAAGACGGAAAATGTGCAGAAAGGTGGCTTACCACTGGAAACTACCCCTCCTTTTAAGAGGTTTTGCTCTGGCCTACACGCCAAAGGGCCAACAAGACACCTCAAGCCATCCACAGCAGCACTCCAATTTTTGCAGGACGTGCTCCAGGAGCAGTGATCATATTGGTTTGGGGTTGTGCAATATTCCTAACCATTTATTTATCTGTTTGCACAGCATGGACACTCCAAAGCTATCTTAGCCATGTACAGCACAAACCATGCTCTGGTACCACTACTGCCAAACGATTTTTTTGATACTATAAGTCACAGCAACACCCTGTGTATCAGAACATCTTCCCCTGGCAATGCACCAGCAGTCTGAATAAGCATACAGCAGGACTGCTGCATCACCCTACAGAAGCAGGGATCAAATTTAATTTTTTTCAGGCTGCAGTGGTACCAGTTTTTGCTGCCTGCAACACCCCAGCAGCTCTTAGACCAGGGCAGGACCTACAAGCCCCAGTTGCACCTTCAGCATGAGGTGCAAAACAACTGCACCCCATCCCTCAAATTGTATTTGCAAAGGTCACTCTGCGTCAGCTCCTATAGGAAAAAGCGCAGGATTTCCAAGATGTCACATCAGTGTTACATACCCTGCTGTCTTGGCCAAGAAGTGTTCTTTGGCAAGCAAGCAAGTCCGTTTTGTTGAATCACGCTACAGGGAGCTGAAGTGCCATTGCGACACACTGAAGCAACATGCCCAGAAATTTGATTCCCTCCTCCCCACGTTCCCACCACTGTCCCTAGATGAGGCTACAGCACTTGTGCTATTTAAGACAGCAGCTGCAATACAGGCATGACACAGCAGTGGGTTAAGCATGTTGACTCCCCCTCTCCTCACTTCCTTTAGCTTTGAGGTCATGTAGGGCTCCAGGATGTACAGATGCTTGTGGTTGCAGCAGCTCCATAGAGCCCCATGGCCTGTGTCACACCAAGTCATCCTTTCTCCCCTTTCCCTTCTTGCCCAACTAGTAGATGGCTTTGCTTTCACTCCCCACGGTGCGAGGGCTGTCCCTTGACCAGATAGGACAAACAGGGCTCCCAGACTACAGACTGGAAACCACTCTTCAGGAAAGACTGGAGGGGAAAATAAAAAAGCAATGGCATGATAAGCAACACCTCCATCCATCAGCTCTTGCTCAGTTGTAGGAAAGACTCAAGGCCTGGTGGCTACAGACACACATGCCTTGGTTGGACCAGTAGCAAACACTCCTCCTTAGAGCTCATGTCAGAGCAGGGTGGTGGTTTCCAGGCTCTAAGCCTTTTCCTTCACCTGCACAAAGCACGGCTGCTTTAAAAGGTTGCCAGCTGAAACAGGTTGTTTGTCCTTGTTGCTCTGGAGCATGAGGCTTTTGTGAGCTGAGTTTGGCAGAGCCACGCATCTGCTCTCACACAGAAGACGTGCTGTTCTCCTGCTGCCAGGCATGGCAAGCACCCTGCTCCAGCCCCTCCACCACGTGCAAGGACACCCAGTTCCCAGTGGAGCCCATTGCTTGCATACCTTGTATAAGCCCCAGCCAAGCTGCTGCCTTATCGCTCTGTGTTTGCTTTCCAAGACCTCCTGTTATGGAGGTGTAGGGTTGGTGATACCCACCACGCTCACCCACACCACTTGCACAAGTAGTGCAGGAACAAGGCAAGGGGTATGCAGGGGACCAGCTCACCTGCACACCCCACACATGGCAAGGCAGAATGGGGGAAATCTGAGCAGCAGTGGAGTCTCAACGAGAGTAAAATGCTCACAACAGGGATTTACAGGTTTGAGAGTCAGCCTGGCCATTCATATATATGTGCTTTCCCCCAGTTTGTCCCATGCAGGCTGCCACTGCCCTCCACAGGTTGCCCCACAACAGATGGGTTCACAGAAGGTGAATGTCTTCCTCCACCCAAGTCAAGCCAGGGCAACCAAAGACCACCAGGCAACAGACAGGTTTGTGCACTTATCTGCAAGTGGTGCAGGTCTGAGATCTGCTAATACATAAACTCAGCCTGGGCCCTGATCTGCCAACACCAAAGGCAGAGCCTTCACATCTGCCTAAATTTAATCTAGAAGCAGGAATTTTTGAAGTGCTGTGATCACTCATTTCTAGTCTCAAGCAATATTGAAGCTTTCCTTAGGAGGCTGATCACTCAATACTAGTTTTCTTGCACCTTTTCCCTTGACAAGCAAACACTGAGCTGCTGTGCTGCCTTATCAGGTTGGTTTAAGGAATTGCTGTAGCTGTCATTTGACAACACTTACAATTCTGTTCTGAACCTCCAACAGGTTTTTCCTTTTGCCTTCACGGTCTTCTCCAGTCCCACACAGCCCTCGGCTCCTTGAAACCTCCGTGCTCCCATGATGAAAAAGGGGCAGCATGTCCTTGCTGCATCCCAGCTGGACAATTACAGAGCTGGGACTGAAGCTGGACCTTCACCCCACTGCACTAACATGCTCATTCCTAACTGCCGTCTGAGACCAAACCTGTTCCAGCAGGAGCAAAGGTCCATCCATCTGCTCAGATCTAAGTCTGCCTATAGAAGCAATAAAGTAGTGCAATTACACTAAAACCTAGTGTTAATATTTGAGTGCCAGATATGCCCAAAGAACAGTATTGCCAATTTTATTTGTAGGAACAAGATGAGTAAGTAGCACATTCAAGTGTGGAGAAAGGGGACTGCAGAGACACTGCTGCTCAGCACCAGGAGCCAGCAAAGAGCAGGATGAAAATGAATAGTCTAGGTGGGTGCTCAGCGTACCTGCAAGCTGAGCAGCACAGTGACCACAGAAGCATGCAGAAAGCAGAAAATTAGAGCTCATCCTGCTGGATCCAAGCAGCAGTAGTGAGCACATAAGCTTGCAAAACAACTGAACAATTGTAGTTAGCTGCATCATGCCCACCAGCACTATGGAAGAAGTTATCTCACCTTCCCAACAATGCAGGCTAGGACCTGAAGACCCCTCCAGGCTCTCAGAATTATGACTACATTACATCACACACAGGAAAAAGACTCCATTTCCATTCTGTAAATCATCTACAACAGCAGCTAAGGAGAGGCTTTAGCAGGAAGCCAGCCAAGCCACAGAGTGCAAGACAAATGCTGCAAAAAAAAAGTCACTGTCTTGCAACAGTCCCTGCTCTGGCACACTGCTGACTCTCCCATCTCAGCAGGAGACTGAGAAGCTCTCACTGCACACACCAGAAATGCTCACTGCTTGACAAGGGTGAGCCAAAGGTCTGCACTCCTTGCTCTCTGAAGTGCTATTACCTATGGAGATAAGCAGCAGCTGTGCTCACATGCTCAGGTGATGGCTTCTTTAGATTGTGGCACTCCCCACATAGAATCACAGAATCATTAAGGTTGGCAAAGACCTCTAGGATCAGCAAGTCCAATTGCCAACCCAACACCCCCAGGCCTCCTAAACCATGGCCCCAAGTGCCACGTCTACATGTTTTTTTGAACTCCTTCAGGGATGGTGACTCCAGCACGTCTCTGGGCAGCCTGTTCCAGTGCCTGACCACTCTTGCAGTGAAGACATTTTTCCTCATGTCCAATCTAAACCTCCTCACGACATTCTCAGATCAGCAGGATGTGCTCAGGAGGCTTCTGGGACCTTGCCTGCCTCTGCAGCAGCAGCAGGGTTGAGTCCAGCCAGGCACACAGCACCATGCTCACACCTGCAAAAGCTCAGGTCTTACTTGGCAGTTCAGAACCAGGATTTAGCTCACTGGAAGTTACCTTAGCTGCTTCATGCACTGCTTAGCTTAAAGCATTATTTGCAAGGCCAGCCACTAAGCAGCAGACAAACTTAAGCTTCTAGTGCCCTAAAATAGCTTATTACTGTCAGAGCAGCTGCATGAAGACCTAGTGAATGGGGACAACCTCTGTTCATGCTGAGCAATTGAGCCAGATGCAGGCTGGTTCCCAAATCCACCTGGTATTACAAAACATGACCTGGTATCTCCAGATAGAGGTACAATAGTCCTACTGGTGTTTCAGGATGGGAGGCACTGCTGACTCAGGTGGAGAGCAAGCCTAATCAGCATAAATATCAGAGCAGAGCCTGCTTCTCATGCAGCTGCTCTGAGAAAGGAAGCCTGATGCCAGCAGGGAGAGCTGTGGAGGGATGCAGCAGACCTAGCCACAAGTTCTAGCATACAGCTTTGCCAGAGGCAGATACTGGTGGCATTTCAGTCTGGCCAGATCCAACCAAGACTGAGCCCAACCTGCATCTTCAAGACTGAGCCCACCAGCCAGGTACAAGGAAATCCTGGCCTTCAGATCTGCAGCCACTGTGGACATTATACCAAGAGGCCTCCCGCCCCAAGTTTTTGGTGCTACAACGGTCGCCCACTGGGAGTTGGGTCCCCATTCGTGGGGAGGTGACCTTAGGGTTTTGGGAAAAAAAATCTGCAAAACTTCTTCCTATTCATTTCCTGGAATAGGAGCAAAACTGAGCTAATATCCTAATGCAGGTGGTACCTGTGTGATATGGATGCAGCCTGCACAGCTGTATGCGCAGAGCTTGCAAAAGCCGAGTTTAGCGTTACGAGTGCTACTGGTGAGATTGTCACTGGTGTGATCTGCCCTTGCGGTGCTCAGTGGGCACATGGCACAGGATGCGGTGCAGCAAGATGACTACCCCAACAAACCATGAGCCAGGGAGACAAACCAAGCTCTGCTAAGCCATTACACAGTTCAGGACCCAGTCAAGGTGGATTTTGCAGACAGAGGATGCAAACAAGTGGCCATCTCTAGACCAGTTTCCCCCTTGATTGAAGACAGGTAAATAGTTTGTCCAAGGAGTTCCCATGCTCTTATCAAGTTCAAGCCCAAGCTGTTTTGGTGGTTGGTACCACTCCTTACAAGAGATAATATTCATGCCCATTATTGCAGACAACCACCCCTAGCACCTTGCAGCCCCATGATTCCTGTAGCAGGTTTTAACAGAGACACAGCCAGCTGGCTGTTCCCCCACAGCAGGTGCAGGAGTTATCCCACAGCTGTCAACTCTCATGTGCTGCCTTTTGCATACCACTTACCAATGGGCTCTGTAAACCCTGCACAACTCCATCCGCTTAGTGACAAGAAATTACAGCCATAAGGAGTTCTTGCAAATGAACCACAGGAACTAGCAAGTATGTACGTAGAGCAGAGAAGGTCGGTTTATCTACCCAATCTCACCTCTAAACCTACTTGAACAACTCACCTGTTTGACAAGCTTCTAATTCCTACAGCGGATCTGCCCCACATGGCTGGTGTGGGGCATGTTTCTGCGACGACAGGAGCTAAATATGCCATCAAAGGAGAGCTGAAACAAGGGGACCAGCCATTACTGGCAACCCTCTTGAATCAAGTCCCCAGGAGAAACTAGCCTGTTTTAGCCTTCAGGAATACCTAGGTGGGGTTTGTTGCAGTGCTGAGGACTCGTTATTAGAGGACAATGCATTGGAGACCCTTTAATACTAGAAAATGAATTTTTCCATGTACACCTACATTTGCCAAGAATTACCTGTTAATAGCAGCAAGGATGGGGCCAAAGTGTTCACCAGCAGCACGTTCAGGCACCCTGAGAGTTCAAGTGACTTTGCAAAGGAGGAATCCAGCCTATGCCACTTTGGCTTCCTACTGGAACTGGATTCCCTACTGCCTTCTGAGGCTGGACTATCTTAGGGCAGGGTGGTTCATCAAAAGCCATGGCAAGGTCCCTCCCTTTCACACAGGCTGAATAAAACTTGCCAACAGCCTTACATAATAGTCCTTTCAGCTGTGTGTCCTTCCAAAGAGGATCAAGTTCCCTCCTAGCTGAATTTGGCCCCTGCTCTCTTCCAAGTCCTTCAGCTAATTCTGCAGTCCCCAGAGCAGACTGGCAGCCCTGTCCTCTGCAACATGTCTGAACTAGCAGGGAAAATACAAGCAGAAGGAGAGCAAGTTACAAGGTGGAGGACTGGAACTATTCCCACTGCTGGAAACCATGCTTCCCCAAAGCAGCTAGACTTCACAGCTGATTTCACTGCCTCCTGTGAAGTGGTAGGACTTTTGGTTCAGAGTGTTTCCCAGCTATTCTGACTCCATACACTGCTGCCTTAGGGTGTAACTGGAAAACAGACCAAAACTGAGCTAGATTTATGAGAGGAAACAGAGGTAGGGCTAGGCACAACACAGGACAGCTGCAGCACAGAAAAGAAGTTGGAGAGATGAACAGGGAGCCTTACTGCTACAGGGGAGATTGCCTCAAGAAGTCTGGTGATAAGACCATCAGAAGCAGCAGCTTCTACAAATCGTGATATCATCACCGGTGATGCAATTCAGATTTTATGACCACAGCTGCTCCAAGCAGTAGTATGGCAATGGTAAGCAAGCCATGTCCTGCTTACAGGTCAGTGTCATGGATAGACTAGTGTAGGTACAACGTCATCTCCACAGGGGTTATTAAAAGTCAGTCTAAAACAGTTAAGTCCCACTGCAGAGTTAAACTGTTACTTACTCTTATTGGAAAATAATCCCTGAAGTACCTCCATATAGCCCAGTTTCTCACCCATTGGGATCTTCTTCCACCTGAAGAGAATGAAAATAAAAATCATGTTTTTAAAGCTCTTTCCACATGGGTGCCCACCAAGAAGCCTAGAGGACTCCAGGTAGGTTGCTGTCTCACTAGAGAAATCAACAATTTCATTCCTCTAAGTGGTTTACCTGCATCTTTCACTAAAATCAGGTGAAACCATTCATGCTCAGGACCTCAGGGTACTTCAAGCTAATTAAGGCCTGACTACAAATTCAGGGTAGGATGTGACTTGATAATCTGTTGTAGTTGGGCAATGGACAATTCAAGTTCAAAACACCTCAACATCAACCTCAGATTCATCCTTTGGGAAAGGCCAAGATCCCAGATGATTTCAGTGGTCTTGAAGCAATGAAGAATTGTGCCAATTGGGCTATGAAAGGAGTTGCCGTCAAAGCTTGTTGCCCTTGCTGTAGTGGGTTTTCAGAGCTGGTTTTTATAGGGTGTTCTCTGAAATAAAGTTTTCTGCTTTATGTGCAGCAGCACTGACTCCATAGGGGAGCCACACTATAATCTGAACCCGGCAGGAGCTGGAAAGGACAGCAAGATCTTGAATTTTTAGGTAGATCTTTCTGGCCTACAGGAAGAACCTAAACCTTACAAATATGTTGCTAAAAGCCAGCTATGGCATGATATTAGTGAATGTTATTTTGTATTACCCTCAGCATCAATAAAACCTGCAGTCACTGCTTATGCTGAGGGCTGGCATTTGTATGTTTCACTGAATAATGCTTTTGGTCGGTGATTCAGCCAAGTCCCACTAAGAAGGGAAGTCGCCCATTAGAAGGAAGTGCTTCTTTGTCCAAATACGAGGACAGGGACACTTAAACAGCAAGGATCTATTCTGCAATATTTACCTTTCTTTGGTGTATTCCAGTCAAATACCAGCCAGGCTAAATATAGAGCAGCAATCGCCCAGCAATCTGTGCACAGTATGTACATGAGGATTAAAGTGCAAGCAACACCTGGACAGGTCCAAGAAAGAGAAGAAAACAAGGTTGCATCAGGTTTTAGTCTGCATTTACACTTGCATTAAGAGCCCCTTGCCTTTTGACCCTTCTATACCGAAGTCTTAGTCTCAATCTGATGTCATTAATCCTCAATCAAATCGGATTTAGCTAAAAACCCCTTATGTAGGACTGAGACAGCTTCCTCCAAAGCTACCTGCTTTGAAGTACCTCAACCTCCCCTTCATGATTCCTCCAGGTCTCTCTTCTGTATTATCTCCAGGTAGGCCAACTGCTTCACCAGGCACGAGCAAGACTTTACGAGCATCAGGATTACTTTGCATCCCACACCAAGGGCGTTTCTTCCACAGTTAACACAAATCTTCCACGCATTACACCAGCTCTACACCAGCCATCCCACCCAGGTGCCAGAGATCCCACCCACAAATGATGTTGCCATTCTAGCACAAACTAAATTGGGAAGAAAGAGGGACTTGCTCGACTGACTGCAATCAGTCTTTCTCCAGTTTCATTATCAACAATATTGTGGGGCAGAGCGGCCTGAGGTTTCACATAACAGAAGTACCCAGAGACAAACAGTCTTTATTGTATTACTGGTCTAACACAAACACTTCTTGCCCATCTCTGGCACATCTTGGAAGGAGGCCAAACCAAGAGGAAGGAACTCCTGTTGCCACCAGTTGCATCAGTTATTTTTAAGAAATTTCTTCTCTCGGAACATTCCCATGAGTGAGTCAGGTAAGAGATTTCCAGTTGCTTCAGTCTGACTTGTATGGTAGACACAGATATGACCTAAACATCGGTAGGTCTTTCCATAGCTCCTATGTTTTTCTAGAGCCAGGCAAAGTCATTTATTGCCAAAACAAAGTATGCAAGTGTGCTTTACAATATCCCCACACCCCAGGAACTGTCCTGCTGCAGTGCACAGCCAGTAATTAATGCTTATGTAAAAGTTAACATTTTTCATAGAATAGAATCATTAAAGTTGGAAAAGACCTCTAAGATCATCAAGTCCAACTGTTTTCCATTAAAAGTCTTCTAGAATGAAGGAAAGAAACCCCTTTGCTTTCAGACAAAAGGGGTTACTTACCCATGATAAGGAAAGTGAGAACCCATTGCAGCACAGAGATGATCTGGAGTTGTTTCTCTACTTTGGATTTAGATAGCCAGAACAAATCCTGCAGGGCAGAAAGAATGCTTGATCCTGTGCCTAAGAAAAAAAAGTAGTAAAGTTACATTTGCATACTGAGCAAAGATAACAAATTTTCCTTTCAAATACGAGGTTTTAAAAATCAACATTCATGCCGTTTGCTTTTAGAGCAAGGCTTGTCAAAGGCTAGTATTTCCCATGAGTTTAGGCACCCTGGAAGGGGAAGGGTTGCCATCTGCAAACATCCAGCTGTTTTGGGGATGCTAGAGGGGATTAAGTGGTAACATCAGTTCCCACATGAGCAAGCCTCTATTCACTTGACCATGAAAACTGCAGAGGACATTAACACACACCCCTCGCTTCAAACTGTGCATTCCTAGAACTGGTGTTGGATAACAGGAAAACACATGAGTTCACCGTAAGATAAAGATCAGCTTTCCCAAACCACAGGCAAGCATAGACCAGGCTGTGGAGGGTTGCTCATCCACCCTTCACCAGGACCATTGCACAACTCCCACGTGCGTGTTCAAGGGAAGCTCTGCGCTCCAGCCTTACACAGCACAGCCTAAGGGCTGGTAGAGCAACACCTCAACCCACAACCCCAGTGATCCACTGCTCCAAGGGTAAGGAAAACTATCACAATGTTTCTAAAACAGTAAATGAGGAAGGAGTTGAAAGCCACTCTTGGAAGCTTAAGCTATTCAAGTGCAAGAGACCCAAGTAAAATACTGAAGTGAAAGACTTGATTTCTATATGAGGAACCACCTACTGCAGCATTTGCTGGTGTGCTCAACAACCTCAAGAAAGCAGCACTTGCAAGTGTGTTTTCCTTCACTTCATTACTTTAATTCACAAGCACCACAATAACTGGCTAAAATGCAAATCAAGCTGCTGGCCTACAAACAAACCAGGAGGTGTGTTTACATATTTCCTTTTCTGTTTAAGGATCAGCCTGTTATTAGAAGGGATGCGATGCTGCTAAGCAGCTATTATATTGAATGGGTTTGGTCCTTGCTGTTGCTGGCAAGACCTGACACTGCTAGTGGTGATACCATAGCGAGGGCTCATGCTTAGTCCAATGAAAGTCTGATGGAGAAGAGCCTCTTCTCTAGATATAGGCAGGTGCTAGAGTTTTGGTAGTTTCCACAAAGCAGGTTTCACTAATGCATCCTTTAAATATGCAAAGCATCTCTGCAGTCTTTGCTGCCTGTTGCCCTTGCTGGTAGGCTATAGGATTAATGCACAGTAGCTGCACCTGCAGAACGGTATTAGTTTTGCAGCTTCTTTGCTGCCCCTCTTAAATGTCATTTAAGATTAAGCCTGCACATGGACCCTAGGATTGACAGCCACATGCCTTCCTGAGCATTTCTGCTAGTAAAGGACATCAGCCAAGAGCCACAACAGACCCTGCAGCCTAAATCTAGAGCCAGCCCACCCAGCCTAGGCCCTTGGCTCTGCTTAATCTATGCTGAATGAACAATCCTTGCAATGGGCTAGGCATCAACTACTCCAAGCAGACCGAGGTTTGGTCAAGAATAGATCATGTCACTGCAACTGCCAGTAAACCGAAACCTAAAGCACTAATCCAGGCTGAAGCAGCAGCTCAGGTTGAAGGCAGGTCTTTGCAAGGCAACATAGTACTTGCTGTATTCACTCTTAATACTGTCAGTGTCCCTCCAGTTTCTGAAGTGAAACAGGGCAACTTGCTGATGAGTTAAACCACCACTGGTTTGCAACGCTAGAGTGCCTAAGCAGGAAGACTCAGAAATCCCATGCTGCAGCTCTTCGCATTTGATAGTAAATGCGAAGATGTGGGGTGATAAACTCCACCCCATTTTTTAAAGACTGAGTCACCTGTCCAAGGGTAAGAGAAATCTGCTGTTCCTGCCGAGGGGCTACAGCCTAGGGGCAGCCTCCACTGCAGCTCTAGGAACTTGCCATCCCAAAAGCCTGGTTTACAAAATTGCACATGGTCAGACCTCATGTGGCCTGAGAACTGCTAGACACTATTTTAAAGGAAACTTTTAGCAATAGTGGTGTCACTGGCCATATCTCTATACCCTCAAAATAAGCCAAAAGTCTTAGAGTTTATTTATGACCCATAATAAAAGCCCAGCCCCATGTAATTTATCCTTCCAGCACCTGCAGTTACACTACCAAAACATCTTTGGATTGATGAATCCAACACTCCAGCCTTGGATCAGCTAAATCCCTATCCTCTCTCCTGAAGAACAACTGTTTATCCCTCCAGATGAGAATTTGTTCTTCAGCATTTTCTAGATGCTTTAACAAATTGTAGGCATTGCTAGCCCTGTAAATAGACCAGGATTGGATAGCATAAGTCAACCTGTCAAGTTGTTTCCCAAACCACATTAAGCTTTTTGTAGCAACGTTCAACTCTTGCAGACAGAGGGAAGGCATAGGTTTGGCAGACAGCTCTGAGCAGACAGCCGAGCACCTGCCTTTGGACAAGTGGTGTCCTGGGTCAGTTATTTGCTGAAAGCAAAAACATCCTTCACAGGTCAAGATTCTCAACACCAGAAAAGCCAGTAGTTACCATGGGCTGAATAATATTGAATTCCCAGTTAAGGACATAAGAGAAGTCCAGTGGCAATGGAAAGGACTGTGGGAATGGGCAGAGGTGTCACCTGGCAAATGCATCTGCCTGTGCATGGTCTTCCTTTTTACCAACAACCTGCACACTCCAGACAGCACCAAAATCTGTAATTGCCCAGCCTGCAGTTGATGCACTGGGTCTGAGACAGCCATTTCCAGCCAGTCCTGAGCTTGCTCTTCAACACGTCAGACTTAACCCTTTGTGTATTCAACTCTCCATGCGAGCCTTGCCTCCTTTCTCTGTCAGCTGTAGAACTTCAGAGCAGAGCTTCAGTAGCCAGGAGGCATTTTTGGGAAGACCCTCCATGCTCTGGAGAACAAGGCCGGTTACTGGTGACAGAGCAGAAGAGCTTTGGCAAGTCACAGAAGCATGTTGTTTTGGGACTCGGCCACAGCAGAATAACCCAACACCGATACCTGAGTTTGGTTCTTTAAAGAAAAACCTTCCTTTTAAGGGCTTACCTGTGGGCCCACACCAAGTGTTGTTTGCATATTAAAAACCCAAATGAGAATTAAGCGTAGGAAAGGCAATTTCTAGCTTTCAGGGAATACATTAGCCTAAAAACCAAGTTTAATAAGGCCCATTCAACATACCTATGATTAACTCTGAGGCAAAAGATACTCTATAACCCAGCCTTTGGTACCCATTTGTATCAGTCTTTTCTCAAGGAAATATTTTGAATCCTGGAGAAACACAGACCTCCAACTTCTACTGTTGAAGACAGTTACTTGTCATGTGCTGGCCACCCAGCACAGCCCCTGGAGTGTTTTCCAGTTGCTCTGTTTTCTAGGGCACCTTTTCCAGAATGGGACAGCTTGTCTGGGGTCACAGCCTTAGCAACTGATGTCTACACAGTAGAGATCTTAGCAACAGCTTTCCTGGCCTCAGATGAGACCCTGAGCCCCTCAACTCACACTGCAGCTCACGCCCTGGAGCACTGATGCGATACTGCCTGCACTAAGCCAGGCATGGCTCTCAAGGCTGCGACATGCCAAGACAAAGAGGGACTTCTCCAGGAGACCTCACTGCTGCTCAGTGATAACAGCCATCTGCACCCTTCCAAGGCAGCTCAGTGACATTAGCCAGCAGTCCCCCAACTGGTGATGGGCTTAGTACACTTATTTAATTCCAGCAGCCGTCAGAGTCAAGCACAAGAGGTGCTACCAAGGAAATCCTGGAGTCAGTGAAGGGTTTGACCAAGCATCTGACTCGCGCCTGCAACAGAGACTCAGCTAGAGACAGCACCCGGTGCACTTCCAGCCCAGTTTCAGTTAAAGTGGTCAAACACCATGATTTACCTTGGTGGGGAGGCAGACCCAAAGGTCCCAGGAGAGGAAGTAGACAGGACTTTACATCTGGACACCAGAAAACCCAATCCACAGCACTTAATTAAAAAGCAGTCAAATAAATTAGCTGAGAGGAAGTACAAGTGTTACAGATAGTTAAAAATACACTGAAAGCTTGTTAAAGCCAAGCTTCATCTGCCACCTTTTCAAGACAATTAGCATATTAATTCTTGGCCAAGAATTATACTGCACCACACAGCTTTAGATGACAACCAAATTAGTTGTAGCATAGCTGAGCCCTTCCAAAGCATAAGGTGCAAATGGACTTTTTGAGCTACGTGTTCAGCAAAGAAGCTGACATTGGAGGCATAACAAAACTAGATTAAAGAGACTGATACTAGGATACTTGTGGGGACTCAGCCTCCCACCCAAGAGCAGGAGTCTACACGGTAAGCTGCTACATTAAACGTGACATCTGCAAAGCCCCTCAAGCAACACAAGTTTTTCTGTGCCTAGTTTTACGATGATGCCCCAGCTGCAGTGCACAAGCTCTCTCCACTTCCACCTTCATTGTTAGTGGTACTAGATAGTGAATCATTTGTTAGAGAATAACAAATTACCAGCGTGGGGTATAGCTATCCTGCCCTGAACACAGCTGTATAGCACTTTGCTTACGCCCCAGGAGACTACTTAATAATCCCATATTAGCTGCAGTTAAGAATGCCTGTGACTGGAGGTCAACAACATAGTTAACAGGGACGTGTGACAACAACATTTATTTCAGTCCCTTTAGAAAGGAGCTGGGATTCTGCATAGCAAATAAGCGAATTTATTATGACATTTATCTCGTGGTAGATCTGCATTTACTTGCAGCACTGAATCTGGCCTTCAGTCACGACAGTCATAGCTGTATGTGGGTTAAAGTGAGGTAACCATGAGGGTAGACTGAGCTGTCCTAGACCGGTCAAAAATTTTAGATTTAAGTCAGCAAGACTTAACAGCTCTGGACAAGAGAAAGGGAACCATCCTACTGCATCTCATCAGTGCACCCTGGGGAGGAGTGTAGGAGCTCTAAAAGAAGGGCTCAGTCTTAAGCAAGTCCAGACCTATACCTCCCAGGCAGTTTTGTCAAGAGGAGACACTACAATACAGCTAGCAACGATGCTGTACTCCCAAAACAGGAGCCCCCAGGTCCCCCCCCAAAGCAGAAATGTGGTCTGCCAAGCCTCAGATGCAGTATAATATTAACTCTGAGGTAAAGCTGAGTGAAATCATCTTCCCCACCTCAAACCAGTCCACAGTTTTGTTCCACATTGCAGAAGTTCAATATTGCCTAAAGCTTTTAGCCCCAGTCCAGCCAAAACAAAGCAGAGAAGGAGCTTCTGTAAGATGAAAGGAGATGAGAAAAGATACTTCAGTGAACGACAGCCCTTAAATGCTCTGGCCACACTAGCATCCTTCCTCAGGAGAGTGGGGCACCTTCTTGCTGCTGTGCCAAACACAAGGAGGAGAGTGCCTGGACAGCCTGTGGCCAAAGTGGGTCAGGTCAAGATGAGGAGACGACAACCCCTCCTACCCAACCAAAGTATCTCGAAGCATCATCCAACCCTAGGCATTTGTCCAAGGTCTGCTCTGATTTTTGCAATACTGGGTTAGTGTCCAAGAAAGTTCCCCTGCATATACACAGGGACAGGCAGAGAGGCAGATGCCCACACCTTTTTTTTTTTTTGCTTGTTTTAAATAGGATCAGACTTTCAGCCAAATTCACAAGCACTGGGACAAAGCCAGATGCCAGTGAAATAAGACAAGCAAAGACTAAAGGACAGTCTGAGCCATTCAGACTCTCACCCCACAAGAGTCAGCCCTTCACACAGGCAAGATACTTGGAAAAAACATTCAGGAAGGTAGAAGAAAGTCTAGTGGGTTTGCTCTAAATACCCTATGTAGTGGGGGAAGTTATCCAACATGATCAAGCAGCACATGAGGTCCCATGCATGAACCGCTGCACCACGTCACCTCTGCCCATCTTTGATCTGCAGGGTCCCACGTCATCCTCCCCAAAGCCCAGCCAGAGTCTGAGCTCCTCTGGCAGACACCTGGCTTTTGCTTTGAACAACGCAGGCTTTGAAGCTGGTCCTGCATTTTGTTGCCCATGGCAGGCTACAGAACTGGCAAGGGGTTGCGTTGGTGGATGCTGCAGTCGCCAAGGCAACATCCCCCATCTCCCCAGGGAGAAGCACATGAAGAAATGCGTAAGGAAACACAAATACCACTGCAGGACCCCCACGAGGTGCCTCAGAGGAAAACCGACCTGAAGAGAGTTAAGACAGCTTTCCATCACTAAGCAGGATTATCTAGAGATGAGGCCAATCACTGTCCCTAAACCACACTCCATTTTGAATTATGCACGTGTCCTAGATTCATCACTAACATGCCAGTGCCAACAAGGTGGCCACTGAGGTCTCGGGTCAGCCTTACATATTTTATAGGTCTCCTGAATGATTTATTCTCTGTACTTGGTTTGCAGTTAACTCTCAAATGAACAGTTCACATGCTGTTAATTCAAATGACCTCTCTCAACTCAAAACATCACTTGGCATCTTGCTAGTTGTATAAGCAAGCTAAGTTACGTTAAGGACCAGAGCCGAGCGTGGGAAACACATGGGATCTTTTCACCAGCCGGTTCACAACTGATCCTACAGATCCATCTAATATCAGCGGGTGCCACATCTTTCTGACGGAGATGAGCACCAGCAGCTCTACATGCAGGTCTGGGCAGGACATGGTGCAAAAGCAAGAGCTTAGGGGTTAATGCACCAGGTTTAGGTCCTCTTAGCTCTGCTAAAGATTTACTTAATCAACAAGCCATTTCACAGGTCTCTTCATCCCAGGAGGAATTATCAGTTTGCTTTTTCAGGGCAGAAAGCCTTTTGCAACACAGAGCAATCACTCAAGGACCCTCCACAAGGCATGGGGTAAATTCTTGTCCAAGTGCATTTTCCTGCAAATCCCCCACTATTTGCGAGTCCTGACACTTCTCTAGACAAGCACCCTTGCAGGAGGAGTACAAGGCTCTATCAAGCAAATATTTAGACTTGTTGAATGTATTCCTGCGAGATGCCTAGAGCTGCTTTTACAAGCACGCAAGGGAGCTTGCAGTTTGGGATTTCCCATATTGTCTCTCCAACATCTTCAACCTACGTGTTTCAGCCTGCAGCAGGAAGCATTCAGTGTCTGCAACAGCTCTGCCCATGAAGGGAGTCAGCCACTGATACCCAACCTGCTCCTCTCACCGAGGAAGCGACTGAGCAGCACGGAAGGTTGTAAAAGCAAACTCTGCTCTACTTCCTAACATAAAACTTTGCTTTCATACTGAATCTTCAACTCCCCATTACAAAACAACAATAAATAGCAATGCTTTCCCCCCACCCCTGTTGATATAGGTGTGGGGAATACAATATTACAAAACAGGGCTGCAAACGGTGAATTGTACCAGCCATGCAGTGTTGATAAAACTAGTACCCTTTCCTTTCTACTATCATGGGGTGGGGGGGTGGGGGGAGTGGCTCATTTTTAAGCAAATGCCACACACCCATATTTTGCCAGGGTGCAAACCTGCTTAGATAAACCAGAGCCGTTTGCAACAGCTTCAGGAAAGCAGCTCGACCCTCTAAGCTCGCTAAAAAGCAAAAACCTTGCAGAGAGCGCTGTAGTCCTCACCCCTAAGAAAAGCTGCAGCGTCCCCGCCATTGCATATTGCCTTTCCCCGTCCTTCCCTCTCTTCAACAACCACTCCTGCAAGCAGGAAGAAGAAAGGGACTATAATAAATAAAGCTGAGCGTTTCGGTGCTGCTTCCACCCCACTCTGCACCTTGTACCGCCGGGATGCTGCTCCCCCACCGGAGCATCCTCCCGGTGCCGGGACCCGCCTCTACCCCCCCTCCCCGGTACCTCGCAGCACCCCGGAGTAGGCAGCGATGATGGTCTTCATTGCGGAGGGGTGGTCAGGTCCCAGCCAGGGCCATGGGATGGAGAAAGGGACCCGGCTCCGCAGCCCGGTATAGCCGGCGAGTGGGAGAGTCACCCGCCGAGCATCCCTATATAGCCCCGGGGAGGAGGAGGAGGAAGAGGAGGGCGGGGAGGGGCGGGCCCCGGCAAGACGCCTGGGTCCCTCAGCCCGAGGTGGGGGGGAAGCTCTTGGTGCCGGTGATGCAGCTTCCTGCGTGGGATGGGGATTGGGGGGGGGGGGGGGGTGGAGACAAGGCAGGGGGGCACCCACACACCCTCTGCAAGGCTTTTCCCTCCCTGATTTCTTTCCCTCCATCGCAGGGTGGGGGAAAATCCCCCCAAGCCCCCACCACTGATGGGCATCTTAAGACGCGGTGGTCCCCTTCTTGCTCAGATGCTTTCCCATCCCACTCTTGGCTGATTTTAGCTTCCCCAGTGGGATTTGGGAGATCTGGGTTCCTAAAAGCATCATGAAATGAAGAGAAAAGGTAGAAAAGAGAAAACTTTAGAAATTTTATTAACAGAAGCTTTAATGGTTTCATTAAGTTTCATTTTCATTAAGGTAGCCGGCAGGTATGCCCAAAGCACTGACCAAGCCTCATTTTATTCTAACAAGATGTTTAAGGATCTACCCATGAGTTGTGTAACAAATGAGGTGTCATTTAGGTTTGTATCAAGGTTTTAATGCAGCTGCACTGGCCAAGAGATTTTTATAAATTTTTACCAATCAGAACAGATACATCTGTCCCAGCTCCCATGACATTGGACCAGCTCCTTCATAATGAGGTCATGTCTGGCCCTGTGGTTAAACAGGGGGTTTTGCTACATCCCTGAGCAAAGGATCAGGCCTCTCCACCTTTCCTAATCTCAGTTTCGTCTTCTATAATTTGGAAAAAATAAAAAATCTGCATTTGAGAAGCACTTTGAGATTCCTCAAGGAAAACCCCTTCGAAAGCAACAAACATGCAGAGCTCTCTATATGCAGAGGAGAGGTAGCAATCACCACCGAAACACCCCTAAAAATCCCTTCAACTTTTGCCTGGGTTTTAGGGTGGGAGCAGGGTCGTGCCTTGCTGAGCCAGCAGTTTTTTCCTGTTGCAACAGGAATAAAAAAACCCATCCACTTTTTGGCCCAGAGAGACCTGTCCACCAGTGTTTCGCAAAACAAAAAAAGTCATATTTTCAGCTGTGGAGAGCTTAAATCAGAGATTCAGAGGTGAAAGAGTGATTTATTTTTTTGTATGTCCCCTGAGGCATTCTCATACCCATCTTTTTGAGTCAAACTGGCACCGGGACTTGTTTGCTCCCCATTTGGCCAAATGGCTGTCTTCCAACAGTTGTAGTGGCCTGTTGAAATATATATAAAAATGGAAAATTGCAAGAGCCTGTCTGAAGAAAGGGTCTTGCCCAACAGCTTTTGGATAAGACCTCCAAAAGGGAACCCAGAACAAAAATAAATCACCACTAAAATACTGCTGAGTGAAAGGGGAATGGTCTCCTGCCTGTCTGTGTCCCCTGTTGACTTAAATAGAGTTACCTGCAAGCAAAGTAAGGACTGAGGTAGTTCTTCGTATCATAACCGGAATAAAAACCTGCAAAAAATTATACTACCAGGTTGTGACGGCATGAGATAGGTGGATAGAAAAATGTTAGTGTGCCGGGACTATCATCTGTCCAGATCCATCGTCTTTCTACTGACCTGTACCCACTTTTTCATACATTTTGTGTGCAAATTCTCTATATCCTGATCATCTTCTCACTCCATTTGGTGCAGTGGGTTTCCAGCCTGGAAGGACGCATTAATAAAATAAATTTTAAAAATTAATAATAAAAACCCCTCTGTGCTTAATGGAGTATTACAACCTGGAGGAGTAAAACTGCTACCACTGTAGCCCGAGGGTGAGCAGCAGCTTGAACGCGTGACTTGCAGGTGCAAATTGCGACACCACTTTTCTTGGGAGGAAGGAAAAGTTGAGCCCAGATCCGTGACGACACGGCTGAGCCCTGGGCAGCCTCTGCCTTCACGCGACCTGAGCAGCGGCAGGGAACTGGCTCCCACCCAGCTCCCGCCTCACTTGTTTTACCAGTACTTGTCCTGTGACCTTTTTTTCCTGTCCCGTTCAGCTCACTGAAAATCAGAAAAGAGTCCCAAATAATAGGTTAGAAATATCTTGCTTCTCTTCCCTGCAAGGGTGTTTTTTCCCACCGAGAAGCCACGCACCACGGTGCTGGTTCGATAGAAATGCCTGTGGTTTGTTTTGCTCGGTGCTTACATTGGCGCGGGAGATAAACGACCCTGTCTATTATTAACCCACGTGTCTGGCACGATTATTCTTGAACAATAACATCCTTTCAAATACCCTACTATTACTTCACCTGAGCCTGAAAAACATGGGTTATGAACAGAATAACATGGGCAGAAGCCACTCTTCCAGCTCTCTGCAGCCAAGAACAATTCACAATAGTTTTAGACTTCTTTATTTCTGGCTTTTAGCAGCAACTGAATCTCACAACAAAGCAGCAACACACCCTTATGCAGTCCCGTTGTTTTTTTTAATGCACATACTGAATTTTTACGGTGATGCCTATCGAATAGAGCTTTTGAGGACACATTTATTTTTCTCTTCCCCCTTCTATTCAGGGACTTGAGAACCGTTTGTAAGGCGGGGAGGCGGGTTTGCAGTACCTTGAGTCAGCCGTTGGTGTACAGCTCTGTAGCTTTGCTTCTATAAGGTTATTTAGCAACAGAAAATGCCCTATTTTCAAAGCACCAGTGTTCCCAGGGGCCAGGCGTTTGGATGCGTGTATGAAACTGCCTGTATTTGGCATGTCGGCATGCATGTTTAGCATGCCCTCAAACTGAGCTTATCTGTCTTTGTAATTTGCCTTCTCTCACTTAAAAATGTAGAGTCATTTCCCTGCCTGTGGTTAACCCTCTGTTTATGGATTTTTAATTTTTCTCTTTCCGGGCAGTATTATTTTTACTAGATTTTTTTGTTTCCAGGACTGATACAAGCCTTAAACACAGAGGGTTTACAGCTGCCACAGTTGTCCATTAATCCAGCCATCTCTTTCTGCACAAGCTGCAACCACAGCATCTGAAAAGGGCCTTTTGTCCCCAGTTTCTCCTCCTGAGCCCACTAAGAACACAATGGGGCCAACTCTGTGGCAGGGACCATAGCTTGGGTACCACGATCAGGTACAGCTCGCTGTGTATTTCTTCTGATGTCTGCAGTGCGATGAATTCCAGTTGGAAATAAGGTCTGCTCGCATTGCGGACCACTTGTGGTGCGTGAGAAGCCGCCTCAAGGAAAGGGAAAGCTTTGCGTTGAGCAGGAGGATTTTGCAAGCACACAAAGTTTGTGCTGCCAAATTATGCCCCACCGAAGACCTCTCACCAGACCACAGGGACCTCCAGATCACTTCTGCTTTCATCCCTGTGTCTTCCTCTGAGCTGTAACCATCCCCTCACCGGGAGCGATGGAAGTCTTATCACCAGTGATGTAAACGACAAACCAGACGATAAGAGCTGGGATTTAACGAGGAGTTTGAACCCAAGTCAGCCAGCCAGCAAGATTTGCTTTGTCAAATCACCAAGCGGGAAAAACAGCAACAAGACCCTTTCTCACTCCCTGCAGCAATTATTTTTCTACCTGCCCTAAGTGTGACTTTGGCCAAGCTTATTTGCGTTGTGTGTTGCCTGCGGTGCTCACTTTTGGGGCTCTCTGCTCCCCCTCCAAGGCCTTGTGTCATCTTCCTTTGCCAGTTAATTCAGCTGTGGGAACCCAGGAACTGCTCACATGAACCCAAAATGTAACCTGAGGCTCAAGGTGCCACTTGAGAGGCACTCACCGTCAGCGATGCTGGCGCAACGTTGCTCTGTCATCTGCACCCGCCTTGACGAAGGTCCATCCATCACTTCCCCAAGGGTATTTTTAGCATTTTGTACAGAGCGAAAAGTCACAGGAGGCTTCATCTGTCTCTCTATCCTTTTTTCTGCCTCGATGGGAACAGTTTGCAGTCCACGTGATATTCATGGAAGTATGCTGTTGGCTCATGCATCGGTCGAGTGATGGGCCTGAGTTTTAAGCTAAGGGAGAAGAGGTGTGTATCTACAACCCCACACATCACCTTCTTCCCTACAGAGCTTCAAATAAACCCCAAAGCTCTGTAATCCCTGGGTATGGAGAGGGAAACTGAGGCAAAGGCTTGCTGGGGAACTAAGCTACCATATCCTTCTGGGGAAGCATTGTAGATCTAGGTGGTTGTAGGAATTTCACACTTGGCCCTTCACCTCTTTCCTTAGTCTTGAATTCATCAGCTTCAAAGCTCCCCTTGGTCTCTCCCGCTTCCTGGCTGTGGCTTCTGGTGGGATTCTGCAGGTCCTGTCCATTAATGTGGGGAGGGAAACATTTTGTCATGCCAGGTACACAGCAGTGCCTGGACTCTATTTTCCATCCATGCTTTTGAGATAGGTGTTATGATTTTAGGAGCCCAAACTAGTCCTTTCCAATGCTCCATCCCCAGAGAAGTCTTTTCTGTATGGGCAGGAACCAGCCACATTTCAGACATGCAGAATAATTATCGACTGGGGTATCTCTGAACCCATCAACAAACCCTTCACGGCCCATTCCTCATTGCACAGACAACAACCACGGATCATACGCTTCCTAACTGAGGCGTAACAGGACAATGTGTTACAGATGCAGAAAGTCACTCTGGGCAAGGCCATCTGCACGGTCCAGTGATGCCAGCTTGTATTTTGCCAGGGTGCAAAGACATCCACCACCATGTCCAGGGCCAGAAAGAGCTGAGTGAGCACAGAGCAATGCCTCCCTCCCCTGGAAAGCTCAGCAGAGCCTGTACTGAGATACCGGCAGACGTCTGAGCACCACCATGGTCATTGCACTGCTTGGCCCTTACACCTGGAGCTGGATGCACCACATGTGGCCAAAGACTTGTCCAAGCCCTCACCCCACAGCTTGATTTTCAACCAAGTCGTGCTTTACACCCTCCCCTCCCTGAGCTGTTATCTCACAGGTATTTATCAGGTTTGTCCTTCAAAGAGTTTGCTTAGGAAGGAGATGTTTGCAAGAGAGAGCCTTGCAAAGCCTTTCCTCCAGAGGGATTTCTGCATGTAGTATGGGTGCCTTGGGCATGCGTCAACACATCCCTGGGACTTTTCCATCTGGACATCCCCAGGAAAGAAACAAAGAAAGAACAAGCATTCAGCCAGCGTGGCAAAGCTTGCATTCATCCAGACTGTGTTAAAAGCAAATTTGACTGAAGAGCATGCCATCGGTGCAGGGAAGGGGAGAGCAGAGGGTCAAACCCCAATGCTCATCCCACAGTTCTTCCGCCCACCTGTAGGACGCTGGTCCTGTATCCTTTCCGATGGCTCACCGTATATTAGGTGCAGTCTGGGGTAGGAGCATCGATGCTGCAAACCCCCGTCTCGTGTTCAGTGTAGACACGGCCACTATTTTTGGTAGTACTGGGGCAAAGAGTATGTCCTCTGCAACTCACTGGTTAATTGTACAACCACTTTGGAGCCCAAAGCTGGAATCAGCTATTTTCATAGCACTGGCTTTTTTGTTCATGGAGTTAAAAGTTATTTAACATTACAGAGGTTTTGAAATGTAGCCATTTCTTGTCCTTTTAAGCTGCACTTACACCTCTTTTTTCACAAGTGGAAGTAAAGTTCAGGCCAAAACTGCAAGAGAGACTTCACAGCAGGCTTTGTGCTTGAGGGCATTACAACCAAAATAAAACACATAAATAAATTAAAAAAAAAGCCTCAGCCTCACTTTTCCCCACCAGACAGATAGGAAGATTTATGCAAGTCATCAAGCAAAGCGAGATTTTGGCTGTTGGCAGCAAGTCAGGGTATGGCTGCCTAGCTACAGACTAAAATTAGAGCACCTAAAAATTAACTGTACGGCTAAAGAACTTTGGTCCCTGTGCTAAATGAGCACTGGAGAATTAGTAATAGACAGTTAACCAGCTCCACTTTTTATCCAATTGCAAGGTTTTTGCAAAACAAGAATTGGCACCAAAAAAAAAAAAAAAGGTGACTTTAGTGTTTTTCTCAATTATGTCTGCTTCCTTCGTTAAGAAGGGTGTGGGGGAATGAGGCATGGGATACTGGTTAGATATAGTAGGAAAAAATAGTTTCCCTTTGTTGAAATGTGGGAGACTTCCATGTTCTTTTAGGAAGTATCACATTAATCTCGTGTTATACTTCTCAAAAATGAACATTTTCAGCTCTCCACCTGAAGATGACTGCATTTTCCTAAAGGCTTCCCTGTGAACTCCTCAAACCTCTGTGTTTGCAACCAGGCAGCCCTCAGACAGCACCAGCCTCCAACCACAGGTGGGGAAACGGAGGCACAAAACCTGAAGGGGTGATCATTGAAACCCAGACCATGCATTTCTGATGACACCAAGGCAAGTGCTCTTCCTTGCTTCCCTGCCTCGAGCCCAGCTCTCACACCAGGTGAATCCATGTGGAAAGCCTCTTACACCCTCCATCCCCTGGGCTCGTCCAGAGCCAGCGAGGAAGGCTGTAATGCTATTAGCTGAGGCTGTCTGTCTGTCCCTGACCTTCCAGCCAGCCTGACCTCTCGAGGGCTCTCCACCACCCTGGGCAGGACAGCTCCAGACCCAAATCCTGTGCACGATGCATCGGTCCCAAAATGATAAGGAAAAACGGATAAAAAAATGAGAAATTGACCCCACAAACCACCCTCAATTTGCACGGACATAACCAAGAGTCACCCCATGGATTTGCCCATTTCTGGTTCTTTATATCTTCAGAGGATTTTACCAACCGTAGCAAACCTTCCCAAGCCCTTTGGGGACATTTGGGCAGCAGCACCCATGTGCTTCGTGCAGAGGAAAGCAGAGGCTGGAGAAATCCTCCCTTTGCTCCAGACTCCTGCAAGCTCCCTTAGGGTTTCAGCCCCTCACAGAGCAAGGGATGACTTCTGTTAGGGAAGCAGGGAAGAAGGAAAGATGCGCCCTGTCCTTGCACAGTAGCCCGGTGAGAAGGGACCACCTTTCTACAGGGCAGAGAGGCAAGTTAACCACTGCTGCATGGGTATTTGGTTTCTCAAGGCTTAGCCATAATATATTCTGGGTACCTCTGCTCTACAAGAAGAGGTTTTGGGTTGTTTCCTTGGAGACAGTCTCCCTCCAGCCGGTGGGTCTCTGCTCCATGTTATCCGCTGCTTGTCTCTTCCCTTGGCTGGAGAAAAGCTGGTGCTTCTTAGAAATTGGGAGGATACTTGTGATCTTTCTAAGATGTAAGAAAGGTCTCCTTAGGATTGCAAACTGGGAGATGTCAGTTTGGACGCAACAGGCGTTGCCTTGGTGTTAAGACCGTGTTCGTATCTACATCCAGAGATTTGTCTCAGTGGGAGGAGAGGAGATGAAGACTGCACATGGATGACCCTAAGCATGTGGCTCTCAAATGAAAAAAGAAAGGGGATGGGCATGACAGTGCAGGGATCCCAGCCCTTGGACATTGCAACCAGAATTTCCTCTGGCTCGAGCTGCCCATCCTCAGTCTGCAGAGGCGGAGCTCGTGTGAGCTGCTTTGCAATGACAAAAGGTGCAAGAGGAGAAGGACATGGCATGTGCTGCACCATTTTCCCCATTGCAAGAGGTATAGGTCTGCCCACAGGCTTAGGGACACACTGTCATTCACTTACCTGTGTTTTATGCACAGCTCAGAGGCCCACGTTAGTCTGTCCAAGCTGCCCCTTGAGGTCTTAAACCAAATAGTTTCTGCTGACAAAGGGTTGGGAGCCAACTAAAGGGACTCAGGAGGGTCTCAGACCAAGTGAGTCTCCTTTCAAAGGATGCTCTTGCACACAGCACCAAGCATGTTGGAGGTCTGGCTGGGTGTGAGCATCATCATGTGAGCATCAGGGCTTTGGTCTCCTTTGCTATGGCAAATTGCACCATTTCTGCCAGAGATTTTACATTTTTTTTTGCATTTTCACAGGTTTTCTGACTTGGCTAAGTCTGGCTGCAACTTCTGTCACCAGCTACAAGGCAGGATTGCGATACTAACTGACTGAAAACTTGTTGTGATACTCCTTGGGCCATGGGTGAGAAGCTCCTGCAACACAAATCAGTAATTAATGATCTTAAATTTACCAGGACATCCAGAAGAGGCCACAGATCTGGTGCAGATACTCATTTAGAAGCATTCACCTTTGAGAAAAGCTGCAATCAGACCTGTGCTTGCTAATTATGCCTTGTACACATAGTTTTGCCTCCTTTCACCCTGTCCCAGAGTTCTCCCCTGTGAATGCAGGAGAGCATCACTGTTGGTGGTCTGGGAGAAGGCACAAATGCTCATGCCCTAAGTGTCTCTGTCTATCAAAAGCTGAAGTTTTTGCTTCTCTGTGCTACAGAAATAACTGAAGGGAAGTTTTAGGGCTTGTTTGCAATGTTTCAGTTTGCTGTTTTAGAGCAAGTGTGCTCACGAGGCACCAGTTTTATGTGAGTTAACAGTAAACACCAATTTGAACTGAGGGTTATTTTAGCAAGGAAATGAGTTAAGTTCTTGATTACAAAATTGGAAACATAGCTGCAAAGAGAAAAGCACAAAACCACTAGAACAAAGACCTGGGACCCACCTGACATTTCTCCTCGTGCTCTTCCTGCTACTGGGGTTTCTTCTTAGGCACTAAGAAAGCAGAAGACCCTGCTTGGCAGGGCTCTGCTACTAAAATGCATTTGTCTCTGGGACTTTGAATCCAATGCATGCTTGGATACTTTACATTTGCTCTTGAATTTCAAAGGACATCTCCAGAATCCACGCACGGTTGAAAATGCCTCCCTCTGATGCATGAAGAAGGACCTTGGAATAGAAATTCATCTCCTTCCCTCGGGAAGTCAGTTAACAAACCGTCCCCACGGCACTCTGCAAGTTGTACAGTAGAAAGGGTTTGTGGACATCCTGCAAGAGGTTGTCTTTTGATTGCTTCTGGCTCAGCCAATCTGAGCAACAACCTGAGCCTTCCCATGGTGTTAGAAGAGCTTGCAGTTCATGTGCTATGAAAAGCACATCATTTCTGCAATATTTTTGACAGTCCTGCAATTGCAGGGCTCTATGTAGAGATCATGTGTGATAGATCAATGCACTAGAGGTGCCTCAGTCCCCCATGGTGTTACATTTAGGGGGTTACATCACAACAAAACATAAAACAACTCAGAATTAACAAAGTCTGCAGGGAAAAGGTACCAGCCTCATTTCACAACTCCTGCGGGTCCCAGCGGAGTTGTTCCATAGATGCGTGTGGGCAGCAGGCACCAGACAGACCCAGTCTTGCAACCCTTTACTCACCCAGGGAGTCACGTTGACTGCAGCAAGACTGTGTCTGCAAATGCTCTCTGTGCACCCCACAGCTGCAGGATCAGGCCAGGAAATGCAGTACAAGGGTGTTACTCACTGGTGGCATCGATAAGCTGAAGGACAAAACCTGATCTGGTCACCTTAGGCTGTCTTTACTCTCTACAGAGCCTCTAAATGGCTCTTCATCTCATCCTACAATGCTGGAGTGTCTAAGAAGGATTTCTATGAATACCTATAGATATAGAGAGAGACGGAGAAGGAATAATATTGATCTAGGAAGAAATAAGCCAAGCAAGTTGAAATTACAATTACTTTAAAGCAAGCGAGTTGAAATTACTGATTATTTTAAAGCACGCAAGCAGAATTGCTAAATTCTTACTTAAAAATGAGAAGTAAAGAGGTGATGACCAGATTTCACAGATATTTAATATAAGACTTGTTCCTTTCCTTGGAAAGTGTAAATAACACAGATAAAGCAAGAGTCCTCTCCATGTTAGCCCCGTGACCCAGCAGTCCCTGCAGCCTCATCTCCTCTTTTGGTGGCCATCTCTGTTAGTCTCGATTTCCCCTCTTGTTCCTTCTTAACCTGCCAGTCTAGTTGGCATCAGCTCCCTTGTAGAAACACTTGCAATCCTGTTGTATCAGACCTCCTCGCGTCTGGGATGTCCACATCCTTTGGCCGAGGACTGAGACAGGATGGATTTCACGTCTAGCTGAGAATATGTGTGCAGCACAGAGGTCACTGCTGCCCTGCTACACGGCACTAATGGTGCCAGGAGGTGCTGCTGGTTCTCCCTTGCCAAACTTTACGGCTGGGCATGGCTGGAGCAGCAGTGGGAGAGGTGGCACAGCAGGAAAACAAGGAAGAGTGTGGCCACCCATATTTGTCAGCCCAGATCTAGTCCCTGCCAGGGTCAGTAGAAAGGTCTTTACTGAAAACATTGTCTTCTCCACCACCAGATCCTTTCCACCCTGGGCATGGCTTCCTTCTCCCTCACAATCAGAAAATGCTCTCGACTTGGTCCAGTTCCTACAGGCAGTAGCTCTCTCCTGGGATTCCCAAACCTTTCTGGAAGGTCTTCAGGGACAAATACACATTGCAAGTTTAAATGTAGGGGCAACTGAGTGAAAGATAAAGGCCTGTGAGGTGTGGAAGATCATAAAGCCTGCAGATTTCATTATATTTCCCAGATATTTTCTTTCCCCTTTGCTCTGCTATGGGCATCTAAAATTTTACTTGGCTACTTCTCTTCCACTTCTCATTATTTGGGTAAGATTTCAGGCTACCCCTTTGAGGTCCTGTGTATATGAAGAAGTTGTTTGCTCTTGCATGGATAAGATAGAGGACAGATGACTAGAAACTGAGAATTTAAATTGATACTGTTGTGCAGTATTGACATGCACTTGAACCTGCATGCTTTTGGCCACCTCAGCTTCTGCTGACAGCACGCTCTGGAAGAAGGGAAAACAAAGCAAAGCTTCTTTTGGTTTGCTCCAAAACTGTCTGCCCAAAGATTTCTGTAGATGTTCCCCATTTTCTGAGCTCCAAGAAACAATCGCTTCACCACCTTCTGCTCTCCATTCAGAGTTTCACAGACTGCTGCTGCCATCCCCTCCATCATCTCTTTCCCAGGTTGATGACTTCTACCATGTGCCTCCATCTATGGAAGAGGTTTGTAGCTCTGATTATCCTTTTTGTCCTCCTCAGATCTGGACTTCACTCATTTTTTGAATATTAACTCACATCATTAGTTTATTCAGTTGTACAGAGATGCTTTCTTTTTCATTCTTTTTTCCTTTCCTAATAATTCTTATCATCCTATTTGCTTTTTTAGCCAATGCTAAGAAAGAGCCAACCTTTTCAGAGGACTACCCACAAGGACTCCAAGATCTCTTTCCCATGTGGTGAAACAAATTTGAAGTCCAGATGTGTGAAAGTTTCTAACTTTGGAAATAATATCAGCTGTGAAGATGAAAGGTTTGGAAAAAATCTTCAAAGGGAACTGGACAAAAATATTCTTGTGATTTACTGTTAAATACAAAGATATCACCTGTCCAAGAAGACCCAGACTGCAAAATGCTGGGCGCTGGGAAAGTGTTATGGAGGACCTTTGCAATGTGCTCGTCCTGTTCTTCCCAGATATCTTCTGTTGGTCGCCAATGGAGAAATGCTACTGAAGTAGCTGGACCTTGGCTCTGAACCAATAAAACTATGCTATCTTCTTAACCTGTTGCTGGGACGAGATTTGTGAGGACAGAGTTGAAGATGGAAATGCTCTGCATGTGCTGGAGAAGTTGCATTTGAGCACATCTCATTGGTGTGGGGAGAAAAGAGATCTGGACCTCAAACACTTTGCCTGTGGTCTTCAGAGAGCTGGAGCCCAGGACACAACTTTGAAAGCCCTAAGACAGAGCCAAATCCTAGGGCCAAGAGCTGGAGAAATGAAGACAACAGTAAGTCCTCAAAGCCAGCTGCCTTCACCTCCCACACTGAGGGCCTGGATTCTGGACCTCAGTCCAGAAATAAACTTTTAATCTTCACTGAAATCTTCAGTTTGGTAAGGAGGCCTCCTACCATCTCACTTTCTTTTGTATTGACCCGCACAGAGCAGTAGAAGCAATGAAACCTAGTAACGGGCAAAAATATTGGACACTAGTGTCAGTAAGAAGGAGGAGGTATTGATCACTTCCTAGCAGGTCACACTAAAGCTGGCCTCATGAAAGATCTGCTGAAGCCTATTAGCTAAGGCACATCCTGGGGGAAATCCTCTTAGAGCAGTGGAGGTGAGAATGCAGATGATATTACTGTTCCCAGCACTGCAATCATAGAGAAATAGGGCTCCGAAGGGATATTAAGAGGTTGGTGGGGCCATGCCCTTTATCTCAAGGGAGGATCAAGTCTATCCATGTCATATGTCACCAGACAGGCATGGTGCTAATGTGCTTTTAAAGACCCTCTGTGATAAAGATGCCACAACATTTCCAGCCAATCTGTTCCTAACCCAGATCATCCTGACTGTAATTAGGCCCATTGCTTTTTTTTCTGCGTACGCTGTGGACATGAAGACAAGATTATTCCCTTCTCTGTAGCTGTCTTCTATTATCATGTCTTTTCTCAATCCACTGTTCTGCGGACAATATTGTATTAATTTGTTCATTTGGATCCAGCAAAACCTCCTTAATCACCTATACCAGTATCGGTGCTTGTGTCTACATACATATACATGTGTGTGCATGTATCTGTATTTTGATGATCATCTCAATTTCTGGAGTTGGAGAACACAGTGTTATCAGGACTGCCATGAATCTGAAAGTGATTCCAACAGAAAAGAGCTGTTGTAAGTTGGCCTGTGAGTGAAGTATTTCCCTCTTCCCATTTATACCCCAAAGCTGTTGGTCTGTTCTTGGGCATCCCCAAAACACCGATCCATTTTCAGCCAAGGCATTTCTCATGTGGCAGATCACTGAAAAAACCTGCAACATAAAAATGTAGATGGCAGATTCGGGAAGTGATCAGGAAAGGATCATCAAGGCGCACAATGTACTTTTCTGCTTCTTTCCTTCATATGTGTGTGTTAGCCAAACCCATCCCCCTCCTCACTTAGAGCCGCCCTGAGGTTGCTCTGATTTCCATTCCATTCTCCCAAGGTCTCCTCCAGGGCTGGTGAATCAGGGAACGGCTGAAGCACCAGCTGCTCCAGCTCTGAGTCTTTTCCAACTCAGGGGGGACAAATTACTACAAGTAGAGGAGCCTCATTATTCAGAAAATTACCATTTCTGTTATTATTTTCAGAATTCTAAAGAATTTAGAAAGAATTCTTAGAAATTCCCAGAGTCTTCTTAAAAAGAAGATTATTTTCCAGATGCCTTAGCCATTACCTCCATCCTGGCTACCTTGGAGTGACTGCGACTCACATTTAGTCAATAACATATGATGTGCAGCCCCTCGGTTTTCTAGTGGGATGGCCTCTGTCCTTGGAGGATTTGTAGTGCAATGGCTGATTGCCTCAAGGCCAAAGCCAGGAGCAGCCTCTGGGTTTGTCTGTAGATGAGAGGTGATGAGTAACCCAAACTTTCCAGAGCTGAGCAAGCCCTGTGTGCAGACACTACTTTATTGTGGCTTTATGCAAGAAGCTCATTTTACTCTGGAGAAGAGATTTCTTAACATCTTGGGGCTGGATGATCATCTGGGTCAATGGTTAGAGCCCTATACCCAAGACATGAAGTAGGACTCAAGCTGAGACTGGAAATAGGAATCTAAACCAGGAGCAAACCAACATCAGTGACAAAATGTGGCAGAAAAAAGAGCCAGGAGAGGACACCAAGCCCTGAAGCACCAAGGTCAATGAGGGAGAACATCAGACCGCACTTGTTCCCCATCAGGCTGCGATGAAGCACCCTACAGATTCCCTGCCTCCAACCCTGCCTCCATGGGCATGTCCTCGGAGCAGTCAAGTGCAGCTTGGCCAGAATAGCTGTGCACATGTGAGGAGCAAAGACATCCTCAGAGGACAGCGCTGCTCCCATGGGAGAAGGGGATTTGCTGATCCTGTTCTAACCAGCTTTACACCCAGGAGCTTGCCTTTTTATAGGATTTACATATATGCCTCTAGGATACTTTCTCCACAGGATTATTTGGTAAGGAATCTTCTCTCAGAATAATTATACAAAACACAACTTCAAGATACTGCCTAAATTTTCATCCCATCTTTAACCACAATGTGTGACCTGTAGAGCCACAGGATGTCTCATAATGACTTAAGAAGACCCAAGACATTTTCTGGGTTCACATATAAAATAATCCATGATTGGCTGTGTTCATACAGAGGCCCTTTCTTGCTGATACGATGACGATTGGAAGATAGAGCGTGTTGTGCACTTCAATCCTAAAGGCAAGTACAGATGATGGGATGGCTCCTCTGATTCGGTCAGCTCCTGCTATCATTAGGGGTTACTCATCACTTCTACAGACAAACACCCAGGATGTTCCTGGTATTGGCCATGGCTAACTAATAGCTGGAGGAGCTGGTGGTGCTGGTGTGACTGGTGCTGGGACACACCATCACTTTTGTGAGTGCTTGGAAGAGAAAACCTCTCTCTGTCTCTTTCAGGGATCCTTCCTGTAAGGGGGTAAGATCCAGAGACCCAGAGGACCTGGAAAATTGTTCGTCCCACCTCTTTGGTTTATTTGTCAGGGCTTTGCAGTTTGGGTACCCCTGAACCCTGGAAATCCTTTGGCAATGATGGGAGCCAGGCTGTCTGGCTGCTGCCAGGATAAGACCTTAAAACGGCAGTTGGAGAGGAGCAGCATCGAGCAGAGGACATTTAAAAAGATGCATTGGTGGTTGCAAAAGGTGGTTGAAATGGGTCAGATATCTGCCCCCAATCTGTCTTCAGGGCTTAACTATAAGAGGACAGGAGTGCTGCAGTTAAGACCCCAGGGCACGGGATGGGGGATTCAGGTCTCAGCTTTGCTACAGACTTCCTGCAACCTGGAGCAGATCAGTTAGGTCTAGATGTACCAGGGATTTGGGCCACAGGGTCATGCTTATTCTTGCTCTCTGGCCCTGTGATGCTCACGGTCTCAGGTTGACAGGAGCCCAGCATCAACCAAGGGGCTAAAGGAGCTCCCGCTCCACCTTTCCGGGGATTATGGATCCTATTTACTTGTAAAGTGCTTGGCAGTTCTTGGAAGCAAGGCACACCGTGGGATTTGTAGGTAATGTCATGGGACTGCTATAAAATACAGCATGGAAAAACCCATAACCCAGCTCATTCGCTCATCTGAGGGACAAACTGTGACTCCAGGGAGTGGGCACATAGTGATACTGAGTCTCTCAAGTCAAGATTTTGGGTTACTGATGAGTAGAATGAGGTGCTTAGCCTTGCTAGGAGATCCCACCACGCAGCAGCTTAAAGGATCTCCTTTAAGCTAAGCACTTTGTAAACACTTCTGAAAATCCTGACCTTATGGTATCCTGTCAGTGGAAGAATCTTATAGTGGTGTTTACGTGCTCTTGGCAATACAGCATTGTTCTCCCACTTCAAAGTAGTCTGTGGTGGGGAGGTGAATTCCTCCAGCATCCTCACGTATCCTTGGCCATGAATCATTTTCTTGCAATAAACAAAGTAGTTCTGTGCTTGCTGACGGTGGTGAAGACAGAAACACTGCTTGCTTGCATTTGTTCCCCTTCAATTTTAGGTGATCAGAACGGATCAGTAACCCAGAAAACTGTCTTCCCCAAGAATTAAGCAGGCATTTTTTTCTGTGCATTATTTTTTTTTCTGTGCGTATGTTTTTTTTCTGTGCATGCATAATTTTCTGCACGTGCATTTTCTGCAAACATTTCATAAATCCAAGTGATTTCAAATAATTTCCATAGTGTTTTCAGTATGTAATTTTCAGTGCATCTTGAGTTCCTCATTGAAAACATATTTGGGCTGCTTTTTGTTGACCTCATATGATCTAATAAAACATGAATCCATTTAGCTCACAGGCATTATTCTGTACCCCGACATCTGAAATGCTGGCTCATGACTACCTGATTTTACAGAATTTTCCCCTCCCAATAAGTATGTGTTGCATTTTGAAGGTCTTATGCTGTCTGAAGCACATGAGACCCCGGTGCCCTAGAGATGTGGTGGCTTAGCAGGTTGCTAGCACAGAGTTAATGGCTTAGCATCTCTGAGTGGGCTGGGGACGGGACATGGGCAGGAGTAAGAGTAGGCACAAGCTTAAAAAAATGGATCAACCATAGTCAGTATTTCCTTAAATCCAATATACACCCTCTTTTCTTGTGCAGCACATTGGTCATTGCAGGTTATTTCTCCACTGGTGGGTTGTTATAACCTGAACAAGGCAGTCTGCCAAAATCCTGTATCAGATGGTTCCTCCAAGAAAAGCTGTGTCAAGAGGTGAGCTTAGGTGGCGGGAGATGCAGAAAAGCAGCTCATTGGGTTCAAATCAGACAGAACTAAAAGATGACCCCAAAAAAGTGTCCATATTCCTAGGCAGACTTGTGTTTTTTAAATGCTTTAAATAGTTTTGAAAGCAAAGTGATGGGTTTCAGATGCAATTGCAATTTTATTTCCTTTCTTGAAAAGGAAAAGGCTCTGCGGCATGAGGGAGGGATGTTTAACATACCACATTTTGGGACTTTATTGAATTAAAAGCAGCAAATCTTTCCCTGAGCAGAAAACCACACATTTTTCTAGTCATTTGATGCAACAGCAAGCAACCTTTTAACCCCATGCCCAGGGCAGTAAAACAATTTTGTGGGACTAGAGCTACAAAAGGGCAAAAAAAGCATTTTGCTTGGCTTCCCTCTTCTTGGGGAATTAGTCTGTATTTTGTACTCATTAGTCATCAGAGGTTTTCTTCTGAGCCTCATGAGCTGAACTCACTAAGTAAGGCAAATCCAGATTAGAGCCTCTTGCAACAGGAATACTGGAGAGATCATGAGGGAAGCGGTCAGGGGAAGAGGCAGGTAGGAGGGGAATACCAAATCACTATCTTTTTATTTCTTACCCTATTTTCCAATTTGGGACTTCCATAGAAGTCCCAAAAAGGCTGAAATTTGAAGTTTCTGCAAGACAGGCGATTAATTTATCACTTCTCTTTGGGCTTGTTTCTCAAATCAAAGCCAGTCGCAGAAGTAGGGAGTGGACATGCTGGAAGGAAGCATACTGTGTTGTTTTAGCTTTAAATAGTCCTTATTTTGAGGCGACAGCTTGGACATCCCCTAGTCCTAGCATTTGTGCCTCCAACTGAGCCAGTTCTGAGCTGCAGAGTCCAAACCCAAACGTAGTTTGGTTTGACTGGCTGATCCGGGCACTTCTCTTTTCTTAAGGTTTCTCCTGCCTTGTGTTGCATCGGAGGAGTTTTAATCCCCCAGACAGCTCTGCACAAGCTGAAATAGCACAAAAGCTTCTCATCTTACAGTCTTTCACTTGGAGACGGCTCTGGCATCTCGAGAGGATGAGACCTCTCATCGCGCTGAGCCCCCTGAATAGCCCCTGCTGCAAGGAGCCCTATGAATTATTATTCTTAATGTTATATTTAACACAAGCCCAGGCACTGACCTCTCCTGGGTTATACAGGTCCCTGAGGGATCAAGGACATGTTCCAGTCTGTGGGATAAAACTGACCTTGAAGGAAGCCAATTATATACAGCCAAGGCCCTCCTCTGACCCCTTTTCTCCAGCACTGTGGTCTTTCTTTGCCTTTGGGTCTTGCATGCCCCTGACCACCCCATCAGCCTTCAGACAGCTCCAGCATCCTCCTTCCCATTCCTCCCTGGGATTTTTTCCTGACCACCCGTTTTCTGCCTTTTCTCTCTTTCAGGATGGCATCACCAGTCAAGAAGTTAATGGACCATCCCACCTCCCAAGTAGGTGTGTCTCTGGCATCAGAGGCATCACCACGCCAGGTCCCCAAAAGGGAAGACTGAGGCCTCCATGGACAATTGGGGAGCACACCTTCTAATGCAGCTTCTCCATCAGGTTGGGGCAGAGTCATGTGAGGTGAGGGTTGGTCTTTTCTCCCAAGTCACTAGGGATAGGACGAGAGGAAATGGCCTCAAGCTGTGCCAGGGGAGGTTTAGACTGGATATTAGGAAAAATTTCTCTACTGCAAGAGTGATCAGCCACTGGAACAGGCTGCCCAGAGAGGTGCTGGAGTCACCATCCCTGGAAGGGTTCAAACAACATGTAGCTATGGCACTTGGGGACGTGGTTTAGGAGGCCTGGGGGTGTTGGGTTGATGGTTGGACTTGATGATCCTAGAGGTCTCTTCCAACCTTAATGATTCTATGATTCTATGTCACTCCTACAGACCAGCCCCTCTTGTCTGTACTAACACTTGCCATCCTTGTCCATACCTTGCGTCCTGCTCCCTCCCCATTTCCTACATCACCACATCCAACCACCTCTCCAACATCTCTCCAAATCCTTTCCCATGCGCACTGCTGATTTCCACCCCAGCACCTTTGCTCCTTTTCCCATTGCATCAAAATCTCAGCCTCTTGTCCTCACCTCCGGAGACCTCCCCCATCCCCACAGCACCTTGTGCTGTGTCCCTGGGGACTTCCCCATCACTCCCCTCCAGCACTGATCCCCATCGGGATGTTTGCAGAAGGCAATGGCAACGTTCCTGGGATCTGCAGGTGGCATGGCCAATAACAGGGAAGGCAGAGGAAAGGATAGGAAAAAACAACTGGAGTTAGGGTAAAGCTTGGATGGTGACGAACATCAAAAGAAAAGAGTGGGAGAGAATTATTTTTATTTTCCTGGTGCATAAATACACCTCCTGCTTAGACACCTCTGTCCTTAATTAAGGACAAAAGAAAAAAGTCTATTAATAGCAAGCAAGCAAGAAATCATAGCAGGTGACCTGCTTTATTTGACTGGATTAGGTGTGGGACTACAGGAGTGTTTAGAAATGTTGATAAGGGCTCCATCAAATTCTTCCCTGTTGCTGCTTGTTTTCTGGGAATAGGAGGGATTTGCAGCAGGTCATTCAGATTAAGAATCTGGTGGAGTAATTTGATCAGGGCAGGAGGAAAGGGAAAAGAAAGCAAAACACAGTGATGGCCCTGGTATTTTCAGGTTAGAAACAGTTCTGTGTGTTTGCCTTGTTAAATGCAATTCTTGCAGCTGCAGTAACAAAAATCCCGGGTGCAACGAAGTGCACATGCTCTGTAGGATTTCTGGTGGCTCCGTGCAGGTGGGGAATGGGATGTGGGGAAGAGAAAGAGAAAAGAAGGGAGAGAGAAGAAGGTGACGGTATTAAGGCTCTATAGGGGTGATGTAAAGCTGATCTGAGCAGATGGCTTCCTGCCACCTTAAACTTCCATGTTGTGAAATCCCATTAAGTGCAGAGTTTAATAAAGTTCTGGATATCTAGAAGAAGCAGCTATTTAAAGCCTTGATCACCTGCCAAACGTGGCTTTATGAGCCATATTTCCTGTCCCAAATCAATTCTCTCTTCTCCCATCTCCTGGGTGTGCCTCTTCTCTGGCCTCATTTGTAAAATGAAATGCACAGTGACAGTGCTGCCATAGCTGGTGACTAGTCCAAGGCATTCCCATGCAGGGGTTTTTGGGGTTAAATTAATAAAATTAGAAGCAGGACTCCTGGAGCCCAGGTAGGGCGAAGCCTTGACCTCTATAAAGGTTTTATTTCTTTTGCCCCAGTGGAGTACGGCATCGTGTTGCTGCCAAGGGTGCCTGGCACTGTGCTGGGAGCATGAGGTTTCTGATGCACTGTGTTTCAGATGGGGAGAAAAGAGCCCAGAGAAATTAAAGATATGAAAATTACCAAGCAAACAATGATTATTTGTTGATCTGGACAAATTATATTTTAAAAAACATACGCATTTAGCAGAAATTATGGCTCATCATCCCATTTCTGAATGAAAATAATGCAAAGGAAACTTTCCATAATTCATCTTTACCTGGAAATGTCTGAAAAAACTGGCCTCCAAACCAAACTGGAAGAACTGTTGGGGAGTTTCAACAGTGTTGGGTTGGTCAGATGGGTTTTTTTTTTTCCTTCTTCTTTATATCTTTTATGTGTTCTACAGGGAGAAAAAATGAAAACTCTGGCCCTAAACCCATGCAAAAGCTGGGAAAATCAAGTCCTTCTCCCTACACTATACAGACCATATGTTAACTGTGACTAAGGGGAGGCTGTGAAATAGTTCCAATGATAGGGGAAAACACGAAGCTTGATCTCCATGGTTTCACCTTGCTTGAGGAGCTCTATATGAATTCCAGGTGTCTGTCTTCCGGGATGTTATATTTAGCTTTGTGTTCCTCAAAGAGCTTGCACAATTCATTTAGGTATTTTTGATGGACTCGATCAACCTCTTCCTCGGAGGGTCTGTGCTTTCTCTGCACTGGAATTGGCTTTCCAACTGGAAAACAAGCACAGGCATTAGGAGGAGCTGGGGTCAGGTCCTTCCAGGCACTTTGCACATCTTAGCACAGAGCTGGGGTCCACCTCTCCAAGAATGCGGTGGATGGATCGATATAACCAGTCATGTCCTGGGGTTTGGGAGGTAGCACAAGCAAGAAGGTAGGGAGATGGAGGTTCAGATCCTGGCCTCCTATATCACATATCTCCTTGCCTCAGTTTCCCCATCTGCAAAGCTGATTAATGCCAAAGACCCTCTGAATGGAGCTCTTTGAAGTAAAAAGTACCGCATCCCAGTGCAATCCCTACAGCTGCTCCTAATGTCTCAGATGTGCTGTAAAGAAAAACATCATCCTAATATTTGAGTTGGGCTTCCCAATCTATTCCCACATGGCCCTGGGAATCTGCATTGTAAATGGGGAAACTGAGGCACGGGGGAGCCCAAGGCTATCTAAATACACTAGTGATTGGTGTGCTTCCACTTTGCTCAGATTAAAGCCTGAGTGAAACATCTGATTTTTATTAGGAATCAAGTACCCACTTATCTTCAGAAAATCATGCTTTATTTCAAGGGCAAATCTAAATAATTTCATTCCCAGCACTAGAAGAAGCCCCTTCCCATCTCCCAGACCCACCAGCAGCAGGAACTGGTGCCTGCAGGGGACAGGGAAGTCTATGAGATACTTCTCTTGCTCTGGTCCCTTATTTAAATTGTGTTTGTCAAGTGACAGAGAGTTTCATCATCGTGTAATGCTGCTCCTCATCGGACTAATGAAGAGCCCTTGTGATACTGCACAGCTCATAAAACCATTGAGACAATCCAAACAGGTTGTAAAACAATTAGAAGTAATTGCTGGCTGTCAAACCTAATCGGTGGGGCAAACTCTGACCTTTCCAAACAGCCTCTTTAATTAGACTAGTTCACAGAGCATCCGTCATGCCCGGTGGGCCAAGCATGGAGTTGTTGAAACCAAGTGAAACTTCTTCAAAACCAAAGACTTTCTTGTTTCCTGTGGGCACGGTCTCAGGCTGAAACAGCATGACTTGTTCATGTGCAAGTAGGTTGGCTTTTGTGGCTGTCTGCACAGGACACTGAGCAAACCCACAAACCGTGTAGATGTTGTCCTACCTGTGTTTGTGAAACTGGCTTTAACCCAACACTATTGCAGTGGTTCGTACCACAGGGTTGCACTGGGGTTGGGCTTGGCTGCATCCCACAGGGGTGACGGGTTGGCCATGTTTGCTCTGGGGCTTTCTCAGCACAGCCCAGATGACCTGGGCTCTGCCATAATCCCAAGGCAGAGTCCCAAAGCAGCACAACACATGAGCAGCTGGGGATGCTCCTTTGCCAGCATGTTCCTAGCCCCACTACAGCTTCTGCTCTCTGGCATGATGCTCTAGTCTGGCAGGAGGGTGACACAACCCAGGGACTTCCGCTGGTCCCCCCTTTGGCCAGGCTTCATGCCAGCGTGCCGACGAAGGACTTACCCACGGTGAAGATGGGCCGCCGGTAGGGTACCAGCCCGAAGCTGTACTGGAAGACGCCTCGTGCGTGGAAGAGGGGAAGGGAGATGCCCATGATCTGCTGGAGCCGGTGCTGGAGCCGCCGCAGCCAGGAGCCCTTGGGGTTTCTCACCTGCTCGAAGAGGTCGTTCTCCCCAAAGGAAAAGATGGGGACCAGCGGGGTGCTGTGGGGAGCCGAACCAAAGGTAGGGGCATGATTACCAAAGCCCACCCCAAACACCTTCTGCACCTCTCCAAAATCAGCAGGAACACCCCATTAACCAGCCACAGACCGGAGCATCCCTCCCCAAGTGCCTCTTGACCCCATTCCCTGCATCACCCATGCTCGATGGCCAGGCGGACAAATCCCTTCCTATTCTTCAGCAGCAAGGTGCAGGATCCCGGCCGGGCATCCAGCGCCTCCTGCGCCCCGCCGACAATGATGGCCAGCATGTTCCCACCTTCTGGCTTCTGCAGCACATAAGATGCACTCTCCTTGTCTGAGGAGACAAGGCCTGGGGGGCAGAGAGGGAGAAAAAATGAGCATCTGTAAAACCCACACGACTGTGGTTTGCTCTGTACACTTTTTCCCCGTTATCCAGCTCCAGAGGGGTGTTAGACACTTTCTTTTCAGAGTTCTCCTACACTTCGGAAATCTCAGCGCAGCTCCCCTGAAAGGTGCTGGATTCCTGCATAGCTCTGCTGTGTAAATATACAATTACCCCTTTGCTGTCTGGCCCAGGAGTGAGAAACGGGAAAAAAATCAGGAAAAAAGTAAAATGAGAACTAGCTGCACTTAAGCCCCAGGGAAAATCTGTTTCAGTTTGTTGTCAAATGAAACCATGTCTAATCCTGAATTGTTCCAGAGGCAGTGAAAGATTTTCTTTAGGTCAAAACACACACAAATTTCAGTGGATTCTGCTAATTTAAAGTGGAATTTAATGCAGAATTTTGTCCCTTGTTGTTATTTACTTACAAAAGTTAGAAACCTTTAATTCAGAAATGACAAAACAAGGTTGTTTTGATTTTTTAAAAATATCCTTGTTTCAGGGGCTGAAATAATTTGCAAATTAAAACCTCTTTGTCAAATGGATTCAATTGACCTGAAAATGAGCTGCGCACCAAACTCCCATGTTACAGTGATTAAACTGTTTTTCGCCTGGGTCATAACTCTCTCATATCTCACTGTTATGATTCCTCACTCTCCGTGTAAATATTTTTTCAGCAGCAGGAGCCAGTGTTTACATGGAAAACAGGGTGATGAATTTCCTGGGGTATCTCAGACGGAGCTGGATGCCTGTTCATCTATTGAATCCTGCCTACGACATCAGCCCATTTGGCTGGAGAAGTGGCCATTCCCCAATGGCGAGAGATGGAGGTCATCTCCTGCCAGTCTCCAAAAATCTCTCCAGACTCCCTTTTCCCTCTCTCCATTTAATTTTTACCTATTCCTTTTCATTTCTTCTTCCTCTCCTGCCACATGGTTTTGCAACAGCAGGAGCTGCTATTTGCATCCTCCCTCCCTGGCTGCTGCTTCTCTGCAAGCAGCAGCAGCTTCAGAAAATGGCCTTCTTTCAGTGGCAACTGCAATTTCGAGCCTGAATGTTATTTGCATGCCAAGAAAAAACTACAGGACGTCCCTGTTCTGCTGGTCTCTACAGACTCAGCATTTCTGCTCACTATCTGCTCTGCATGGTGTTGCTACACAGCGCCTGGCACAGCGATGCCCTGAGCTCAGTGGTGGTCTGTGAAGTTGAACAATGTAGATAAGAGCTAGGAGGGCAATTTTTAACTTCAGAGAGTTTTTCATAGAATCATAGAATCATTAAGGTTGGAAGAGACCTCTAGGATCATCAAGACCAACCGCCAACCCAACACCCCCAGGCCTCCTAAACCATGACCCCAGGTGCCACGTCTACATGGTTCTTGAATCCCTCCAGGGATGGTGACTCCACCACCTCTCTGGGCAGCCTGTTCCAGTGCCTGACCACTCTTGCAGTAAACACATTTTTCCTAATCTCCAATCTAAACCTCCCCTGGCACAGCTTGAGGCCATTTCCTCTCGTCCTATCCCTAGTGACTTGGGAGAAGAGACCAACCCCCACCTCACCACAACCTCCTTTCAGGCAGTTGCAGAGAGTGATAAGGTCTCCCCTCAGCCTCCTCTTCTCCAGGCTAATTTTTGGGTGCCATCTCCAGTAGCTGTGTCTGTGCATGGGGTCAGATCGGCCACAGATGGGGACCAACAGACCCTCGACTCCTCTTCCCAAGCCTCACTAGTGTTTTCACTCTCTGCTCCCCCAAAAAACATCCGACTCACCCACTCATCCCACCTCTTGCCTGCGCTGCCGCCCTGCTTACCTCCACTCATCAGGAGGTCCCTGAGGAAGGGGATGCGAAACCACAGGGAGAGCATCATCAGGTGTGGGGTGATGCCTGGGAAGAATGTGGAAAAGCCTGATGCCTCTGTGCAAAAATTGACAAAGGCTCCTGCTGCCAGGATCCCATGGGGATGAAATCCCATTAGGTAGTTCTGCCTAGGGTCCAGGTCCGCCGTCTTCACCAGCTGGACACAGGAATGGAGCAAAAAATGAGACCATGAGTTAGTGCTATCACCTTGGGGGGATGGAGCATTGGCTATGGAGAGCAGATAGGGGATTTCTGGAGGGGGGTCCCTAGCACCCACCGTGCCTTCTCTTGGAAAAGGTCAACTGGAGCAACTCAATCAGTTTTCACTGAGATGTATTTCTTTGCCTGTATTTCCATCTCCTCCTACCCATTGGCCCAAAATGACATTTCCAACAGCAGAGCTCCTCATGTTGCCTTGAGCTGGCCTATATGCTGTCAGGAACCTACATTGTTCAAAATGTCCTCCAAAACATTTTCTAACACGGGAAAAAAAGCTAAAACGTGAGAAAAGGGTGATTATTTCCACCCCGCCTCCACCCCACAACCAGAACAGCAAAGGGAGTGCAGAATCACTCTGGTAATGATCCATGTAAAGCTGCTACCTGGCACAGGGACACGTCCCTGCTCAACAACATGGTGCGGACCTAAGGTTTGTCCTGTCCTGAAGTATTTGTCAGGTGATTCAAGGATGCTTTCTTATATGGTAAGGTGAGATCCAGCTCCCAGACATCTAACAGAGAACAAGCTGATGGTTTTCTTTCCATTGGGGAAAGCCTGCGAGAACGCAGCCGCTTGTGCCTGTGTTAGGTGCCCAGGTAATCCATGAGTCCATCAAAGAGCAATGGATATCTGCCCAAGGTTGCTGCAGTTTTACCAGGAGGAGGGAATGGGGAATGCCCGTGTCCAGCCTTCAGAGATGGACAGCATAGGTTGCAGATACAGTGCAGCACATGGCCAGCCCTTGAGGGTTGGCTAAGCAGCTGGCTGAAATACTCGGCCAATCTGAAAGTGGGTTTGGAGCCTGGGAGATGCTACATGGGAGAATGAGCACCACAGCAGAAGAGGGGATGATTAAAGGGAGATAAGGGACAGCCAGGGTTTGGACTCTGTGGGTTACACTTGCTATGGACTGCCCAAAGGAGAGGGGCTGGTGTGACAAACCCACCCTCCAGCTATGCCACTGAGAAGACCCTGCCATGCCAACATCAGCCATCACGTGCACAACCCAGGCAGAAGCAGCCAAAACTGAACGCTGATGCCTCTGCACCCTTTCTGTGGGTGCCAAGGATGCTCACAGCTCTGGGGAAGGATGAACCTTTCCAGGGTTAGCCACCACAGAGCCACTATGAATTTCCAAACAGCTCAAAGGCACTTGTGGTCAAGAAGAACCAAAGTCCTATGCTTTGTAGCGCGCTACCCCTTTCTGTACCCCAGTCCCATCCACACTCTGGAAGCAGCTAATGGTGCATTTGTTTTCCTAGAAGCAGCCAGAACCACAGGTTAATCACGAGGGTGCATTTTACTTTCTTGCGTTGTGGCTAATTTCCCATCTGTCCTAAGGCACTGTTGACTGTACACATGTGCCCATTCAAGCGCCTGATCCTAATGAGGGGAACAGACAAACGAGTCCCACCGCTGCCCGGGCGCAGAGGTGCCTAGGCAGGAAGAGGGGCAGATGGCTGAATTACTAAGTGCCCAGGGCCCCTGCCACCATTTGCTCATTTTTGAGTAATCTCAGCTTGCATCAATATTTCCTGCATTCATCTTCAGGTTCCAAGCAGTCTTTCATCTCTGCGTGATTTATAAGCCAGGAGGCGAGATGCTCGGGTGAGTTGGAAACCATTAAACCTCCGGCTGTGTGTGCACGGGGTGGCAAGAAGGCGGGGTGACAGCAAGCTCAACCCCTGGTTGCACCCCAAGCTCACACCACCCTCCTTGCTAATGAAGAGCCCAACTCAGGGTATCCGCTGAGCTGTGCGAGCTGCTTCAATGAGAGAGTTCACCTGTGCTAAGACACCTCACATCCTTAAAAACCCTCCGTAGGAGACATCCAGCTGCTACCTTGGTGCTCACCCCAGTGAAAGGGGATGGAGGACAGGAGAGGAAAGAATGAAGAATAGGACCTGTAGCAATAGGAGAAGGGGTGATGGTTTTAAACTAAAAGAGGGGAGATTCAGACTAGATATAAGGAAGAAAAGTTTTACAATGGGTGTGGTGAGACACTGGCCCAGGTTGCCCAGAGAGGTGGTCGATGCCCCATCCCTGGAAACATTCCAGGTGAGGTTGGACGGGGCTCTGAGCTACCTGATCAAGTTGGGGATGTCCCTGCTCATGGCAGGGGGTTGGACTAGATGGCCTCTAAAGGTCCCTTCCAACCCAAACCATTCTATGATTCTATGAATGTCTGATAAGAAGTGAGGGAACAGAAGAGGGCGGTTATGTCCCCTTACAAAGGACTGGACAGCCACCAAGCAGCAATCATTCCAGCTCTATTTCTGGCTGATCATGTTTTCTCTTGATACTTTCCATTGAGATCATCTTGTGATCTATTTTATTTGCTGTAGTGCACACCTATTTTCAGATACCGGGCTTTTCATCTTGCTCTGAATTATCATATTATTTTCTGGGCTTTGGGTTTTGTTTTTTTTTTGTTTGTTTGTTTTTTAAGGCTAATTCTGGCCACAGACAAAGCCAAATGCAACGCCTGATGTTTTAAGGTGCCCCTGGATAGCACATCTGTCACTGATAAATGGTTCCTCATCTCGCTAGTGGTCTCAATGCAACTAAAGTCTTGAGTCCTACCAACCATCGTTGGTTCTGGACTGGGCCTTTTAAACTACACATGCATTTTGGAGCTTGATCATGATCTATGTATCCAACTCTATGTGTCCTATGTATCCATCCAACAAGAACCTTATAAATTTCACCAAGGAGAAGTACAAAGTCCTGCACCTGGGGAGGATCAACCCCATGCACCAATACAAGCTGGGGGCCACCCAGCTTGGGAGACTAGTGGACACCAAGATGAATATGAGCCAGAGATGGGACCTCGCAGCAGAGAAGGCAAACGGTATCCAGGGCTGCATTAGATATATTGTCAGCAGGTGGAGGGAGGTCATCACTCCCCTCTGCTCAGCACTGGTGAGGCCACACCTGGAGTACTGTGTCCAGTCTTGGGGTCTTCAGTACAAGAGAGACATGGACATACTGGAGAGAGTCCAGCAAAGGGCCACAAAGTTGATAAAGGGACTGGAGCATCTGACGTGAGGAGAGGCTGAGAGAGCTGGGACAGTTCAGCCTGGAGAATTAAAGGCTCAGGGGGGATCTCATCAACGTATATAACTACCTGAAGGGAGGGTGCAAAGAGGATGGAGCCAGGCTCTTGTCAGTGGTGTACAGTGCCAGAACCAGAGGCCATGGGCACAAACATGCAGGGGATCTGGACAAGCTGGATCGATGGGCTGAGGTCAGTTATATGAGATTTAACAAGGCCAAGTGCCGGGTCCTGCACTTGGATCACAACAACCCCAGGCAACGCCACAGGCTTGGGGAAGAGTGGCTGGAAAGCTGCCCGGCGGCGAAGGACCTGGCGGTGCTGGCTGACAGCCGGCTGGACACGAGCCAGCAGCGTGCCCAGGTGGCCAAGGAGGCCAGCGGCATCCTGGCTTGTATCAGCAATGGTGTGGCCAGCAGGAGCAGGGCAGGGATGGTGCCCCTGTGCTGGGCACTGGGGAGGCCGCCCCTCGCATGCTGTGTTCAGTTTTGGGCCCCTCGGGACAAGGAGGACATGGAGGTGCTGGAGCGTGTCCAGAGAAGGGCAACGGAGCTGGGGAAGGGTCTGGAGAACAAGTGTGATGGGGAGCGGCTGAGGGAGCTGGGGGGGTTTAGTCTGGAGAAGAGGAGGCTGAGGGGAGACCTTATCGCTCTCTGCAACTGCCTGAAAGGAGGTTGTGGTGAGGTGGGGGTTGGTCTCTTCTCCCAAGTCACAGGGATAGGATGAGAGGAAATGGCCTCAAGCTGTGCCAGGGGAGGTTTGGATTGGATATGAGGAAAAATGTGTTTACTGCAAGAGTGGTCAGGCACTGGAACAGGCTGCCCAGAGAGGTGGTGGAATCACCATCCCTGGAGGAGTTAAAAAAACGTGTAGCCGTGGCACTTGGGGACGTGGTTTAGGAGGCCTGGGGGTGTTGGGTTGGCAGTTGGACTTGATGACCCTAGAGGTCTTTTCCAACCTTAATGATTCTATGATTCTATGAAACTGAAACACAGGAGGTTCCCTCTGAACATTAGGAAACATTTTTTCACTGTGAGGGTGACCGAGCACTGGCATAGGTTGCCCAGAGAGGTTGTGGGGTCACCATCCTTGGATATATTAAAAAAACATCTAGGCACAGTCCTGGGCAACCAGCTCTGGGTGGCCCTGCTCGAGCACAGGGGTTGGACCAGATGACCTCCAGAAGACACTTCCAACCTCAACCAACCTGTGTTTCTGTGATTTTTGAAACCCTGCTCTAAGCCATGGGAAGCTAGAGGGTAGGTGTCTGATCACTCAAGAGTTGGTGGATCTGGTTTATATTCCTGCAAGAGCTGTCCCCTGCAGTAGCACTGACCACATCTTAGTGACTTAGTTGAATTATTTGCCTCTTTCAGCTTTGTAAACTGGGCTCTTTCCAGGGCATAAGCAAAGGAGGGGAGAGAAGCTCCCCATTTTTCACAGTGTCTGCTCACATTTGGATGGTTTGGCCAGAACTTACAGAGAAACCAAAGACCTTGTACAAGACTGAGAAGGAAATCTGTAGCAGAGAAGAGACTTAGGCAAAATATCTTACACTGTAGGTCAGGCCCCAGGGCTCTAAACCACCCTTCGCCTTCTGGAAACTCTTTAACGCAAAAACTCAATCCTCCCATCTGGATTGTTCCCACTGTTTAGTCACTTCTTCCCTCTCCTCCTGCCAGAGGTCAATCTCTGTTCCCAAACTGCCAGGAAAGTTAATATCTGACACAGGACAGCCTGGCTCTCTCCTGCACTCCAGCCCCAAACTGCTTAATGGGGCTGGGGTTGAGGTGCAGAGGGGTGGGAGTCTCCTCCCTGCTGGCTTGGCCAGGTTCTCATTTCCACACCCACCAGACAGCATCTGCTGCCCTGGTCTTTCTGCGTGAGTTGAACCTTTAATAATTGTCAAAGGACTTAAGGGTCCAGCCAAGTCAGTCTGTGCATAAACATCTAAGTGAGGCAAGTGCTTGACTTGAGGTTTTCTTGGTAAGACAAGAGCAGTTTTTCATCTCAGAGGTGTCTGAGGGATGCCAAATTAATGTGTATGACCTACAGTCCAAAGGCAAAGAGCTGGGTTGTGCTTTCCAAATTGAGCTATTGGTTTGCTCGCTTCCCTGATCTTCTCCTTGGCATGGTTGGGATGTTGGCTTCTTTCTTGGCTGCTGACAGAGGTAATGACCCTTTGTCAAAGGTGTTATGAGTCCTTCCAGGTCCTAGATCTGGGGTGATCATGGCCTTCCCAACAAATTAACTTAAGTGTGTGTTTTGAAGGATGAGGGTTACTTTACGCTTCTCCTTCGTGGAGAAATATTTCGATAGCTACAGTTGTTTGGTGCTCACAGTGATTACTCTGTAGCAGAAACCCCCCTTTACTCTGTCTACTCAAATGTGGGTCCAAGACATGGGTGAAACCCTGCCTCCGTTCCCCCAGCTCCTGCAGAGATGTGGTGAGACCTGCTCCATGCAATGTCAGCCATGTTAGGGAAATCAAATGCAGACTTTCAGGAACTCTGATAAGAGCCCACGTACCAGCAAGGATCTCAAGCAAATTAATCCAAATTAGTTTTAAACTGGATTAGTTAAACCGTATTAACATCCCAAGTAGATGCTCTTAGCTGGAATTAAGTGGCCTTTGTTTGGTATTTGTTTTGGTTTGTTTTTTTAAATTCATTTTGGAGTGGAATTAAGCTAATTGGAATTAGTGCTTCTGAGTGACTGTATCAGCACAGTGCAGCACTCATTTAACAAGGCTGCTTTAATTCACCCCTCGAGATGTGGCTGGGGTTTTCTGGTTGTACCCTACGGACTGGACTGTCTTGCCTCAAATCACAGGAAGAGAGAGGATGGGCAATTCCCCATGTGAGGCTGGTACACTAATGCTTGAGGAAAGTATTCTCCATTCTGGGAGAATAAAATTCTCCCAGAGTCTAAAGGGTTGGAGGGCTGGGTGCTCCAACATGCCCTGGAGATGATACCCAGGCCCCCAGCCAGCATTGTTTGCAGGGCCAGAGGGATCAAAAAGTCATTAAGCGAGGAATTAGATCAAGTCAAGTTGAAACGAGTATGGGCACTGCATGGTGCTTGGCATGTCGGGGGACATGAGGTCAGGGAGAGCACTGACATGCCATGATATCGCATCCTTAGGGGTAGATGAACATGTGGTGGGAGACAGGGAGTAGCAGAGCATCACCCCCGCAGCCATTCACAGAGCAGAGCACAAATTTGTGCTTTCTTCATTTAAAGTGTCCCAAATTGAATTGCTATTATATTTCTATCCTCCTCTGGCCCCAAACTCTGTTTCCAAACATGTTATGTTCATTAATCTGCTTTTAAGTAGGATAAACCTCCTTTCAACTTTGTCCTAAGCAAATCCTCAGGTCCTTTGCTCTCCAGCCGGGCACCTCCAAAGAGCATCTCTTGCAGGACGAAACGTGTAGCCAAATTCTCTGTGGGATGAAATCCGGCAGAGAAATCCAGAAACCCAGCCAGATCTAAAGAAGAACTGGTGAGGCCGCACCTCGAATGCTGTGTTCAGTTTTGGGCCCCTTGGGACAAGAAGGACATGGAGGTGCTGGAGCGTGTCCAGAGAAGGGCAACGGAGCTGGGGAAGGGTCTGGAGCACAAGTGTGATGGGGAGCGGCTGAGGGAGCTGGGGGGGTTTAGCCTGGAGAAGAGGAGGCTGAGGGGAGACCATATCGCTCTCTACAACTGCCTGAAAGGAGGTTGTGGTGAGGTGGGGGTTGGTCTCTTCTCCCAAGTCACAGGGATAGGACAAGAGGAAATGGCCTCAAGCTGTGCCAGGGGAGGTTTGGATTGGATATGAGGAAAAATGTGTTTACTGCAAGAGTGGTCAGGCACTGGAACAGGCTGCCCAGAGAGGTGGTGGAGTCACCATCCCTGGGGGTGTTCCAAAACCATGTAGCCGTGGCACTTGGGGACGTGGTTTAGGAGGCCTGGGGGTGTTGGGTTGGCAGTTGGACTTGGTGATCCTAGAGGTCTTTTGCAACCTAAATGATACCATGATTCTATGATTCTAAGAAATTGTGCCAAGGCAAGGAGAAGCGGGTAGCCCCACCAGTGGTGCCTAGATGGGAGACCAAAGGAAGGAGAAATATCTGAGTACTGCCAGCAGCTGCCAGAGAAGATGGGTTTTATTTCCCAGCAGTGACGAGAGTCTCAGAGGGACAGTTGGAGAAAGAGGGCTTTGGGCACTGGGGTTTTCTCCAGGTGCCACAACGTCAGGTCAGAGCTGTGTTTGCAGCAAGAATCAGGGTGTCTGACCAGCCAGGTGGGTTTAAATTGAGCTAAGATGGGACTTCATCACCCTCACTCCCAAAGGATGGCAACTCCAAAACACCCAAGTCTTCTCTTGTCCTTGTGTGATGCTGCTTTTAGGGTCTTGTAGGACCTCCTTTATCCAGTGGTTTGGCATGTTGCTTGGCAGTGCAGATGGTGGGACACAGTCCTCTGGTGCACCTGGTCTCAGCAGTGGCCTCTCTCTTACTTAACCCGAGGGCAGAGAAGAGAGGGCCAAGATATGGGACAGAGAATTTCATCAGAAAAGGAGAGAGAGGTGGCTTTGGGCCATTTGGCCATGTCTTGCTTTTGCCCTAACAACCCCTCTTCTCTCCTCCAGCCGACAGAAGGAAGCAAAGTGAACAGCCAAGACTGCCAGAAATCAGAAATGGTATTTAACATCACAGGCCACAACACAAAATCCCCAGTTACAATTAATACCGCTCTTCCATGAAAATAAAATATTCCTGTCAGGGCTTGGTTAATGCAAACAGGCTGTCCCCTCTCTGCAACGCCTTTTACTTCCCCAGAACCACAACACACTCAAATAACCCCTGTCATGGTTTATGAAATTATGAGAATGAATGAGCTATGGGATGGAGCCATCCCAAATCACAGGTCCTAGGGGTCAACTAATTCTCCAATAACTCATTTTAGTTGCGCTAACAAGAAAACAAAATGCCAGCAGGTCTCCAAGCTCAATGACAGAGGTTGGGACTCTGACAGTTGCTATAGATAATAAGGTCCAACTGCACTTGGATAACCCCAAGGCTAGTAAGAAATGTCCTATGGCTCTTCATGAGGGGAAAACAGTGCAGTGAAGACCACAAGGACTTTCTCCACACAGCAGGCACTTTTCAGGCTGCCCTGAATAAGGCTGGTGAGATAGTGCCTGCTGCGGGTGCTCTAAATGACAACAGCACCTGAAGACAAAATTTGTCCCTCTAAGACCTTAATTTTAGCTTCCTGATGCTAGATTTAACTCGTAACCCAGGTTGTGTGATCTGAAGTTTGAAATGTCTTGTCTAAGTCAAGCATCCAGCCTCAATTTATAGTCAGCAAGAGAGACGGTGACTTCTGTTTGAGGGCTACACTAGAGATGGCTCTTGTCAAGCTTACACTTCCCCCATTTCACCCCAGTCCTCACTTTCTGCATGTCCATGGTGCTCCTCAGCTGAGGTTACCAAAGCACTTTGTCTTTATGAGGGAGGTTGGTGACAGCAGCCCTGCGGCGGCAGGAGGGGATGGAGATGGCAAGAAGAAGCAGTGAGGATGTGCATTCACTTGGCCATGTGATGGAGAAATTTGCTTTTACTGTAACGCTGGGTGTATCCTTCACAATAAAGATGCCGTGATGATAAATGATGGGGAAGGGACTGCACGAATGGAGATAAGGGTTTGGGCATTGACCTGGCAGCAGCATACAGATTATTGACTGCTTTTTGAACACAGCATAGGTAGAGCAGTCCACGGTATCCAAAATTTCTCTGGAGGAAACATCAACCCACAGCAGGCATCACTGGATAGCTGTTCAAATGTAGTCTGCCCCAGACAGATTCATTTTGCACCTTTTGGCATATTTTCCTCAATTTTAAGACCCAGCTGAGCTCAGCCATGTATTGCAGGCCTATCATGAAGGAGTATAAAAAAGATGGACTAGAATAGGGTTAAAATACAGGGGGATGAAGCAGAAATAACTTTCCTGGACAATGCACTGGAATCCCTTTTGGTTTTTCAGCGTTTTTTTCTCATCCCCGTTCTAAAACCACACAAACTCATTCAGGTCCTGCCTGACCCTATAACTCCCAAACCCCTAACTTAAATACAGTTAGCTCCAAGGAGAAAAAACCGAGCTGCAAAGCAGTACTTGTGCAAGGATTGTATCGGCAGAGGGTGCTCCTTGCATGCGCTGCGGAGGCACGGCTCGGAGCCTGCATGCTCCCTCATGCCAGCAAAGTGCAAATTCACGCTGTCCAGATCCCCGGAAAACAGATGCTCATCCCAACCTTTGTTTGCTTCCACGACAGCAAACATGCCCAGGGATCCTTCAAAGTCAGCATTTAACGCCACTTCCTAAAATAAAATAGCAGGCAGCTCTTACTGCCTCCAGACACTGATGCTTGGCCATGCTAAATTTGTTGCCAGAATCTGGGAGGATTAGGAGCCACATTTAATCTTCCCAGAATGACTAATCCTCCAGGGCTGAATGAACTCAATCTACACATAAATACAGCCCTGGGTGCTGGGTGCCCACCCTGTCTGTCTCCCCAAATCCCACTCCCCTTGTGCCCCTGTTCTGGCTGGGGTTTTGGGCAAGTGAGAGGTCCATGGGAGCATCCAGCTGTGCGTGCCCAGACCAAAAGCTTGGCTCAGCTCCTTGTGAGAGCAGCATACAGGATGGCAAAAGCAATATTTACGATGCTTAACTTCCATGCCACTCAGAACAAATCAACCCGTGCTCGGAGGTATGAAATGAAATACCTTCCATGGAAGGAAGCAAACACATCTGGGGTTTTCAGGTGGGAGGAAAGCGGGCAGATGGGGGATATAACAGAGTATAAAACCAGTAGGTGGGACAGGATTTGCTTGGGCTAAGCGGGGAGTTTCCAGTGAAACGAGCAGGGAGCAGGGAAGTCTTCACACTGTGTGGTTCACCTGGGGAGCTGTTGGGAATGTTGGATGTTGGAGCTGGGGAGATGTTAGGGATGCCAAGTGTTTCTCCGTGCTCTTGTAGTGGCAAACGGTAGCAGATGCATTCAGCAAGGGCTGTTAAATCCTGTATTTTGGCTTAGAAAGTCCTTGAGCTAACAAACTGTGGAAGACTGAGAAAATGTTTTAAAGAAATAATATTATGTGATTGCTTGGTTATAATACACTTTTTAGTAAATTTTTGTTTTCCTCTGTCCTTTTGCGGAGCCCCCTCTGACTTCTCCAAGACCAGCGGGGAGAAAGGCTCCACCAAACTCTCCCTGCCTTCACCCAGTGAGCTGCAGCTAAATCCAGTAGCCGTGCTCCCTCTACTGGTCTTACTGGTCCTCCTGCCAGGTCCTCCCTGCCTGGCAGTGGCACCCAGGGAGGGAAGGACAGATGGACAACGCAGTGTGGTGTTCAAGAGGGGGTTTGCATGGCCTTACGAAGGAAGAGGAGGCGTTTCTGGGCTGAGCTGGCAGCTAAGTTTTGGCAGCGAGGCTGGTACAACACTATCCAAAAGGCAGCTTATGGCCACAAATAATTTACAGAATATATATTGCATATAATCAATACAGCCACATAAATACGGCAATTCTAGCATTTTCTAAGACAACCTTGAGAATAATTTACTGGGAACCCCTTTGGTGTTTCTTGTTAAATGTCATAAAATATTACCTGTCTCTTACGGTAAAACTCACTACAAGCTTTCCTGGGATGTGTTCCCATTCCTCCCCAGAAGAATATGATAAACCTCTTTGGGACGTTACTTTGAAGCGTGCCCAGAAGCCCTTAAATCACAAGTTAAGCTCTGAGATTAGCCATAAAATAACTCACTGTACGTCCTCAGCACCACTTTCTGCCATGCCTTTGAGCGAAGAAACTCAATGGCGGTAGGACACGGGCGAGGTAGACTGACTCTCATGGATGGTCCTGGAGAGGCTGAGGGAGATGCAGTTCACCCAGCTGAGACATGGGAAGCTTGGCTAGCATATGCCAGCTTCCAGCACAAAATTAAGTGGATTTATCTGAAATGTCCACAGCAGTGGAAAGGGAGTGTGATGGTCTGGTTCAACCCAGCACATCTATCTCTGCCAGTTGCACCCAGGTCTGGTGAGAGGCAATCCCAGCTTGCACAGTGCTGTATGCCACTAACTGGACATGGTCACAGAAAACTCTGCCCTTTGCTCCTTCACCTCCACCCACCCAAGAAGCATATTGGGATGAGATGAACATTGAAATGAGAAGAAGGGAAATCAGGGGAAATCAAAAACTCCGATTTTCCTTGTGCAACAGTTGCTTTTGGAGTGTCCTGGAGGTGATGCCTTTACAGGCAGACCTGAGTATATATCCATGGTGTTGTAGTCAAGGCAGTTTGCCTTGATATCAAATGATGTTTCCACTCTGATGAAAAGGAGCAACGTTTGCTGGGACGCACTGTCTGTGTAACCAGGTTGTGACTTGGCAAAGCCCCTGTTTTACCTGCAGCACTAGGGTCACTGTTGTACTGAGCTGTGGCCTGCAAAAGGGGATGATGTGACATCAGAAGGTAGGTTTTAGCACTGTCATTTTAGGGGCAGATGTGCCCATCTGAGTTGTTATAACACAAGTATGCAGAAGATCCACTCAGAAATGGTAGGAGAGATCCAGGCAGACCTCATCATCTCATTTTCTGCCCAGCCCTGACTTCTGACCTACATTAATCTCCTTCCGCACCGATCTTTCAGTCTGCACTCCAAGACCTTGAAAATTTTGGGTGTGTTTTACTGGGGATGTGTGTTTTTTTTTCTCCCGGACAAACTGAAGAAAGAAACTTCATATTTTACTGTTGAAATGCAAGGCTGGGTTTCAAAAGAGCTGGCTCTTATTTCTGGTTGAGCAGCAAAACTGATGGGGGACCTTGGGGATATCATCTCTGGTCCTCTCTTTGCTCTAGCTCTCCCTAATCCTTATCGCAGGCCCTACTACGTGCAGGACAGACTCTCAACCTGGGCTCTTGTTTTTAATTTGGCCTGATGAGTCCTTTAGTTGTTTGGGCTCCCCACTTCATTTTACCTGGACTGCAGCACCCAGCTTCTGTCTCCAGGCTGTCTCTAACCATGAGGCACACCTGTCTGCATCCCATCTGAGTTCCCTCAACAGGCAATGTTTCATTAAAGGAATTATCTTACAAATTCCCGTAGCTTGGTCTACCCTAGAAACTCACTCCCTTGCATGGCCCATGAACTCTTTTGCTGCATTGCTCAGATTTGTACCGACTTGTGATGGCTCTGAGGCAGGACTTCATGCTGGTCCATGCGTTCAGGCCATGCCAAGGGGATACCAGATAAAGAGTAAGGGCAAAGGCCTGCCACATGCATTAAAGGACATCTGGAAATGTCACACAAGTCGCTCTCAGGGGAACAGCAACTCTGTGAGACTGCCCAGTGCACACCCAGCTTTACCTATCCAGCCTCTTCCCCAGCAGAAGGGGAGGCTGACCTTGCAAGGCAGCAGCAGCGTCACACAGCAGCGTCACAATATAGACGTGGAAAATAGGAAAGCGGAGATTTCCCTAACTGCTGAAATGCAGCTAGGTTAAATGCATGTGTAAAAGGCAGATGATCAAAGGATGGGGTTGTGAAAACGGTGGTCTACATTTTTTCTGGGTCTTGCAGTAATCTGGGAGCTGGGAAGGCAATCCTTCAACTTGGTCCTCCAAGCACCCCATGCCACGACTCTTGGCCACAGACCTGCCTCCAAACAGCAAAGTTGGTCCATAAATCTCCTAAGAGCCAATGGGATTGGTGGCACTTACCGTGATGGGGAAATAGTCCCTCATGTACCTCCAGATGACGCTGTTCCGGAGGGCGTGGTTCCGCCTCCCGCCCTTGCTGGGTTTTTCCCTGTCTATGATCCACCATACAGTGTAGAGGGCACTGACCAGCCAAAAACGCGTGAAGAAGAGGGCGATGTAGGCAATTGTGCAGCACTGTGCTGAGAGAAAAGCCAGACAGTGAGTTGGCAGTTGGGTCAGGTGGGCGTTGGGAAAGGAATGATTCACCTGAAGGGACTTGGTCTGTTTGGACCTGGGATGGAGCCCAAGCCTTCACTGGGCTTTCTGCTGAATTATTTTATAAGTGTGAAGGCACCTTTGATGCAAAGCGGTTGTTCCTTTCCTATCTGCCTCAGGAACCTGGAGAGCAACCAAGCACCATCCCTGCGGCAACCACCTATTTCTCCAAAGGCCACAATGTCCCCCTCTTCCCACAAGACTGATGGACCTCACTGCATCCAGAGGGTCCTCATGGATCAGATCTCTACCCCTTTGCTGTCTGGCTTTTCTCTGGAGTCAGTTTGACCTCTGCAAAGAAAATGCCTGTGTTTTACCCCAAAACTCCTGTTAACACCCCCTGATGACACCTGGCACTTTGCAACAGCAGCAAAGCGGGGCACTATGCCCTGTCTGTACAGCCCCCAATAGCTTTGTCCTGAGCTATCGATTCCCCATTTTAATTGTGTTTTGGATTTTTAATTTTTTATCTTCCCATGTATAAGATCTTACTCTTCATTGAGATTTTTCTTATTGATTTTGGACCACTTCTCAGGTTCACTCTCAACTCTAATCTTGGCCTCTAGAGGATTTTCAGTCCTTTCAACTCATTGTCATCACAGATTTTATAAGAATGCTGTTTCATTCCCCAAGACATAAATGACTTGGGACTTTCCCAAGTCATTAAAGACTTTTCAGAGCTGCTTCCAGTCAAATGCTCAGCTTTGCCCTCTACCTCCCACCTCCCTCATGCCCTGTGTTTTGGCATGGAACAAGAGAAGAAAAGTCTGTGTGCAAACAAGCATCACTTTGTACATCAAATCCCACCCAAGCCCAATGCTGCCACCTGGTAAAGCAGATTCCCTAAAGAGTGCCTGGGAAGAGCTGTGTCCTCTCCATCTGTCCCCCTGGAAGCCTTGATGTTGTCTGGGAAGGTGGAGACTGAGCTAAAATAACCCCCATTCTTCCAAGCCCTTTGCCTTCCCCAGCTCATGAGTTACATCATATGTGGTGGGTTATATATTTTGCTCTTCTCTGGGACTTCATCACAAATCTGGCACCCAGGGCTGAAGGACGTGAGGATGGAGGTGCCATGTTCAGCTTCAGCTTCAGCTTCAGCTTCAGCTGTGAGATAGATGCATCCATGCCCTCATTCTCTGAGACCTAGATTTTCATCTTTGGGAGTCAGCTGGCACCTGCCCTCTCCATCTCATCTCAGCTAAGGCCTATCAGAGAAGAGGTATACAATGCTCTCATTTAAGACCTCCTTGTACCTCCTGTTTGCTTTTATTTAAGGATAAATAAGTAGGTCTGATCTGTAGTCTTTTTTTTTTGTGATAAGTCACCCTGATCCCAGAGATTCGCATGTAAAAACAAATCACTGCCCCTTTTTAAAACCCTGGCATGATGGTACTGATAATTCCTAAGGGGCGGGGCGGGGGGGTACAATAATCTAGCAGGATCTTAAATCTCTTAAAGCTGAAATGGGATCTTATGTCCTCATATAGGTAGGGACTCTGTGGCAGGCGCCTGGGTAGGCACTAATACAGTGCATGGGGAAACACTGGAGTTCTCTGCAGAGCAACAGGTCTAACCTGCAATGCATCCTCCAGCTCAGAATGAACCACTGCTCATACCTGGCGCCACTCCTTTCAAATGCCACAGACACAGTCTTTATAACTCTTGAGGAAAATAGCATACAGCATGAAACAAAGCTCCGGGGTCCACATGACACATAAACACTGCTTGAGGAACAAAGCAGAGGTTGCAGTTTTACTGTGTCGGGGAGCCAGGTCATCAGGTCTGCTGCAAAACTGTGCAATGCCTAGTTCTCTTTTTATCATACCATGCAAAGCTCAAAGTACATTCTGCAAAATGAAGGAGTTGTTCTGGTCCAAATCCATGCACTTATCATCCAAGTGAGGTTTTATCTTGCAATTATATAATTATTAATTTCTCCCTCGACTCATTTGCAATTCAACTTTTTTTTTTTTTTTTTTTACGGGGCCGAATTTGCACACAGTGACCTTCACTTAATCTTAAGATTTTTTTTTTTTTTTTTTTTTTTTGTGCTTGTAAAATATTACAGTGTCCTGGCTGCTGTGGGAAAGGAGCCCATTCCTGTCCCAGAATGGACCCTCAGTCTGAAAGTTGCAGTGGATGGGACCAAAGAGACAGGAAAGTTCCAGAAAATGTACAGTTAAATCCTATTGTCCGCATCCAAACCAATCCCAGCCTTATGCGGACGTGATTATTTATGGGTGCATTTTGGCGAGAAGGGGGCACTCTGGGGTGCGAGGGGGAGTCACCATAGCTGCTTGGATCAAGGGAGATTGCTGTCCCCCTTCCAACTTTCTTGCAGATGTCTGTGTGTCAAGTCCCCAAACTCTTCAATAGAAACATAGCAGAGGCAGTGCAATCCCATCAGTAAAACACCAAGACTTTATGGACCACCAGTGGCAAGATATTTGCCACAGAGCTGTATTGCTGCTTCCTGAAAGCCATGTCAGGTCCTCAGCCTGGGTCCATCACCAGCCCCACTGCCCAGGACTTCATGCCCTTCAGCCTGGCTCCAGAGTCCCTCCACCGGCACCGACCCAGACTCTTTTAGGTTACACAGGTGACTCCTCACATCTCAGAGTCTCCTTGTTCTCTAAGCCACTGAAAAATAACATCCTACCCAAGAAAGGGCCAAATCCTGCCTCCGTTTGAGCTAAGGGCTAGAGGGAAGGACTGTGCACCAGGAGCCAAGATCTATTTCTATTCCTACAAATCCCAAGTCTTTCCTGAATCCATGCTGGAGGGGAACACACACTCCTGTTCCTCCACGGCTCATCTCTCAGAGGCAGAGCAGCAAGGACAACCTAAAACCACCTCCTTGCCTCTTCTGCTTTTTTTCTGCAGGACAGGGCAGAAGGGATGGGTGGCAAACAGGAATATTTTCTTGTGAGGCTGTTTCCCCATAATCATTGTTTTCTTCCCTTGAGGGGAATCCCAAGAGGAAAATGAGGAATGATGAGGGTTTCTTGCCTGTCCCTCCCTGGACTGGGGACCACTTCAGAGCTGCCCAGATAAGACCCATATTTCCCTCAGTATCTGCTTTCCTACAAACAACTGTCATTTTCTGGGCTACCTGCCAGGCAAACACTTTAAAGAATATCACAAACATGGCATTAGGCTCTTGGCCAGGGAACCTCAGCAGATATCCCCCTCCTGGGGCCAAACTCCAGCCTACGTACAACCCACTGTGTCCACAAAGCAACCCACAAAGGGCTGTCGGGTCTTGGAAATGCCGCTGGAAGAGATGGCAGTCTGCGTCGTGATGGGGATGGGGGGGAAACCTACAAGTCCCCAGTTCATTAGAAACACATCTTTGAACCCCATCAACTGCCAGGGCTCTGCAGAGCCAGACAAGCTCTCCAGCTTAGAATCAGAGAATGGTTTGGGTTGAAAGGGAACTTAAAGACCATCTAATTCCAACCCCCAGCTTGGTCAAGTTCTCCATGGGAGCAAGCTCTCTGGTGAGGATGGGGACTGCAGGCGCATCAGGCACACAAGTGGCAACGAGATGTGATTATAACACGGCTCTGCCTCGCTGCCTTTACAGTATTCTTTAAGTGAAAGAGGGGAGAATTACCTTTAGTATTCAGCCATATCATCACTACATTATTTACCTTCCACCTTTCTGCCCCCATAACTCCCTTGATTCCCAGCCTCAGGCTGCAGTCTCTCAAGCCATGGTTGTACACTCAGGAGGAACAGGCAGGTTTGGAGGTGCGGCTGCAAACACACAGATCCTCATCTCCTCCCTCTGCAGGTGTGGACTCTTGTGAGGTAGCCCAACTGCACATGGTAATTGCTATAAAATGGCTTAAGCCCTTACGCAGAGCTCCTTCAAGGCAGATATCACCATGGGCTGCAAAAGGAGGTCTAAAGGCATCATGCATGTCTTTGCAATCTCATCAGTTCAGTTATCTGGAAATGGCCAGGGAATCCTAGGCTGGGCTGAGATTAGCTGCTGCACTGTCTACTCTGCCATGGAAAGTGAAGAGAGACCCGTTCAGACTAAAACCGAAGTGCCCCTGACAAGAAGGAAAGCTCCATACAGACCCTAAATCTTACACTTTCTCTTTAGGCCAGATGCCGGGAGGTTCATCTGTGGTTGTCCACAGTGAGGTGTGACTCTGGGTGAAGCAGTCGTAGGATGCTCCTGGACTGCAGGGCCACGAAGGTCTGCACCCAGCCTGTTGACCAGGGGTGTTCCTGAAGCAGCTTTTCATGACCCAGAACCCAGCACCTCACGTCTCCAGGGCCGTACGGGAGTCAGCAAAGAGAAGACGCATCCATGTGGATGTGATGGCTTTCTTGGATCCCCTCACAGGCCAAGTGGTTTCCTGGGCCAAGCTCCCTCAAAGAAGCTCAGAGCAAAAATGAAATGTTTGGTGGTGGGTATCTTGTGTTAAGTAGTTATGTTGTGAGCTGCAAGTCCCTCCGTGGATGAAAACATGGGCATATCACAGACAACACACACATATATGCTGTGGGCTCCAAGTGAGCCATAGGCTACAAAGCACAAGGGGGACTCTTCTGGCCAAGTCCAAACAGGCACCATGTCCCATCAAAGTGCTGCTGGGCCCAACTTTGCTGCTAACCCAACATTTGCTCATTTAGCCTGGAACAGGTTAAACACCAGCCTGTGGAAAGAGATTTTTGGCATTGCAGCAGCCCCAGAGTGAGTCAGATTCATATTGCAGTTGTCAGGAGGGTTTGCAAGATGCACGTTGCTGAGGTCGCCAATGCCATCCTAAAGTCCCTGACAGTGACAGCAACAGCCTACACAGCTGCTGTACCCCTTGGCACAGCCAAGCCAGGCTGTCCTAGGCTGTGGACTACGCTCAGCTGTCAAGGGGGCCTGACTCACGCTGGTACCACATGCCCTTTGAGCCAAACCTGCTGATTGAGAGTTCAAAGGCTGGGTGTTGTACGCTGGATCTGCAGAGGCGGCGTGCACAGGTCTTCTTTGCATGGGTTCAGCCCTACTCTAATGCTTCTGTGTGGTGTGTCTGGATGGATGCCCATGCCCAAGTCCACAGAGACTGGATATGAGAGAGGAAGCAGGAAGCGGTGCAGCAGGTTTGGGCACCAGCCTCCTGATTTCAGTGCCCTGCAGAAGCCTGGCTCCGCTTTAGGAGGGAGGACTGGTCAGTACTGGGATCCTGCAGTGGGAAGGCAATGGGGTCCCCGCTCCATGCCCTGCATCCCATCCTTGCACTGCGCATTCTCCTTCCAGCAGCTGTCAGCATCTGAAGCAAACGGCACCTTTTGTCTTGGTGCCCTTGCCAGGAGCATCCTCAAGAAAACCCACAGTGCAGGCAATGCCTGCCTGTTGCAAGAGATGCTGCAGCAGAGCTCCCTGCCAGCACTGGGGTCGAGCTGCCGCACTCATCCAGCACCCCGCAGAGAATGAATGAGCCCCTCGCCTGGCACTTGACTTCTCCGGGGATGCATTTGCACAACCATAGCAACAGCTGCCTGCAACCAGTGCTGCCGAGCTGCCGCTGCTGGGATCTCCAGCCAAAGGGCTGTGCAAATGTCTGGCAGGGGCTGACTGTGCGTTTTCCGGAGCCCTTTTCTGGCAGCAGAAGCACAAGGCTGTCTCAGAAAGAAAGGAACAGTTGGCAGCCAAATCCTGCCCACGGAAGGTCTGATTGCTGTGCATGAGGGTTATAACTGAGTGTGGCACAGGGTGTTTGGCAGCTCATGGGATGAAATTAAGGATATCCCTTAGCATCCAGCTTTTGCAGCTGTTAAACTGGGAGCTTTTGGGTGGAAAGCTCCAGGCTTAAAGAAACTTTGTAAAATGAATCAAACCAGCTGGAATTGCTCCACAAGATTTGGCCATCACATTTCTAATGCCTTCCTTATAGCATCTCTTAACTGCTTTTGGTTTGAGATTGTATCACAAAAAAAACCCAAAACCAAAGTAAAACTGTTCAAGGGAAAGACATTAATCTCTGGAAGGCCCGCCATGGACGAGGTGTGGGTTTGGTTCTCATCCTCATTCCGAGCAAGCTGCATTTCCCTGCAGGAGGCAGAGCCTGCCTTTTGAGCAGCTCCACATTACCGTCCAACTGCAGAGGATTTGTCCTTCCTGCCCCTTTTCTGGCTTTCTGCTGGCTCCAGCAGTCATTTTCATCACTGAAAAGTCAAGTGCCAGCTTGAACACGATAACAAGAAGGGACAAAACTACAGTGCAAGTTGTTTTGCTGGAAAACACCATTTCCCAGCTCTGTAAGCCCCAGCTGCATCCATGCTGGGAGTGGGGATGTGTTGTTGTATCCCTTGTTAACATTGCGGCCACAACTCTGCTCTGTCCCATCTCATCCAGGCACCGTGGAAGGAAATCTGGGTGCAGGGGCAGAGAGGGAGATACAGAGCACCCCAGAATGTCCCAGTCTGGCCAACTGGGTCCAAGGCTGCATGGCTTTTGCCAGATCTCCCCTCCTCTGAGCTGTTAACAACACCCGTGTCTCCTCCTGCAAGGTGGTTTCCAGTGCACAGGGAAAGGTTGATCACAGCTGGGATCTATTCCACACTAGAGGAGCCCCAGGGTTTATAATGCAAGAACAGGATGGCACCAAGTGCCCTGCGCTCTGCCATACCATAACAGTGCTTTGTGGCAGCTCAGCTGGCTGTACCACCACTTCCACACCAGGATTTCCCCTCCATCTGGAGAGGGATGTCCTCTGGCTTGTCCCAGAGCCACTCAAAGGACCACACTGGTTACACCTCTCCGCAGCAACTCGGCAGAGCCCATTTGCTGACCCAGCGGGTGAACAGCATTGCCCAGTCATCTCCATGTTGCTGATTCTCTTCTCTTCCAGTAAAGGGGAGCCTCACCCATCCTGGCTACCAGCAATGGTCTCTGGCCTCTGGCATTGCCCAAACTGTGCCAACATGTAGTTTGGAAGAGCGTTACTTAGCATGGGCCAAACCTATGCCAAGAAGCATGCAAACAGCTACACTGTCTGGACCAATATGGCCCAGTGCTCCAGTCCACCCGACACTGGTGCAGAGGTGGCCGTTCAGCCGCAGGTCTGTAGCAGAGTTTGGATGGAACCATCTCAGAAACCTAATGCGGGTCTGAAGCATAGCCTATGCTTTTTTTGCAGGTATTCTTTTGGACATGCTTGTGTGCCAGGACCCATATACACACAAAGATCTGCTGCCTCTGTGTGTTGAGATTAGCCAACAACCATCCTGCCACAATAAAGCTTCTGCTTTAGATCCAGATCCAATCTGAGATTAAGAATTGACACAACAATGGGAAACTCTAGGAGTCACCTTCCAGCTTGGCTCCTGATGGGCTGTAAATCACCCCAGACTATTTGCACTCTGATAACCTGCCTCTGGGTCTCCCATCTCCTTATTGCCCAGTGCATCCTATCCAAAACTGCATGTCTCTCATTTCCATCAGCACCCGATGCCCTCCACACAGCAGCGAGTTTGTCTGGGTCCCAGTTTGCTAACATGTCTCGTCCCCAACCTGCTTGGGTTTTCCTGGAAAAATGCCCTTTTGGGGTGTGCAGGGGCATCTGTATAAAGGGAAGTGTCTGTTCCCAGGGTTGCAAAGCAGAGTCCCTCACGCTCTTCCCATCCTACCATCCCTCAGGCATGGGAATGCCATTCCTCATGACTAATGCTGAGCAGGGCAGCCCAGCAGGGCAGCACCTTAGGCCAGGAAAACACTAAACCTAAAAAGCAGGAGAAGCTGAAACTCCTCACAGGTTTAGCTGCTGTGTAAGACCCGTAGATGTTCCCACGCACAGGCACACGGCCATGCGCTTCCCTAGCGCCGCTGTGCTCAGATCAGGTGGCAAGACGAAACTAAAAACAAAAAAAAAAAGGAAAAAAAAAGAACTGCTTTAGTGAGACAGAGCCTCCTACACTGCTCTTCATGCAGCGAGACAGAGACGTGCGAGTGCAATGTCTGCTGCTAATCAGTTGTCCTAACATGGCCTGGGATTCACTGCAGGCTTCCAGAAGTTGCCTTTAATGCCATTTCCCCTTGGTCCCAGACCTTCCATCCCAGGTCTTCCTTGGGGTCAGGGAGAGAAGGGGTTGGGGCAAAAGCTGCTTTGGCTTCTCAGAGAAGGAACAGGAGATGTCTCTTACCTAGACCTAGGAAGCTGAAGACCCATTGAACCACCGATGCTGTCTGAAGCCTTCTCTGCAGTGGCACGGAAAGGGGAGCAAACTCAACCATCCTCTTGGGCTTTGCATGCACGTCTTGAAAGGAGAAGGAAACTCCACAAGTGGCAAATACAAAGTGCAAAGTCACCCGTCAATATTTACCCAGCCTTACAGTATAGGGGATTGTGCAATGTACAGTGGCGGTGGTGGCTGCCCGCAGCCACCCTCCCGTATGGGGAGGAGAGGGACGCTGCTGGGAGGTGTCATCGACTTTACGCCAATGTGACTCACCACGTGGTTAGATGGCGAGGATTTCATGCTTTTACCACTCAAATCTGGGAAGTAAACTCCCTTCATGTCCCCATCCTGCCTTCAAGTGCCTGTCTCTTTCAAATTTTGCAATATTTGGATGTTCGCAGAGAGGATGAGGCATCTGTGTGTGTGAGCCAGGCTTTATTTTCCCCGTTCCCTACAAAACACCCTGTGCACAGCAGAAAGGGGCAAGCAGAAGGGACAAGCATGGGCAGGTCACTTGTATATGAAAGTGATATGGTGTGGATGGGATTCAGTCTCAGCCAAGGAGGTGGGCAAACAACGCAAGGGTGTTTCACTGCTGAGCACGGGCATACATGAGCAACCTCAGGCCTCTGCCAGGACATGGGTGGATGGATGGATGGATTGGGCAGACAGGCGTCCATGTGCATCCCTGCACACGCTTATGTGGGTGTATGAGAAAGGAAATACTGCCTCCCTTTTGCATTTCTACCTCCAGGCAGGTGCATGGTCTGAATCTCTGCCTAGTCACATGCAAAGAGCTGCAATTTACTGGAAATTTGGGGAAAAAAAATCCTCAGGGAACTGACAAGCTGCTCAGGTAAACAAAGAAATCATCTTGTGAGAAGCCTGAGAAAATCGAGGGTCTCATTGTAACCAGGATACAGAATAATACCGCTAACAGACTGAATTAAACAATAAGCCGATCCACTGCTAAAGCACCGGCGTGCATACAAAGGCGTCGCTTGCTTGTCTAAGGGGCATTTCAAATTCCCAAGCTCACCACGGCCAAGAATTGCGGAACAAAATGAAAAACAACCCTGTGGCAAGAGCAAACCAGAGGTGTTAGCTGAAAAATAATCCCTCCTCTTTGTCAGGCCCTAGGAAGATGCTGGGAATTTACATCTGTTAGACTCCATTTTCCAGAGTGGCTAGAAACAACCCAGCCCTGGTGAAACCCCAAGGGCTCTTTTCCTAAAGACACCAGTTGCTTTAATTGAGCTGAAACTCGCTCAGATCTCCCTTGCATCTTTCCCCATCCTTTGTCTTCTGCTGCAAATGTCAGGGACCCGGTCTGCTTTGAGAAAGCAAAGGAGGCTTTTAACTCTGTCGGCTCTGTTGCCTGGAGACAAGGATGTTTCCTGGTGAGAAACCACCAGCAGTTTCCAAAAGGCTGTGTGGAGGTCTGCAGGTCCAGGGCCCCCGGTCTTCCTGGGCTGTGCAACCCCTGACATGGTTGGGGACCAAGGAGGGGAAAGTCCTTGCAGGGAAATCCCTGGTGCACAGATGGTGTTTTGGGGAGGTGGTTTCCACCCTGCAGCCTTGTCCTTGCCATGACAGTGTTACCTCAAATGTATATATATATTCTTCTTGGATGAAATGGAACGGCGCAGGAGTTAGTAGTAATTAAGAAAGGATCACAGTTAGGAGTGGAAACTAACACCTGAGAATTTTACAAGGTAGTAAATAATGCTTAGGCCAGACTAGAGGCTATTAGCAATGAATGCCCCATTTACAAGAACCTCCTAAGGGAATACAACTCAGTAGAAATCCAAGGACTGACAGTGGAAACATCCTGCTACAAAGAAGGGTGTGAAGATAAGGGAAGGCCACAAATCAGTCAGCAGTGATAAAAGGGAACATCTTGGCCCAGAAGGCGCTGAAGCACTGAAACTGGGGAAAGGTAATTCCGGCAGGGGGAGATTGCGACCACTAACTCAGCTGAGGGACGAAAGGACTGTCCCCCCACTCTTCTTGAGCATGCGTGGTGAATTAAAATCACACTGTAGCTTTAAACTTAAGCAAAGAAGATACAGACCAATGGGAGAAGAGGATACTTAGTCAGGTCAATGATTATGTATTAGATAGGCACAGTGCGTTAGCTGTCATGTATAAATGTCAAAAATGAACTCCAGTGGGTATGCACTCTAGGAGGAATTATCCCCCGTGCATCCGGCACCGAAATAAGGAATGCCTGCTTCTTAATACTACATTGGTGCTAAGGAGTTTTATTCCCTGTTGCGGTGACAACAGCAAGCTCTTTCCATTTTTGCTGGTGCAAAAGGTCACACCTGAGCCCTGAGCCTTGGGGACACCCAGACACGTGGGAAGTGTTTCCTGCTCCCAGAAGTTTCAAGCTAAGCCCTGGAGCAGTTGTATCACTGGTTCTCCAAGCAGTTGCATTGCGAAGAGGCCCAGCTCTTTGCTTGTGGCTTATTATGACAAGGAAAGCCCCATGTTCCTGATTTATTATGAATGAGTTGGCTCCTTGGAAGATCTCACCAAGGCTCAGCTGGGTAATAAGTATTTATGTCCTGCTCTGGTGTGGATATGTCATTTGCTTTTTGTCTTTCTACTTCCTTAAATCAGGCGAGAAAAATACCTAGGAGGGCTTTGAAATCTTCTGCTTAAATTAGAGAGAAATCTGAGATTTCCAGACAGTCAGGAGGAGCCGAGAGAGATGCATCTCCTTGCTGTATGTAGATAAAATAAATTCTGTGGCTTGTTTTAGGGAATAGCAGAGCTGTGTCTCTGAAGTACTAAACTAGATAAGCAGCAGGTGACATGCCCAAACACTGAGGCCTGATCTCTACAGCCTACGTCCTGATACCCAGGTCAGCCTTATGCATGTGGCGGTCTTGGTTACCAACAGATGGTTGAATCGAGAGGTAAAACCGAGTGCTGTCAGATATCCTGAAGCCATTCAGTCTCTACAGACCCCATCCAACCCCCAGCTGCTCCTTCCACACCCCTGGAAAGCATTCAAGGCCCCTATATCCCCCTCAGCCTCCTCTGATACTTTGGAAATGATGAAGAAAGCAACCATGGTCAACATATTTATTGTCCTTGAGAACTTTGTGGACCTTCCAGGCTTGGGACAGGGCTTGTTTTCACCCACACCTTACTAATGCCCACAGTATGGCCAGGGCAGTGACTTCCCCCCCTTTCTAGGCACTGGATCCAGTCTGGGCTCCTCAGTATCAGGCAGAACATGAGAGATGGGAGTGAGCCCAGTGGGGCCACCAAGCTGGTCGGGTCTGGAGCTTGGGCTGTGCAAGGAGAGGCTGAGAGCTGGGTGTCTGCAGTGGGAGTGATGGCAAAGAGGGTTTATACAGCTGTCTGCAGCTCCTGGCTGGGATGGTGGAGAGAATCAGAGATGGGCTCTCCTTGGAGGGGCCCAGTGATGAGACGAGAGATGACAGCCCAAGCTAGGACAAAAGAAATTCTTATAACATACAAGGAAGTATGTTTTAGCCTGTGAGGGTGGTCAAACCCTGGAACAGGAGCCTGAAGGCAAGGGGGACTCTCCATCCTTGGAGACAGTCAACCTCACCTGGACATGACTGTGAGCAATGCGACAATCTTGTTGGTCTTGCTTTGACCAGGGGGTTGGAGCAGAGACCCCAGAGACCCTTTCCATCCAAATTCACTCTGTGACTTCACCTGGCTTTCAGCATCCAAATGTTGGATGCTGAAGTCCAAGCTACACAGCCCAGGATCCCTGCAGAGTCACAGCAGTGAACACAAACCTTCACAGTGACTTTATCTAGCTTATTTCAGCTGTTTTACTCAGAAAGAGGCAAATTGCTCTCTGCAAGTGTTGGGGTCTCTCCAAGGAAGACTTTAACCTAGAAGGAGGAGTTGAGGAGCAGGAATCTGAAAGGCCTATTTTGGTCCAGCTTAGCACCTCAGACTACACACAAGCCTTAGACAGACACTCACTTTTTTTGCAGAAAGGTCTCACCCTGCTCTTTGCCAGTCACATCGTCCTGCTCTCCTCCTTTCCTCTTGCTCTCTCTTCTTGCCACTGTCTACATTCTGGCAGGGGAACTGCAGATGTGGATGATTGTCAAAAAAGGTGTATCCGTCAGCTGTGGCACTATTTTACAGGTAGGTCCTGGTCTCCCTGTGGTCAACCCCGTCCTTACTAAGGGGTCTTGCTACTGTTGGAACAGCCTTTACAACTCTTAAAAGTCATGGGATCATCTTTGAGGGCTGGAAGGAACTATAACCAAACCCAAAAAACAACCTTGTGATGGAGCTAGGCTGGTATAAAACCCATCAGGTCAAGACAGGAAGAAGGACTTTAGCTTCAGAGTGACTTCACATGGGTCTGGGCTGGAAATGGAGAGGTGAAGAGTCATCTTGCTGTATCTGTGGGGGGCCACCACACCTTGCATTGTCCTTCTAGAAAGGAGCCATGCTATGGGTATATCCTTACATCACGTCTGTCCTTGTAGTATCACAATCCCCATCTTCCCTGCTTTGGGGAAAGTGATTAGATGGGATGGGATGGGAAGGAGTTCTACTGGGAAATGAGAAGATACAGATTTATTCCCTGGATTTCTGTGTAACTTTCAGCAAGTCATTCAGCCTCTCCTTGTCTGGACATGGGTGATGATTTGCTATTCAAGAGAAATTATAATGGTGGAAAAAACTTCACTGGCCCTTAGATCAACCTCTCCATAGAAGGACCTACCCACCAAAAGGCTCATCGAATTTCTCCTGCAGCTGCATGTTTCTCTGGTCACTTTTACCTTTTCCTTCTCTCGTCCTCTTTGCTGACTTGGGTTTCACTTGTGGGAAGGCCAGGGTGAATGCTCTCCTTGGGAGCGTCAGAGAGAGATCATCACTAAGCTCTGGCTGCAGTCATAGCAGGGACCTCTGGGACCACCCAGCACTGATCACTAGTAATCCCCACAAGTCCCACGTTGGCACCTCCTGGGAAATTTTGCTGCTGTTTAATTTACCTTTATTGCCTAATTCTCACCTCCATGGCTTCTAAACCTAATTTTCTCCATTTTTTGTAAGTTCCTCACCATTTCTCCTTATTTCCTAACGTACTCAGGCACTCGCACACATGTGGCCCATGATATACCTCCAACTACATTCTCCTTGGCTTTTTTCTTCTCAGGTATTTATAGTCATTTATGCAGTCTCCTGTGGCTTGCATTTAGTCTGGGAACATTAAGTTCCTTTAATCCCTTGATAGGTCGTCCTTTGTAATCCCTTTATCAGCTGCCCTTGCGACTCAGTTGATCAATGTCCAACTCTGAGTATGAGGAAGAACCCATAAAGCCCTGACTCACCAAGCTGTAGGCTTTGCAAGTCAGCATGGTGGGGCGTGCCCACGAGATTTCCCGAGTGGAGGAGGTTGCACATGGAGACCTGGCCATGCTCCAGGATCAGGGCTCAGAAAGCCTAACATGGAGGACCTGAAGAGACGCATGCAAGGGGCAATGCAGTGGCGAGTAGGGGAAGCCAGGGCACTGCGTAGCTGTCCTGCTTTGCCCTGCCAGGAGAAGCTGGTCATGGCTCCTTGTTGAGTGCCTCGTTGAAGCCCCACCACACATAGACCCTATGGGACTTAGTGCCCCAGCGGATGAGCAAGAAGCTCTCTCCAGATCACGGCTCCTCTCTTCTAATCACAGCTAACTCTTTTTTTTTCTCTAAAGCCTCTCAGTCATTTATATGTACACTCCTAGGGCTTCCCACCTACCCAATTTCCCTTCCAATGGGCAGAATTATCAGAAGAAAACTGAAGGCATCTTTTTGGTAGTTGTCCAGTGGCTCCTCTGAGCCCCATTCCTCCCTGGCCCATCACTCCACCAGCAGTAAGTGTATCTCCCCTGTGAAGTCCTCCTTGCTGGGGATCTTCCCATCACACCAAACCTTTGCGATACAATTGCACCAAACTCGATCTTTGTCCCCAGCTCCGGGTAAGAGCATGGGTGTGAGAGAAGCCCACTTCTGCCTGCTGCTGTTTTTTTAATGCAAATTCTTTCAAAATACAGTCTTTCAGGTTTTACTCCCTCTCCTACCTGTACAAAATCCCTTCTTCTGAGATCTAGCTGGGTTACGCAGTGATTTTTGTTACAGAATTTCATGTCCTTTTGAGCACTTGAATTATCAGTTGAATTCTTCTTTTCATGCATTTGAATTACTCTCTTTATGCAGCACTCCGATATGGATTTTTCTTTGGCTCCCATCCCATTCAGCCTTGAAGCACCTTCCCCATGTATATGAATCATAAACAAAGTTGACAAGGAAGACAAGAACACCCCAGGCAGCTCCTCGTTCCCAGCCATTGTCTGCGATTATAAAATGATTTAAGATGTGAGAAACCACTAAATATCCCCTGTAAGTTGCCTCCTGCAGTGTTGTCATGTTCCCTTGTCCCTGGTGATGCATGTCGGAGACAGGAGCGATTCAGCCGAGCATCATTGGTGCAGAGACAGTGCCTGCAAAGCTGCGCGAGTGCCTGGGTCAACCCTGGCATGGCAGGGACACAGAGGCAGCAGTGCTGTTGAAGATAAATGTACGTAAATAGAACTTTCCTACATCTAACTGGGGTAGTGTGGGGTTGAACACACTTCACGGGGGGGGTCTCCAGGTGTGGTCCATGTCTATCTTTGGAGCTGGAGTCTCACCTGCCCTTCGCTCATGAAGCTGATGTCCAGGGTCCCTCTATAATGGAGGAGAAAGGATCCTAAGGAGATCTGGGGCTTATACCAGCCTCACCTTGTTAGGATTTTTTTTCATTTTCACTTCATTATGGCTCTTATCAGCGATCTCCTGTGAGCAATGGGATGAGCCACCATCCCCTTCCTCTGACACTTGAGGGGAGGTCAGTGATTAGCCAGGAGCCAGGTGCCTCTCTTTGAGATGGCTACCGCTGTATAGGGCTTGTTTTAAATAAAACCACCTTCCCCTCCTATAATGTCTTGCACTGAGCTTTGCCACACTGTTCCTACAATGCCATAATATTATTTCCTACAATAACTGATGGACACGTGTGTGTGGATGAGGGGGAATGTGTACAAACAGCACGTGATGAGATGTCAGCTTGTGGTCCCAGAAAACAAGCCAATCCCTCTTTGTCATCAGGTCCAGCAGAGAAACCCATAAATCTGGGCGAGCTCTTACAGCAGCATCATCCACTCGCATCATCTGGCCGGTGAGCATACTCTTCATGCCGTCAGGAAATGCAGGAGAGACTATCAAGGGCAGGAGAGACTATCAGACCTGCCCCAGGATGGGCTCCAGTAGCTTAAGTACGACTGCAAGGCATCCCAGCTTCAGGCGATGATGCCAGGAGAAGAAGGTTCACCAGGTCCCCGGTTAATCGGTTCCCAAAATATCCCTGTTATCATTGCATGGGGGATGCTTGGAGCTATTCCCTGCTTCCATGCCAGTGGATCCTAGCATGGATGGGACCAGGAACCGCTGCCTGGGGACTACCCAAAGTCAGCGCCGATTTTGGGTGCTGGAAAATATCAGGCTTGCTCTGGTTTGCACCCACCATGATGCCCTGAGCATCACACAAACTTCTGGGCAGGATGAATCACAGAATCCCAGAATGGCGGGGGTTGGAAGGGACCTCTGGAGATCACCCCGTCCAACCCCCCTGCTTGAGCAGGCATACCCAGAGCAGGGGGCACAGCACCGCGTCCAGGTGGGGTTTGAATGTCTCCAGGATAGGAGACTCCACAGCCTCTCTGGGCAGCCTGTAAAGAAGTCACAGTAAACAAGTCTCCCCTCATATTCAGGTGGAACTTCCCGTGTTCCAACTCGTGCCCGTTGCCCCTCGTCCTGTCGTTGGGCACCACTGAAAAGAGTCCGGCCCCATCCTCTTGACACCCGCCCTTCAGATATTTATAAGCACTGATGAGATCCCCCCTCAGTCTTCTCTTCTCCAGGCTGAACAAAGCCAGGTCTCTTGGCCTTTCCTCCTAAGGCAGATGCTCCAGTCAAGCAGCAAACCCCGCGACTGGCACAGCCCAACGCCGAGCGACACCATGGCCTTGGCCATCCCCAAGACCAGCGTCCCACCATGTGGCGTCGCGCTCAGCCGTGGCCTTTTCCCAGAAGAGGCTGGAGAAGGAGAAAGCTATTCCTGCTTTCTGCCACAGCAGCTGTAATTTAAACACAGAGGCATTTTTATTTATTTAACTCCCATCCTCTCTGAGAGAGGTTTGCAGCCAGCAAATCAATTCGGCTGATTAGAGCTAATGGATTTTACTTGACGTAAGCGATTATATTATTTCCATACCTGATTCCTGACAGTGGATGAGCGGCCATGCTTCAGGATTTATATATAACTATATATTTCACTGCAGGAAATGCTAAGCAATTTTTTTCATCCTGCAGCTTCAAACTCCATCCAGGTCTGCCTGGTATCTGCAGAGCAGCAAAGAGTCTCCTGACGCTGCAAAACCTCACAGAGCAGTTTTGCCCGTGTGTTTTCTTACGAAATAAAAAAGATGGGTAGTGCATGACCGAGCGTTTTCATGTGAAGCGAGCCCAGGCTTGCTGCAGATGAGGGAAACTCAGAGAGTGGGTTCAAACCCACTTTGTGCACGTGCAAATCCCCAGTCCCCAAACGGGTGCAAGCCCCGGCTGCAGAACTGGGACACCCCTTAGCTCCAAAACGGGAGCTGTTGCAATGGGTTCCTATGGGCTTGCACCCACCAGGAACACACTAATGTATTACCTCCCCGTTATACTAAGGGTAATTAATTGCCTCAAGAGCTTTTCGCACAACAAACCCCGAAACAGCAATGCGGATGCAATTCAAAGTGGTTTCTGCGGGGAAGCGCCCAAGCACGTGCAGGGCCCCTGTCGGCATCAGATCTTAGACCAAGGTGGATTTTACACCCCCAAAAGACGCGGTGGCAGCTTTGAGATAAATGAAATTACAGAGAGTATTTAAAACTAAGCACATCCTTGAGGTCCAACAGCCGGCAAGCTTGACTGCATTGCGATCTTTTGATTGCACGTCTTTCTCGCGGACTTTGGGTCACCATTGTAGGGTTACGCTTTTCCAGACTTCCTTGTTGCTGATCCCATATATATATATATATATATATATATTAATACCACAGTCCATCGGATGCAAAAAGCTGTTTGCCATCATCTGTGCGGAAAGCAGCGTGCATGGAAACACGGGGCTGGGGTCTGACAGCATCAGTTTTGGGACGACTCTCCCACCTTTGCTGCATGACCTGGATGAGGCAATCGTTTCACCTCCCGCACAAGGGAAGTGCAGTGCAGCAAGAGTCACCTGCCATTATAATACTGGTTTTAAGGGTAAAAATCAGCCTAAACAGAGATTAGCACATCTCTCATGGGTGGAAAGGAACATGCACCATACTTACAAAAGCAATACATGGTGCATTGAGACCCCAGAAAACCGTGGTTTGGTCCCAGCCTGGGAGATACTGAGCAGCTTCCTAAATCTTTAATTATAATCTCCTCTTTTAATTGCACTGGATGGAAAAGCAGGGACGATATAATCCTTGTGGACAAAACAATGCCTGTGTATAGACACCTCTAGCTGTAGTTTATTTAGTTTTTTTCCAAAGGCGGCTCTTTCATCCAGCCATTCCTACCAGCGAGGGCTCCAATCCCATCCGTAAAACGGGTTTCCACAAGTTACCTACAGGTAAGAATGAAATTAAGCAAATCAAGGCAAAGACAAGCAAAAAAAAAAAAAAAAAAATCCTCGGGGCTCAAGAGTGAACAAGGGGATGCAAAGCATTGGATTAAAGAAACAATACCAGCAGGAGCAATCCTGCTTTTCACTGCACTCCCAGCAGCTGCAGTCGCTGCCGGGTGGGAATTGTTTTTTTCTCGTTGTAATTCGGTATTTGAGTGCGCGGATTTTGGAGGCACCGGGAGCGCTGGGTTTATCAGAGTTATGTTCCCGGTGGAAAAGCTGGCAGTGCAGCCATGCTGATAAAGACCCGAGAGCTTCGAGCCCGGGATCTTTTTCACGTGGTTAGACCAGAAGGTGGATGTAAGCAGGCTGAAAATGGACCTTACTGGGTTCAGTAAAACAGAAAGAGAATAAAGAGAAAGGTGCAGGCAGAGAGGGAGGGGTGGAGGGATGGAGGGATGGAGGTCGGAGGGGAGAAGGTGGAGGCAACGTTGCAAAGGAGGGGGGGGAATGGAGCACCGGGTGGGATTTGGGGTGTGAATCCACCCTGGGAATGAGCATTAGGAGGCAGCCGTCGGCCGGCCTTGCAGCAAAAGTGGGTCGGGGGTTTGGTTTGGTTTTGCAGCTGCAAGCCTGCAAGGAAACATGCGAAACCCCAGCCAAAATAAAACCATAAACTGTGCATAAGTGCACGGCTGGGCGCGCGCGCGTGTGTTTGACTTTATCCGTAAAGACCTGCGTGTGCATTTGCGCACGTGTGCGTGCACGCCTGCGTGGGTGGGGGTGTATAGGCGTTTAGGTCTGCGGGCACACATGTGCTTGCACATCTGTATGTCTGTGTGTATGTACGCCTGTGCACATACATGTGTGTGCAAACGTCTGCATGCACGTGTGTACGGAGGTAGGCATAAATGTGCATGCAAGAATGTATGTGTGCACGTGCATGTACGCATATGCACGTGCAAGTATCTGTGCATATGTGTATGCATGTGTCTGCGTGTATGTGAGGGCACATAGGCATGTGTGTGCATGTGTGTGTGCACGTGCAAGGATGTGTTTGTGCGTGCACGTGTATGCCTGTGCATGCATTGGTATGTTGCACATGCGTATGTCTGCTGGTGTACACGTGAACACGTGCTACTGTGCCTGTGCATGCTCCTGTTTGCGTGTGTGAGTGCATGTGTGTGCAAACGTGTATGCACATGCGTGTCTGAGTGTCCGCCTGTGTGCGTGTGTGCGCGCACATGTGCGTGCAGGTGAATCTGCACGCACGGGTGTGCCGGTGTGCAGCTCTGGGTGCACGTGTGTGCATGTACACGTGTGTGCACGCACGTGTGCATGTGTATGCACTTGCATGCATACATTTGCGTGCCTATGTGCGCCCACATTCGTGCATATGGGTCACGAATCCTGTTTTAGGATCCTGTGACCAATTTGTCGCGGAAGAGTGGAATGCACCTCACCCAAAAGAGAGAAGCAGCGATGTGTTTTAGTGAGGTAGAAGAATAATTTGACAGGGTCCGATGACTTGGATGGAATTTAACAAAGTTTAACAGCGGTTTACCGAGGTTCGATAGGTGCGACGGCAAGGTTCACCTTATTAATCTCTGCACGGAAGAAACATACAAAGGAAAATTGAGTTAGGATCGAGTTGGAATGATTCACGCAGGGACTGGGGATGCAAAAGGGTAAGGAGGGCCCTCCCGTTGAGCCACGACGTTCAGAGTGGACCCCCTTGCGTTCTAAACTCCTGACGGAGCTTAGGTGCGGCTGGGTCCAGTCTTAGTCTCAGACTTGGACAACGGTTTATGTCTAATGGGGTTATCTATACAAAGTTTAGAGTAATTAATATTTCATAGCTGCATGGATCAGTAATGTGTCATTACTATTAATTCAGCATGCTATCAGTCATTTACCAACCATCTGCCGTTGGTAAAAGGTCTCTCTGCCTCGAGGAGCAACCTTGAGAGGCGTCCCAGCCCAAGGGGAGATCACGCCGCCTGGCAGGGAGAGCTCAAAGCAGGCACACGTAGGCCGTCTTAGTTGCAGGATAAAGTGGAGAGGCGTGCACGAGGCTCCTTGCACCCAGGACTTTCCTTGTCCCTTGCTAAATGAGTCTTGGAAAAGCCACCGGCCGTTGAGGTGTCAATCGCGGGAGCGGAGTTCCAAGCTCGTAGGCATCAGCGATCACGGTGCAGCTCGGCTCCTTTGCGCGTTCTCGGAGAACAGGCCGGAACCAGAGGAGTTCTTGGCACGGCCACAGCTCAGGCCTTTGCCTCCTTTGGAGCCTCCTTTGGTGCATGCGCATGTCTTGTGTGTGCATGTGTGCATACGTGTGGGAGCACACATGTGCCTGCGTATGTTCATGTGCACGTGTGCAGCATGCATTTGCTTGCATATGGACATCTGCGTGCGTGTGTGATTGCACAGGTGTGTGCAGGTGTGTGCATATGCATGTCCATATATGCACGTGCATGGGCTTGCGTATGCATGTGTGCATGTGCAGTGTGCGCATGTGCGTGTTGCAAGCGTGAGCGCCGCTCTGTGTGTGTATCCGTGTGTGCGGAGAGCCTTGTACAGTTGTGTGTGTTCATGTGTGTGCCTGTGTTCATATTTATGTCCATGCGCGTGTCTGCATGCATGCGTCTGTGTGCACATGTGTGCTTGCGTGTGTGTATCTGTGTGCACATGTGTGCACGTGGGTGCATTTTTATGACGGTCCGTGTGCATGCATTTGTGCATGTGTGGACAGGTGTGAGTGTACACGCATGTGTTTGCATGTGCACATATGTGTGTGCCTTTGTGCGTGTGCATACATATGTGTGCATATCTGTGCAGGCGTGTGTGCAAGTGTGAATGCGCATATGCATGCACACTTACATGAGTGCATAGAATCATGCATGTGTGAACATAAGTTTGTGCATGTGTGTTTGTGTACGTGCATGTGTCCATGTGCAAATGTGCGTGCATGCAGGTGTGGTGTGCGTACCTATGTGAGGGCACATGTGTGAGCATGTGCACATATATGTGTGCAGGTGTGTGCATGCGGATGTGTCTTGCACGTCTGTTTGCATTTGTGTGTATGCACGTGAGTGTGCAGGTGTGAGTGTGCAGATACGTATGCGAATGCACATGTGCACATATGTGCATGCATGTGTGCCTGTTCACATATGTCTTTGCATGTGTATTGAATAGATATGTGCAGGTATTTGTGTGACCATGCACACGTGTGTTTGTGTAGGTATGTGTGCATGCATGTGTATAGCCATGAGCAGGTGTGTGTGCATGTGTGAGTGTGGACATGAGTTTGCGTGTGCTGGCATGCATTTGTATGCATGTGTCTATGTCTGCATGCATGCATCTATGTCTGCATGCATGCATCTGTGTGTGCTTGTGTATGTGCACATGTGTGTGCATGCATGCACGTATCTGTGTGCCTGTCAGGACATGTATGTGATTATACATGTGTGTGCTTATCTGCATGTGTGCGCTTGTGTGTGACTATGCATGCATGTGAATAAATGCATAGACATGCCTCGCACGTGTGTGTGCATGTGTGTGTCTGTGCATGCGTGTGCATGTACACATGGGCGTGCCTTGCATGTGTGTGTGCAGGTGTGTGATCGCGCACGCACGTGAATACATGCACGGGTGTGCCTTGCACACGTGTGTGTGCCAGCGTGGGGCTGTGCATGCGTGTGCATGTACACACGGGCGTGCCTTGCACATGTGCGTGTGCCGGCATGGGGCTGTGCATGCGTGTGCATGTGCACACGGGCGTGCCTTGCACATGTGTATGTGCTGGCGTGGGGCTGTGCATGCGTGTGCATGTACACACGGGCGTGCCTTGCACGTGTGTGTGTGCATGTGTGTGTCTGTGCATGCGTGTGCATGTACACACGGGCGTGCCTTGCACATGTGTGTGCAGCTGTGTGATCGTGCACGCACGTGAATACATGCACGGGTGTGCCTTGCACACGTGTGTGTGCCAGCGTGGGGCTGTGCATGCGTGTGCATGTACACACGGGCGTGCCTTGCACACATGTGTGTGCCAGCGTGGGGCTGTGCATGCGTGTGCATGTACACACGGGCGTGCCTTGCACATGTGTGTGTGTCGGCATGGGGCTGTGCATGCGTGTGCATGTGCACACGGGCGTGCCTTGCACATGTGTGTGTGCAGGTGTGTGATCGTGCACGCACGTGAATACATGCACGGGCGTGCCTTGCACACGTGTGTGTGCCGGCGTGGGGCTGTGCATGCGTGTGCATGTACACACGGGCGTGCCTTGCACGTGCGCGTGCCCGCGCGCGCAGCCGCCTGTGCGCGTGCCGGTGTGCGCTCACACGTGCGTGCCCCCCTCCCACCCCCCCCCCCCCCCCGGCCGGCGCCAGACGAGCCCCGCCCCCTCCCCGAGGCCCCGCCCCCTCGCCGGGCGTGGCGGGGGCGTGTCCCCGCGCGGCTCCGCCCCCTGCGTGCGGGCGCGGGCGCGGGTGCGGGCGCGGGTGCGCTCGTTGCGCGGGGCCGCCATGGCGTGGCCCTGCATCACCCGCGCTTGCTGCATCGCCCGGTTCTGGAACCAGCTGGATAAGGCGGACATCGCCGTCCCTTTGGTTTTCACCAAATACTCGGAGGCCACCGAGCATCCCGCCGCCCCCGCGCCTCCCCCGCGCCCCGCCGCCCCCATCGACACCCAGCCCGGCGCCGAGGCGGGGGGGGACCCCGCTCCCGGCCCGGCCCGGCCCGGCCCGGCCCCCCACGCCTCCCCCCCGGCCGATTCCGTGATGCGACACGACTACAAGCCCTGGAAGGTGCAGCGCCCGGAGCCCAGTTGCAAACCCAAAAGCGAGTACCAGCCCTCGGATACGCCCTTCGAGAAGGAGACGCAGTACCAGAAGGATTTCCGCGCCTGGCCCATCCCCAAGCGGGGTGACCACCCCTGGATCCCCAAACCGGGACCTTCCCCCGTCCTCGCCCTCGATCGCGGTTCCCCGGAGAAACCAGCTCAGGAGAAGCGACGGAAGGTGCTCCCCGGTTCCGAGAAGAAGGAGGAAGACCCCGAGGTGGAGGATGAGCATCCCAAAGCGGTGCGAGCCGGGGATGGGAGAGAGAAGGCTCGGAAGAAGGCGGAGGAGGCGGGCGGGCAGCCCCCGGACGCGGGCAGGGGCCGGGCGGCCGCCGATGCTCTCAACAGGCAGATCAAGGAGGAGGTGGCGGCGGGGGTCAGCTCGTCCTACAGGTAAGACCCCCCCCCCCCCCCCCCAATCCCGACCCCCGACCCGCCGGCTCCTCGCCAGCCCTCCCCCGGTCCCCCCCTGCCCATCCCCGGTACCCCCTGCCCTCCCCCGGTCCCCCCCTGCCCATCCCCGGTCCCCCCCTGCCCTCCCCCGGTCCCCCCCTGCCCATCCCCGGTCCCCCCCTGCCCATCCCCGGTACCCCCTGCCCTCCCCCGGTCCCCCCCTGCCCATCCCCGGTCCCCCCCTGCCCATCCCCGGTACCCCCTGCCCTCCCCCGGTCCCCCCCTGCCCATCCCCGGTACCCCCTGCCCATCCCCGGTACCCCCTGCCCTCCCCCGGTCCCCTCCAGCCGATCCCCGGTCCCTTCCAGCCCATCCCGGTCCCCTCCAGTCCTTCCCCGGGAGGGGCATCCCACCCTGGGAGTCAGGCGAAGGTGGTTTTGAAACATTTTGGGGGGGAATCCTTAAAATTCCCCATCTCTCCGGGTGTTGATGGTGCGTGGGTAGGTGCTGTGCAGGTAGTGAATCCACGGGTCCTTTTTCCCAGGTGGATGTGGAGCAGGTCTGGGTGTCCCTCATCCCCCCCCCACACACACACTTTGCAGCCCAGAACTCCGAGACACCCGCCACCGGCTTGGCTTTCACCAGGGGGAGGTTTGGGCGCTTCCCTGGGGTGTGCAAATCGCCGCTGGTCCTTTCCAAGCACACCCCTGGCTGCCCAGAAACCCGCCCTGCTGTTCAACCAACCCAAAGGACCAGCATCCTGACCGCATGGCTGCATCCCGGGGGGGGGGGGGGGGGGGGTGGTGGGGTCCCACGCGCCAGTGGGGTACCCCACACGCAGGAGGGTCCCACGTACCATCTCAGGCCGGCAGCATCCCCGAGACAAAGCGTCCCGGGGACGTGGCGGGATGCGGGTGACGTTTGTCCTAGGCCGCTTGGGTGGGGCTGCCTTCGGATGCTGCCATATTTAATGCAGCACGGCGGGGGGGGGTGTGTGTGACACATCCCTCCGTCCTCCCCCCCATCATCTCCCCACTCCTGGCTAGAAAGGGATGCCCTTATTTCACCCCAGGAAGAGACCCCCGTTTAGGATTCGGAGCGCAAAACTCCTCGCCGCGAGAAGCTGTTGTTATTTCTCTCTGGGTGAAGGGGTTGGATGTGTTGGGAATGCCAAACAAAAGTGATGGGGGGGCTGTCCGTGCACCTCCGTTCGCGAGGAGGGTTTGCCGCGATTGTGTTTTCCAGAGCTTTCTTTGGCAGAGCCCACCGCCGCCGAGGCCGGGGTGGAGGTGGCAGAGAGCAAAGCTGGGGTTTGTTGTGACGAAAGTGGAATCGCAGCCGGTTCGCTTCTCCCCGTACCCCTGTGAATGCCAAGGTGTTTATGCCTTTGCATGATTGATTTGCTTCCCGAGGGAGATTTAGAGGTGACACCCTGCCGTCAAACAGGTATTAAATTCACGCAGATTAACATGAAGCTGGGATTTGACTCCTCTGTCCCACCGGTGACTGTGTGACACAACAGAGCTGGCAGTCATCTCCTTTCCCATGTCCCTCGGTAGGAAACGGTTCAAGCAGTGAGATTTTGATTTTTGCCGTAGTTTGGCGTCAGCTCTGGCTCTTGCTGGGGGTGCGAGTGATGCTGTGGGCTCAGGTGCATCCAGGTGTGACGGCGGTGGTCGGCTGAGACGTGAGAAAATGGCCAGGGATTTTTGGAGGGTGTGGGGAAAGGGTTTTCCAGAAGTGACACGGTCCTTTCGTCTGCTTTGGCCAGCTGTGATTTTTGACTCAGCTTTTCGTCTGATCATCTTCCAAGGTCTGGGTTCAGGTCCTGCCACCACTGACTAAAGCAGAAAGCTGTCCTAGAGCTGGAGAGCTGTCGTGTTGCTCTCTTCCACTGGTGCAAAGGATAATTAGGCTTGTTTACTTGCATGTTTAAATGCAGGTTGCTCACCCTTCCATCCCTCCACGTACCATCCCACCACCCCTCCTGTCTGCTCCAGCAAATTCATACAGCCGCCGCTGCAGCTGGGCTGGGTTTCCTCCCCAGGCAAAGAGGTTGGGTCAGCTCAGGTGTTGAACCCAAGAGGAACCTGAAGGCTTCAGCGCTCCCCGTGTTGCTCCACATCTTCCAGGACACCCTTACGGCTTCTCTTTCCCCCAGGGTCCTCACCTGGTCTCCCACTTCCACGTTTTTCTTCCTTGCAGCATATTGCAAGAGAAGTGTTTGCTCTGATGCTCAGCCCTGGAACATAAGCGCCTCTTCATTAATGCATAAGTGATGTTGTGGCTAATTGTTCTCATTTTCTGTTCAAATTAGGCATCTTTTAAGTGTTGTTTATTGTTTGGGTTCTTTTTAAAAGCCAAATTCTCCAAATCCCTATTACTATCAAGAGCCTTGCCGTTCGCAGGAGTCCCTGCTGGGTGGGTTTCGAACATCTCCAAGGATGGAGACTCCACAGACTATATGGGCAACCTTTTGGGCCACCCAGCAGCCAAAATTATCTCCTAGTGACGTTTTGCCAGCAAGGAGCAAGGGTGGCTCACAGGGGGCTTGTCCTCCACGGCCTTTGCTGTGCTTGTGCGTGGGTGAAGGCTCCCCAGCAGCAGAGAGCAAGGGGAGATTTTCTTACAGTCCTCTGCCACCGCTGCAAATCAGCGTAATGTGATGCTCCAAGGCTGGGAAACAAGTCCTTGGTGAAACCAAAGAGCCCACTGGTAATGGGTTTTAAATTCGCTCTGTCCCCCCAAGTGTTATTTACAGGTGAGGGAACAGAGCACAGGGTAGAGTAAGCAACTAGCCCAAGGTCATCAGGGAAGTCCATGCTAAAAGGGAGGAATTCCCTTTTCTAACCTCTTCATACCAAGAGATGACTATTGCAGGGACCGTGTGCCTCTGCTCTCCTCCCAGGTCTGCCCAGACCTGCAGAGCAGAGGCAGTGCCCGGCGGTGATGGCCATGGAGGGTGGAGGCTACTGCCAGCCCAAGGGATGGATCATTTGTTGGCGTTAGCGTTTGAGCCCAGGAGCCTTCAGCGAGGCCAGAGCAGCAACGGCAGGGCTGTGCACGTCTGCAAGAGACTGTCTGTGCCCAGAAATCCTGCAGAATAAATAGGATTTATTTATATTATTTATGTTTTTCGTCTTTTTCTCTTTTCTGTCTTTTTCTCTTTTCTGTCTTTTTCTCTTTTCTGTCTTTTTCTCTCTTTTGTCTTTCTCTTTTTTTGTCTTTCTCTTTTTTTGTCTTTCTCTTTTTTGTCTTTCTCTTTTTTGTCTTTCTCTTTTTTTTGTCTTTCTCTTTTTTTGTCTTTCTCTTTTTTTTGTCTTTCTCTTTTTTTTGTCTTTCTCTTTTTTGTCTTTCTCTTTTTTTGTCTTTCTCTTTTTTTTGTCTTTCTCTTTTTCATCTTTATGTATATACATTTGTTAAATATTTATTTATATATAGGATTTATTTATGTATTTATGCCCGATTAAATTCCCTTGGCAAACCAAGGGAAACAGTGGGAGGACATGCTCATTCCCAATGGTTTTCAAAAGTTAAATGAATCCCAGGGCAATGTCTGGTTTGAAGCCATTGGGAGCAAGTAGGTTTGAAGGTGATCAAGTCGTGCATGACAGCATCTGCTTGCCAGTCGGTGCCCTGTGACTGTTCCTCTTTAGCTGTGGGGAAACTGAGGCAGAGGAGCTGTGTGACCTACCTGAGCCCCTACACAGTGCATCAGGGCTGGGGCTGGGGTCAGAGTGCAGCTCCGGGGCATCGTTCTCCTGTTTTCTGTTGTTCTTCTGGGGCCGAGGTGCTAGAAGCCACCGCTGTGACCGGGTGTGACACAGGGTCCAGCACCGAGGTGCTTCTTGCCTCGGTTTCCCTCTCCAAAGCACGTGGGGTGCTACAGGGGCAGGTTGCATCGCCCTTCATCCACCTCTTCTCTGCAGTCCTGCTTCTTGTGGTGGCCTGTGGACTCTGAGGGACCAAGTAAGGACCAGGGCATCCTTCAGTGCGTAGGAATACCAGGTTTATGTGGCTGACCTGACTTTTAGGTTGGGATCAGGACCCAGCCCAGGGGCTTTTCAGCTCCTTGGAAAGCTGTTGCTGCTGGATGGAGCCGTTCGATTCTCTGATGTCCCGTAGGAGGATCTGGTGGCATCGTTGAGGGCTTTATCTGTATTGGGCACCGAGGTGGCCCCAGTGACCCCAGTTCTTGAGTGCTTGGGAGGGGGTTTTGCCCCCTGAACTCCTGGAAGGGGTGGGCAGAGCTCTTCTCCCTGCTGCACCAAAGGATGGACGGGGATGGAGGGAGCTGGGCTTGACCCTGGGGGTCTGGGAGCAGAGAGAGAAGGTGATAAAATGTGCAGACAGTGGCGTTTGCAAGTGGAAATGGAACGATTGGAAGCACATTTGGCAAAAATGCAAGAAGGAATGAATATTTTCCATTTTTGTTTTAAAATGATGGGAAAATGTTAGAATTAGGTGTTTCCTGAATTTTTTTTCTCTTCTTCTTCATTGTCTTGCACTCTTCTCCCTTTGTTACCTTTTTTCCCTGAAGAAAAAAAAAAGATATAAAAGGGAAAGGGGAAAATTCACCCCCTTTGCAGAGTGTCGAAATGAGAAGTAAGGTGATGAATTTTTCCCCAGAGAAGTAATATTGTGAAACCTAGTTTTCAAGTTCCTCACCAAAAAGAGATCTTTCTTTTACCAAAGCAATTATTTTTTTTTTCCCCCACCAATTTCCTTTCCTATCAGAGGAAACAAAACAAGAAAGGCTTCAATGGAAAGTTTTGGACTGCCTCTAGTATTAATGAATTGCCTGTTGCTAATGTTCTGTCATTCATCTCAAGCCCTGGAGGTACTAAAGATGTGGAGCAGATGATAATTTGTAGTAGCTATAGAGATGAATGAATCAGTGCTGGAGACTTGCTGTGTATTTTTCTGAGATATAGAGGAGCTAATTTGGGGAGGGATGTCCACGCAGGAGGGCTGGAGCAAGCTAGATGAGGGTGGGGGATTCATATTCCATCATTATAGTTGTGGAAATGTGGGGCTGGAAGGAACTCCTGAGATCATCTGGTCCACATCCCATTTCTGGGGAAGGGGATGATACGTCTAGATCACACTAGGTTGATTTTATCTAACCTATTGTTGAAAATCACCAGTGGAGGGCATGTCCCATCTTGGTGAGACACTCAGTAAGACTGCTTGTGCTGTCAGGTGCGCCAAACTTGGTGAAAATTTTCTGTTGCCTTCTGAAATTTCTGATCAGATCCATAGGCTGGGCCTGTACTAGTAAATTAAAGCATTCCAGGACACGGGGACATGATCATCTCCATTCTTCGGTTACTGAAACTGCCCCTAGCACTCTCCCCAGACTCGTTTGGGAGTGGGTACAAGCTAAGAACTCATCCCAACCATCAGCTTGGGTGCAACCACCTTGTTTTGGGGGTTAAAGCAGTCTAATAGTGCAACCGTGGGCTGTCCCAGACTTCAGTGACAGAGAACATTCCTGGGCAGATCTCATTTCCCAGTGTCATTTCAGCTACGAACTCCCAGTTTGGATGAGAGTGCCAATAGAGTGACCCATATAGGCAAATGGATCCAATTTTGCTCTCAGCTGGAAGGGAAGGGGCAGGATGTTTTCTTCCAACCAGAAAAGGCTGTTCAAAGGGATGTTTGGCAGCTTTGGCTAAGGCTGAGCTCTGGCTCAGCTGTTACTTGATATGTACCTTTAGTGGCAGGAGGAGACACGACGTCTGCGGATGCCACAAGGACCAGTCATATGAGTATGTAATAACCATGCGTGGAGGAAGCCCTTGTATTTACTAAGACATGAATAAGATGGAGGTGGGGGTTGCAGACGGGCAGCTATCCTGCCATGCTCTGCATCTTGTTCTCCTCCTCTGGGTATAGTCCACCAGCTGAGAAAGGCTGGTAGTATCTCCAAGTTGGAGATGCTTGGTAGTATCTCCAAGTTGGAGTATATACCAACATATGCCCTGCAATCACATTAAGGTGGACAACATCCAGCCCCAAAAGCCAACTGGGAGCTGCTCAGCAGTGTAGGCAATACTGATTTTTGCTGCTTTGAGTGTGTGCGAGCTAGAGCTGGGCTGTGAGTGCCGTAGGATGGGATTGAGCAGGAAGAAGAGATGGAGGTGGCATTCAGGTGATGGAGTCAATGCACTTGAGCAATTTTTCCTCTGCTCCTACTCAGCTGTGTCACCTCAGCAGGGACCTTTAGGCACACGGGACTGGATGGGACCCTCTGAACCAGTAAGTCCAATTATTTAGTTTGTTATTTAGTCTTTACGAGTAACACCTGAGGCTCTGTCTCAGAAATAGGGAATTTTTAGTTGCACGATGCCAGCTGGAAGGGTGGGCCAAGACCTCAGTCTCTCATGGTTTTCCACCATCATCTCATTTCCAGTCTGAGTCAATGGATGGGTTATAGTTTGCTGTTTTGTTGGCACTGGGTTACTTACTGCTCTTCTCCTCTCTGGAGCTCACTGCTCAGTGTCTCCGCGTACAGTATCCATGTTGTTTGGCTCTGTAGTTAGCAAGTCAAAGTTTTTTAGTCTCCTTTTTACTCCCTGTATCAACCATTTCTCTCCAGCTCTTCCTAGGTGAAATCACTGTTTCCTAAACACAGATGCAGACTGTTGCCCTTTGGAGATGAGATCCCCATCTTGCTGAGACTCCCATGGCATGTTTGTGGTCATCACAGGTGCATTATTAATCCCTCACTTACCCTCTGATAACTAGGACCTCCACATTATTCTCCTCCTTAGGCAATTCTAGCCATAGAGCTCCTATCCTATAGCAAAAAATCGTGGTGATTAGTACCAAGCCTAGAATTTAGTACTAATAATTTTCATCCTATTTTGGACACGGCGGTCAAGGTCAATCCCTTTCTTCTTCTGTGATATCCTGATCCTCCTTTGTGTTGGTGCTGCCTACAGCGTTGTGTCATTAGGAGGTCTTATCAGTGTTGCCCTACTTTTTTGTGCCAAAGTCAACCTTAAAAATATTAAACACTGCTAACCTCCTTCCAGGCTGCAGCTCAGCCTTCCAACACTCATCATTGCCATTTCCCTTGCCCAGTTTCCCGTTCTGCTGATGTTCATGTTCACTGGCTTAATTAATAATTTCCCACGTGGCCCTGTATCAAATGCTTTACTGAAACCAGACAGATTTTGACATCTCTTTTGTCTGGTAAGTCAGTTATCGTATCAAAGGACATGTCAAACATCTCTCCTGGTCACTGCCATGTCTGTTTAGACCACCAGCTTCTCCGGGATGCAGGAGCAGATGCTGTAGAGCAGAGCCCACTTTCACTTGGTGGCTTCAAGCTACCACTGTATCACAAACAATAAATAAAGAGAAGAGGAGAGGGATCAGCTAATTTAGGCGGCAGGACTTTCCCTGTCCTTCCTTTGCCCAATAAATCACAAACAGCCATTGTAAATTTGTCTTCTCTCACATTTAGAGCATGACCTTTGCTTTTCCTGTCTCCTACCGACTGAACAAGCCTTCACTTTCTAAGTACTTCTGCACTCTATCCTACATCAATCTGCTTTTCTTTGCTCTTAGCTGAACGTATTCATAGCACTGATGCTGATTTCTTCAAATAAACCTTGCTGCGCCGGGGCAAGAGCATGGATGCTCTCCTGCTAGCATGACCATCAGCACCAACCAGGAGGGGAAAGGCAGTTTTAGGAAAGTTTTATAGGATGGAAGTTTTATCTCTCTTGATTTATAACACAGCATTCTGGATATCCTTCTGATGTCCTTTATATTTATATATATATGCACAAACACAAACCAAGCTGTTCACCAAGTTACTGCTTTAACCTCCAGCTCATTCTTCCTCCCCAAGTCCAACATTGCAGGTCTTATATAGCGAACACATTTTGCTTTCTATTAATAACTCCTTTCGCTCAAACGGTGCCTTCACCTGAAGGGACCCCGCAGCACTTTGCAAACACGGTGTGCATACGGAGCGAGTCCTGCTGCTTTGGGGACCCGGCTGCAAGCTGTGCTGTTGAGGCTACAAAACAGGATGTTTTGGTGCTGGGAAGGTGGGGAGGCTGCTTTTTTTTTTTTCTATTTTTTTTTTAAAGTTTAATTTTTTTTTTTTTTTAATTTTTATTTTTGGTGGAGCTGTGATTCAGTTTTGCAAAGGAAGATGCATTTGAGGGATGTTCTCAGGTTGATGGGTGGGTTGTCTGAAATGATGTGCTGCTCATGCCTGGAAAGAAAGGGGCTGACTTCAGCAGTTAAAATCACTTCAGCCCCTGTAACACAAGCAGAATTACCTGGGGGTGAGGATGTAGCCCTCGGGCAGCTGCCTCTGTCCGTGAGGACGCCAGCTGCACAAAAAGACAACTTGAAGAGGGGAATTTAACTGGTGGCCCTAGGGGAGCAGGCTGTTTCAGAAAGCACTTTACACTGCTGTGCAGCGGAGCAGAGAAGCAAATATTCCAGCCCACCCGGGATGTGCGGTTGGGGATGGTGCTGCGTGCTGCAAAACAAGCAGGCGATGAGCAGTGTGCCCCATGCAGGGAGGGGCTGGCTTTGGGGTACAGCCTGGGGACCCCAGCATCCCCATCTGTCTCCATCTGCAGGGTCTGTCTTCCAGGCTGCAATTCAGGAGCACAAAATAATATCCCCAGTGGGGTTTTTTATTTATCATTTTATTATCGTGCAAGCAGCTCCCAGCTCGTCCTTGCTGCCAGCAGATTTGTAAAACCTTGCTGTTTGGCTGATGCGTGCTTGCTTAACACCAGGCTTTACATTCATCTGGTTTTAACTCTAAAAATACCACCGCAGAGCTGTAAAGGAACCATTTCGGCATCGGTTACTCCATCTCCACTGTACGGGCAAGGAAATCCAGGCTGTTGTGAGCTGCAGGCTGGCTCCCGGCAGCCCCGCATTCATCCACAGGGCTCCCACGGACTGCAGTCAGCTTTCTCCTGCATGGCGACGTCGTCCCCGTGTCAATCAGCTCTTGCACGGTGTTCATCCGCCCAACCTTGCAGGTGCCGTCTTGGAAAGTGGCCAGAGATTTCTCCACTGAAGTACTTTGCAAGGTCGCTGGTGCCCTGCTAATGTTGCTTGGCTGCTGCTTTTCTTTTCTTGTTCTTTAAAAGGTATGTGGGGCTGTGCAGGTGCTTTGCTGCTTAGCTAGGTCAGGAAGGGAAGAAAAATGAAGGTGGTGTTTGCAGCTCCACTCCAGAAGGCCACTGTTTTCTTTATATTAATTGCAAATAGCAAGGTTATTCTGCTCATAGAAATCAATAGGGCTATTCTCAAGGTGTTGGCACTGGGGTCTTACCTAAGCCCAAAGCCCAGATCAGATCTCCTTTTTCTCCCCAAAGCCCTGCAGTACCAGCGTGTCCTCTTGCAGGGTCCCTGCTCTCCTGTAGGATTAAAAGCTCATGCCCTGGAGTTGATGTCTCACATTTCCTTTTCCACACTCATCCCAGTCTCGGTCCTCTTGAACACGTTATGAACAATATGCTTCTTGTGGGACTCCCGTGTGTCAGGGCTAGCTGTCAATTAAATGATGCTTATGTGCAATTAATTATTAGGTGGCTTAGTTAATGTTTTCCTCCAGTTTGTCCTTTTTCTCCTGATTTCTTCCCATTAAATCAGCTACAGAAGGTATCGTGGCCACATAGGTAGGAGGGAAGATAAGCAGATAGGTCATCTCCCAAAGAAGGGGATCCAATCTATTTCTTCCAAAGCGAAGAGGAACAGACATCTTAGAAAGCGTACATTTATGGGGAGCGGGACAGTTTGGGTTATCCAGAAATCCAGTTAGACCAGCTAAAAACTTGGCTTTGGGACGGTTGGAGCTGGCCAGGCCAGTGGGTTGCAATAAAGAAACCTCAGTTTTGTGTCTGAGTGCTGGGTGAACAGCAAGGGGAGAGTTATCCGGACGTAGGAGGAGCAAATCCTTCAGGATCAGCCCTGATTGCTGAGCTTCAGGCTTCCTCCCACATTTCCCTTTGCCTTTCACCTTGAAGGAGGCTGTGCCTCTGCCCTCGGGCAGGCAGCTTTGCCTGAGAGAAATCAGTGCATCGTGCTCAGATGGGCTGGAAACACAGGCAGGGGCATGAATCCTGGCTTGTCCCATTCCCAGATGCGGGCAGCAAAGGGGCTGGTGGTTGGTTTATTGGCTGAGACCTTCAAGGAGAAGCTGCAGGTGCCCTCAGGGTGCCGTTTCACTGTGAAGGGGGGTCCCTTTCCCTTCTCACATCCACTTTTGACTGTGGAGCTCCATCAGCCTGAGCCCCAGCAGGAGGTTGAAAGGATGCAGGTCCTGCAAAGTCTTTTGCAGCCTGAGCCACGCTTTACTACCAGTGCAACAGAGCCAACTCCCTATTGGTGGGGTTCCTAAAACTAAGGGGGTAATTAGATGCAAAGGTCTGATTTTTTTCTGCTTTGCTGGATTTGTGGAGGCCAGCATGCTGGTTTGCAGATCAGGACTTCGATCATGCTTTTTACTCTCATTATTTGGATATAAAATGGATGCGCAGAAGGTCCGAGATGGGGAAAGAAAGGGGAGGTCAGACGTTGCCCGTGCAAGGTTCTATGAAGGTATGGAAAACCCTGGGTTGGGTTTGGAGGGGGCTCATGTGCCATGGCTGAGTGACAGCCTCCCGCCAGGTACCCCGCACATCCAGGGGACGAAGGCGCCGGTCTCAGCCGAGCGGCAGAGCTTGTCGCGGTGGCAGTAGCTATGGCAACTCGCGTGGAGGATTCCCGGAGAGGGATGTGTTGGCAAGCAGCCCGGTGGAGGGAGGACACAAGGAAAACCACGTGTTCCCTCCGGGGAGCTGGGATGCGTTTTGGCAGCATCATCGTGCAGGGGAGATGCTGTTCCTAAAAGTTGCGGTGCTTTTTCTTCCATCGGTGGGGTAAAAGCCTCCGGCAGCGCTGCGGCATTGCAGTGGCGCTGGAGCAAAGCTTGGTGCAGGATGCTGTAAGGGGACAGATAATTTCATTGTGTCTCAGAAACGCTCCCACAGCTCTGTATAACCCACAAGGCTGGGAGGGTCTGCTGCGTTCTTCTGGTGTGATTTCTGGGATGACATAGAACAGGTTATTTCATCTCCGGAAAGCTAGCCAGCCTTCAGAGATGCAAAGGTCCATCGCTTGATCCTGCCCCAGAGCATGGGCTAAAAAGGATGTTTCTTGAGGTCCTCCCCAGCCCTGTTTGCCCTTCTTGCTTATTCTAGGGCTGCTAACTAACATGCATGGAGGAAAAAGAGGTTTCTCTTCTATGGCCAGTTGCAATTTGTCTCTTCCTGGCCGCTCTGAGAGCTGGAAACCCTCAGAAAACATAGGCACTTGGTCTGTTGGCTTAGAAGATGGTTTTGTGGTTGGGCTTCTGCTGGTACCTCTACACACATCTGAAGCCTTGGTAGCACTTTTGGTCACCTTTTGCAAAGCCTAGCTCCTGGAGTGAAGTGGTTATGGGAGGCCCTCAGCTTCAGTGTAGACCAAGGGTCTTGAAGCGTGGTGCAATGTGCAAAGCCGGTAGTGAATAACTGGAAGATGTTTCTTTAAACTCAACATGCCATTGCTGTGAGTTGCAGCCAGGCGTGTCTGTCCAGTCCTTCCTATCTCAGTGTTTGGTCTTCCAGTGGCTCTTCAGGCATTTCTAGTAGTCTTGCCGTGGTGACATACACAACATCATCTTTTTTCATACCCTGTTGGGGAGGAGGCATGCTCCCAGAAGTTAATGCTGGGATCTGGAAACCAGGCTTTGGACCATGTCACACTGATGTTTGAAACTGAGGTTGGGTGGGACGTCAAACTGGGTGATGTGTAAAACTGGAAGGGAGTGAGGACGTGGTGCTTTCTCATGAGACTTTTGACATGATGCAAAATAGGGGGAAACAGAGGCTTGTATTGTTATTATGGCGTGGAGAGGGTGAGGACATCTGAAGGTGGTATGCTGCTGTACAGGCCACTTTCGTAGCCTCTTTGCTCCAATGTCAGGGGGAGCTATAACCACTGAAATACACAGAGGATGTATTTTATATTAAGGTCTCAAAATGCTTGCTGCTGTGCACACTCCGTCCTTCTGCTGCATTGGCAGGTGTGGAGACATCCCTTGGGAAGCTGCAGAGGTGCTGCAGATGCGTTCAAAGCTTCTGCAGGGACAAATGAACATGCCTCAATGCACCCATGGGGCAAAAGAAGAGCTGTTGTGCTGCAGCTGCATGGCTTGAAGCATGCCCATGTGATCATATACTCATGAAATATGATATTGTAGGAAATTAGAATATAATGTTCAGTGTAAGACCATGTAGAAGAAGATATTTATTTATAAAATATATAAAGAAGTTGATTTTTCCCCTTTCTCTCATAGATTTCATTCATTTCCACTCACCCCATACTCACAGGTACCAACATGTCCATGTTCAGGTGGTCTGGCCAGGATCACTGATGGGCAGTGCATAGCCTAAGGGACACCAGCTTTTGAGTTCTCATTTAACCTCTTGGGTTTTTCTTGGCTGATGACTACAAACTCATTTTTGGACAGATCTTTTATACCACTTAGAGGTTACTGATCTCAGCATCATCCTCAATGGCCCATTGATAGGACTCTGGAGCTCTGGAGACATCTCCCGAGAGCTTGATCCAAATCTCGGTGGAACCAATGAAAAAAAAAACAACCCTATACTCAGCTTGGAGCATGGATCGGTTTCTGCATGAACATCACAGTTTCAGCTAGCAATAGTGCTTACTCACTTAGCTCCTGCATCACAAGGACCCAGCATTGCCGGGTTGGAGAAGGGCTGAGGTCTGCTCAAGCTCACAGCACAGTGGAGAGAAGGAGCTGTTTCATCCCTTCTGTATAGGATGCAACCTGCCTTAAATATCCCACAGGCAATTTATATTTACGGCACTACTTTCATCCTGTAGTTGTAACTGATACCTTATTGCAGTTAAGAGAATTTTTTAGGGCAGAAAGGGGCATTAGGACCATCCCGTCTGAGTGCCTGCACAGCGCCATATTTCTTCCATGTGGTCTTGTGTTAAGTCCTTCACTTGTGTTTGGCTAAATCATCTTGCATGCTGGAATTGGAATTCAAAGAGATCTTGACATATTGGAGAAATAGCCTGAAATAAATAAGAAGCAGTTCAGGAGAGGTGAGGGCAGGGTATGACATAGAGGTAGGAATCATCAGCGGTACCAGTGCAGATGGGAAGAGCTAGTGCAGGAGCAATTCTGTGGTGGATCACAAATCACATGTCAGTAATGTTATTTCATAAAAAGAAAAAAAAAAAGAAGCAAAACCACTCAAAAAATAAAAAAAAAAAGAAGCAAAACCACTCAAAAAATAAAAAAAAAAAGAAGCAAAATCACTCAAAAAATAAAAAAAAAATACTTTTGGACAATGCACATAGAGGAATTTGATGTGTAAGATGTGACATCCTTCCACATTAGTAAAGCCTGAGGTAGACTCTTTTATTCAGGTTTTGGCTTTATACTTCAGCATAGAACTGGACCAGAGAAAGTCCTGAGGACACCCATTAGAGAGGTCAGGAGTGCAGAAGATACGGTCATTGCAGAAATCTGCAAAATACTGATTGGTTTTGGATAGAGAACAGAGAGCCACAGAGAAATGGATAATTGTCTTTGCATATATGAATTATAACGGTCCATTGGGATGCTCAGACCCACTGTGGTCATAGTCAAGAGGAGCAAGACTTGGATGTTGAAAGTTAAAAATGTACTAAGTGCTTTGCTGGAGCAAGTCCGAGGGATATTGTGCATCTCCGGAGATGCCAGCAGGATATCTCCACAGTCCCTCTCTTTGAAACTAGGAAAAAAATAAGTCATTACCATTCATTCCCTGCATTGATTTTCTGTCTGCAGTGACCTTGGTGCTGCTTGCTTTTCTTTATGCTCCCCAGGGCACAGGTTGGATCAAGCAATTATAGTTTTAATAAAAGATGCCTGGCTGTATGCATGATGACATTTGATTCATATTATCTTGATGGCTTCGGCTGATCCTCAATCATTACCCCACTACCCTCTCTCCTCCCTGCCATACTCCCGGTCCTTTATCCTGTGTTGGGGTCTGACCATTGGAGTCTTATCCCATGTTGGACCTTGTGTGTCTTTGTGACCAAGACCAAATAACCCGTTAGTGGGCTCAAAGCCTGCTAGCATGCATGCATAGCTGGTGATTTGAAGTCAAAAGCATCATCGCTCGACAGCAGAGGTTAATTTGGGACTGTTGACCCTGCCCTGCCTGGCTGAAAACCACCACATGGGAAGAACTTGCACGGACACAGGAGCAGGCTCCACACGGAGATCAATGGAAGAAGCTGTATCATTCAGGGCAGGATCAGGATTTGATCCGACAGAGCAGAGGGAGCATCGAATGCAGCCAAGAATCGCCCCCTTTTAACTGCTTTAGCTTTGCTCTCAGCAGAGAAAACCCAACGTGAGAGCTTCAAGGCAATCATTTTCCCCACCCTCCTTCGGGTTGATTTTCCTCTTGGCTGGAATGTTAGTTATTTTCTGTAATGCAATATTTAATTATTACTTAATATAAACATTTTATGAACTGTTACAAGGGGTGAATTATTTATGGGAGGGGAAGGAGTGCTTTTTCTGAGCCTTTCTGCTCTGTCGGTTGCAATAAATATCAATCTAGGAGTGTGTTTAAAACACGCTCTGCCTGGGAGAAAAGAACAGCGACTTCTTCTCTCGTCTTGTCTCTCAATTAAGTACCTGCTTAATACATTTGTCTCTAGCTTGTTTTATTTCTCGATTAAGCTTGGAACAGCTCCAAAAGAAAGAAGTATTTGCAGATCATCTCATTTCCAAATGCATATTATATACCCAGTGGATGCAAATGGCTCAGAGAGGCTGTAAACATTTGCTGCACGCACAAAAGTGCTTAGTAATAACAAACCCTCCTTCCAGTTCTTTGCAGAAGAGTTGTAAAACTTGTGCTCTTCATTTTTATTCCCCCAGATTTACTGCTTGGGAGCTTCTTTTTCTTTGCTTTAGGAAAGGGATTGCAATGCATGCTTTTGTGTGCTGGCGGCTGGGTTTGGGTTTTGGCAGGTAGGTCGGTGGTTGCAGATGCTTGCAGAGAGTGCGCAGCGGCGGGGGTATTTTCATATTCAATCCTGCATTAACAATATCATTTTTGGGAAGTGGCTTTCCATGATCCAAATGTATTTTTAGGGTTATTTTAGCCAAATAGACACAAGCCTGGGCGGCTCTGGGAGCTGCACAGCCGCGTTTCGATGGCAGTGTCCTCTGGACCAGGTGTTTCTGGAGCATCGGTGCAGCACTGTGTCAAAGCAAGTGGCCCATTTGCAACCTTCTCAAAATGCTTTAGGCTGGGTCTGGAGGTGCCAAAAGACCTCAGGACATCAGAGCCCTGGATGGTAACATCCCATCGACTTTCAAAACCACGTTGATGTAAGATGGTCCCGAAAATTGGAATGGTCTCTGAGTCTCCCAGGTTTCTGGGGTTTTCTCCCAGCCTGTGCAGCTATTTGGGCTTTGTTTTCTGCACACAGCATTTCTAAATCCCCCTTGCTGGCACAGACAGCCATACACATGCCCTGGGATTTGCTTTCATCTCTTCTTGGTTTTAGCTCCCCAGTGCATGTTACACACAGGCTCCTTGCATCTGGAAACAAAAAAAACGCATCTCTACTTCTCTTTTTCCTCTGAAGGGGGTAAATCCTACACTTTGCATGCTGCTTATTCCTGAGTACCGTGCCTCTTGTTTCCAGACACTCTGATTTCAGGGCTCCTTTCGGCTTCACATGTCTCCTCTGGAGCAGAGCACCAGCCTTGGTAGCGCAGGGCCATCACCGCACGCCTGTGAATGGTGTTTTTCCCCGGCTGTTTCAGTGTGCTCAGAGCGATGCTTTTGATCAAGCCCGGAGAGGGGCCTCTGAATGTGAGCACCTTTGATGTAAAGACACAACCCATTTTGTCTGTGCTCCGCTTTTAGGGCTTTCCACTCCTTGCAAACACTGGAGAAGCCCTTAAAAACAGCCAGTTAATTATAAAACAACCTTCTTCCAGAACCTACTTTCTCACCATTTCCCATATAAAGCTTTCCGACAGTCCTCCTTATCCCCTTTTATTTCATGACAGCTTCCATGCAGACAGCGTGGTACCAGCAGTGACCAGTAATTGCTTCGTTCACTCACATCGGTCCTTGTTTTACCTAATTAGGAGGGGATTTCACAATACAGCCATCTGCTCCAGTGCCTTGTGCTGTCTCTTTCCCAGACTCCCCCGAGATAGCTTTGATGGTCCCAGTATTTACCGATTTGGTACCGCGGGACTAATCCAGTTGTTGCGGAGCTGGAGTCATCAGGTCCTCCCCGTTACATCGTTATTGATGCACAAATGATGCTGCTGGTTTCCCAAGCTTGCAGAGTAAGGAGTGGGGAAACAGAGAGTGGTTTTCTACACTCATTTTCTCATTTCCTACAATTCATCTACTTTTGTGCCTCCTGCAGGCAGGGATAGCTACTAAGGAAAGGTGGGTCAACTGGACGTGGCATGGACTTGAGTAATACACTCTTAAAAGTGATATGTTTTAATGGACCTAATTCTGCTCCCCATTACACCTGTGCAGCCCCGGTGACTTGCGGTGGTGTGTTTTATGGTTTCCTAAAAAAACGCATGGGCATATTAAGCTTTGTCCTCTTCTCTTCCCAAAGAAGCTACCTCCCAGTGCTCCCACACTTCCCCCGCTAAATTGTCTGCCCATCAGCTCAGCCCAGTTTAGTCTTTCCATGATGCTTTAGAAGCAACCTTCCCCACAATACCCAGGGCAATTTCAATGTAATTTCCCCATGTTTCCTCCCCAGTAATTCTACATATGTCATGCAAACACTGGAGCAGGAGCTCTGCACCTCACCATCCACAGCACAAATCAAATTTACATCTAGATTTTGCAGATAAGATTACGTCTAGATTTTTCAAAATTTGCTTTGAAATAAGACAGTATTAAGGGTAAAGATGAGGAAGGGGAATCCAACTCAGCCTTTCATTGCTTTCCTTAGCTCAGTAATCCTTTATCTTAAGATCCTTGCTCAAGCCTCAGCTTTCTTCTTTCATCTACTCAGTTCACGCCCAGCTCTGATATGGTTCTTCCAGTTAAAAAGAATTACAACCTCTTAATTTCAACTAAAGAAACATTCAGTGGGTACATTGCAGAGAAAGGCGTACAACGGAAAGCCAAATTCAGCCCTCTGTCAAACCCAGCAACAGGCTAGTCACTTCTGCATGCTAAGAAAAATACTTTAGATTCATTATATATATCAAATCTTGTAAAGAAATAGCACGAGCTCAAATATATACACACACATAGGCACAGCAGAGGCCTTTGATCGGACCAAATGTAGGTTAATCTGCATTCATCCACGTTCTGTATTGCATTATTCGAGGCTGGGTGGTTGTCACGCTGCCTATGTCGTGTGTAGCACGTCTCCCTATGCCGGACTTCACCTGCTTGTGTTACACGCTTGGGACACAGTGGGAATGCAGCTCATCAAGCTGCAGAACTGTTTACTGTGAGATAGTCATCGTGTTGGATCTGGTACTCCAGCTGATGGATTCAAGGGATTTCTGCCGGAGTAGTGCTTGCAAAAAATATCTGCACCAATCATTGGGAAACCACAAACCTGCGTGCAGTGGGGATGCCACAGCCATGCCTGTAGATGGGTGATGTATAAAGCGTCATGGATTTGAATTCTCTTTCCTTTTCTGAGAATAAGATATTATGCATCCAAAGCATGTATATATAAGACATTTGGATTACACGTTATTTTCTATATTTTACTTTGTAGATTAAAATAGGATAAAATTGGGTGCCTTTGGAGCCTAAGCATATGTGCGTGCTTTGCTTTCACAGGCGATATTTTAGCTTGGAGGCTCTGAGCTGTTGAAGTGTAAGATCGCTTAGGAGGTACTTGGTTGTTACTACACTCAGATTTCAGTGGTCTAACAGAAAATAAGAGGCCATACGGTTACAGCTTGGCCTCTAAGCGGGTCTGCAGACTTCTCTGTCTTGTAGACATCTGGGAGACATATCCACTGGTGTGAGCAGCAACTGGGGCTGTGACCTTGTATCCGTACCTCCATCAGCTCTGTAGAAGCATTGAAGGGGGAAGGGGGATGCTGCCAGGAGACGATAGGGTTAGACCATGTGTTTACCTGCCATGGGCAGTATGTACAGAAGACATATGCGGTATTCAAGATATTCTTTGCACTGGGCTTTCAGCAGCATGTTACTGCTCCAGCCCAGTGCAAGGAAAAACTTGAATACCACATATTCTGGGCACTAAATTTGCCATGGAGCTTGGTTTGCTGCTCTTCTACTTAGTGGTCAAGGTCCTTGTTCCTCAGTGCATCCTCTGTGAATGTTCATGGGGATCCTGATCCATGATCTCCCTTTTCCTAGCGTTTGCCTTGTTGCCATCTTGGACACGTAAACTTTTTGAAATCAGGTGACTATTAAAGCCCACACCAGAATTGCTTTGATATATTAACTGAAACCTAGACTGTGACTAACTAGTTCATTTTTCATGTGTATGATTAAGTTTTGGGACACCTGGTACGCAATCAGCATATGAAGTATATTCAGATACAGTCGTATAGTAGCTACTACAGTAAGGAGCAAATAATAATGCCCCAAGTCATCAATGCAGTGGCAAAACAATAGCTGCTATTTATGTTTCACCGTCTTCCTCCTTTACCCCCTTTACTGCTGAATCTATTTCTACTCCTGTGCCAGGATGAGCAATTACACTGTCATGCAGACTAGAAATGAAATCAAAGAGCAACACTAATTTTGAGCTGCATTAGAAACACAGAAAGAAGGGAACTAATGATTCCCTGAAGGGAGCAGAAAAATACAGCTAGTTGAATAACACAGAAAAGCTTCTATTTCATGTCAAACAGCCATTTCCTGACCTTGCTTTGGAGAAACCCATCTTTCTGCATCCGTGATTTGGATGATAATTGAAGAAACTCGGACAAAATCTTACCTGTCATCCCCAGCACCACCCGTCTCCATGTTTTGCCTCAAGGGCAAACCTTGCGGTTTCTATGCAGCTGAACTGCAGTATCTCTAAAGCATTCCCGGGTTGGAGAAGGGCCAGGATCTAGGGAAGAGGAGCTGGTGATAAGCTCAAGCGGCTTCACGCCAGAGCTTCCAGGAAAGTCAGGGCAGGAGGGTGAATGGTCTTCATGAAAACCCCCAGCAGTGTGAATAGAGCAATTTGAACCAGAGCTGCTGTGAGCAGTGCTGGGCAGTGAGATGCACCGTCCTTCCATCTCCTTGGGCAGCAGCTCTTCCATTCTGTAACCGTCTGGCCTGTCGTTGCTGAAAGGTGATGCCGCTGGATTCCCTCCCCATCCTGCTGCTGGATCTCTGGGGTGGTCTGATCATACTATGAGTTTGTGAAATGCAATTGCTTCATTTGACCTAAAAAGCTTCATTTTCCCCAGCCGTAGTTAGCACATCTTGCTGCACCAGATTCCCCTCTTACAAGTCACATCATGGATTCACATATAGTTTTTGCAGTGTGGTCCACCAAACTCTGATCTAGGCAGTCGTTTATGCCCATATTTACACGTAAGGAGCAGCTAAGAGCCACCGTGCATGTGCTAAAGTGCTTTGCTGAACTGAAATAACACATTTTTAATTCCTCTCTTGTTCGTGTCTTCAGACACTTGAAACGAGGTGCTGAAAACATCTCTCCACCAAGAATCCCACTGGAGCCAAAGGCTCACGAGGCCACCACCCAAGCAGAGCTTCAGTGTGCTGTTTTGCATGGGGATGGGCAGGGGCAGGCAGAATTTAGCTGGAGACAGACCCAGCGTGCAGCGTTGCCGCAGGCAGCTGCCGGTTTCTCTGTATCCCATCGGATATTTGAATGAGTTTATTGCACTCAGCATGAATTGCACTGAAAAATCTTTGCACTTGAAGAAGAGCAGAATTCACAATGTTGTGTTGTCTTTCCAAGTTCTTCGGCTTTTCCTAATACAAAGGTTTCTTCTCAAGGGATTTTTCCCCTGGGATCTTAGTGGAAGAGCCTGGTTAATTCATGTGTCCATACCTTGATGTAGCTGTGCGGGTTGTGCATGTTGTCTTGCAAGAGAGTCAGATATGTGATGCTCTTTGGCCCAGCAAACTCTCACAGGAGCACTTTGGCTCTCCTCATGCTGTTCAGGTTTCTGCAGCCCATCCCGATCTGCCTGTGGCAACACTTTTCCCAATCCTAATCTTGCTACAGCACCCTGTCGATAAAGATGTTTTTGTGCCAAAGCATCCACTCCATGACCTGTTTTGTTCATTTAACCTTGTGGCAAATTTTAGTCATCTGCCCATTTGGAGGACAAGGGGGATAAGATGCTGCTCTTGCTCCAACCAACTGGAGAATAGACATACAGACCATTAAATGGGATGTTAGCAGAGCTTCAACCTGGCCCTGACCCATTTTCCAGGGGTGAACATGACCTTTACAGATGGGTTGTTTCTGCAAGCATGCTCAGAAATGTCAGGCTGTGATCACCCTGGGAGCTTTCCTAACAGGCTGCATCAACTGACTTCATTGGTGACACCAACATTGAATTCACCAACTTCATGCGCTTGAATATGTACAACAATATCACAGCAGCTTCTGTATGGAACGACCAACATGCGTCCCTTCGTCAGCAGGACCTGTAAGCTTGTAACATCAAGGGAAATTCAGAGAGGTATAAACTGGCAAATCTCCATGGGGTTGTGATTCACACCAGGGAAGTTCCTGAGGTCTCAGTGCTGTTGGGTTTAACTCCTCTTCAGATCTCCAGATGGACCCTTTCCTGGTTTCTGGCATTTCTGCAGCAGGACCTCCTGCTGTTATTTTCCCGAGAGGCCACGCTTTTCCCCTTGGTAGGTATTTAGCCCCAGGAGGTAGGGAGGGCTTTGGGCTGCCGGGCTCTAGCAGATGCTGATGGATGTCCTTTATCTGGCCCCAACTGTGCTTTCCCCGTGCCTGGCTGAGCACAGGGACTTGGCTGAACGCTGCAGGCTGGAGAGTGGAGCTAAGATGAAGGTAGCAGTGGAAGGAAGGAGATGACCATGGGGGTGCTGGTATTTACCCTGGAGTCCACAAAGTGGACTTTGTGTGTCAAAGGTGCCCAGGTGTGCCACCTAGTCTGAGAGTGGGGATTTATCTCACCCTTTTCTATCATACATGGACCTCTCCATGCTGCTTAGTATCCCAGTGGCTGGTTATTCCTCATGGATGGTCCTCAAGTCTCCTGTTTCTCTGTGCTGAGACATGAGCAGTGGTAGGGCTCTTACTCTTGGGGTTACTCTCCCACAACTATGTTGCTCTCTGAGCTCCTTGGCCCTCCGCAGTGTTCACCATCACCTTCAGTCATGTGTTTGTGACGTTTCAGACATGACAGCATGTGCAATAATTCTGCCTCCTTGAAAGGCCATGGTCCATGGCCCTCAGGCAATGCAATATCCATGATTTGTGGGCTGCTGACTCAAGCAACTTTTATAAATGGTTTGCAGCATGGTTCTGCTCTGCCAGATGACTTGACTTCATCCTTTTCAGTACGTTAATCATATCTTGCTCATAGCCTGCTTCAGCCAGTGCTGAAGTCGCCTTGTTGAAGGCCCAGCACTTTCCTCCCCTTCTATGCCAGTGCTGAACTTGATGGGCCCTAACCAGGGATGTCCACAGATACTGGTCCCTCCCCATCCTGCTCACACTCACTCCATTGTGCATTGTCCAAGTTTCAAAGTCATGCATTAACATATCACATTGTTTTAGTCTTTGTACACAATTAGACATTGGCTCATCCAAACTGACTCGCTCTGTGTACGTGTATATATGTGTGTGTGTGCGTGTCTTAGACGTTGATTATTAATGTTTGGGAAAAAATAATCTCGGGCACCAGGAGCTTCATTATACCATTCACAGTCTCACTGCAGCTTTACAGTAAATTATTGTGTACAAGATAATAGCATGGGCATTAGAGGATAAAGCTGTCATTAAGCATCCACATAGGAGTTGGAGACAGGGCACTTGATGCAGCTGACAATGAGGGGGTAGTTCTTGCACTTGCGCTGGCAAATTTTGCATGTTGACAAGACCATTGCAATAGGAGTTGGTGGGAATTGACCTTTTAACCAAAGGGGGCTGGGGCAGAAGATGGGATGAAACGGTTGAAGTCAGTGTCTTGGGGTGCAGGGGACATATTTTGTTGCAGTAACATGTCAAGCTGTCAGAAGCAGCAAGGAATCATCCAGGTCAAGGATTTTAGACTTATTTCTCTGGGAAGCAAGAACACGTTGTGCCGTTTACTGTTGCATGAGGGACCTCAGCATGGGGCAGTGTTCTTTCATTGATGAAAATGTGTTAGGAGTCATGTTTTGGCTCTTGCAGAACAGTAACCATTGATTAGGCTTATCTTTAAAATTGTGTTTGCAGGAGGATACATAGCCTGTATATATTGAGTCCAAGTGGAATTTTTCTGTTCACATTAGAAAAAAGACAGCTTTAGGATCAGAACATGTGCATCCTCCTCATATGAGCAATCCTTTGTGAGCAGAATTTGCTCGCAGTCCAGCTAGCCCAATATCTTCTGGCTGATCATGGCCGAGATCAGACAACTGGAGAAGATTGGAGGAGATTCCTACAGCATGGAACAGCTCCTGCTTCAGCCCATAGTTTGCAGAGGACAGCTAAATGCTGAAGAGCAGTGTTAACAATTGCCTCGAGGATGTGTTGCTGAAATTTCCTTTGATACCTCTGAATATTCTCAATATCCATCTAAAACAGCCATGACTTAATTAAATCTCATTAAATGCTGAACTTAAGTGACCTCCTTTGGCATTGAGTTCCAGAGCTCGATTAGGCATTATCGTTGACTTTGAGTTTCCCACTGTTTCATGTCACTGAACATCTCTTTTCCTGCATGAAGAGCGAAAAGGAGGCTGGAGAATATTTGGGAGCAAGTGATACTCTATTCCAGAAAGGCAAAATAATTTGAAAATCCCAGACAAATTTGCTACTTAGTTTGGCCAAAATATGGTTTTTTTTCATTGTTGTTTTGTTTAGAGGAATATTAAGGAGAAATGTGATCTTCTGAGATATTCCTTGTGAAGCATGATGCTTTGCTTCATAAGGGAATTCATAGTCCTTCTGTGTTGTCCTGTGTAGAATAAAGAAAAAAATGGGATGAAAAAGAATTAAAGAAACTGAAAAAGAAAGTTAAAATTAAATTTTAATTTTAGAACGAATGAAACATTTCAGGTCAAACATTTTGTAAAGGATTTTTTTGTACCTTTGAAAAATCTGAATATTTTTCATTTTTGGTTGAGCCGTAGTTTTTCAAATTAAGCTAGAAATTCTGTGGTAGAAATTAAGCTAGTCCTTCTGTGCTGGACTCCACCATGAAGTTCCTGGTCTCCCTTTTCTGCGCCATTCATTTTTTCATATGTGCACATCAGGATGAGGGAATTGGCCTGGCTCAGTGCCAGTAAAACTGCTGTCAGCAGAATACATTTAACATCCTGTGCTGATTCTGAACAAACGTAACCTCTCTTTAAAGTCCTTCGAAGTAGGTGAAAGCTTTGAAGTGGTTAAACGTGGCCCTGTCTTCCCCTTCTTCGCCCTCTTGGCTTCGCTCTGGCATCAGTAGATGAAGGCAATCAATGCCTACACGAGTGTTGGCGAGCATCTCCAGAGATGGCTGCATGCCATAGCTTGGAGCTCACGTCAACCCCATGTCCCCTTCCTGGGGTGGAGGAAGATGTTGAGGTCACTTTCACCTGCAGCCGCCTTTAGCAATCCTCAGCCAAGGGGAAGATGCAATTAAAATAAAATAACCAGGGTGGATGAAGCCCCATGCAAGAGCAGTGTGGTATCCACTGATATATGTGGAGAGCAACTCTTGGCTTTAATGGATATAGATCAGGCCACCAGGCTACTGTCGTCTTATAAGAAGATGTGCTACCTATTAATTTGCAAGACGTCTGCCTCATCCTATGCAGCCCTGTGTTCTCGTCAGGTCTGTGGATGGCTAAACTCCCTTTATCTTCACGGGGAATTTTTCCTGTTAGACTTGGCTTGCAAAAGGTCACCTGATGCCTCATATACTCCTTTTTGTCGAGTTTCATTTCGATTTCCATTTCAGGTCAGCACTGGGTTCCTGCCTGATTCTAATTATTCTTTGCAAGGCTGGGACCAGAGCTAGGCAGAAAATTAGAAGACATGTAATTTGCTGCTATTTCAGTTCATGCCAAGACAGCAATTCTTAAAACCTTCCTCAGCAAAATTAAGAGCAATGAAAATCCATTTAGATAAAGAATTACAGAGCTGGACTAAGTTGTGCCTGTTGGGTATGTCCATACTGGTGCTAGTCCATGCTCCTGACTCATCCTTGCAGCGTGAGTGAAGGCTTTTGCTCAGCTTTTAGGTGAGCTTTGAGGCTTAGCTCTTTTGGGATGAGGTCTAGCATGATGGAGCAGTCTGCGGTGGTCCAGACCTGTTGTTCTCAAAACAGGGAAAAATAACATTTTCAGGGCTCATTTCAGATTGCAGGCAGAATCTGGAATTTCTGGGCACCTTCCCCACAAATTGGTCTTGGGATGTTAAATAGTAATGAGGGAGGTCTCAGAACTGCAGGGGCTTTCCCCAGGCCAGGGTTAGTTTTAGAGTTACAGGAGCAACCACTAGGATACCTTAGAGAACAGATATTTCTCCGAGTCCTAGAATGCCAAAAAAAAAAAAAAAATCAACTCTTAAAGATTCTGCTTTTCATCTTGCTTCCTTGCTGCTTATAAGGAGTGTATAAATTCATAAAGCAGCCTCTCTGAGTGAGTAAATATCCTGGAGCATCAGGCCAGTTGTAGATAGCGCAGAGCGACTGCCCTGAGAGGTTGTAGCCGTGCCGTGCACTGTTTGGACAGCATGAACTCATGAGGACATGGGACCGTATCAGACAGACATTTGGTGGAGAGTCACCAGACCTAAAAAGGGGATTTAGGTCGCCTTCCTGAGACGCCCCCCCATCCCCACAATCACTAGAGGTGCAGACCCCAAGTAGGGCACCTGGCTCCTCGTTCATACCTTTGCATTAGTAAATTTAATGTGCCTGGCACTAAAACATGGTGATCCGGGCTGTGAAGTTGCTAGCACACTCCTGCCTACATTTTTGGCCCAGGGTAGCTAGTACTTTTCCAAGCAACTGCTGGGCTGAGTTCAGGAGCTGGCATATTCCAAGGGCAGTTCCCAACGGGCTGTTTTCCCTCACTAGTCTGTGGTGGAGATGGAGAGATTTAGGAAAATGTACTTTTGTGCTAATTAAGCATGGTAAGCTGAGTTTCTGGGCACTGATGCAACCAGAACAGAATAGCTTGTGTCTATTCTAGTAACACCTTTATACAGTTTATATGTTGCCTGAATATCAAAAATAGGCACTGAGATCAGCTTGCTGCACCAGGCGTAGCTGTAGTAAATGGTCTGAGGTTCTCTCCTCCTTCCACTGCCTCTGCAAGCTCTGGATAGCAGGTGTGCAGAATTGGGCACACTGGGTGCTTGAGCCTGGTCACAGCAGGGAGTAGCTGGTCCATCCCTGGTGTGGTAGGACTCCATACGAACGTGGCCCGTGCTCTCTCACATGCTTGAAGGGACCGGCTCTAGTCTAATAGCTGGTGATGCGAAACCATGCACATCTGGCCAAATAGGGTTTAGAATAGAATCATAGGATCATAGAATGGATTGGGTTGGAAGGGACTTTTAGAGGTCATCTAGTCCAACCCCCCTGCCATAAGCAGGGACATCCCCAACTCGATCAGGTCACTCAGAGCCCCGTCCAACCTGACCTTGAGTGTTTCCAGGGATGGGGCACCTACAATCTCTCTGGGCAACCTGTTATTTCTAGATGTGCACTGAATCCGTGTGATATACTTAGTATTTACAACTTCTTTGTCAACACCGTAAAATATTTCAAGCCCCTCTCTTTCTGTATGTTTGCATAATGCGGTGCATAATGAGGTTGCCAGGCACTATGGTAACAAATACGATCACGCTGCTTCAAAGCTTACCTCCATATAAACCAGCATTTTATGAGCAGCAGAATAAATAAATCCTGGTTGTGTTCCATCTTTAAAGTGCAGCCCCTATGTGCACGGTACTACAGCCTCCATCCTTCGTCTCTGGTTCTGTAGATGCAAGCTGTGCTTAGGTTTGCTGATTGACCTGATGGTCCCCGTGGGCTGGTTGGCCAGCTGGCCTTACGATAAGTAAGAAAATGAACTTTACCAGGCTTTCCCTCAGTTGAAGAACACCATTTGGATGTTCCTCCTGTGCCCACTCACTGATTTTGAGGAAAGGTGTTGTGATTTTCACCTCTGAGATTTCTGTCTCCGCCACAAATACGATAGAAAATAGCTAACGGATTCAGAAGTTGCTTGGAAGGAATCTGAGTGATGGATAGACATGGGCAGAGAGATTTAGTGCATGATTTCATTTCTTTTAGAAAGCAGTTGAAAATATATAGTCTACTTTGGAACAAAAGTGGATCCTAGGAAGAAGCCTCTTCTGAGGAGCTTGGGTTGAAGTTTGAGTATATCAGTAATGTATTCACATCTTCAATCCAGTTCTTTAAAGAAGTTTGCTCTTCCTTTCTCTCAACTCTTCATGCGGGAGGGATATTTTAACAATGGACTGCAGAGAAGTACCCGTGGACAAATGGGTGACGTTCACTGAATGGCAAAGAAGGGGACACAGATGAGCCCATTCATGTATTGCTCATTCAGTGCAACAGTTACAGGAAGAATAGCATCCTTCAAACAGGCAGTATCTCTGGACCTTTGGCAGTATTATCTGTGGCCAAGAAGGGCTGAAGAATAAAAGAGGGGGAGGGAAATGAAGAAATACAGGGAAAATAATAAGTAGATGTAGGCAGAATCAACACCAAGAAAGAATGGAGAGTTGGAGATGGGATTTGGCTCATAGATTAAGGTACCTGCGTTTAGCGGGGTGTGTGTGAGTGTCTTCACGTGTGCTAGATATTTGTATTCCCATCAGCGGAGATCTAGAGAGTTAACAGAGCCCAAAGAGGCATTCAGCTCATCCTAAAGCAGTCACCCATCTTTGGCATAGGGGAGGGCTCTCCAAGCTCCACTGGCTGTTGGCGAGTCCGCATTGACTACCACAAGGACACAGTCACCCTGCAGATGTGGTGAGACCTTAACATAGGTGTCTTAGGAGGAGAAACACACCCAGGAGACTGTTGCAACCAGCAGTTATCTTGGAAGAGAAAGGTTTTTCCCGACTTCGCAGTGGGATTGTGTGAATGGGGAATGTAGTACTGGGTGAGCAGGGAGCTGCATTGATCCTGCACCTGAAGGGATCATTTATTACTGGTCCCTGAGGGCAGCAGATGAACTTCTGCAGCCTAGTTGCCCTGTCTAAGTGAGTCCTCTGATGACCGATGAAATGTGCGTGTCCATACTGAAGCTTTTCTGAGCCTCTGGGCTCAGTCCAACTCCTTATCTTCATAAAAGTAAAAGCTGAATATCTCCGTGACAATTTGTCAAATTTGGTTGAAGCTGATTAAGATGTTCAAAGCTATTATGGGAAGGGATTGACCGGCAATACCCTCACACAGAGTTCATTTCCCTGATAAACGAGGCTGAGAATGATTAACACAATCCAAAGGTGGTTGAGTGGAACAGGGCAGGAGGGACAGGGTCTGCAACTTAGAGGTCCAAATGCTTCAGAGGTCCTGAAATTAAGACAAGGGCTTTGATTTCCAAGGAAAATTCGCCCCTTTGTAGAGGGCTTGTATCACCACTGTTAGGATAGCTCCTGGCTTGCACTGGAGTCTTAAGGATCTAAACACTGCCTGGGACTATCTCTGAGCATGACCCTCTAAGGCAGCAACAGACTAGGGGTTTCTCCATCCCCATTCTCAGATGAATGGCAATTTATAGAGAGAAAATGAAATGGTTTCCTTCAAAACTAGAAAGATGTTGGTGCTCCGTTGGGAAGAACTAAAAAATGCATGAGAAGGAGGCTGTGGATGGGAACCAGAATGTGTCCAGCAGATGCTAAAAATCTTTGAAATGTGCTTGGTTTTTTTCTCTGAAAAGTCACAACTCTGTCCAAAGGAAATGAAAGAACGTGTTAATTTTCCAGTAGCTTGGGAATCAGCTAATAAAGAGAAGCCATAGCTCACAATACCTGATAAGCTGTGCATTTCCCACTCTGTTTGAGTTTACATCTAAGACAACTTTATCTTAAACTATTCCTTTATGGAATTAACAAAAGCCATTGTGCATAATTTGGTGCAATATAGGCAAAATGATACAATTCACTACTTACAGGCATGGGTAAGGGATGGCTCTGGAAAATCTTAGCTCCTTACATTTCTGAATCACCCAGCTAGCTTGCCTGCAGGGAAGTTTGCTGAGAAGTGTGTGTCCTGTGTTGAGTAGCAGAACATGAATTTTGATGTTCTTTTCTAAATATTCTTTTCCACCCTAACTGCGAGAGTAAGGAACTGCTTGCAGGTAGCCTCAGTGCAGAGATGAAGCTGTAGAGACAAAGAAGCATCTATGTTTTTCAAAAAAAGGATCACAGTCACATCTGAGGCCAGCTTTTCAGAGGGCACCTGACCATTGTCAAACAAGTAGCAAGTTGTCTGGTGCCCAGGACTGCCTGATTTTAATAGACCCAATTTCATTTGAACTTCTCCTAATGTGTCAGTGGGTTTTAGACGAGGTCAAAAATGAGCTGTTGGGAGTCAATCTCTTTGTAAACCTGACTGGATGGAGGCAAAAGCTCTTCCAAGTAGGCCTTGCTAAGCGATGAGGAATTTCATTCCCACATTACCACTACTGTCCTGTTGGTTTAATTCCTGAACCCTTTTCTTTTTTGATCTTCAGAAATGAGTTCAGACCCTGGATAGATGTCAAGCCTGTGAAAGCTATAAAAGCGAAGGCCCAGTACAAGCCTCCGGAGGAGAAAATGACCCATGAAACCAGTTACAGCGCTCAGTTCAAGGGGGAAACCAGTAAGCCTGCTCCAGCCGATAACAAATTCCTGGAGCGCAGAAGGATACGCACTCTCTACAGCGAACCCTACAAAGAACCGCCAAAGGTGAGAAATACAACAGAAGGGACCCAGGGCCATCACTGCTCCTGGTGGGACATGTCCAACACAGTAAGGCTGGGCTGAACACTGCCTGCTGTCGTTCCCCTTATGTGGCATCTTCATTTCTGACCAGCGGGTGCATCTGGGGATCCACCTTGGAGATGGTGGTGGATGAAAAGCTGGACATGACCCAGCAATGTGCACTCGCAGCCCAGAAAGCCAACCGTCTCCTGGGCTGCATCCCCAGCAGCGTGGGCAGCAGGGCGAGGGAGGGGATTCTGCCCCTCAGCTCCGCTCTGGTGAGACCCCCCTGCAGTGCTGCGTCCAGCTCTGGGGTCCTCAGCACGGGACAGACACGGACCTGTTGGAGCGGGGCCAGAGGGGGCCACGGAAATGATCCGAGGGCTGGAGCAGCTCTGCTGTGAGGACAGGCTGAGAGAGCTGGGGTTGTGCAGCCTGGAGAAGAGAAGGCTCTATGGGGGAGACCTTGTTGCCGCCTTTCAGTGCTTAAAGGGGGACTGTAGGAAAGGTGGGGAGGGACTTTTTGTCAGGGAGTGTAGGGATAGGACAAGGGGTGATGGCTTTAAACTGAAAGAGGGTAGATTTAGATTAGATATTCAGAAGAAATTCTTCATGATGAGGGTGGTGAGGCACTGGAACAGGTTGCCCAGAGAAGTTGTAAATGCTACCTCCAGTGTTCAAGGACAGGTTGGCTTGGCTGGGGCTTTGAGCAAACTGATGTAGTGGAAGGTGACCCTGCCCATGGCAGGGTGGGAGGAATTAGATGATCTTTAAGATCCCTTCCAACCCAAACCATTCTGTGATTCTATGGGATGTAGTGCAGGTTGATGCACTTCGGAGATAATACTGCCCTATGTCAAACGGTAAAGAAGTGAGGGCAGGGCCCAGGTGAAGAGGTTTTTGCATTGTCATTTCCCAGGTGATTATCTAGACAGCTTTCTCTTTCTCCCTCCAAAACTATAGGCACCCCACATTACATTTTATCCCAGGAACAACATGGTTAGAGCCAGATCTTCATCTACGATTAATTCAGAGCACTCCACAGATTTTGACAGCAAGCACTTTTGGCTTTGATCAGGTGGAGGACATGTGTCAGGAAGGGCCTGGGCTGAAATGTCTTCCAGCCTTATTTCTAGGCGCAGTGGAGGATCTGCATATAAATGGAGTCAGTCTGTGCAGTTTTAGTCCTTCCCACAGTTTGTAAGTGCTTAGATTTGTGAGGTCTCAGAGGGATGGCAGGGCCAGCATGGAGGAGCTGAAGGCTTCTGTTCCCCCTTAATTTTGAAGCTGTCCTCCCTTGGGTGCTGTAGAAACAAGTGGATGCAAGACACTACTGTAGACTTCGTTCAGGTGCAATTCGATTTCCTGTGCCCCAGCTACCCCAAGCAATATATTGTAGAAATCTGTTAGGGACAAGCAGACTGAGGAGTCACATCCTGCAAGAAAGGTGGGGATTTGTACCTGCCTCATTGTCCTGAGCATCATTTCTCTGCTTCAAATCCAGAGAGAGACAATCCCCTCTGGGTTTGCAAAACCCCTCTTGAAGTCAGATGGCAGGGCATAGCTGAGTAGATAAGTAACATTCATGCCGTTTCTGATCTAAATCCTGTTTTCCACCTGTCCTTGTGTCTCTCTTTCTCTCTCTCTCTCTCTCCCCCCATCTCTGTGTTGTCGTTTTGCATGTCGCCCTCCATGCAGGTGGAAAAGCCTAGCGTAAAGCCTTCCAAACCAAAAAAGACCACAACAAGCCATAAACCCCTGAAAAAGGCCAAAGACAAGCAGATTGCATCTGGCCGGGCTGCCAAGAAAAAGAGCGCCGAGACCTCCAACACAGCAAAGCCAGAGGACAAGGAGAAAAGTAAAGAGATGAACAATAAACTGGCTGAGGCAAAAGAGTAAATGTCACTGCACTTTCCTTCCTTTCTCCTTTTTTTCCGTTTTCTTTCTTTCTTTCTTTCTTCCTTTCCTTTTTTTTTCTTTGATTAAATAAAGGCCACAAAATTAATTAGAGGCTTCTAATCTGCTTTTTGTTCTGATTGTATTAGAAGCTTTTCTGTTTTATTTCCAAGGAGGATTAGGGAATCCTTGTTTCTGAGGTCAGGTTGTTCTGCTTTGCCTGCACAACACGGCTCTGCACAGAGTGAGGGACGTGGGAATGCACAAGTGGGGTCGTAGGAGATGAAGATGATGGATCAACCATGATTGCGTCCAACAACCTGTCCCTTTCCTCAGGCTTGGTCTGTCAATGCTTTGATGGCGTCGAAGTGCCCATTGAGCCATGGAGGGGCTGTGCTCTCATCCCGTGAGGGCCTTTTGGGGTTGGCCGTTGTTTGGTCGTCTCCCACTGGTGTCAGCAGGTGAAAGGTTTTGGAGGCAGAGAGGATCAGAGGTTCATTCGTGGTGCCATGGATCTGCCATAAATCCGCTAGAATCAGTGGTTTGGCCAAAAGTGATTTCCCCTGGTGACACCAGTGGGACTTTTGCTCCAAGAAGCAACAGGGAAGGAGATCCTGTGCAAATAAAGGGCCAAATCTTCCCCCAGGGAAACTGGGGGATTGTTCTAGCTACATTAAGGCAGCTTCACCCATCAACACCACTCAAAAGACTCGATTAAAAAAATAAAAAGGAGTGAGGGAAGGTGCAGAGAGCAGTGAAGACTTCCCAAATATGTGGCAGGTCAGACTAGGTTATTGGCAGGCTGTTCTTCCCTATTGTTTTCCCTAGGTTATGGATCTTTTTAGTTATTCCTGGTTTGTTTTGAATCTTGGTCTGCTTTCTTCACTTCTGGGGTGCCAGTAGACAGAGCTAGGTTTCAGAAAGAGGTTTAGTTTGCAGATGTGGTCTTCCAAGGGGTAGAAAGAAATAAGTCACCAAGGTTGGCTAGAGCTGGCAGCCGCCATTGTTTTGACTCTACCAGCTGTTGGAGTTCATGTTGGCTCGTAAGCATCTTAAGAGGGCCATAAACCAGTTGCTGGGATCCCTAGACTCCCTCCAGGCAAGGGTTTCAATCATATTTACTGTGCTCTTACTCTAGGAAATCCCCATGCCCAACAAGACCAGTTTGGAAGCTGTTAACACAGCGGGACCGTTTGTCAGCAAGTATGAACTAGCCCAACAGACTGGCATTACATACCCCAAGATCTGGGTCATTGAGTCAATGGGAGCTGAGAGGGGTATGGTCCCAATCCAGATTTACGTGCCTGACTGCTGGATTGGGTCCTAAATACGTAAGGATTAATCTTGATCCCACCAAACTGAGCTGTTAAACTCTCCTGTAGCAGAGTAGCTGCAAGTCAGGATGTGGGATTCTTCTTTGTTTTTGCAGCTCAGTATTTCTATTCTAACATGCAGTCCAACTTGAAACTTTCAGAGAACAGACAATTGGGAAGAACGAAGAGGGAAATGGGAAGTAGGGTAGGGAGGTGGTGCAAGAGGAGAGTATCAGAACTGTGTTGCTGTAGAGGTGTTTGAATGAGGAGAGTCTTGCTGCTAGGATATTTTAGAGATGTGAAACTATCTTACCGGAAAAAGGGATGGGCCGGGAGGGTGAGGAGTCCCATTTTTGGGGTCTCGCCCCATTAGAATTGGGTCTTTTGGAAACATAAATGAGTGGTGGGCTACAAGGCTGAGAGAAAGTTTCCAAAGAGGAGGAAAGCTCTGTGGTATACAGATAGTGACATTTGCTGGCCTTAGTAATGAATAAATGCCAAGTTCAGTGTATTGTGTGATGTGTCCTGTTTGCCTTGCGCTAACAGCCTAAAGCTTTGAGTATAAGTAAGTGTAGTATTCTGAATTCAGTGGTGTATTTCCAAGCTTAGCTGTGTTAGAACTGTGTGCTATGAGCTAGTCAGGTTGTGTATGTGGAAAATACATATTCATATATAGAAATATATATATTTAAACCTCCGATGTTTAGGAGGAAACCAGGGAAATCCTCCAGGAAGTAAAACTGTGGAAATCTTTGCGAATGTAGTGCATTTTTTGATGTGCATGCTCCATGGAGATGCTGACCTGTCCATATTGACCATTGCTTTTCTGAGTGCTCAGAAGCCCCTGCAGCACCGCTCGAGTGCAAAGCTCAGCTCTGTCTCCAGAGCAGCTTGGCAAAAGGCTTGCATTGAGCTGGTGGAGAGGAGTGCCGCTCACAGCTCTTCCCACCCCGTCGCACAAGAGACAACTGGCCAGAGAAGCCTGAGCTTCCAACACTTGGTGTGATTCCTTGGCATTTAGATGCTTCATCCATCTTCACACTCCTCAGTAATGTCCTTTCCTGTCACAGGATGTAGCAACAGCCGTGAAGATGACGTGTCACAGCAGGCACAGCATGTCAGGAAGGCACATAGACATACAATAACCCAACAGACAAATCTCACTGTATGTAAGGAAAGACCATGCCAAACGATTCTCCCAATTATTTTTTGGCCCGAAGCTTCACAGTCAAAGAGACAGCACGCTTGCCACCATTTCACCTTGAATTCAATGGGAATTTAGCCCTTGAATTCAAAGGTAACCAAATTTTGCCCAAGGAACATCATTAAGGTGCTCAGACCACCTAATCCAAGCATCTCCATGACTCTGGATCAACTGCTCATCATCTAGGGCTTCAGGGTTGCTTCTTCTCAATGAAAAGCATCCATCACAGTGTTTGAATGAAACATGCACAGTGAGTCGTCAGAATATGGCCTTATGTTTCCTTAATACATGAAGTTTTTGGTGGCATCTAACTACAGAGCTGGGTATGAAGTGCTAGCCAGTGGTCTAAATTCCCTCTCTAGTGAAGGAACTTTCCAAGGGCCATTGAGCTACCTATTTTGGACACCTCTCTTCAGGTGGGATGAATGATCCTTGGAAGATTTCAATCTTTGCAGAAAGAGCCTGGGAGACTGGTAGGGCCTGGGAACTTCCCTCTCAGACAGCAACAAAATAGGGATATAAATCCTGGCCTTTGCTCCATGTGCACCAGGTCCTCAGCACGCATCCCAGCACACAATTTAGCATTGCACTGAATGCCAGGAACTGCAGCAGAGTCAGGCCTCAGGGTGAAATCCTGCATTGCTCTACCTTCCACAGACTTTATGCCCATCCAACCCACTCAGGTTTATCAGAAAGGAGACCAAATCTCTGCCGTTTCAAGTTCACTTTGGACCCTGAGCTTGTCAATCCCACTGGGAAAGGGTGCTCTGCTGTTATATGTTTCCAGCTATCACAATGCTGATTCTGTTTCACCGCTAATTTGTAATATGTTTTGCTTTCCTTGTAAAAAGATAAAAAGAAATGTTTTGCTTTTTACCCTGTGAAAGTTCCTATGCTGTCTATTGCTTGCTTTCTCATTTCCACTGTATTGTACTGTTACTCCTTTCTGCAAAATGGTGCTAATTGCTGACTGAGCTCCTGTTTTCTGACCGCTTTGCACACCGATCACCTGCTTCTTCATTTGCAACGCGTCCAGTGTAAAAACATGGCTCCCATGAATTCCACAAACTCTTGCCTCTTGGAGGCAGATAGGAAGTGTCTAATTAATATTTTGTGGCCTGGGTTTGGTTGCATATCACAAACTGTCTCTTGTAACGTGTTAAGCACACCTCCTCGTGGTGCTTTTTCATTCTTGCTGTTCTAATGAGAATGACACACACACACACACACACACACACAAACACACACAAACATACAAATTAATGTATAGCCAATTGATTGTGACGTGCTTGTGATCTTTGCTTGCTCAAAGGGGTTTTTTTTTTTTCCAATGATAAATAAATGCTAAAGACGAATACCACCTCCTTGATCTTGTTTTCTCGATAAGAAGCACAGTTAAGTGAAAGAAACACCCTTCCAACTGCAATCAGATTTGTGTTGCTTAGAGCCGCCACTTCCATGCCTGCCGTAGGGACAACTGAGCTGTCACAGTCTGACTGTATTTAGACGGCTGCTAACCTCAGACTAGCCTGACGTGAGAGCTAAGCCTTTGCAAATGTGAAGATGGACAGTGAAGTCATGTGGACGGAGCAGGTAGTTTGCTTTTATTTTCTGTACGTATGGCGTGTCGAGCAGAGGGTTGGTGCGGTGAGTGCCCGGCATGCAGGCTGCTGCTGCACCTTGCTCGTGTCCATGTTGCGCTGGATCAGGGAGCAGAAACCGAACCCCATCGAGAGCTGGAGGGAGGGCAGGTGCTGTGGATGAGGTTGCTTAATTTACACACCCTTTTCCAACTGCCTACAGCTTTTGATTTGGCCCAAAACCACCTGAAAGGCCCTTGGGTCAAGGGAGTATAAATCCTCATTGAAAGGAGGTGGCAAATTCTTGGGTTGGGCACTTTCACTGTGCTGCAAGCCTAGCCACCATTGAACAGGCATTTGGCAGTGTCTGTGGAAGTGCAAAGCACTGATTTTATATTAACAAAAGTGTTTGCTATCTAGAGAAAATGATGGTTGAGAAGAAAGCAGGGTTGAGGGCACAATTGTATTTTAAATGGTGAACCCTACTCTTAGTTTCATCTCTTTTTTCTTTTAATTAGCCTCTAAGCTCCTACCTGCAATTTTTATTTTTAATAATGTTTTCTCTTTTAATGGGTATTCCAATAACATCCCCATGAACCTGGGGAATATTGTCTGCACTGGGGTTGTATTTTGAAATCTCTCCTCCGATATAGCTCTGCTGACTTCCATGGAGCACCGACCCTTGTCTGCCTTACTGTTTCTGGGTGCTATTCCTCATCCCTGCCTGGTTTACAAATCACTTTTCTGAATTTATCCCATCTGTGACTACACGCTAATAACAGTGCTGCTTTCTGATGTCCTGCCATATCACCCTGCCTTCCCTCTCCCTTCCCCACCAGCTTCATCCATTCATCGATCATGCATAACTATATGATCTTTGAAGTGTTTCAGTTGAGCTGTAGGTCTGGGGATTTGTCATTTCACCCCTCCACAGCTGGTATTAGAGAAAATGTTCTTTGTTAAAAGACAAGTCGTTGATGGGGCTTATCTGTGACAATCCATGTTGGCCGACAAAATGTTTATCCTGTGACACAAAGGTATGGGGTCTGTTCCATACTGCAGCATGGATGGGTGATCCATCTGCTCCCACCCAGCTGCCCACACTCAGTGCTGGAAAACATGCCCTTGCTGTCTTGTTGCACTCTGAACTTGCTAAGCATTGCAAAGCCTAAACACCCAAAGGGGCAGGATGCATTTCTAAGAGACAGTAAGACCTACTGGGCTGATGACAGGCATGGGGACCTGGGCTCCCTGATCTTTAACCATCACTGTCTGAACCCGCTGCTACTGACTCACTCCTTAATCTTTGCCAAGTCATTAGTGACTGGCACTGCCCACCTTTTTCCAAGGGTGGTTGTGAGAACGTCGTCTGTGCAAAGCACTGGAGGTGGGTTACTAAAAATGAAATGCTTTGTCTTATAAGAGCATTTAGTGTGGAGGCGCTGGCTGGAGTAAAACAGTCCTAATTGTCAGTGTTGGTGTCTGGTGAGGGGACAAGGAGAGGAGAGAAAATATTGGCGTGTTGAATTTAAAGAGTCAAGACTGCTTCTCACACTCTTAATAACGGAGCATCTGAGTGCAGCTTTGCAGAGGTGTCACTTTGACTACACAGGGTGTGAGCAGCCTTGTGAGGGGTGACCAGCATGTTTCCAATTTTAATCAGTTGCTTTCAAATACATCGTGGCTTCAGCACACACCCCTGAAGACTTGTGCATGGGTGGATGAAGAGGTTCCTGCCTGATGCTCTTCATCCCTCCATCCTGTTCCCTGCATCAGACAGGAGCCTAAGTGCCCTGGGCGTGGGATTGAGATTTACTGATTGTACCACTTCCAAATCTCTAGGCTTCCTTTGAAAACCTCAGTTATCCTTATTACATCGCTGACTGGTAAAGCAAGGTCAAAGGATGAGTATGGATATTTCATCAGCTGACATGCCAGCCCTTATACAAATGCAGCCTCTTGTGTTGCAATATCCTTTGGATTTAGGGTTTATTTAGAGATGTGCCAGTGAGGAGAGAAAGGGACTTTTTAAGAAGATGTCTTTGTCCTAGCTGGCACCTCCCAACATCCAAGGAATAACCACCTTCCCCGACAGTAACAGCAACATCAAATAAAGAAGAGGAGCTGTACAGGAAGAAGAAATTCCCTACTATGAATGTGATGATATGGCCATGTTCGGCACTAAGAACAGTATCTTTTGCACAGTTGGAAAATATTGTGATGTTCAGACATGGGCTTCAGCTCTCCCTGTTTCCAGCAGTGTCATGGTAAGTTTGATCCAATTGGGAATTTGACAGCCCACTTCCATTTGCCCTTATTCATGGGAGCTTTCTGGGTTGGGAGCAATTCCACTAATGCCACTGGGTCTATTCACAAGCTCAGAGGTCTGCAATGAGGGGTAACACAGCTCTTGAGTACTTCAGGATTGGTGGTTTATCATGAGCTATGGAGATTTCTTGTAAACAGTCTTCATTTCTGTTGCAGGGTGCCTTGGAAACAGCTCCCTAATCATGACTGTCATGTGGAGGAGATATGAGCCCAAGGATAAAAGAAAAGCCTGCTAATGGATTGAAGGCATCTTTATGCTTTCCAAAACACCGGCTTTCCCTGCAGGGAGTCTGCCCCACGGAAACCAACGGCAAGGACCAGCTGCCAGAAAAATGATGGATGAGGAGTACTGGCAGGCCTTAGAGATATGTGAGAGCACCGAGGAATAAAAACTGTTCCTTCAATGCCAGCGGTTCAATGGTGTGAGAGACGGAAAGGGGGAAAGAGTTCCGAAACCCCCTTGTTGTCATCTGCCCACCTCCCATCCCACCCTAGCCTGACACATGCAGCAAACTCAAGCCCCTGAGCAAAGCTAGGTCTTCCCATGTCTCCTTGGGGAGCCAGAGACCTGCATGCCCTGCCTGGCTCTGAGAAAGGTCTGGAGTGCTGGGTCCCAGCAGAGGGTGAGGAGCACCCTCCGCGGTGCGTGGTGGAGGGGGGCTCACCACACGGCGGCTGTGGCAGGTGGGTCTGTCCTCATCAGTTAAACAGCACCCAGGAGCAATTGATGGTGCCAGTACCCAATGGTCAAGATAGGGAAGTCCTGAGCATAGTCCTTGGTCACTGGACTGACCTACTCCTTGGCCTGTTCAGGATTTAGTACCCAATTGAGGACCAGTTCAGCTGTGGCCATCTTGTTTGGAACCAAGAGATTTATCAGCAGGGACATGAGCCAGCAAGGCACCTTTAATTTAATGACAGAGACAGTGCTTTGGAGTTGCAGGGCAGTGGATGTCCTTGCCCCCATTGCCCCTGCTCCCTCCCCTCTCCCCAACTCTCATCGCTGATCAGACTTCTCTGTCCCTGTTGGCTCCTTCACATGCGGTCTTCAAGGCCCTTGCCACCCCACCAGACCCACCAGATCTGCCTGCCACGCCACTATTCCTTCCTGCCTTCAAAATCATTTTCCCTCCGTCTTCCTTGCTAGCTTTTCAGTGTCTGTCCCACAGCTGCTTCTTCGCCCTTTGCTTTCTCCCACCTCTCTCCCTCCAACACCTTTCCCCTCCAGGTCATCCTAAATACCCAGCTCTACCACAGACCTTCACTTTCCCATCATCCCCGAGTTACTGTTTCGTGTCCAGTCTTGTCTCTCTTGGACTGTAAGCCTTTTTCTTTGCCTGTACTGTGCAATAACGCTCACTGCTTAGAATAAACAACACCTCACCTACTGACTGCCCTTTCTCTCTCTCGTTTCTTGGTGTGGCTTTAGTAGATGTGTCTGCAAGTGCACTGTGTGTCTGTCCTCGTGGCCAGTTCAGCAGCCAGTCTTGCTGCTGCAGCTCTCCCCGTAGTCTTTTGGGGTGGCTCTGCTCGTGTTTTTGTTCCCTGGTACCTTCCTTTCTTTGTTACAGCCACAGAGACAAGCTTTGTTGTCTAGGTAGGAGCCTGGCATATTCAGAGCTGCATGACCTTCTGTCCTTTGCAATTCCGGTGCATCTGATAAAGGGGTTGGCCTTTCTCCAGCTTCATGCAGAGACATCCTGGGCTGGCAGGTGGCTCAACAAATGCAGCAACTGAGGAGAATGAAGGAAAAATCTTGTAGCCCAGAGCAGAAGCAGCCGATGATAAAGGAACTATATTTCCCGGTGCAGTACAGAAAACAGTGGGCAGAAGTACATCAGTGGAAATCCAAGCAGATGCACCTCTCAGGGGAAGAAGCAGAGCCCAGCTTAGCAGCAGGATATGTTTCAGAGATGGATGCCCAGGAGGATTCTTGTGGTTCAGAAGGTGCCCTGAACATCTGCTTCCTCCATCCCAGGCTAGGACTAGGCCTGTCAGTGATCCCTTCAACCCGTGAGTGCAGCAGGGACCCAATTGTGACTAAGTCCCCGGTGGCTCCTTTCTCCCTCCTTGTCCTAATTTAGTGCCTGAACATGCTAGTTTGTGCTGGCTGGAGCTATGGAGATGGTGCTTCTTCCCAGCTGCTCCACACAGACATGGAAAGGTGCAGGAGCAGCTCAGTTCCTCTACCCTTACTGTGACCCACCCTGCCAGAAAGCCAAGGAGGCTCCTTATCATGCTGAGTGAGAAGCTGAGCTCACAGCATGGCCATCAGTCTGGTTTCATGGGCCACCTGCAGAAGTTAGGTCTGAAGACCTAACTCAAGGCCAGACTGAAGCTGGCTGGTGGACATGGATGGGAGAAGGATCAAGCAGTGCTCGGCCCCCTGGGCTTCCTTCAGCGGTACTGTGCAAGAGCAGACAGAAGAGATGAAATGTGGGGGGAGGTCCAATCCTCCTCATCGAGGAGCCTGGAGATTTCATCTAGGACAAGCGAGACCTGTTGCTGGATTGTGCTTAACATCTCCAGGCTCTAGGGATTTCAGTGTAGATACTGGAAAGAGGCAGTGGGAAAGAGGATCCCTTGGTGTAGGTAATGCCCTGTATCCTTTCCCGTGTGTCACCATGGCCCACCTGCCATGCTTTCACAGTGCTGACACCTCCTCCTCTAAACTCTAGACTCCAAGACTGAAAAAGCTCTAGAACAACCTAAACCAGCAGCCAAATATCTCAGCTGCACTGTTTTAGGGACTGAATGGTATTTAGGGCAATGTTCCTGCATGCCAATGGGGTCCCTAGCTGACCTTGGGGGTACATTGAAGTTTTCTAACATCTAAAGTTCTGCTAGCAGAGCTTTGTAAGTGCTTCTATAACTGCTGCTTTGCAGGTGGACATTTGTTTAACCTCTGAAGGGCTGAGCTCCTTGCTGCTCACCTCACACCTACATCAGGTCGGATTTCACAATCGGACACTTTCTTCTCCTTCAGCCCTTGCTGGCCCCAAACTGGTGCACATTTCCAGGGCACACCCAACCTATGCAAGTGATAGCAACCCCTCTGATTCCTTAGATACAGACCCAGGCTGAAATTCTTCATTTCCCTGCTGTAACTTACAGCTTTAGCCCCACTGTTCAATGCTGTTGCCTTTTCCAAGGAATGTAACTGAGACCAGGTATTGAATACAACATTAAGGCCATTTTCCAGGACAAAGACGACTTGTATTTTTGTTACTGTTATCACAGACAGCAAACTTCGATGCACAAAGGGCCATAAAGCATTCAGCAGAGAGAAGTGACTCACTGTGTCCTGTAACCTAATCGTTAATTGCATTTGCCCAGGAATCGATAAGTTTGTATATTCTGAGGAATGTGAACCTGCCACTGTCCTGGGTGAGTGCCCTAACCAAAAGATCAGTTCCTCCACAGAGGAGTGCCATCTCCTCACCTGAATTCTCAGGGAAAGAAAGGCCATGTTTCATGGTTCATTGCAAAAAAACAGCCCTTCAGTGCCAAACTTCACAGCTATATGTGCTTGGGGATGTGTTGCTGTTCCTGAGCCACCAGGAGAGGATTCCTGGTGCTTCTGGTTAGTCTTGAACTCAGCTTTTAATTTTACATGTGCCTGGAGCTGGCTCTGTCTACACAGACTCATAACAGCTCCCAGATAGTTAAACTGCTTTCAAGGAAGATAATTTTGCAGAGGAGGATAAATGTCACCAGCTCTGTTCTGATTCGAGGCCACCAAAACACCAAGATCCGAATACACAGAGGAACAGCGGGGAGCCGTGAGCAGGTCCTCCACGTCTGTGAAGGATGGGATAACGTTGCCAGAGCCCATCCCCATCAGAGGCAAGTTTAGACCCCAAGTCACAAGAGCCCAGCTGCCTGCTGTTACACCAGGACCAGCGAAGTGGAGACCATGCTATGTGTGCTTGTGGTGGTCATCCTTTCGTTGTTTCCAGACACCAGGTCCTGCCACTGGGAAATTCAGCCCTTGCTGAATTTCGTACTTTTTTTGCATCTCTCTCAGCCGTAGCCCGAATAATGATCTGTCACCTCCAATCCATCTCTTCTCCATTTCTCACCTTGTCACATCACATAATTAACCTCTCCTACACACATGGGTTTCACCAGGCAACGGTTTGCCACCTGCAGCCCTCGAGAGGACAAAGATCTCCAAACTCTTTCCTTGCTTGGCTAAGACAAAGATCATTTGAAACTGTTGCTGTTTCTGTGTTAGATCTCATTACTTTTCAGGATCAGGCTTTCCTTTCAACCCTTTGATTTGCACCCTCCTAGCTCACTCTTCCCAAGGCTGGTACCCAGGGCTGGACCTCGCTGTGCAGCCCTGCAGAGAGTAGCCAGATGAGAGGCTGTGCAATGCTGTGTTGTCCCTGGATACCAGTTCCTGGGGAAAATAATGTAATTACCTCCACCTCACACTCCTTCCAGTTTAAAACAGGTTCAGAATGAGCTTTACTGGGAAGCACAATCACACAATTATCTGTATTTGATGCAAACAAAGAGGAAGCCTGGGGATGGGAATGGGACACAGCCTCTTTCTCCTCCAGAAGGCTGGCTCTTAGCCAGCCTGCAATACATGGCTGAAGGATGCACACACTCATGAGAAAAGAGCCAACGGATTAAAATGAAGAAATACCCACCATGCAAACATGCACCGCAGGCCCCAGCTTTCATGGCTGCCTCAACAAAGAGGTACCACACCAAGGCTGCTGAGAAGGGTGAATTCCCCTGGTGATTCTAGCAGGGGCTAAAGGAAGTGTTGATGAAGGGTGATTTCAAACAGCTTATGTTGCTCCAGGGAGAGATGATTTTGTCTTTCAAACTCTATTCTGAAATGCAGGGCAACAGCATGAGCAGGGTAGGACACCAAGCCCAGGGAAGAGGTGGGGTTGGTCTGGCATTGACCCACCTACAACTTGGAGCATTACATGCACACTGGGACAGAAGACCTCGCCTCAGGCTCCATAGTTACTGCATCCTCCCTTCCTAGACCAGATGTGAAGACGTGCTTGGAGGGGGTGGCTTGGCATCTGGAGTAGCTGCTGGCAGCCTTGCCTCCACTGGCAAGGACGTGCAGGCATCTCCAGCCTTCTCCAGAGACCAGGCAACAGGTCCTGTCCTAGCAGATGTCTGTGCATCAGCAGTATGGACCTGGTCTGACCTGACAGTGGGGCATCTTTCCGAAGATAAACTGCCCTGCATTTTCCCCTTATCCCTTGGCTTGCGGTGCTGGGCTCACCTCATTCCCTTGGGAACTTGTAGGTTGGAAGGACTCAGCAGTTTTCCTACTTTGGGGACACAGGGGAAAGGCCATGCTAACCTCTGCCAACAGCTTCTGGCAGCAAATGTCTCTTCACTGTAAGCACAAAGGGCAGAACAAGGGTGAGTATTTGAGCAAGAGCTGTCCTGCCAGGGCTCCCCACATGGTCCTGCCCCCATGAGCCTCTCACACAGGCGTGGTTAGTCTCGTGTCCAGGTTGGGCTGGTTTCATGTGCCCAGGAGATGGTAACTAACACCTCTTCTCCTGGTCCTGGTGTCAGCCTCTCCTTCTCTCCTTTGACCTGCAGGCTGGAACCATTCCCTACACAAAGCCAACGTCAGGCTGGGGGATGAAGACGATTTACACAGTCGCTTAATGCAACCACTGTGCAAAGCTACCCATTTTAAAGCTGAGCAGGTTTCTTCTGCCTCTCCATCTGCTTTCTGCAGCCTCACAGATCCCTCCCCATCCATCACACCTCTTCTCATCCCTGCAGATCCTCCTCCTCTTTCTCTCTCCTAATAAAGATTGATTCCCTCCTTTCCTACAGGTCTTGCCTTCCCCATCTCTCCCTCTGCACTTCAACAAGACCTGACCTTCCCTCCAGCAGCTGTCCAAAGATTTTCCTGGCAGCACCAACCCTAACTCCTGGGCTTTGTTCTCTTATGTTCCCATCCAAGACTACCGCAAATCCACTCTACAGGAGCTACAGTTTGCCCATAACATGTGAAGCAAAATCAAAACTTGGTGCTTAGGCTGATGCACCTTCGCTGTTTTACCCCAGGAACAGAGCTGGCCCCAGAGCTCGTGCCAACAGGGAACCAATGCCTTGGTGCCACCATCACCTCCTGGTGTCTCCTGGGGACATTGAAGAGGAGGGGTGCTCTCAAATTGGGGTTAGCCTGTGTTAGCTGGGCTTGCTTTCCTGACGGTTGTTTTAACAGGCACCGGGTGCTTCCTGAGCAGCACAAGAGCTCGGCTCCCCTGTGTTATAGGGCTTTCACCACCTGCCTTGAGGGCAACTGCTTCTTTGTGAGACAATTTTACAGTGAGGTGCTTGTTCGATGCAGGTTATAATCAATTGGCAAGCATTTTTCATAGCTGATGGGTGGGCCTGATCCTGATCCCAGTTGAACCAGGGGCTAGTCAAAAAGTCAAGAGCTCCAGTCCTCCTAATTTCATGGATGTCCATGGGTTTTGGACCAGGACCAGGCTCACCAACCAGCCTGAGGACATACCAGACATGGGTGGGCTGCTTGGGGAGTGCTCTGCAGAACCACTTGTCACGGGGCAAATTCCAACTTGGGGGTGGCATTTTGTTGTTGTGCTCCAGCCAATTGCTCTGACAGCTTTGCAATGATGCTCTTTCTCTGCTTCCAGGACCCCTGAAAAAAACACTGGTGCTACAGACCAAGAACCAAGTACCTTAGTGCAGGATCAACGTACATGAAGTCGAGCACTTTTCTTCTGAGCAGCGGTTGGAGCAAAGTTATAGTCTGCATGAAATGTGTATCGTCTGGCTGGCATACAATAAAGCTGGTGATCAGAGTTGAACCACAATTTCTCTTGTCTCTCAAGCACTGAGAAGTTACTGTCACCAGGATCTGTGTAATGCAGTTAGCATGTCTGTGCCTTGATTTATATTCAGTAAAGTCAAAGAAAGAAAACAGGTCCAATTCTCCCTTTATTCATAGCTGTGAAATGGCACTGGTTTCAGTGTTCTTTCTAGTTTATTAGAAAATCTCTGGGTATGATTGATGATGATGAAGATGATCTCTGGGCAACAGAGAGATCAGATTCACTTCCATAACTCCTGGAATTTTCATATTTGGATTTCAGAGATTATCCCATAAACGTAGTTGATAGGATCAGCAACTCTTTTCAAAAATCCTTGGAAGGTTTAATGACTATAAATTCTGCTGTCAAGAACTCACAACTGGATGTCACCAGGTTAAGCATGCCTTGTGCAACATCTGGCAGATCCCCCTGTCATTGTGTTGTAGCCAAGAACATCTCAGACCTTTTCCTGAGGCTGTTAACATTCAATTTGCCATTTAGGGCAAATGCTGGACGAGACACCAAAACTTTCTGGCAAATTAGTAGTTCTTCTCAGCATTTTCAAAAAACATTTGATTGAAAAATTGTCAAGTAAGAACTGGAAATGTTGTAGGAGAAATGCAGCTGGTTCAAGGGATTAGCAGGTCTGGTTGTTCTTGTATGCCCATCTTTTCTGGGTGAGGCTCCCTACGTCCATATGACATATGCAGCACATGATGGGAGATGTAGTCCAGCCCTACAGCCTGTTCCCTATAGATAGCCAAGTGCATGAAGTACCCAGACTGCAGCTCCAGCAAAGAACTGGCCCAGCACACTCCAATAAATAGGTCTAGGTTTAGGCTGAAGTGTTACAACACTTAGAGCTGGGATTTGCTTTACTTTCTGCAAGTGCTAACTTTAAGCAGAAGGCTGCTCTTCCTTCCCAAATTAATTATGCAAGGCAGCTACTTCATCAGAGGTGGGGAAAGCTGGGCAGGTTCCATGGAACTCCAAAGCCCTCCAAAACCAGAGGGTCTGGTTTGCTGGGTCTAGTTCAGAAGGAAACTGCCTTGGGCTTGGAGAAGTCATTCAAGTATTTCAAAGTGAAAATGCAAGTCCATGATACACCTCCTCCTATATAAGTACTCCTCCTATACAGCTGCCTGTTCTGTGCAGGAGTAAATTAAGAGTGATTCCAGCAGTGGCTGAAGCAACTTTAAAATGAGTGCATGTTTTAGGACATCCAATCTCCTTTACTTGCAGAGACTGTTGGTTACTACTGCTATTAGTTATTCATATTATACCACTGCTAAGGCACCCTGTGATGGCCAGATCCCGAGGGTGCCAAGAGCTGTACAGAGACGGGACAAAAACGGGGAACTACCCAAAGGGCCTTGAAGGCAAAGGAGGAACCTAAAATTGCCTCAAGCGCCTGATGTTCACATTGTGGTGAGTTCTCTCTGGCAACAGAAAGGTTGGAAAGAACCTCCTTGTTAAAGGGATAAAATACAGAAGAATATTTGTGGCGACAGCTTTTGTACAAGCCAAGAAGAAATTAGGGTAAATCCAATCACTGAACCATTGCAAAGCACCTGCGAGAAGATATGAATAGTAACTAATGAAATATTCAATACAATTCAATTCAATATTACATGCCTGTGAATAATTGTGCTGAGCATGTGCCTCGCTCAATAGCTGAAGGGTCCTTGTTACACATGATTAAGTAATTAACTTTTTTTGTGTATAATTACCATGATTGCACAATTATTAGAGAAAAGCCCAGTCCAAAGCTCCAGCGCCAGACGTCGGTGGCCTGCAGGAGGTTTTGCTCCAGATCCCTGGAGCTGCTGGTGTCCATGGGAAGCAGGACCTGCCGGGCATCTGGGTGTTGCTCTCTGGTGTCTTGGGACCCACCACTTACGTCTGAATCAGATGCACCTGAAGAAAAAAGGCAGCATAGATTCAGTCAGCCAAGGATCTTATCTATAGGCAATTATTTGTAGTAACCCAGACATCCATGGTGGAAAACATGAGAAAAAAGGCTTATTCTCCCATCAGGATCTGATCTCCAGGGAGATGGTTTGGAGTGGCAGAAAAGCCAACCCTAACATTCACCCAAATACAGACATTTTTTCTGCCTCTTCAGCTCCCTGAAGCAGCTCAGCACAAGGTGAGAGCAGGAACAAGTAGCCATCAACTTTCATTTCACCCGTGGAAACTGTGGGGAAACGTGTCCGAAGTAGGAAGGTGAAATTTCACAGAGGCAGGTTTTGAAAAGGCAGAGTTGATTTAAATGCTGACCCAAATCGGGGCAGAAGATGCCCACTTTAGAAAACATTTATGTAACTCATAAACAGCCACCAGACTGGGTATGATATTTTAGACCAACAAAAAAAAAAATAATTCAAATTTCATCTCGTGTAGAAATGCAATGTTCTGATTTAACTCAGCATCTCCCCCTTCTCATCCCAAAATTTTCATTTTGCCACAAGCTGGAATATTTACTGTTTGTTAAGAAATGGTAATAATTTCTATATCCTGACAGATTCTGTTCTCAGTTGCTAATATTTCCCTCCCCTTCCTCCTGGTGTCAACTGCTATCCTCAGACTCTTGCTTCCTTCCACTTCTCTTTCCATTTAGCTTTTCTTCCTCTACATAATATGTCCCACTCAGGTTCCACCCACTCTCAAAAATAATTGAGTTACCAACTGTTGTATTGCCCACCTGATGTATTATGTATTTCCTGCTGTGCTTCTCTTTTTAGACTGCAAAGTATTTGTGGCTGGGAGCTTCCCTCATTTTGTGCTATTCACTGCTCTGCCTGTCTTTCACTTATCCTGAGGTATTACTGTAATAGATGTGATTAATAGGAATTATCCTCCCACCAGCAAGAGTAATTCAATGCAGCTGAATTTTGCATGACTGCTTTTATCTGTAGTGTACTTGGTACATCCTTACAGCTTTGGCTGTTCTTTGTATCAGCAGCGGTGCGAATCTGTAAGGCTGAGAAGGGGATCCCCCAAGCAAGCAAAGCCAAGGAATATTTCCAGATTGGAAATTAAATGCAATAGTGGGAGATAGAGGCAGAAGGCAAAGTCTTCTGTTCCCCGCTCCTGGAGGTGGGTAATAAAACTGGTCCAGGAAGGATGTATCCCCTAGAGAAGAGGAGCAGCAGTACTGGAAAAGAGGAAAGTGTTCAGGAGGGTGTTTCAGACTGGATTTCCCCCTTTGTGGGTCCCAGGCTTCACAGCTTTGAGGACTTTTGCTGATTTTCAGGGAAAAGCATGGCCCAGGGCTGAGGAGACATGTGAAGTTCACAACAGATGCTTTGCCCACCAGCGGCACTGTCAGCATGACCATGGATTAATGCTGCAAAACTCCTTATCTGATGGGTTATTTCCACTTAATGAAGCAGTGGCTGAAAGAGCTTCATGTCTGCAGACAGCTCCCAGACAGATCCATTGAGGATCAGGGCAGAACTGAGGGGGGATTCGATCAGGATTTGAGGACAACAGCATCCATGGTGTAAAGTGGCCCAAGCTGCTGGAATTGCATCTGTTGGATTTCCCCTTCTGGTTTATGGGGCACTTCCTCAGAAGGGTGTAAACCTGGTGAAGGGTCTGGAAAGCAGATCTTATGAGGAGCGGCTGAGGGAGCTGGGGGGGTTTAGCCTGGAGAAGAGGAGGCTGAGGGGAGACCTTATCGCTCTCTGCAACTGCCTGAAAGGAGGTTGTGGTGAGGTGGGGGTTGGTCTCTTCTCCCGAGTCACAGCGATAGGATGAGATGAAATGGCCTCAAGCTGCGCCAGGGGAGGTTTAGATTGGAGATTAGGAAAAATGTCTTTACTGCAAGAGTGGTCAGGCACTGGAAAAGGCTGCCCAGAGAGGTGGTGGAGTCACCATCCCTGGGGGTGTTCAAAAACCGTGTAGCCGTGGCACTTGGGGACATGGTTTAGGAGGCCTGTGGTGTTGGGTTGGTGGTTGGACTTGATGATCCTGGAGGTCTTTTCCAACCTTAATGATTCTATCATTCTATGACTCTATAAATACCCCCAACTGAATTGACTCCTTTCTGATTTACGCCAGCCAAGGTCTGTCCAAATGACACAGATTATTGAACAGCTCCTTTTAATGCTGTGAATTACATGGGTTTGGTTTGTTCCCTCCCCCCCACCAATGATTCCTAGATGACTTATGCTGCCTTGTTTCTTCAAGGCTCTTAAAAATCCTGACCTGAATTATTTAAGCTCTATTCATTCCCCCTTTCCTCCATTTTCTTTTGTCTTTTGTTTCCTTTACCTTGATGTGTTTATCTCCCACTCTGTCATTCCAGTCACTTCATTTCTCCTTCTACCCTCATGCATCTTTTATAGTTTACCCCTCTTTGCTCTGGCAAGGGGCAGGTTTTCCTATTTGGTGGCAATCAGTTTTTGTGACATATCTAGGTTACTGTCATGACTCCTTCTCTGTGTAAAATGTCTTTCATTTTTTATGAATCTGCTTTAATAATTTATCCTCCATCAATGATGTATAATGAAATCACCGTCCTGAAATGGCTTTTCCATGTTGAGGTAATGGAACAGAGATGGGCTGGAAGGTACCATCACCGGGTGGTATTTTGGTGCGAGATAAGCCACAATATTCAGGGGAAGGAGAAAGCTGAAATAGCTGAGAAGATGCTATTGTTTGGGGTCTGGATCAGAAGAGAAAGGAACGGACCTGCCTTTACTTTGCCTATAGTGCAAAACATCAGAAGTCACATGAACAGTTGTGACACTCTCACTGGTGGCCTTTGGCTCAAAGCTAACCAGCATGGAGATGAACCACTAAAAATAGCAAGAGCCAAAATATCCTTCCTATAAAGTCGTATTCACACATCTCGGGATGCCAAAACCACTCCCTCACTTACCTTCCCTGAGCTACAAATTTCCCACTGTCGTCCAAAATGGATCACAAGATGTAACTGAGGCTTATGGCCCTCACCATATCATGAATTCATGGTGGTGGGAGAGCTGCTGTAGTCGGGTGACCTAGGGATACCTGTGAGGCAAGGTTGGTAGCTGTGTTATCTTTCATTGGACGAGGAACAAGGCTTTGAGGGGACATTTTCTCAGGATCACAACTGCTGCACCAAATCAAGTTGAGGCTGTGGGCCCAGACCCTTGCAGTGCCCTAGGATGGGTTAATTAAGGAGCCAAATGCACACATGCAGTGTTTTAATAGGCACAACTAGTTATAAGGTACAACCAAAATCCTCTTAATTTTCAGACAACACGACAGGAAAGTGTGTGGGCCAAATCCTGATGTAAAACAGCACCAGTACATCGCTTTGAACCTTGGCTTTGGAGGAATGCAGATGACTTAACACAGCAGAGGATCTGGGGATGTCAGTTCTAGCATCCAAAGGGTGCAGCTTGTTCCTTCCTGCCATTCAGCAAAACCAAACTGCCAGATCCCAGTGATCCCAACCAATGGAATAACATAGCCTTGGATCCAGGCCTGGCAGCTGGAGCCCATCCCTCAGGACGGCCTCTTTCAAAGAAGTACCAAATCCCCAAGTATTTGAACATTTTATCTCACGCATCCAGAGTTCACAAGTTATTAAAAATAATTAAATTAAAGCCGATATTGGATTATTTTTTGTGTTTTCATCCTTTATTCTCTAGTCATCTCTTTAAGCTTTTCTCTGTAATCAGATGTTTTTAAACCAATGCAAGCAGGGATATTTACCAATCCAACTGAGTCTAGCAGCTGCAAAAATAAACGTTTCTTTAAAAATAATTTCCTAAATTGCCCTAGGAGAAAAATATAAAGGAATACATTTGCATGGAAGTAAACATGAAAGGAGTGACTCTTTTTTGCCTGGTTCCTCAGTATTTGTCATGTGAATATATAAATCTTCATAGAAGTCATTAAATAAGGCAGCTCAAGAATATATAATTGATTTTCCCTGTCCTCTGCGTAGCTCATTTCTGAGTAAGTATTCCTTGTTTATATTTCCTCAGGAAGAACGATGAATATATAGTTACGAAACTGCACAATCACAACTCCCAGAACAACACATTTTCGAAGGGTGAGCTATTTTTGTATTAAGCATTAATGCATTGCACAGGGCAATGACAATAGCCATTATTGTCCAGTAGGAATTGGCATCATTACAGAAGAACCGAGTTATTCATTCATGTCTAGCAGAAGTATGATAAACTAGCTATTCAACCCAGGAAACAAAACCCAAAGTGGTAACAAAACAGAAAGCTTCTCAAAACAAGGCAAGCTAATAAAATGCAAACAAAGTTAATGGCAAGGTGTTTAGGGTGGGTGCATTTTTGGAGGAGAAGGACGTTCTCCAGAAATCCAACTTAACTCTAAGTATCCTTATGGGTTGTCACAGGAGATGTGTATGACACGGAATCGTCTTTTCTGGGCCAAGGTCGTATGAACAGAGCTAAAATCTCCATTGGTCTTCAATGGCTAATCGCACTGCTTTCAGGGGCACGTAAGATCCTACATCATTTTTGAAAATGGTCCTCAGAGAAGTATTTAAATGGCCTTTTCCCATCCACACTACCCTCTATACCACATTTCCCCACTTACATGTGGGCTTTGGTCTCCATCCCCTATGCACGACTAAATGCGACCAGGAGGTGAGAGCATCACATGTTTTTCTCAGTTTCTTCTAGGTTTACAAAAAAAAACACCTCTATTGAATCTCACTTGGAATTGGTGTGACTGGGGACACCCTGAAAGGATGGCCAGTCCAACCCTCCCCTAGAAGGAGGTGGAAAGAGAGACAGACAGCCCAGCAGGCCCAGGCACTGGTCCAGGCAGCAGAAAGGAAGGGCAGAAGCCTTGAAATTGCAAGGAGGGATTTATCCAAGCACACAAGCCCTCATCATCTCAGATGTTCACTCCAGCCTCCTTCACACCCAAACGAGAGAAACGGGCACTTCCAGGAGACAACACATCTCATCCTAAGGGAAATATTAAGAATAGCTTGGATGAATCACATTCCAGACAGCCGAGCCAGGGATGACCATCTCAAATATTTAAATTTATATTTAGACGTCTGATGTCCAGAGAGTTGAATCTCCAGTGTTGGCATCCCGTGCCCCAGAGAAGCATACTCAAAAGTCTGGTAATATCTTATGTAGAGTTTGCATTGCATCAATGATTGCACAAAAATGGAGAAAAAAGCCTTGCTGTAATAGCAACGTGTGGATTCATCACATCTAAATTTAATACATGCACACACCAGCCCCAAACGATGCTAGGACTGCAGCTGTTAACACAATATTAGATCATCTGCCCCGATGCTGTAGAAAAGCAAAATACTTTTTTTTCCTTGTTTGCAAATAGAAAACCGAAACACAAATAATTTAATCGCTTTCCCAAGTTGCTATAGTGCAACTATAGCACATCTCCAAATCTCAGTCCAGCACTAGTCTTATCTCAAGAAATACTTTTTGTAAGTGCTGACTTCAGAAATGTGAGGTTTTCTCCCTCCTGAAAGCAACCCAGCAGCTCAGAAATGGGTGACTAATGGATTTCCTGCTTCTGTCTGGACACACACGTATTATTCATAATTACTTCAGTGACATTTTCATTTGTCTTAATTTGCATGGCATAATTGAAATGATGTGCTGGATTTCCCAGTGAAAAGTGCAAGGAAAAGGTTAAACTGAAGCCATACTTTAAAGCATCACCAAGAGATTTGGGAAGAACTTGGTGCTCCTTATCTATCCACCCTCTCCAGAGTGTCCACCACTTTCCCAGGCAGACTTTGGGGTCAAAACCTTAGAAGTCTTCACAAATATCTGTATGGACATGAAAATATGTGCTCTAACTTTAATTAGGACAGGCTTTCTATTTTAAAAGACTGTGTTTAAATGTTTCGGGATGAGAGTTGGAAAGCCACTTTCCCTCATGAAAGGCTATTCTTGAAATGTTCCTTCTAAACTGTTTTCCTTCAGTTTTCTCTGAAACATCAGACATCAATCATTGTGGGTGTTATAATGGACAGTATAAAGGACAATACCTTCTCTTTCAGCATAAAAAATCCAGTTCTTTACTGCTGGATTTGTAACTGTCTGAAATGTCTCATAGCCTTTACTTAAAGACAAAAGAAAAATAGGATGCTAGATTTCCAGTGGGGGGGAATAACCAACCCACCTCCGGATTATATGCATATGAATTTCCTTATACTCAGTGTAGCTATCTGGATTTTGGACTGAAACAGGGAGAGAAGAAAATCCTTGTCCATTCTCCTTGAATTTCAGCAGAGCTCTGCTCATCTACAACATTTGAGCCTCCCATTTGCATGCTTTAGGTGTTGAAGTCACTTCATGTTATGCATGGTAGAAGGAGTCTCCCCAGCTTTGTCCTGCAGTGAGATAATTTCAGATATACATGTAAGGCGAGCAACATCATTGGAGAAAAATCTGTCTCCTTATAACATCTGCACTGGTGCAAATATCCAACCTTGTGCATTCATCGATCACTTCTGTGAGGGGGTGCTTGTTACTGGCCTGGCCACTGTTTACTTGCCAATATCTGTGGTTGAGTTGGTGTCTCCATTACTGAATTTGAATCCTGAGGTTCTGGCATTCTCCAGCTCATTAAAATTGCTCTGCATGGAAACTTAACTCCCCGCTGTTCTGATTCTGAGACTTAAATACACTAAAACATACCGCTTTCTTTCTATCTCCAACATGACCCCCAGTCCTGTCACCTTCTGATCAGATTTCTGCTGCAGGACATGCTGGCTGGCAGTGCAGGAAAGTGGACGTACATTCCTCCGTAAGGACAGACTGAACCTGTCCATAGGAGGACACAAAATGAAGAAGGGTTCAGCTTGGTTATTCTCTGAAAAAGACTCCAGACCTTCTGCAAGCCTCTGTTGTCCCTGTTATTCTTTCAGGAGTTTTGCTGCCTCTCCTCTGATTCCTCTAGAACTGGCCCCATTAGCACTAGGGCACTAGAGAGATGACCAGTTTTATCCAATACAGCAAGTCAGTGACTTCCACTGTCCCTAATGGGACATCGAGGCAGTGGTGCTCCATCACTCAAGGTGACAGCCCCTAGATGCAAGTGCAATGGCCACAATGGCAAAGCCTCAGTGCTAGAATTTTCTCCCAAGAGGGGATCCCCCCTCCAAGAAGTCTTGGAGCATTTCTTGGCAGTCTGGTCATCCAGAAGACCCCCAGTCCTGCAAGTCCTTATGCCCAGCTGGGGTCTGTGTGGTCTATACCTCTGTGCAAATGGGTGCCACCACACAGCTGGTGGGACTGCGTGTGACAGTTGTGTCCCAGACCAACCATTAAATACAAAGCAAAAAACCAGGTCTTAGTTCCTTCATCAAATATGAATTAACACCAGTTTAGTTCCTCATCTCACCTTTCTGGCCTAGTAGCAGCAAAGCTCCTTCATCCTGCCCAATATATAGTATGAGGTGTATCTGGCAGGAGAAGATGAGTCTGCCTTTGCTTTGTGTGACAGGGCTCTGTTTTTTGGAACAGTTGCATAAGGAGGAAATGTGATGTGTGGGCAACCGTGCTTGTGGTTCAGCACTCCAGTCATGCAGAAATAAAAATAGGTTAGTGGGTTTGCAGAAATATGAAGATCCTGCAGTTCCCACCTTGGCAATGCGTGATCAGATGATTCCTCTCCGGGCAGGGTCTGTGGCCAAGGCTTTTCCACTCTTCCCAGTTATCCTCTGAACAGAGCTCAGACTTAATCCTCCTCATCCAGGAGGGCATCTTCTCTTGATCTCATGCCCCAGGAAATGGGGAAGCAACCACTTACCTCACTAAGCTCTTCTCCTCGACACTAAATATGCATTGTTTTATTATATCTGATAATAAATAGCCCCACTGAACCTCTAGGAGATTCTTTTGATGGCAATGCTTTCTTCTTTTGAAGAATGGCATTAGCCCTTTTTCCCCAGAAGACCACAGTAATTGCCTGCTCTTGGTGACCCCAAAAGTCTACTCAGGGTGCTTCCTCCCAAGAAAACATCTCCGGATCTCAGGCCACAACCTTCTGCATTTTCCCACATTCTGGCTTCTTTGGCTTTATTAACATGCATTTTGGCTGTACAAACCCAGGTGATCCAATTCCTCTGTGTGACTCATGATACTTTTTGTGCTGTCTGTCTTTGTGTTGTCTGTGAGTTATGCCAGTGGTAATTTTATATTTATTTCCAGATCATTGAGAAAAATGTTGAAGAGCATCAAGCCTTGTAGCAGTCTCTGTGGATCTCTGCTCAGAAGCTCCACAGGCAATCACAGGTTTCAAACCAGCCAGGTCATCCAGCTGGTGTCTGCTGACTGAAACCCTTTGATTGCTTGTATCATTGATTAACGTCTCCTGTTGTTGCTGATGATGTAGAAATATTTGTTCATTTTCATGCTGGGTAAATACAGCATCCAACATGTATTTCTAAGAGTTTGACTATCTCTAGTGTCAGCTCCAACCCATTGTTAGGATCTCTCCGTTCCGATTGCAGCACCTCTTTGCTCTCTTTTCCCCAATGACCATCTATTTTTCCTTGCAGCCTTCAGCTTCTTTTATTCATTTTCTCTCCTACTTTGCCAGTATGCATAATAGAAAATACACACTTTCCTTTCGCCATTGTTTTTTAGTGTTTCAAATTGTGGACACTGAGCGGAGAAGGTTTTGACTCTGGGCAGTCCTCTTCTCTGTTACAAACCAAAATATTTTAGATATCTTTTCAAGTCTTGCTGAAAAGCTCCTAGATATCGTCCATGTATTCTCAGGCTGAATTTTCCCTCTTGGTTCATCTCATCTATCTTATTCCTCTGTGCAGAGGAAGGAGACATCTCAAACAATTCACTGCTAAGCCAAAGAGGAAAAAAGGCAAATTGTTTGAAATTGGAAGGATGAATGTAGTGTTCTAAATGCACTTAAAAATATGTGAGTTGCAATATATAACTCTGAGTTCTTCAATCACCGGACAAGATGTCGCCTGGATTTCATTTTAGTGCTAATGTGAAGCAAGCCAAGAGTGTATCTGTGCAGACGGGATTTCATTTTTGAAAGAGCTGATCAGCTCCTGAGCTGTTTTCAGCAGACAGATCCAGGCAGCACATGGGGACATGGGCACTACTGAAACATTGAATCACAGAATCATAGAATGGTTTGGGTCAGAAGGGACCTTTAGAGCTCATCTAGTCCAACCAAACTGCCATGGGCAGGGACATCCCCAACTCCATCAGGTCACTCAGAGCCCCGTCCAACCTCACCTGGGATGTTTCCAGGGATGGGGCATCTCCCACCTCTCTGGGCAACCTGGGCCAGTGTCTCACCACCTTCAGTGTAAAAAATGTTTTCCTTATATGCAGTCCAAATCTACCCTCCCTTAGTTTAAAACCATCACCCCTTGGCCTGTCACAACAGGCCTTGCTGAAGAGATTGCCCCCATCCTTCCTATCGTCCCCCTTTAAGCCCTGAAAGGCGGCAATAAGGTCTCCCCCATAGAGCCTTCTCTTCTCCAGGCTGCACAACCCCAGCTCTCTCATCAGTCAATTGAATGGAGGCTGAACTCTTTGGGAAAACCATCCTGCCACATTTAATCAGGACAAGCAAACACAGGACAAAGGGGTACCAGCTGGTGCCGTCTCCAGTGCTTTCAAGGAGCTCTGTAAAAGTGCGTGTAGAAATGCACCTTTGCCTCAGGCAGCATTTTAAATAGGCAATGGCCCTACTCATGCCACAAGTGATGTTTCCATTTGGAACCATGAGACTGCTATAATAATGTCACAAGAAATGTTCCCTCTAGGGTCTCCCTGCCTCTTCCTTCTCTATGGGGAAAGGCAATATTGTGGCAAAGATTTCTTTTTTGCAAAGGTGTGGATTATGAACGGAGAAGCTAGCAAAAAAATAAAGTGAAAATGGAGAAGGACTTGGGGGTACTGGGGGACGAAAAGCTGGACATGAGCCGGCAATGCGCGCTCGCAGCCCAGAAAGCCAACCGTCTCCTGGGCTGCATCCCCAGCAGCGTGGGCAGCAGGGCGAGGGAGGGGATTCTGCCCCTCGGCTCCGCTCCGGTGAGACCCCCCTGCAGTGCTGCGTCCAGCTCTGGGGTCCTCAGCACGGGGCAGACACGGACCTGTTGGAGCGGGGCCAGAGGGGGCCACGGAAATGATCCGAGGGCTGGAGCAGCTCTGCTGTGAGGACAGGCTGAGAGAGCTGGGGTTGTGCAGCCTGGAGAAGAGAAGGCTCTATGGGGGAGACCTTATTGCCACCTTTCAGTGCTTAAAAGGGGCTTGTAAGAAAGACGGGGACAGAGTTTTTACCAAGGCCTGTTGTGACAGGACAAGGGGCAATGATTTTAAACTGCAAGAGGGTAGGTTTAGTTTGGGCATAAGGAAGAAATTCTTCATGATGAGGGTGGTGAGGCACCAGAACAGGCTGCCCAGAGAAGTTGTGGATGTCCCATCATTGGAAGTGTTCAAGGCCAGGCTGGACAGGGCTCTGAGCAACCTGACTGAGTTGAAGATATCCCTGCCCGTGGCAGGGGGGTTGGACCAGATGGTCTTGAAATGTCCCTTCCCACCCAAACCATTCTATCTATGATTCAATGAAAACAAGGTTTCTGCCAGGGGTCCTGGGCTGGGGGGGAGGAATGAGGTGTCATGATAATCACTGCCAAGGAGTGGCACTGAGCATGTCCCCAGTGGGTCTTTGTCAGGACACAAGGGACAGGGACAACCTCCCAGTATTTGGCTCCTGACATCCTGCGGATCCCCACTGCCCCTGGCTTGGCCAGGCCAGATGGGACATCCCTGAGTCCCCATGCGGGAGCAGGTCTCTATCCTTCCCTCCTCTCTACCCTGGACTCGCTGCCCTCCTCCCCAACAGCTTGACAGGAACTAAAACCTCACCCTCTTGTTCCCCTCAACTCAGGAGCCTGTCTTTAAAAAGTAGTGTTTTGGAGTCCTTTTTTTTGCTCATGAAAGTGTGGGTTGCTGATATGAGTGTTCAGGGGCCTCCCATGTAATTTTTAAGATTGTCTCGAAAAACAAAAGTGCGCAGGGTGAGATGATGACAAATGGGATCTGGGCATCTCATGTCTTTCTCCCTCCATTTGCCACCTCCTTATCGATCAGGTACTCTGTTTTTTCCCTTCTAACATAGATTTGTCTCCTTTAAGGAACGGAAAATTGTGGGTTTGACATTTTTGGCTAAAATGTCAGCTGTCTCATTCGATAATAATTTGCATTCTTTTCCAAAATCTTCTGTGATCCCAGTCCCTGAGGTGGCAGCAGATTTCTGGAAATGCTGGCACAGCCTGAGCCCACCTGTGAGATTTTCAGCACTTCCAGCCTTGAGTCAAACCAGAAATGCAGAAGCTGGTCCCCTCCTCTGGCTCCTCTACATTTTCCACTTCCTTCCAGAACAACATTTATTCGTGCAGTCTTGCAGTTGTGTTTTTCTCATATTAATGTACTTTTTTTTTTTTTTCCTAACTCTGAAGAAACACCAATGCCATAAATAAGATGCAAAGTATGACCTGGAAGCCAGAAACCCTATAACTCCATTCCTTACTCTGCTATTCGCTTCATGCCTTGTCTTGGATGCATTATTTGATCTTTTTGCTTCAATAGTGATGTATACACAGCGGAGATAATTCATTTTTTGTCTCTATTGTGAGATGTTCTTATGAGGATTAGCCAATGTTTAAGACGGATAATTATTCTGAGTTATTCATGAGAAAACCACAGCATCAGGCTGCATGGAGTCTGTGACAAGATTTCATTTAAAATGATGACAAAAAATACTGAATGCAGCTGCAGCAATTAGCCAGCGGCACCAGCCCCCACCAGGCTGCTGACAAACAGCCCTGTTTACCCTGTTTTCCCCTCTATGACGTATTCTATACCCTCTCCCAAAAAGATAAAGGTTCCCATGGGAGAAACCAAGTCTGAATTTACTTTAAGACTTGGTCCCACAACACAAAGTCTATGGTGGCAATATTGTCCCCTTCCCTCAACTCTGCCAGTTCACAGGCCAGTCCCTGTCAGCTTAAACAAATCGATGGCCTCCATAGTCATCTTCTCAGCTGGGAGAGGAAGGAGGGGTGACCTTTAAGCCAATATTGCTGCTGGAAACTGGGCCATGTGAAACCACAGCCATGGGAGATTCAAATTTACACTTGGAGGAACCTATATTTCCCCATAGAGCTTATGAAGTGTAGGCTATTGCACGCCTAAAAAAGAGAAGAACTGTTTGAGATGCCTGAAAAACAGAAGAACTATTCCTCATCCAGCACATCTGGCTAATATTTTTAGCACCGGATTGTAAAGAGGTCAGTTTTCAGAAAATCACAGAACCACCAAATCGCTGAGGTCGGCAGGGACCTCTGGAGATGATCTAGTCCAAACCCACTGCTCAAAGCGGAGTCAGCTGGAGAAGGCTGATCAGGTCATTGTCCAGTTGGATTTCAAATACCTCTGAGGATGGAGACTCCAGAGCCCCTCTGAACAAACTGTTCCAGTGTTCGATGCACTGGAAAAGTTTTTTCTTACATTTGAATAGAATTTTGGGTATTTCAGTTGGTGCCCATTGTCTCTTGGCACCATCACCAAGAGGCATGGCTAGACAAAGACGTGTCCACCCTGGCCTAGAGTTGGGGCTAATCCTGCCCCGACCAGGTGCTGGGCTAAAGATGTTCAGAGGTCCTTTGTCCCATGAGTTTGGCCACTCCCATCCAGACTCTCTTTAGGAAACAAGGTCTCCAAATGACACCTCAGTGAAGAGACAGGAATGAGACAGGGATGGACTGTGCAATTATTGATCAAAATTAAAGTGTGGAGCAAGCACAAGAGGCAGCCCAGCCTGACTGTGGAGCAGAACGAGCTGCTCAGCCTTTCGGCTATTGCTCCTGGAGCCAGACAGACAGGAGGTTTTCTGGCTGTGATGAAGAGAGATGAAGGTTTCGCTGATTCACAGCAGGCAGGTGATTTACTGCAGAAAGTCCCTGGCTGTTAACTCTTTCCTCCCCTTCGCTTCCCGTCTGGAAGCAAGAGGTGGGCAAGGGGGCTGCAGGGCTGGACTGCAGCTGGTGGATGTGTCCTCCAGAGGCGTTTTGGGGGGACAGCTTAGCCCACCTAGAGCCTGGTTTGTCTCTTTTGCACCATGCACATGAGCTGCAGGCGCAGTTGGGCGGCTGACACAAAGATGAGAAGTTACCTCTGGACCATGAGGTCATGGTGATGTCACACTGAGAAAAGGCATCTTAAGGTGCAATGGAGTGAACTCCATGGTGTGTGGGAGATGAGACAGGACTGGGTAGGCTGAAAACAGCACCATCATGCTTTCTGTGGCAATGGTTAGGACAGGCTTTGGGGTCACAGCAACTCCCACAATTCAGGAAAGGGAGCCATCCCCTATCTAAATTCTCAACTTTTCTACCCAAAACAGAGTTCAGAGAAAGGCCCCCAAAATCATCTCCAGAGCCAAAGCACCTTTACAGAGTCCAGGAGCATGTGCCCAGGGCCACAGAGCCTTGAAGCCTCTCAGACCTGTACTGATGGGTGCGATCGGTTCCTGGTTCAGGTTACTGAGTCCAGCAGAAATCTGAACCCAGCATATTGGGTATGCTCCCTGTCTAGTAAAAAGTGGCTGTTCATGGGGAGGAAAAATGTAAGATGAGCTGATCTTCTCTTTCTCCTCTCTTTTTCCCTCAATGAAAAATTTCAACAGGTTTCATTTCCATTTTACATGAGAATTTTTTCCATTTGGAGCGCTTCTGTTTGTTATTCAAAGTCATTAAATATCATCTAAAATCACAGTACTTACAAAATGAAAAAGGAGCTATTAGATCATCCAGTCTACTGATTTACGAGATTTATTAACCTCCAATAGAGACATCTACCACTCATTCCTTCAGGACAAATCTTGAGCTTGACTTCCCAAATGAGTGCATTCATCTCTCTGGCTCTAATTTGCATGAATCTTCGGTGCAGACGCATTTGCAAACCTCCCCTGTGCTCAAACCATGGATGTTTGCACACAGGGTTTCTTGCAATTGATTGTGTACCGTTATTGTTGAAAGCTGGGGGCTGTTGAGGCAGGGGGTGAAGTAGATGTGTCCAGGCAGTGGCTGAAGGATGTCTACATCTGAAAAACCTCTCTACCCATTCATCCCTCCCAGCCACTCAGGTGATACTGGAGAACAGCTAAACTCCCTAAAGGAGACACTTCACGTGCACAGAGCCCACTGTTGCCATCTGCCAGCCCTGGTGCCTTTCTCCTTCCAGTTCACTGGACCATGTTGTTTTAATTATGGCAGAGCCGCTGTTGTCTTTCAGAGCTCAGTATTGAAGAGGAGATGGGAGATTTAGGTAGGCTAGGAGGGAAGAGACTTAAGGACCCCAGGTTGCTGCAGAAGTGTGCGGTGGGATTTTCTCTGGGTTTATTACAACCAATCATCCATCCATCCATCCCTCCCTCCCTCCATCCCTCCATCCCATCCCTGTCATGTTGTCACTGAGCTCTCTGAACAGGGCTTGTCTAGCAAGTTTAGTGCCCCATAAAGGAGATTTCCAACATAATAACTTCTTCCCCAAAAGCATCCTCTCATACATGCAATAACTGTGCAAGGTTTTTGGATGAGGGAAAGACAGGACGAGCTGATCTGGAGCAATCTGCTAGCAGACACATTAGCTCAGCTCCACCAGGGCATAGTGCAGGTGCTTTCGTCCATGCCATGGGCAGCAAGAAGGGTGGGAAGCACCCAGAGCTCACAATCACGGGGGCCAGCTCTTCACAAGGGCGAGCATAGAGTTACTATCACAAATAGGCACCCTGACTGCAAACTAATGAGGCAATTCCTCATTACATCGCACTCTGAAGTGGGACAACACCCTCATCCCTGCTCCATTGTATAATATACCAGACCAACTTCTCCCCGCTGTGGCTGGATGCCACCAAGAGTATTTCTGCTGCGCTGGATTGCATTTGTATACTGATGCGGCAAGCTGACATGATTGAAAAAATAAAGAATGAAGTTCTTCTCAACCTTTCTGGAGCGGGAGATGACCCAGATGTCTCATGTACCCCAGCTATCAAGCCTGCACCTTCTTGTGGCTCTGGGGACACCCCTCATCTGTGACACTTCGAGATGGTGTTAGAGCATCTTGCTGCTTGCTAGATTTTGAAGGAGGATGTTCAGTTGCCTCCTAAGATGGACTGTCCACCAGCCTGTGCTCCGGGGCATGCTCCCTTGCTGCACAGTTTACCCCGCGTTTCCACAGCAGTGGGGACTTGAGTTAAATTCGATCCCAAGAGCAGCCTTGCTACAGGCTGAAACACAGGTATGGGCTGGAGGAACGCACAGATACAAGAAGCAGTAAGTTAATTAATTCCCACATGGGATTTCTTTTGCAGACTGGTGGCAGAAAGTTGGTGTTACAGGTACGGTGGAGAGCAGAACATTAGTGAGGGCTTTGCAGAGAGTTTCTCTACAGCCATGAGGAGGTCACCAACACTCTCTATGCCTCAGCTTATCCTTTTAAGCAGGGCTTGCCTCAGGCTGTTCCTATATCTAATAATACTAAAAGAATCACTGGTCCTACCTCATGTCTCTAAAAAAATACCTTATAAGGATGTGAAAGGGCTTGGTAGCAGTTAATTTTTGAGTAACATCTGGCCATCTGGTTGTTCACTTTCCCCACTGACTTCTGCAGGGCAAAATGGGTCACCCTTGTGCGAGCACCTCTGACTCCAGTTTCCAGCTTGTGGAAATGTATTTCTCCATGACTTTTCCTGAAAATACTCCTGATTTCTGCATCCATACGCTTTAGTTGATGTCCCCTACTAAAACGGTCCAAAATGTGCTGTGTTTCTGCTCGACCAGTTAGCCTGGAGGATTGCTGCACATGCTGGTTTGCCACATGGATCATTACCTCTCTTCCTGGTTTCTGCGATTGTTTTTCCATACTAATTAGCTTTCATAAAAGCCATTTCCAGAGCAGTGTGCAAAGGCAGTCAGTAAGACGGCATCTGTGAAGTGCAATTCCCCTGCGACTGGCCTGGGGCTGCAGCACAGGAACCAGCTAAAGGGATTCAAGATCTCAGCAATAAACCTTCCCCTGTGCCCACAGTGTCACAGTCACTGCCCATGCCTCAGTTTCCCCTTCAGTAAAATGATGGTCTTGACACTCATTAGCAACACAGCCATGTTCTGGAAAGCAGATAATGATTGCAGAGAACCAGGTAAATTCAAAATAATTCTAATATCTTCTGTTTAAAACAAAACAAAGCAAACCTATTTAGCCCCTTCCCAGTGATTTTACAAAACATCTTTTAAATGGAAATGCAGCAACAGAGAGTTGTCCAGGAAGAGGCAGCAGCAGGGAGTAAAAGAAGACTCTGGGAAGAATCATCCATTCCCATTTTCTCAGTCTCTCTCCACCAAAGGGTCTGACACCATCATGTGTCACCCAGCATGAGCTGCTGCTCAGAAACCATCAGCCTTAACCTTACGGGGCTGAACTGCTCGACCTGCAGCCAGTGCCTCTCCAAATCGATGCACCCTCCCCTGGGAGGTGAATGGCATGGGGAGGGAAGACGCTGAGGCCAAACCCCAGCTATAGCAGTGTCCCATCTCCACGGAGATGCCCAGCACACCTTATATTTAGGATTCTGCTATGGATTGGTGGGGCAGGGAGGAACCATCCCGAGGGGCACACCATGGCTGGGGAGTGAGTGGGGTGGACAGCTTCATCCCATTAAATACCCCCATGCTCTGGGGAGGGGATGGAGGAGGAGAAGATAGAGGAAAACCCCCTGCAGACCCGCAGCCCCAGCCTTTGGGCACAGCAGGTGTCCTGCATCCTGGGCCAAAATCTCCTTCAACAGCCTATATGTCCTATTTTAAAGACTAAGAAATTGTTTAAAGACTAAACGATCAGTGAGGCTTCCTTTCTTTACGTCTGCTGCAGGGAAATGTGAGCACCGAGCAAGGAAGGGGTGGTTGTAGGGTCAGGGTTTCTCACAGCCTGCTCCAAGCCCAAGTTCATCAGGGACCATGTTCCAGCCTCCTCCTTGCTGCTGCGTGTCTGTGCCGAGATGAAACCTCCCGCTGCAGATGGACACAGCCCCACGCTGTGACTCCAAGTCTGGGCAATGAGAATGACCATGGGCTTTGGGAAGGCACAATGCCTTTCATACAAAGACAGTTAGGGTGTTCAGCACAAGCTGTCACTGATTTGGTGGCTGCTGGGTGCTCAGCTTTGACTGGATCTTTATGGCTTCCATTGACAGAAAAGGGGCACTTTCTACTCCAGGGGCTGCTAATGAGGATACTCAGCAAAGGCAGAGGCAACCAGCATGGTTTAACTGCAATTTTGTGAAATGGCTGACTCCCTTTGTCATTTTGGGAAAGTCCCCTTCCTGTCTGCCTCAGTTTCCCCATGTATGAAATGGAAATTTGAAGAGCTCTCACTCTCGGAAATATTACCCAGTGCTTCAGCTTCTGTGCAGACATTCAGTACTATGGCTGTGGGGAAAAGACCATATTGGGGTGAAGTTATGATATTAGAAAGCTGAGAGAGTGGTCCTGACATCTCGAATAACTGTGGTTTGTCAGCTCTGGGATGACCAGTTCAGGGGAGATCCGTGCTTTGTCGGTGTTTGAGGCTGGGTGAGAAGAATCACAGCCAAAGTCTGCTCTCAGGACAGGATCACATCTATGCCCAGAGATGTACAGGCAGGTCCTTTGCTCTAGGAAATGTCTTTTTACTCACAGTAGTCTTTTTACTTGCAGAAATGTCTTTTTACTCAGAGTAGTGGTGTCTTTTCACTCAGTCTTTAAAGTTTGCTCAGGGTGATGGGTCTGAGGCCATCCCAGAGAGCCTCCACATGCCTCCAGGGCCTCTGTGAGCCAGCTGCAAGCAGAACATCTGGAATAGTGAGGAAAAACCCTTTCCCTACACACTCAAGAGGTGCTTAGGTCCAGCCATAAGGGATGGAGTGGGTGTTGTGTGACCACGTGCCTGGTTCCTGTGCATTTCTCAACCCATTTATAACAACAAGCTCAGAGTTAGTCATATTTGACCCATTTATTAAAATGGACACTTTGGGGAAAAAACCCACACCTGTAAATCAAAGATTCAGTCCTTGAAGATTCTGAATTAACTGTGCTCCGGGTAGACTTCTTCTTAGGGCATTAGGGTTGTGACTCATTTCCTTTTTATTGCTATGATTCACTAATGAATATTCGTGGTCTAATATCTGCCTGGTTTCGTGTTCAGGTTTTCTTTTTGTTTCCCTGTATCACTGTTTTCAATCTGTCTCCAGCACAGCAGAAAAAATCAAATCTGAAATGCTGGCAAATGTCTTCAACTCAATTAGAACATTGATTTGTATGGTGCTTCTGCTACTTCAAGAAAGGCCATATATTTTCCTGATATTATGGGGAAATTACTCTGAGTCTATGAGAAAGCCAAGTTCAGGTTGTGTTTATTGCATATTTCCATTAGCAAAGCTCTCTGCAGCCATGAGATTTTTCTTCTCCTTTGCTTAAAGAGAAGCTTAGATGAAAACACTGGGACGTTCAGACCTTGACACATGCAAAATTCGGTCCTCCCTCACCCCACAGTGTTTTCATGCACCCACCTAGATTCAGTGCCGCAAGAACTGTCTGTTGCTCCCCTCCAAAGATGCTATTTATTTATTGCCTTTGAACCCTTAGGTGAGATTTCCAGGACCTTTAATTGTCTTTATTTTTGCTGTGAGAGTGTCAGCCTGAGTGGTTTACCCATTTCTGAGGAAGAGGCAAGGAGAAAGATGCAGTCTTACCGCCTTACAGCTCCAACCACCATCTCTTGAGCTGCTTTCCTCTCCCTTTCTTGCATGCCAAGATTTGCAGCTAAAATCTTGCAACTAAAATCTCGCAACTAAAATCTCTGGTCTTCACAGGGAAAAGCTACCTGAATTTGCATGAAACTGGCTAAATTTGGGGCAAAACCACAAGATTTCCTTCCAACATTTTGCTCAGTGGGAAAATCTAGCTGATAAATTCTTCCAATATGCCATCTGTGAAGGACATGTTGCACTCCCCTTGTGATCCCACATGCATGGCTCATTCCCCTCCGGACACGACAACCAAATCGCTTGGGCACTTATGGCACTTACTCCATCTCTCCCCTGTTGACCCTTGTCTCAATTCCTGCCATGACACTCAGGCTGGGTGGAAGAAGGTGCCTCCTTCTTCCGAGCAGGGCATTAGAGATTTCCCAGACACTTTTCAGTCTAAAGAGCATCCAAGCAATCTGAAAATACATTGCATTTTGTATCTGCTCTTTGGCAATCAGTGGAGGTGTATGAATGAGGGGGGAATAAGCAGAATATTGTCTCTTGCCAGAAATAAGTTTATTGCTCTAGAAAAGCACAGTTTTACAGTGATGACTATAAAATGACTATAAAAAAAAAATTTAAAAATCAATCTTAAAGATAATTAGTATGATTCCACATCAGCTTCGGGGTACTGATGGTAGTCAGGACTAGCCCTTGACGATGTCTCTAGACCTTCAGCAATGGGGTTGTATTAGTGCACAGTACACTTGGTTTCTGCTCTGTGAAACACCTTCTTATGGCTTTATAGCCCATTAGCAGTCCATGAACCACAGGTCAACACTGGATCAGTGCAGGGGAGCTTGCGCTTTACCAGATGAGCCACTTCTGGTCAGATCTGCTTATTTCTGGGCGTAATTTCTGGGATAATTTCTTTGCTGATGTCTCAGAACAGAGCCATAAATCACATCGGAATGCTATTAAACACAACTGACATCTTCATGAGGCCTTTTGCAAGCTGATAGCTTGCGGCTTTAATGACTGAGATGGTCATTGCTTTTATATCCAGAATTTTCCCTCCCTTTGAACACAAGTAAAATTCAGCCTATGAATTGCTTCTCCTGACACCACAACAAAAGGCAGAGGGGAAGCCTCAACCCAGCAGAGGCTTAGTGAAAACTAAGAATCTAATACCCAAATCTTTCCGGAGGAAACATATTTATTATACAACAAAGCACTGCAGGATTTGCCCCCAGCAGTGGAGCAGGGATACCCAAAAGTGAGCTTGGTCCTCTGGGCAACCCCAAGTTGGTGGGAGCTTATGGTGACCAGCTTGTGCATCCAGCATCTTGAACGCATCAGGCCACGGAGCAAATGAAAGGGAATGCCAACACATGCGCTGCAAATACCCAACAGCTAGAAAAGTAGGGTAAAACTGGATCATGCTATCTGAGCACTTCCCCAAAGAGCCTATATTTGCAAGACTTTTCTCTTTACAGATACAGCCATGGGTGTCCCTGCCCATTCGGAGTGGAAGTTCATATAAGGAGGCCTCTGTTTTGATTGTGGGCCATATGGCCTTTCCATCTCCAGTCCCTAATACAAATCTGTTCAGATTGTCTCAGCTGCTCAAGTATTGGGTCATATGTGCTGGCATAACTGCCTAATTGTCCTTCTTTGTCACGGCTCTTCTGGACGGGATTGGGTCTTGTCAGCAGCAGTGAGTGAATTTATAAATCAGAGCATCTGTCAGAGGCTGGAGGGAGACGAGTGTCAGATGGGGAATGGACAGATGTTTTCTTATCCCTAAACCCACGATTGGCTGCAAAAACAAGTCACAATTCATTCCCATTACAACATCCCAGCTCCATCTGAGCCAGGAGTATAGGGAGGCAAACAGAAAGATCTGGCCTCTAATAAATCCTGCCATCCCTCATCAGACAATTTACCTCGGTGGCTTTAGCAATTTAAGCTGCAGTTATTTTACATGTTTTTTTAACAAAGAATGATCCTATTTCTTGACTGTGCGATACTGTCTTTTTACCACCTGCACAACTTCTCTCAAAGAGCCACTTCTTTCCTACAATTTTCCATACAGTTAATTTAAATTATAATATTTCTCTGGAAATCAGCCCCGCAGAAACACTGACTGCAGGTACAGGCATGTGCAGGCGAACCCTCCACACAGTCTGACAATAGCTGTGACTGCCCTCTATTTACCCAAATTAAGAGTAAGCGAGTTAACAGCCTTCATCCCTAGACAGTCATCAGCTTCCAATCAGTAATTCACCTTCACCACCTGTTCCAGAGAGCACAAAAGAATATTAACTCTACTGATGGTTTCTTACCACATCTGTGAGCTTGCATGGGTATGTCTTTCTCTGAGCTTCACACAACTGGCGATTTGCGTCCTTACTGCCTTTTCTCTTCTTTCACACATAGGACTGAGAGGATTTAAGAAATCACTTGGACCTCAGCATTCATAAGCTCTGTTCTAGTGGATATCATTGCCAGGTGAGAGCTCTTCACTTTTATGTAGTGCAGTTTTGCTTTAAAAAAAAAACATCCCACAACATCCCATCCTTGTCTACAAGACGTCTAGATGTACATCATACATCTATGTCAACATAGATGTTGAAGTCCCCGTCTGGCCTTGCAGGTATGATTGATTGCCTTCCTAGGATCACAAATCTCTGTTGTTCCTTTGCTTTATACGACAAAGACATCCCCCACTAAGGCATAATTTTTGACAGAACAATTTTTAATGCATGTCAGGGCTGGTGTGCAATGGGGAAAAAAAACAGCATTCATAGAAGTCAAGCTTGGAACATGCCAAGCACATGGGGGTAATCAAGTGCTTTGGAGGGTGGGATATCTTCCTATTAATTTCTAAAGGCAGCAGGCCCAGATGAACTTCATCTCCAGCCACCCATTGCTGTCATCCCCTCCACAAAACTATTTCAGGCACCGTAATGATACTGCAAAACCATACAGGTGGCCATAGCATTCATTCTCCCAGGAGGAGGTGGTTGGATGTTCTCCTGAGGTCACTTCTAGCATGGGTTCCCTTGTGATCCCATGAGGGTGGTGGTCGCAGTAGCTCCCTGCCCGGGAGGAGCCAGACAGCCAGCAGCAGACTCATTCAGTGCATTTAGTCCCTCGCTCATCAACTCCTCCTCTCTCCAAGCCCAGCATCACCAGCAAATCGCTCCTCAGATTGCTCTTAGCAGCATCTTCAGCTCTGCTGCTGCAAGACCGACTATTGGTATAAGAAACCAAAGCCTCCCTTGCTTTTAACTCCAGTTTGCTAGTAAAGAATGCACCCATATCTGAAGAGAGGTCCTTTGCTTCTCCAGAATAAATACACTAACAACAAAAAGTATAATAGACAAATTAAAAGCAAGCAGCTTTGAAAACATGCTGTCAGCAGTCTGTTTTCCCATCTGTCAATCCATCTGTCATTCCTCAACATACCCCTGGTACCAAACAGCTGCTCAAAAACATCTCTTCCTCAGCAGGGTTCCCCCCATAAATGCTTCAGGATTCCTGCATGCATTTGAGGCCAATGCAATGGTCCAGCCATTTATGTGCCCCATCTCAGTAAAACTCAGAGCAATTTGTACCTGGGATGTGGCTTAAACATTTATGAACTTGTGGGTTAAATCAGTGTTGGAGGCCACAGCTTGTTCCCTATTTGCTCTCTCATCATTTGCACAGATGAGATACCTGTGCTTGCACCCTGGTAGAATTCAAAGAGCCTGTGCAAGCTCCAAGTTATGTTAAAATAATTAATGTGGGGATTTGGTGGCTGAAAAAACCTCTGCTGGCCTCCATTTAGAGATGGTCCCAATATTGCACTCATGCCCATCATGCAAGCAGGAGGCAATATGTTCTCCCATGTATCCTTGGACATCCTGGCAATAGGGTAGCTCTGTTTTCCCCTCCTCTGTAGAAAAAACAGCAGAGAGATGGCTTGGTTCCTGCCCAGTGCTCCTGATTTCTGCAGGCACTGGCAGAGGAAAGGTCTGGGAGCTGAACTGGAAAGCCTACAGCTCTGCAGACCCTTGGTGGAGTAGAGCCATTAATAAGCCATGAGGGATGGGAATGGCCTCCCTGCTGCCCCAGCACTGGCAGCCGCCTACCCCAGCCTCCCCTTCAGGCTCTTCCCTCTCCTTTCATGTCCCTCTGGTTTGGTAGCCACAGGGAAGGAGCCTTTTAATCTCTTTGTCTCACCCTGCCAGTTCCCAAAACATGCCTCCAATTTCCCTAGGCCATGTTGATGATCTCAACCATAGCCAGCATGTGCATGGTCCTTCACATGTAGCTCACCTCCTAACTACACCCCTTGCCATAATCTTCTCCCTCATTCTATATTTAACACTCCACAAAAATATATACACAGAAGAAGGTAAGGAGCTTGAAGGAAATAGAGAGGGAGAACAACAATATAAATGAAGGGCTAAAAATCATTTGCACCATGAAGTAGGTGATAATCTGGACAGCAGAAGAGGCAATGCCCTAGGAAGAGACTGATTAAAGGAAAAAAGCAAAGAAAAGCCAGCCAAGGTTAGGAGAAGGACTGTGGTAGGGACATCTGAGCTAGCTACGTGGGCGATGAAGTCACTGCACAGCCTCCATGCAATGCTCACCTTAAATGTGCACAGCAGGATGGTGGCATGTGGGATTGCACCATCTTAAAGCCAGCCCAAACTCTGCCTGGACCATGTTAACCCACTGGCAACTAGTGGTCTTCCAAAGTGGAACAAGAAAAAACAAGCTTTTTGCATCGCAGGAACAGGTCTGGTTTTGATGTGGTACCCAAAGTCCTAGAGCTGGGTATCCTGTATCGCCATTGCTGGCCAGATAGGGACTGTGGCATAAATTATCCATGAAATTATGGCTTTAGCTCGAGGGTGAGATGTGCTGCGACATCTCAGTAGTGGGCACACAATTAACTATCACTATCACACAATTAACTGTCACTATTTAGAAGATAACAAGCATTTTCTGCAAGGAAAAAAATCCCACCCAATTCAGAAAGAGTTAAAAGGTTCTGTTGCTCAATAAATTGAATTCCCTTCACAGTTCTCAAAAGAAAAAAGAAAAAAAAAGGTGGGGGGAAAGGAGGAAAAAAATTACTGGTGTGTAAGTTTCTTCTCTCTGGAGTAACTGAGACCCAAAAGAAAGGCTAGAACCAGGGTTGCAGATTGCAGATAGTTTCCTCTTCAAGTCCAAAGAAACCCCTTGAAATGAGAGAAGCAGATATGCAACCACTGCATGCCCCGTACCCAAAATCCCTGTATGCACTTAGTCCTCTCTTTCTGCTCACCCCAGAAGGATGCAGCTCACGCTGCAATCTCACATTACCCCCGACTTCAGCCAGTGCGGGTGAAAACACTAATTTGGGTGCTATATTTGCACCAGGAATCACCTTTTGGGTGAAGGGCCCAATGCAAACAAATCCTCTCCCCAAACCTCAAAACTCAGAGAGGTGAAACAAAAAAGCCCCAAACAATTTTATTCTGATTCCCAGCCTGCTCTGTAGCATCCCTGACTGGTACAAAGAGGTATTTGAGGAGAAGGTATCTTCCCAATTCCTACCCTCCAGCCTTTTATCCCTGTTTTTTGCATGGCTAGGAAATCAGCGTGCACAGGGCTAATTAGAGAGCAGAGATATTATGCGGCGCGCTCAGCACGGCTAGCTGTGCTGATGGAGATGGATGGGTGTTGGTGGATAGGAGGAGAGCCGAGAGCACTTGTCATGAGCAGATGGCAAGGGGAGGGGAGGAAGGGGGAGAGGGGTCTCTCAGGGGAGTAAATCTAGCTCAGGAAAACATTCGTTTTACTCTCTGGCCCAGCCAACTGAATTAATGTGAAGTGCAATCGGCCTCTCGCCCATTAATGACGTGCTTTTGGAAAGAAAGAGAAGAGAGGAGTCAATCAGTCGAGGTGTAATTGAGGGGTGACTGATGGAAAGGCCTAATGCAGGCGCCTTTGCCACATTGTGGTGAAATAATACATGGACGAAGCAACTCCCTCCCTGATGGAGGGAGTCCTTGTCCTTGACTCTCCCCTGTCCTTGGGGAGGACACCAAAAACTCCCACTGCATCTCCAGTGAGGGTGGCAGCTCTAGGGTTTGGGGAGAGCCAGGCTGGCACAGCACTGAGCAGGATGGGCTGAGACAGCACAGCTTGTCCCCCTCAGCATCCTTGTGACAAAAACCCACTGGTCAAACACCCTGCTGCAAATTTGGGTCCCGTATTTTCCCCAGGAATCACCTCTTGGCTGCAAGGAACCAACATGTGTTTTCTTTCCTTGCCAGCTCCACCACATCCTGTTGGGATATTTTCATTATTGGAGGAGGGACTTGGGCATCACCCTTGCAGTACCTGAGGGTTTGGTGGCTGCTGAACTTTTATATGGATGGGAGGGTCAATCACTGCCCAAGATTTCCAGCTTTGTGTCTTTGCGAGCCAGAGATCTGCCAGAGTTGACCCATAGCTGCTCTAACGTGGCCTTCTGAGCTGGAGCCTGGGCCAACACACAAGGGAAAAACCATAGTACAACTTTCTCCCCCAATCAGAAGGGATCCCTATTGCATTTTCCCCTATAGAAGAACAAGGACCTGCTCTTCACCCAACCCAGCCGCATGGTTTACTGCTTGCCCAGAGCATGCTCTGTCATTGCCATGGCTGGAAGAGAGGACGAGGCAAAAAGTGTCCCGTTGTGGGAGTGGATGGCCACTCAGACACAACAGGCACAGGGACAAAGCGCTCAGCCTTTCCACAGTGCAAACATCCCCATAAATCATCATTACAAAATCCAAGAGTTTGGGGTTACCATTTAATGTTACAGAGTAAGAGAAGGAAGGGGAGAAAAAGAGCAAGTCAAGGAGATTCACTGGACTAAGGCTCCTGGACAACCTTGGGCTGGCCTAGTGCTTTGCTAGTACTACTTGGAGAGATGGAGATGGTCCACACGTTCAGATTCCTGAAGCACCTTATTTCTTACCACTGTTTCTAGGAAGTTGTGCTCAGAGCACCTTCTATGTTTAAGGGATAGTGCCAGAGGATCCAGTCTGCTGTGGGTCAGAGCCCCATGGGCACTCCTGAGCTCTTCTTGAAAGCCAGAGGGTCAAAGAAGTGTTCAAAACAAAGCTCTCATCACAGATATGATGCTCGATTGCCAGAGGAACAGGAAAGCACTGAGACTGCTTTCAAGAGTGACTGTGGTCTATTCAGGGCTGACCTTGTGAGCAGTGGGTGGTTAGGAGCAACAGTATTATATTGCGTCCTAATCCCAGCCCATTTTTTTCCAGGAAATGGAGAAAGGGAGGAATTGCATATGTATTTGGAGATTTCCAATCATCTAGTCCTTATCAGAGGCAACAGCCCAACAGCTGCACACCCCCACCTGCCCAGCAAACTCGGTTTTGTTTTCATTTTCAAACCTGGTCACCCAGGGTTGTGCACGAGCATCACCATCACGGCCTCACGCGCTGCTTAACCCTCCTGCTGACAGTACTAGCTCAGCTGTTTCCATGGCAAGCGACAGTGGGATGTTATCAGGGGCTCCCGCTTCCCAAGTCAGTGGGATGCTGATGAAAACAAATCGAGATGCAGAGGCAATGTCCCACGATGCCTCCCTGCCTCTCCCTGCCATGGGACCTGTCCCACCTCAACCCTTAAGAGATTCATCATCATAAAAACTCTCTCACAAACAAACCTGAGATTTTTTTGCTGGAAAGTGGCTCTGTTGAGCAATAGATAGTCTCTCCTTTGCGAGGTACCTACATACTGCTGTGGCAGTCTCCATTTTGCAGGTGGGGACCCATCTATAGTCATGCTGAGGGCTTTGGCCAAGGTGAGGTGGATGGTTTGTAGTGGAACTGGATGCTGACCCTCAGTGCTTCTCCTAGAGGCCTATAAGTCACCCTGCTTATACCATGTACTTTTAGATAGCTGTGACCAGAAGTAAACCTGAACTGGTTTTGGGAAGAAATCTGGACCTGTGTTCAATGTTTGGTCTGTAACCAAATTCCAGCTCTGGCTCCTTTTTTCTGTAGCACATTGATGCTGTTATTGCAGCCATGTCTGCTGCAAAGCAGGGACATATATCTGCTTCAAACTTGTCTGCCTGAGGTCTTAAAATGCTGTACAGAGCCCAGAGCTCAGCCTGGCCAGCACAAGGCACCCATGAAGGGAAATATTCACATGCAGACCCCTTTCCAGCACCCAGTAGTCTGGGTTAAAACAGCCTCCAGTATCTTGGCCCCTCCAAAGGATCTACTTCAGGCAAGCTACCTCTGACCTAGGTTTGTTTACAACAAGCTCATCTGGAACAAAAATGCCCCAAACATACTCTTTTCCCCAGCAGCTCCTCCCAGACTTTTGCTGCCATTACCGTGAGTTTCATTGAATCATAGAACAGTTTGGGTTGGAAGAGACCTTTAATGGTCATCTAGTCCAACCAAACTGCCATGAGCAGGAACATCACCAACTCGATCAGGTCGCTCAGAGCCCCGTCCAACCTCACCTGGGATGTTTCCAGGGATGGGGCATCGACCACCTCTCTGGGCAACCTGGGCCAGTGCCTCACCATCCTCAGTGTAAAACATTCCTTCCTTATATCTAGTCTGAACCCACCCTCCTTTATCTTAAAACCAGTAACCCTTGTCCTATGGCAGCAGACCCTGCTAAAAAGTCTGTCCCCATCTTATAATTAAGATGTGGCTCCCTTTAAGAACTGAAAGGCCACAATGAAGTCTCCCTGGAGCCTTCTCTTCTCCATGTCTTACCTGTCTCCTTGCTACATTTAAAGATGTTGGTCCTAAAGAATCACCTCTTCTCTTCTTTGTGTACCCAAACCCCACCAGTTGATGTTTGCAAAGCCATATGGTCCCAGCTCCTTCCCTCTGAAAGCAGCGCCCAGGTCCAGCAGGACCCAGAGCTGCGGGGCAGGGGATTGAAGAGGGGGCTGCAAAGAGAAGATGGGTAAAAACTGGTGTGTGCTTGTGTTGTTATCGACTGCTACTGATCCAGCCACAGCCCCAGACAGTGACAGCTAAGCCAGGGCTTGTCCCCATCCTCTGTGCTGTGCAAACGCCGACTGCAGTAGCTCTATCTGCAGATGCAATTGTAAGGATGGACATAGCAGCAGGAAGAAGAGGACAACACCCTTTCCAGGCTGAGGAAACCCTACTGGAAAGCACAGCAAGAGTAGGCTGAAATACAGCCTGGATAGAGCTACGAAGTCCGTGGACTGGTGGTTTTGAGATGACACCCACTGGTGAGGAGCAAGACTGCAAGCAGGCTGAGGTGTCTTGGCCACACTGCCTGGAATCAAGCTTGGGGTGGGTCTTCAGTTTTGCAAACTGTCCTTAAGAGAGAGGCCAGAATTAACTAGCACGCCAAAAGAAATACCCCAAAAAGTGGATGGACTGCAGCCTATGGCTGGTCTGGGACTGCCTGTCCCTCCCAGCTTCAGAAATGTCCATGATGGTTTTGTAGTAATTATGTTATGTATCAGCAGAGCATTTAAAAGACCTGGGCATCGACAAGGCTCCTGTTACTGTCCAGTTGTGATAGGTGGTCATATAACACCCTCCCACGGATGGTGCAAAGCAGGGGTTCCTGCCCCAGAGGAGACAACAAGTAATTGATTACACATGATTTAGAAAAGAAAAAGGGGGGGGGGGGGAATGTTCCATGAAAAAACATCAACAGGGACAATATTTCCAGCAGGAACAGCTGTAATATGTGAGCCCACAGGATATTTTACATGCATGGGAACCTCAACTCTTGAAGGTGGTTTCCCAGATCAGGGAACAAGCTGGAGTGAGGATCCGGGGGATCCAAGCAGAGGTTAAACTCATAAGGTTACACCTTGAGACCGGTCTGGGCTTTGCATGGGGTGTTCATAGCAATGAGACTGATCCTGCAGCCACCCTGTCCTGTGCACACACATATCTGAGAGCAAGCAGGGGTAACAGAAGTCAGGATCTGCATGGCAGATTAAGATGTTGAGAAAAGGGGTTGTTGGTGCTCTTCGTGGATTTGGAGAATTAGATAAAATTTTCTCATGCATCACTTCATGCCTCGGTTTCCCTTCCGAGCTGTAGCATGACCTGAGCAGCAGGTCTCTCAGGCTGAATCACAACTTTTCGCTCACTTTTTCTTTCTCACAGAGAAGCTCCTGACCTCCTCCAAGTCAAAGATGGGACTAATCTTTGAGTCACACAGACAGTTTTAACTTTCATCCTTGGGAAGTCATTGATGTGCTCCCACCCAAGCCAGGCAGCAATTGACAGTGATGTAGGTTTTCACCTGAAAAAAAACCAAACCAATTTTATTTGCCAAAAGTGAAATTTTAGCATTCATGGCCACTTTGACAAACCTGTTGTCTTGGACATCCTAAAGCAAACAGGTATCAGAGCCACCTCTCCAAGGTGGCCCAGGTATTATTTGTTAGGCCAGGTTCAAGGTGCAGGACCTGGACCCCAAGAAGGTGAGAATAGGAGGGGTCAGTGCATGTCAGACAGGGGTGCATAACGCTTCGATGACGCTAAGAGAAGTTGGCGAGCTTGGATTAACTTATGATCCTGTGAGCCTTGCCCGGGAGCTCCCCAGCTCCACTGTAGTAGTTGTAGGAGTGTAATGGGAGCCACCTTCCCCTTTCCAGAGCTCATTAAAACCATCCTCTCCTCTGGTCCCTTCATTTTGGACAAACGGGGACCAACCTAAATGCCAGCCATGCAGGTAGAGCTGGCAGTTCCACATGCACTGGAAGGGGGGGTCTGAGCACCCTTGGCCCAAGGGGACACCCCAAGATGGAGAAGGACACAATTCTCTCTAGAAGCAAAAGTTATTTTCAGAGGTGTCTCCTAGAGAGAATCTACTTGCCAAGGCACCAGGCTTGGGCAGGAGCCTTTTGCGTTACTGAGTCCCCATTTCATCCAGGAGATGGAAAACACCTTCTCCTTTCCCAGTTTTTCCAAACTGGATGGATTTTTTGAGAAAATCTTGGAGTTTTTGGATGGAGGAGTGTTGATCTTGCAGCAGATGGCGCTTCTGCCTAGGAAATAGGGCCGGGAATAGGGTTCTTGGTCGGCTGAGCAGGGAGTGGAGCAAGTCAGTGGGTCCCAAGCACTGCTCATCAGAGAGGGCAAGCGTACCTTGCAAATACCCCAAATTCACACTTGCTGACCTCACTTCACTGCATCTTTCAGAAAGTCTTCCCTATCCTCTTTCATATCCCCTTGACGATTTGCAAATACACCATTCACACCCTGTACAGAATATTTGCAGCCCCCACCACAAGCAAACCAAACCTCTGGTTTGGGTTGGTCCTTATGCATATTTATGATAGCTCTTTATTTGGGAAAAAAAAACACTGAGGGAGTTATACACCTTTAGACACTTTCTTCATGTCGAAGCTTTGTTAAAGGAGAAGAAGAGAGGAGAGGGGAGGGGAGGGGAGAGAGGAAAAAGGAGAGGGGGAAAAAAAAAAACAGGGAAAGAAAGTTTTCGACAAAACCAGAATACCATATTTGTCTATTATAGCTGGAAGTAGTTTTTTCAGAATTTTAACAAAAATTACTTTGGAAATAATAATAATGGTAATAATAATAATAATAATTATTATTATTATTATTACATAAACAATACAGCAAAATATTTCCACCTGCCTGAAAAAGTAAACACTCTTTCATGGAGAATTTACACTTTTTAAGCACTTTTTATTGGTCTTTTCCAATAAAAATGTAGCTCAAAATGTCAAGCTACAGCAAAATCTACACATATTTATACACATGCAAACATACCTCCTCCATTTACTCTGAGGTACACTGCGAAATAGTGTACTAAGAAGCCATCAGATGGCAAGCTCATTACTTGACTTATCATAGAATCATAGAATCTGGGTTGGAAGGGACGTTTAGAGGTCATCCAGTCCAACCAAACTGCCATGAGCAGGAACATCACCAACTCGATCAGGTCGCTCAGAGCCCCGTCCAACCTCACCTGGGATGTTTCCAGGGATGGGGCATCGACCACCTCTCTGGGCAACCTGGGCCAATGTTTCACCACCCTCAGTGTAAAAAAATTCCTTCCTTATATCCAGTCTAAATCTACCCTCCTTTAGTTTAAAATCATCACCCCTTCTCCTGTCACAACAAGCCTTGCTGAAGAGATTGCCCCCATCCTTCCTGTAGTCCCCCTTTAAGCCCTGAAAGGCGGCAATAAGGTCTCCCCCATAGAGCCTTCTCTTCTCCAACCCCAGCTCCCTCAGCCTGTCCTCACAGCAGAGGTGCTCCAGCCCTCGGATCATTTCCGTGGCCCCCTCTGGCCCCGCTCCAACAGGTCCGTGTCTGTCCCGTGCTGAGGACCCCAGAGCTGGACGCAGCACTGCAGGGGGGTCTCACCAGAGCGGAGCCGAGGGGCAGAATCCCCTCCCTCGCCCTGCTGCCCACGCTGCTGGGGATGCAGCCCAGGAGACGGTTGGCTTTCTGGGCTGCGAGCGCACATTGCCAGCTCATGTCCAGCTTTTCGTCCCCCAGTACCCCCAAGTCCTTCTCCGCAGGGCTGCTCTCCATCCCTCCATCCCCCAGCCTGTAGGGATACCGGGGGTTGCCCTGACCCAGGTGCAGGACCCTGCACTTGGCCTTGTTGAACTTCACATGGGTCCATTCCTTGAGCTTGTCCAGGTCCCTCTGGATGACATCCCAACCCTCAGGTGTTTCGACTGCACCACTCAGCTTGGTGTCACCTGCAAAGTTGCTGAGGGTGCATTTGATCCCACTGTCCATGTCATTGATGAAGATATTAAACAGCACTGGTCCCAGTACGGACACCTGAGGGACACCACTCATCACCAGTCTCCATTTGGATGTCGAGCCATTGACCACCACCCTCTGGATGTGACCATCCAACCAATTCCTTATCCACCGAACAGTCCACCCATCAAATCCATATCTCCCCAGTTCAGAGAGAAGGATGCTGTGGGAGACCATGTCAAAGGCTTTACAGAAGTCCAGACAGATGACATCCATGGCTCTTCCCTTGTCCAGTGATGTAGTCACTCTGTCACAGAAGGCCACTTGGTTGGTCAGGCATGACTTGCCCTTGGTGGACTTATCTGACTGATAATAATTGCTTAGAGGGAAGAAAAAAAGATCAGTGCTCTCTGATGGATGTGAGGACTTCCAGGGTTTCTCCCAGGATGATTTGTACATAATAAGGATTTTTTCCTTACGGGAGAAGAAGAGAACAAGGTCAGTCACAAGACAGAGTTAGTGGCCAACCGCATAAACATCTGTCTTCACAGCAAAGGCTGAAACTGAGCTAATGACCAGCCCTGATGGCAGATCAGGCTGGCTATGAATGGATGCACCTGGGCAAACAAATTGCTCCTGTCCCCCAGGTGACCCACAAAAAAAAATTACAATTTTCTGGCACTTTTTGCTCTTCCTTGAATAATTCTATATTATAACTGGATTTTTCTCCTCCCTTAATTGTTGTTCTTTAAGGGGTTCGGCTTGAGAGGGGCAAGATTTATATTGAAAGAAAGGCTTTTCTCTTTTCCTGCTTGAACAGAGGTTATTGAATTCCTCTACGTGCCTTTGATCAGAAACACAATCAAATATTTATACAGTGGGAGATCCATCTGTTCAGATGAATTCCCAGCGGGGTAGCTCCATTCCCGTCTTATTACTCACTTCGTTTTCCTCGCTCGCTCCATTTTTCCTGGAATAAATTGGTTAAAGACTGACAGTGCAGGGTGTAAATATTTCTTATTCCTTCTCATCTGCACACATAGGAATACTCTTGTTTACTTGCATGTGCATTTATTTAGCAGTGGGTTTGGGGACTGGTCTGCACACAAAGAGCTGTTCCCGGGCTGGGTTGGCTGTCGCCTCTGACTGTACATGGCTGGGCAATGCTTAGTCCATCAATCACCTATTCTGACACTTTCCATGTGTATCAGCTGGAGGACAAATAAATTTCATGCTGAGATTCCTGCATTTCCATTTTCACCCCGCTGAGCTTCCTGGAAGCAACATTTCTCTGTAATATCTATGCAATTATAGGGGTAGATATAGGATGGGTACCAAGTGTGGAGGGCGGATTAAACTTCCTATAGAAGACAGCCCTTTCAAAGGAGAAAAAAAATGCATCTGCATGGGTGTGGAACATGTTGAGACAGTGTGACTAATAAGACTAGAACAAAGCCTGAAAAAGGAGAATACCAGCATGGGGATCCATACGTATTTGCGGGCATTTCAGCCCCAAGTTATGCCTGCAGGTCACCCCTTGGTCCCCAGTGGATGGATGGTCTCCACTGGGAGCTTTACCTGACCTGGGGCAGGAGAGATGCTCTCTCTACTGTTTAGCAACCTCTCCTGACAAACTCGAATGGCTGTCCCATAGGATCACAGTCAATGCAGGCTGGAAGGCATCTCAGGAGGTCTCTAGGGCAACCTCCTGCTCAGAGCAGGGTCAGCTTTGGGGTTTGGACTCAGGGATTTATCCAGTTGTGGCTTGAAAACCTTCAAGGATGGAGCTTGCATAACCTCTCTGGGCAAACCCTTCCACCAATTCTCTTCCAAATGCACCTCCACTGAGGCAAAAGCATCCTCTGGCCTCTGCCAGTGTCTCAGCAGATGGGCTGAGGCCTCTTGAAAGAGCTGGTCATCCCTGGACAGACCAGTTTCTATCATAGAATCATAGAATGTCCTGAGTTGGAAGGGACCTGCAAGGATCATCGAGTCCAACTCCTGTCCCTGCACAGGACAACCCCAAATTCACACCATGTCTCTGGGGGCCTTGTCCAAGTGCTTCTTGAATATCGCCAGCCTTGGCGCCATGACTGCCTCCCTGGGGAGCCTGTTCCAGTGCTCCACCACCCTCTGGGGGAAGAAACTTCTCCTAATATCCAGCCTAACCCTCCCCTGGCACATCTTCCTGCCATTCCCTCGGCTCCTGTCGTTGGTCACCAGAGAGATCAGCGCCTGCCCCTCCTCCTCCTCCCCTTGTGAGGAAGCTGCAGACCGCCATGAGGTCTGCCCTCAGCCTCCTCTTCTCCAGGCTGAACAAACCAAGTGACTTCAGCCGCTGCTCGTACGGTTTCCCCTCTAAACCCTCACCAACTTTGTGGCCCTCCTCTGCACACCCTCTAGGAGCAGCTTTATATCCCTGATGTCCTGTGGCGCCCAAACCTGCCCACAGCGCTCGAGGTGAGGCCGCCCCAGCGCAGAGCGGAGCAGGACAATCCCCTCCCTCGAGCGGCTGCAATGCAGTGCTTGATGCACCCCAGGGTACGGCTGGCCCTCTTGGCTGCCAGGGCACGCTGTTGGCTCATGTTCGACTTGCCGTTGACCAGAACCCCCAGGTCCCTCTCTGCAGAGCTACTCTCTGGCCTCTCGTTCCCCAGGCTGTCTGTACAGCCAGGGCTGCCGTGCCCCTGGTGCAAAATCTGGCACTTGTTCTTGTTAAACTTCGTGCAGTTGGTGATTGCCCAGCTCTCTAATTTGTCTAGATCTCTCTGCAGGGCCTCTCTGCCCTCAAGAGTGTCAACAGCTAGGGTGCTATGCTGTTATTACAACCGATTATAACATAGCCAGGTTTAAGCAAACCCATGTGCCAACACCTAAACAAAAGACAAGCCAAGACCAATTGTCTCTCACCAGGAAGGAGTGGGCTGAGATCAAAACCACCCAGCAACCAGGTAAGGAATGAGATTGTAAGAAAACCCTACAGAAAGATGTTTCATATAATACGCTGTGTGCTGCTCACATTCCCATCTCTGTCTGAGAACGGTGGCTGGGTGCTGACCAAGGCACCATCAGTGCTTCTCTAGGAGGTCACCACCACCCCAGGTTGGTGGAGGGGACATTCCTGGTGGAAACATAAATACTGCATCACTGACTGGTATCGGAGAGTGAGCAGGGGACAGGGAAAGAGAGGAGGAATGCCCTGAGCCTTTATAATCTGTTTTATTTACTGCTGACTTTGCAATCAAAGCCAGCATCTCTCCTCTCTGGTCCCCAGTTAGAAAGCAAATTTCTCACCAGCCAAGGAAGCACAGTCAGAGAACAAGGGACTAAGTCTCACCGGTTCAGAGCTGGAAGAGCTTCTGACCCACTGTCAAAAATCTCATCTGCAGCCAAAACAAATCCAGCCCTGTCCTCTGCCCAGGCGAGTCCTGACATCTGGATTTATGGACATAGTTACCACTACGTTAATGAGCTCTGGAGAGCGTCTGCTGCCAGCTTCATTACGGATGGGTGGAAAAATATCATTCTGAGGAATCCCCCAGCTGGACATAAATATTTAGCATGTGATCAGCTGCTCAGTATTCCCCTGACCTGAATAAATCTGTGTTGTTTCTCTTTGCCTTCAAATAAAAGACCCATAATCAGGATCACTCCCCTCACATAATCTTTTTAAGGGGTGCAGTGGAGATGGCTGGTTTATATCTCTGTGTAGCCCCCAAATCCCTCCATCTCTGGCAGAAAAGCTGTTTAAGGCCAAATCGTCTCTCCAAGGCAAATTTAGCTCAGCCCAACAGAACGTTACTGTAGTTTATATTGCATGTAGCAAAAAGGCTGGGGCTGCTCAGCAGCTCACAAGGACTGAAACAGAGCCTGCTCTTGGGTCTTCCAGTTTGGAGCAGGTGTTACATGGGCCCTTGGTAAACTCAACTTTTTAGACCCCAGGAAGAGCTAGTTGGGCTCAGGTTAAACATCTTTCTAATCCAGTATTTCAAGACCAATAGAAGGTACAAGTAGATATTGGTGCTTTCACTGTATATTCCCCCAGCAGTTTGCAGCTCATGGTTTTCTTTGAGCTAGAAATGGTATTTTTGTGCTAATAAAACCTATGGGATCCTTCTTTCATGAACTTCGTCCATTTGCTTTCCTGAGCCATGTAAATTTTTGACATCCACAAACTCTTGAGGAAATGACTTCACAGATTAATGACTTGAAGGGAAATATGTACTTCAGTATTTTTTTTTTAGCTTCCCACCTGGTAATTTAATTAAATGACCTCTAGTTTGTGCATTATGAAAGTGACCAAATATTCCTTATTTACTGTCTTTCAACCGCTTCTGGTATCTGTCATTTTTCTCTTTATAAGGCTAAAATGTCTTTGCCTGTCTAGTGGTGTCTTTCCCAGCTCCCCCAGCCAGCCTGTGCATTGGAGTCATGCAAAGCCTGCTTCAGTTCTTTTTGGCCAAGGCATTGCAGACAATGCGAGGGATTGTAACCAGGCAAGCTCGTGTTTGCATGCAAGTAGCAGACTACAAGAGCTGAAAGAACTGAGACTGCAAAAGCCCTGGCACAGACTATGGGAGATGTACATTGAAATCCATGTTCTGCCACTGACTTGCTGGGCAACCCTAAGCAAACAAAGCAGAACAACAGCCCTTTGGGGCACTGGGCACCCATATCCCATCAGGTTCAGTGGGAGACAAGTATTTCCTACTCTGGAGGTATCGTACTGCTCTCGTTGCATGGAAGCTGAGCAAATGCCTCTAAAAGAGATGCATTGAGACGTTAAAGGCATTATACATGTGGGTGCCTATTTTAGCTTGTTAAATGATTGATGGGCCTGGTGCAGAGGGGTGAAGGCAACCCCAAGGGCTCACCATACTGTCCCCAAGATGTACTTTCGCATGGCCTAAAGATGCATCTATATATGTGCATAAAGACAGCTTTTTTTTTTTTGCCTTTTTTTTTTTCCTTGTGTCATCATGAAAATAAAACTTGATTCAGAGCCATTCTGTGGTTTTAGATGCAGTTTTTGATGACAGCTTGTGCGTGCCTTTCACATCAGGGGCTGAAAGAGGGCTTGGCCCTGAGGTTGCTGTAGTCAGTAAAAGGCTTTTTATTAGCTCTCCTATGATTTGCATCAGGCCCTAAGAGTTAAAAAATGGAGGGGGTTGAGTTAGTCAGTATGGAGAGCTTTGATACCATTGCTAACACCTTCTGTAATAACTCCTGCAATGCCTTAATTAGAGGAAAAGAGAAGGAGAGAGCATGTGTCTCCCAAAAGCATAAATCTGCTCTATTATTTGTAATTTCTTTTTGAGACAGGGTCTCTGGGAGTGCACCGCTCGCAGTGAAGGGGGGAAAAAACTCTTGCTCCTGAGAAAATAGGCTTTGTTGTGCTTATTTTTATGTTTTCTTAAAAGGTTCTTCATTCAATCCAGGCTTCTTATTTAAAGGGTCTTAGTCATAGTCTTCCCAAAAGGAAAGAAAGGGGGTGAAATAGTCTAGGGAAGATGTGGACTTGCTGGGAGAAATTCCTCTAGGTTGATGTTTTTTTAACTAAATCTGAAGATGATTGCAGCCTGGTTTGCTTGGACTCAAACCATACGCTTTACAGTATACCCAGCTCATGTATTGCAGACTTCTGTTCTTCCAGGGCCAAAAGGATGGACCCAAAACATACGGACTCCAATTTTCATAGCAGCTTTAATCCATGTGAGTAACGATGTACTGAAATGATCCCACTGATAAAGAGAAATGGTCAGCAGGAGCAGGATGGGCGGTCAAATGCAGTAACACTATTTATCAGACTTGGAATCATCCAAGTGATCAAAATTTTACTTTCCCCCGCCCCCTTCCCCCCCTTCCTCTACAGTTTTCCAAAGTTTCGCCTCTCCAGATCCCACTCCTTTCCTCCACCACTAGCATGGACATCCCCAGCAAATGTCATCTCAGGACCTGACCTCTTTCAATGAGACATTGCAAAATCAAATATGGGACCTCAGAGATTTGTTCGCCAACCTCAGCATGAGAAACTATGAGCTGAAAGCAAAAAATCAAAGACGTGCAAATTCTGAACCATGGCTTGCAAGCCAAGATGGGCTGTTACGAGACGTTGGTGGAAGAGTTGCAGAAGTAAAGGAAGAACATCAAAGACACAGTGCAACAAAGGGAAGAAAGGCTCCAACTACTAGAGTACAAAAATAAAACCATGAAGAGTCCAATAAACAACTCATCTTGCAAATCAGTTGGTATGGCTGATCAGCTGGCTGCATGTGAAGACTATCAAACTGTAACAGACATGCTAGGGAATAGAAGTGAAGCTCAAAAAATCAAAAATTTTGCTCAGTGCCTCAAGGACAAATTGGAAGGTGTCCAGCAGCAACACAAGAAAGGAAAGCAACAGACCTCCCAGTTACGGGAGGCATTGAGACAGCTCACCCAGATATGTGAGAGTCAGAGGAACGATTGCCAAATTAGATTTGCCATAGTCCCTTGTTTGGGGACTTTTGTTTGTGGTTTAAGAGTTCAGCTTAGTTCTATGTCATACATTTGTTATATAGATACTTATTTAAAATCTGTGTAATTTAGATAAAGCAATCAAAATAGACTGTCAGGTAGTTATCCTTTCAGTTACTTTTTCACTGGACTGCTCAAAGAATTTTTGTAGACATCAGAGAGATGACTCTTTCATTTAAAGTCTTATTTTACTTTATGTTTTTGCACTTCACCCACCTATTCCCAAAACGAAGGCTGTTGTGCTGTGCTTCTTTAGATCTCTTATGACACAGTGAAGAATTCAGTTTGAGCCAGCTGCAGCTTTTTCTTCAGGGACTGGTGTTATAGGGTGGAGAAAGAAGATATGTTGGACTCACTGATGAGGGAACAGAGATATTTGGTAGGTTATATGACTTCGCTGAGGTCAGACAGGGAAGAGTTGGCAAAGACAAATACCAGGTCAACCTCGAGACTTCATGCAGAGTTGCTCTGCTCTCCAGAAAGAAGGCGGCTATGGAGTAAAATGAGCCAGTATCTATCTCCAGGGCTTAATTAAAGTGCAGCTGAAGGTATGTGATACATGCGATCTCCTATTAAGGCTGCTAAGAGCACATGCATCTGTGGGGAGTGGCCCAAGCGTGACCAACTATTTTTATTCCAAGAGGATGAACGCCATCCCAGCAGGACCTTTCCAGGCTTCCTCAAAGCAAAGAGGGAAAGATGAGCTGCACAGTGTGAACAAAACCCCAGCTATTTCATTTTTTTCTAAAATATATCTTTGGACATCCTAGAGCTCTTCAGATGCCCAGATCTGCTACCCAATTTGCATTTCTCTGGTTTGGCTGGCTGGGTCAATGCAAAAGCAGGTTTTGTCCCACGTGCTGTTGAGGTGTTGAGCTGTGGGTTGGAATGAAAAAGAACCAAGGTGTATCAAAATATATAGCTCATCGTTTCCAAAGCAAAATGGCCAGAAGCCACCTAAATCATGTTCAGCTGTTAAGGGGACAAACATAACTACGACACTTCAAAAACAGTGCAGAGATTTGAGAAATATTGGTTAAAAATATATATAAATCTTTTTTTTTTTAATTGTCATTAAGGATAAGGGCAAAGGGAAAACAGAATTTCTGCTGTTGCTTTTGGTTACACTTCATGCTAAATGTACATTTTTTTTTTTGATGGATAAATAAGATACCAAGAAGAGGTTAAACAAGACAGATTTAAGCAGTGCAACTTCAGACATCACCAAAGGTTCATCAGGAGAAGGGATTTTTAAAATGCTGCACTGGAGTTCAAGACTCAAGGTAGTTACGTACTTATACCAGCCCATGACCGGGCTCCAGTGACTGTCCCCCAGCTTTAGGTAGACAACTGATGAATCTAAATTATCACCCTATCTGGTATTGGCTCCTTTTGTATTCAGTAAGAGGGAAAATGCCACCAGAAGGTGATCCAGATCTCTTTATTGACTGTAGAGTTTTAACACTAGTACCTCTATAAAGTAGTTTAAGTCAGGTGAGGAGACTTATCCTCAGCCCCCATCTCTGCTTCTTGCCTGAGTCCTTGGACAAGTCACTATGGCCTTTATCTACTCCTTAGGCTGGAGAAATGCTTCAGGGCACCCAACAGCTTTGCAGAGCTGGGTCTTTGTGTATCTCTTGTGCTTCCAATACCCCTCTCACTAGGGTATTTCCTTACTCCACAAGGAGAAAAGCATATTTCAATAGTGAGAGCCACAGGTAGTGAGCTAGGCAGACCTACTTAATTACTGAAGCAACCACAGTTTAGCTCTTATATACCTTTGTTGTACTTTATCACAAAGAATCACCTCCATTTTGCTCCACATTCTGGATTTTCCCCTCCTTTTCAGCCTTTGCATCCAGCTTTTGCTGCTCCTTTGAGCATCCCTGCCCCGCACAGAGGACAGAGCTGCCCGAGCAGCTTACGTGGGTAGAATAGCCTCCTCGAGTGGCTGTGGCTCCTCCATGCAGAGCAGCCCATTTCCTGCTGCCGGTTGGGCTTGTTGCACACAGAGGCTTTCAGTATCCTTTCGGTGTCTCGGCGGTTCATTGAAAACAGGCTCTGTCACCAAAGCGGCGAGCACAAAGGCTGCTGGCCACAGCCCAGGCGTGCCTCTGAATCCCCTTTCTGCAGAGATTAATGGGAACCGAAAAGGGAGACCCCGCACAGACTGTCAATGACCAGTGTTTTGCCAAGCCCAGGCTGGATGGGGGCCCAGCCAACCTTCCCATGCAGAGCAGTGGGGTACCCTTGGCCGGCTTTGTGGGAGAAGTACCACCTTCCTCAGAGATGTTATGCGTGGTAACCCCTGCCCACCTGTGCGGTGCAGTCCTTGGGGACAACCCCAGCTCAACCACCCCTTCTGCAGCTAGCGGTGTTTTGGGATAAGTTGCTCACATCAAGGTTGCTCAGGTGCAGATTCCCAACCCTCTGGGGCTGGGTGAGTGTTAGTGTCTCAGCCTGGTGTCATCAGACTGGTTGATGCAAAATGAACTTTATATCTCGTTATCTCTGCAAAGGTGTGGTGGGACAATGCTTGCTCTAAGCCCAGTATCTGCTTGAGCGAGGTGTCTTCTTCATGTCATCTTCTATCAGCTATGTCCCAGCTCACGTGGATTCATTTTTGGGTGACCTTTTGGCAATACTTGTGCTTCATGCATCAGCTGATTGCTCTGTAACAAAGTACCAAGTCCCTCACTCTCACTTCAGGGGAAGCTCCCTCTTTTCTGTTTCATTTTTCAGGTATACTCCTAAGAATTTGATCAGTTCCTAGACTGCTGAGATTGTTAAACCAGCATTTTTCATTCTTGTTAATCCAAGACACAGGTAACCTAGGGGAGAGAATACCCAGAGACCATCAAAGCTTTGGGAAGATGTAGGCTCAGTGTAACTCTTTGCCTTTCAAGTAAATAAGTATTTAGTTCAACTTGAAATGTTTAGGACTTTTAGGTCACTCAGTTTTGTCTGCTGTTTGCATGCCTAGAAACATATTTTTTTTCTCTACTTTGCAATAGTTCTTAGTCTACCCCCTGATATTTTATGGCCACAGGGTGAAAAACAGCATATAGACCATAAAATATCAGCTGCTGCTCAGTACTAAGTCCTACAACTTAGGAATCCTCTTCTTGCATTCAGGCACAAGCTCTCTCAGGTGAGCCATCGCACCACATGTGAGATGAAGCAATTAAGAACCAACACATGCAGCTGGACAATGCCTGTTGTGTTTATACACAGAACCCAGCACTTGGACCGATGAAGAGCTGCAGTGTGTGTATGAGTCCGAAAAACAGGATTCAATCCTTATCACTACAAACTGGTAAATATCTTATTCCCCATGAAGTGGGAATTCGAAGCCAGGTACTGGGTCTGAATAGCCCTGCTGGTCCTACCATTATTTGCATTTAATAGCAAATAAATCTGGTCACATCAACCTTGCAATATATGACACTGTTCCCCTCCCCCCACCTCCTTCTCACAGGAATATTTAAAGCTGGAGAGACAGCCACTGAAACTGCTATTATCTCTGCCCACCAGTTCCCAGCTGGCTATTGTGACCCTTAATCTGAGTTAATCAGCACTACCTCATCCTTTCAGATGGGACTTGCATCGCTGCGCACTGCTCTCCTGCCCCACGATGCTATCATCTCCTGCCAGCTGGACAGCTAAATGCAAAGACACCTTCAACATCTCCAGGGGCTGGAGCATAGAGATGATGATGATGGGCAAGTGAAAGCCACGTTTATGCTGGGGAGGTGTTTTTTCAACTCTGTGTGTTTAAAAACAATTACCATATGAACAAATAAGTGGATTCATTAGAGACAGCACATGCCAACCGTACCCTGGGGTGCCTCAAGCACTGCATTGCAGCCGCTCGAGGGAGGGGATTGTCCCGCTCTGCTCTGCGCTGGGGCGGCCTCACCTCGAGCGCTGTGGGCAGGTTTGGGCGCCACAGGACATCAGGGATATAAAGCTGCTCCTAGAGGGTGTGCAGAGGAGGGCCACAAAGGTGGTGAGGGTTTAGAGGGGAAACTGTACGAGGAGCGGCTGAAGTCACTGGGTTTGTTGAGCCTGGAGAAGAGGAGACTGAGGGCAGACCTCATGGCGGTCTGCAGCTTCCTCACAAGGGGAGGAAGAGGAGGGGCAGGGCTGATCTCTCCTCTCTGGTGACCAACGATAGGACCGGAGGGGATGGCAGGAGGATGTGCCAGGGGAGGGTTAGGCTGGATATTAGGAGAAGGTTCTTCCCCCAGAAGGTGGTGGAGCACTGGAACAGGCTCCCCAGGGAGGCAGTCATGGCACCAAGGCTGGCGATATTCAAGAAGCACTTGGACAAGGCCCTCAGAGACACGGTGTGAATTTGGGGTTGTCCTGTGCAGGGACAGGAGTTGGACTCGATGATCCTTGCAGGTCCCTTCCAACTCAGGACATTCCATGATTCTATGCATCAGGCCTGAAGTGGTCGAGCAAGAAGGAACAGGAGTAGGCAAAACAGCCCAGGCCAGGGGGATGTCATGGGACAAGTGATATATCTCTCCAGGACAAGCCTGTATGTGACAAGACAAAGCTAGGGAAGGAAGGTCTGGGCTTGAGAGAGGTGAAAGGGCAGCATAGGGAGTGAGAGGATGAAAGGGTTTCTATCACCAGTGATAGTGGCACAGGTAGATGGCAAGTCAATGGCAGCTTTAATGGTGGACTCTTTCTGGGTCTGTGGAAGTCAGTGGTGGACTTACCCCAACCCCAGTCCATGGAAAAACAGTAGGGAGCTGTTGTCATCTACCATGGGTAAGCCTTGAGTTAGCCTCCCACGAGAAAGCTTTGCCTGAATGCAGCTATCTCGGCCTTACATTATGTAGAGAGCATTGGGTGGTGAAAATTGTTCCCCAAGGTGCCCACTGCAAAGCACTGATGGCTCTCACCTCCTGCCAAAGCACAGGCTAGTGACCTCTCCATAATGCCACAGTAAGCCAGAGCTGGAGGCAGATGGTTTCACTCCATGCAACAGAAGGCTCAAACTTTCTTTGAGGCAAGTGCTATAATTACTCCTCCATTTATCACAGTTCCTGAGAGCGTGATAATTTGGGTAGAACTAAAACGTGTCTTTCAAAAACACATCTAGTCTTGGCGTAAAGAACTTGCAGGGTAGGAGAGAAGCTTCCTCCTAAAGGAAGCCTCTTCCACCTAAAGGTTAGGTAGCTACTTCAAATTAGTCATCAAGTTCTCTCTCAGGTCCACCAAGAGTGAGAGGCAGCTCCAGTGGGCTACTCATCTTGCTCCAAGAGACACATCTAAGGTGAGGGGTTTGACTCACTCTTTAGAGGATCCCCTTTTCCCTAGTGACTTTGGAGGAGGCTCTTTTTCTGTCTTTGAGGAGTACAACTGACTTTCTCATGGGTGAAAACTGAAGCTTATGAACCTCAACTCAGGTATATAAACCCTCATTTAGATTTACATGACTTGATCTTCCCACAACTGGGTTTGGCTTGCTGGGGAACTGAAGGACCCAGCAGTGTCTCTGAAGGTCCCTATATGACGCTCAGGTCATCAAGACTTGGTATCAAAAGTGTCTGTGCCTTCTTTCTGCTAAATATCACAAACTGAGCACTCTGTAATCCTTATTCCACTCTTGAATAATTTTGATGGTTCTACTCTGCTCCTTAGGATTTCCACATGCGGCACCAAGGGGATCTGCTCCCACAGTCCCTTCTATAATAATAGCAATGACCCAGTGCAGCCCTCTGCGTCATCCCTCTGCTCACACATCCCAGAATAACGTCGCTGCTAACAGTGTCACACTGGAAACTATTCCAGCTGCTTCTCCACTCTATCCACCAAATCTCTCTCAATGCTGCTCCACAGGTTCCTCCTCTAGCTCTGGACAGTATTTCTTTCTTGCCCCATTGCGTCACATCTCATTTGCCTTCATGAAAAAGGCTTGCTTTTTTTAACTAGGTAGCAAAAGCTACTGAGCAGTCCAGCTTGCTTTCCACAGCAGACCTGTCTTCCAGGTTATTTATAATTCTTCTATTTTGTGTGTCATGGACAAATGTTATCAGTCCCTGAAGGTCCTGCTGTCTACACCATCCATGTGATTTGTTCACAAAAAGCTTTTTCTTCCCTCTGGCTCCCACCCAAAATACAAACATACCCAAAATAACACAGCTGCTGAGACAGGCAGCAGGAAAACCAAAAGGATGGAGGGGAGGAAGAGATGGTTTAAGTACTACTTGGAAGTGATTGATTGACAGTCACTGTTTTGGAGTGCAAAAAAAGTAATTTATTTTGTTTTTAAAAGCTTAAATACATAAAGCTGAAACTACCGCACATGCTTTGCAGATGATCACTACTTTCTTCTACATCTTTTGCTATACAAAGCTCCCACAGCAACTCTGTGTGTTACTGCAAACACAGCAAGGAGGTGCTTTACTTGTGGTCTGAGAAAAGTCTTCTCAGAAACTGAAGCAGATTGTAGTCGCAGCCAGTTTCATGTTTTCTGTTCTTCTGCCACAGCAAAGAGGAGCAAGAATCAGCCAAGACAAATACTTTTTCATTTTCTCTGGAAATACTTTTTCCATCATGCCAAAATGTGAGTAAAAGTTTCCCCATCCTTCAGCTGAGTTTGAATGATCCAGGCACCTTCTTTACACTGACTTGGCCATGACCCCAGATAATAGTTTAAGATATCATTCCCTGCAGACAAAAAGTAATACCTTGAACTTCCTACTTGCTTAGACTGAGGATTCCAGTATCCCACACAGAAGCTGGGACACCTCAAGGATGGTGCTCCCAAAGCTCCTCTGATGCTCCATCAACAATGTATTTTTGGAAGGCCATGAAACAACATGCACAAATGAAATCCCTGCAGTAAAAGCACTTAGGAGTCAAGGTGAATATTTATTTCTAAAAAAAAAAAAGCCAGGTTAAATTCTTTCCCTAACGCTCCCCTACGTGCCCACAGCTGTTACAAAATACAAACACATTTCAGTGGTACAACGAATATCAGGACCAAGAACGAGGCAAATGTTTTGGTATCTATGCCACAACTTCCACCGTCATGTTACACTTATTGCAACATACCACACATGTCAACAGCACATGGGAAACCTGATGAGACCACCTTCTACCCTTTCAAGTGTGCTTATTTCTACAGGACTAAGGTGTGCAGTACAGCAAGAGACTCCCAGGAGGCATTAAGAAAATCAAGAAAGACTATGGAAAGAGTTGTAAGCGCAACTGGAAAGCTTCTTTTTTCTTATCAAGGCCGTTGCTATGTCCAAATACATTACTATGCTCTTTTCAAGAACAAGAGCACAATGATCTGCCAGCAGCCAAGCAAGCTACGTCTGTGTTTATAGCCCTATTCTATATACATTAGGCAAGACAGACGTTTGGCACGAGGACCATCCCTTTTATATGGCCTGATTCCTTGTGATGCTCACCTTCCTCAGTTGCTCAATGCATGCCTTTGCAAGCTCTGAGTGCTCTCATTCTCTTGAAACACCAGCAGTGTTTTCCAAAGTTCAGACCAGATTGGACATATGAATCATGAGGCAAGGTGGAGATACTGGGTCCCAAGCCACACACTTTGAAGGGGCACCCATACCAAAGCGGTGAATTGCTTAAGGCACAGAGAAACAGTAAGAGAAGCAAAATTGGGAAGGAGAGCTGGACCGTGATTTCTGGTCCTCAGGAAGTCAGGCTATAGGAGGATAAAGGTCTCTCTGGCCCTGAAGGCTTTCACAGCGTGGGTTGACGTGCTCACGCTTTCTTTTGTGGCAATTTAACTAAGTGAAGGAAAGGTGCCAGTTTCTCCTGAAATCTTCATTCCCATTAAAGATCCAACTGTGAATGCAATTTGATTGCAAATAAAATTGCCTTTTACCAGCAAGAATTTCCTTTTCTATCGTCATGGGAATAACCTATACCACCATTGAATCTCCTTTATATTGCTTAAAAGACACATTGTGCTACTTATGATCTGATTAAAATGGCTAACCCACATGCACAGGCCTTAAGGGGAATTTGAGGCTGAGAATGTCCAAATAGCACATCTTGAAGAGCAAAATGGCTATGATAAGCCCTGAGACTTTCCAGACGTGACTATGAGGAGCATCAAGTATGTTTCATGCAATGAAACACCTTGCTCACCACTTGGGCAATGGAAGAGCACACATTTCCTAAAAAGAGATCAGCATGCCCCAGTTACAGCCAATTTTGGTTCTTCAGCAGGGACTTCTTTTTGTCATGTTTAACAGGTAAGCCTGATGTCATCACAAAGAAGAGGTGAACTTCTCAGAGTTCACAGAAAACAGAAGTACTAAAGAGGACCAGATAAAAACCAGCTGTGTGGGGGAGGCAGGCAACCGCAAGTGGTTTAAGATGATTAAAAGGCCCTGAAAAGGGGAGTATCTGGGCCAGTGGATGTAGTCGTTTCCTCTTCTTCAGGAAGAAGCCATCATTGGGGTGAAGAAAAGAAGGTGCAGAGAAAACAGCAGCCAGCCAGCAGCTTGCTGTAGAGCAGTGCACCCTGCAACAAACAAGTAATGGGAGTTTTTAAGAGACCCCCACTCTGTATTTGGCAGCATCTAAGTCCCTAACTGAACGACATGAAACTAAAGACACCAACACCAAAAGCTGTGGCGATGCTACCAAATCAAATGTGCTCAGGATCATTTCTAGACCTGAGACCAACTGGCTTGGAGCAACGCAGTCCGTGTACTCAAACACATCCTCCAAATGAGCTGCACATTCAGGCTCCCAGGGACTCTGTATAAAATCTGTTAAATATTGAGTTTATTTTAATACTTGCTAGCATACTCCAGAGCCAAAATGAGCCAGATGTGATTCTGTGGCTACCATGCTTCAGGTCTTCATGCTTAATTCCTACACGTTAATATTCCCCCACCCCTGCTCTCCGAAGAAGGAACTCTTGGCTACACGATCCACTTATCCTCTCAATGACAAAGACACAGTGAGACAGCAGTCCAACCACAAAACATGCATGTAAAGAGCCAGCACTCTGTGCTTTAGGGGGATAGACTCTCATACAGCATGTGCAGAATGGAGTCAGAGCTTAGACTATTTAACCAGGCTTTGGGGGATTTAGTGGAGAAATTTTCTTGGGACATCAGCTTTAAAGTCTCAATCTCAGCTCTCCACTGTAATGGGACTAGCTGTTCATGGACATTAATGGCCATTTGGGTCACCACCGTGGTTTGACGCAGGGTTCTACAGAGCTGAATGCACAAATATCAGATAGCTTTAGCTAAAGAATTGGATCCTGTAACTGCAATTGTTACTGCAACAGTCTGGGGCATCAGAAAGCAGCAAATACATGTCCTTGCAGGACAGCAAGCCTCTGTTGCCAACGTAACAGAAAACTGTAATCTACAGCCAGGAAAACCTAAGTAAAGGTCAAATTCAGTAGTACCAGGGGCTGCAAGGATACTTGAATCCTACTGTGGCAAGGTCTGCGATGCAGCTTCACACAGCCCAGCACCCTTTCATCCTCTGACCTACATCAGCATCAAAGCCATTGGCATCATGAGGCCAGGAAAAACAACACAGAGGCTGCTCAGGGGCTGGCTGGAGCACATCTTCTTCGGTGGCTTGTATCGCCCTTCCCCGCACAAAGGTGAGATGTCTGTCCACATGCTGGGTGGCCACTGTCTCAAGGGGAGGCTCTGGGTGGGAGATGGATGCAGCTGGAGCCCCGTGGTCATCTGTTCATGCGCTGCAGGATGGTCACGCAGCCGTGATAACTGGTACAGCGCTGCAGCGGCGGCTGCTGCTCCACGCTCCCTGTTACTGGGTCGAAAGTGAACGCTTTGTCCGTGCCTTCTCCATTCTCATCTCGGCCACCCAGAATGTAAATCTTCCCTCCACACACCGTCAGGCCACAACTCTCCTGGAAAGCAGAAGGAAAGCCCAAGAGCTGAGGAGCAAGCCTTCAGCTTTAGGCAATGGGGCCGAGCACAGGGTGAGTCATTGCAATGGCTCAATTCTCACCTGCCCAGCAGAAGGGAGTGAAAGTAGGTAAGGTAAGTGATGTCTGGCTCTTGGGGTGCTGCAGTCTTACTGTTTCAGTAAGAGTTTAGGCACTTGAAATGCCTCAAGCCAGTAATGGGACCGTCGCTGTTTCTGGCAGTCCCCCAGGCTCACAAGCATGCCAAGAGACTAGTGACCCAGACAGAACCTTCCTCTGAAAGCCACTTATAAGGGTGCACTGACATGGGCATTTTAATTCAGATTGGGATGAGATGTGTCCCATCATTCCTCTTCACTGTGCCACAGCTCACATTGCAGCATGGCTTTGGAGTGCAAAGCCGTGATGACACTAAACCAAGATACACAGCCACCACCAGTCCATGTTCGGTCCACAGACCAGACTAGATCCAGTATAACCCTCACCCTGAAACACATAGTATGGAGAACAGGTCCTCAAGACCAATAGTTTTGCCCTACAGATCCACTCCTCTGGCATTAAGAGCTAGTGTAGACCCAATCTCAGCAAGAAAACTTGGGTTTGCTGTGGGAGAGGCATCCTCCAAGCAGTATGGACACTGATGGCGAGTACGTATGTTTGAGTTGCTCTGCAGGGGTCATGCTCACATGCTCAGAGCCAAACCCACAACATATTTTCCTTGCCTTCAATCTCAACAAAGCACAGATGGCTCCTATTCTAGAGAGAGAGGGAAGGCTCAGAGCTTCTTTCCTAAAATTCTTCCTTACCAGAGGCCCAGGGAGGGTGGCCACTTCTCGCCAGCTGTCTTTTCTTGGATCGTAGCTGAAGATTTTACTGAGGAGTCCACCTACAACATAAATGATGTTGTCCAAGCAGACTGCACTGATGCACCTCTGGTAAAAAGGGGTGGGAGACAAAAGCGTCCACTTGTTGTCCTCTGGATCGTAACACTGGACCTGGGAGGAGAAATGCAGCTATGAAAATGTGAATTTACCATATCTCCCTGCTTGGACGAAGCTGCTATTCACTAGAAATATAAGCGCATGGGGACGGAAGCATGGATGGGAGCTTCAACACCCAGAGAGCAGTGCAGTGAGCAAAGGGATGAGGGGTTCTAGCATTCCCTCTTATATTCAAGTCTCCCAGACAAACTACAAGCCCCCAGGGTGGCTATCCAAACAGTGCACGGTTAAGTGTTCAGAGATGGAGCTGAGAAGCCCTGATGGCTCTTCCTGCAGCTCAGGAGACCAGAAGCATCATGTCTGGCTTGCAGAGGTCTCCTTCAGGCAGTTGCTACCGTTGCTCCTTATCTGAAGTGAATGCCCACAGTGTCGGAGGTTTATTCCTGTGCTCAGGGCTGACCAGGCTTCAGAGCAGAACAGGCTCTACTGAAACCATGTCTAATATACTGTCAACTCCTGACACCTTCCCTCTCTGGTCCCTAAGTGTCATTGGCTTCCATTCAAATATATGACTTCTCATCTTATAATAAGGGAGTCTTCATTACTCTTAAAAAAAAAAAAAAAAAAGGCACCCTTGTAGCTTAAGGACAACCCCATTTCCTTCCACATTCCCTGGCAAACCTTCTTTTTTAGGCCTCTGTCTATTCTCGATGCCCCAGCAATACCTTGTCGGTGTTAGCGGTGTCATCCACAGCACCGCCCAGCACGTAGAGCTTGTTCAGGCAGGAGACCACAGCCGCCGAGCTCACGGCTTGAGGCAGCGGGGCCAAGGTTGACCAGCTGTTGGAGAAGGTGTCATAGCACTCCACACTGGAGAGGCGGTAAAAACCATCAAAGCCTCCCACAGCATAGATCTGCCACAAAAGGAGCAAAGCAAGCAGATTAGAAACTCCTGGAGTCATCTTTCGGGCTATGCTGTCACAGTGTACATAAGGGGAGGCTAGAGCTTGGCCAGAAGGACAGACATTAAGCCATGGTAAAACCCTGGGGTTGACCTAGGTGACCTTTAAAGGTAAAACCCTGGGGTTGACCTAGGTGACCTTTAAAGGTCCCTTCCAACCCAAACCATTCTATGAAACACCCCACACTGTATAGCTTTCACCCCAAGACTTATCACAGCTACCTGCAGAAATCTTGCACCATCCTATGGTAGATCTTTTTGCTACAACTTCATTTGTGGCTACTTCAGGTGACAACACACACCCAACTGAAACAATGACATCTTGGTTATGTCCTAGTTGTTCTCCCATCGAAACAATCTCTAAATGACCCAGAAGGCAAACACACACGTTGACAGTTTCTCATTGTTCTGGGCAGCAGGAGAAGTGGGGGCAGTGCTTCATGTGGCTTCTTCCAAAATTTGGGCTATTGCTTACCTTGCCCTGAAGTGTTGCCATCTTGTGCCTCCATCGGCCTTTCTGCAGACAAGCAACCTTGATCCAGACATTCAGCTGGGAGCTCAGCACCCAAACATCATTGCTGCTGATGTGTCCTCCTGAAAAACAGAGGGATGGAGGGCTGGTGCGATCCCAAGGACAGCCCCATCACCTCACTATGCCACAATATTGCATAGTTCCTCCATGTAATGGAATAACTTTGGCAAGAATATGGTTACTGGGTTATGGCCATGTAAACTCAGCTTCCCAAGGGAGATATCATCTGGACATCAAGGCATTTGTTACACTGCTCCATCCCTTATATAGAACTCATCTGATAGGCATTATATCTTAAGTGAGGGACAGGCAGGAGGCACTGATGTTTTAGGAAACCCTGTCTGACAGCACACACCAAAACCAGCTCATTCCACAGCTGAACACTTTTGACAGATGCCCAACAGGAGGGAGAAGTTTTCTAATACCACCATCCTCCCCCTCAAACGTGAAATTGTTCCTTGGGACAGCAAAATCCAAACCACCTAAGAATAAACTTCACCAAGAAGTGAAGTTTTGCTCCAAAGCTGGAATGCATGTCAATGAGCCCTAGTGATTAGACCTAAGGAGTGGCTATCCAAGCAGAGATCATGCTGTTCTTTGCTACCAGGAAGGGACCATCTGGTCCACGGTATCTCTACCTGATATGTACACATCATTTTTCAGTGTGCAGGCAGCAAACTCTGACTTGGTGTAGCCAGGCACGCTGGAGAGGGCTGTCCACTGTCTGCTTTTCGGGTGGTAGAGGTCCGTGAAGGGCAGCTTCAGAAGGCCTTTCTTATCACAGCCCCCAATGACGATGATGACTTCTGCCAGCTCCATGAACCTAGACCGTGAAAGGCATAGGTAAGTCCCCAGGCCAGGCTACTCCTTTCCATCATCCCTCCCATCCTATCTAGGGCATTGGCAGCACAGTCCGACGGATAGGGCAGGATCCTCTCCTGCATCAGCTACTGAGTTTTCTGGGCAAATCATTTCACCCCTGCACCTTCCCTTTTGTCTGCACATTCAACTCAAAGGCACCTCCCAGATTGGGTGGGAAGGGGTCCAAACTGCATAGGGAAAGAAAATGGGAATGACCTTTAAAAGTCCTTCGTGAGATTGCCTCCTGCCACTCACCCTCCCCCTTCCAGCACAATCAAACCTAATCTTCAAGGCACAGCCACGAGCGTGGAAAGCTGTTCCTGGCAGCCCGCCTGAAACAAGCTCTCTGCCTGGAGAGAGAAGTGTTTCCAGGAAATATCTCTCTCTCTCCAGCCCTAATAGCAGCAAGCAGACGAGGCAGACAGCAGGGGAAGGAAAATCCTGCCAGCTAATAGGTGGCAAGAGAGGAACAGCTCTGCGTGAGGGGAGAAAAAGGTGAAAGAGGATTTGAAAGACTTGGTCCAATCCCCAGCTCTGCCATGGTTTCTGCAGACTGAGACAATTCACTTAAGACCGAAGCTGTAAAAGGAGGGAGGTAAAATGTAGATGCTGGGGAGTGGGATTTATCCCCCGTGGACTTTAGCTGTTTGCATCCTTGAGGAGGTCACCACGGACCCTGTTGTTGAGCAGTTCTGTATATATAATAGCCTGTTGTGGTATTCAGCACAGAAAAGGTGTGCCAAACCATCTCTTCCACCTGACAGAAACATGCCCTAAATGTCAGGCAGAGACTTCTGAGATGCACTGGGGCAACATGTCTCCTTCTGCCCAGGATGCTCCACTGAGCAGCAAAAAAACCTGCATTCCTTGGGCTGAAGAGCAGGAGAGCACAAGAACCTGGCCCTGCAGCCCTATGATCATGGGCATCCTCTGGAAAATGATGGGGAGCCTTGCAAACTGACTTGGTTTCGCATGGCAACCCAGAGCAGAGGTGTCCATCAGCACTCTTACGAAGGACACTCTAAGGGACCTGTGGCACCGTGAAGAAATAGCAGAGACTTAAAACGTGGCTGGTCAAATCCAAAATTCACAGTGACAAAAAAGGTGCAGCTTTCCACACACCCCCAACCCTAGAAATCACTTTTTCTTTGCCTCCTCCACTTTCAACTGGCAGCTGCCTGGGCCAGCATCTCTTTATCTTCTTGCTGTTCAACAATAAATCAATGGAAAGAAAAAAAGAAAAAAAAAAAAATGGGAAATTCCTAGGTAGCCACCTGGAGAGTAACTGCTTTTTTTCTCTGGATATTAATTCCTGACCCTGCAGCAATGCCTTTGAGCTAGGCACCATGCTGATGGCCAGGAGGACTGAGGCTGGTCTAAGTCTTCCTGCTAACAGACAGCTTGGAGAAGGTGAGAGAGATTCAAAAGAGGTGAAATGAGAGCAGACCAGTGGCAGAGCTGGGAATTGAAAACAGGTCTCAAACCAGTGCTCTACCCATTGGTGAAAGCAGATAGAAATAAAGAGCTAAAACACCCACCCCTGCCCGTAGTCTGGGCACATATCTGGATAGCATCATTGCACAGAACAGTGCCAACAGAAAAAAAAAAAAGTGGCACATGCATTAGTATAAATCTCGCAGGAATCCTTTAAGCCAGGCAAACATCTCCAATGCTTCGATTTTGGAAACAGGGATGACAAAAGTGAAGCAGTTGGAGGGGAAAAAAAAAAAATAAAAAGAAAGAAAAAAAAAACCACCCAAGAACACTGAAACTTTAAGATCCATCAACTTAGGCCAAGCAGGTCTAGGGAAGAAGATGCCGAGTTTTACCTTCTGGGCCTTGATCGCAAAGAGCTGACCTCGTTCCCAAGGATGTAGTACTTGCGGGCCTCATGCAGTAGAGGAATGCACTCCTTTGAGTCCTGGATGAGTTCATCCATTTCCACCTTCTCCAGGAAGTAAGTGGGGTCAAGCAGGGGCAGACGCACATGCTCAAGGAGCTCCTTCAAGGCTCCCTTCCTGGCAGGTACGTCATGCCGTACCCAACGCATGACTGCTTCAAAGACCACTTCCTCCTTGGGGACCACCAGCTGCTCATCGGACAGATATTCAACCAGCTCCTTCACACCCATCTCCAGGAACTCTTCATGACATGACACCTCCACAAAACACTCCAGCATGAACCTCTTGCTCTTTTCTGTCAGGGACGCGATGGAAAATGAATCAGCAAATTTCATGATGCCCAAACAATTGCATGGGTGAAGCTGGTCTTCAAGGAAGGTGACACAAGCATCTCTGAGCTTGGAGATCTGCAGCAAGTCAGACAGTTCCAAGATGCCTTCAACATTGTCCTCCTGAATGATGATGTTCCCCCCATACATATAGTCAAGAAGGAGAGACATGGTGGAAGCAGAAATCTTCTGGATATTAATTATATCCTGGTGGCCTTCCTTGAGATTGCCACCAAACATGGCCCGGAAATACGTGCTGTTGGCTGACAAAGTGGCACGGTGACAGGGGAACTCTTGTCCATCAATTAATAGCACCACGTCTGTGAAGATGCCGCTCTGCCGGTAGGAATTCAGTGTCTGAAGGATTTGCTCAGCGTGGCAGGACCCACTGCAGAGCTTCATGTGCAGCTTTTCTTTGCTCGGATCCCGTGTCACATTTTCCAGGCTGCTTGCCCTGAAACTTGATTCTTCTTTCATCATTCGATGCATCCTGATGGGGAAAGCAGTGAAGGAGACAAGAGAACAATACACTATTAAAATATCTGACTGCAGTGTCCAACACCATCATGGTTTCTGCATCTTCCTCGGTGCCATGAGGAAGTACAGACTCCAGTCAGACTCTGCCCCTTCATCCGCGCACATGGCTCCTCCTCAGTAACCAACACTTCCTCCAAACCACAGCACAGCAATGGGCACTAGGATATTTCCAATCCAACCCCATCTCAGTAGATCAACGTCTGCCTTTAGATGTTTCTTCTAAAGCAGTTGCCTTGCCCAACCTATGCTGTACTAAGACCTCGACACCCTTTCCTTTCTTTCTGACGTCCTGCTGCTCTTATGAACCGCTTTCCTCATCCTGCCAAATGCAAGCACTCCACGGTACAGCCCAGCTGGGAGCAATGCAGCGTTTTGACTTTTCCTATCCACCACATTTCCCCAGATGTCTGATTCCACACAAAAAAAAGCGGAGGTAAGGATGTGAGATTGAGATTTGCCAAAGGTAGCTATACATGACTTGCCAAAACCAGGGGAGATGTCTACATCTGACATACCTTTCAGCTAGAGATGTTCTCCAGATGATTTTGAATCTTTCCTAAGGGACTTCATAAAGTGTTTGCAATGAAGCACAGCAGACTTCTCTCATTCAAGCTCTAACAGTTCACCGTTCACACTGACAGCGTGAGCAGCAGGACTCATCCTGAGCACCCATGTGCTCAGCCAGGAGGCTGCACGTAGCTGCGCATCCAAAAGGGTCATCCTTGCTCAAGTGGAGGGGAGGCAGCCAGATCACTTATATAGAGTAATTCCTGGGGAAAAGGACCTCTGCCTGCAGAGGAGGAGTCTGAAAAGCAGGGGAGCATTGTGGCATTGAAATAGTGACAAGAATCAACTGTCTCTGACAACAACGAGAGAATCAGAGAGCCCAAACCCTCACCTTCTGCCTCCACTGTCCTAGAGCCACTAACAGATTGGCTTTGCCCCATTTTCTCCACTTCTCCCCAAAAGTCTGCCCTACCCCATCATTGTTGCACAGACCCAGATGCTGGGGGGAAGAGCGAGTACAGGATTGAACCTGGGTCTCCCAGCACTTTACTGACTGCTCTCACCAGCTGGACATTAAATAAAAGGGGCACAGCAATGCCACCACCTGTGTTTTAGAAGCATGGCAGAGAGTCAGTACCACTCCTTGAGTGGGGGTGCCAGTGAGGGCCATCAGCAGAGCACTCCTGAACACAGCTTCTACCATGGCCATACAGGTTTTAAGTTGCTCTTCTGAGGTTCTGTAACAGCAAAGAGCCCGTTTGGGGGTGGCTCAGGCTCTGCTCATAAGGGCCCCCGAAGTCATGCTCTGAAGCATCTCAACACAAGCCTCTGGCAGGAGCACAAGTCCCCACTGGGGTGACAAGTTACTAGACATCAGTGGCTTTATGGTGTCCACACACTCCCCTGCAGGAAGGCAGGTAGCACATCCCTTGAGGAGGATTACCTTGAATTTCTCATGAGTCAAAAACCCTGCCTTACCTCTAGTCCTTTATCGCTTTTCCTACACCTGCAGCTCCCAGACAGACATCGCATCTGACCACAGACCCCAAAGATGCTCAGATTCTCCCATGCTTCAGAGGATGCCTCCTGGCTGCACCTGCACCAGGGTAGATGTGTGTAGGACAACCAGATCTATAGTCCTGAGGATCCTCACCCTGAGAAATTGTCACCACATCCTTTGTGCCTCCAGAATCCCCCAGCAATGGGGAAAACACCTCTACCCATGCCACGGGGGAGCTGCAGAGACCTAAAGAACATGACAGCAGCATGACAAGCCCTAACCAAATATCTAAGAAATCCTGTGGGAGTGGGTGAAGGCTCTAAACACTCCGAACACCATTGACGGGTGCTCAGGGCTGTGCACAGAAAGAAACCACTGTTAAGTCAGTTCAAAGTGATTTAGAGAAGATACAACAAAGGCAGCTCTCTAGAGACACGTTTGCAAAGAGCACGGCGGACTCCACGTTTTGCCGATGCACACAGCTCCAGCCAAGACAAACACATCTATATCCCCACTTCTCTCCTGATCCGCACACGTTTCCGAGCCATCAGGGTCACACACAGCTCTGCATGGCTCAGTGCTGGGAAGAAACAGCTCCGGCTGACCTCCTTACAAAGAGATGTACACACACCCCCCAGTTAATCCAAATGCCTTTCCCCAGCTCACATCCTTCCTGGCTACTCATGAAACAAATGATGCCAATGCCAATGCCAAAGAAAGAGTGGGTTTGCCCTGTTGCCCTCACCTATGCACGCTTCTCTCCAGGTGACCCTCTCCATACAAGTACCACACAGCAGCAAAAGCTGTATTTTCTTTGTCCAGCCTCCCCAGCTACTAGTGTAAGAAGTCCAATGTTACCTGGCCCACAGGTTGTGTCCTCCAGGTGGGACCTAGCAAAGACTCAACTTCCCTCTCGGAGAGCTCCCATCCACGTCGGGGCTTTGCATGGAGACAGGTCCCCTCTGCAAAGCACGCTCAGCCCTTCTCCAGCAATGCCTGGGGAAGCACAAAAGCATCCCCTTTATCCTTCACTGCCAGAGAGCGGGGTGGGAGGGGGGAGAAATCTGCTTTTGTTTCCCCTGAATGACATGCCGGAGAGCTACAGGGCATTAGCCATGCAGCTGTCAATAACAGCCAGCCAGGGAGGAGCCAAGGCCCAGGGAAAACCCATCACAGCTCAGAGAAAATATATCACGCCAGGGCAGCTTAAGAGGGCCAAGCCATCTGGAGAGCAAATTGGGGTCCAGGTGGAACGATTCATTTGATAGAGTCTCTGGCTCACTGGAAACCACACTAAAGCTGATAAATAAAATACGGCTCTGTGAGCAAAAAAAGATGCCTGGAGCAGGAACGGAGTGGGTCAGGGAGGAGCTTCAGTCCCCCTCATTAATGTGTGATAATTAGGTAATTAGGTCCTTGAGGAGGATGAGGACAGAAGGGGAGGTTTGCCCCATGTGGCTTTCTGCACCCTCCCCTTCAACTTGATTCCAGTTGTGGGCTGAATTTTTAAGTGCTCATAGCAGGGATCAAAGCAGCCCTGGGGAAGCGCCACGAAGTAACCCTTGTGCTGAAGATTATCAAACTCCCTAATGTGATGCAGCCAGCCTTCCCTCCATTGCCCAGCATCGCTTTGAACAACTTGTATTATTTCCACACTAGACAGAAGAGAAATATTAATAATAACCAGCCCCTGCACATTGTCATCTCAGTGAAATCGCCTTTCTGTGGGGCACTGCCGCCGTGTTTGCTGGCTGGCTCCTTTCTGCTCCTCTCCCATCGCTGGGATGCAGGGCACAAGCTGGCATCCTGCTTGCTCCCAGGATTTGCATATGAATCACTGGCAACCTGGAAGGGACTGTGGTTTCCCAGCCTGTGCAGTGGGCTGGGAGGGTTGGGGGATTTGCTCTTAGGACCTTCCACCCTGATAGAGTTGGCGCTGCCAGGCTGCACCGACCAGGGGTGCAACCATGTCTGCGCACGAACGGAGCTAGAGATGACCAGGAGCGACTCATCAGGACAAATGGCAGCACAGCACTGATCCTGCCCTGTGTGGCACAGCAAAAATGTCTCCAGAGTGTTGAAACTCTCCAGCAAGGTTACAAAGCTGTCACCTCCTTGCAGCCATAAAGCATGGGGCTACCAACTTGTTCAAAACCAAACCCCATCTTCAGGCAGTATCTGCGCCCCCAGGGGTGGGGGGAACCAGCTACTAAGGGTTGTAAACACACAAAGTGACCACAGTGAGAAGGCTTTTCAGGGTGCAGCTGTCCCCGTGTCCATGCCAAGCCGCCTACCAAGCAGAATTTTACAGCCAGACTGCGCTGCACTTGGCCCTGGATCTCCCCGTGTGATGCCACTGAGCCCCAAAGCAGCTGTCACTGTGCAAAGGCTGTGCTACAACCCATGCTTGTAGCCTTTTTGCATGAAACAGAGGGCATTAAATACCCCACAGAGCTGCAGGACGTAGGGGTGTTTGAAAGGTTGTGTCTGCTAGACAGCACGGGAGGAAGGACACCTTATGCAGGGGCAAGAGCTCAACCTCTCCTTTGCTCCCAGTGCCCTGGATCTTCTCCCAGCATAGATACAGACACCAGAAGCAGCAACCTTACAGTGGATTAGGACTCTAAAACCCCTTCTTTGCATTAAAAACTCTCAGCCCCTGGCACATGGCCCATGGAAGCCATTAGGCACAAAGCCACAAACATTAAGATGATGCAAAAGGAAAATACAAGTATATAGGACCAGGAACTCCAGGCGTCTGCTGGGGAAAGCTCTCTGTGAATGTAGGACCAAAGCTTCCTGAAGGAACAGCAGAGTATGCATGTCAGGAGGAGAAAGGAATAGGAAGGAGAAAATAGGAAGAAGGGATGCAGCTAAGCTGAAAAGAACACAAGGAAAAAAGAATGGAAAAGACAAGAGGAGAGGTAGAAGAGAGTTCTGGATAAATCAGGTAACAGAGGCCATGGTGAGACATCTCGAGGGAGATGGTCACTAGGACTCGATCACACTGTGGTCTGTACCTCCCCACCACATGCCCAAGAGAAGGAAATGCATCCATCCCAGGACAGCTGTCTGTGCACTCCTGGCACCTCCATCCATGGCTCCACCTCGCCATGGAGAGGGTCAGGACACCTTCTTTCCACCCTCCGCCAGGAGGCAGAAGTGAAGGGCAGTCACCAGCCTCCAGGAGAAGACACCAAAGCAGGAGAGCCAAGTAGATGAGTAAGGGCAGAGAAGTAACTAGAACGGAAAGAGGGTCCAGATGAAAGAGAGGGATAAAACAAAGAGGCTTAAGAGGGGAAAAAACCTATCTTGGTTTCCTATTTCACATATGGTCAATACTCACATTGAGCTTGAAACCTGGTCAGGAGCTTCCGCCAAGAAGCGGTTCCTTCCACCAGGAGTCCAGGAGAAGGGGAACCAGCCTTCAGCCTCATGCTGCTGCTGCTGCTCACATCATGGCTAGGCTTTTCACACTGAGTTTGAACTTTGAAAGCTCCTAGCCACTGCATCGTATTAAGGCTTTAGCAGAGATATAAAAGATCCTTCTTAAGGCAGGTAACTGTGTAGGCTCAGGGCATGGTCACATCAGCATCGCCTCCCAGACCCCAGGACTACAACTCTACTGGCAAATTTAAAGGGCTGGAAAGGTTCCCAGATACCACAAGAACTATCCCAGCCGTACCACTAAGCTCTTATAAACAAGGGCAATTTTAGAGAGGAAGAAAAAGAGTTAAATAGCACAATGTTGGCTGTCCCAAGCCATTTGGGCTTAGAGCCAGCAACCAATCCTCAGCTCTTTTATTTGAATAACAGACACAGCCTACATGACTCTCATTTCTCTTCTTTCAACTTTTCAATATCTTTCCCTAGGGTACAGCAACGATAGCCCCCAGTTAGGGATTATTCAATATTGCAGATATCAGGAGCTCTACCCCTTCCCCTAGGGCAATTTTATATTTAACATATTTAATGGTTTTCCCAGAGCCAGTCAAATTCATGACACGGTACTGACTACCCATCACCAACCAGTGAGATAGTGTTGTATTTGCTTTAATCCTTTTCAACTACCAGTTAAATGCTGCCATTCAGGGGCTGGAGAATACAGCTGCTTAACAAAGAACAATCCCACGCTGACCCAGACAAGATCCCCTTCTCACCCAAAGCACCCTCTGTCTGCAACTGGGAGCAGATCCTGGGGTAAAGAATAAAAAAATGGGGCAAGCACCAAGCAAGCCTTTCCCTTAATATACACATTTAGCAAAGAACTGCTCAGGGACTTCCCAAGATGGATCTTGCATCCAGACTCCTGTGTTTAGTAAGTGCTAATGGACATATGAGCCATTTATTCCTCTTTGAACTTACTTATGGGTTTTGGCCTTCACAGCACCCTGGGGCAACAACTTGCATAATGTGTGTTAAAAATAAATTGCTTCCCGTTTGTTTGGTTTAAAACTGCTGCCTGATCAGTTCTACAGGTGCTTCATTGTCCCCATGTGGCCACAAATACTGAAAAATTATTCTACACTTACTGTTCAAGACTCAGGTCTGCACAGTCACCTCCCTCTACACGTGACTGCTTTTCAGCTACTGTCTTATAAAACCTGCATTGGAGAGAAACATAGAATCACGGAACAGTTTGGGTCGGAAGGGACCTTTAGAGGCCATCTAGTCCAACCCCCTGCCATGAGCAGGGACATCCCCAACTTGATCAGGTTGCTCAGAGTCCCGTCCAACCTCACCTGGAATGTTTCCAGGGATGGGGCATCCACCACCTCTCTGGGCAACCTGGGCCGGTCTTTCACCACCCTCAATGTAAAACATTTGTTTTTCCTTATATCCAGTCTAAATCTACCCTCCTCTAGTTTAAAACCATCACCCCTTCTCCTGTCACAACAGGCCTTGCTGAAGAGATTGCCCCCATCCTTCCTATAGTCCCCCTTTAAGCCCTGAAAGGTGGCAATAAGGTCTCCCCCATAGAGCCTTCTCTTCTCCAGGCTGCACAACCCCAGCTCCCTCAGCCTGTCCTCACAGCAGAGCTGCTCCAGCCCTCGGATCATTTCCGTGGCCCCCTCTGGCCCCGCTCCAACAGGTCCGTGTCTGTCCCGTGCTGAGGACCCCAGAGCTGGACGCAGCACTGCAGGGGGGTCTCACCAGAGCGGAGCCGAGGGGCAGAATCCCCTCCCTCGCCCTGCTGCCCACGCTGCTGGGGATGCAGCCCAGGAGACGGTTGGCTTTCTGGGCTGCGAGCGCACATTGCCGGCTCATGTCCAGCTTTTCGTTCCCCAGTACCCCCAAGTCCTTCTCCGCAGGGCTGCTCTCCATCCCTCCATCCCCCAGCCTGTGTGGATACCGGGGGTTGCCCTGACCCAGGTGCAGGACCCTGCACTTGGCCTTGTTGAACCTCATGAGGTTCTCACAGGCCCACCTCTCCAGCTTGTCCAGGAGTCTCTGAATGGCATCCTGTCCCTCAGGTGTGTCAGCTGCCTCATTCAGCTTGGTGTCATTAAAAGGAGATGCAACACAACTGTACCGATCTCAGGAAGGACAGATCTCCAAACCTCCCTCTGGTCAGACCTTTAGTTCCTTCATGAAGCACAAAAAAGCAGAAACACAGGGAGAAGATCAAGGCACCACCATTTCGCAAGTGATCCCAGAACACAAAACATCACCACAGACTGGCAGGGGTATACTGACAGTTTATTTCACAGAGCATTGCAGAGTTTATTTTGGTCTATCTCTATTTTCATCAAAAAAGTATCAATCCTTTAAAAAAAAACAACCTGTAGCAAGTATTCAGGACAATAATGGTAACAGTCAGTGCATTACGCATAAAGTTTGGGTCTCATCATAAAAAAAAAAGAAAAAAGTGAATTGTGAAAACAACTCTTCATTAGGTCGCTTTTAACACTTCCAAGCTTTTAAGCACTTGACCTTTCAATAAAGTCATCTCCAAGGATAAAAACAGAACATGCAGGTGATTATCAACAGATGCTGAGATTTAACATCATCTCTCACTTGGCAATGACAATCCACCAGGAATGTTTCAATACAGCACCACATTAAAAGGAGAAGCAACTTTGTTCTCAAAAGCCTTGAAATCCACCAAAATCTTGCAGCTCTGAAGAAAAAACACACCGTGTTTCACAGACTTGAGAGAGTACCATATAGAAGGACAGTATTTGGGGAAGGTAAGAGGGAGCATAGACCAGGGTCTTATTCCACTTACATTCATAAAAACCCCGAGCTGATGCAAAGGAATTAAAGCCGTGATTTGCGCTGCTTAGGAGGTACTTATTAAAGCATCACAATTCATATTTTCATTATCAATAGGGGTATTTTTCCTTTACATAGATAAGCTGGCCACTTTCGCCCCCAATTCTTACACACTAAGCCCAAGACTTTGGGGTATCAAAATGCTACTGGAGTACAGCCTAAAAGAGATAGAGCCATTCAGTGCTGCCAAAACAAGAACAAACTGCTCGGGGCTGTTTTTATCGTGGCTTATTTTCAGCCTTTCCAAGCCCGCTTTGGGTGTTGAACGTGATGCACATCAGCATCCCCCAGACCACCTTCTCCTCTGCAAGGTGACTTCTCCCAGCCACTCACGGGCTGGACAACCCATCTTGGCCAGCACCCAAAGGCTCAGCCTCAGCTCCCATTCCCTCCGCAGTGAACAGCTTTGATGGTCCCATCGCTTTCAAGGCAGCACGCACCAAGCTTCAAAGGAAGCTTGTGCTCAATGGGATTTCTCACGTTGCACGTTGTGTCGACCAAGATCCAGCAAGGAAGGGAGCAACCCAACATCAGAAGGCCATGGGGACTGAGCCAAGACCCATTCACAGCTCCGGCAGCCTTCCGGCTGGCTTCAGCTGCCTTGGGAACCGGCTCTGTGTGAACAGCAAAGTGACCCAAAAACAGGCTCCTCTCCACGAGGCCTTGAAGGTCCAGAACAGAGAGCTGAGACTGCCCGTGGGCTGGCTGTGAGCCTGTTCAGGGAAGGGATAGAATTCAATAGCATCTACTTGGTTTCTGAGTTTTGCTGGGGTTTTTTGTTTGGTTTTGGGGTTTTTTTTTTTTGTTTTGTTTTTTTTGTTGTTTTTTTTATATCTCTGGTCTAGGATTTTGGTTTAAAGCCTTTTGCATTGGAAACATGCTGATGAGAGCTCTTGCCTTCATAAGCCTGTCAGCATCTGCTGCAAGACCATCACTCCTTTGGAGGACATGAACATGCAGCTTTAAAGATCCTGCTTTTAAAGCAAGGAGGAAAGGTCTCCTTGCAGGAATAAATTATACTCCAGGGCTGCTTCACCTTCCAAACTATTTACAACTCCTTCATCCCCACCATGGGCAACTCCTTGGCCCAGAGAGGGGGAAACTCACACTGCACCAGCACTCTTCCCTACACGAATGCAAGGACAGGGAAGCAAGGAGCAACTGCAAATGCCACTTGGAGTGGCAGGCACTTTAGCCAGATCTGAGCGGTGATGGTGCCCACAGCACTGCTTTTTGCAAGCCATCCGGGCTCCTGACAGAGCCCAACTTAGGGAGAAGATAGAAAGAAAGAAAAAAGGGGGGAAAAAATCAAAAATGAAAGCATTGCTGCCAGCAGAGGCGAACCTACAGCCAATGCTCACGATTTGCCTTCAAGACTGCAGCAGGACATTTCAGGAAGGCCATTCCCCTGTGAGCATCCAGGCTTTGGGGAAGGAGGACGGGACAGGGAGAAGGTGCCCAAGTGACTGAGCCAGTGCAACCCCTTCCCTGGCTCTGAACTTCAACAGGGAAGAGCAGTGCTATCTCCTCTCCTAGGAAAGCTTCTCTCCTCCAAACAGCTTCCTGTTGCATTAGAACTAAAACTTCATTGCCCAGGAAAGGGGGAAAGGGGGGGATAAAAAAAAAAACAAAAAACAAAAGCCCATAACAAAAACGACACTTCACAAGAACATCACAACACTCAGCTACACAGTCGCTGCACCAAGAGAAGGAGTGGAGCAGGGCAAGGGGGAGAAAGGGGAGACACGTCCAATGTGTTTTTCCCAGAACACCCCAAGGGGACTCAGGCTGTCACATCAAGATTCAAATAATTTCAGCCATAATGTCGAGGATTTAATGAACACATTATTTCCACTCATGCCCTGGAAAAGTTACACTAAAAAAAAAGAGACAAAAAAAATTCAGATTTTCTACATATTTACAAAAGTAAGTCCCCCAACCTCACAACCAGGGAGGTGGAGCAGCTAGTGATGGGGTGTGGGAAGGGGTCTCTGCCCGACCAGCAGTTCCTCAAAGGTTCCCATCCCGCAGCAAGCAGGAGAGCACGGCTCTCGCTGCCGGAGCAAACGCGGGGACGGCCACGTGCCGGGGTTGGGTTGGAGCCCCTCAGTTCATCCGCAGCTTGGTGTCCCGATGATCCGTGGGGGTGACCATCTCGTTGGCATAGCCGTTCTCGGAGCAGAGAGACAGCTCGTCCGTGGTCTCCACGCCATTGTTGATCTCTGGGGAGGGTAGAGAAGGGGGGACACACACATGTTGTCACAGGGGTGCAAGTCCCAGGAGGCCCCCATGGATGGGGGAAACTGAGGCACGGAGCAGCCGTGCAATTCCACCACATGGGATCCATCTGATCTGATCTTACAGGGATTTAACCTCAGGTTTAGTAACACTGCAGCCATTTAAAACCAGTTCTGAACAGGATCTGCCTCCAAATAGGAGCTCACCTCTAAATTTCAGACCCTGACAATCCTGCCACCATCAGAGGCAAGACTGGGCCACCCATACACATGATGCTACGTCACAGGCTGATTAGTCACCTGTGCGAAAATGGTGCAAAATACCTGAACTTAATCTCTACCCAAATGGCCGTTCTGGAAAAGGGGAGATTCCTACAGTCACTGGTTTCACTGGGAAAAAAGTGCAACCACCAATGTTTTAATTTTAAACACCCATCCTAAGCAAGAACATTTGTTTCAAAGGCACACACCTTTAATACATATTTGCCCTACCTCTAATGATATTTTATGTCTAGAACATGTTGGGGAGGTTTAATTCTTCTGTGACCAAATGCTTTCCCTCTCTGGGTTCCCTGGATTTACACCTGATTTTCACCATCTCTGGAGGGCAGAATCAGGCCTGCATTTCATACAATAAGCTCTTTGAAGCAAGAGTTGTCATTTTGCTGTGTGTGTGCCCAGTACAATAAACCCTGATCCCTGCTGGAGGTCTCTAGCCCCTAAATACAAAGAAAGAAAACCCATAACAAAGCTCAAGGGGAGATTATATTCACATTCAAATGTGAGTTTTCCCAGCGTCATGCACCAGCTTTAACCTTTTAAAGTTAAATGTTTCCCTCTTTGTACATATTTTTGAGATCTTTCTTAGAGGTGGGGTGAGATGGACACATTGCCAGCATGTTCCACCACAAATAAAGGCTGGGAGGAGAACAAGGGTTATCAGGAACCCCTCCAACATATAGTGCCACTGAATTCCAAGTCTACCCCAAACTCATCACTGCTATTTGTGCTGAGCTATGCCATTATTTCAATTATAGCTTTTGACACACTATTGACAATAGAGAGCGGAGATGATGTGGGACAGTGTAAGAGAGCTGCATGGTGTAACTTGGGAAGTTAAATGCAGGACTTTTGAGCAAATCAGTGCTCAGACCTACACCAGTTTAGGATGGATGAGCCATGACTATATCCCACAAGTGGTTCAGTGCAGCAGGGTCAGTCCACTCGCTGCATCCCACCAGCAGGAGAGGACACCTGTACCAAGACTACCTCCTCCATCAGCAGAGAGCAGGGTGACAGCTGAGGGATGGAGCAAAGGGTTCTGACTGACCAGCCCTACCCATACCTGAGAAGATCAGCTTCTCCTTCATGATCTTGACATCCCGGCTGGACCTGCGGACAGCAGCGCTGAGCATGATCTGCTCTGGGTTGTAGGTCCTGATGCTTCCTAGGCGCCACCTGCAAGACAAGACGGGGATATCAGAGGCTGGCCTACCCAACCACGGGAACATCGTCAACGCAAGTGGCCACCAACAATGTGGAGACCATCAAGTCCCAGAGACCCTCATGCCTTTGCTCCCTTGCACCTACGCAACCCTGCATGTTCAGAGATGAGCATGTTACCTCAGAGGGGTACAGACATACAAGCGGGTCACCTTTAACATCTTAATTCCACTAATTTCACCAAGGACCACAGATGCCCCAAACACCTCTCTCACATTGGCTATCCAGCTGTCCAAAGGAGGTAGGGCTATTTTGACTCTTAAAGAGAGATTCTTTCCAATGGAACAAGAGATCAAGCCAAGTAAAGAAACCATAACCTTTTCCTCACTGAGTGACATGCTCACACTTGTGGGAGAAGAGAGCTCAAAGCCAATTTCAGGTCCCAAACCTGAGACACAGCAAAGACACCGACATGAGCTGTTCTGCAGGAAAGTACAAGCACTCCCAATGCAGGTAGCTGTCACATACAGTGCCCTTAAATGGAATTTCTCCCAGTGCACTTCCGTCCCCAAATGCCAGGTCTTTACTTAAATGTTTCTACACAAACCCTCCACTTTTTAAGCCATGATGAAACTCAGTGTTCACCAAGTTTCCACCACATGAACAATATGAGGCTGATGGGAACTTGGCTCAACTTAAAATTAGCCAAACTTTTATTCTCATTACTGAATGCATGTAAAGAAAACTACTAATGCTAGTAATAAGCAATGGCAGCAATTTCAATGGGGATTTTGCTTTTAAAGCTGTTTTTCAGCCTGAGAGCACCCCTGTAGCAGACCCTCAGCTGCAGAGCTGCTGGCATTAGGAGTGAAAGGTGGGCTGCTGCTGCAATGGGGGAAAACAGGACTTGGTGGGCTCAGACAAAGCAGCTGTACACAAGGTCCCATTGCAAAGGGATGCTGTTTAGGCCAGGCTTTCATGGCCCACACCCCACCGATTCGTTCTACCTCCTGACCACAGAGGAAGGCTTTCAAGTAAATCCCATTCTCCCTGCCAGAACCAGGGATGCTATAAGGCTATTTGATAGAGAAACAGCTGGGATTTAGGGTGGCTTAGAGGGTTTCTGATCTTCTGGCACCATCTAGTGGCTCACCCACACAAGAGAAGGTGATTTTTTTTTTTTTTTTTTTCCCTTTTTAAAGGTGACAACCACCTTGTCTTAAATTTCTAACCCCCTACCCAACCCCAGGAGCAGAGGATTTGAGGAGTCCCACACATCTCCAGCCTGGGTCCGCAGCATCGGCCTGACAAAGCAACAGCCACAAAAGAAGTCCTGCAATTTTTCCAGGAAAATCTAGCTGGTGGCAACTTCATAGGGTTTCCAACCCCTTCCCAAATCCCAGTGGGTGACACCGCACCATCAGGCTTTGACCAGGGTATGGATGAAGGCGGATGATCTGCTACAGAGAAAAGATGGGGTGGGATGGCAACACAACACAACTCACAGACCCATGGACAGAAGCAACACAGAGGAAGAACAAGGAGGCAAAGACATTAAAGTATAAAAAAACCCTAAAATTAAAAAAAAATATTTCTATTATCATCTAAGCTGAGCCACTCTGACCTGGAAGACGACCATTTTTGCCCTTAGTGTCCCATGCAGGCAGATCCCACTAAGGTCAATGTGTTTGCATGTGGATCTCTCAGGATAAGACCCTCCTTAAAATATGATCAGGACCAAAACATATTGCTACAACAACGAGTCTTTTCTTTGCCCACAGCATCAGAATTTTCAGCATCAGTCTGGGTTGCACGGCCAAAAGACATGCCGATCTCTTGCCCATAGGTCCCAGATGTCCCATGGAGGGCATGGGCTATTTTGAGGCACAGACAGCCCAGCCTCAAAAGGGTGCAGGGACCAAGGGCTTTTCTCCTCCTGCCATGAGGAATGACCACTGCTCTCTGCTCCCCATCTCGCATGGTGGCTGCGGTCAGACCCAGGGTGGTTAAATATGCACGAGAGGCCGATGGTTAAATATGCACAATGCCTCTCACAGGGGTGCATTGTTCTGATTGAACAAGCTAGGAGAGGGTAGCCCCATTTTTCAGGGGTGCTTTGAAATACCCTCTTAGAAGAGCCACCAGTACATTTAATCACAATGCAAATCCCAACACCATACAAAATACTCTCTGCTGTGCTCAGTAGCCTTTGGGACTCCAGAAAGCTTGTTTAATAGAAAATAGCACCTCGCCTACCCCCTTGGACTCTGTCGTGATCAGCCACGTTTAGGACAGCAGCGTGCAAAAAGGCCAGACAGAGAGCAGGTGGGTCTTGTTCTGGGAGGTTGGCATCAAAGCAGACCAGACGGACACAGGGTGGGAACAGACTAAAAAATACTGGGACAACAACACAGAGACAGTATACATCATGTTAGGGCCACAACCAGACCCTGGGTTTGGAGGGGAGATGCTAAATGGCAGGGAAAGGGGATGGGAGAGGGGCAGGTCAGGGAGAAAACAGGGTTGATTGGTATCGAGGTGATAAAATGGATCGAGCAAAGAGCCAAGCCAGCCGCGACCACAGAGTCCCCATCCGGCGACCGCTCTTGCCTAAAGCCTGCCCAACATCTCCATGCCTGTCTTCTCCTTATCCACAAGCCAGGGAGCAAGGGGGAGGCAAGAAGGGGAAAACACCCAACCTCCCAGCACCCAGCATGGCCCCATAGCCAGGCCCTGTTTTGGGGAGACGTTGCAAGGACATAACGCCGCCAGTCCAAAGTACATCGTGGAGCAGGCAATACCTGCAGGTGGCCAACCCCAACCCCCAAGGCGGTGGGTGGGCAGAATGAGAGGGGCAGATAAGCACAGATAAGGAGTAGCCAAGTCCTCAGAAATACAACCCCATGGCACACAGCGGAAGGAATGGAAAAGGTAACACGTGAAGAGTTTGGTCCAAGTACCGACACAGTAAAGGCTTTACTGCAGAAAAGCGACAGCGCTTCCCTCCAAGGGGATGAGAACAACTGGTGAGAAAATAGCCAATACAAGGAGAAATCTGGGTTTCCATTTGATGGCACTTCAAATCCAGCATCCCAGGCCAATTCCCTTCCTGGGTGCAAGGCTATTTATTTTCACACTGCATTTGCAGTTTCACAGTGGTGTAACCAGGAAGATCCCAAGCTCCAAGTGCAGCAATTCATGAGCCAAACCTTTCCAGCTATTAGCCTTATTAATTCATTCCCAGGGCTAGAGAAGTGCTACTTTATATAATTGAACAGGTTACATTATTTTCTTTAGAACTGGCCAATTTAGAAGCGGTTGGTCTCAAAAACCTCTGGTAAATGCAGGAAGGAAGGGGGTATTTTGCATGAGATTATTTCCATGGAGAAAGCATTACATCCACTGGGAATTTCTCAATTACAAAACACTGCAGGACCTCAGAATAGGGCTGTTTTAAAAGGCAGCGACTTGGATCACTGTAACAGAAGGTCAGATTGCCTTCAAAACATCCACCGGCTTCAGCATCAGGCTCCCGTGGTTCTCATGGCTATGGACTATGCAATGTTCAGGCCCTTATGGTCCCCCTGTGAAGCCAGATGTTTGAAAGCATCGTGAAAAGCTGCGCCCTGCCCTGTCCATCTGCAGTGAAGCCATAGCAAAGAGGGAGAAAGAGAGAAAGGAAGGTTGAATGAAAAAGAGAAAGAGGAGGAAAGCACCAGAATTACCTGATCATGTGATAGCTGTGAGATGCCAGAATGCAGCAGAGAGAGAAAGAGGAGGAACATGCACAACAGTCAGAGCAGTAAAAAAATAAACAAGGCAAAGAGGCAAAAAAAAGATCGGTTAGAAGTCATCACAGTTGGTATTTCCCCTCCGGAGAGGCTGCCATGATTCTTTCACCAGGGCTGAAACAGAACAGCAGGAGCAATCCCTACCCGCGGCTATGGAGGAGAGACAAGCCATGCGTAGGAAAGAGGAAGAGCACATCAAAGCGGTGGCTCTGTTCCCACCCACCCCCTCATCCTTGCATGAAGGAAGCAGCTCTGTTTTGCCCCAAAAAGGACTTGGGGAAAAAAAACAAAAAAACAAACAAACAAAAAAAAAAAACAAAAACCACACAAAACAAAACAAATCCCCCCCACCCCCCAAACCAAAACCAAAATAAAACCAACCACGACACTGAAGGCCAAATGCCAAGCCCCATTTCCCGGAGCTGAATCACATCAGCAGGTAGTAGCTGGGCAATTCTGCTGCAATTTGGTTTTGATATATCCTCAACACTGCTACCAGTTCTTTCATGTGGTGGAGAAACTGGAATGGGAGGGAAATGGGTCTCTCCTGCACAAGGCTCTTGGAAGAGCAAGCCCTTTGCTGCAGTAAGTCCAACTTCTGGTGCCAGAGTTTCTCCTTCGTCCTTCTACTGACTTGGAGTTGAGTTGTGCCAAGGGAGAGATCCAAATGAAGACACTTGGCCCTGCTATGATGGACCCCAAGTGGCCAGACATCTCTGAGCAACTGCCTTTCTCCGTCAGGTCACGAGGCTGGGAAGGGAGCTCAGTGCTCCAGATTGGTGGACCCTGGGGAAAGCTGATGGCAGTTTCCAGCTCTTCTCACCTGTATCATACTTACACTGAGGGTCTAAGAGAAATCCTGCAATAACATTTTCCTTCCTTACCCTGCTTCCTCTTGCCCTCCTCCATCAAACCTCTTCCAAACTGGAAGAAATTCAATCTGTGTAGAGAGGAAGAGTCCAGCTATTGCAAAGTCCATGTAGCTGCGACTTCTCCCTCTCTCCAAGCATGCATCATTTCACTCCACTCTGGGACCTATAGTTCCCATTCTGCAGGTTGAATCAGTTTAATTTCTTCAGCTGTGGTCTCCTGGCTCTGATTCAGGAAAGCCTTTTAAAACTGACTTTGGGAGATGATGCCAAAGACTGCAAATATGTCATCAACTTGGCCTTCAAATTCTGCTCTTCAGAGAGGTCAGTCCCTGCCTCCAGACTCCTCTGTGCCTTTCTGTATCTGACAGAGACATACCAGGTCTAAAGAGCAGGGACATCTCTTATTAAACCAACTGATGAATTTGAGGGAGCGAAAGAAGCATCCAGACAACACAGCCACCATGCCCTTCTGGAGGAAAGGTTTAATCGTCCACAATTCAGATCACAAGACTTGTTCGAAAAAAAATTTAATCTCCTCTTGTTCAGTGGTTTCATTAACTGTTGGGAAATCTAATTCGAGAGGAGAGTTTTGAATCTGCTGCTCACTTCATTATCCCATGCTGGAATTGGGGACCTGCCAGGCACAGACCTACCAGCGTGGGACTGCGCAAGTCATGAATTTAGACACAATTATAAAGAGACCCAACATGTGGCCTGAAGTCAAATCCATAGCAGGTGCTGGCAGGAGCAATAGCCTACCGTAACATGGCAAAAATACCCGGGTAATTATGCACCCGGGGGAAGGAAAGAGGTTGCTGCAAGCAGATGATCTGAGACAACACGACAGCAAAATCACCAGCTCATGAGGCTAGAGCAAATTAAATTGCTGCTCTTAACATGATGGCATTTTGGATACCAAGAAGGAAGGAAAGCATAGGTCCCTTGATGTCTCTAGGACAGTCGTTTGTGCATGCCAAAGCAGATGAGGTTATAGAGCCAGGGGAAGAGGCGATGCAATTTCAGAATGACACGTTTTCCCAGGAGAAGGCTGCTGCTTCTCACTGGAGGGAGCACATCTCTCTCTGAGCTCATGCTTTTTCCCAGAGAGGGTTATTACACTGTCATCACTGACAGCTAAAATGCCTCTGGGAGAAAAGGCACATCACCAGGAGGACATCGTGGTTTCCTCTGGTATAATCAAGAGGAGGGTAGGTTGGCCTACTCTGTCATTAGGAAGTTGATTTACCTCCTCCTGATTTATCAGTGTCTTAACTTGCTCTGCTCCTAGGTTTTACACTCCACATTTGTTTTCAGGGACCCTGGCTAACAGAGAGGCTTCTGCTGTGCCCTCATCAAATTCTTGCTCTCCCTTTTCTTTGGAAAATTGAGAGACTTTCTCTATGCATCAAACTAAGCAACTGATTTGATTTGCTAAATCTTAATATTTCTATTTCTTCATCCAAACAGGAACAAACTGGTTTAAGAACACTATAACATGTTCTTTTTGAAGACTATAATGGTGGAATCTCAAAAAAAAAATCTCCTCTTCTTCCTTTAAAGCATTTTAATCTCTTTCTCAATGTCCATTTCCCTAAATCATTTACAGTTTCTCTCCCACACGCATTTATGAGCCTAGCAAGGTGTTTATCACTACTATTTTGAGATCTCTCATTCTTCTTAAGAAGTAGCGACTACATCCAATTCATTGTCGCATCTCAGAAGTGGAATTATTGTTTGCAGTCTTTGTAAGGATTTTTAATAAACAGCTTCCCTGCTATTGCAATCCAAGAGGAGAGCACAGTGCTCCTCTCTCCCATCTCCACCCCACGCTCTGAACAAAAACACACGCCACAAATACATCAGAGTCATGCTGTAACAATGCTACTTACTTCTGGAATATAAAAACTCCTAAAATTATGATAAATGAAATGAGATCAGACGTGATCCAGATTAGGTGGTACTCGTCTGGAGGCTGGAAGACAAAAAGCAGAAGCAGACCTTAAACCTTCTGGTTCGTACAATCACAGAGAGACCACACATTGCTAAAGTTACCACCAGGGCAGAAAGAAAAGCACAGAGCTGCAGGGGTCGCATATAAATCACAATATTGATGACATTTCTAATGCTAGCCTGTCATCCAAAATGACGTTATCAGGAAAAACTGCAAATAGGAAAAATTTTAAACTCTCCCTCCTTTCGTGTGCTGACTTTTTCCTCAGAGCTTTGTGAGCTGAAAGTTTCCTATCTCAGCTGTACCTCGAGGTGAGGGTAAGATGGTGTTTGGAAATCCAACTCTGTGGGAAAACGCAGAAATATATACACGTTGCACATGAGACATTTTGAGTGCTAATATTAGCTGTTCTGCACAGTCCCCGTGCTATAAGCATATGCTTCTCCATTTCTGTCCCTTAAGGCACTGGCAGCTCTGGCTTCATTTGCCAGCCTAAGTGGCTGTGGTCATCACACCAGCTAAACCCATCATCTGAACCCAGCACAGAAGCACGCAACTTCACATTGATTTTTGTGCTGCCCATGAAAGAGCAGCACTAGTAAAGACAAAAAAGTAAAGGGATAATAACTCCTGATGATGCTCAGAAGGCACCTAGCCAGGACAGCCACCGGTGACGCTAACGAATTTCTCCTATCCCAAACATGGGCTGGTCCCAACCAGGAAAAGGTTGCTGGTTTCATACCAGACAGATCCATCACAACCACCACCACCATCATTAATGCGCACAAGTAATATTTCATTAGAGAAACAAAATACATAATACATAAAGATGAGTTCATGCAATGGTAGTGTGACCTGGATAAAACCAGTTGGGAGCCAGCAGCTCTGCTACCTCTGTCTCCCAGCAGACAACAACCTGTTTTCCTGCTCAGTGAATCTTTGTGTGTCTCAATTTATCCTGTGAAAGCGTACCATATAATTAGCAGGGCAATGCTTTAATTAGCTAATGCTTCTGATGGAGATTTAATCCTTGTATTTTCCAGCTTAATTACAGAAGGGTGACATTTAGTGTTACATTTGCTGCATCTATTAAGACCAACAGACACAAAATTGATGTTTCCCATTTTCTTGGCAGGACAGTGCCATCATAACTATTTCGAATGAAAATTCAAGAGTCTTCTAAGTTAGAACAAAATCTACACACCTAAATTTATCATTTATGCAACTGCTGGTATTTCACAACTGAAGAACCCAAATAGCAGGTTTTCCTGTGGGGCAAAAGTTGCATTTCCTACGATATACCCCATTCAACAGGTAGCCAAACACAGCTTTCTGGGGAAACTCCAGCACCTGAATACAGGTATTACATATATTTTTATAAAGTCCTCCAGAAAGCTCAAAGCTAGAAGGCTTTGGTACCAAATCAAGGTTTTATAAGTGTCAAAAATGGAATTTCAAGGTGATCAAAAGGGGAAAACTGGAATTTTTCAAAGACATCCACCCCACGCACATCGTTATTAGGAGTGCCCGATGAGCAGATGCCTCCTCAGCCCTGCAGAGGACGGAGCACAGGTCAGCAAACATCTATTGCAGAGACAACTTGTTGTCCTGCTCCATCAGCACCAAGACCTGCTCAGGAATTTGCTATATTTCACCTGCAGTTCCCCTTTTTTAGACAGGGCTGTTTCAGTGTGATTATTTTGATTTGGGTTTGTTTTTTTGTTTTTTGCTTTTTGGGGTTTTTTTGTTTTTTTGTTTTTTGTTTTTTTTTTTTAATAAACTTTACCCAAAATAAGTCCTACCCTTGAAATCCTCACATTTGCAGCCTGTCAAACCCTTCATCAATTCAGTGTAACTGAGAAGAAAGCAACTCAAACCCCGGCTCTCAGGGAGATTCCGAAAATCGCGGTGAAGGGTCTCACAGTGGGCACCTACTTTAAGGACATCAAGTTAGTGGCTGAACCCCAGCTCAAGCTTTTCAAAGCCCTTCTCTATGCCATGTCTGATGGCCTCTGTTCTTACCAGCAGCTTTCTATCAGGAGTAGAGGGGAGAGAAACTGCAAGTTTTTCGTCTTTGTTTTTCCTTTTATTTAACTGAAACACAAGTTAAATGTATTTTTGCATTTGTAAATGGCCCCTGGGTGATTGGAGCAGAACAGATTTGCACTGTTCAGCCAGCAATAAAGCCCAGCAAAGACCCTAAGAGCAGCGGGAAGCCAAAGCGTGGCAGAAACAACCATTTTGCTCCAGCTCCTGAGCCACGTTCCATGTGGTGGAGGGGGCTCAGATGGCAAAGCTAGTTAGATTACATCAACCAGGCACTTGAATATGCAGGAAATCAAGGGATTTTTATGCAGCCGGTGATATAAGAGTGTGCACTAACAGCAGAGTTGGTAATCTAGCAGATGGGAGAGCCCTTGGAGCAGGGCTCCAAATATCAGGTGCTTTTCATTGCTGGCTAAGGGGCTTTTGGAGTAAAAAGCTGCCAGTGATGTGCACACAACTCCTGCCAGCTATAGTGGAGGACAGATGTTTGCAGCAGCACAATTCAGATGATGATAATCTCTTCTGCCAACAGATTCAGCCTTTATAAAACCATTTTCAATTCTCCAGCTTCAGCACGCACCAGTGTGAATTTGTGTAGTCAGACACAAGCAGTAGGTTAAGTTAAGGCTAAGGACATCGTGCATAGGTGTTCATCCGTCTAAGCAGTGGTCTTGAGGTTCTATCTCCAGCTAAAGATGCAGATAACTCATTAACATCAAACTCTCCTCGTGCTCATCTTATTCTCCCCTTTCCCAAGCAGATCTGCCAGAGCAGCAGGTAGAACAGCTGCCTCCTGTCCTACTCCTGACAGGATCTGTCATCAGAAAATAGCTCCTCCGTCACATACATATACACTGCCGCAGCTGAGCTCTTGTTTTAGGAATACTTTTATGCAACTATTCATCATTTTCCTTCCACTCCGACATTAATATTTCCATTTGGTTCAGAGACCCAAAGTGCTAGTGGAGTTTTCAGAGAGTTTACTGGCTAACACGATGGGTAAGGGGGCTACCTTTGGTCTCTGGTTGTTCCTTGTCTGGCAATGGGGTAGCCAGAGGTAACAATCGTCCTCATTTGGTATTAAAAATAGACAAAAAGCTCATTTTGAAGCCTGCCTGAAACACAGGAGGCAGGTTTGCTGGTTCACCTGTGTGCCTGATTCTCCTACAACTCTAACAGCTGCTCAGCAGGTCTGGAAAGGTGTTTTTCCATTGGAGGAAAATAGAAAAATCATGTGGGTTAAATGGGCATGCAACACAATCTCCAAGGGTCCCAAACCCTGTACGGGGGAGAGGCAAGGCCATCTAAAGAAAAGGATTGTGCAAGAGAAGCATTGATCCATTACCAGGTCAAGGATCAGACTTACGGAGGGTGAAAACCATCAAGCCCAGTAGCACGTTGAACCCAACAAAACCTTCCTGGAGAAACCCATTAGACGTATGGCTGCAGTGGTCAATGGCCACCTCTACACCCCTCCACTGCATTCCCTTCTTCCAGGGGTTCACAGCAGCTTCCCAGGCATCGTGCTTACCATCAGCCAGATGGGAAAAGGCACCTTGCGAAGGACGTGGGAGCTGTCAGAGGTGACCGACTGGACGCCCGCGCACCACAGGATGGAGTATAGCCAGGGCTCGTTCACAGTGTAGAGATTCACGCTCAGGTTCGCCATGGCGTAGTCTCTGCCAGGAGACAGGGTGAGATGTGAGTCCCCCAGCAAATGTCAGACCCTCATCTCCAAGAGGAGAGCTCTTGCCATCAGCCACCGCTGTAATCAGGGCTAGATTTATTTGGTTTGAATTGCATGAAATAGGTTTTTTAACAGGGTGCGGTCACTTCATAAGCAACCCAAGGGCACTGCAATCAAATGGTTTGAACCTGAAAGCTTTCTTCGCCCTCTTGGATGCTACCTGACCCAGGCCACAGCCCATCTCAGCTACTTCCTCATGAATGATGGGCACGTCATGTTTTTCTAACAACTGCCTCATCACGTTGATGTTAAATTATGATCTGGCTCAGATACCTGTAACACTTCATAGGCAATTTACTGAATTAAAAACTGACAGACTGCATTTCCAACATCAATTCCTACAACTCCCATGCCCTTGTTTTGAAGCTGAGTCACAGCTTCCAGTCTCCTGAGGTCATTTTCCAAGAAGCTAAAACCGCAAGCTGGGGTATAGGAGCTGTCAGCAGCGAACCAAGCACTGATAGTAGACTCCCTGTACCCATACGATTTGCATAAATTGCTCTGTTTCCTTATCTATGAAGCAGAAGCATTACTAATCTCTCTTGCATAGGCAGCACAGAGATTAATCCTTGCAACTCAATATCAGGAAAGCACTTTGAGGTGGAAGGCCACTATACAAGATGAGGACATCTCAAAGCTTACAACATGATCAAGCTGCTCCAAAGGCTACGGGATTCTCAAGGGCAGAGGTGGTCGCAGCCATGTTACATCCGGATGCTGATTTTTGGGGGGACTGAGGAAACCATTAGACCAGGGCTTGTTGAGCTTGCTCTGGCTCATGCTGCAGGACTGCAGCAACATTTGACTGGGCACCACAAGGCCTTCAGGGTTCAAGAAACACTCAGGTGGCAGGTCTGATTTTGGAGACAGCTGAGGTGGGACTGATGAGAGATTGGGACTGATGAGCTGGGATAGATGAGAGAGTTGGCATATGGTCCTCCCCATGAGATAGAGTAAATAGGTAGGGGAAAAATAGGCAGGTATTATCCTGCAGGTAAAGCACAGACTTGGTTTTATGGGCGAGCAACTAGACCAATTGCTGGCAGCCATGGAAAGACACCACTGAATTACGCTCTCAAACAGCTGTAGGCTCAGCTCTTCTCTACTTCCAGCCCAAACATACAATAAGACAGCTCCTTTGAAGATATTTTTCTTCTGCAAACCTGTTTCATTTTCAAGTATTTCTTTGGGAAAAAATTTAAACTCTAGAAAACAGAAAAGCTCTGCCAGAGACAATCTGCCCTCTCCGAGAAGAGGGCAAAGACGGGAGCTAACACGCTGCACGGTTCAAATACAGGCTCAAGCAGAAGGAGAGGAACCCCATGCTGCCAATCTCATTAAAGAGGAGAACTGCCTGGTCTAAATAGTTGACAAAGGACAATAACGAATCAGGTGAATTCTCTGCAAAGAGAAATTTCTGAAAGCATATCCAGATTTTGGACTAATCAAAATTCTGTGGTAGCAACTCCAGAGCACACAAACAGAAGCAAAGGGCAGCTGCTAATGAGGATGAAACAGCACTTGGAGGTAATTGGTCTGAAAAGTCTTCACTTTTTCCAGAGCTGACAGGATAATAAGAATCAGCTGATTCATATATTTGTATTTCAAAAGGGATCATCATACACTGAATTAGCATGTAGAGTTATCAGAGTCAGCTGTGTGCTCCTGGAAACAGCCTGGATTCTGGGTGATGTGTAGGGACAAGCTTGCACAGCTCAAGCTTTCAAGAGCAAGTCCATCTGAAAAGATAACTCTGTGCAGATAAGACAGCCTGGGATGATCAGAAAAGATGCTGCTGAGCCAGGGATGCACCCAGGACATGAGGTTAGCAAGGATGCACAGAGCTGCAGACACCTGCCATGGAGCACACGGGCTATCACGCAGTGTCCAAACAGAAGGCTGTACCTGACATCCTCATTTGTGACCTTGGTGTAACGCAGGTTGAGCTTCACAATGCCCTTCTCCCTCATGCGCTCTGCGTCCAGCTTGAGGCCAGAAGTCTGCTGGAAACCCGGCGCAATTTGTCTGACCAGCTGCCTCTCCGTGTCTGGCAGCCACATCACCTGCAGAGGGAGTGAGACAGAGGACAGCTATGGCAAAGACTGTTCACAAAGCTGGCGACACAAGACAGCCAGTTTACACCAAGCAAGAAGCAAAAATCACATGAGAGACTGCCTCGTTTGTCATACAAATTGTCTAAGAGACACTTACAGCCTCCCGCATCTCTACTAGGGTCTGGAGAGCAGGTCTTATGAGGAGCGGCTGAGGGAGCTGGGGGGGTTTAGCCTGGAGAAGAGGAGGCTGAGGGGAGACCTTATCACTCTCTACAACTACCTGAAAGGAGGTTGTGGTGAGGTGGGGGTTGGCCTCTTCTCCCAAGTCACAGTGATAGGACGAGAGGAAATGGCCTCAAGCTGCGCCAGGGGAGGTTTAGATTGGAGATTAGGGAAAATGTGTTTACAGCAAGAGTGGTCAGGCACTGGAACAGGCTGCCCAGAGAGGTGGTGGAGTCACCATCCCTGGGGGTGTTCAGAAAATGCATAGACGTGGCACTTGGGGCCATGGTTTAGGAGGCCTGGGGGTGTTGGGTTGGCAGTTGGACTTGATGATCCTAGGGGTCTTTTCCAACCTTAATGATTCTATGATTCTATTCAAATACATTTGAATAGATGCCTCTGGGCTGTAACGCACAAAATCTTAGAGGTGAAAAGCATTGAGATACAAAGGGATCAGGCCAAGGGCTCATGAGATTAGGCATGGTGTATCGTTGAAAACCTGTCCTCCCTGCCCAGTTCAGGCACAGAGAGAAACTCTGTGGATATAAAACTCTAAGGATATATAATTGACAGTGCAGACAGGATGCACAGGAGAAGCCTCCCATGATCCCATGGATAAGACTAGTTTTAATCACCTCCTCTTATCAGGGCTACAACTACTCCAGCCCAGGGCAAGGATTTCCCTAAATTCATACCATGCTTTAAAAGCCTGTCAAATGAATTACTGTTAACATGCTCAGCTGTCAGGTGTAACATGGATGCAGGAACCAAGCCAGGCAGTTTTATGGCTTGTGCCACGCAGAGACTGGGCCCAACCAGATGATCTCAGCAGTACCACAGGGCATTGCAGTGCTTTAACCCGTGTTTAATAACTCAGTGACACCCATCTACCGAAGCAGAGCAGCACAGATGCAGCCATATGCATCTTCAACAGGAAACCATAAAACCTGAGTGCAAAATATCACTTTATGACCCCACAACTATGTTTTGTCTATTTTTCTCCTGCTCTCTGTTCCAATATCCGAGAAGATGACAGCCCTTTGGATCTCACCAAGCTGGCAGAGGCTTGTGGATAATACTGTCACTGCAGCCACATAGTTAATTGGTAATTGGGTGGCAGTGTCAGTCACTAGAAAGACAGATGGAAGTTAAAAATAGCTCTGTTCCCTCCTGGGCCCATCACTGCACAAGTCAGTGCTGAACTTGTCTGTGCATGCAGATGCACCTAATTGGTACAGATGAAATATCTGAGCTGCGAGTGATGTTGTCATTCCACTTGCCAGCCTCACTATGCTATTTTCAACCTGTCCATATGCAAGGAAAGCACAGGATAAGTGAAAGCACCAGATTTCCTTCCCTAGACATGTCAAGAAGAAGTTTTCCAAGGGACACCCAGCGTCCCCAGGTCTGGGTGCCCTTCTGACACATGGGAAGTGGTGCTCTCCCTCCAGAAGAGATCACTGCATCAGAGGTAGCTCCTGATGGGCTGGGTGAAGCTCTGTACCTTGTGTTGGGAAATCAAAGTCTGGAGGAGATCTCTGCACATGCATAGACCTCCTTTTGCTGAAAACCTCTCAGCTCCAGGGCACCCATCTCTTGTCCAAGCAGAAGCTGACTCCAGGCTGAAACAGTTGCTCCGCCCAGGGGGATTACTGTATTGGGTTTGCATGACAAGGTTTTGGTAGTGGGGGGCTACAGGGGTGGCTTCTGTGAGAAGCTGCCAGAAGCCTCCTTCATGTCCAACAGAGCCAGTGCCAGCCGGCTCCAAGACGGACCTGCTGCTGGCCAAGGCCGAGCCCATCAGCGATGGTGGTAGCACCTCTGGGATAGCATAGTTAAGAAGGGAGAAAAACACAGCCAGGGAGAGGAGTGAGAATATGTGAGAGGAACAGCCCTGCAGACACCAAGGTCAGTGAATGAGGTCAGGGGGACGAGGTGCTCCAGGCACCGGAGCAGAGATTCCCCTGCAGCCACTGGTGAAGACCATGGTGAGGCAGGCTGTCCCCCTGCAGCCCATGGAAGTCCATGGTGGAGCAGATCCACCCGCAGCCCGGGGAGGGCCACACGCTGGAGCAGGTGGATGCCCAGAGGAGGCTGTGACCCTGTGGGAAGCCCGCGCTGGAGCAGGCTCCTGGCAGGACCTGTGGCCCCACGGAGAGAGGAGCCCACGCTGGGGCAGGTTTGCTGGCAGGACTTGTGACCCCGTGGGGGACCCGCACTGGAGCAGTCTGTCCCTGAAGGGCTGCACCCCAGGGAAGGGACCCACACTGGAGCAGTCTGTTCCCGAAGGGCTGCACCCCGTGGAAGGGACCCACGCTGGAGCAGTCTGCTCCCGAAGGGCTGCACCCCGTGGAAGGGACCCACGCCGGAGCAGTCTGCTCCCGAAGGGCTGCGCCCCACGGAAGGGACCCACGCCGGAGCAGTCTGCTCCCGAAGGGCTGCACCCCACGGAAGGGACCCACGCCGGAGCAGTCTGCTCCCGAAGGGCTGCGCCCCACGGAAGGGACCCACGCCGGAGCAGTCTGTTCCTGAAGGGCTGCACCCCGTGGAAGGGACCCACGCTGGAGCAGGGGAAGAGTGTGAGGAGTCCTCCCCCTGAGGAGGAAGGAGCAGCAGAAACAAGGGGTGATGGACTGACCGCAGCCCCCATTCCCCACCCCTCTATGCTGCTGGAGGGGAGGAGGTAGAGAAATCGGGAATAAAGTTGAGCCTGGGAAGAAGGGAGGGGTGGGGGGAAGGTGTTTTTAAGATTGGTTTTGTTTCTTATTATCCTACTCTGATTTGATTGGTAATAAATTAATTTTCCCCAAATCCAGTCTGTTCTGCCCATGACGGTAATTGGTGAGTGATCTCTCCCTGCCCTTATCTCGACCCATGAGCCTTTCGTTATATTTCTCTCCCCTGTCCAGCTGAGGAGGGGAGTGATAGAGCAGCTTTGGTGGGCACCTGGCATCCAGTCAGGGTCAACCTACCACAGTTATTTAAAACGAAGGAAGAGGAAGGTCTCAGCCTCTTCTCTTGTGTCCAAGGCTCTTATCAAATCGGAGGTCTCTTCCCACCAAGAGAAGATCTCTACTCCAACACAAACCAGGGCCAGCACTGATTTCAGACCTGGTTGCTCAGGGGTTTGTCTAGTTGGGTCTTGAAAAGCTCCTAGGATGGAGATCCCTCAGTCTTTCCAGGTCCATCTCAATGCTTGCCTGCCCTCACAGGGAAAACTAGTTTCCTTGTATCCGGTGGGAACCCCTCCTGTTTCAATTCATGACCACTGTCTCCCATCCTCCTGACATGCAGCTCAGTGAAGAGCTTCGGTCCAGCTTCCCAACAACCTCCTTGCCAGTACTGGGGAGACCTAACAGCAGCTCTCCAAAGTCTCTCCTTTTCTAGGAAGAGGCTCAATTCCCTCAGCCCTTCCTCATATCTTCAGCCCCCTGACCAGTTTGGTGGCCTCTGCAGGACTTGCCCCAGTTTATCAACATCTGTCTTGTACTGGTGAGCACCACACTGAACAAATGATTGCTGAGTCAGGGGAATAATCACTTTCCTCCATCTACTAGCTATACTACCCTGAGTACAGTCCAAGATGCTATCAAGCCTCTGGGACCACCAGCCTGGAGGCACAGTCCTCTGCAGCGTGACTTCTTGGTGCGAAGTGGCATTTGAAATCAAGTGTTCAAATGGATCAAACGACACTCATTCGGGGATTCCATACGGAGGGCAATTCTGGAAACACCACCAACCCCACAGCACTCACAGCCTGTTGCCGAATTCCCGATGCCAGGATGGTTTCCAGGGTGATGTTGATGTAAGCACTGTAGTAAGGATGAGCTGGTGGCAGGTCCTGGAAGTTGAGGATGAGCGAGGTGTTGTCCTTGATCACCTCTAGCATATCTGCCAGCTTGCAGACTGACTGGTTGGCGGCTTCCAAGTAGTCAGACCTTGAGAGAGACCCGGCCATCCAGAAAGGGTCATTCTGAAAGCAAAGCACATCCCAGCGTTAGTGCCACAAAGCCCAGGCTCCTCCAATACAGGTGAAGACCTTTTTCTATCCCACTTTGGCAACAGCTGATAGCCACAGCTCATGACCATCTTGCAGCTTGCTGAAGCTCCATGCCTCAGTTTCCTTACCCAAGGGGAGGTCACTAAAAGCAAGGTGTGCTGGCAGGTCACCCCATTTTCAGGGGGACAGCAGAGCTACAAGGCAGCAGTGTAATTTTCCAAGGTAGTAAGCTGAAAATGTACTTCCTCACACTATGTACCTGATGATCACCAGGGATTCTTCAGAACCCAAAAATAAAAAGGACCAACTATTATGTAACCAAGAGTGATCAGACAGGAGATATGGGCTGTTGGAAGAGATGGGCTCCTGACTTAAGGACGTTCAGGAAAGACTCTGCTTCAAAGTACATCCCAAAAAGCAGCCTTCCAGCTGCTGTCTTGGCCCTTCTCATCTGGCAAGCAGCAGTTTTTCCTGCATTCCCACTCCCACAACCACATCTGCAGGCCAACCAAGTTTCTGTGCAGCAGCACATGCAGCTGTAATACACAGACATCCCCATCACACCTCCAGAGCAGCTCAGATCAGAACGGCAGTGAAGCTACAGTGGATTCAGGCTTCCTCCAAGCAAGCACCCACAGAGCTCCAAGCAGGCAGGTGAAAAGTGGTATCTGAGCTTGCTGAGGCATTGCTGCAGTGATGCAAGCCACGTTCAAGCTTGCATGAGTGTGCCAGAGTGCTGCAGCCCTCCTTCCAGACCACAGCTAACGCTCTCCAAGAAGGTTGCGGCCGCTGGCCAGAGAGCAGCTTGGCAAAAACAAATCCCACCTGCAACCTGGCTGCATGCCGAAGGATAGGTCAGGCCCATCCCACAACAATTCTTCCTCCCCTAGACTTGGAAGGCTGAATTTCTTGCTTTTTCTTTTTAAAGACAATGGCCTCCAAAAGTAAATTACAGAAAAGGGAACAGCATATAACACACTGTCTTCTCTGTTCTCTTCATAACCACATTCCCCCTCGTGGGGGTCTTGAAGTTCTTTGCGGTGTCACCCAGGCATTAAGGCCCCTTCTTCCAGGTGGTGGAAGAGGCCCAGAAAGCCAACATGTCTTTTAGACCAAGTCTAAGTTTAGTAGAGGACAGAACTAAATGTGGTTCATGGACTCTTGGTCCACCTGCACTTCAGACCACTCCACTGAGGAGATAGATCTACACCTCTCCACCTCAAAGAGGGCTCAGGCATGACCTTTCATCCCACAGCCGTGGCTCCAGGACGCCGTCTTCATGGCCGTACGCACCTGTAGGAACCACTCTCCAGCATTGAGCTTTTCCAGGTCAGTCCAGTTGAACATGGAGGAGTGCTCATAGGCCCGCTCTGGAAACACTTCCTCCACATTTGTTGTTCTCCTGAGTGTCTTGTCATGCATCAGAAATGGCACTCCATCATAGCTGCAAAGACAGTCAGAGGCCCCATTACAGGTGGATATGCACAACCACGTACACAGTACTAGAGAAATGCCTGTTGCCACTCCATCAAAATCAAAATCATTGTGAAGATCTCGACCAGCTTAACACATCCCCCGCATCCCCAAAAACAGTTGAAATGAGATGCATCCAGGGGAAAAACTCTCTTAGATACCTGCTAGATGTTTGCAGTCATTCAAATGCTGACATAACCCTGTCCATCCCTCCCTCCTCACCACTCCACTACCCCTCAAAAATTTGTAGAGTGCCAAACTCGGGTAGCTTGGACAAGAACACCCATCCTGAATGCTCAGGCTAACCAAAGCTTTCTGCAATGTCCATAGCTCCAAATAATGTCAGAGGTTTTCCATACCCTTGTATGCACAGACACACACACTATTCTCAAATTGTTAATAGCAGATGATGAGTAAGAGTTTCAAAGGCTCTCAGGCTATATGGGTACTTGATGTTCACAGGCTTTCAGCAAGGTGCAAGGGCTCCAAGCTACCAAAATTGCTCTGAAGTTGCCTTTTTCAATTGAAAACTGGTTTCAGGAAACAGTTATGCTCACATGAGTTGTTAAGTTCATGCATCTTAAAGAAAACCCATCTCTTAGATGAAACTAAATAGCCAAATGCATGCCCTGTGGTTTTTAAGTCACCTAGATATTACAGAGCAATGGTTTTGGGAAACCTAAAAAGCTCTTTAAACTTTATTCCAGCCCAATTTTCTGTGACTGGATCAGTGGTAACAGCACACAGGGCAGTGACAGTTTCTATCAAGGGCAGGGGGACAGCTGTCCACACTCAGAAATCAAGATAAACCCTGCACAGCCAGCCTAATTATAATTACATTTTCCAAATCAAGAAGCACATCTTCATAATAGGAGACTCACATAAAGTCTGGAAAGGAGACGGGGTTAAAATACAAACTCCATTTGAATTAGGAGACAACCCAGAGCACTCACCCCCAGAGCTAGAGGGAAAACAAAAACCAATTTTAGATGATGGAGCAAATACTGCCTCAGCTTTACCATTGCCTGCAGAAGTCCCTTATCACAAAAGTCATCAGCATCTTTATTTGCTATTTCTAGTGTGTACTGTGCCAACTACTTCCCCCCCAGCCCAAAGCAACAATGCTGACACAGCCATACCGTGCTCAGCAGCACACCATGTTGCTGCAATCAGAAGGGTTTTTAATAAATACAGTTTAAAAAAAATAAAGAAAATATGTTAAGCAACTGCAGAATTAAGAGTGTGGAGTGTTTAAGGGAGATAGGAGCTCAAGCCTTAACATCTCATAGCACAACATCATCAGATACTGCTAAGTCTTAACCACAGTGCAGAAATCCTATGGGGCACTTAACATTTGCTCCCTCCTGTCTAATCCTTCCCCTTACGGGGTCACTCAGCACTACCCAAGGATAACCACAATGTATTAGCAGGCACAGGTTTGAAAAAATAATTCAGAGACAGAAAGCAGAGCTTTAGAAGAGATGTGGGAGGAGGTAGAAAGTGAGAGAGGAATGCACAGTGATACTACGCTTCTACTGCTTGAAGCAAAGTTGGCTTTAAACAAGGGCCACCCAGTTTGGGGTGTGTAATGGGTAGGGAGCAGGATGTGATAGGTCTGAGTGTATGTCCAAGAAGCCCATCCATGGCTGATACGTGCCTAGAGGAACATGAGGACAACCCAGGTGGAGTGGACCCATCAAGCCACAGGCACAAAGAGCATCCTTCAAAGGGATAAGGACAGCAATGAGCGTTGTGCTGCAAATCCTTCCCAAAGTTGCTACCAGCTGTATTGATAGCTCACTTTTTGGTCTGAAGGTCAATGGAGTCCTCTTTTTATAAAGACACTTGGGTCTCCTAGAGAGGGCCTCAGATAATTGGGCCATCGAGGGCATTGTTTGAGCTATGGATGCTTGGAGTGCTCCTCTCGGATGGCTGATGAGTGGCAACATGGAAAGCTCTTGGAGTCCACCTTTCCCTTTGGCCAGTGTTAATGGAAGCAACCAGTTCAGCCACAGCATGAGCTGATGCTCATCTGTGAGAGTGTGGACAGTCAAGTAGTTGTCCCTTCACAACAATTAATGAACTTATTTTTGAAAGAATAATTGTATTGCAAATATCCCAATTCATCTTTCATCCTTCCACAATGGCCTTCCACTCCCTAGGTGGAAGAAATTCCTTTCGTTTTTGTATCATTTGCTCTCAAACAATTATACAAAGAACAAAAAAGCACCCTAACAATTAAACTTCAGAAGCCCATCTTCTACCAGGTAAAAAATATCTTTCCATCAACACCAACCTCCAAAGCAGTCAGCAAAAAAGAAAATACCAGCTTTGAGTCTTTTTGTATTTATAACTGGAACTGAGACAAACTGAGGAATCACCAGGATAAGGCATTTCTATTCCCTTCATGCCACTTCTGCCCTCTTGCATGTCTATGTAACGCATGCAAAAAACACAATTCAGAAAAGGAACAAGAATATTAAAGAATTCTCAAACTCCTGGAACAAAGCACAGTTCTTGAGCAAACTGTCTCTAAATTGGCCTTGTCAATTCAGCTTAACATTTGCCTGTAAGGAATGACTTTCTGACAGTCCACAGTATCATCGGGTTCCTCCTTCCCCCAGCATTAGTGACATGCAAGGGAGGGGAGGAAGAGAAAGGGCTTACTACTCCTGGGCTGCTAAATCCTTGTGACAGTTTTGCAAGGCTGGTAAAAACCCTCCTGAAGACTTGCAGTGCAACAAAGTCAGTTTGGGATCTCTGCCCTCTCTGCACCTGGGTCATCCCAGCAAAAGCCACATTTAAGGAGTTCTGTCTCTTCCCAAGGCCAGCTGACTTCAAGCCAGGCTAGAAACCGGGTGCTGTGTTCCACTGCAATAAAGCAAGCTCTAGGATAAGCTACAGTCTTCCTGCAAATGAAGATTAGTTTCATGACAAAGGTATCCAGGTTCACCCACCTGTACAACCTCACCTTTAATCATCATCTCAGTGAAACAATTAGTAGCATCTGTGCATTACAAATGGAGACAGCTAGGAGTTACCGGATACATTCACCACAAGAGCCCTTTTCAAAAGTGGTAACAATCAGACACACACCAGATAGGAAAGCCCCACCAGCATGGTTTGGGCCATCCGCAGAGTCTCAGACCAGCCAGCACACTGGCTTACCTCAGTACGACATCAGCTTGGACTCCATACATCTTCTGCTCCACTGCCTTCTGGAAGGACATCAGAGTGTTTTCTGGTGCCAACTATGGGGCGGGAGGGGGGAAAGAGCAATGAGACATTAGTAGTAAGTAGAAAGGTTTATGAAGCAGTGTCAGCAAGAATGGTGGGAGGAAGGTTTAGAAATATCAGGGAGCCAAAACAATCTTGTTTTGCAGATTTTGTAGTGGCCAGTTACATTGGAGTACTAGCATCCCCCAGGCAGAGTTGCATCTTCCTGAAGTCTGAAGATGACCAATACGTTTGACTCCACTGATGTTCTTTCACACACAGGACAGAGTTCAATGCAGAGTTATCATGATCTACGATACCAGAAACCTGGCTAGCTCAAGGTCTGGTGCAAAATTAGTGTATGAGAGATTTGCTCACCAGTGTGGTCCCCCAAATAGTGGCTTGCTGGAGATCCCCAGAAAGTGATTGCTAACATGATGCTAACTCTTTATCCACAGGTTATATCTAGAGCTATCTAAAACACCTTACCAGTTCTTCATTCTCCTACTTTTCTGTGCAAACAGCGATTACAAAGCCATTATAGAAAGAAGAAAGTCCATAAACCAGGATGTTATCCATACCATGGAGAACAACTAGATCACAGATTCTGTAGCACACATTTTACTTCCACATCTACTCGTTCAATAAAGTCATCGATTACTCAGTCTAAAAACCAGATGATTTCTCTAACAACAAATGTTCTAGTTAGTTTTAACAATTAAAAAAATAGCCTTAAGCCTAAGAAATTTATCCCTATGGCTATCACAGATAAGGACTCAAATTTTATTTCAAATTCCTTCCTGTTGAATGGAGCAGATGGTAACAAAATTTAGGTTTGTTTAAAAACCATACAGTGTGAAGACAAACACTTTGTTTTTCTACAAAACCAGTACAGAACAGCTAGCCCCAAAACGTCCATAAACCAAAAAAAGGCAGACCAGAAAAAAAAAAGACAAATATGGAAAGAAAATCTGACAGGTTTTCTGCACTGAAACACAAGCATATCAAAATAAAGCTATTTTAAAAAATAATTTTCTTTTTTCCAATTTCATTTTCAGGTTTAGAGCACCTGTAACATCCTGGTTTTCCACTCATCTCTGTCACCACCAGGATCAGTAAGTCTCCATCAAGATACAATGAGCATTCACAACCCGTGATTTTCAGGAATTTCTCAGGGTTTGAAAGAGGAATGATTAAGAACAAAGGCCTAAATGCACCATGCAAGCAGCACGCACAATAAATACAAAAAAACTGCTCAAGACTTCAAGTTGTCTCTGAGAATCATTTGTTTTCTTGTTAGCTGATGACCTTAACGCTCAGGTCAGCAAAGCTTTGGGGTAAAATAACCAGACCAAATGTCAGCAGCAACCTTCACATAGCTCCGGTATCTCTCTACTGAATTCCTCTGGCCCAAGCCATGCATCAATACTAGTTAATTTTTCTTTTTGTTCAACAAAGGCAACACAGAGGCACGTTATCTTCCTAAAAAAAGCTCCCAATCAAAGCCTGACTTGCCCAGAAGACAGAGACAACACCCCCATCACACCCTCTTGCACAGCCCAGTGCTGGGTCATGCAAGGTCGAGCTGAAAGAGCTTTTTGCAATATATTCCCGATGCCCAGAGCTGTCAGCAGGGAGCAGCAGCCGCATAAAGATCTAAAGATCCCATCCAGGCAGACCTGCTCCATCTCCTTGAGTTGCTTTCAGCATCTCGGGTTTCCCCCTTAAGTAGCTCAGGTTTCTTCAGGATAACACTGCAAGGTGATCCTCTCTATAGGGTAATGCTCAATATTTGCTTTCAGAGACTGCAGCGATCACAAAGAAATAAAGTGTGTAGTGTTCAAACTAGAGACAGCTGAACTAGAGAAACCAAAGGGCGATGCAAGGCCACCAAAGTCAGGAAGGCTTGCTGGGTGGATGCAATGCAAGTCCCAGCTCAAGATGTGACACCACATCAAGCAGCAACAGAACCCAAGCCCCTATAAGCGTTCTCGCCAGGGATGTGGACATACATGGAATAGAAAAGCAAAGTGTGTTGAGCTGTAAATCATCTCCCAGGCTAAAGGAGAGTGGCAAGGGCAGGTTGGACCACCTCCACTAAGCAATCAACGTAAAATTCTTTGACAAGGGTAGGACGACACAGGTAGGATGCCACTGCTCTTACCCACCTACACAATGAAGAGCTCATATTGCATGAACCAGGGCTAACAAAGGCAAACAAGCACGGCTACAACAGTGTTCCACCTCTGCAGAGGTGGACCAGCATGACCAAGGTCTTCTCATGTCTTACCTGTACACCAAACTCTGGCACAGCAGAATCCTAACCCAGAGAGGACACAGGCTCTGCTGTTGGATAACAAGATTAAAAACACTTCTTGCCTCTTTCCAGTGTATTTCAGTTTCTGCAGGGCCAGGGTCAAGCCTTGCTTGGACAACAGCCCTCCTGAGATGCAGTTGGTTTGAGATGCAGGGAAAGCTTTAACCTAAATGACAGGGGAGCCCCAGCCTCCTCTGCTGCAGGCACTCAAGAAACACAGAGCCAAACAGATGTGAGGTGGCAAGTCAATATGCAAGAGCTTCCATGAGCTAGACTGGGGAAAAGTAAATTTAGACAGAACTGAGACTGCTTGCAGAGGTGGTAGACGAAAGCCAAGTAGGAAAACAGCCTTTTGGGGAATGGGATTTCTGTTTGCCAGACTAGACAAATTTGGCCATGTAAAGATAGCAGTGATGTTCATGCATCTTAGGGGCAGTGTTAAAATATGGGTTGCAGTGAGCTAAAACCTGAGATTTTCTTTGAGTTTTAAAAACTCAGTACACTGTGACTGTCCCATCCTCAGCACTCAGGCAGATGCCACTGAGCTTAACCCCACAGAAAGACAATCTGAGCCCCAGGAGTGGCATATCCCACTCCTGCCTCATCTCTAGCCCCTACAGAGCCTGCAGACCATGCTTCACCCTTCAAGGGCAAAACTTAACCGGACTACACCAGGGCTGCACGTGGCTGCTCAGATATGAAGCACATCCATTCCTTTCCCAGGAACTTGATCCCAAACACAAGTTAAATAAACTTACAAAACTCTGGCCAGATCTTTGTTGAAAACTGCAGCTGTGCAGAGGAAGCAGCATTTTAAAACCATTCTAAGGACAGGCTGTCACTTAAGGTCCAACCATCCAAATACACACTTAGGAGCTATAACGTCATCTTCATCACAACACCACTAGAAGTGAAGGGCATCCTCTTGAAGAGCATCACAGATGGATGAACATCTCTGGCTGCTCTGAATCAGCAAACAGCACAGACGTCAGCAGAAGTGCTCTCCATAACACCATGCCCCACAATGGCATGTGCTGGGTAGTCTCTATAACACCACAATGCTATTACTTGACAGCTCAATTCCCTGTATTTCAGAAGTTTTTGAAAAGTAGATAAGCCTTCCAGGCAAAGACGTCATCTTCTTGTGAGCACGTGGTGGCTAAGCTCCTAACCTGGCCAAAGCCAGTCACCCTGATGTAAATAATTGCATCTCCAAGTGAGTCCATCATCGATGCAGAAAGCTGCCCTCCCCAATTTCTAAACCTCTTGGTCAATCCTAGCCTTGAGAGGACTGAACAAGCCACTCACATCAAATAACGTAACCCAGTAAAGGTCAATCAGAAAGCCAGGAAAGCAAATTTAACCCTGTCCCCTAAAATCAGATGCTGCCTATTCCTAGAGGTTCTCCTGGCACCACTTTGGAGGCAGGATCTCTCAGTGCCAGGAGTTCATATCCCTTACAATATGAGGTTTGTGAAAAGAGAGAATCTGAGTAACAGATACTTCCATCATCCCAGCCTGTCTCTGTCTCCCTCCAAGAAAGAGGGAGCTGAAGCCCCAAATTCAGCATGTTTAGGGCAGAGATACATTCAACTAGGACAGTTGCTGGTACAGAAATTACTTGCTGAGATTAGTGCTGATTTTTTTTAAAAGGTTTTACAACAAAACTGCAGGAACTAAATAAATGCATAATCTTTCTGCTTGTATTTCTCTCTGCCTCCCTCCAGTTTCTTTGATGGGTTTTCCTCCTTGGGACAATACATTCAGGCATGTTATGTCTAAAACCCAAATCCAGGTTTGCAGTGATCCAGTGCAACTGGACACAACCAATTACTTAAGAAACCGGTGCTGAAGTGAAGGAAGCCCTGGGGCACAAAGCAATGGTTTCACTCCAAAACCTCTGTCCTATATAAACCATGCCAACATCCACCGAAAGCCACAGACAGACACTGTGCAGCGTTCCTTCTTTTCACTCTGGGTTTGATAGGCTCATCCCTTGCAAAAATCAGGCTGCTATTCATTTCTTCCTACTACAGAGGCACAGCAAGTAATTTCTAGAAAATTACCCATGGATGAACAAATTTTGACTGTTTTTGTGCTTAGAAGTCAATTGCAAATGCTTTGGACCTTCCTTAACAAAGATTATGAAAGCTTGCTAATTAAAGCAGTGTAGCCTTGCTACGAGTTGGACATCACTACACTGTATTTTTTCCCCCAATTAGCCACCTTGCCAGGCCTTTAAAAAAAAAAATCCCTGCATCATTTGCATGTTGGAGAGGCTAACGAAGAAGCTTGCACAGAAGAACCAAATTTGTTCCAAACCAACTGCAGCCACTGCACACCTCTGGCATTGTGCGCTGAGCTGCACTGAAGGATTTGATCTTTGCTTCGTCGACAAGCTTTAAGGATATTTTCACATCCTTTTGGAAACATAAGCATCATTTTAATTTTTTTTTTTTTTAATTTTCCCTCCCTTATCTCTCTTTTCCAGCATCAATCTCCTTGTGAGCCAATAACTGGACTAAAAACACAAAGTATGATTAGGACGGTACCTGAAAAATGCTATTTTCCTTCCTGTAAAAAGATGCCTTTTGGAAGTTCCCTGTATGGGACTTGGTGTGGGATCTGCCAGTACGCTGGATTTCAGCGTCAGGGTCCCATCATGCCAGCTCACTATGAGGCAATAACAGTACTGTTTAAAACATAACATAAAATAAAATGTATCTTTAATCCCCAGGAATTCAAGGTATTTTAGAGAGCATCCATATCTCGCATTTCTGGAAACAGCTCAACTAGACTGAAAGGAAGTGAAAAAGTACAAACAAATAGCAAAAAAAAGTATTGCCTTATACAACAGGATAAACTCATAAGCAAAAAGCCATTAAGGTTTTAATAACTAGATACAGGAGATGAGACCTCATTAGTGTACTGCACACAAAAAAGCTAAAGCTTGATTTAATGAAAGACTACCTAACCTTGTGTAGATTTATTTCAGTGAACGCAAGCCTTCCTCCAGGTCTGACAGAAGATGCTAATTGTGATTGTTTGTTACTATTGATCAGACCAGCAGACAGGTTAACTGGCCATATTTTTAATAGGTGTGTGTGCATGAGACGTACAGCAAATCAAATGCTTCTTGATTTCAGCAGCACAAGCAGTACAAACCAAAGCACCTCAGAGCCCTTAAAAAAACCAACACCATCCCAAATAGATGGTGACAAAGTTTTGGTACCCAAGATAAGATGAAATAAAGGCCCCCAAAACCACCAAGAAAATGAAAACCCCAAAACAATAGAAAGAAATCACCAGTTCTTCATTAGTCGACAGCTCTCCAGTAAGTCACAATCCCAAGCAGAAGTCTTCATTACTGTTTCTATCAGTAGTTGGCACCACAAGATGACAAAACAGCATCTCTGTGAGAACGCCAACATATATTGGAGGCTTCACCTTCAGGTGTCAAAAGAAAACCCAACAAAACAAAACATCTGCAAGGTCGTATTTGCTGGCGTTTTCCCCGGGAACAGCATGACACACTCCCTGTCAAGGTAAAACATTCCCATGCAGGAACCCAACAGGCAAATCCGAAGTGCAATTAAACGTTGGGTGCCCACCAAGGTACTTTGTCCCAGCAATGGGTACTTTTCCACTCTGGAGTTGTGCAAAGCCAATGATTCAGCACTGCCAAAAACTGCTCCTCCTGGCATGGTGCCTGTGCTCAGCAAGGAGATGGACGTTGTCTGCCATGCAGGAAGGAGCTCGAAGGCATGAGCGCCGCATGTTTTGCGGCATGCGGACAGCTGTGTCGGCACAGTCTTTCTCAGTGCTGTGAAGACATGCCAAAAACCAGCTGTATGGGTGGTTTGCCAAAAGCATTTATTCCGATGCTATTTGTAGCCTCCAGCTGTGAAATCAAGAGCTCTTCTTGCCTCCGACATGCTTGGATGGTTTCCACAGGTCTAGCCTGATTGTTTTTAGACCAACCAGTACCTTTTTGGTCCCAGTAACAGAAGGTGAGTTTCCAGGCTTCATGAAGGTTTCCAAGGAGACAGATACAGCTCTTGCTCAAATAAGTCCTTGCTATTATTAATCCTTTGGGTGATTTACCTACAATTTGAGATCAAAGATCATCATGATGAGCCTAATTATTTTTATAAGGAATGTATATTTAGGACTAACAACCTAAAAGCAAGTAGGATTCAACATTATGGACAGCACATTCCTCAGATCCCACCAAAAGCAAAGACAACCTGCCTCAACCTGAAGCACCATCTGAGGAAAGACATTTGGGAAAAGACTAAAGGTGCAAATGGCAGTAGAAGTTGGTGTCCTACTGGATGAAGTTCCTCACTTCCATCTCAGATTTGGTCCCAGCTTTTACCTTCTACCCTTCCTCAGCATAAGTGGAGAATACAGTCAAGTCTATTGCCATTGAAGACAAAATGCAACTAGATTTCTATAAGAATAAAAAAGATGGAAGACCAAAGACTACAGATACCTGCTCATAAAACCATCTGAAAAGTTTAATGTATGAACATGCAAAATTTACAGAGAACCCCATCTCATGTTTTGGGGTGTCAGACAATTCGTGTACCCAGCAGGACAAGACCCTTTCAAACCAAAAGACACTGAGTGAGGGCTGGAGCTCTCAATTCCAAGCATTGCTGCCACAACCCTGATGCTCTCCTGATGGGAGTCCAGAAGGACAGAAAGAGATCCAGAGACTGAATAATTCATTTTAAGAGCCTTTGAAAAGAAACTGATTTATTAACTAAACACCTGCTACGAGAAAGGTTTTTTAGATAGCACCCTGATGGGAATGGACATTTAGCATACCAAAAAGTAGGCATGGCTGGATGACATTTAGGCAAGGGAAGGTAGAAGGAGTCATGCAGAAGAGCCTTTCTAGCAGTGAATTAAAGCTCGTGGGAGAACAGGATCACGCCAAAGGAACGTTGCTTGGAGGAGCACTACCACTACAGACAAATGGTCAGTGTGGAACCAGCAGCTCTCCTGTACCAAAAAAGCCATACTTCATCTAAGTACAGATGCCAGGATGGTTTCTGATTTTCTCTTGCTACTTAAAATGCAAGGACTTTCTCCCTCCCTTGTGTTTCAAGACAAATTATATGAGCCATATGGCCTCTGTTCCTCACTTTTCCTCCACAGAACAAGGACAGCGGTTGAGGCACACTCACATGGATGTTATGCTTGCTGCTTTTAAAAATCCTAAAGGGATAGAGACAGGCTGTGTGCATGCCTGGAGGAAAGCAGACTCTGGAGTGCAAAGGAAGATCCTTGCCCCTGTTTGAGGAGCAGGCTGCATGCACTGATGGATCAGCATCCCTCAGGAAGTGCCCACATCTACAGCTTTCCTGGGAAACTCTCCATTTCACCTGCTTTTGCCCCATATACCATATGCCATGTCCCCAACAAATCCTTTATTTCAGGACAACAAGCATCTTCAGCCATCCCATGGATCTCCTTTGCTGACTTTTGTCAGAAAAGCACTCAGTTGTAATTTGTGTTTTCTAGCATACGAGTGCTGGACATGGAAATGCAATATTACAGATGCAGTCCTGCCAGATGGGCAAAGTGACCAGCTATCAGCCTCTATCAGAGAGCAGGTTTGTCTGCACAGCAAATCACATTTGTCTTGCTTCAGGAGATTTGAAGGCAAATATTGCATCACTTTTTATCAATCTCCAGTCCCACTAGATTTAGTTTCACCTCAGGTCCCAAACTCCCAGGCTCTGCAGACTTTTGATGTTGACATTGCCCAAGGGAGGATTGCCTGTGTCCTCCAGACTCTTCTCTGGGCTATCTCCTCCTCCCCAGCTCCGCTTGGCCACTTCTCCAAACTAAATCTACATACAATTGGGCTCAACAGCAAAAGCGTAGCAAGCAGCTTTTTGAAACAAGACCCTATTAGCTGAAATGCCTTCTGGCAAGGCTTTAAAATCATTAGTTTCCAAGCAGATAGGACTTGCACCATAGGTGGATCTCTCCAAACTCAAGGTGACATTTGATACAGTGAAAAGCTGGGCATAGCTGGAAGTACTGAAGGAAGTTTTGACCGCCTCTCTCTGGTCCTCATCTTTCTTATCCCATCTCAGCTTTACCATTCAAGGGCTCCGTTGGAGGACGCTCACTACACAAACAACAAAGGCAAAGCAGTTGGATAAACCTACTGCCGGCTTATCATGGGATATGCAGACTATTGCTTGGAGGTTGGAACACGGCTTTGTTAGTCTCTGATCTTGCTTCTTGTGGGCTTCAGAGCAAACCATCTGCTGCTAACAAACAACCACCTCTGTGTATCGGGGAATGGTGAAGGGGAGGGATACACCCCGCTGAACAACACCTGGGCCACAGTCCCACACGCAGCACCGAGTGTTCTCCACCACTGCTCTTGATCAACCTTTGCAACCCTCTGCACCCTAACGTGCAAGCAACATCTTCCCGGATAGGTTCATTCTGTACTGCAAGGAGTGTTTGCTGGCTCCAAGGAAGAACACAAAACAAAGCAAAGGGCCAAGTTGCTGCTGGGAGTCTTGTTCTAGGTAAGGTTTATGTAAACTATATGGAAGATAGAAGGAATTTGTCTGCTGTTTAGTTTCTTTAGAAGGCTATGGGGGGGCACACAGGCCTGGAAACCCCACAGGAAGAAAATCTCCTAACAGGTTTTGTGATTTCCTGCCATGCAGAAAGCATGCAGAGCCCAGGTTCTCACTTGGCTACTTCCGGCCTTCATGGTTGGTACAAACTCAGTGGGACAGGAAAAAGCATTTACCATGCCCAGCACTTCATTCCACCACCCACAGAGGCAATATAGTTAAAAGAGTGATGCAAATCAAGCTGGTATTTGAAGGGATTTCTTAAAGAAAGAAAACATTAAAAACAGAGAGACCCAAAATAAAATATTTCTGTGTCATGACAGGTGTTTATCTCACCTAGCAAACTCCTAGCACGCACTCTTGAACTTGAAGAGGACCTCAAGCACGCTCTAGCCTGCCAAATAGGTTTTGACAGCTCATACAGCTAATTTTTCTGCTTTGAACGTCAGCAAAAAAATAGCTGGATGCCTTAAAAAAACACATTTGCAAGGCCAGTGCCTACACTACAGTATGCTACCTTGTCTGAAGTCAATCAACCAGCAGGGAGAGATGGAGGTGCAACCATTCAACAGACTTAGGTACAGAAGCACCCAAACTAGAGACCCAGACCAGTATGACCAGACACCACAGGACAGCTTTATCCAAGCCCAGGGCTGTGCCCAAGCCATGCTCCATCTTTATTTAGCTTGGACATGTCCAGAAACCTTGGAGAAGAAAGGACTATACGATTATGATTATGATTTCAAGGTCTACTCAGAGGCAGATGACAGGAACGTTTCATCACCTCACCCAGCCTCATGATGATCTGCAATTCAAGAGTACCATGCAGTCACGTAGGGTCAGCAGAGCTTGTCTGTTTGTTTGTTTGTTTTTGCAGATTGCCACATACTCAAGGCATCTTGCCGTGAGCTGGGCTTAACCACTGCTGGGGAGGTCCTGCAAAGGACATGAAGACTGAGCCTTAACCTCTAAAAGAAAAAAAAAAAATCACAAACTTCTACTCCTGCAGCTCAAGGGCCAAGCCTGGAGAGCAAAAAACAGCAGAACTAGCAGCCAGAAAAATGCAATGGCACAAACCACCCAGAGCAAGGCAAGGATTGCCCTTTTGTTTGTAAAGCATCTGGAACATCTGGGGTGTGACTTGACTCTGGGTTCACGTACTGATTTACCACCGCAGTAATTCTAGCCAGTAATTCTTGCCTCAAGGTTATATTTGTCGTATATATTCTCTGGAGACCATCAGATCCGGTACCATCCTTTACACCGGCAGACGAGTCAGAAAACACAGTACTAATAAAATGAGACTACTCACCATTGGTGCCCCGCGGTGACCTATAATGGCTGGCTTTGGTCCCAGAGCCTTCCTCTCCATTATGCAAGGGGACGAGATGGTGAGGGGGACGAGGTAAAGTGCAACTACAACTGCGAGGTATGCAGTGAACATCAGCATCTGAGAAGCTGAGACAGAAAGAGAGAGAAAGAGCTGGTGAAAATGTTGGTTCTACCTCCTCACACCACAGGAGCAAAGTCAAGACACCTTTGTCTTCCTCCAGAGGAGAGACTGGTCTACAGCTGTTGCCCCTAGTACAACAGCAGAGCTCTGTGTTTAGGGAAAAACATATTCTATTTTTAAAAAGAAAAAATCTCTTTGAGCTAATCAAGTCCTGAGGGAGGTTTTCACTTCATTTTGTACTGGGGAAACAAAAAGTTAAGTGAATTGCTTAAAGTCCCAGTAATGTAGCCCAAAACACTGCTGATTTCCAGCCCTTTGAGTGGGACAGCCCCAAATTTTGCCCTGCCAGTTACACATATCTACAAGTAAGTCACGGCACCATGTTGGTGCATTTAATATTACTTGGGTTTACATCACTTGTGTTTACATTGGTGGTTCACCAACACCCCCCATTTCAGCCAGGGTAACGCCACTTTAACTGCTTCTGCATTACGATTTGTGCCAGCCAGAACTGATTTGATCTGCAATAGTGTTTTACTGATTAAGATGGACACGTTTAAATAAATCCTTGGGTTGTGATGGTGCTGCACTCCCCAGGGTCTCTGCAAGCAGCAATATTACAGGACCAGCAAATGCAGGGAAGAGGGTGTTGGCTGCAGCACTTGGGGCCAGATGAGCAGTCCTGCCTCCCATGCCATGCCTCAGCTGCCTGCCTCCAACTACCGCTGACTTCTCACAAAGTCCAAAGTATCTGGGAATCTTTCAAAGGTGCTGACAGCACAAGAAAAACACCCCTTGTTCCCAGACACATACTCCTTATAAAGAACAACGGGCACCTTTGAAATCCTGAGCTATTTGGAGTCACTTGAAACCACAGATATTAAAGCATAAGGCTTCTTTTTTTAAAAAAAAAAAATTATTTATTTTTTAAACTCATTAAGGCTTTAGGACTCAAGGGAGAACCTCCAAAAAAACCCTTTAAAACAAATATTTGCCATGGCCACAAGATGGAGAAGGCGGGTTTTTCTTAGGGGAAGGACAGAACAGCCCAGCTCTGGTCCTGACCACAACTGATCTGGTTTCACACATAAATAAACTGCCTTTTGCTTCCAGCATCTAACAGCCTCATTCAAACATGTTCCTAACAAACCAGAAAGTAACACTAGTAACTTTGCCAGCTAATTTTTCCGCCTCTCTGGAAGAGATGTCAATCACCCACAGAGCATTCAAGGAACTGAATGGCATCTTGCTAAGTGAGCTCATGCTGCGTCCTGCACCATAAAGGTATGGTGCCTTGGAATCGTGCATTAACAGCATCAAAACCTCCAGATGGACACAGGACATTATCCTGACCCAATTCTTGCTCACGCCAGGAACACCACACACCAACCAGGCTTTGAAAATCAGCCTAATTGTCAGCAAAGTCTCAGGCTGTGCAAACAATCTGATCCCTTCCTTCCTGGTACTGCACTTTAGGAATGAAACAACTCAGATTCAGACTAAAGGCAAGCACCACACGAAATGCATGGGCTTCCAAATATTTTTATCATTGGACTGCGCCCACAAGGAAAGGACGCCCCAGCATGGGTCACAGACCCATGGAGCTGAAGACCTCACCCAGCCATGCTTATGTGGGAACTGAGACCACGCACAAAAAACCCGAAATGAAATACATGCATGAAATACAAGCAAAATACATACTGTTCAATTTGAGGTTAGATGGTCTGTATGGAAGCAGCTCTCCTGGTGACCACCCGAGCCAAGTAAGCAGGACAGCTAAATCTCCCACTTTCTACAACATGACTACCCCGACAACAACTTTTAGATGCAAGCCTTCCTTCTCCATTCCTCTTGCTCTTAGTGACCACTCCAGCCTAGTTTGGGCTCCTGGAAGAGCATGTTTCTCACACTGCTGTTTGCTACTCAAGGCTTCCAGAGCTGCTCCAAGTCCAATGTTTTCTATCTGACCTCAGAAGCAAGCTTTGAAAACAAGCTACTACCTTTTAAAGCATTGTAGCTATTCGAGAAACTTCTACTCCCCAGGTTTGGAAAAAAATAGCGCAGGGGGAACAAAGAAAAAAAGTGTAGGTTTTCTCAGTAAAAAAGCCAGTTGCTGAAGATTGTCACATGCCTCAAAAATGACAAGAACAGATTTGTTGCACCAATGACTGCAGCTGCACCAGTTATTTCCAAAACATTATTATTAGTGAGTGAAATCTTATTTTCCCATTACAAGCGACTGTAGGTTCTCACAGAGATTTCAGTTCTTCTCTTCCATTTTTAACACCACCATGTCAAACATACCTGTACCAAAAAGTCTGTAAACTCCTCCAGGCAAGATACCTTTCACAAGTAAAATGACCCTGAAATAACTTTAAGATCCAATGGTACAGAAGAGATGAATGTTCTTCCCTTAAAAACAAACACACAAACAAAGCCCAACCCAGGAGCAGAAAAAGAGAAGGAAAACAGCTTCCTGGCTTATTAAAAACAAAGAAAAGCACCATTTTCAGGGAACTCAGCTGCAAGAGAAAAAAGTACGAGGCATTCAGAAAGAGCACGTGCAGTCTCTGCTCTAGGTGTAATCACAAATCCTCCCTCAACTGGCAGCCTAATTACATGCTAGGACATATTTAAGAACCATCAGGTACAGCTTTATTGGCATATTTATAAATCAAGGCAGAGCAATTCTTTCTTTGAAAGGCCGCTCTGGCTATCAAAATCTTTGCATCTTCAGACACCGTTTCCTCATTCTTAATTCCCACTTCATGGAAGTCTTTCACAAGTGCTGCCAAATCCTTCCAGAGCTTGTATTTTGCTGCAGGTTAAATACCAATTAAAATAATTTTTCTGGAGCTGGTACAAATGTTTGAGAACATCCATGGACGCCCTGAAGAAAAACACTTCTGAGGGCACAGAAGGATCAAACTATTTCACAAGAAAACCTGGAGGAACAGCTCAGGCTTGGGAGAGCCCCTGGCAACGAGGTAGGACAGGGGAGATGCACACAAGAGCTTATTTCAGTGGACAGGACCATCAACAAGAGGTGGGTTCAGTGTGTCCTTCTCCACTCTGCTCCCTTAGACCTTTGACCACATCTCAATGTGCATTTAAGGAAGCACCTAACCATCAGGGGACTAGATCTCTACTGAGCCCTCTGGGTGCTACTGCATCACAAGCAACAAGTCCATGGGGGCTTTAAAGAGCCAGATCCACCTAGAAATGCAGGTGAACAAGAGCCAAGGAGATGGGGGAAGGGAGAAGTGCTTATAAGATCCAGAGAAGAACACTGCACATTAGCTGTGGAGGGTGCATTTATGTTTTCTAAAGCAGATTGATGAAAATCTGGATGCTTTTGTTCATTGCATCATTGGAAACAGCCCTTTTACCTCCAACCCTGGCACGCTTCTGACCACAAAGCAGCAGCCGTGGGATCTGGATGCATCCCCCAGACCACGCACTCCAGTTTCAGCCAGGTTACTCTAGGAGAGCATCCATCTCCCCAGTGTGGCTGAGATGTGGGCTGCTGAGCCCACGGAAGGAACCAGCACTGCCTCCTTGCCAGCTGGTTCCCAAAGGGAGGACCCAACGCCCCAACAGCCACCCACCAGCCCCTAACCACCATGCAAGGACACAAATGGTACTCACTGGCTTTCTCCGTTCGTGCAAACTGCCCCGCTATCAACCACGACAGGGCCGTGACCGCTACAAGTGCTCCTATGTGCAAGAAAGGGGCTGTGGCCTGCAGGACACAAGAACAGGAGAGAAAAAATTATGACAAACACCCCAGCACCTTGCAAATTTATTGATCTTGCAGGCTCCATAGCGCATCGGACAGCTCTGTTTCCAGTTGGATTTCGCACCTACATCAGGTTCCTGCATTGTTTTGGCCATCTCGTCTTCCAAATCCTACCGTTGCCTGTGGCACTCAGTCCACTGTGAAGGCAAAAAAGGAAAGCTCTAAACCCCTTCTTGGGGAAGAGCTCACCCAGTAACACAAAATATTTGGAAGAGGCCTCTTTAGACACCATGCAAATTCAAGTAAGGCTTTTGGTACCATCAAGTTTTAAATTTCCTTCTTATAGTCCAGTTGAACGCTGGTCAACAGCTCAATGACTGGATGGAGATCAGTGATGAGTGGTGACCCTCAGGGGTCCCCACTGGGACCAGTACTGTTTAATATCTTCATAATAACATGGACAGTGAGATTGAGTGCACCCTCAGCAAGTTTGCAGACGACACCGAGCTGAGCAGTGCGCTTGACACACCTGAGGGACAGGATGTCATCCAGAGGGACCTGGACAAGCTCAAGGAGTAGATCCATCTGAGGTTCAACAAGGCCAAGTGCAAGGTCCTGCACTTGGGTCAGGGCAACCCCCGGTATCCATACAGGCTGGGGGATGGAGGGATGGAGAGCAGCCCTGAGGAGAAGGACTTGGGGGTACTGGGGGACGAAAAGCTGGACATGAGCTGGCAATGTGCGCTCGCAGCCCAGAAAGCCAACCGTCTCCTGGGCTGCATCCCCAGCAGCGTGGGCAGCAGGGCGAGGGAGGGGATTCTGCCCCTCGGCTCCGCTCCGGTGAGACCCCCCTGCAGTGCTGCGTCCAGCTCTGGGGTCCTCAGCACGGGACAGACACGGACCTGTTGGAGCGGGGCCAGAGGGGGCCACGGAAATGATCCGAGGGCTGGAGCACCTCTGCTGTGAGGACAGGCTGAGAGAGTTGGGGTTGTGCAGCCTGGAGAAGAGAAGGCTCTATGGGGGAGACCTTATTGCCGCCTTTCAGGGCTTAAAGGGGGACTACAGGAAGGATGGGGGCAATCTCTTCAGCAAGGCCTGTTGTGGTAGGACAAGGGTAATAGTTTTAAACTAAAAGAGGGGAAATTCAGACTAGATGTAAGAAGGAAATGTTTTACAATGAGAGTGGTGAAACACTGGCCCAGGTTGCCCAGAGAGGTGGTCGATGCCCCATCCCTGGAAACATCCCAGGTGAGGTTGGACGGGGCTCTGAGCTACCTGATCTAGTTGGGGATGTCCCTGCTCATGGCAGGGGGTTGGAGTAGATGAGCTTTAAAGGTCTCCTCCAACCCAAACCATTCTATGATTCTATGAACACACTGGACTGTATCACCATGGTGTATCACCACGAGAGAAAGTTTGAGATGGATCCTCTGAGTCATGTTTTTGTTCTCCAATTATTTGCCTAAATCTTTAAAAAACAAGAAAACAGAAGTACTTCTGAGAAATGTTAGTCACTTGTGTGAATGCTTTATTTTCCCCCCTGTATTTGTGTATATTTGCATACTCCCAAATTTATAGCAGTGATCACCAGTAAAACCTCTCAAGTCTTTCAGGGGCAAAATATTTTTTTGAGCCATTTTTAGGAAGAGTCAAAAAAGGAATGGAGAGCAGGTCTATCAAGAAATTTACAGTTTGTAACTATTTTCCTCTAACACTTATATAGCCCTGCAGCATACCACAAGTCTTTCTGTGCTCTAGTCCTGTTCTAAGAAGTTGCATTCTTTTTTAGATATATATATATGTTTACGTGCAATGTAAAAACAAACCCAGAGTACTCCTCCCATAGGGCTGGGAAGAACATGATGCTCCAGGCCTGGACACCAACGTCCACAGCATTGCTAGCCAAACCAAGTGGAGAAATTGCCCTCTCCCTCCAGTCTCACCCAGCCTCAGTATTTTCCACCTGTAACTCTGCAGGCAAGCTCCGGTTTGAGTTTAAAGGAAATAGCCCAGGAGATGGAGACAAAGTGATATAGTGGCCTTGAGGACTCCAAAGGAGTTTAGCTGCAAATTTTCTCATTGCCAAGATTTCAATTTTAGGAGTGATAAACATCAAGACAGGTTTTTATACAGTAAAAAGACACAAAGCCCATGAAATGTAGCTGCACTGGCCCCTTTCCCCACCCAGAGAAGCATCCTTGCAGAAAACTTACTTGCAGTGAAATAAATACCATCTCCCATTCGTCATCCCAAAGCTGTGCTATCGATGACATGGTCACCACGGTAGTTATCAAGGTTGTCATCAGGCCAATCTGCAACAAATATGAGAGTATTTACATACTGGAGCCTATCATTATCGTAAAAGTTTTACAGATTGGGAAATGGAGAGAGAGAACTTTTGTACAAGATAAACAGCCTAAAACAATTAGCCTTAGGACCCACAAGGAAAGAGGTTGGGCTTGTGTGCTGTCCCAGCATAACCTCCCCTTTCCACCACTGAAGATACGGCACCAGGCTAAACAGTCCCAGGAGGGCACACCTCGTGGATGATCTCTCACTTTCTTCACACAGTGGCCATCGGTATGGAAAGATCAGGTCATTTGCCCTGCCAACAAACTGGATCAGAAACAGCTTAAATACAGATTGGGTTCTGCCAGGTAACTTCAGGAGATGATCCTACATTCTCCTGGCCCTGCTGCAACAGCCTGTGATGCACCAGTGCTACGGGAGGCTGGTGGACTTCACTCAAGTTGACTCTCGAACGCTTCTGTTCAAGGATAAAAAAATTTGAACACACCCAACAGACCACGAACATCACACTTCTCAGTAAAGGGTGAACACGTGTGCAAGCAAGGCTGTGCATACCCATCACTAAGCAATCATCTCTGACATGGTTCAGCACAACTTTGCGCGTGGCTGAGACTTCACCTGGGTCTGAAATGGCAACAACTGTGCAGTCGGCATCCAAGCCCTGTTGACAAAGCAGTTACAACAGATATTGCAGCTTGAGAAGCAGCTCTGGATGACAGTGGCTGAACTGAGATGGCAGAACAAGACCCAGTCCATCAGCCACTTCCCCCAGCCTCCCTATTCCTCCACATGGAAGAACTCAGAAGTTGGAGCGAAGCAGTCAAAAAGCAAATATCGCCTCCATTTTGAAGGTAAAAGGTTCAAACCATCAAAAATTGCCATAGAAATAACTCCAGCTGTAAAGACCTAAAATCTGGGCTGTCTGTCAAAAAATAGTTCACCATCCTCCGCCTCTCCATCTGGCATCTCAGTCTCTGCTGTACCGCACGCCTGCTGGATTAAAAGGATGCCGCTGCTCTGTGTCTCAATCTCATGTACTGTCTAGATCTGAAATCTGTGTGGGAGACTTGGGCAGAAAAGGCCAACTGATACATAGCAGTGAACGAATCATCTACGATGCACAGGATGTCTCTAGACCAATTTCAGGTTTACTTAATACCTTGAACAAGCAAATTAAGAAACCCACATTCCCAGCGTTTACAGAAATCACTTTTGTACATAAGGACAGGATTTCTCTTTCTAGTTCAGCCCTCAGTTCCCACCTGCTGTTCCTCTCCTGGCTGCCCACAGAGACCTGCCAACAGCACGAGAGGTCTCCATAGAACAGCAGTGGCTTACCCTGAGCTTCCAACCTTTGGGTAACATGAACAAAGCACATGGGGCAGCAGAAGGGGCCAAGAGACCCAGCTGCCCCAGGTTGAAGAGGGTCCCTGAGCCAAGAGACCGCATTCAAACCACCTGCTAACCCTATCCGACCCATTTCTGCACATCCAAGGAAGGATGGGATTCACTTGCCTATTTAAGATACCTCCCAGCTACCCACAATGGCAAGCCACGCTATTTCAAGGTATTCCCTTGTTAAGGGCTCAATTAATAAAGCGCAAAGCAATGTATGTGGACAATTGCACTTTGCCCTGGGGCACTGCATGCAGTAGTCATTCTGCTCCCCCATCGTGTGGTCGGACCTCTGGGCCACTTGCCAGAGTGCAGCACCAGCACACAACCCGAATCGAATCTCCTTTTCATCCATTTTATATGCCCCAAAGCTGAACCCCAAATTCAGCAGCAACAGAAGGCTGTCAACTAGATGTTTTCCGTACAGCCCTCATTCCCCTTGATGTCGCTGCCCTGTCAGCACAGAGGTGTCAGGACACAAGCATATCTCCATTTCATCATTTCCTCCTCCCATCAGCTCCAATTTATTGCTTCTTACCCTCCCCCACACATCTCCAACTTGGCTTACAATCCTCAACTCTTTTTCCAGGATTACAGGAGAAAATTGGAAGGAATCGTGCTATTTGCACATACCAGTATTTCCCACGTTCTTGATATATGAAGGTAATTCAGCACAGTTGCAGAGAATAGTATTAACTTAATCCAGTCTCTTATCTAAGCCTCCTTAGAAAGCTGAGGGAGGTGTAGGGAAGGGAAGAGAGAGACAGAGCAACACATCTGAGGTGTGATGAAAGGTGGACTTTTTTGGAAGAAGGAAAGGAAGGGTGGGTTTCTGTAGGCAAGAACTAACTGATCTCCACCAACACACTCCTCTTCTGGACTTGCTCATCCAAACCCACCAGCCACCTGGAGTGTGTCTGAAAAAATACCATTTCCCCCGATGAAGAAACATATGTTAGACCCAAGAATCGACAATTTATTTTCCAGCAGCAGTCAGACAGCCCCCACCCCATCTTTGCATTGCATCCCCTCCTCCCGAGGAAGCACAATTTCTATAGTTTCTAGGAAACAAAAGAGAGGGTGGGGAGGTCTGTGCTCTCCCTGTCCTCAGGGGTGGTACATCTGTTCAGGCTCTGATCCTGCAAGACCTTGTCACGTGCAGAGCAACCAATTTCAGGAGGAGCCGTGTATTGGCAGATTCAGGACTGGTCCCTTAATTACCTATTAGCAGATTGCCAGTTACAATTTAATCCTGCCAAGCCATTTTCTTTGGCACTGTCTCTCCCCACAGCTTGCTACATATCCTTCCTCTCCCCTTCTGTGCTCCAAACACCAGATCTACATCTCTTACATTTCACAGCAAATTTTTTCTCAAACTGCTTTACATACCAGTCAGGACCTCCTTGGGTTCCAGCAAACCTGCACATTGCACATCCCCGGTTTTAACACCTACATCTTCTCCCAAGGCTTTTCCACAGTCAGTTCCTCCAAGCACATCCTGAAAAGCTTTGCATCGGCTCAGTCCCTCCTCCAGGGCTGGGTTCAGCACAGAAAGGAGCACCAGAAAGGTTCATAATGGAGCACCACACTAAGCCAAGACCAAAGTCAAACTGCTCCAATGACAGTGTTTCTCAATCTCCAAAAACTGGCCTCCTGTCAGCAGGTACCCAAAAGCATTTCACCAGCCATGGAGCAAAGTTATTGCCCCCAGGGTTTGACTGCCCCTACACCATGCAATTTGCTCAGTCCTCTGAGATGAGGACATATGCACCACAGATATCTAATGTTTATGCTCTTCCCCAAAACACCAGGAAAGCAAGTACGACATACACCACCCGCTCCTTAGATTCCTGTTTTATTGAGATCCTGCTCCTTTCCAAACTGAGAAGAACCATTTACCTTGTGAAGCCAGTGCAGGTTCATTTGCTGTCCCACAGCTATGTGACATAGTGCTAGTATCTGGGAGGAAGAAATCAAGAGTCAGACAATGGCACATCACAACCATCAAGTGTTTGCACATGCAGGAACACACCACCACCCCGAAAGATAACCCAACAGGCCAGGGCAGACAACACCTAGCTCATCTGTACAGACAGATCCTCTTCAAAGCCAAGGATGTGGAGGGAAAGACTGACCTCCAAGAGGCAGAGAGTTGGAGAGTCTGGTCTATGGTGCACAGCTCCTGGGACCTCAAGAAGCACCGACTACGTGGGGCTAGGTACCGGCATACCACCTCAATGGACACCACCTTGAAGGTCCCAGGACCCTGGGATGAGGGGAAACAACTTGTACTTGTGATTGGCAGATACACCAAAGTGGGGTTGGGGCCATACTAAGGGAAACCAAAGCTGTGTTTCTCCTCAGGCCAGCTGCACTGCCAGTATCAAGGTCTCTGTCTTTGCTCTTGATCATCTGAGGTCAAAGACCATGCTTCTTTCACTTTCCATTTATTTGAGGTAACTTAAAGCTAAGAGAGAGAGGGAGAAAGAAATCACTTCTGAAAGGAAAATTGCTCAATTTATAGGCAGACTGGGAAGTTCATACCCTTTTTAAAACAAACACACGGATCTTTAGGAAATGGCATTTTATTCTACTCACCAGTAACACTGTAATGTACGTAAAGCCAGCAGCAGTTGTTACAAGTATTGGAATGGACCAGTCACTCCAATATCCCATTCGGTTATATAAAAACCTGAAAGATAAGCGTGAAGGACAGATTAAGAAGAGATTCAACACCATAGCAACTTCTCTAGGATTAGACAAAACTTTAGAAAATGGACCTTTCCGTTTCCACTGTACAGATGGGAGATAGGCAGCAAAAAGAACAAGTCACTCTGAAATAAAATCCAGTGTTTGTGCTTTGATCCCTCATGGGAAATTAACTCTGCAAAGAGGAATCAGACAGTTATGTCAAACACAGCAACAACGTTACTTTGGAAAAAAAAAAAAAACACCAAACAAAAAAACCCCAATCATACAGGACCAGAACTTGAGTTCTCAGAAAAATATTCCCTACAAACAATGGACAATTATCCCCATATGTGGTGGTGTTTGCCTAAACAACAGATCCAACATTGTCCCATGTTCTCATAGACTAATGAATACAATATAGAGATAGTACCAAGGACAGGGGAAGAAAATGTATGTTGCTGTGTGTAGCTGTGTGTCACGGTTTTAGCTGGGATAGTTGATTTTCTTCACTGTAGCTAGCATAGTGCTGTGTTTTAGACTTGGTATGTAAATAATGTTGATAACACCCTGGTGTTTTAGTTGTTGCTGGGTAGTGTTTACACTAGTCAAGGACTTTCTAGCTTCCCATGCTCTGCCAGGTGCACAAGAAGCCGGGAGGGGAGGGGATACAACCAGGAGAGCTGATTCGAATTGGCCAAAGGGTATTCCATATCATGTGACGTCATGCCCAGTATATTAACTGGGGGAAATTGGCCGGGGGAGGCAGCGATCGCAGCTCGGGGACCGGCAGCATTGGTCAGCGGGTGGTGAGCGGTTGCAGCACTTGTTGTTTAGTTTTGGGTTTTGGTTTTTTTTTTCCCCTCTTCTTCCAGTGTTTTATCTCTCTCGATCATTATTTTCCTTTTCATTATATTAGTATTATTGCTGTTGTATTCTAAGTATTAAACTGTTCTTGTCTCAACCCACGAGTTTTCTTACTTTGGCCCTTCCGATTCTCTCCCCCATCCCACAGGGGTGGGGGAGTGAGCGAGCGGCTGTGTGGTGCTTAGTTGCTGACCAGGGCTAAACCACAACACTGTGCTATATACTCAAGGTGCAAACTCTTTGCAGAGGGATGAGCTGATGGAAGAAATTGGCTCTCCTGTACCTATTGGAGACAGTCTCTTACTCCAACAGACTGTAAAGAAGGTCCAATCCCGCAAGAGTGGAGACTGTCAGGAGTTAGGCTCCAGACTTCCCAAAACAGGGCTGGCTAGAGGAACTGCAGTCCTTCTGTCCTCCTTATCTTCAGCTGACTGAAGGGTTGGTCTGCCCAGTCTGAAGGATGCCTGTGGGTTTTTCTGTCTCTGTGGGTTCCCTTGCCTCGGTCCTCCCGTTTACCTTAAAGCTCTAAGTAAGAGATGAGCTATTCAATAGCACTGTGATCCGGCCTTGGCAAGAGGCAGCAGCAATGCCCTGATGCGCTGGAGGATCAGAGCAGGGAATGAAGCAAGTTTAGAGCAATACTGAGGTATAGATGACAGCCTACAGGTATATCTCCAAAGCATGTATCTCCAAACTAGCTTTGGTTCCTCTAGGCTGTCACTCATCAGTGAATTCCCCACAGTTCCACTGCACACATGCAGAACAGCTGTCATCTCAGCAAGGCTTAGCAGCACAAAAGCATAGAAGCTACATGTTTTTCCAATAGCCTAGTAGCCACAGCACTGCTCTAAAAACAGGAAAACCCACGTTCACTCCCTGCTTTAGCTGTTAGGATTGCAGAGTTCTTCCCCCACCACCTCTCCAGCCAACGGGCAAAGAGGTAAGCTCCACCTTCCTGCTGAAGCTGATTTTTCTTCCCTTCTCTCCTTTATTTACCCAGGTATCCTCCCCACTCTCAGTTATCAGGTATTCCAACCCTGTGTTTCAGAGGGCAGATTCAGCTCAGCATCCTGCTTCTCCTCATTGCTTTCATGAAGCCAATGGGCAGCAAAAGCTTTAGGAAGAGGAGCACCAGGTGAAGCAGACCATTATTCACACCAGCAGCACAGTAAGACACGCCATCCGTTGCGCCTACGTGTGGGTCTCAAAAGTCAAATTGGCATTTAAATGGCAATATACTTCCCAGTAAAACTGTCCTGGAGTTGGATTTGAGATTCATTAAGGCACATTACAGCAAAGCCACAGCAAGACACAAGATAGACTCAGTCAACCAACTTCCCTGGCCAGAAATGCCAGGGAAAAGACAAGAGGGCCCCTCTGAAGTCTCTGCTCATGTCACCACTAAAAGCTTCAGTATAGTTAAGGTTTTGCTCTGATATCCCCTCAAGTGTCCCTCTGACAGTGTCAAGTCTTGACTTGATGTACAAATGACAGTTTTTAAATGCTGTTTCCATGGTAGTTATGAACCAGATGAGCCTTCTCCAGAACTAAGAATGAAAAAACTTGCTACACAGACTTGTGTTTATAGTCCTGCTCCAGAGGGAGCACAGCCAGGTTCACATATCACAACATCTCCCACATCCTTCATTAACCAACGTTGAGCTTTCTTGTTGCAGTATATAGCTTGCACACTGGAGATCTGAAGTATAATGCAATTAGGCGTAGACACCAAAGAGGGAAATGCCCAAAGCAATAAATTAAAAAAAAAAATATTTACTTAAATTTAAGAGGCACAAAGCCTTTTCACTGACAAGAACCTCACTGCATATTCAGCCTCGCAGAAAAAAGTTAAAAGCCTGCAAGCAATGCATGCTGGGCTATAATTTTTTCCTTAAGTCTTTACAAGTTTAAAGGCAAAATACCCACATGTATGTAGGTAAACCCTATAACTGCCACAGTTTAATTAGGTCAGTTTGGTTTTACATAGATAGGTGCATCCACTGCTGGACCCTAAACATGCTGTCTGAACCACAGGCAGGGTTTGCCATGCTCATCTGTAGGTTTCTGCTACCTCTTAAGTCACCTCTGGCAGCTTCTCAGCAGCATTTAGCAATGCTCTGCACATTCGTTAAGAAACGAAGAACATCCTAATGAATTCAAGTACCATTTTAACCAAAAGAACACAGAAGAGAAGTATTCCAGCGTATTGTAGTTTCAACTAGAATAATGAGGCTTTACGTTAGCATGCTAATAACCCTGCCAAGAAGGACCTGGGGTTATGGAGGAAATGAGGCTGAATGAGCCAATTCCATGAGCCAAGCCAACCCAATGAGAGTATCTCCACTGTGAATAAGTCAAACCACATACTGGGTGGTATTAAGAGAAGCATCGCCAGCAGACCAAGGGAAGTCGCTCTCCCTTCTGCTCAGCACTGGCGAGGTGGTACCAGCACCACCATGCCCTGGTTTGGGCCTCCCAGCTCAAGGAGGATGTGTAGGGTGTCCAATGCAGAACTACCAAACCAAGACGGTGAGGCACCTTACTAGGAAAGCTTGAGGCAGCTGGGCTTGTTTAGTCTTCCAGAGAAGAGGCTATGAGATGATCTAATTGCTGCCTACGCTGTCTGACAGACAGTTATGAAGATGATGAAATCGAACTCTTCAAAAGTGACAGACACTGTCAGAAGGGGAAACAGCCCTTAAGAGGTTTGGCTTGGAAAATCTTCTCACGGAGGGTGGTGCAGTGCTGGAACAAGTCCCAGAGAGGGGGGAAGTCTTCAGCCTTGGGGTTTGAAGACTTCAGTCAACCTGGTCGACTGCTAGCGATAGTCTTCCTTTGAGGGGCTGGTTGGACAGATGCCTCCACTCTTTCTTCTCCTGCTATGGTGGGACAGGTCAAAGAAGTTCAGTGTAGTTGCCTGCATATGATGTGAGGAAGGAGAGCTCACAAGGATGAGCTTTGGCGGGCAGGAACAAGCTCAGCAGCTCATCACACCAATGCAACAGCAATTCTTTATCCCAGTGCCTCCAGGGAGTCCCTGCCACTATCTTCATGTGCTAGGTCCTGTACAGAGATGGTGTTTGCCCCAAAAAGACCTTCTTCTAGGCTGAGAGAGGTCATGGCTTGCAAATAAATCAGTGGAGCAGAGGGGAAGGCAACAGGAACAAGTATCAAAAGAAACATTGTCCATAAATACAACCCAAAAGTGATAGCCATTGAAGAACAACAAAGATGGGGTTTCTAAGAGCCAGGACCCCACTGTATCTCATCAGCAACAGGCTCACAGCTCTCTCGGGTCCAAAATGATGCTTTTATCTCCTTTACATCCCATATGGCTGAAAACTATTCTGTTTTAATGGAGCCCACGCATCTGCACTGGGAGGGAAGAGAATCAAGCTCAGCCTGAACAGACCCAGTGGAAATTGTTTCCTCTCTGCCTGGAACCAGCACGGCTGTAATTAAAACTTTGCCCCATGTTATCATCCTCTTTCCCAGCCTTTACACAGCATTTCAGGCTGTTTTTCAGAAACCCTGCTGTTCTCAACCTTCGGTGCCAGTGTGTAGAGCAGGGATCTAAATGGGGTTACAGCAAATACAAAGCACTGACCCATTTTCAGCGCTGAATGGCAATGCTTGAACAGATGTAGCCTTGCTATTTTGCATCCAGAGAGCCTCTTCCATGACTGTTGTGCACAAGAGGGTTTGCTTTTCCAGTTCTGTCAAGCCAGAATTACTTCTAGCACCCTGTTTCCACTGGTTTGCATGCCAGAGGACAGGGCTTTGGTCTGCAGGTGACATGTGTGGGCATTATAAAGCCCAAATACCTCTTGCATCCAGAACAGACCTGGACAGACATCTCCTCCCATTCCTACATGAATATTTGGGCACCCAAAACTCTGCAGCGCCATGGCTGCAATGCCCATTTACAGCATTCCCAAGGCTTTGCTTCATCTCTGCATGAATTTTTTTTAGCCCTTTCTCAACTTTGAGCAAAGACAGATTTGCCTTTGCACTGGAGTGGACTAGGAGCATTCATATCCTTTACTGAAAGGTATAAACTGAAAGAAAGAGTTCTAAAATACCCTTTAGAAAAAAGCGTTTTTTTCATGCTACTATTACAATATTATGTATGTACTATATATACACTATATAGTATATTATATACTACATATACAGTATATATAGTATATATGTACTACTATAATATTATATATTATAGACGTACCATTATAATAATATATACTTTATTACTAATATTTATTTATTATACATCATTACTATTATAATATTATATTTGTGGCTGGAAAGCTGCCTAGCAGAGAAGGCCCTGGGGGTGCTGGCTGACAGCCGGCTGGACACGAGCCAGCAGTGTGCCCAGGTGGCCAAGAAGGCCAATGGCATCCTGGCTTGTATCAGCAATGGCGTGGCCAGCAGGAGCAGGGCAGGGAGGGTGCCCCTGTGCTCGGCACTGGTGAGGCCGCCCCTCGAATGCTGTGTTCAGTTTTGGGCCCCTCGGGACAAGAGGGACATTGAGGTGCTGGAGCGTGTCCAGAGAAGGGCAACGGAGCTGGGGAAGGGTCTGGAGAACAAGTGTGATGGGGAGCGGCTGAGGGAGCTGGGGGGGGTTAGCCTGGAGAAGAGGAGGCTGAGGGGAGACCTTATCGCTCTCTGCAACTGCCTGAGAGGAGGTTGTGGTGAGGTGGGGGTTGGTCTCTTCTCCCAAGCCAGTAGCGATAGGACGAGAGGAAATGGCCTCAAGCTGCGCCAGGGGAGGTTTAGATTGGAGATTAGGGAAAATGTCTTTACGGCAAGAGTGGTCAGGCACTGGAACAGGCTGCCCAGAGAGGTGCTGGAGTCACCATCCCTGGGGGTGTTCAAAATCCGTGTAGCCGTGGCACTTGGGGACATGGTTTAGGAGGCCTGGGGGTGTTGGGTTGGCGGTTGGACTTGATGATCCTAGAGGTCTTTTCCAACCTTAATGATTCTATAAATAATCAAGAGCAATAATGATGGTTTCAGTTCTCAGAGTGTGGGTCTGAGCAAAGAAAAACCACACTCCTGGGAGGAGGCAGCTCACGTCATTAAGTTAGTAAACACTCTCCCTCACACAACTTCAGCATCTAAAGCTGCTGGTTTATTTAAGGGATCAACTGCCCACTGCATTTTAAGATAGAGTTTACATATTATCTTTGACAAGAAGATGACGTCAAAGTAGTTTGGTTAGAAGAGAGCCCAAGGTACTGTCAAAATCTTAAGATGCTGCTAAGTGAGTAAAAGGGAGAATAATTTCCAGCACTGGGGGGAGCTGGCAACACCCTAAACTCCCCAGCACATCCTACTGAAAAGCTTGTTTTTGGCTCCTTCCAGCTTTGCAAAATTTTCCACACCCACATCTGCTTCAGGCTGAATTTTTGTCATGTTTTGTGGAAAGTTGCAGCCAAATTGCTCAGCAACTTCCAAAAACAGCCAACCATAGAAACAAACAAACAAAAAAAAAAAAAATGAACACACAAACAAAAAGCTTCTACATGATTTCAGCATCATCTCTGTTTTCACATGCTGTTCACCAGGGAGCACACCTACCCCAAGCTCCATTACAGCCACGCAATGGAGTTGTGAGGACACATTACATCTATCAGTGAAGAAGCTCTCCTTCAGTCTCACTTCCCTCCTCTCTTTCCCTTTACTGTCATTAACAAGTCCATCTGAAGGACCCAAATGCATCCAACCCAGTGTCAAACAGCTCTTAGAGGTGTATGAGGGCAGCCAAATTTGTTAAGGGTTTGCCCCTCCACAATGGGGAAACTCTCTACTCACCAGTTGATTTCATTGTAGTCGTTGTGAACTTCCCACCAGAAGTAAAACCAGACCAGGGTCAGGAAGAAGGATGAGGTGAGGATGAGGAACCAGAGGCGCTCCCACTGTGGATGGAAAGAGACATCAGCGTTAATACCATCCTGTTTCAGGGCCAGTGCCCCATCCTGTCCCACATCTCATCTAGAAGCTGTTGAGATTGGACAGAGTCACTAAACATTTACAAGGACATATTTCAGACCCTTCTCCCCTGGCGAAGGTGGGAGATGCAACCCTGATCCCCAGCTCTGGGTAGAAGGGACACTTATGTAGATCCATCTTATGTAGGGCTGGGACAGCATTTCTCCAGCTCTCAGGGCACGTGGGATGAGGGAGCATTTCTGGATATAGAGCCGGATTTTTTTGTTTGGTTGGGGGGGGGGGGGGTGTGTGTTTGTGGTTTTTTGAGGCAATTATTTAACTTTTCCATTCACATGTGAGAGATGGAACTTGGCATCTTACTCTCTCATGGGTTCAGCCTTAATGACTGAGTAGTTATCACATGGAAAAGACTATGTGGCACGTTAGGGATGTTACTACTACACAGACATATGAACCCTTACTCCTTCCCCCAGGACACTCAGATCCTGCAGAGCCAAACCACCAACCATGCAACATTTATTCCCACCACCACCACATAAGTACATGGTTTGCAAATAATATGGCAGGAGGAGAGACCACACCAGCATTGGACGAAAGATATTTGCACCAACGTTCAGTTTTGGTGAATGTTTCAATTAATACTTCCCTCCCACCCCCCAAAAAAAACCCCATAAAACATCTGTTCAGTGCCCCACTCCAATAGCATGGGTAAAATCCTAAACTGCAAGGACATCCATGAAGAGAACAATGTTGCAAGAAAACTGTCCCTAAACAGCATCATTTCCACGTGCTCCTTGTTGGTTTTACTCTGCAGGCATTAAATAGTCCACATATGTTTCCGTTTCAACTGACATCCAGTCTGTTTGGAACAAAACACCAAAATAAATCCATTATGGAAAATATTTAAATTAATCCTCTCTTCCCAGAATGAGCAAGAAGGGATGAAAATTAAAAAAAGCATATGAGCAACTACTACTACAATTTCCGTCTAGACCCTGAGCGCACCATTAATCTCTCTTGAAAATGCCTTTTTCTCTAGTCAACTGCCTCATGGCTTTTTAATTATGCAAAAGAACGTAACCAGTATAAATACTGTTTTGGTGATATAAGAAAAACTACTATTCTTTGCCTTCCCTTTACATCTTAAGGGCTGAAGCTATTTACTTAACTGTTTACTGACTACGTTTCATCATGCATCACCCTGGATACCAGTCTTGTGATACATCTCTTCCTTGTACGCTCCATCTCATAAGAAGTGCCAAAAGAAAAACAAACCAATAAAAAAGATTGGAATGATTTAATTTTTGCTGTGCCAAAAATGATGTTTCTTGCTAGAAATTCCTATTTCTTGGCCGAGGGTTATGGTTAAAACTTTTCTTCAACCCAGCTCAAGTTTGTTATCCAACTTCAATCAAACCTCAGTAGCACCAGCTGCCTAATTCCCATGCGGGGCTTTGCATTTCAGATAAATGGGGCAAAAGGAACCAGAAGGTGATACAAAGGGACTTCTACAGCACACCTACTGAGTACATTCAAAACCACATGGCCAAACTGCTCTGCCATGAGCTTAAAGGCTATCATCTCCCCACCTCATGCAGAGGTCTGCACCTGTATGCATAGGTGAGCTCCTGGAGGGAAAGCACTGAGGCTGGAATGGGAGTTTTCCCCCACAAAACATCCCACCTTTGGTAGCAGAATGACAGCTATAGCTTCTGCATCAGCTCTGGTGCCCATAGCCAACAGCAGCCTTCGCCGGTCCCAAAAGCAGCAACAAGGCTGCAATATCTGTCCGTGATGAACCTCCTCCACACCAACCACCACTCCACATCTGAGCCAACCCTTTCCAACCAAGAAGTTTCAGATTAAAATCCACCTGTGGAACATCTGGATTATACAAAAACCCAAACTAAAACCCACTCACCACCTTCACTCCATCCCACCAAAATTCCCCAGGAGGAAGTAATTGCTAACCCTTTCATAGAATCATTAAGGTTGGCAAAGACCTCTAGGATCATCAAGTCCAACAGCCAAGCCAACACCCCCAGGCCTCCTAAACCATGGCCCCAAGTGCCACGGCTACACGGTTTTTGAACCCCCCCCAGGGATGGTGACTCCAGCACCTCTCTGGGCAGCCTGTTCCAGTGCCTGACCACTCTTGCAGTAAAGACATTTTTCCTCATATCCAATCTAAACCTCTCCTGGCACAGCTTGAAGCCATTTCCTCGTGTCCTATCACTAGTGACTTGGGAGAAGAGACCAACACCCACCTCGTTACAAGGTGGGTAGCAGCAGACTATGACTATTTTCTCCTGGATGCCTGTCTGCAGATCTCCGAGATTTCAAACCTCACTTTCCCTACTGTTTGCTGGTTTTTTTCCTCTCCATTTGGATCTAACACTTCCTTGCACATATCAGCAACGTTGCTGAAACGGTTAACTGGACAGGTTTTTGCAAGTCAAGTGGGATTTAAAGTATCTCAAGTGCTGAGGACCAACACTGATACAAAAAAAAACCCTCCAGCTCTTTAAAGGTCATTATGGGATAAGCTTGGCCAGTATTCATGCACTGGATGACACTGATTTGATAAACAAGCCAATGAAAACACTTCAGAACATGTTTAGGTTTTTTACATATATATACACACACACACAGAGAGGGTTTTTTCCCCCCTCATTTACATGCAAGTAGCATAGCTTGTGTCAAGCTCTCCAAAAGCTATTTTTGGTCTGTCCTTGATGGCGCACTTGCCAGATATACTTGCCTGGCTGACTTTGTGAAAACCCAGTCAAATTCTTCAAGAGTTGACATATTTCAGCAAGTTCAAGCACAGTTCTGGTGGGCTTTCAGAAGAACAGGGAACATCTCAGTACCACTGATGCTATTCAGCATGAACTGAACCAGAATCTGAATCTACATGAATCTGACCTACATGTACAATATACTGAATTTAGCCTGGGTCCTGTACGACCTCCCTCCAACAGCCCCTCGCCAGAAGAGCTTTAGAGGCCCCTACTTTGCAAGCTCCCACATGCTTCAAAAGCAAGGTGAAATCCACAACGTGCAACAGCTTCAAGCCTCTACTACTAAAAATAAAGACTTCAAATCATGTAATTCCAATCACTCAATCACAACCACAAGTAAATGGAGGACACAGTGCCACTTCACCTACAGAAACTCAGGTAGAACCACTAGAAAGTCTGAAGGTGCTTGAAAAAACACCCACATTTTCAGCTCCATGAGATTTTATAAGAAAGTCAGCACTGACATTTTTGACAGTTGTTCTAGAAAACCTTCCCTTCCGGTTTCTCCCTCTTCCCACAGGAGTAAGATGCACATGCTCACTAGTTACCAATTACTCACACTAAGCTTAAACACGAGCAGCTCACACAGCACTCAGTATCGTCCTGCAAATAAACTTGACCAAGCACATCTGTATTAGCACCTTCATTCCTATCAGGATGCATTTTGGAAGCAGCTCACCCTTTGTGTCCTGCTTCCTGCGCTCTGGTTCATATCAGTAAAAGGACTTTGGGTGAAGCTAAACCAGATGATGTGCTCCAGGAGCAAACCCAATGCACCTCAACCACCAAAGGGCACTCAGTTCATAGGAGCAGATTAGAGTTAGTCCTAAGCGACCACACCACCACCTCCAAAATGCTTGGACCATGAATATCAGGATCTCAGCACTATCTCTTTCCACAAACCTCTTCTCTTGGCCCACACTACTTGCTAATGCAAATGTAGCCATGGTGTCTTGCAGAATGGCCCAAACCAGTATTAGCCTCATTATACTGACATTTAATTTTAAAGGAAAGCAATAAAGGAAGAGTCTCCTTTTTCCTCCAGCATACGTACCATGTGCTTGGTTAAGCTCAAAAAAAGCCAGCTGGTACATGGACTAGGTCTTTGCAGAGCACACCCGCTGAGGTGGCCACAGCCCAAAGAAAGGTGGAGAGACTGTCACTGAAAATAAGAGTAGTGACTTAGAAGTGAGAATATTTAAAAGGATCAGGCACAGGTTGAAGATTTGGCACTGCAGAAGCACTTTCAAAAACAGGCATCTTAGACGTACCACTTTGCTTGTGATCTCAGGTCTATTGTGGGGACGCTTCTAGCAATGGGAGTAGCATTTCTTACTCCAAGAGATTCTACAGACATAATCAGAAGAGCCCCAAAAGGAAACAAATGAAAACTGAGACATGTTACCAAGATGCAGTTTGTCAGTGATTTTTTAAATTTTTTTTTAAAAATCACAGAATCCTTTAAAAAAAAAAATCAGCATTTCATCCACATTCCCCACCACTTCTGTGCATCCCCAATCTTCACCCTATGTCAGTTGGGAGCATAACCAGCTCCAAAGTAAGGGATGATAGCGGGGAAGAACCCCCCACCCACCCAGATTAAATTAAATTGCCGCAGAAAGAGCCAGTTTGTGATTCAGCTGCGAAGTTGGCTCGTGCGTTTTACCTGCTCTTGTGCTGCAGGTTTTAATATCACTTGTTAAAAACAGCCCTGAACTTCATATCACAGAGCACAGAAGAGATTTGCCAATTTGAGGATTAGTTTTGGTTAACTGAGATCTGCACCAGCCTCTTCTGCTGCAACTCCCCAACACAGATGAAGGTCACAGCATTATTTACCACCTGGCACCAGTGAGGCAGGAAAGCAGAGAGGCTCAGGAATATTATTTTGTTTCCTGTAAGATCTTCAGGAGATGATATTATGAAGTTCTGAAGTTCATCTACATACACACTCCCACCTACCCCTCCTACAGGGACTATTTCAATTTAGTCAAACTTGCTATACTAGAAGCGATGAGATTTCTCACTCATTTCTACATTCTAGCTGATCACACATATGCTGGAAGACATCTCTTAGCATGGTTCCATTTGTAAACCAAAAGAAATTCAACCAGCAAATCCATGCTTTTTAAAAGGTTTCTTTAGAGAAGGTATCCTGGCTGTCACTAGGAAGTGATCCTCTGCCAAAACTCGCCACGCACAGAGCTAATGTGCATTTGTCTGCCACAGCTATTCCCTGCTGAATTATGGGGTGAACACAACTCAATGCTGTGCTGTTCCAGAGAGGGCAGAACCATGTCCATTTGAATAATTTACTTGATGAAGCCTTATCAAGCCTTTAGATCACCAAATTGCCAATTATCTTCCCAAAAAGCAGATCAGCATAGCATCAGGATGTAAATGGAGTGTGATTTGGACTCAGAACAGAGAAGAAACACTTAAGATCTTAAAATCAAGATTGCCCAGGGTGAGACTCCATTGATCAGAAGTGGTTACGACTGCATTTACACTTGCCCCTCTTCCTGAAGTTTAAATATTTTTATAACTAAGCTGGGTCTATGTCCCAAGCCCTGTCTAGGGCACGCAGGCAAAACAGAGGGGTACAACACGTGAGACTGCATTAAATTGCTTATTTACCACCAAGTATATTCCCAAAGATCACCAAAATGTTGTGAAATGAGCTAAGCTGCCCCCTCGCTCCTCCTTTGCACCCAGCTGGAGGAGGAGGTTGTATTGGCTTGAGGTCTGCTCCATTAAAGACAAGAAAAGCCAAGGCTAGAGCCAGCTGATTTACTGGCAGCCTATGAATGAAGCAAAGCATAAACATTTTGCTTCACTGAAGTTGCTACAGTCACCCCAGTCAACGCTGGTCCTGAAATGCCCTCCTCCACCTGCAGTAGTTGCTGGAGACCTCTGTCAGCTCATCCCAAGTAAGCAGAAGGACAAGCATTCTTGAGATGCACCTACATCTCCTGGCCTTGGTGATAAAACTGGAGGAGACCCTCTAAAGCAAACCACCGCCTCCAGCATCCTCTCTGGCACCCAGAAGCAACGTAGAGTGTCAAAATGAACTGGAAAGAGAGAAGCCTGCTTTGAATTGTGAATGGGTAAGAGGAAATGCCAGTGCTGGATGGATTAGGGCTCCATTCCTACATGCATTAGCTCATAGCAACCAGCAGTCCAGCAATCAATCAGCGTGGGCGAAGTTGGGTCCCTTCCAACTTGTGCATCCCTAGAAGCTTTCCGGTGATGGAAGTCAAATGCCACTGCTGTAATGCTGCTGGGAGCTTGCCCCAATTTATACCAGTACAGATAATCATGGCAGCTCACAGATGGAAACAGATGGTTTTTTTACACACACACACACACCCCGCCTTCTGAGTCACATCCAACTGTGAGGATTGCACAGATCCTCACAGCAAACCCTCTGTGGCAGTAGGACCCCAAAGCAGCTGAAACCACAGCAAGCAAGATGTCACCCAAAGGGCCTTAAAAATAGGGGTGAGGTTGTGGTTGCTTGGAATTGAGGAGATGCACAGCAAAGCAGATTTCCTGATTAAAAGATATTTTCTTTAAAAGACTAAAAGCCAGAAAGCATCAACAACTTTACAGTAAGCCACCACTGAGACCAATCAGAGGAAACAACATACTGTTTTGTGGAAGAAGTTTAAGTCAGACAAGTGCAGCAAGTTGGGTACCACAATTTTCTTCTTCACAAAGCCCCATGAAAACCCTTCACAGAGACTCTAAGGGAGCTTAAAAGAAGGGGAGAATAAACCTGCATTCACAATTCAAGTGAGTCAGTTCTACAGGTGTCTTGGTCTTTTAACAGAATTCAATAAAACAGAAGACAGCTCTTTGAAAGAGGGGCTCAAATGGCAAAAATGCAAGAGATAAAAAAGAAAAAACCTCCAACTATTGATTCCCTTCACATTTAAAGTGCCCTTAGCCTGGAGGGCCTCCAATCAAGAAAGATCGTCACTAACATTTTCAAAGAGAAGCCAAAAACCCTAAACCACAGAGCAAGTGGGGGGGGGGGGGGGGGGGGGGGGGGGGGGGGGAGAAAAAAGCCCTTCACCACAGACCACTATGTGAAGACCCAACCTTCATGTGAAGAGCAAAGACAGGAAAGACGGGCAGCATTTGCTACCGACCGGAAAGACAGCGTGACGGCAGGGAGGCTGAAGGGCAGCAAAAAGGATCAGATGAGCCCACTAAAATCAATAGAAAAACTCCAGCTTGCTTCCCTGTGCTCTGGCTTTGAATCAAAAAACTTTTATTGCTAGATTCATTATTTCAGGAAAGTGGATAAACTGAGTTCCCTTTCAATTCTGCATTCCTCTTGGCTGTTAATTTATATTTCACACTGCACCAGGAAATCACTTGTCATTAAATGCTATTGGCAGAGCGGACTCCCTCCTTGTCTCATTGCTACTTCGAGCAGAACCGAGGTTTATTCTGCCAAAACTGTTCAGAGATACCCTTCCTCCTTTCAAATACTTACTTTTCAGCCTTCCTCTTAAAATAGTTGGCTTCCCAAATCCAAAAACTGAGTGTTCTATGGTCCCATGTTTGGAAAAAGTCAGTGCAAGCCAGAGCCAGAAAAACATCTGACTCACTTCTCCACATTAACACTGAGTTATAATAAACATCATACAGAGTAATCCAACCTAACAAGTTAAAATTATTTTTACCTTTCACCTGTTGATAAGATCCGTGTTCTGGTCACAGGTTTCTGTGATCAGAGACATTAAGCCTGTTTCTAATAAAATATAACCAGCTACTAAAAAAATGTGGAAGGAAGTCACTCCACACTGAAAAAATAGCAAGTGTATTTATCTATAGTTACCCTGGACAAGAATTATTATCTACGCATATGTGAGGCTATAGTGGTCTCCATGTACAGTCAACCAGAGGTTTGCTCCAAGCAAGGGTTTCAATTAAACACTCTAAATTCACTCTAGAGGAAGTTGGCCCTCTTTGTTGGCTATATAAAAAGCCTCTGAAACCATCTTCTCACTTTCAACACCTACAACTAGGTAGTGTGAATATCTCCCCACCATCCAACCCACGGGTCTCTTTCCATCAACATTAATAGAAACATGTTCCACCTCCAGTCCCCATGACCGGAGAGGATTTTCATGATAACTTTGTTTACAAGAGGTGCTAAACAGTCTCATCTTTCGGTCTGCTCCCTCCAGCATCTCTGCAAATACCACCATTCGAGCCAGGACCACGGTACCGTGCGAGGTGGCAGATGTGCCTGCTGGAGAGCCTCTCCCAGCATAGCTTGCACTCCCCAGCTAGAAATGAAGGAGCAATTGGAGGGACAGACTGATTTCTGGAATCACCAGTCATTCGACATGAAGAGGGCTCTTGTTCAAGTCAAAGTGCCTCTGGGAATTCATGGCTTTCAGTCTTCGTAGAGGACAGTACCCATTCTCTGTCTCCTGAACACAGTAAACCTCCTGTTCATTCATTAAAAGTAGTTCAATAAGTAAATAAAAATCAAACTAGAGCAGGAAGAAGCTTTTTGACAATGGGGTTCTTTTCCCCCTATTTTTTGTCAGAAAAATTCCAGTTGTGAAAAACGGAAGCCTTTTACAGGAAATATATAATTTTAAAGCAATTTCTTGCTGAAGGGCATCTCAGCTACAGGCTGGAATTTCTGGTCGGAGGAAACCAGAGAGAGACTAAGCCCACCCAAAATCTGGAAGCACATCGGTCAGGACATGCACAAGCAGATGGCGAATAACAGCAGGTGGATCTGACCACACACACACAAAAAATAATCAGACATGAGAATCTTTCTCCAGTTGCACCAATTCAAGCACGCTGCTGGAACAACTGCAGCTGCAAACTGGGCAATATGGAAAAGTCAAAGGGGAAAACCCAGAAGTCTGGAGTGGTGATGTGACATGCTGAGGCCAGAGGCAAGTGACAGGGACAGACCTCAGCCTCTTGAATGTCAGCCTGCTACCATAACCCTAGCCACCAATCTCATTTGCTTTTTATTTGCACGCAACTCAACCTTGGGTCCATGCTCTGCTGGCTTCAGCCTTCTCCCCATCACAGGTCACATCCACAGTTGGAGAAAACCATCCTATATCAGTTCTGCCCTGCCAGCACTAGGATCTCTAGACAACAGCTGTTTTAGACTGCTTGGCTGACTTAATGCACCCTGATCAGATCTGCTTACAATTCTAAGGACCTCATCCAGGAGCAACTAGGGTTACCCAATATTGTTAAAAGTACATTAAAACCACCAGAGCAAGCAGTAACTTCAAAAAAGTGGCATTAGTACCTCCATAGCTCCACACAGATCAGCTGTCCAGATGCCCAATGACTTCCCTTGGGCTATGGTGAGGTCTTCCTGAACCCCTCCTCTGTTCTTGGCTCCATCACTATACATCTAAACACTCTTCCTCCCATCACTCCTTTTAAATTCATGCCTTCACCCCAGAAGAAAGCACCTACCGGATTAAATGCAAAGCTTTCAGAAGAGCTAAGCTATATTAACCAGAGCAGCCAAGCAACCTGTGGATGAATCTCATCTCCATCTCCCTGCCATGAGATATTTATCATTTTCCTGCAAGACACCATAAATCTCCATGCTGAGACAGCATTCACAGAGACGCCCAAGACAACCAGGCCCTCAAACTTGCAAATGCAGCAAGACAGAAAGGCTTTTTATCTTCCTGCAGCACACACCATCCTTGTGTCCCTACATATCCACCAGGTCCAGGCCTGCACCTGCCTTTAGCAGATGAATGGATTCTGCTGAAGGATCAAGGCCATGCAGTCCTAAATAACTGCTCTCTACCTCAAGAGCAAATACAAGAGCCGGACTTCAAATTGGAACACCACCATTACTCAAGTGTGATTTCAGGTCGTTTACATTCACTCCTGGATCCAATGAAGAATTTACTAATGAGTCTTCACTACACTATTTTCTGACATTTTCAAGAATCAGTTTCCTGCAGGCATTTATCAGTATTAGCTTAGAGAGGAAAGGAGGCAAGCTAACATTTATCCAGTGATTACAGAAGAAAAAACTGAAGGCATGATTCTTCATTTCCAGATTACCCAATTGGACCTCATTCGAACAAACAAAAGAAAGTCTTCTTCAAGCAAGTTATTAAATCAACTCTGAAGATGAGAGATGATACATCTCTCAGCTGCACCCATTAGAACCAGGAACTGAGGATGAAAAAGAACAAATACCAGCTGGAGCATTTTGTCAATGTGTACAATACTTCAGTTCCTACAGTGAAGTTACAAAATTTCATTAATAACTCATGGTATGTGAACGCATAGTCCCTAAAACACTGATTTGCATACTATAAATGCGAACAATTTTCCAACCCAGTCAATTGTGAGCTCATTAGCTCTGATCACATTGTCAAAGGTCAAATGTAGACCCCAATAAGCAACCGAGGCAGCAAGGGTCCTCTGGCAGGCTCTGCTCTCAACTCCCACTCAAAGCAGAACCAGCTCAGGTCAGATTACTCTGGGCAATGTCCCAGCAAGGTTTGAATGCCTCAAGCATGGAAATTGCCACCCTCTTCCAGGTCCTGCTCCAGGGTTTGACTACCCTCATGGGGAGGAACTGGAATTTCCCTTGGTACAGCTTGTGTCTGTTGCCTCTTGCCCAGCTCCACCTTCTTCTCTACAACCGCTCCTTAGATAGTTGCAGAGAACAGTAAGACCCCCCCTTCTCCTGCTGCACGATCCCAGCTCTCAGCTTCTCCCGGTATGTCCCAGGCTCCAGGTCCGATCATTTTGGAGTCTGTCTGTTATTGCCTGCCTGGTTTTGGGGAGCCCCAAACCAGACCCAGTGTGCAGATGCGATGTCTCAAGTGTCAGGAAAGAGGAAAACCCACATCCCTCAAGCCGCTGGCTGCATTGCCACTGTTAACAGCCCGCAATGCAATCAACCTTCACTGCCAAAAGTACATCCAAGAGCTGAATCTCATATTGCAGAGGGATATAGTAAATGGAAAGTACCTTGCACGCCAAGGATTTGAAGCCTTTAAGTGAGCAAATCAATATACTTGACTAGCAGATGTTGACCTACCAGACCTTACGTACATCAGAAACAGAATCAAGGCGCCTGAGCTTCAATTCCCTCACCTTAAAGAGGCTGCAGAGGGATCAGGCTTTCATCCTTCTGTTGGATTTAAGACTCATGAACCCGAGAGAGAGCAGGTGACAGTCCTCAGGACTCCACAGTGCATCAGTCAGCTCTTATAGTACTTTGTAACCTGTCCAGAGGCTTCATTATCTCTCCATCTAACAATCAAGACCATGAACAGCTGGTGTAAAACTTCACTTGAACATTCTCCAGCTCTTGTTTTTCGCTCTTCATCCTCAACTTCCTCTCTTCTCCCTGTCTTTGCTCAGTACTTCAAATCTCAAAGTATGGGACATTTTCCATTTGCTACAGACCTCTCCAGGCAGGAGATGGACTGATTGGAAGGACACATCTGTCAACACAACCAATTTGAGCCAGTCCGGCCACTTCATAAACACGGCAAAGGTTTTGGCTGATGCACTACTCCTAGGTAACACGCTGTGGTCTTGCATAAGATACACCTGCCAATAAATAAGTGGGAAGAAAAAAGGAAGAAATTGGGTCTAACAGACAACGGGTCTGAAGTAAATAGGAAAAAACCATTCCTACCATTCTGGCTGCTGCGGCTAATAGCTAACCAGATGCTTCCTCAAGTAAGTCATTGCGCATATCAGACATATCTTATTTGATCATTGCAAAGACTAGGCTAATAGCTCTCTGCACACCTTGTTAGAGAAGGCCATGAATGAGATTTCTGAGCTGTGACATGCTCCATTTACAATTCAATTTAGCAGGTCAAAGAAAGTGGCAGAGAACATATTATTGAAATATGCGTTCCTGCTGGGGCTGCCGTAATTGAACTGTAGATCAACAGATGCAACAAAAAGAGAGCCAAATCTCCAAAAATAACATTATTGCACTTTATAAAACACCTCAGCTCCCAGCCTCCAAAAACAGAACCAGAGAGGGTAGTCAGGCAGGACCACTAATTCCCTTCAGGCTTCAGGGCTTGCAGCCTTGCAAAGCTGAGGAGCAATGGGGCAGTTTTGCTTGCCCAGGTAGCGAGCAAAGGGATAAAGGTATCCAAACTAAGGGATAACCCATACTCGCCTGCCCCTCCTTCCCCCCACACTCTGCCATTACAGAGGACCAGTTTCTCTCTAGGTATACTTCACTGAACAGAGGCAACATCTAACTGTATCCCAGCAGCTATAATCATCACAAAAAATGCTGGGAACTCTCGATGGCACTGCGACGGGAATTCCTGTGTTGTTCCAGAGACGGTGCACAGCTGGAGCCAGGGCTGTTTCTGGCTATTAGTGGCCCCAGGGGATTTTCTGCAGCAATAATAATGTCCTGCACCAGCTCTGCCTCCTGCAATTACATCCTCCCTCTTTCATTCAGGGCAGAGGTAAACAAAAAATCCCTTAGGGAGCCTCTGATTCTTGAGAAAACAGGACAGAGCAATAGGGATTCCCCAATCTACCACACCCCCCCGCCCCCACATGATTTACTCTACTTTCACAGTGTGTTTTTAATCTACTTTATCTTGCCCAAGCAACGTAAGGAGTGAAACCCAGTGCTTCTAACCACACTAATGGAAGGATTCAAGTATTGCACCACAGTCCCCCTGGTGCATTATAAACCTATTACTGATGCTAATAATGCACTATTCCCTTTCTCTTTACCAAACATTTGCATATTTGGAGGACAAGGGAAGGCAGCTATCTTTTCCAGTCCAAATAGGTCCAGATCTTCCAGTCTCTACTGATGAGGCTCATCTAGAAAAAAAATAATCCAGCCCATTGCTCTTGCACAGATCAACTGGATTAGGTCCAAGCCTTGCCTGAAGTGGAGCACCTTGCTGGGCACAGCATTCCTGCTGAGCTCTCATCAGCATCAAGCAGCAGGAGGACTGCATCCTTGATGCCTCCTGAGGATGTTATTCCTGCTAACACATCCCAGTCTCATGATAAGTCCTTCTCACAGGCACATGATGTTGTTGACTTGTGTTCAGCTTATGGTTCACTTTAATTAAACACCAACGTCCTGGGGCAATGGGTTTTAAGATTAAAAATAGGTTCAGTAAAAGCAGGTTTAATAAAAGAAGGGCTATGTAAGTTAACTAAGAATAGAGCCAATGAAAGCTATTAAATGCAATGGCCTCAGTACCACATCTTACTCAAGAAATCTCGGAAACTGGTTACCAGAAGGATAATTTTGTGCATATTCTGGGGGTTTTGGAAGGTCCTTCTCTAGCTGTCTGCTTCTGGCTCCTGTTGGAAATAAGACATTTGGCTAGATGGGGCCTCAGCCAGGCCTAGAAAAGGTTGTAGTCATCAAAACGCCCAGACACCTTCAGCAAAGCTGTGGCCCAACCACCCTGCATCTCAACAGATCATTCAACACCAGAGGAAATAGCTCCGCATTTGCCTTCGCTGATCCTATTTCTGTCCTGGCCCCAGACTGCTTTTGCAGTTTGTCCAGCTTAGTCTAATCCCAGGCTCTGATGTGCCTCCAGCTCTTTCCTGTTTGGTGTTTACAAGTTTAATGAGCATGGGTTTCATTAGGAAGAATGGTGGATAGGATAAATACTGAATATTTATCCCAATTTAAATATAACTACTGTATTTCAGGAGTGTTTACAGGAATTCTGTTGTAAAATGCTCTGGTTCAGAGCAAATAGTCCTATGCCAAATAGTCTGATACAGATGTCAAATATATTCAAGGGCAAAGGATTGGAGTGGGAAAAGAAACAGCCAGTAAGCTTATTCCTTGGACAATTTCTTTCCCTTGCATCTCACTCTTCGCAGCAAATGTCTGTAAACCAGATTCTAAAAATGCTACTTTGTCATGATGCTTGGCACAAAAAAAAAAAGTGGATATTTTTGCTGGTTGAAAGGGTGAGAGCATCATCAGCCAGTGCTGGTAGACAAAAATCTGACAGTAAAAGAGGCAATGGGTGCCATTCTTGATATCAATATGAGGTCTTCCACCTTCCCTGAAAAGGAAAGACAAACAGCCTTCAGCTTGAAAGGAGTCGTCGTCAAAGGAAAGATGCACAGAGAGCAGGACCAGATGTTCACAAAATGACGAGGAAGCTCACCCTGAAAGGACTCCTGTATTACATGCCAAATTAGACTCAGTTTGGGTCTAGGAAACTCTTGCCTGGCTCCCTGCTTTATATGAACAGCAGATACCAACCTGTTGTACCTCCGCACAAGGTGACAAGCCATGCACGTGAAATCTGCCATCCCCGAAGCCAAGCTGGTCTCGCAGGGGTCCTTTTGGACCACCTGCAGAGAAGGCCATGCCCACACCAGCAGATGCAGAAGGAGAAACCTAAAGCAGGGGCATCAACCAAAGTGGTGCCGAAGTACCATCCAAAACATTTCCCCGTGTGGAAATCCACATAGGTTCTTTCTTCTCTCTCCATCACTGTCACAAGTGACAGGCAGTGACAGCTTAAAAAGGCATTTGCAAGGGCTGACTATCCAGCTATCCTGCCTGATGGGTCAGCTGGACTCCAGCTGAGGACAGCAGCACGGAAACCTATAAAGCAGTAGATAACTAAATGCTTGTGTTATTCAGAAATCACTGCCCAGAAGGCACAAAAATGATGATGAAAGTAAGCAAAAATTATTGGCTAATAAAAGCTGCAGCAAAGAAGCTGAAGATCTGACTTATACAAGATCCCCTTTCCACTTTCCAGCAGCTCTGACAAATCACACATCACTGTTGTGCAACTGGGCATTTTCTGGGATGTTTATAATTCTGGCGTAGCAAAGTCGAATCATATAACAACAACTCTGCCACACTTGTCTAGAGCAAAGCCATGAGATTCCCCTGCAGCTATTTCCTTTCAGTACCCATCACCATGACTAAAATGGAAGCAGCCAACTTGCAGACGTTGTTTCCATCCTTTTTTAAGCAAGAGCCCAATTGCTCTATGCATGTGTTGAAAAAGGCATTGCAACTGCTTTGTCTCCCAGTCCTTTCCAACAGCAAGCTGGCACATAAATTATTCAAATCCAGAATAATAGCACTGTCCAAGTAAATCTATTTTTCTTCCCTTCATTTCTTACCATATGATCAACTGTAGCAAAAGCATTAAGACAGACAATGAGAAGGGGACACTGCAAGTGAGATGAGGTACTGGGCCCCCAAGGGAGGGACACTCCTGGTTCACCTTTCCAGAATCAGAGCAAACTTAACATATCTGCTGGGGTGCCTGGTGGGTGCCCCTGGAGACAACCAAAGCATGCTGGGAGGATGCTCTTTAGAGGGAAAGCTCCGTTCATTTCCTTGCCATAAAATCATCTGCAATTTTAGAAAAGACATTTTAACCTCTTTCATATTCTCACTCTGTAAAAATGGGAATAATTATCCCTCTCTTCAGGAGCTGCATTCTGATTAAAGCACTTCAATTGCTCCAATGGAAGGTGTTCCAGAAATAGCAAGTCTGCCATACTGCTGTTTTTCTCCCTTGCCGTACTCAAGAGCTTTTTCAAAGCAGCACCACAGCCAGCCTGACTTTCCACTCTCTTTTAAGAAGCTAACCTGAAGAGGACATTTCCTGGAAGCTGAAGAGAGTTTGCACTGAAAATAACCCAGATGGTCAATGTTCAAGATTTTTCCTGGTTCGCCAGTCACTGGTTGTAAAACATACCAGGCAAAAGTGCTAATCTTGCAGCTCTCCTACAAGCCTATATTGGGTTTGTGTGGCAAGGTTTTGGTAGTGGGGGGCTACAGGGGTGGCTTCTGTGAGAAGATAGAGCCAGTGCCAGCCGGCTCCAACACGGACCCGCCGCTGGCCAAGGCCGAGCCCATCAGCAATGGTGGTAGCACCTCTGGGATAGCACAGTCAAGAAGGGGGAACAAAAAACCCTGTGTAAATGCAGCCGGAGAGAGGAGTGAGAATACGTGAGAGGAACAGCCCTGCAGACACCAAGGTCAGTGAATGAGGTCAGGGGGATGAGGTGCTCCAGGCACCGGAGCAGAGATTCCCCTGCAGCCCCTGGTGAAGACCATGGTGAGGCAGGCTGTCCCCCTGCAGCCCATGGAAGTCCATGGTGGAGCAGATCCACCCGCAGCCCGGGGAGGGCCACACGCTGGAGCAGGTGGATGCCCAGAGGAGGCTGTGACCCTGTGGGAAGCCCGCGCTGGAGCAGGCTCCTGGCAGGACCTGTGGCCCCACGGAGAGAGGAGCCCACGCTGGGGCAGGTTTGCTGGCAGGACTTGTGACCCCGTGGGGGACCCACGCTGGAGCAGTCTGTTCCTGAAGGGCTGCACCCCAGGGAAGGGACCCACGGTGGAGCAGTCTGTTCCCGAAGGGCTGCGCCCTGTGGAAGGGACCCACGCCGGAGCAGTCTGTTCCTGAAGGACTGCACCCCAGGGAAGGGACCCACGGTGGAGCAGTCTGTTCCCGAAGGGCTGCACCCCGTGGAAGGGACCCACGCCGGAGCAGTCTGTCCCTGAAGGGCTGCGCCCCACGGAAGGGACCCACACCAGAGCAGTCTGTCCCTGAAGGGCTGCATGCCGTGGAAGGGACCCACGGCGGAGCAGTCTGTTCCTGAAGGGCTGCACCCCACGGAAGGGACCCACGCTGGAGCAGGGGAAGAGTGTGAGGAGTCCTCCCCCTGAGGAGGAAGGAGCAGCAGAAACAAGGGGTGATGGACTGACCGCAGCCCCCATTCCCCACCCCTCTATGCTGCTGGAGGGGAGGAGGTAGAGAAATCGGGAATAAAGTTGAGCCTGGGAAGAAGGGAGGGGTGGGGGGAAGGTGTTTTTATGATTGGGTTTTGTTTCTCATTATCCTACTCTGATTTGATTGGTAATAAATTAATTTTCCCCAAATCCAGTCTGTTCTGCCCATGACGGTAATTGGTGAGTGATCTCTCCCTGCCCTTATCTCGACCCATGAGCCTTTCGTTATATTTCTCTCCCCTGTCCAGCTGAGGAGGGGAGTGATAGAGCAGCTTTGGTGGGCACCTGGCATCCAGTCAGGGTCAACCTACCACAATGATATTGGACATCTTGCATGAGCAACCTGCTTTCACACGATCTCCTTGCTCAACCCAATATAGATATTTCACGAGTTGGAGATAAAGCCACTGTTCTGGCCTGGAGATGGATGGACCAGACAGATATCGTGCCTGGGAAAACAGTTAGGGGAAGCGTAAGGGGAAAGAATTCCCAAAGCATCACTGTTTTGCAGCCTGGGATTTTACAGACAACAGACAACATGGCTTTTGGCTTCACATCTATGTTACACGCTAATAAAAAAATATTTCCAAGCACAAGAATAGATCATGACACAGTCACTGCCCACAGCGTCAACAATAGCATCCCAAAAGGTACTCTTATCAAAACCACACACAACCTCTCTCCTGCTGTGAAAGAGACTAAGGCAGTCATTTGCTTCAGCCCAAAATTAGGCACAACGTGCATTGTACCAAGGTGTAAAGCCTGCATTCAATGGTCCTTCACCAACCTTCTCATGGAGAAAAGGAATGTCTTTCGTTGACATAGGTTAAGTCACAATCCACCCTCCATGATAAGTGACAGCAGAGTTTGAGTTCTCCCACACACTACCACAGATTTAACATGTCCAAAGGACTAATATATATATATATTCATTACTCACTCCTCAACTGTCCACAAGTTTTAAAAAAAATTAACTGCTCACAAAGTTGCTTCTGTTGGCATAAAACCAAGCTCCTTTATAGAGGAGCCAAAAATGCCATGAGCACCAGAGCATGACAAACGGCTCAATAAGGGCAGGACTGGCCTCCTTGGGTGTAAATGTTGATTTTTGCAGCTAAGGGAGAAAGGGTGCGACTGCAGAGGCAGACAGCTGCAGGGGTCTGTGTGCACCAGCGTTTCATGGATGCGCTGCTGACTCGACCCTGCACAGAGCAGGGTGGGAAGGGAGATCAATTATTTCCACTTTATGCTGGTTTTCATCTAGTAGGCACTGTGCCACAACCCATAAAACCCACCTCCAACTCACAGATGATCCAGACAGGCAAGCAATGGTGCTTTCCTGACAGTTTAGCCCCTTGCTGTAAAAATCAGAGATGCAGGAGGAGAACCTAACCCATGAAGCTACGCTAGCAACAGGGGGAAAAAGAGATCACAGCAACATCCCACCCCTGCAGCTCAGATCCCGGTATACCATCACCTTTCTTACCTTTTAAAACTGCTGTACCAGATAATTTCTCTGGCTGGTCTTTCATTAGTGCTCCCCATGATGATGAATGAGAATACAGTTGTTTCCCCATGGGCTAACAAGTTACAGCCTCTGTTTCTCACATGGCATTAATTTATTCTCATATCTTACATATTTATTCTCATGTCTTAGAGAGGGCCATGATCTGAACAGTGGCAGGTATCAGCCCAGCTGTCCCAGCACAGCCTCGTGTAATGGCCACGGGCTGCCAAATCCACTATCAGAGGGTACTGCTCTCTTTCCATCCCAATTAATCCACAGGAAATTATGGTCTGTATGAAGCTCCTTAAGGCACAAGGTAACACAGCAGACAGGCCAATAATATCCTCGACATACAAGCTGAAGTACCAGGGCAAGGGATAGTAGGACTCAGCATCTAGAGTTTCCAGAGATCAGCTCAAGCCTTTGCATCCAGCAACCCTTCCCAGGTAGGCATTAAAACAGTCAAAAGAAGCCCTCATTGGGTATCCTGTCCTTAACAGAAACTTCAGTGGAAGTGGCAGGAGAGAAGCAGGAAAGTGAAGCCCATCCAGGCATTAATTGCCCAATACATGGACACCCTTCAAGGTACTTTTCTCAAGTGAAGGAGCGTTGCGGAGAGGCTGAGCAGCCACCTTGGGCATGCAGGTTACCACAGGCATTTTTTTTTTTTCACTTCAGAAGTTTAAGAGCAGCTCTTCAATCTTTATTTCCTTATTACATGATGGAAGGGACCCTTGGCAGACAGTCAAGATGCTCTAAGGGCTGCTGACCACATTGCTATCACAAACAATTTCTTCTCCTCCTATTCTGTTCAGACCATGGTAAATATCTTGGACTTGAAGGAATAACAAGGGAAGGCAAATGCATGGCGGGGGGGGGGAATGGATTTTACATTATTTTAATTTTTACCTCCCTAAAAAAAGCTAGATATCTTGGGGGATGAACAGTCTGCAATGGGCCCACAGTTCTGGTTTTACTTGTTAGATGGGCTTATTTGGGCCCAGAGCTCTTCAGTGCACCTCAGAGCCTCAGCCAGAAACAGCTGGTGAGGAAAGGATGCCTAATATTTCAATTAAACAGCTACGGCAGTCACCACTCATAATTACAACTAATTATATCAATGCACGTAAGGTATAAGACACCTGCTTATGTTGCCTACACAAAGCACGGGGCAATGGAAAAGTAAAGCCTGATTTACGAACCCACAGACAAATGAGAGGCTGTCAGCCTTCTGCCGGCAGGACGCCCGTCCAAACTATCCAGGTTTCTTTGTCACAGGAAATATCCGAATTATCTACGGCACCTTGGCTCCCATTTCAGTGCGACTGATGGGACTTCTAAATATAGGACGTGCAAAACCATATTTCCGATTTTTTATAGGTGTGATAAAAATCACTCTTCAGCAGTCAGGTTATGAATGCTTCAAATCCGCTAAGAGAATATCACGGGTATTTTGCAGAGACGCATTAGGACTCCACTCCTTCCCATCTGAAAACAGGCAAGGAAGCTCAGAGATAGGTGGTGCATTTGCTGTTTAAGCCTACAAGCTCAAGGGGAGACTCGCCTTGGACTTAGTCCAGAACCAAACATGCTGCAGCTATTAGAAGAGGCAAATGAAAGGAAAAGCAATAGCTTTAAAGCAATCCAGGCACTGAGTGCTAAGCACAAGCAGTAGCTCCTGACTCCCTAAGGGATGCAATCTTTTGAATTTTCTTGTTGCATTTAATACCAAACTGGTTATGTTTTATTAGGAAAAAAATCACGATAAAGAAAAGACAAATACAGACTGAACTGTGAGCTTTGGGCACTGAAGCAAGGTGGCCCCAAGCCCCATCTCTTTGACAGGCACAGCTGTCACATGCACATGGACTGTGATTTCCAGTAACACAGGATTATTCCCCACCAGTCATCATTCGGACTCCACCTGAATTATTCAAGCAAAGGCTCTTCCATCATTTCCCTCAACATTCTAACTCCAAATGATCTCCATTAGATACTGAAAGTTTAACAACTACTAGCACCATCAACCCGTGCATGAAAGACAGCTGAATTTTCAATTACCTGTCTCATGCCACAGGGGGCATTTCCCAAAGCATTTGCTGGCTGTGGCCAGTAGCCCTGGGAGTAACACAAAAGACTGAGAGGATAAAAAGATCGAGCCAGTTCCTGCCTGGCATTAGAAACACTTTTTGCACCAGCAAAACGGCATGAATGTTTGATGAGCAAAGCTTTTCTGCCGATTGTTAATCCATTAAGGAAACAACATTAGAACTGATTTCTCAAGCCCAGGACCCCCACGGAAGGCCTAACGCAACGACTGCGCTATGCCAGACCAAAAAAAATAGTGTTAATAAATCACATGGCGGCAGCCTGGAAGCAGGCTGTGACCACTGCCCAACCTAATTTACAGTTGAGCTCGCAGGAGATGAGACACAGGAAAAAGGTGGAATATGACCCCCCTCAACCTCAAATTAGGAAGCCACAGGGAGAACTCCATACGGATGTTGGTATTTCCAGCAAAAGAACTGTTGCCAGAGACAGGTGCTAAAACATCCAGTTTAGCCAAGTCTCCAATATAACAGATGCTGGACCAAACAAGAGCAGATCGAGCTTGCTGGTCCCTTAGGCTTATTCACACCATGTCCTTGGGTACATCTTGGAGTAAAACACCTCCCTCTGGCTTGATACATCCATGCCTGAAAAATGCAACGTGGGAGCAGAAAGGTCTCTCTCCGCTTGGAAATACCCAGAGGCGCAGGTTGCATGAATGGGAAACCATGAGCCAAATTCACTCACCTCTCAGCCAATGCCCCAGGGGTTAAATCAGTTTTAAGACTAGAACCGGCCCAGACCAATTTCAGTTCTGCTCAGCACCAATTGACTCATTTCACTGAAAGTATTTATTCGGCAGTTGTTTGCATGGCTGGGAAGATGGTGCTCCCATGCTTTCTCCTCACTGGTGGTGGTCCTCCAACTCCCGTGGTCCAGAAGTTTGTGTTGCACTCCTTAGACAGACTGAAGCTCTCCCCTCACACATCGCCTGCATTAGAAGGTCTCCAGTGAACAATTTGGACTTCAGAAGAACTGGTAGATTTATTCTTGTGGCCAAATCTCTCTCTTTTTGATATGCTTAATGCTGTCTGCAAAACTGAGTTATTAGCACGCAGTGTTCCCCAGTGATTGCCGTTTCACACAGCAGATGTGTATGTAGGAAACCGCAAGACAGATGCAGTAGCTGCCTGGGGTCATGCAAGAAAGAGTATAAAATAAATGTGTCAGAATCACAAAATAGCTTCAAGAAGAAGGTTAAACTCTGAGTTTTCTGCTGGCGGGTATTTAAAAAAAACAAACTCCACCTTATCAAAACTAAGTTCTGTGGTACACAAAAAAAGCTTTATGTATATGCTTGGGTAATAAATGGAATATACAAGTCAGTACTGAGTGAAATCACATCTCCTCTTTGTCACAGGGCTTGATATGGCAAAAAGAAGCAGATTTCTTCTTTAACCCGTTGCTTGCACTGGTGAAGTAAAGAGTTGAGCATCCCACTACTCCACCATCACATGCAGGGTGCTCAAGACGCACAGATGCGAAATCTTCCTCATTTGAGACTGAGATGGAGCATTCCTTAGATGGATTAGGAAGGGCTCAGTATGATGAGCCCATCTTTCTTCCAAGTATTTCAGCTTCGCCCTTTCAGCAGACACTACTATGCATATATATGTCGAACAACCTAGGAGGTGTCCTAGGTTAGAGTCACTAAACACTTGCTAAGAAAGGAGAGATAGATCTTCCATTTGGTGCAAAGCAGCCTCTAAAAAACCACCATCCCTGCACCAGCTATGGACTCAGGATCAGTAGGTCTCAGATACTCTGCACAAAGCTTGTCTGCAAGGGCTAAACATCCCCAAATAGCTTTGAAAGCAAAAGGATATGATTTTAGAGCAAGGTTCATGCCTTTGCTTGTCAAGGCTCAGCCAAACCAGTCCTATTTTTCCTCTGAATTTTAGATCATTCAAGGGCTTTATTCCTCAAGCATAATGCAGGCATCTGCATCGCGCTGGATGATGTCAATAACGCAAGCATCTTGACCATCTCCAGACTCTCAGCTGATACTAGAGCTATGTAGTCTGGATGACTAAAAGCTTTGTCCGTGCCCCCTGTGGAGCATAAGGACTCCTGTCCTACTTTTCTTTCACTTTAACATAAAAATTCCCAGGAGTTTCTCCACCAAGCTGCTTCCCAGAAAGCATTCAAGAGCAACAAAGGAAGTTCTGCTCTGTCAGCCAACAAACTTACAGAGCAAAAGGATCTACAAAAACTATAAATCAAGGCGGAAATAAGCCCACTCTGCAGACTACATAAGCATCCCTTTCATCACTGTCATCTCACATCTATTCCTAAGGGTCTCCCTCTCTGGGAGTCACCTCCCTCCAGCACAGAGGTGTTGGAAAGCAAGTCATATGATTATCTGGACAGGCTCATTTGCCCCCATCAAGAGAAGTTAGACAAGCTATTCTTGGGTTGCGGCAGTAAATTCAGAGCACAGCAGCACACCAGAAACAAACAAGGTAGTGCCAAATGGGATAAGCCAGCCCATAAAAGCAGTTGCACTGTAGATGCTATTGAGCTTACTAAACTGCTTCTAAATTATTAGGTTTGGCCTGCTGCAACATGCCTGCCTTGAGCAATGATATATAGGTTTATTGGATTATAAATTAAAGTCAACAACTCTAGCAGGGTACAAACTACAAATCTGCTTTGGAAGCATAATTATCATAATGCCATAAATAGTGATACATGGCACCTCGCTTCTTTTATTCTTTATTACATTTAGGATTCGCTTTAATTTTACGATAAAAATTCTATAGCACGAGCATCTCTCTCCGACAGCATTTTTTTAACCAAAGCATCTTTGTGTACTGGCTAAGAAAATACCCCACAAACCAGAACAATTACTCATCTATGTAGGGGGATATAGAGAAGCAGGAGGCAAAAGATCCATTCTGCATGATGACGAATAAAAAAGCAATGACAGCTGAGATTGAGATCCAAGGGATATATCTCCACCAACCCATTTGGCTGGTTGATGGAGAAGACAGGAGAGAAAGAGGAGAAACTTCTCCAAACATTAATTCAGGAGTTTGGCCAAGTTTCACTGAAACACACCAACTTCCCATGCCACAACACAGCCCAAGCTGATCTAGTTAAATCAGGGCAAAAAAAGATTTTGCCTTAGCAAATATTGCTTTTATTGGGCTCTTTGAAGGAGCAAACCTGTCTCAATGGGTTAGGCCAGCACAAATACGCATTGGAAGTTGCACAGACGTTTTGTTTGATTTAAGTGAGTACCTCAGAGATGTCTAATAAGTCAGAAAAGTTACATGGAAGGGAAAGACAAGCAAGGAGGGGCAAACCTACTGTAGTTTCCACCCTCTTCATCCCCAGGGTTGGACCAGCATCTGCCAAGACTCAGGTGTTCATGCAAGATGTAGGGTTTGCATTTCCCCTTCCACATCTCTTGTGAACCCGATGTGGTGTCTACAGCTTCCCACGATCCTGACTGTGGTTCATGTTACCCAAACACTGGGACTAGTTGACCAGCCAGAACACACTGCGAGCCTTCGCAGCTTCCAAACTTTGGAAAGTTGCACCAGCCTTGCTCCCCAGCTAAGGTCTGTCCAGCCACCGCTGCCAAGGACAGATGTGAAAACCACAGGCCTGAAGATATGTGTTTGAAGGCTTTTCATTATAGTCGTAGTTTGCTGACCAGCACATGACAAATGTACAAGCAAAGCTGCTTTGTAACCTTGAAAGTACCCATGGTAGGAAATAAAAAAAATAAATAATTAAAAAAGCAACTGTAACAGCTAGAGGGACTCCCCTGAATATAGAAATTCCCCCCAGAAGTTGTCCTTTGGGGCAGAGACACAGATTTGTTTGTCTTCTGAGGACACACAGCAGCATTTGAACACATGGCAGACACTTGAAAGACATCTACTGCTTGCTTAGTCCATAACCCGGCCAGCTCTCTGCATTTTACAAGCCCCTCCGAGAATTCAGTTCATCTAATTTCCCACTACCCTGGGTACCTGCTCCAGCCCAGTTTTGTACTCTTCGACCATAGGGGGGGTTTTTTAGTGTAACGTATTCAAAGAAAGTAATTCAGCCTTTTCCAAGGATGAACTATCATTAGATGCTCCAGAGGGAAAGTCACAGAAAGGCCAAAGGAATCAATAGATCTGTATCAAGGTTCAAATAGCAGCCAATAAGTAATAAGAGCATCTTGAAAACAACTGTATTGAACATCCCTGTACACCGAGCGAGGCAAGAGAAAACCAGCTGCCAGTAAAACACTGAACTGTGATCTTCTCCAGCAGGGCAGACTGGCCTGGAGCAATACCTTGATGATGTTTTGCTTGGACCACATGCAAGTCCTAGTCGTGTGAACTCTCCCCACTTTCTGCAGAAGATCTTACCCTTTCTTTCCCTGTTTCATGGGTGTGTGAAAGGAGATCACACCTGCCTTCAGCCACAAAGAAGAAATGCTGCTCAACAGCCAAGAAAAAGGTGGTGCCTGTAGCAAAAATGTCCAGCAAACCTCCCAAAATGCAACCTGACCCCTTTGCACTTCGTTTCTTCCTCCTCATCCACAAATGGGGAAGACAGTGTATTGCAAGGATTCATTCCCGGTCAGCAAAATTACTTTTTCTTTAATGAGTGCAGTAAGCAAAAGCAAGCTGAGCTTTGGGACCAAGTAAAAAGGAAGAACTACATGAGATGAAGGGAGCAGAGATAAAATAGCACAACTGATTCATAGAAATATGACCCATCTTCCCTAAAAAACAATACCAGGAAAGCTTTTCCAGAGGAATCATATCGATCAACAACTTCACACAACAGCCCAGCAGATCTCTGCTGCGTCTGTATTTTATTTTTGACCCTACCCGCAGTTCAGAAACAGAGAAACAACAGGTTAAATCTTGAATTTCAGGAGCCCACAACTCGGGCATCTCTTTGCTTGTAAAAGGCACAATACTGTTTGTGAGCCCTGAAAACAATTAAAAATATTTGCTGCTCGCATCAAGCCCATCACAGGATGCCTGCACTTGTTTGGCTCTGAGATAACAGCAGTGGGTATGTTTTGTAGGCACAACCAGTTGCATCAGGATAACCCAACCTATTGCATTTGCCCCACAAGCCTTCTCAATGTGTCTACAGGAAAAGTAACATTTTCAAGAAGAGACTGATCTGGATAATTTGGTTTTCAATATTTGCAAAGCCTGTAAAAAGATACACGGTGGCCCTAAAGTCGTCTTTCAAGCTCAGAGCCCACAAAAGTGAAGTCTCTATTCACAGACAGCAAATCAATCCTGACACCCTCTCCAGACCTCTGAGAAAATTAAAATCATTTTTAAAACCCAGCAAACTCTGACATCTGGTATTTGACTGCAACAGGACCCCGAGGAGGATAGAGCGCTTCAATTTTGCAGACAGGAATGACAGAGCACGCAGCTATGGAGGACGACTCCCCTACTATTTAAAATAATTAGATTCATATGCATATAACCCTCCTCCCATGAAATTATATGAAAGCAAATCTATTGTAGAAAGCTATAACAAATATAAAGCAGTAGCCAAACACACAAGAAGCACATGAATTATTTCACAAGCTTTCATCATCGGTGTTAGTGTCCTTACATAGTAAATATGGCTTAATAATAGAGCTAAAGTCCTCCTCAAGCAAAATTTCAGGAAGCCAAGAAAAACAAACCATAATCCTATTTCAAGCCAGCACTATGATCATAGACAAAAGTGTTTAAACAAAGCTCAAGATGTTGATACATGAATTACTAAGCTCAAAGCCTCTTTTTCACCAATTCCGAAGACACACAAAAAGCAGTTCATCACAACTCCGTAAGCAAGCCAACAGTCCCAAAATTTGCCAGTACTTTTGTTCAATGATTTTTCCCTGAAGCATGTCCACATATTTATTTTTTCTCCACTTACTAACTCCTCCCTGTTCATCTTTTGTCTCTGACCACCCAGGTAAGGGAGTGTAAGCTCTCAATTTTGGGATGGGTTGACCTCTTCTCTATACACAGTGCTCTCCAGGAGGATGGGCATCGGTTCATCCTCTCAACACTATGCAAAGCCATCCAAAAAGGCAAGTTCTGTTTTTAGGAATAATAAATCTTACAAAAAAAGCAAAAAATTCAGAGGTAGGGTTGGAAAACAAAACTCCAGGTTCCCAAGTCCCTTTTTCAAAGCAGATATTTCCTAGAGCCCCACAGTAAAAGTACCTTCAGCACTTTGGGTTTTTTCCTCCCAACTTGAGATGCGCTTATTTTACTTTTCCAGAGTTGCTGGAATGACCACTATTGCACAAAATATTCAAAAGGCAAGCAGAATAGCTGGCTACTTTGTCACAATGAATTCTTGTCTAAACAGCTACCATTTCTCTCCACCAACTCTCAAAATCAAAATACTTTTGGATATTTAGCTGCATTTTCCCACTGTAACCAAGACCTGGTGGGAAGGTGGACACAACACAGGATGCTACACGAGAATTCCTTTCCAATTAGAAGACACCAGCACTTTGCATTTTGAACAGCTACATCTGAAGTTAAGAGGCTTGCAAGCCATTTCTGGACTTTACCTAATGTACTAACCCATCACAGTATAAAGCAGCACTATCTGAGGCTAAAATGCAGCACAGTGATTTGCAGTTACAGGTACATTTACCACAGCTGCCTTCATGCATTTGTTAAACTGCCATGATCCCTACTTCAAAATAGAAAGGATTTTGGTCTTCGTCAGATGGGAAATGATCAAATTATTCTTTGCAACTATTTACTGGCCTGACTCCGAAGGCTGCCTGATTATTTTAGGTGCACCTTAATCCAGGTGCTCCAGCAGGCTACACCCAGCTGGTCATGTGCCAATCCACCACTGGGTGCATGATGGCAAGTCATGGGCACTCCTTTTATTCAGGGTCACCTCTGTTTTTGCAGGTATCTTTGCACCTCTCTGCATATTTGGCCCAGCATCCAGGCAGGCTGTGCACAAGTGTTTCTGCTGAATACGTGGCACCAACTGGAGGCAGGTAAATTTGCATTTGTGGTTTTAAACAAAAAAAGCTGGCACACCTCTAGTTATCATCTTGTCTTCCAGACATCTAGCCCCAGTCTGCACCATGCCATTTGCCCAGTCTGATCTGACACATAGCTCTCCAGCCGATGACTAACTGCTATCCCATTAAGATAAGTCATATACAAAAAGCAGCACCTGTGCAACCGTGATTTGCCCAATACAGAATAAAAATCCCAGTAAATTTAGGCTACTTGCCTCTTAAGTTTGTCCCTGATACTAAGACCAGGACTTTAGACTTTTGACTTTTTCCCCTAATACTTGGAACCCATTTACTTATATCTAGCCAAGAAACTGCAATAGACACTTCTTTATAAAGTTAGGCTCAAAGAGCACATCTTTCTCCCTAGACAACTGGGAGAGGGAAGATGACAAAAAAAAAAAGTCCTAAATAAGAGCTGGGATTCTTCTTTAAAGCTGTGTATCATCACACCTTTCACAGTATTGCTTCCAAGGGAATTTTCACCCCACAGCACAGAATTGGGAAGAGTGGGAGCTGACATTTCATACAGAGATGAAATCCTCATCCAAACCCATGCAAGCAGCAATCTACATCTCAGGAGCAAGCTAGCATCCTAACATCCTCTTAACATCCTCCTGAAGCCAAAAGGAGCTGTGGGTTACCTTAAATCAGGAGGCAATCTGGGACTTTTGGGAATGCCCCAGTGTCCTTGCAGTATGAGGATTTAATTTTAGCACCAGTCTTTGAAACACAGTGTAATCTTGTGCCAAGCTAGGGTGAGAAACTTATGTTCCCCAGTCTCCAGTGTGGTATCCAGAGTAAATCTCATGTCTTATAGCAGCAGCTGCTGGCATGGCCAGCCAAGCCTACACCCAGACAACCCAGGAGCATGATCTACCATGGTTTCTCCTAGACATGCTACTTCTCTTCAGCCAGCTGGCCTTAGAGTTGAACTTTGAAGGGTTAAGTCATTCATCACTGCTCAACCCATCTGAAAAATAACTTATTACTGTTTTGTCTTGAGAGGTTAACAGAGAAGGCAGCCCATGCATGATCAAAAACTTGCCCCCATAAGCTTTCTAGCATGCATCAGGGATATGGAGCGAAGGACAGCAAGGCAAGGTTTGTATGGAGCAATAAGCTACTTAATAGTGCTGCTCAGCTGAGACAGCCTAGCAGCCTACAATGTCAGGAAAGGGAAAAGTGGCTGTATAGAAAAGCCAGAAAGAGCCAAAAAGCACCGGGACCCTTTGTGCAGTGCCTTCTTCACTCACAATACACAGGCCAGTGTTCACATTGCTAAAGACTGCTCTTTGCCAACCCCAAACCACCCTGCTATGTTAAAACACTGCAAAGCCAATCAATCAGGCAGAACACAGAAGTCCCTTTGCAGAATGAGACAGTACACAAGAAGAATCAAATTCTGTATATTCTCTTTTAGATTTTTTCATTCATTAATCCATAAGGGTAAAAACTGTTGATTGAGAGCCTTTTATCTTGAGTATTTTTACTTCAAGGGTTTCTCACAGGCCTGGCAGATCAGTTTCTGTGCACTTAAAAGGTGACATTGGAGCCATCAACCTTGGAGCCGTAGGAAAAACAAGAATGCTCAGAACTAACACCAAAGGGTGTGGAACCTGCACTTAAAAGCCTTGGCCTCCCATCAGATAGAAACTCTGGAGAAGTTGGTCTGTAAAGGCTTTAGGACTACTCAATTCATTCATGCTTTCCTCCAGAGCATACAGACTACAGAAAAGGAGAAGTTTGGTAAACAGAGAGGAAGAAAGGAGCGGGGGAAAAGCGCAGACTCTAGACCCATCCCCTTACAACTAAAACAGGGGCAGGCTGGATGTACAGACATAGGTATGCATTGAGGCACACCACCAAGATGTTGCAGAAAAGCAGCAGACATGTCCCCTTTGCAGACAAGAGTGGTGGCAAACCAGGAGCTAAGGACAGGACCCCACCTGCCAGCACAGTGCAGCTAACAGCAGCGTTTTCCTGATGCTGACTGGCCCTTTTCCAGAAAAGCCAGAGCTTTAAGCTACCAAAACATACATCACTCAACACATTGCTGAGCATAAGCCTTTTTGGCAGAAGACATGGGGTAGGCAGGACCAGAATGTAGAGAACAGCACAGAATAAAGCTTATATAAGCCTGGGATTTTGAACTCAGCCATCATGGGCTGGGACAACACTCGATTTCTGTTCACATAAAGGATGGAAAAGAGCACAGCTTTCACCCAGATGTTACCATGCACTGGCTCAGGAGATGCTTTAAGTACCGTTGCATGCCAAGACCACATTATCCTAGCAACAGAATAGGACAAAAACTCTGGGTATTGTCCATCCAGCCCCGCATCTGATGTGAACACCACTGTATTTGTCAGGCAAATGAAGAAATGTAGTCTTCCTCTTGCACACATGGTTGCAGAGTTATCATCACAGCACGAAGCAGCAGCTTTAGGTTAAACAAACCAGTACGTTTTCAGAACTGCTTTATGCAACACCATCCATCCCTGAAGACTGTATTCCCTGGAGCTCCAAAGCTCTCCAAAAAACATCTCCTTCCTTTATAAAGATGAACGATTCCCAGCTAGCTCCAGGGGGTGGGGTAGGGGGGACAGTGTGCAACGCATCCATTTTCTCATGCTGAGCCAGACCCTGGGCTCTCCATGTGGTCCCAGCCTCCTCCGTGGACAGGGACACACACTTCAGACACCCAGGAAACAGGCACCGTGCTACAGTTCCTCTATACGTGTCCATGAGCAGCCATAGCATACAAAAGACTATATACATACTGCAGGCAGCCTCAAACCAGACATAAATCTTGTAATTCTCCAAACAGCCTTAGCAGCCTGTAAACCAGTCTGAACCACAGGATGCTTGCAGAAGGAGATATCAAGAGGAACCTGCCAAGATCAGGGCCTCCACTACAAAAGCATCATCATTCCCATCCCTCAAAAGACACAAATTTCTCACCTAGAAATTGACCTTCCAGAGATAACTGGGCAGCATTTAATGCATCTGCTCATCTCACATCTCAAAGACCTTCTCCATCTACAGGAGAGAGACGTTAATTTGAAGACCATCACTTGCAAACTTTTCCCTTCAGCTCCATGCCTAGAGTCCTCTCCTGATCCTGAATCCCTCTCCTTTCCAAAGCTTTCTTTAAATGTACTGTTTTGTCACTACTCTATAGTCTCATCCACTCCAGCATGGAGGAGAGGCGATTTTTTAAAGGCCCAACTGACATTTGTAAAATTAAGCCGATGCTCCACTCTGCCGGGTGGTCAGCCTTGTTTTTACAAGCTTTTTATTCCCCATACAAGCGTTGCAGCACACAGACCTCACTCCCCCATCCTCTTCGAAACCTCCAAGGCTCTTTTGGCAAGTGCAGCCATCCACACATGCCACATCAGATCGCAGGTGACGTGGGACGCCGCATGCCCTTGACCCCTCAGCACGGAGCCATGGATCAGTTCACCTTCACAGGTCGCCTGCGTGGGAAGCCAGAGCACTTCTCAAGTGACAGTCTCCCACTTGGCAGGAGGGAAAAGGGGAATTTCCTCTGTGGGCACTGGTTTGGGGGTGGTATCGCAAGGAGGGACGTGCACATCTTTAGATACCACCGCTATAATTAAATTTGGACAAAACAGCAGCTGCATAGACAAGCCTGGAAGTGATGTGGGTGGCAACATTCACTCTATAATACAACAGCTGGACTCGTCGCTACCCACAGGTCGCAGAACAGCCCCAATTTGGCACAGGTACCTCTGACCCTAACTCCTTGCCAAACGTACAGCTGGCCAAAGCCAGCCCGCCCCGTTTTCTGCAACAGAGCATCCCTCACCAGGAAAACCCCATCCTCTGTGCCCTGCAGCTTCATTTGTGCAAGAACTATGGATGCCTAATATCTATAGAAGTCTAACACCATATTAATCACTTCGATTCACTTGTATCCCTCCAGTTGTATTTGCTAAAACTCGTCTTTCCCCCGGTCTCTGACACAGGTTTTTATGTTGTTATCAGCATCTCCCTTCACCATGGAGAAAGAGATACATGGGGCACCAAAGACCAGTAGAGAAGAGAAACTGGAGCTGCAGAGCTCAGGTAGGACACAAACATACCCAGAAGAAACAATGACAGCCTGTAATTCCTCCCCCCCCCAGGAGTTTCCACCCAATTTTAATACCTACTGCCCAGCACCATCTGAGCAAGCTGGTCCTGAAAAAGTTGTTCACATGCTTTTAAAAGAAAAAAAAAGTAGAAAAATATGAATAACACTGCCCAGAAGGAACACACTCTGCCTGTTTCTGAGAAGTGCCATGAATGTCACCTAGCTCTTTTCTTTATGGATCTCAAAGCAGGGGAAAAACAATCTCTTTCTCAGTCTGATGTTGTCTTAAAATCAGCATCATCAGGAACAAGAGGACAAGAACTCATTGTCCTCAGCAAGCTCTAGCACAAATGAGATACCCAAGTTAAAAGGAGTTCGCGTTTGAAGTCTGATGTTACTCACATTGCAGCTCTCAAGAAAAGAGATCACAGAAAGAGGTAGAAAAGCAGAACAGTGAAGAAGGGAGGGGAAGAAGTGTGCGCTAATTAAATAAAAAACACAAAGCAACATGTGTAATCTTACTGCCAAGGAAGGAACAACAAAAAAAAAGTTCATTCAGGGCAACATTAGATGTTGAACAAGCCTGCGTTGCTGGAAGCACTGCAGAAATGGAGAAGCTGGAGCCTTTCTTTTTCCCCTGTTGCTTTTTCTGATCTCAAATCCTCTGAAGGCTTCAAAGGGATTGTTCCCCGCAGGGACACTGTCCCCTCATCCGTGGCCATCCCTACAGAGGTTACCACCAAGCATCAGCACTGGGGCTGGGAGACCTTTTTCCCTGGACCACATTCCCCCTCCCGACTTCACTCCGGACTTCTGAAGGAAAGTCCAGAAGCTGCTTCAAAAACCATTACAGCATATCATTGCCTTTTGTTTGCTTTGTTAAGCACTTATATTCAGCATTACAAGGCACCTCTGAAAAACACTTCAATCAGTGGTAACGATTATAATTGGGACTTCAGCAGTCATTTCAGCCCCTTCTAACTCTCTAATAGCTTTAAGCATTGGTTGCAAGTGTTGAAAATCTCAAATTTAATTTGTTTTCAAGCCACAGAGGCACTGGACTAATAAGAAGTTGAGTGCTGGCCTCTCATAAAGCAGTTTTAGCGCTAACCGCTCATAAACCGGTTAATGTGCAAACACCAGCAGATGTTTCCAAAATTCCCCCACCGATATGATATCCAGTGCTGCTGATGGGATTCATTTACAAAGCAAAAATAGACCAAAAAAAAAGCAGCATCTTAAGGGTAAGATGACTATTCTCATTTGCAGACAAGTCAGAGGGAATGAAGGGAGGAGAGGAAGGACCGGTCTTCATCTCCAAAGATGTCCTGTAGTGCTTTACAAGATAGCCCTCAATAAGCAGAAGGGGTGCGAGTCAGGTACCCCGAGAACAAAACAGGCCCAAGAATACCTTACAGATGGCAGAAAAACGAGCCCTAAAAGGTCACAGAAAAGCAACCAGCAGTTCACTCCAGCAGCCATTGTGGGTTGTTGTAAATCACATCACCCCGACACCTGTAGTGACAGATTGCCACCATCCATCAGGTTTTATATGCTTGTCCAGCATCATTTTGAAGGAAGTGGCAGGAGCATTTCTAGCCTGCATCCGACTCACGGTGAATCCATCCATCACTGCTGGCAGCCTCGGAGTCAAATGCAATCCCCCGGGGAAGCTGGTGTGTCCAGCTCACAACATCCATGCTGACAGCAGCACTTCCAACCCCATGTAATGACAGGCTGGAGAACAAGTGATAATTGATAAGGAAAACAATTCAGGAGCGAAGGGAGTGAATTATCTCCTGAATCACATCTGGACAGGGAGGGTGGAGAACTCTGCTAAACCCTAACTCTGCTGCAAAATGTAATTGTTTAGCTCCAGTTGTCAGTTGACTTACTGCCTTAAAACATCCTGACAGATCAATGCAGCTAGGGACTAAAACGTGTCTAGCATCAGCACAGACAAGTGTTCCCTCTTACCATGATCTAACACACAGACGCCTCCAACTTGTTTGACACTGAAACTGCTGAAACACAAGGAGGATGCAACACTGGGAGCAAAACTGAAAAAAAGAAACTTGCTAACTGGATGCAGAACTGGTTAAAAACACTCAGCAAAAGGAAGATTTGAAGCAAGACAACTGCAGTGAGCCTCAGCCAGAGCTCCCCTCCCAGACCCTGCTCTAGCAGGCAGACAACCGCCACAGATTTGCAATTGAAATGTTAATGAGGACAGGCTCTCGCAATCAGGGACTCTGTAATTTAGACCAGAGTGCTAGCAGTTTTGCCAAAGAGACAAGAAAAGTAATTAGAGCATCCCGTTCTCCAAGGCTGGTGCAGATTTGCAAGCGAGTCACAAGATGCATTTGCCTCCGGGGAGCATCTGCCCACAAAGCAAGCTGTGAGCCTGGTACAGCCCATGCACCAGAAACCTTGCCCCCAACCAGAGTTTCCAATCCAACTCCTTACCTGGCAAAGCCAGGCTAGAAAAGCCAACTTATGCTTTGACCATTGTGAAAGATGGAGAGAAAAGGGAGAGAGATGGTCAGTTCTTCATCACTCTTCCCCAGCCGTAACTGCTGAGATGCTCTCACATAGGTCTGCTTTTGAGGAACAAGTTCAGCATGGGAAAGTTTTGTTTCAATAGAGTAGGAAAAAGTGTTTTCTTGAACTTTGCAAAAGTTTCTAGGAAAGGGAGAAAGGAATAACTTCAAATAATTTAGCCTGGCTGCTCAGAGAAGTTTATCCACAGATCCCTATATCTGAGCACAGAAACACAGGTTCAACTACAGCATCTCCGCAAGGGGCATTTAGTCTCAGTGTGAGGGCACCAGGCCTGCAGAATTGCTCCAGGACATACCACAGCCCTTTAGGACACCATAGCCCATCCGTCACACAAGTGCCTGTATACACAGCATCCTTCTGCAGCCACTCCACTCTCCAACAGCCTTTGAAGAGCCTTTGCAGCATCACTGCATTGCCGTCATGTTCAGAGACAAAAAAACCCACCTCTTCCTGCCACTCTGTACCCTCTACTCACTTTATATATGGCAGGAAGGTTTTAAACACTTCTATTACAAGATCTCACAAGGAAAAGGTTTATACCAGTTATTTGGCCACACACTAGAGGAGGCGGCAGAAAGAATCCTAATAAACTCATATGTATGCAAATATCTAATGAGGCAGATTCTACTTAAAATGCTAGAAAAGCAGAGAAAAAAATCAATATGCATCGCCTACCAAGGGTTAGACACACTACATGCATTCCTAACTTAATTTTCCAACCTCACCATGGGTGGAAAGCCCACAGCCAGTTACATCATCAATTCACATCGCCTCAATACGGGCAAAAGCGTATCTTTTCGGCCACTGCAACATCTGGTCCCCAAGCAATGGTACATGCACACATTAACCAGCTCACCACCACTTCAGCACTTTCACGTGTATGTTTTCAGAGCACTGAAAGTGTTAAACGCCACTTCACTGATATCAGGCCAGCGCTCCCCATCAGCAGATGAAGGAGGATTAAATTGACACCTTGAAAGCCAAAGACTGGTAAGACAAGGGCCAGACCCCAGGCCTATGTTTAATTCACCAGCCCCCATCATATCCCTCATTCAGAGCTTTTATTACAATAAAAAAAAAAAAACAGGGGAAAGATAGAATATTAAGGCAAGAACTACATACATAGTCCAGGCTGCTTAAAAAGATAAGATCAGAAAAAAAAATATACCCCAAGCTTAGCACCAAGTACAATTTTTATCGTTCAATGAATTCTAGTCATCTCGCACAACAAAACACAAAGTGCACTGAATCACCATTTATTAGCAAAATGCACAGCTCCACCATCAATACTTGACATCTCAGCTAGGAAAACTCCTGCACAAAACAAGCAGCTCCCTGAAGAATTAGCAGTTTATGGAGGAGGCTGAAGATTTAGTGGTAGCACCTAAGGGAACAACTTGCAGTCTGGGATGGGGACGTTCTTGGCAAACCAGGGGAAGAGAGTGGGTAAGGTTTTTGGTAAACATCAAAGCAAACACACCATTATTTATTTTATTTGATTCAAAAACACAGACCAGAAGCAGCAATCAAGAGCAGCAGCTCCTGATAGTGCTCTGGCTTCCCCAAACAGGAATAAGCTCATTAGCTAAAACCCCTGGGTGGTTTCATTTCATATCAACCCATTTACTTTCTGAAATATACCTGCTTCAGTTAGACACATCCAGGCAGAGGAGAGATGCTTCCAAGACGAATGGCACCTCTCTAGCCCAATAATCAGCTCAACATCACCACCCCTCTGCTAGCGTAAACCTGATCAAACCTTGAAGGACACATTGATTTTGGAAAACTGGTGAGCCAGATGTGTTTGTATATCACATTACTAAATCCACTGTAAAGTCAACTAGTTCCTCACCTCAGGTTCCATCACACAAACCAAGCTATGTAAGGCAAATTACTTTAGCGATAATTATTTTTCTGCCCATCTGTAAGGCACCGGGGAGAGGAAGGAGCGATGGAGTTGTTATTCAAGTGATACTGAGATACCATCAAACTCCCCAGCAGAAACAAGCTTCCCATCACGCAACGGCCTGGACAATAAATTTTGCAAAAAGCAGGGCACAAAGACAGATCCCAAACCCAACCAGAAAGCCAAATAAGGGACTTAGGTTGAAAGGAACCACTAAATGCAAATGCTTGCCTTAACATTATCCAAACAGTGGTGACAGTCCAGCGTGTGGGCTGTTGATTATAAGAGCATTATCCTACACCCAAATCAGACCTTGGTGAGTTGAAATCAGAATAAATGCATTGTATCACCTCTACCCACAGCCTAGAAGTGGGGAGAGTAAAGGCAAAGCACTCATGCATGCATTCACAGTGGTTGGCATCCCTTTCACATCCATGATCCTACTTGCACGGGAGGCTTGGACAGTCTCAGAGGTGACGGGCTGAGCTGCATGTCCTACAATATGATCCAGGCTGTATCTCCTCCAACAGTCCCAGCATGATCTGCTGCACAGCCACCATCTACCTCCCAGGAGAGAGGGTGCATCTGCCTGGGACGTGCTCCGGTACAGCACCGCAACCCATATGGATATGCTTTAGGCTGGAAATTCAGGTAGTAAAACAGTAAGAATGTCTGAATTATAATGGTATCAATAGGCTTCCAGACTGACTTGTCACACAGTGCTGAATTACAAACCCTTTTTCCCAGCACACATTTACCTCCAAGGGTGGAGTGCTTGTACAGAGTCCTAAGGGAAATAACCCCCTCTCTTTAGCTTTTCTGACCCCAAATGAACCAACTTTGTTAAATCAGGTAACGAGATACAGCCACATGACTGCACATCCTCCAATTAGGAAAGGACTTTTGTAAAGATGCACAACACAGAGCTGGGGCCAGAACCCACCTCCCAGTTCCTTCTTCTACCAGTTCCCCCCAGTTCAGGCCAGTTTCGTGTTGCTTGATGCACACACCTCTCAGCAGGTCTGAGGTTGGAGCAGGACCTTACACCAGACCAGGAAGAAAGGAGATGAGGGGAAAAACAAGAAGGGGGAAAAAATCCAAAGAAGAGAGAAAAAAAAACCACCTTGAGACTATAATTTTCTTTTTAATTAAGAACTGTTGCAGACCTAAAACTTGTGAAAGCAAGTACCAGACCTACACAACAATCTACTCACCAGTTATTCTCACTAAACACAATTAAAACCCTGAAGCGTAAGAGGCTCGCTGCCTCTGCAGTGAGTAACTATTTAAAAGACAACCCTGCGCAGAGTTTGTCATCAATCCCAAAGAAATTCATTTTCCAGCTATCCCTTTGTTCAGCCCTCCGGCTTCATCCCACTGAAACTGGCGCTAGGATGCTGACCTAAAAACACAGGTTGCTTTAACAGTATTTGCTGTCACTTCAGCCCAGGGTTGGCAGGACTATTTTTATTTGATTTTTTTTCTCAGTTGCCTTTTATAGGAAATGCCAGGTCACCTCCTGTTTGGTTTAATATATTTGCAGAGGACAGGCTGGCCCCATCACTAAAGTCTCCCATCACAAGACCAGTAATGAAGTTTGAAGTACTGGCAACTCCAGTTTTCAACAACTGCTGGTGAAAACTAACTGTAACTTCCGAAATACTGTCTTTCAAATTAATTTCCATATTCCACAATCAGAAGCAGTCCAACTCAAAGAAAACAGGGAAAGCAATTTTTTTATTATTATTTCAATAAAAGTAAAAAACAACCACATATGAAATGGATAAGTTTTTCCCTCCAGCTCTATCTTTAACAACTGAATATGTAAAAATCCTCCCAGATCTCCGCTTGAAGGCTCATACATACGCAAAGAAAACCTTTCTCAGATTTATCTGCTGCCCATAAATATTGCGGTTTATTACGGAAACAGTGACAGGCTTTCGGTGAGGAACTGATGCTAGAGCGATGAAATTAAACCCAGGGAGAATATCCACTGAATTATAGAGCAGGGAGTTGCTCAAAACCCTGTTCCAGCCAGCCAGGGAAGATGGGGAAGGAAAAAATAATGACTATTTCCCAGGCTGGCTGGAAGTTTTAAAGGGATATTGCTGAGACTGAGAGCTGTATTCCAGAATCAGCTACAGAGATTAAAAAAAAAAAAGGAATAACCAAGACACTTTTTGGGGAATTTTTACTGCAAGGGAGAAATGGGAAGCCAAGCTCCCCACATCACACGTTTGATGGTGCATAAGTGGTGCCCTGTGATGTTTTTCATGCCAAGCATTACGAAGATGACCCAGGCTGGCAGACAGCGCTCATCTCTCTCCTTCTAAATGCATTTACGCTATCAGCTACCAAGTTCTCCAGCGTGATCCAAGCTGTCGCTGTTATTAACCAGCATTTCCATTGAAAACAGACTTATAAATACTCAGAACCACTTGGTGCCTCTGCATTGGTCGTGCCCTGGCATCAACCTCTCCCACCGTAGCAAAAATGTCATGACACTTTCAGGACAATTGCCTTACACCAGACCTGCCATGGCATCCCTAAGGAACCAGGATGAATGCAACAGCAGCTTTCCCCTACACTTGTACAACCTAGCAAAAATGTCTACATATAGCCCTCAGACATCACAGCATTATGTCCTTTGGGTATGGACATATGTGGGTTTACTCCTGCAAAGCACAGGTCAGAAGAACTGGTCCAGACCCAAAATCTCAACAAGCTGGGCGAGCGCATCACAAAATAAACATTTTGGGTTTATTTCACATAATTTGAACATTACAGCACCTACTACCTTATCCTCTTTACCTACACTGTCTCTCTCAGAACATGAAGTCAAATCATTCCTGAGCAGCTCACAACTTGGGTCTAGGTCAGATGTGAACAAACTGCACTGATTTAGACGAGGTCACCTGCATTTCAGGTGCCCAGGCTGTGCTTCTGAGCAAAGATGATGCAAAGATCAGACCAAGCCATACATGAACAAGAAGTTGGAAGAAAAAGCACTTTATTCACAAGTTCAGACCCAATAATATTCCCTAGAAAAATTATTGAAGGTGATATTTTAGCATGGCACCCCTGAGCAGAGCTAAAGACTACCTTAGGGAAGGAAAAAAGAAAAAAAAAATCTTTAAACAGCAATAGCAGAAATCCAGCAAAAATACAGCCAAGAGGTGATGATCCTGAATTTGTTTCTACAGGTAAGCTTTGCCCGAGTCCCACAGTACAGAGAAAGGCTCAGAGCAGCAGACAATATACCCTAGATTAAGAAGTATGTGAAAATACAATATATGGAAGGAGGTCCCTGGGACCATCTCCAACCACTTGTCCAATTCTGCAGTCTTCAGAGGGAGAGTGGCCAAAAAAATACCCTAATGTCATTTTATCACTCTAAGATGTCCGTGTGTCCACCCAAACCAATCTTACTAGAAAATGAAATTTTTTTCCAGTTGTAAGATACTGTCAAACGATATCTATTAAACTGGAAAGATTTTTTCGTTCACTTTCCAGGCAAGTTGATGGACATCAGATAATTAAAATCAAAAAGTGCAGGCCAACTATTGGATCAGAGCCACATCCCTCCTCACTGCTGTTTTACTTCCTTGCCCTTCACCCCCCTCCGCTTCCTTTTCCCCAGGCTTTGTCTTAAGGTTTTACAAGTCTCAGTGCATCAGGACAGCAAGCACATATAAAAGAAAGTCAATCTTATAAGCACAAGAAAAAGGATTGGAAATTCAGTCCATCTGTATAGCTAAAAACTGCTATAAAGGAGCAAAACGGGCAAGATAGGATGAGAGCCACAGAGGAAAGGAAGGAGTGAAACTTCACACCAGTACTCATCCCTCTATCAGACATACCACCACGCAATTCGTGTTCCCTTAGCCAACTGCCCGTGCCTCAGTTGCAGAAGTCATGTTAAGGACTACCTGGTACAAGGCTGATGGTCAGCTGTATGTGGACAGCCCGTAGCTCCTTCAACTTTTTGTTATTTATTAGTTCAAGTAGCTGTCAACTAGAAGACTTTCTTGCTAAGGACACGTATTAGCCAAGTGAATTTCCTATCACCTGCACCCAAACTTCAATCCCACTTCTTGCTGTATTTGTGGTTTGCTTGGTTGTTTTGGGCTTGAATTATTTTGGTTGGGTTTGTTGGGGGTTTTTTTGGGTTTGGTTTTTTTTTTGGTTTTGTTTTTTTTTTTTTTTTTTTTTTTGTTTGGTTTTGGTTTTTTTTTTTAAGGAAAAATGTATCTCCAGGTGTATTTTAATCAGCCTTTTTGTTGAAGGCTGTTCCTTGGGCTGCTTATAATCCCCGTTGCTCATAATCCCCAAACAAGGGTTTGTTTAACATATGTGTTAACATAATCCCCAGGCAAGTAGCAGTCCCTTTTAATCCTCCTCTTTGAAATGGAGGGCGGGAGTGGGGGAAGAACAATGATAACTTTTATGGTAGAACAACTCTTTTCCCCAGCCTATTCTGGGACTGACCAAAAGCTTGATCCACCATGTTGTTCCAGGCCACATCTCCACTATCACCTCCCCCTGAAGTAGGGACCTCCTACCACTAGATACAGACCTGCTTCCACCATTTCTGGGGATTTAATGCTAGACAACCATCCATAGGAAAGATCAGGGACCTCCTCTGCCAGAATGAAGACCCCAGTACACAGGTACACAGCCAGCATCGCCCCTTCTAGCACCTCCAAAAGCTCTTGCTGAGACTCTGCATGCCCTTTCCCACCCAAGGCCCTGCTTGTCTTGCTGTCATCTTCCTCTTGGCCAAATTGACCATCCACTGCACCGGGAAGAGGAAGATGCCCAAGGTTCATGCCTCATCCCATGTATTTGTCACTGGGCAGCATCCCTAGCTCTTAGTGTACCTAAAGGGGGCAGTGGGTAATGACAGATGTTTAATTTGCAACCCCTTCCAGTTACTCTGAAAGCAGTTACAGTCTGGTCACCAGCAGGAGAAGAGGCAGTAAGCGCTTGCTGTCCCTCGCCTGCCTGACCTCTGCTTCTATTGCTTGCTGTTAAGGAAACATTTCTCCGAACAGAGGTACCAGGCTGAAAAGCAACATCCCAGTCCGTTGCAAGTCCTATGAGCAGAAGCACATCCTCCAACAGAGACCCCAATTCAGATACAAGCCAGTTCCCAATTTCCCAGGAATTCTTCCAGGCAATTCAAGGATCATTTTTCAGACCACAAGGCATTTTCTATTTTACAGCATTTTTGGAGCAAGCTGTTTGCACAAGGTCACTCCAGACAAGCACAGGCAGCTTCACAGAGCAATGCTATGCTTTGCATTCAGCCATTACTTGCCAGAAGGCAGGAGAGAGAAGAGAACACAGAGCACAAACAAGCACCCATTGCTCCTCTCAAGTACCCGTTGCTGGACAGGATGCCGGGCAAGACTACCTTTTGTCTGACCCAGTTGGCAAGTCCTATGTGCTTGCACTTTGCTCCACGGGACATCGCCTCATCAACACACAGACTTATTTATCCCACGTGATGAGATCCAGAGGGCAAAGACACATCTGTTAACAAAAGCCATTGAACAGACTAATACGCAAAATGCTTTCTCCCCTATCTTTGGGGGCAACCCAGTGACCTGAAGGACTATAATAAAAAAGATTTAGAGCAGGGAAAACTGAAGTCTCTCTCTTTTAAGGGGAAAATCGGTAAGATCAGGGTCCTCCCCAGCCTCCACATGCCCAGCTAATGGGAACAGAGACTATCTGAAATAGTGGACAGTGACATGTCAGATTTACCAGCATGAGGTTAGAGCTTGGTTTCCCAGGAACAAGGGTGCACTTGTTTCTGTATCTGCCAAACAACGGAATGCTTTGTGCAAGTCAAGGAAATCATGTATTTTTTTCTAATACTTGACATATGGAAGGGATTTACTCATTTTCCCTCTAAGAGATTTAAATGGGTTCAGTGCACTGCCAGAGGGAAACCAAATGAAGTCACAAACTTCAGCAGCAGCTGAGTATCCAAAGCCAGCATCCGTCTGGAGAGAAGGCAGAAGCTTTGCTTGCAGGATTTATTTTATTTATTTTTTTTAACTCTCAAGGGCTTAATGTTGGGGGGAGGGGAGAATAAATCAGCCATCATGGAAATAATTTAAATGCTGGAGTTTGCTCATCACACAACAGCTTGTTCAAGGCCTTATATCCATGGCAGTGGCACACTTATGCAGAACAGATAAAAATGCACTGGAGCACAATACAGCAGCACCGAGGCAGGTTTCACTTTGTGTTGTGCCATTTATCATTCACTTCTTGCTGAAGAAGCAGAAATCCCCGATGGCTGCAGACAATTGCAGTAAAGTAGCTTGTTCAGACTCAGGCACATTGCTAATAACTCTTGCAAACACATGCACACACTAATTCACATCGACCTCAAGAAGAAAAGCAATGAAGTGAGATCCCCTTTCCAGATACCACTCAGCTAAAAGCTACACCCCATCAACTTCAGGCTCCTGACCTTACTGGGGAAGGAAAACGCCAAGACAATAAGGCGCAGCTCACAGCAGTGTGGTTTGTTCGAGATCTGTGGCGGTTTAGGTGGTTACAAACTAGGCTTGTTAAGCAAACCCTAAAGTAAGGCATAGCAGTGTGTTCTGAATTAGAGGAACCAGGAGGTCGTTTGTTTTTCCAGAAAGGCCAGCATAGCTGTGTCAAAAAAAAAGTAAAACATGAAGAGAAAGCAGCTAGCAAGAATGAAAGAGCGGTCTTGCGGTGAAACCAGCAGTCTAGGGGAGCGGAAAAGCCAACACATGCTCTTCCTCCAACGCTAGCTTGCGGTCCTTAGCCTGGCAACAGGACTGACGTCACCAGTGTCTTGCACAACACCAATACAAAAAAAAAGCATCGCCCCAAGCATCATGATCAAGAGAAGGGTTAGTTTCTCCTGGAAGGGATGAGAAGAGAAGCTGGGTCTCTCTCCTCCCTCTTTGCTAAGCATCCAACTGACTTGATCCCATTGAGGTGGTTGAGTTTTTAATCACTTTGGGGATTTCAGCCCAGAAATTGGCACAACATGAGGTTAAAAGCACCAGGCATCTGCTGTCAAGTCAAGACACCCTCGAGTCCAGAGCTGTCTATCACAGCATGGTCCCTGCCCAGCAGCCTCAGATACCGAATGGATGGGGTAGAGAGGTAAGAGCTGCTCTCCTTAGAGCACATGTAAAGTGATTTGAACAACCAACCAAGCTTTATTTGATGGTAACCAGTCCTGCTTTATGTCACCGAAAAGTAAACTTCAACTCTGCAACTGGCCAGCGAGGCTTCAGGAAACACAAGGAAGTTAACTCAATTTTTAAGAGTCAGAATGCTCCAAGTTTAGGAGACTTTAAACAAGGCCTTAGTTGTTTCTTTTTTTCCCCATAATTGTCCCTGAAAAAGGGCCTCTTTTGACTGCACTGAAGTCAATTGATTCTCAAGTGCTGGCTGACATCATCGGCAAATAAGCATGCTGCCAAATAAAGGCTCAAAACCACACGTCAAGGAGAACCTGACAAATGATGGGTCCAGACCAGTTCATCAGCTCTTCTTCTTTAACAGCTCATTGTACAGGTGGCACAAAGGGAAAGAATAATTTTCAAGGTTGAGATGAGCTACAAATACTAGTCACCAAAAAACCCATTAAAACCTCCAGCCACAGACAAGCACAGCTTCTCTTTGCACATCTCCAGCTGCCACTTACACCCTTGAAATCCCACTTTGGAGCTGAGCAGTAGTTCTCCTGGAAAGAATCTGGAGAAAAACAAAGGTTGAGTCCGCAATGAAAAACCCCTAAATGCAAGGCCCCTTTTCAAGAGGGACTCAACAAGACAGTAAACACAGTCAAAAACCGTAAATCAGTTTCACAGCCAACTATGAAGAACAGTCGTTATGTTTTTAAGCTTTGCTAATCAGTGTTGTTAATAAGCCAACACATTAGCACAGAGGTTCCCAATTCATAAAATAAAAAAACCCACAAGTATTTCTGGCATCCAAGTTGAGCACCTCAGTGTTGAGGCAGTCCGGATCCCCACCCAGATCCCACAGGCAGCCAAGTCATCTCTAAAACAACAAACTGGCAGATTACTGAAATGTCTTGTGACAGATGCCAGGAAAGCCACATCTCCACATTCTCTTCAAGTTCTTCTCCACTAACCACACAATGCTGTACAGCTAGCTACGAGAAACCAAACCACCCATGTGCACGCGGTCACAGAGCACGGCCTCATTTTACCCACAACACAACACCACTTTTGAAAAAGTATCAGAAACCTGCATGAAGCACAGGACACCCAAGCACCCAAACAAGGAGTAACTGAGACATCCATGGGCTCTCAGGCTTTTCCACCACATTAGCATAGTAGCCTCGGCTTGCCAGTGTAGCCAGCTCAACTCCTGTTTGCAGGATTATGCAAAGGACCTTACTACAGGCCAAGGATCTAACTTCATGAGTCAGTTTAGACCCATTTGCATAGCAATGTTTCCCCTCCTCACCCCACTAATGCATTTATTGGGCTGAGAATTGAATTGTAGATGGCACCTCAGGGAATGGGCAGCCAACAGCACCACACAGCATTGTTGCAGCACGGTTTGCTAGCAGAGTCCAGCAGGAATGAGGCTGCAGCAACTACAGCCAAGCGCTGACGTTAGTAACATCTAGTATCAAGATTTCACACATGCACACACACACCCCCAAGCGTGCAGGCCTTTGGGTCAGGAGGCAGAACTGGTCTGGCAGCCACTCTGGCTGTTTGCTCAACAGCTATCAAGAGCAGCTTGAAAGAACAACCCCCAAAACGTCATCATGACCCATCTGTGCTCCCTAGTCCTTGCTATCAGCTTCCCAGTTTCAACCAGTCTTTGCTCAGAGAGGAGGAGTCTGGCCTTCACTGCAGGTCAGGATCTGGCCACCTGCATGCACATTCTGGAAGGCTTTTTCCTTGGCTCCACCACGCCGCCAGCACAAGGGAAAGCATTGCGAGAAGCCTGGTGGGGCTATGACTGCATCGCTGCCGAGACCTGAAGGGGATTCAGGGCAGGCGTTACGAGCAAAAGTTCAGGAGAATTAAATGTGCGCTGTTTGGCCTAGCTGCTTGTTCACATACGCTAAGAGCATAGCAGAGATTTTGCTGCCAATTCCTCCTATTCATTACATGTCTCACAATCTTTGGTGAGGCTCTTGAGCTTCAGCTGCTGAAGAGCCAGGTTTTACAGGAGGCACCCAGCTCCTGCTGCAGTGGTGTTCATCTCGGACGTGGCTCCTCTGCCTTTGTGTGCACAGCAGGGTGGGAGAGGGGTCAGAAGTGCAATTCAGATGATGCATCCTGGAGGTTTAGAAAAATCCCATGGTAAGCATCACTGAACTCCCAGGGAAAGGAAATTTTGCAGTCATCTCCTGTTTCACTAGACCCAAACTGCAGCTTCCTGAAAGCCTGGGCCAGAATACACATCCTGGCAGAGAAGTAGGTGTCTGCTCTGGTCCTAAACAACACAGCCACAATCAAAACAAAATGCATCAATCACAACACCTTTCTAGATGCCAAAACTCTTTGCTCGAGCAGTAAGCTACATAGGGAACAGAGAGTCTTCTGATGCAGAGATTTGCTTCCCAGAAATGCTTGCAATAAGCATGCATACAAAAAAAAAAAAGCCCTGCTGAACTGCTACAGCCTTTTCCTGGTAAAGGGGGAGGAAGGCACAGCCACAACCGTCAGATTCAATCCCCTGAATGAGCATCACTGCGATAACCCACAGGCTGCAAGAAAGCTGCAGAGTTTCAGTTTGTGGTGGCTTTTTTAATTTAATGGGACTAGCTTGCAAACTATGAAGAGCAGTTGCCCCGTGGGGAAATATGCTCCACCTACCCTTTTACTGCAAAAACCAACCATGTGTCTGAAACAGCACATTGTTTGATTTATTAATAAATGGATTGGAAACTCCAGCAAGGAAATTAGTCTCAGGCTGTACCTGTTCTGGGATGATGTTGGGGTGAAGGACAGGACCAGGAACTGTGTGCAGTTCCTCTATGCAACAACTTGGCCAGACTCCCAGAATAGGAGGCATGTATGTGAACATCTGTATTAAAAGGCAGAAAGATGTTATTATGCAAAAGCCTTTCAGATTCCAAGCCTTTCTGTTCCAGGACTTCTAGCAGCCTCTCCTTCCAAATTAGGATGAACAGCTGCGACGTATTTGGCAAACTAACCTCTGCCCTCAATTTAGAAGCTTTTTACATCACAAAATAAAACACATGCATTTAAAAAACCAAAGGGACCATTAAATCATCTAGCTTGACTTCTGTACAAGTAAGGCCAATGAACGTCACCCACTGACTTGAATATTGTGCTACAGCTAAACATGGTTTCTAGGCACACTTTCCAAAAACACATCTGATGGTTTCCAGCGACTGAAAATCCTAAACATTGCCCGCAGTAAAGTGGGGAGAAATAGATCCGAGTAATCCACTGCTGTGAAGAATTGTTAGAGCCTGTTCAAGCAAAATCATGTCCATTGATGCAAATAAAGATGGTTGCTGTGGACTTTAAACCGCCCCTGGAGTATTTCCTAAGGCCACAGAGGACATGTGACAATTCAAAACCCACTCTCCAGAACAGCAGGCCAAACACAGTGTAAGACGATGCTGTTTTGCAAAGCAGCATCAAAACCATTGAAGAGCATTCAGAACATAGCACCAGAACTTACAGGTTAATCCTTAATATGTTCATATCTGTAGCTTGATGCAGTTACCACTCATCATCTTTAGACACAGCAGGAAACACATGTGGTGCTCAGGGACATGGTTTAGTGGTGGACTTGGCAGTGCTAGGTTAACTGTTGGACTTGGTGGTCTTAAAGGTCTTTTCCAACCTAAACGATTCTATGACTCTATGTGCCTCATTTAGAGCTACATCCCACAAATATCTCATGAGGACAGCCTGCACACTCCACTGCCAAGAAATTGCGTTTAACAAAAACTAAAAGTCAGCTTAAAAGAAAGCAGCACATCAGGATTTTTCAGTGTAACCTTCCAAAAAAAGTGCCAATTATGGAAGTTTTCCAGAAAACCACAAGATCTTTCATCAGGACATTTCTTAAATCCAGGATGCAACTTCTGGTCCAAGCCAGAGACCACCAAGACAGACCAGTCCTTATGCTGGACAAGAGAAGAAAAAGCCAATGACTATTTGGGTATAGCACTTGGATTGGATGAGTGTGTATCCACCCCATGCTAGCTGGGTTTATGCTCACTGGCCAGCTGGTTTATGCTCATGGGCCAGGTGGCAACCCAGACAGAAGAGAATTCTTAGCTGCAGGCTTTCCCATGTGGGTACAATACATTGCCCTCTTCCCAGATGCTCATTTTCAGCATCTGTAGGAACTTAGGAGCTCCAAAACCTGCCGTCCCTGCCAAGATTTCTGAGCAGGGCTTTATCGCACGGCTCCATTAATCACAGCTTTACAGTCCTGCAGAAAGACTTGGTTTTTCCCTACCATTTTTAGCCAGAGGAACTTCCCACATGCAAACAGTGTTCTGCAAAGGAGCATGAAGCTGTCACAGTACAGTGGTTCCCCTGGCACAACTGCATACCACAGCATGACACAAACACTTGCTCTTTCACACAGCGCTGTCTCTCTGTGGCTTTCAGCAAAGCAGCAGGATGTGTCAACCCAAGAAAAATAAAAGCAGATGATACACATACATTGAAAATTACATCAGTAGTGGAAAAAAGTGCACAAGAGCATCCCACTCCCCAGCCTACCTTGCCCTCCTCCTGACCTCCAAATCAGTTACCAGCAGCAGAGAGGCAGGAGTTTTAAGAAAGAGGTGGGAGGGAAGAGGGTTCAGTGTAGGCCTTCTGTTTCCCATTATATTAACATTTCTCCCCTTTCATAAACACATAGGATGGCAGCAGCTGTTAAAAGCAACCCTATTTAACTGTACTTCACTGAAAATTTACTCTTGAAGTCTTTTATTCTCAATTTGGCGTTAAACCAATAAAAAAAGGGATGAGGTTGAAGGACAATACGTGTCTTTGGGCAGAGGAATTAGTAGAGAAATAAACACCGGGCAGCCTCAGCTCTGTGCGTGGTTGAAGCCTACAGCAAATATTTCAATCCTTCACTCAAGCATCCCTGTACTGAGTTGTGCAAAGCTAAAGAGCTTTTTGGAAACAGGTTGGGAGACAGGTTTCACCCAGATGGTGCAGGACATGGGAGCATCTCTCCCTGGTCAAGCCTCACCTTCTCCCTCCAGTTCTCCCTTTTCACACCCCCACCCAAAACACGCTCTCCCCCCTGGCATTTAGCAGCCCATTGCTATTTTGAAGCTTTCCCATGCTAAGCTTGCTCCATCTCCCCACAGCAGCAACCTATATATCAGCTTGTGCCCCACCATCTGCACAGCAGCACCTCCCACCCATAACATTTGGCAAGAACTGGGCTCACCATCACCCCATCTTTCTTCCCGCTGGCAAAGTACCAGCACCCTCATGGAGCACTTAAACCCACTCACACGTGTCCCCTGGAAACTGATACACATCTCTGAGAAGGGCTATAGGTGCAAGACACCACCACCTTGGACCATCTGTGCTCCACCCGTGGCTTCGCAGGAAGTTCAACCTTTTCAGCACAGAGATCTCTCTACTTTTATCCCTTCCCTGAAGGCTGCTATTCACAGCCATTTAAAACTAATGCTAAAGCAGTGCCAAGTTTAAATTGTTCTTGTAAATATCTAATCCACTGCTGAAAATAAAGAGAGGACACCAACAGGAGGCTGTTTGCAAAGCACAGCTCGTCAGCAGTCCCCAAGCAGGGCCCTGGGGAAATGCAGCCTCTTAGTTTCCATCAAAATCTTGCACAATTATTTTCAGCTGTTCAGTTTCAGTGGGAACAGCTGGCTGTGAGCTGGGATGGGGCCAAGCAGTAGTGACAAGGAGAAGGAGGCTGTGTCCCAGGTGACAGGGCACATGCTGGGGAAGGCAGTAGACCCCAACTACTCTCAGACTGTTGCTTGCATGACTTCCAGCTCTGTCCAATCACCTCTGTCCCTCCGCACAAGTTTGTCAAGGGAACATCATCACAAGCTAATCCTGCTCCTTTTTATTTCCTCCATTTCATTCATTTACTCACCCTGGTGGCAGGTTGCTTTCTCATCTAGCTAAATTCTGTGGTCACTGTGGACCCACAAGCATCCTTGATCAACTTCCACAAAGTCTACTTTTATGAGAGGCAGGAAGAGCTCTTCTCTTGGCAGGAGCGGAGGGAAGCCTTCTCTGTTGGCCAATACTCCCCGGGCATCCAGCCACCCGGCAAGGACACGCCACAAAGTTGTTCTCCAACGTTTTATGCTCTGTCACAGCACGACTGTCCTTGAATCTCTTCCCTGGAAATCAGGGAAAGGTGGTGGAAGAGTGGACTCGGTGGATTGGGAGACTGGCAAATTCAAACCCAAAACCAAAGTAAATCACTCGAGTCCCACTAATGGGCAACAAGGTCACGCTTGCTTCCCTCTAGGTGAGAAAAATAAAATCTCCTCTGGAAGAGGACCCCGATTTTTCACCATCCTTGTTGAGATTAGAGAAAGGGCTTCAGGCACCAAAACAGACCAAGAAGTCAAGCTTCCATGATTTTAATATCATTTCACTTCTATTTGCTCTCTTCAAACTTCATACACTTACGGCTCTAGACATGGGAAAGGACTAAATATCTAAGGAAAGAGCAACACATTGAATTAACCTGTGTTACTGCAGCTACCAACAGTGAAGTTTGTACGGGCAGGAGTACAGATTCCCATTGCTTCTTTTGAAAAAGAAGTTACCCAATTCCATTTAAAAAGTCTAAATCTAGCGCTAACAGCAACTACGCAGCCGAGAGGGAAAACGCATTTGTTTTGGAAAGCAAGCAGAAAAACAGGCTCATTTTTCCCCCTTTTTAGAAGGAACTCAGTAAATATTCTACCTTGATGCTGTGTAAGCACTATTCAGCAATAGCTAAAACATCCCTGTGTTATCAACACTATTCTGGTCACAAATACAAAACATAGCACCATACCAGCCACTATGCAGAAAATTAACTCTATCCCAGCCAAAATCAGTACAAGGGAGTCACAAGGACAGCCTGGAAAGGTTCTCCCATATGGGGTGATAGGTTAAACCATGAGTTGATTGAGAAGCCAAGTCTTATCTCTCACCCAGCATGCTTCAAACTGGTAAAGATTTTATAAGCGTGGTTGCACACCACCGTATTTAGACAGGGAAGACATTGCTGTACCCAAGTGCTCAGGGAAAAGCCCTGGCAAAACCCAACTGACAGAGCTTTCAGATCTTGTTAGCAAAGCACAGGGTTGGCTCCAAGGGACCATGGCCCCAAAATCCCCCTTTTCACCCTTTTTTTCCATGTCTCCCTTCCCCCTTTCTCCAGATGCAGCTCCAGTTCAGTGCTGGCTGTTTATAGCCTGAAACACATTTTGCAGATGCTCCACAGTAAAAGCCTCTGACACCTATAAGGCATTATAAGTCATAGGGCACGTTAATCACCCAGTCTGAGCCCATAATCCTAACTCAGGCACAACAGTCAATGGGTTTTGCAGACTCCCTCCCACAGGCATTTTGCCTACATCGGGACTAAGCCAGAGATTTAGCATTAGTCAAACATCCTCACCCTGACAGTGTTAGGCCGCACCAGGCAGCAAATTATCAAACACCGCAGCTTTCCCAGGGTTTCAGGGACCTGGGATTTCCCATCCTTCAAACGAGCATCACTAAAGTAGGAAACATCTTTCACATGAAGCAAGCAGGAGTTTACAGAGGCCACAGTATCTGCAGTCAATGGCCAACTATTTATATTGAAGAGTGGCTTTGGAGGAAAAGCACAACCCAAACCCATTAAGGCTGGAACTGTATTTATTCAATAGACTCTAATTTATAATGCTGCCCAGCAGCCCGGCCTTTTGGTCAAGCAGTCATGAATACACCAGCTTTCTGAGCTTGTACCTCCATGGTAGGATCTAGAGATGAGCAGTAATGGTCTTCTGCAGGCTCACCTCTCTAAGCAGACAGTGGCTTCAACGTTAGCCTTGCCCTGTGTGGCAAGTTCAACCTACCCTTTCTAGGAGTTGTCTAAGGATGCGGGTCTCAACAATAGGCAAGCTCCTGGCAGGTTAAGCCTGGTTTCTGAGGCTAGCACACCTCTCTGCTCCTTGCCAGTCTACCATGGGACCCCTCTCGAGCCTAAGAGAGGTGTTGCTCCTTCACGAAGGCCAAAACATGCCATTCCCAGATAGACCCAGTAACATTCCTTGCAAAGTCTGGTCTGATGGCACCACACACAGCAAATGCAATTCCTCCATGGCTCAGCTGACCACTTTAAAGCTGACCTGCTTTAGAGAATTCGCAATGAAGAGACAGTGAGATAGAGGTGAGAAAAACCACATTATAATATCACAGCACGATGCCCTGTGTAAATTCAGTTCAGCCTTGAAGGCTGGCTGCAGTCACGCTTCAGATGAGATCTTCTTTGGCAGATAGCCTTGGAAAAAATCAGGAGAAATCTTGCCTTTTCATCTTCCCCACTGTGGAAGGAAGTTTCCACCACTGCTGAAGCTTCGAATGTAGTTCAGCGTTCAAACATCACTGAGAAAGACAACACTTGAATGGTGCCCGTGCTCCCAGGAGAACCACCTGCAACCCCAGACACAAGGAGAGGTCTGCACTTTTCCCTGACTCCCAGGCATCTCCCAGAGCCAAGAGAAACAGATTTCAAGAGGGAGCAGGACTGCAAACACAGACAGCACAATTCCTGCAAGGCAGCGCAACCGCCATGGCGACAAACGTGAGGGAGTTCAGCAAAACCTGCAGCAGGAGCCAGAGACTGGGCAGGGTGAGGCGTCTACAGGCAGCTATGAGCATCTCAAACCCCTTCCCCGCACAGTCATCCACCCTGTGTCATCTCACAGCCGCCCTGTAAAATGAAGGTCTCAAAGGTGAATTAAAGAATGTTTAAGTAGTGTGTGAAGCCCTGAAAACAAGAGTAGTTTTGCTTTCATTTCCAAGCACTGGGGAAAATAAAAAAAAAGAAAAAAATTAATATTTAATCCAGTGATTGGGTTTTCCTGCATATAGGCCATCACACCTACATAATCAGACACATCCATTCATGGGGATTCAGCTCTGAATCACTGGTCATGTCCAACATGCAGCATCCAATGCCTCAGTGCCCAACCTCAAATTAAACAGGCTTGAAAGAGCCTCTTTCCATCAAAAACTCCCATATCCTCAGGCCTACGGTCATGAGCATTAACAAATTGAAACTGCATGAAAAAAAGGCAAATTCACTCATCCTCTAATAGTGGTTTTCAGCAAAGCAAGCAATTTCTGTGACCAGTGACCTTTGGCCATCTGGGGATTAGCACTGAAGACCCAGCAAAGTCCAAAGCCTATAGTCACACAGATATATCACACCAGCGTGGCTTAGATCATCTGTTCAGGTCATTTAACAGCTCTTACCAAGCAGGAATTACAAAAGTATTTCACTATAAAGTGAATTAATACACATATCACAGACACAGCACAGCAATCCATTATGTCGATGGATCACAGCTCCTCATTCATCTTTTCACAAAAGGACCCAAAAAAAGCCATCAGAAGTCTCAGTTCAAGGCCACGTGATGTTTTTAACCAGATGGACCATCTTGAATCACTCACATTTCACTTTAAGGGAATAAATTTTAACAGCGAACGCCCAATTCATTAGGAAGAGTTTGATGTCTCATTTATACTGGCTTGCAGCTACACGAGCAGCAACAGCAGGGAGAGGCATTACAAGTATTAGATATACCCCCCCAGCTCTCCTCCCATATCTACACGGTTCAGACACCTTGCATTTATTTAAACAGAGGATCAGGAGATGCGCGATATAAAAACACCATCTCCGAAAGCAAAGCGGCAGCGCAGCTCCTCCAATGCTGCTGCTGCTTCCTAACGAGTGCGATCAGCTGCCCCACAGGCCATAACAAACCCACTGCCCTCACCTCTCATATACCACATGCCAACCAGGGCATCTGCACGAAGCATTTATTTAAATCATAAAGGACAATTTGGTTTCTAATCTCCATTACAGCATCTCTCCAATTGCTCCTGCTAAGCGAGCACTGCTGATGTCTAAATGATGCTGCTTGTAGCAAGGAGAGGGAGATGCATCAGGCTCTGGGCATTTCTGTATTTCTCCACCACTCTTGCACATGCCCCAGCAGTCCCCATCTCTTTGCTGTGACCACAACATTCCCATACGAGAGCGTGTTTTGATAGCTCAGCAGCAGCCGACACATTGCATAACTCACAGCATTTATAAAGTACCAGTTATGCCGGTGGTGTCACCCTCTGTAACACAGCAGCAGTATTGTGAGCAGAAACTGGGGGTAGCTGTTCTCCTTGCTGGGTTGCTTTAACTGCTCTGTAACTGCCACCATTTGTCGGGTGGTAGGCAGGGGTAGAGGGATACATCAGCTAAAGTATCTTCTGCCTTAAACACGTCTGTAGCTGATCAACGGACTAAGAGAGCACCTTTGTATCATCCAGATTTAAAAAAAATAAGCTACAAAGCAAACACATGTCCAGTTATAGTCTTCCACTGCAGTATCCCAGATGGGACACGCTGCATCAGGAGGCAATAGATCCATCAAGCCTTTTCTTCTCCAAGTACCAAAATCTGGATGATTGTCATGGAAACACTGGCACAGTCATAAACATCCAAGGAGGAATTCAGAGAGAGAAACCTCAAGGAAAACGATCACAGCAAACATGTCTCAATCTAAAGCAGAGCACCTGAGGTCATTTTTGGTTGCTGTCTTGGCAGCAGCCACAACTTCCAAGTCTCAGATCAGCTTTCCCAGCTGATACAACGCGATGGGCTGCAGCTTCCTCACGTCTCTTCCATCAAGCCGCCCCGGAAACCCCCAAACTCTGGCCCTGTCTCTCTCTCAAGAAGCTCACTCCAGTAATAAGTCAGAAATCAGCACCCTCACAGCCAAGTATCTGAGCCTTTGAAGTTTCCTCCTTCAGCAGTGCTTATCTTCAAGAGCTTCAAGGCATCAGCTATATCTGCTCTCAGTCTTTCTTCTTCTCCAAGCTGAGCACGGCAAGTTTGAAGTCATTGCTTTCCAAATACTTTCTATGAAAGTCTTGGCTAAACCCCTTGATAACATATAATGGATTTCCTGGGAAGCACAGGCAGCCTAGACTTCTGTCTGGAAACCAAAGATAAAGGCGGGGGGGTGGGGGGAATTATACAAGAGCCATCTCCTCAGGCTGCTGCTGCTGGAGTACGGACAAAAGAAACACAGAGATTTCTGGAATATCAGAAACAGGACAAGTCCAGTTTTGTCCTGGCTTGTCTGGAGATCTTTAAAGGGTTTGAAGGTCCCTTTTATCCCTAAATCCTTCCCTAACTTTAAGGTGGTGTTCCCATCTTTCTTCCCCCATCCCCTCCTCAACAGCCCAAAGCCTCTTCTTCCTGCACAGACAGCACATGGCCATCAGTCCTCAGATCTACTTGCCTACACAGACTACAGACACAGTCATTATTCAGCCCTGTTTTAAGCTGTTAATTCAAGGTTGGTTTTCTCTGCAACCCAGGATGAAAACTGGGGGTGGTAAAGGTCCATCCCTACAGTCTTCTTTTGGTTTGCTATTCTATGGTTTTGGAGCTTCACCAGCCACTTAGGGACTTTCTGGTGCATTTTAAGTGGGTTTCTTTATGCAAACAACCTACTGACATTTAGTAATACTGAGCTCACCTTCCCCAATTACACTTTAAGGGAAGATGATGCACACAGTGGCTTCAAGGACAACAGGAGAAGCAGCATCTGCTATATCTGAAAAAGTTCAAGAGCAAAGAGAAGGAAGGAGGGATGATGGGCTCCAGCAACATAATTTTTCACCCAGATAATTAGTACAATGCATAGAGAAAAAACAGTTGGAGGGAGCACATCTGGCAGCTATAACAAGGAAATGCCACAAGCTGAAAAAAACCCCAGAGGCCCATAACATTGGAAAAGCCACAAGGCACCTTTGTGTATCTGAGAGGGGCTGGCCTGGCCATTTATCACAGAGAGCTCACGCATGGATTGCTTCAAAAGTTTCTGAATAAAGTAGTAATCACAAAGTACTAGAAATTCTGTAAGCCATTGCTATATGAGCTAATCAATCACCTATAAAAAGGTCAGCCCTGATCAGGGGCCACTTATAATACTACCCAGAACCTGAATTTGCAGGCAGACAAGTTAAAGCTGCAGAGAACGTAACTGCAACCCACCAAGTTAGCTGTGATTCCTGGTGGCATCGGCCAGTGTCACAAAAGATACTGGTCCTAGCTCCTCACCTCCAAACCAACAGGGAACAGCTGGTGCCACCAGGAAGCCCTTCAGTGCATTCACAGGTACCAGGGAAAAGCATTCGTGTTAGGATGATTCCTGGGATTCAAAATTCATCAGTGGTGGCCACCACCAAGTCATCTCACAGCAGCTTAACTTCTGTGCCTCAGTTTACCCAGTTAGAGGAAAAAAACCCAAACAAGCTGGCAGAGGGATTTATGCTGCTTCACACACTAAATATAGGAGGTTGTGTTGATTACAGGCTTCAGTATTTTGCCTGAATATTAGCAATTCCATTTATTAACACTGGAACATTATACTGGGGAGGGAAGGGAGGTACCTGGAGAGTGCTGAGCAAGAACTGGTTGGCTTGGGAAATTCTCAGTTCCCTCCCACTTCATCATGCCCATCTGCTGCAGAGGCCTCAGGTCAGGAAGGTCGAGGCACTCTGCCAAGCCTTATTAAGTTTTTATTGCACTAAATCAGAGCAGCCCCAGGAAGGTGTTCATAACACTTAGTATTTTCCCCAGCAAAGGTATAAAAGCCTGTTTGTCAAGAGGGATGGTAAATGAAGCAACACTCCTGGCCCAAGGTGATTCCAAGGAGCCTGTAATATCTAGCTAGAGCTGCCTTTTTATTGATCAGGTACCAGAGACCCTCAAATCAAAGATCCATCAGTGCGTAACACAGCGGCTCCTGAACACCATGAACTATGGAGCATCTGCTGCTGGGTTCAGAAGAGCTGATGTGCTACACGGCATTGCTCTGGGCTTGACAGCTCTTCACTGATGGGAGCAGCAAGCCTACAAACCAACAGCAACAAGGAAACATCTCTGCTACAATTACTATTACAGTCAGAAAAGGATGAAGGCAGAAAGGGAAAGGTTGCAGCAGGTACTGATAGGACCAGAGGAGCCACGTACCAGGTAGGGAAAAGACCTGCAAGGACAGATGTTCAGGGAGGGGACAACAAAACAAGCAAGGACACTTGCTGGCACGTAGAAATGGAGTCTAAATACAGCAGTGAGGAAATGTCACCCAACAGCAGTGCTGGAAGCACGGGCTGCAGGAGTAGCTCTCCCAACACCAGAAGCTGGTGGGTACAAGCAACCAGCATTTCCAGCTCTTGGACCAGGTCCCTGTGCTGCTTCCATCAGCAACTAACGGGGATTTCAGAGAAAGGAAGGGAGGTACATCCAATGTACATCCAATCCCTTGGATGTACAAAAGTGAGCTTTAAAAATGTGAGGTTTCGGGGAGGCACAGGGGCTTTAAACAGGCTATGTTCATATATGCAGCAGCCCTACAAAGCCACAGTGAAAGATGAGGGTTTTTTTAAGCTGGATTCTGAGCAAGCTGTGTTTTTAAGCACAGCAGAACATTAATGTTATACCCAAAATCCATTCCTGCAAACCCGTGTTTCGTTGACCATCAGTCCTGCCCACCCCCAAAGCTTTCAAAGAAATCCACTCCTGAGCTTGGATGTGCATCTCATTAGCTCCAAGTTTCATCACCTTTCAAGGTTCTTTGCAAGGGTTTGGTTTATTAGATGTTCAGGTTAATGTGTGTGGGATTAGAGCATTAAGAAAGCAGTGGGAGTTCTGTATGTACGAGATTTCATCACCAATGCGGCTCTTTTCACTCACATCATCTCAGGAGTGTTTACAAGAGAAACAGGAGGAAGAAAAGAGATTGTACAAGTACCATGAAGTGCACCATTCACAGAAAGCTCATTAAGAGACCTCCACTTAAACGTTGTAGATGATGCTGAAGAGCAGAAAAATCACAAGGATCTTGCAATTTCAGTCACCTGGGATCCAAAGCTGCCAATTTTGGGTTCATTCCCAGGTGATGATGGCCTTTCCTACTGTATGTAACCAAACCGGGCACCTATCCTTGCCTATTCTTGGCAATTTTCTGGAGGAAAAGATGGTTCTGTAAACATGGGAAGCTTCTGAGGGAAATGGGGGAGACAAGAAGAGTTCCCAGTTACATTTTGCCTGCCTCAACTTGTATCTCAGAAGGGTTTGTGGTTGGGAAGTACAGTATCAGCCGTGACTGCCGCTAAGTGGAGAAGCCAAAGCCCTTTGCAAATGGTGATAGTATTTTATCCTATTTGACAGGGAACTAAATAAGATAAATAAAATAAAGATCCCAAGATTTTTCAATACACAATCACTGCAAAAAAAACACAGCCAGCCAATAAATATGGCTTCTTCTGTTTGTGGATAGATAAAAAATTATCATTACAATTTTCTTGTGCAGAATATCTCTTTCCCCACTCCCACCTAGCATGATTTCCCAGGTGTGATATTTGCTGCGTACAGACAGCAGTTTTGGAAGCAATAAAAAAACCTGAACAAAACCAGTTGATAGATTTAACTTCATGTTTATACAATGCAACACATCAACATCTCCCACGTGGATACCGATCCTGCAATATCTCTGGATGAATTTGAAAAGATGCTGCAGCCAGCCCTGGACTTTACCCGGGGAGCAAGAGCTATTCTGGTGTTGTAATACCCAGCAGCAGTTCATTTCAGGTGAAGCAGACAAGCTGCACACGGAGCACTGTGTTTATACACTGCAATTAGCAGTGCCGCTCTCTGTGTTTAACTGCTGGCAATCCACCAATGGGATCGTGGTATCTGGGAGCTACCTTGGAAGCTGCTGCCTGAACTTCAGACCTTTAAAAGCAAATATGACAACTACAAGCCAAAGCTTATTTACCCACAGTTTCTGTGTTCAGGGCGATAGAGCCCTGTTAAGATGATGCACTGACTTCATATGAATTTCCTTGGTTGAATACCTGATGAACAAGCTGTGGTTAGATCAGAAATTGCTTCCACACACCAGCTACAGAGATTATAATGGTCTGAATCTCAGCAGGACCATTTCTTCTTTTATATGCCTTTCATTAAAAAAACATTAAACACTTTAAAAAAGTGAAAGAGGATCCTGCCATTAAAGCTGAAGGTGCACAATAGAAAAAGGAATTTTGCAGCTGTTCAAAATTTAAAAAGGAGACCAAGCGTGCGAGTTGGGTGCCTTCAGCCCCCCTCCTCCATTCTCAAAAGGTCAGAGGAAAGCAAGAGATAATTACAATTATAGCAAGCAGTCTCCCAAAAAAACTTAGAACTCAAGCTTACAATTAAAATTCTTATTTTCATGTAAATTTTGAATGTGTAGTAGAAAGCCTGATTTGCATACATTTGGGGGAAGAGGAGAGGAATCATTAGAACTCTGGCTGTTGAGCTGCAGCACAATTAAGAAAACATTCACACTCATCAGCAGAAGATTTCAAGGAGGCAAGTTTGGGTTGTAATCCAAATTTAGGTGAAGGCCTTTTATTCTAGGAAGTTTGATCTTTTAAAAAGAAAGCAGATAACCATGCTGTAGCCTACACTAAAAAAAGTTCCTCTTTGAATACGTGCCTTGCTTTCTGATAATTACAGAGTGTAAACATAACATGTACATACCCTATTCCTTCCTTCCTTCCTAGGTAGCTCTAGATTTTTGCAAGACTTAAGGCCTCTTGAGTATGCCATACCCCTTTCTATAGAAACCATGCTCAGGAGAACATGTATTATACTACAATTGCCTCTACTCTGGGCTTGCAGTGGCTGAGTTACTATCGGGTCAGATACAGGGCAATACAATAGGTATTATCAACAATATGCCACTGCCTTTGTGTAAAGCAAACAGGCACCCAAGTTATGGAATGCTATTTTCCTGGCTAATCCCTTAGAGATACACCTAAATATTGTGGCTGGAATACATCACCTGGAGACAATCAGCATACGTAAAACTTCCCATCCCTGTCCAATACCTTAGGATCTTGGAAGGTTTTCCCACACATCCCAAAAGTCCTCTCCTGCAGACCAGAGATCACTAAACCCCAATGCTGGGAGTATCCTATGTTGGGGTAGGTCCATCCCTGCTTCAGAGCTTCACTCAACTGCAGAGATAGGAGTTTGCTGTACAAGTGCTCCTGAATTTGGGTGACACCATGAAATGCTCTCCCACCTGATCCAGAGCGGCAGAGAGATGATAATACTGGTTTGCAGCCCGTAGAAGTTCCCTGCTTGCTCAAATAGCCAAGGACTATTTTGCAACTAAAGAGGCTTCTCACTCATCTATTAGAAATATCCTAGAGTTCACACCCATTCTCTGTAGTACTCAAGCACATGCAATTAGACCCATCCAACAGAGGACGATTACCCTTCATTTGCATTTTTCCCTCCAAATACAGCACTACAACCACTCATTCCAGCACTAACACCTGCAAGGCACTTTATTGACAGCAAGATGGGAACAGATTCTTCATACCTTGGTTTTGCATAGCCTGTAGCTAATTTTAGACTTCCTTCTTTTGCTCCTGCAAGAGCAAAGTTATCTCCATTTCTCTATTCAACAAAGTGGAAGTTTAGGCCTCATGTAGCCCTTAAGACCAACTCAGAGACTGGATGTATTTTGAAGCCCTGCTCGGGTACTTTAAACACAACAAATTCCTTTGTAGCACTAGAAAAACATTTGACATTCCAAGTAGAATTGGAAAGCTGCCACTGATATTCTTTGGTAAAATAAAATCAGTGCAAGCAGAGCCAGCTTTCACTGAAAAAATTAAGTCAATGGCAATTTTTCTATGGATTTTTAGCTGAGAAGCGTAATGTTCTAGTTCATAAGGTATACAGAATAGGGCAGTTTGAGTATTTAAGTTAGTACACGCCCACATGCCAAGACATTACGTCCCACTGTTTTCCTGACAAAGTCTTAGAAACCCAACTACACCCTCTGTGTATGTGCCCGGGTATTTGCTCAAAGGAAACTTCTGCTGGCTCAGAAGCAGTCACCGAGACTAAGCTGGCCAGACTGAAAGAGGAGGAAAAACAGCACAAACATTTCTACTTTGCAAAAGGAAATTTGTTTTACGCTGCACAAATGGAAGCCATGACTTTTCAATTCACATGGGAGCTCCAGCCAAGCTGCACAACCAACAATCGATGCAATTCAGAACCAGGAGCATTTCTGGCACAGGATCTGCCGCCTAGAAGTGTTTTCTCCTTAACAGCATCTTTTCCAGAAGAAAAGCACTCCACGGCCGGGAAGATCCCTAGTTATAGACTTAAAAACAAAGCAGAGCAGCTAACTGTCACCAGAGCAAAACTAAGCCCTCAAAAAGCAGCAAAAGAATCTCCTGGGATCGTTGCCAGGAGAAATGAGATTTAACTTTTGTTTTGTGGGCTTTTTTATTTTTTTAAGTAGTAAGCACACTAAAAAAACCCTCCAGTCAACATGATAGCAGAGAAGAACAGTAATACACAACCACCGTTACCCAGAAGATGCAATAGGGCAGCTTTGACAGTTTTTTCACATTTCTTTCTATAAACACATCAGGTCTCACGAGACCCCATCTCACAGCCCCACATGATAGGGAAGGCACGAGTCCAGCCCCGCTGCCTGGATTCCTTCTGCCAGAGCTCTTAAAAACTGCGTTTATCCAGGGGAGGGAAAAGTCACCTCTAACAGCTTCCCCCCATTTATCCCCAGCTAGTTCTCACCTCCTGCTGCCTTTACCTACCTACAAACTTATTTTCACATGCACAGAAGCTAGAGACTACCCAGAAATGCCGTTCCTACATATTCAGCAGAAGAAACACAAGCACACCAATAAGACACAGAGCAAGGAGCGAAACAGAAGTCTCCCCCAGTATCAAAAGGAAAATACAAACAGATTTGGCCAAACCTGTACCACTCAATCCCTTTGAGCATCGTGACCAGCTAACCATGCCCATCTGCTACATCAACAACATGGTGAGGACTTCTCGCAGACCTCCAAGCCATGGGGCCAGTGGTTTTCATGGTCTATCCAAGCCAACAAAAAACTCAAGTATCCAGCACTTTCAACCAAGACCCACAACCATCCACAATCTGAAGTGACCGGGAAGAGGTGACGCGGTCAACTACCCACCTTGGTAGTGTCATCATGTGACCGCTGGTACCGTTTCCAGCGGCAGCCGTAGATCCCCGTCAGACAGGACAAACATAGCTGCGGCTCGTAGTACTGCAGCGGTTGGTGTTTAACCATGCTCCTTCCAGCCCCTCAGGAGCGAGGTATCAGAAATCCATCAGGTCTTGGGAGCGCCCTTCAGCAAGAGGAGAAAAGAAAAGGAGCGGGGGAGGAAATTAAAAAGATACCAAGCAATATTTCAATACATTAACAAGCAATTTAATAATTAACCATGTCCTCTGGCTATTAAGAGAGTAGGAATGATAATCAGATCTACTCCCAGCCCTGCCAACATATCCAGCTTGTTACTCAACAAGACCATGGAGTTTAATTAGTTTGCAAGTTTTATTTCCTTGTGCAGTTTCTCCCACACCACTAAAAGCAAATATATTCATAGGATTTATCAGTAAGAAAAGCCACACAAGGACAAGAGCAGTAGGTAGATTATTTGGAGCCCAGATGATTAGATTTTTATGAATTATTGAAATGTAAAGAACCATACCCTCCACAAGCACAACCTTAAAATTGATTCAGAGAAGACCTCTGCAAAGTTGAAACCCAGCCAAGCTAAATCAGTTTATCTTGAGCATCCTATGGAGCCTGCAAAACAGTCCCAGAGAAGGAGCTAACACTTCTGTGCGTGCTGGAAGAGGCAGATATTACCCTCTCCCTTTACGTGCATCTCCAACAAGCACTCACAGGGATGCAGAGCTGGTTGCAGCCTTCAGCCAGGAGAAGAAACCCCTCTCCACCAAACAGCATTCACTCCCAAAGGACCAGACTGACTCAGATGCAACTGCTCTATTTGCCATGCGTGGGAACATCACTGTTTCGAGGGAAAGTACTCCGCTCCATCGATTACGTGCTTTGTGCGTCACAGGGCTTCTTTTTTTTCTTTTTTAAATATATTTAGATGCTCGCTTTTGTCTCTGGTAAGATTCGTATCACGAACAGACCAAGTTCTTACTAATTCATAGAGTCAGTGTTCGGGGATGGGAACCTCAAAGCAAATATTTGCCAGTCTGGTGGCATCACACTGCTCTCAGCTGTACTTAACTCCCACCAGGGGTTTTCCACAGGTTCCTGGTGCACAAGCATACACCCACAGCCCCACACATTGCCGTTGCGTGGATAGTCAGTGCACTATGAGCAATGCTCAATAGCCGCTGAGCTTGCAAAGTGCTTGGCTACCTTTTCAGAGCATGCACAGTACATGGGCAGTAAGGAAATCGCACCCTCTCTAGGGGAAACGCTTCATTTCCTTATACGCAGGATCCCCAGTGCTCAGGTCTTGCAAAAGGCTATGACAGCTATGAGTAGCAACATCCTTACTGGCATCAAAGTGTGACAGGGCTTAAGGAGATAACCTAGCCACCTAAAAGCCTTTCATTGCCACGTCCCATGGAAGGAAGCCTCCAAGAATGGGGTTGACCGTATTTTTCATTATAGCTGATGCATAAGGGGATGCTGCAGGTGTTGCAAATGCTGTGGCAGAGTCTAGAAATGTCAACAAGGACACAGACACCTCAACCCTTCCAGCTTCTGTCCTTCTTCGTGTCCATTTACACTCTGTGCTTCATGCTGGCAGCCTAGGACAGCCCTGTCCTGGCTTTCTCTAATGAGCACTCAGCATCCAGGAGGCAGACAGATCTTGCTAGTTGGTTGCTGTGGTTTCAGAGCCCACCAGACCATTACCATGCTGTCTCCAGAGCCCACAATCCATAGGTCCTCTGCCTTCCTCTTACACAGACACACAAAATGTAGCTTTGTCCTTTCAGCAAACCTCTCTATAATGCTCCGGTTGCTGCCCAAGGCATTGACCCAGGCAGAGGACATGAGATGTGCAGGACTTGCATATCAGTTCGTAGCTGGCCCAGATCCCCACGTGGTTTTGTTCATCCCCTCAGGGAGGACATGCAGGACAGAGGCAAACCCATCCAGTATGAAAAAAGAGCTATTTGCTGATCATGTCACCCCGTGCTCTCCCAGCTCATCTGCCCCTAAGCACTGCTATATCACCTCTGTGGCCTTGTGCTCAGGGTCACCCCCCTGACTGCATTTCATCCTTTCTCATGCTATTTATAAAGCTCAGCATTAGTCACTGCACAAGTTGCCTCCCATCTTCAGCTTTTGTCTGCTTCAAGATTGTCCCTACAAAATTAGTTTCCCGGTCTGCCTTCCCCATGCGCCGGCAGCACACTGAGGGCAGAAACAACTGTCAGTTAGAATAGGACAGAAACACTGAGGACACGTGAAGTGAGATGCTATTTAAGGGTCTTGGGCAAAGCCATAATCTCTGCCCTGAAGATCCTAAGCAGCAAATGACGTACAAGATGTTGTGGGACATCGGCAGAACATAAAAATTATGCACAATCTATTAACAACTCCACTGCCAAGCCCTATATCCTGAAAATGTAGCAGGCTACAGTCGTTGCAAGAAATCCTTCACGAATTAATCTCCAAAGAACAGCATCTCTCCTGATTTCTACCTGCTCCTGCTTTAGTCATGCAAGGCAAGAGGGCACCTCTATCTCTAAAAGCTTTGACCACATATTTTATTTCCTAGCTTACAAGAACTGCATTGCAAACTCAAACACAAGCGCTACATTCGAGCATATCATCACTCCACTTTTCTGGGAAGACACTAGCTGTTCTCCAGCCCAGACACCTGGAGAAGTGGTACTGTACACCAGCCACACGCATACAGAGTGTCAAAGCTGGCAAACCCCGACATTTCAAATACAAATCCAATTCATCTGAAGTGGCAGGAGCCTGGGAGCAGAGGCTGTCCTTCAGGAAATAATGTAACCCGTGTTATGGATCCATCATTCTACTAACAAAAGTTGAAGCTCACCCACTTAAGTCCTTAGCTGAAACTTCACAGCGCAACTCACAGGAGGCACCTGATAAGGCTGGGAATGGAATAGGGGGAGTTTGGGCAAGCACCACAAGTTAGCAGATACATGAAGAGTTCTCATCTCAGGGCTATCACCAGGATCCCCGATTCAACCTGTTCAAGATACAAACATCCCTCTCATGACTGCGTATCCAAAGCTATCAGTTAAAGGCATGAACTTTGCTGCAGCCAGAGACAGCGGAGGCACCAAAGCCTTTTCAAACAGCATTGCTTTAGTAATGTGCACTTCAGAGATGGAGAGGGACCAGCAATCAACCCTTCTCCCTGAAGAAAAAAAAATCCTACCAGGAACACCAACAGCCAGGGTAGATGCAAAAGCTTTGAGTTTATCGTCCAGTTCTGAAGAGCATCTACCAACCTCCCGCAGCAGCACCTAACCCAGCATCTCCCAATCTCCTGGCAGAGGTCAGGAGGGCCACAAGCATTTTCAGTGCAAAAGGGCATCCCAAAAGCACACCTGTCCACCAACACCATCACCAGAAGGCACCGCTGGAAGGTTTAAGAGCAGCAGAATCCACTGAAAACAGCCAAGATGACAAAAATTACAAGCAAGGGAAAGTACAGCTGAAAAGGCTCCATAAGACACCAAGTGAAGCTCCCACCTTGGTTCCTCTCAACGAACCCCAGCACAGAGAGATGCTATGGGAGCCCATAGATTCAGGCTGCTCTCCATACAAGCAGTCAGGAGAAGCACAAAGAGAAGAAATCCAACATGAGTTTCAAAAAAAAGCCCTTCCTAAATGCAGTTGAACTGCATGAGGCACAACCTACAAGCCTAAAATCATTCCTTCTTCTCCATGAATGTTACGAGCAGATGCACAAAAGCCTGCAACAGAAAGGAAAACACAGAACACAGCACCCATCCTCCCCACCACACACAGACACTCAAGCAGTAACAAGAAATGCAGGAAGAGACAGAAGCACAGCAAGCAAGATGCTGCTCGAGAGAAACCACACTGATACCATCTGTTGGGAGATCCTTGCTCAGCCAAGATCATGGACTGAATACTTACTTCTGCTTCCAGAAACCGATTTAATGGAGAGAAGCAGAAAGTCCATACCTTACAATCACTGTTCCCATGACATCTACATCTTTGAGGTGAAGAAAGCAGGCTATGAATGATTCAAATCTCTACTGGTTAGCATTACATACAGAAATGAAAACAGGAAGCAAGACAACATACATTAATTATTCAAATTCAGCAACGTGCACCAGCAGGGGGAAAAAAATAGCATAGAAAACACAAACCCACATAAGCTATCAGCCTGGACTTTAAAGATGCATCATCTGCCAATGGCTACAAACTTCTTAGAGCTGAATAACTGAGTTTGCCAGCCAGCTTGCCCAAAAAGGGGGAGCAGGGTAGAGTCCATCTGCAAATACAGCAGGAGCATTTTCTGAAGGTTCCAGGATGCCTAATTAGCACACATTGCATTCCTGAGATACTGGACTGTAGGTATCCGTTACAGCCTGTGATACTTTATTCCTTTCCAGCTTCAGAGGAGGCGGGGGGGGAAGCAAGAGAATTCAAGTTGCAGATTTAAAAAGGAAGCTCTCTGGGGAGATCTGGCCTAAAAATTTGGATTTTTGTCTCTATGAGTTAACTCCTCCATCCCTGTAGCCTTAGAGCAATACTCAAACCTGGAGTGGAGAAGGAACACAGCAATCAGGACCAATAGTTAAACCGTCTCAACGCTCTCATTTTAGCTAAGGGAAGAGCAACAGCACAAGTCCTGGAGTGCACTCAGTAAATAATGTGAATGAAGCCACGGAAGAGCAGGTTTAATCGCATCTAACCCTCTCACAAGGCTTTGTACAGTCCAAGCCCTCCCCTCGAATCCCCCTTCACGGTTTTTTTTTGGTTTGGTTTTGTTTTTTTTCTACCAACCCAGTTTCACACAGGTCACACTGATCTCATTCATCACCTTGGGACAAATCTTTTAATAGCCCAGAGACAAGCTGCTTACTGCACATCCAGTGACACTACCGACAGCACTATTCTGAATACCTGTGTGGTTTGGTCAGGGTGGTTTGGGGGAGCTGAGAGGACAGATGGAGAGCTATGGCTTCCTGCCTGCCTAACCTTGACCTGCTGCCTCCGGCCTTCTTCCAAATACCCTAGGCTGGTTCAGTACAATAAGCACATGACTTCTTGCTTGAGCCTGCCAAGGGCTGCTAAATTGGATCAGCACATCCAAGAAAGAACCAAAACATAGCCAAGGATGCTTTGATGCATGCTTACAAATCCTGAAGTCTAAGGAGATGGCTGGAGCATGCAAACCCAAGCACCTGGGGAGAGGAAGACACCGTGGTCTTCTATAGCATCTCCATCCATCAAGACGTGGCTGCAAAGACCCAGCAAATGGAAAGCATAGGCTTTCCATGAGGAGGCTCCCATAGTTTCAGAGAGGCAGATTTGTTTTGAGAGTCAGGGGGACAGCAGAGAAATGCCGTCACCGTCACAACCATACCGTCATGTGCTCCCTCCGTATCTGGAGAGGCCAAAAGGTCATCGCAGCAGCAGGACACTCAAAAGCTGAGCAGGCCCCAAGCACACAAGATACAATCTCTCAAAAATCAGGCCCAAGGAAACTTGCCTGACTTGCAATGCAGATAAATGCAGGAAATAGACTCCAAGGCTGTCCGAGATTTACTTTCTTTTCTTTAGCTAACCTATTTTAAATGAGCTTTGATAGCTTCTACTAATTTCAACATTAAAAGTAGTGTTTTTCCTCTCATTGGTGACTCATGGGAGCACTGTTTATCAAGAATCTCTGTATAATTTCAACATCTCCATATCTCTTATTAAAATTGCTATCAAGCTAGTTACACTTAAAACCTTGTTAAGCAAATAATTACCTGTACTGATTAGGTGAGAACATAACTGATAATCAGTTATCCCTATTGATGCTCTTGTAAGCCTTCTTGTCCATTGTTTCCCCAATTATACTGGAAAATCCTGATTTTATTTAAATACTTTCTAAACAATAGAAGTTAAGCAGAGCAAACCCTCCAGTTCTATGCGCAAAAGAGAAATCCCTTCTATTGCCCAGCCAGGACTGAAATGATTTAAAGCGTTAGAAGGAACTGATCTAAATTCTTGTGACTTTCACAGACTCCTCATGGTTTTCATAGCAATCTTTTCTTTAACATACTGAACTCATCCAAACCAAGGTAATGCAATTTCACTTTCCCCGACTTGGAAGATGGAAATGGAAGAAGGACAATATCCCCATCTGTTTAATAACAGAACAACTCTTACAGAGGGATGTTTGCTACAGCTGTTCCCAGAGGAGGAAATCTATATGCACACACACACACTGAGCAGTACTTTCCACATTTTGTTGGCGCAGACCCAGGACTTCTCAACTTGCAAGATCAAGATTTAATTTCAAGGCAGGAATGGTAAGAGAACACCCCAAAGCCATAAACAGCCTCAACTGCTGAGGTGATGCATTTCGGTGGTGGAAGGTGCCTGAGTAATGGCTGGGATAACCCCCTGGATCGCTGCAGACCTCTTGATGACCCAGTGGGGTTATTCTTTCCAATACGTTGTTTATGCCCTGCTCTGTAAATTGGGTTGGGTTAGGGGTCTCCCACCCACTTTTCCCAGGCTACAAACATTCAGTTTTATATAGATAACACTGAAGAGTCCCTGCTCAAATAAAAGCAGCAGATACATTAAATGCCAGTTTCCATCTGAAATTTTTCCCTGGCAAACAACAACAAAAAAAAGATAATCTGAAGCAAAGTGTTCCTCATCACGTGCATGTGTGTTTGTGCATGGAAGTGGGGTCTTTTAGATAAGAATTGAGGCAGGAAAGCACATATTGGCAAATCACCCTTGCCCTAAAAGCCAAATGCTGCTACCCCAGTGACAGAAAATAAGGGGGGAAAATAAGTAAAAAAAAAAATCTGAGAGAGATGTCTACAGGCCTTGTCTTGATCTATCAGAGAAGCCTTACACCTCTGAAGGGGAACATGACTGTCTCCCTGGTGCCTGGCGATGCCAAAACCCCATGACTACATCCTAATCCAGGGCGACAGCCCACAGAGCCACTTTGATTCACAAAGTGGCAAGTGATGACCCAAATAGTCAGGATCTGGCTGACGTGTAGCCCCCATGGGTCTGACCTGTTGTTTATTGTTCTTAATTTTTTTTTTAAAAATTAACGCTTTGAAACTAGGGCAGCATGTAGTCTGGGGGTTGTACACTTCCAGTTAATGAGAATTCAGACTTCAAAAGATAAACACTTCAAAGGGATTACAAAAGAAAGACTTCGACTTTAATCTCACTAAATAAATAAGCACGGCACATACTAACGCCCTCTGCAATCTAGCTTCTTAATGTTTTACACAAACTAAGGGCATATTGGGTGCCTAGCATTTTAAAAACGGTTAAAGAAGCGGAACAGGACACCGGAAAAACCTGTACAAACTTCTTGCAGAGCAATAACAAATGCAACCTCTGCTTTCTGCACAAGCTTGAGCCTTTGCAAGAAAACCTTGCAGGTGAAGGCCTCAGCTCGGCTCTGAAAACCCAGTATCTGCTATAGTCAAAGCTGTTGAGAAGAGCCAGGTTCTCTCCTCCCCACAAGCTGGAAAGCAACCAACAGCAGTCACAGACATCTTTCTAACATTAGTAGGACTGTGCTGCGTTTTTGTCTGTGATGGCAGTGGTGGTGGTCACACACTGCCTGACTTCAGGTCGAACCTGCCCTGGCACGTCACAGAAGAGTCCTGCCCTACAAGCATGTCCTCAAGGAGATGGATCACAGCATGTGGCAAACAGTCTCAGTAAGAGAATTCCCTGAATTAGTTCAATTTCTACCTAAACAGCAGTTTGCAACTGTACATGCTCAAAAGACAGCAGGAATAAGGTTCTGCAATAGCCCCAGGTGCCAGCTGTGATGCCCAAGACAAAGATCAAATTATTTTCTTTGTCTTGGCAAAGGCCACTAGGGATGGACAAGGAACAAGCAATCCAGTTCATGGTCAGTTCATTTCCTTCTTTGAGAGATATTCAGAAATGGAGACCTAGCTGACAACAGATGAGAGTTGACAAATACGTGCAAGGAGCCCCATGAGCTGTGCCCACCTGGTTTCCAAGTCACTTTTCACTGGAAAACGGTGCAACAAGTTCATGAGTTTTCCTCACGCTCAGAAGTTAGAAAGCCAACAGAAAGTTGGATGTAGACAGAGAAGTGGTGACGACACTTGACACATATACCTGGGATGCTGTTTCACCTAGACATAGCTCCAGAATCAGAGAAACAAGAACTAATGTAGACCAAAGATTTCTGTGCAAAGGAGACCAAAGTCACTTCAGACTATGAAATAACAGGGGATAAATAACATATGTTCAAAATCTCCCAGGCTCCTCTTGTTAGAAAAGTCTAAAAAGAGTACATGTAGCTTGCTTTGAAGTTTAGGTGTTGATTTTCTAAAGCACAACAGCTCTGAGAGCAGGCTAATGCAACAGAGGCTATCTTCCCAAGCTTCTGCTTCATGGTTAGATCGAGTGGCCAAAACGCAGAGTCTGCTAAAAGCTTTTCCTGCTGCAGGGTTAGTTCCTGTACAAAAAACCTCTGTGGTTCACCAAAAGAGACCTCAAAACACAGCTTTCCTTTTGCCTTGTTTGGCTATTTTCTCTGTGTTCCTCCTTATTTGTAACAAGCCCTGTAAGCCCTATCTCCCACACCTCCGCTATTCTTAAAAATAAATAAATAAATAAAATAAAACATAAAATAAATCTGGTGAAGCCACAAACAGGGCCTGAAGTTACTGGAAGAAGTAGGCAAAACACAGATGGGACATGAGGACTTTTCATTAAGAGGAAACACAGGATACTTTTGGTCACCTCTGCCAAAGACTTCCTGGCAACCCAAGTATGAAGAGAGTTTGATCTTCTGGGGTCTGGTGGAGAGATGGGCAACAACTCACAAATTGCTCACATCTGCAAGTCTAATGATGTTCTTGGCTTTTAGAAGCAGCAAAGAGAAGTTTTAAGCAGTCCAAGAGGTGTAAACCCCCAGTCTTCCTGATAGAGAATGTCAATATTAGCTGCTGCAGAGTCAGGTGGTTGGGGGGAGTCAAAAGTACCCAGACAAGCTAGAAAAATGCATTAAGTGACATGGGCAGAGCTGATCCCGCCCTTAGGGTAGCTGGTGGATGTGTCTGCTTCCATCAGAGTCTGTCATAGGGGAGGCCCAAGTTGGGGTGCCCATAAGAGGATGTCTCCTGTGCTTGACCAGAAAGGCCAACGTTAGGCAAGATAAGCGAGTGTTCAGCAGGCACAGAAAGATTTGTGTTACAACAATGGAATAATTATAAACTCAGCTGTAAGCAAAGCTGAAAGGGAGTTCCCCCCCACACCCCCTCCGGAAAAAAAAAAAAGAGAGAAGAAAGATAGATAAAGGCAGTAACAGCATCACCCTAAATTCCCATGCCAAGGAGTTAATTAGCCTTACGAGCACATTTCCTTTACATGGTGCTTTCCAGCTGAGAAAAGCTAAGAGTCTCAGTGTTGCATGAGGATCACTGACCATGATTAGAAATGCAAAGAGTTTTATGTGAAAAGCTACAGCATCCCAACCGCTGCACAATCTGTACACTGTGAGAGTCTACCCCAACCCTACTGAGCCAGCACTCAGTAAGCGCATGCTAAATTCCAAGCTAGAAACTGCCAGGAAACCAGTGGACTTCAGCAGATGCACAGTTTCAGTTTCACTGTCCAAAGACAAGCCAACTAGACTTTCCAAGAGGGCCCTGCCCTTGGTATTGCCCAAGGCATTGCCCTGAAGGACCTGCTCAGTGGCATCCAGGAGGACCAAATAAAAAGAGGTCACAGCATGCTCTTTTGTCCTGGGGAAAGATGGGCTTGACACACTGAAAAATTCAGTCAGGCACCAGGAGGTACTGATGTGTTAAATCATAGGAGTGGTGAGAACATCCGAGTGCTACCCAAAGTGAGGGCTCTGAAACCCTTAGCCAGATCAACCAGAAGAGATGCCAGACATTTTGCTGAAATTTTCCTTCATTCAAGTAGTATTCCATCTAGCGGGGATGGTGGTGTTTGGGAAGAGGGAGGGCAGCATCCAGGAGGCAGTCGGGAGTTTCCATGTTACAACAGCCAACTGTTTATGCCACTGCCGGTAAACAGTGGAGAGACCACAGGGAGGAAACCCTCTGGGTTACAGCCAACACCAACCACAGAAATAGGCTGGGTGCGGAGGGTTTTACTAGGCACAGTCCTAAATACACACACACGTGCCTCTGACTTCCCCAGACACGTACAGGCACAGCAACTCCAGTACGTGTCTGGTCTTGGACCATCAGCTCTACCTGGGAGGAAGGCATGCAGATGACACTAAAAGTTATCCCAGCACATCACTTTGGAGCAGTGGTGAGCACTGCCTTGGCACCATGCCTGGTGGAGTCACCTTTGGACAGCATGCCAGAAACATTCAGACCAGGACAAGAACACAGCAGTTAAACAGTTAAAAAAAACCCAAACAACAGCTCAACTGTTAAGCTGGGGTAGGACAAGACAAAGACCCAGACAGCACCAGAAGTGGCTGTTGATCTTGGCAGAAGACATAGAAAAGGAGGTATCTGAGCCACAAAACCAAAGAGACAGGCAGGAAAGCACTGAACAGGTCTGGGAGAAGTTGGAATGGGAGGGAGGCTATGTCTTGACTAGGACACCTCACGTCCAACCTGAGCACAGAGACAGCCAAGGTGAGAGAGGAGAGGAAAAGCCATCGGTGGAAGATGACAACAAGACATAGGAAAGCACAGCTAGATGTTGAAGAAAACTCTGAAGGGGCTCAAGCACAGACAAGGAATTAAAAACCATTTAAGAAATTAAAAAGATTGCATAATATTTTTCCTCTCCACAGACTCCAAGCATTTTGCTGTCTTCACCAAACTGCAAAAAAAGAGTTTACATCAAGCCTTACCCATTTTCAGCATGTGTGTTTGCTGAGGAATTAAGTGGAAACAGAACTGGTTTTGAACATGTGCACCCTGACAAGCAGTTTCCTTTACAGACAAGCTTTTCTCCCCCCTCCCAGATTACCCTTTCCTACATACACCCCTGAAGAGTTTGCCATAATCACACATGAATTGTATTAGCTGGCCCTGTAAGGGGCACTTTTAATCTTTTCTGGAAGGTGTTAGCAGCTAAAGCAGAAGCCTGTCCAACACATTGCTGTAGAGGGCTTGTCATCCACTTTCCTTAAGACACATTCCCTGCTGCACTGATGAAAATTTGGTTCACGCCAGCAGGGAAATAAGACAACTGCATGAACCATGCCAACAGCACTCATCTAAGAATGAGCAAAATGCCTCCACACCCACTGCATGCACTTTAATTGAAAAAGTAAGGGGTCAAAAAAAAAAACCAACCCCAGCAAGATTCATTTTACAATCAATACTCTGCACGTCTGCTGTGCAACTGCTATCCAGAGAATTAAGCATGAATGTCTCTGGCTTAATGAGAGGTGGAAAGTCCTAGTTAAATGGATTACAAGCTCTTTATTTCCTATGATTGATTCCTTCCATGCAGCTGCAAGAAACATTCTTCAAAAAAAAAAATGTTCTCAAGCAGCAGAGAAGCTAAATTAGTAAAGGAGCAAACTTTCACATACTTGCTGCTCCTTGCCTCCCATTCTGCACACAGCCAACACATGTAGTGCAGCCCCAAAACACCCTCACCGATCGCATCAGCGACAGAACCTGCACACACAAGAACTATTTGCTCTGCATCTTCCAGGATGTCATTTCTACTTCCATTTTCAAAGCAAATACTCACTACTCCATAGCGGTTAGCTGCTCCTCTGTAGCTCCCTTGTTCTATAAGCTGGATACTGTTTTGGCTTCCTACACCAAGAGCGCATAAATTTGATAAGACTCTAATCACACAGCAAACTCCTTCCCACTACAAACACACTGGACATGCTGTGGCCAATGTAATCAAAAAAGAAGATAGGCAGCAGGATCTGGTGACGTGAAAGACTCAGAGAAGTCAACGTGAACTCCGTCTCCCTGATTTTGAAGACCTTCTGGTTCTAGCACTTTTTGTTTTCTTCTTATTGCAACTGGACTGATTTGGAGCAATCAAGATGCTAAAGAGCCACAAGCTAACTGATGAAGCCCAGGAGAGTTCAACAAGCAAAGTCAGCCTGGATTAGGAGATGAATACAGAAGGATTGTTGACTGATCTTTATAATATAGGCGTGGGGTGGGAAATACCAAAGTTCTCAGCAAAAACAAGAGCATGAATGCATATGATATGAAGAAACAATGGGACCTGCTGCCTCATGCCTGGGAATGCCAGATGTGACAAGAACTCTGAAAGCAATTTGAAAGTTTCATGGCAGACACATCCACCACATCTCTCAAACCTGAAGATACCACTCCTGACTCAGGAAGGCTCTAAATGCTAGAATTATCTCTGAAAGGTTGCACAAGGTCCATCCCTGGAGATTTTTCAAGACCTGTCTGGACAAAGCTCTGAGCAACCTGGCCTGAGCTCAGTGTTGACCCCGCTTTGAGCAGGGTGAGGTAGAGTAGAGCCCTCCTGAGGTCCCTGCCCAACTGAGTGAGACAATAGGTCCAAGATAAAATGAAATATCAAGTGCCAGCCCCAATAGGAGCCTCAACTTCCAGCATGACACACACATACAGGTTTTTCAAGCAAGCAGCTACAGCACATCCTGGAAGCCTTTCTCATAAAGTGACTCCAAATTTAATACATTGCCCCTCACAGATATTCCAGTCTGTGATAAGATAATCCCCTTGTGACAGGTTGTCAGGGCAGACTCACACAGTTGGCTGTTTCCATTTTATCAGCTCCACTACAGCTTTCTGCTCACTTGAAAAACATGGAAACAAAAACAATATCAGAAAAATGAGATATTCCCTCACCCCATCCCCTCCTCCACCCCTATATTGATATTTTGAGTTCTGATTAAGGGCTAACATCCAGTTTACCCCTCTTCTATTTCAAAGATGCTCAATAAAGCACAGGTTTGTCTTGCGTTCCTAAAGCTTCTTTCCAATTATTACTGAATTCTTTCCAGTTCTGTATAAAAATCAGCCTCTGTTCAATGCAAGGAGACAGATGTGACAGTTTCCCTCCCAGAGGATTTACAAGCTCAACCTAGAACACTGCACAGTGAATGAAAATTGCATTTAAGGAAACAAGCGAGTAACGAAAGGTAGGTTACTACCACCCTATCACACAGTTACTCAATGCCAGGTAAATATTGTCTTGACTGCTGATTTGTGTATTCTTTCAAAACCTGGGAGTTGATCTTTAGGAAGACATGAATAAGGACAAAATGATTTTACTCTTTGCAGCAGCATAAATCTTTCAGAAGGGAATTTTCTCAGTTGACTTGGCAAGTGGTTGCAATGTTCTCAAACACTCCTTGCTTTCCAAAGAGCATCTCAAAATGCTGATCAAGGACATTCTGACTTTGACATTAGAAATGACACATCAAGGGAAGAGGAGAGAGAGAGAGTGAAGTCAGGAAGGAAACTGCCCGTCCATCCACAGGGTGACTCCCAGAGTTAGCAGAGGAGATTCACAGTCATTTCCAACCCATGCCTGAAGAGTCCTGTTCTAATAAAAACAAAAAACAAAACTCCATCTGCCAGTTACATCAGCTATTATCTCATTTTCCTTATGGAAAGGACCAGTCACAAGGGATTCAAACTCATTTCCTGATGCAAATCCAAGATCTATTAGTCTAAGTGCTTTCAATCATTTTTGAGGACTTTTAATACAATGAGCGTTAACCCAGTCCATTCCAGCACCCTCCCCAGCATCATTGACACTCTTCCAGACAGCTACCAGTGGCACCACCACTCAACACATTATCAATAGTGATGAGCAAACTGGCAGATCCAAGATAATGATCATTAGCATGAAACAATGACATCTGCAGCAAACTGCCTTCACAGCAAGGCAGCCACCTTCCCTCCACCCGACCTCCAGTGAAACTCTACACAAAACTGAACAGGAATTATTTGGGTAGTCAGTCAATCGTAAAGGATAGGGGTAAGTTGTAACTTGTGAAATGCTGAGTATTGCTACCCATCCTTAGAGCCATTTCTACATCTTTCCCCCTCCTCATTCACAACCATCAGGTGATTGATGTCATCGGTCAGGCAAAGATATCCAGAGCAAACTATGGCCAGGTTACAATAAGCTATGAGGTCTGGGGATGCTAGCACAAAGCTCTCCATCTGGTATGCCTCAGAGCACTACTGCCCATTTTGGTGATTGCTTATGATCCTCAGCCTCGTGCTACGGAGAACACGGTCTTGAGGCAAGACCCCAAGGGGTCCATTAATACGTAGCCATGTCGTTTGGTGGGAATTGCTTCCAGCCCAGAGCAGCTTATCCAAGCATCTGGAGCAGCTAAGCAGCAAGTCCCACAGGAGCCCAGAGGCCAGGATGCAACAGCACCAGTATTTCTTTTCCCTTCCCTGTAAAACACGAAGCTTTCTAGGAAAAGGCTTCAAACAAAAGGAGAGGCTGAAAGTTCATTTTTTCTTAAGTAGCTCTGTGACACTGCAGCAGTGAAAAGAAAGTAACATATACCCAACAGATTTTTATCAGGGCAGAGTCCTCAGCATCACAGGTTAAAGATAAGTTATGTAAACAGTCAGTGCTTATAAGACTGACCACAGGGAACATGTGTTCATTCAACAAGAGGACCTTTCCTTTCCTACCTAGAAAGACATAGACAAGGGCACTCCTCAATGCAGACCTTTCAGCACCAGACAAAAAAAATAAAATAAAAAAAGGCTTCCCACACATCTTTTGATGAGCTGTCCTTACACAAGTATCAAGGAAATGAGAGAAACACATGCTAGTCTTCAAGGCTATGCTTGCTCTGAAGACAGAAGCACCTACCCAGGTGGGTCAGGCACCTCACACATCTGGAATATAGTCCAAAAAGCAGCTACATCCCAGGAAAGCAGAGAAGGGCTTTCTGGAACACAGAACTCCCACAGAAAAGCATTTATTTTTATTCTCGCACACACAAACCCCAGGGTTTATTTATTAAGCGGATCCCAGGAAAATTAGCCTATGTTACTTGAAAGGGCAAGCCAGCTGCACACAAACACAGCATTTCCAGAATTAAATGGTTTTCAATTCAGCCTACTTCACTTCCAGTAAGCCACTTTGGGTTTTCATCTTCAGTTAATTCAGATTAAGAGCCTGCCTTGATAGGAACATTGAGGGAAGTTACTGTCTGCAGAAAACAGGCAGACTTCCTTACACTAGCCAAGAGCTAAAAATTTATTTTCAGTTTATTTTCCCAAGAAAACACAGTGTGATTGCATAAGTGTCTCTGTTCCAATTCTCCTCTGCTCTCCGCTATCCTTCCTCCCCTCCCAAGCAGCAACGCCCTTGAGCATCGGCCTCTTCCAACCCACGAAGTGGTTACGCACTGGCAAGTTCTCCAAGAGTAGTTGCTGCCAGGTGGGAATGGATCAAATAAACCTCCCCCTCCTAGAGAAGAGCAGTTCTAGTCCAGCCTGCTGTCAGAGACTAGTCAGCATGTACAGCTGGAGACATGAAAGGATAGAAGTGGGAAGATTAAAGATTTGAAATAAGTCCCAAAGAAACGACACTTCATTTGCTCTTGGGTACACTTTTTTGAGTTAAAATGTAAAACATTGGGAGCACCTCATAATAAATAACTTGCTGGATGGATGGCCAAGCCAGTTTCTGCCACCTCTTGAACATACTGAAAAGGTCCTAAAAAAATACCGGCATATTCCTCAAATTAAGAGAAAGGACCAAGTACCCTAAACAGCATCCCTGCAAGTCTGAATTCAACAAGAATTTTCAGGATTAGGCTTTATAAGCACTGGACAAACAAACACAAAACCAAACAAAAAAGACCATCAACTAGCAATACCTTTCTTTTTGTTGGAATAGATCTTATATATTACTGAAACTCAAGGGCAAATGGACATAAAAACTACTGTTCCCTGGATAAGCACACCTGAGTTCAAAGCCACCAGTATCCAGACTGGATAAACCAGAAGCCTCTTAATTCCAAATGAAACTCGCCAAGAAGCAAAGAAAATGAAAACTATAGAACCAGAAAGGTTTTTTCCTGAAAAAATGGTAACTTCCACACTAGAGAAGTATATTTGGAAAGTATATATGGGAGTAGAAAAAAGAATGGAGGTATTTATCTCTCTGCCATTATGAGAGACTGTTGTGGAAGGCTGCAGAGAGTGCTTCTCAGCTGGGAAACTGGTCAAACTGGAGAAGGGGAGAGGAAGATGGGATTAGGAAATATAAGTCAGACAGAGGTGTAAACACCAGGGAGGCTGTGCCTGATGGTGCAAGTACAGAGTAACAGGGAAAGGAGCATCTATTTACGCAGTGAGGAAGAAGAGGAGGAAGAATCTCAACTCAGACCACTCATGCTTCAGGTTATTAACGGGAAGGATGTGCAGCAGGAAAACACACAGACTGCATTTAACGAGAACTCATTTATTCAGATTTGCACAAGGCTGTAACATAAAATACCCTGCATTAACAGGGTAAAGAGCTACCTGAGAGGCAGGAAAAAAGAATTCAACACGAACTATAATCTTTGGAGACCATCATTTGTACCAAGTTCAGAAAATCCCCCTCAATCACCCTCCAAGCCAACAAACCTTGCCCTCAAAGTATTCCAGGGGGAAGAAACTCCTGAGGTCAATCACTTTCCCAGTCCTTACAAGGTGTTTATAGGGCCTAACACAATCTCCCCATTTATAAAAATGGCCAGGGTCCTGCTAGTCCTCAACAACAGCTCATTGAAAGCACAAGGCAGAAGGGATCTGCACTGGCATAACAAGTTAGCAGGTTAATCGATCATCAATAAGAAAGACAGACAAGTGGCGGGGGGAGGGCAGGGGAGGGAAGAGAAAAAGTGTGCTTCGTGTCTTTGTTCCCAAATCTGGCAATCTAGCTGTTTCTACATGTCTTCAAAATTATTTTCAACTGAAAACCAGGCATCTGACATGAATGCTCAATCTGCTTCATCACTGCAGGAGTTTCAGACCTCCAATTTCCCCTGCATCCGTGAGATGTGAGCATCACGGTCTAGGTAAGGCATGGGAGATGTAAGAGCTTCCACACCGCTTGCCAGAACTAGAAGATTTTGCTTTTCCAGCTAGGACACAAGTTATGAACCAAGACAGGTATCTTCACATCAAGATTACAGTCCAGCTGATACACGACAGCAGGTGTATCCGGCTCATGGTTGACTTGACATTCGCTTGAATTTCTGTCAGCCTCTAGCAGACCATTACCTCCAACAGGTCCTTCCTTCATTCCCAGTAGCATGATCCCATGTTTTGATTCTGTGGGCTTATCAGCAATATGTTTGACTAGGTTGTTTTTTTTTTTTACCCATCTCGGCTATTTCTTAAGCTGGTTTAAGAGCACTTATGTAACAGTCTTTCTGGGTTACAATGGGAAGGAAGCACTTTCTTCTCTGACCTGAATTCTGGCATTATTAGCACATCGTCCAGATCCCTATCAGCCTTATTGAAACTACTCATTTCAGAGACATAAAACACACCACTTAACTCCCCCAAATTATTTTAGGTATTAGACCACAGAGCACTTTCCTAACCAGACAGTGACAGTTTCTCCTGAAAAGGCACTGAATGGAATGACTGAGAAACAACACCTGAAGTAGTGCCTTACCTTTTCCAACATGCTCAGCTATCATGTAAATCTAGTTTCAGAAGGTCTTATGTCAAGACAGCTGGGAAGAAACAGGTACATGCATCTTCAAGTCAGCAAGAAGCTGATCAAGAAGTCCCAAGGGTAGATGAGACGGAAGATGCCTAGTTCATGAAAAAAGTAATTCTAACCTCTGCACCCACTAAAGTTAATTGAGTTAAACTAGTTACCTTCCTTGGCTCTTCTAAGACCATAGGTGCCAAGTGAGAGAAATGAATTAAGCTTTGCATATTCTTTCTGCCCTCTCCAGGTGAACCACCGATTTTACTACTTTTGTTTCAAAGCTAGCTAAAAGAAATCTAAGTAACTGCTAGCAAACACCTCCTTTTCTAGCCAATTCAAAAGAAGAATACTTGATTATTTTTTTTTAATTCTGTTGTGAATTGCGTATCAGTCAAAAACATAGCAGACTTAGACCCTTTTGTTCACGCTTTTCTGTGTCATACAGGATGGGGTTGTGGTGGTTCCTGCTCATCTAGCAGTGCTTTTGGAGTCAGCCTATGCATCCTGCAACATCATAGCAGGCTCTGGCAACCCACAGGATTCAGCTGTCAGGGTTATTTGATTAACTTGCTCCTCAGATGATTTCATAGCTGACCTGAGCAGGTGGTTGGACTAGATGACCTCCTGAGCTCCCTCCCAAGCTGAACTATTTATTATATGAATTTATATTCATGTACAGAAATCACTTTCTTCAAGGAACATAAGACTCTGCTCCAATACCCAGGCTCGGCATTCCAATAAGTTCTCAGAAATTGCTTCACAACAAGTTACAGAGGAAGATTCTCTTCTGCAGACTGCTTGATCAGAGCCAGGCTTACAAACCCCACTTGAGCTCAGAGGAACATCTAACTCTCAGCACCCAAAATCTGCCCTGACAAGGTAGCCAGAATCCATGTTCTCTAAGCTGAGTTCACTTACAGGAAGAGGATTCATACAGAAGAGAAGAAATTGAGCCAAAAGCATTTAACTCCTTTAGAGCATGAACTGGGAACACTGATGCCCTATAGCTCTGGATACATGCTTTTGAGCCTTCATTTCCTTATCTCATCAATCAAGGCAAAACATGGTCCTGTTCTGCAGAAAACACAGCTGGACTCTGTTGCACCAGTAGGACTGGTGTGACCAGTCCTAGGCTGCCTCCTGCCCAGAGCTGCCATTGACACACTGGTGCCAACCACATTGTGCAAGAACATGGATGAACAAGGCACGTCCATGCGCTGAGTGATGCCATCTCCAAGTATCATGAGGGTGGTGAAACCCTGCCCAGGTGGCCCAGAGAGATTGTGGATGCCCCATCCCTGGAAACACTCAAGGTCAGGTTGGACGGGGCTCTGTGCAACCTGATCGAGTTGGGGATGTCCCTGCTCATGGCAGAGGGGTTGGACTAGATGAGCTTTAAAGGTCCCTTCCAATCCAAACTATTCTATGATTCTATGAAAACACAGGAAGGAAACAGAACTATTGCTTACTAGCCAACATGGAAAAAAGGCTTTTCAGGAACTTGAAAGCCCAGAGGTGTTGCATTTCCTTCACGGACCCTTGCCATTTTTTCTCCCATGCACCAAGGCACTGTAGAGAAACAAGGAAGGCAGTGCTTAGGCAGCTTCCATACAGGAAAAGAAGTTTGAGATGTGTCTCTGCCTCCTGGCCAGAGAGAGCACAACCCCAGTGACCTGGGAAAAAAATGACCACCACTTGCACTGTGTTCAGAAATTACTTGGAAAGAGGACTCAGGAGAATTTAGTATTTCCCCTTTTTCCTCCCTTTCTAAATGGATGTTTCCATTAGAGAAACTAAGCACTTTACCAAGTTTTAAAACAGCCTGGGGTTTACAGCCAACTTACAAACTCCAAGAGAGTGCGGCTGGTCAGGATGGAAACATCTTTTCCAGCATAAACCCCTCAAGCTAGCAATGTTGGCCAAACTGCTGTAAATCACGATCTTCTCCCTCTTTAATTGTGGCTATTAACTTTTAGCTTTCTAAGCAATTTTACATATTCCAGCAAGTTGGGGTTTTGGATCATGCCGCTTTCCAAGAATACCCATTTCTCTCTTTAGCAGCACAGCAATTACAATCTATTGAGTAGCCTGTGTAACCTCAGTTAAGAACATTCTCATCGCTTAGCTTGGATCTTCCTCAGTAGTATTTTAAAAAAGGGCGATAACATTTTCACTGGGCTAGAAAACACACTGGCCCAATATTACTAATATCTCATAAAATCAACTTGGATTCTAAGCATTTTCAAATGGAGTTGTTTGCTGTTGAATCTTCTGCAAAGTCCTTGAGAACTTCACATTTTCTCCTTTTTTGTTCCATTTAGTACTGACTAACTGAAACCTGTTAAAACCTTCCCTTTTTTTGCAAACAGCTGATACCACCTGCTTCCAACAGCAGGGACAAGAGCAAAAGCATCACATACGAATTTCTATTCCGGTGACATTACGCAAGTCCCTTCTTCACACACCACCTACACTTCGGTCCTCAATCTGTTTGGCTTCACAGCATCCCTCTAGAGTGAAAACACAGAGGCAGCTCCGGGTCTCGTCTAGCTCCGTCTTTCGACGGGCTGTTCGTGTTTCTTTTCACAGCTTAATAAGGTTTTGTTCTCCAAACTGGAGATGTGTCTTTGCCACCTAGCACTTGTTCAGCCCACAGGTTCAAACACAGCACATGCAGCTTGCTCAGCACACCCAAGCTCAAGAGCCCTCTCTCTGTAACAAGTGGCTCAGTTTTTATGGGGATGTAAGCATGATTTTTGTTAAATCTCTCTGTGAGCGCAAAGTAGACATTTTAAACACAGGCTCCTGAAAGCCCTTGGGTTTTCTCCTTAACTAAACTGACATGTCAAAGTTGTCGTTTTTCAAACCTGCACATGAAAACCCAGGCTATTTACTATCACAGATCTACAGATTTGACAAGCCCAACTTTGGTGGTTGGCCACCAGGCACAAAGAAATAATCACAGATATAGACACATGTTTTAGAAATTGCAGAGAGGAGTAGAGCCCGCTGTTCTTTGGTAATGGGGTGCTCAGTAAGCAGCACCTTTCCTTAGCGTGGGATCCTTCCCAATACAGTTCAGTGGAAGTTTCTTCTCAAGTTCTTAAGCTTCATAGAACGTCGTATCAGTCTTGCCCAAAACACTTCAACCACACGGCAGGAGATAATCCTGCTGGCAATTTGGCCATGGCTGCAAAGAGCTCCACGTGGTCCACAGCCAGCACACAGCTAGATTGCACCCAACTTCAAGATAATGAGTACAACTCAACACTACACTGCTGTCTGCAGACCAGGCCCAGGGTAAACCCAGCTTTATGTCCAGCCAACACAAAACAGGCTGCTTGAAGCCCCATTATAAAGTCCCTGCACAGGCAGTTCCCTGCCATGCGCTGGAAGAAGGCTGACCACTCCAACTACCCCACTTTTGCAGAGGTCAAAACACAGCTGGATGCCATAGGATGTGTTTAAAGCTCACAGCACTGGTTTAGTCTCTCCCCACCATGAACCACTGCCTCTACATTTATCTTGAAAAGTTTCCAAAATAGAAGGCTGCTTGGCTTTCAGGTAGGAACAAACTCAGTCGTCGTGTCACTAAGGTAATACCACCTGTTAAGGAAAGTAGCATGGAGGGGAACATACCATATTTCAGACACCCTTTCATATGGGGAAATGGTTTGGCTTTCTTCTATAGCGAGATCAAGAGTTGAGATGATCCTCAGCTGGTAAATCTCAACCCTATGCCACCAGCTTCCACATCAGCTTCCCCAGTTCCTGGTCCCTTGTTCAGAGACTTTGGGAACTAGACTAGATGCAAAGTAATGGGATCTCCTAGGCTTGCTTGGAAAGGATGCAAAGGCTTCTCTTACTATGTTATCATCACAACTGAACTTCCTGCAGCTTGTTTTGTCTGTCCCAAGAGACCTCTTCTATAGAGCAAATGACATCAAGACACATCCATCCCACAGCAGCACAGCGAGGCTCTCGGAAAATGGGGGTTTTATGCACAGGTGGCAGCTTCTTAATTCTTTGCTGTCAAGGTAAGGAGTGAATAATAGAGATTTGGGGATTTTATATCAATTTTTTTATTATCATTATTTACTTTTTTAAAGGGAGTGAGCTAAGTGGCTACAAACTTACGCATCTTGCGAGGGCCAACATCCCTAATCTTCAAAGCTTCCTCCTGTTACCAGCATTACCTTAGGATGAGCAAAACACAAACAGTGGCATCCTCCGAGCATGAGCTCCAACCCCCTACCAGAATCCACAGGTATCACTGGAGGAAGGAGCAGAGCACACAGAGCAGATCAGAGAACAAAATGAGACAACAAATCACCAAGTCTTTCATTACAGCCAGAGCGCGTTTAAGAGCAATCTCATCCTTGCCACTATCTTTGCTCTTACAGAAACAGCTTGAAATTACCATTAGACAGAATTTTCCCTTTTTTTCTCTCCCACTCAAACTATCAAGTGGAAACGATTGAAACAAAGCCCTAGAAGGAAAAGGGTCTGACATGCTCACGAGCACCTAAAATATAGCAGGATACAAGGAGGCTTAAAAACTTCTACAGCCCACCCGAACAGGACATTATTACAGTTATTATACTTACAAGTCACTTCTTTCCCCCAACCATTAACATCCTGGGTCTGCCACATTCTGTGGTAGGTTTCAGAAGAAACATATCTTGGTTGCTTGGTAGCCCCAACCTTTCCCTACACACTCTAGAAACCAGCCAAACATGACAAGATGACCCTTTTAGACATCAGAATAAGCCTGCGTTTTTTTTTCAGGTGAGTTTAGTAAGTGGCACATACAAATTTCAAGTCTGTCACGTATCACATTGAAGGCTGCAGAGCCAACTGGATCATCTGTTTTGCCCCAAAATAAAACCTAAACAATCTGCTAGGGCTGACTACTTCAGTGGAGAGGAAAAAAAGCAGGTACAGGATCAGCTCCAGCAGATCCAGTGCCAACACCCACCAGACAATCCCAGCCTCAACAATGCCATTTAAACAAATATGCTTGAATTTAATTTTAAGAGAAAAAAAAAGTCACCTCTCTCCCCTACCAGCTCTACTGGATTAACCTTTGTCAATGGCTGTGACAGGTAACTCTCCTGCCGCACCTCAAGGCTCATTAGAAGCATAAGAAAATGAGAGCTTGTAAGAGGACAGTCAATATTCTTGGCAAGAAGTCTGAGATTTGCATATATTTTTTTTAACTGCACTTTCATGTTTTGTAACAAACATCCTCTGCTACGGAGGCTGAAGCACTGGACTCCCAAAGACAGGAGCTGTCAGCAGCCTGTCTCCTCCTTTATGGAGCAAATACTCTGCAGAATAGTTTCTCACTGCAGAGTTCTTTATTTTTAGCTTGGCGGCCATAAATTGTATTCAAGATCATCTCCATCTTTGTATTATGACAGTCCTGAATTTTTGCTTGAAGTTACAATGCAGTTTATTAGCTGAAAGGATTTCCAGCTACAGTTATTGCCTAGTAGGAACTGAACTGATATCCATTCATCATCCCCCTACTTGCAAGACAAGATTGCACAAGAAAGCCGAAGCTTATCATCGATTTCCTGCTAAAATCAGGTCCTAGAGGCAGAAGAAACTCATTATATATTTTAATCTTGTTGGGCTTTGAAATTGTCCTCATGAGATGGTTTAACTAATACAATTTGGAAACTCGCTGCAAAACTGGAAACAAGAGGTGGCCACGACTCCACCTGCACAACAGCTCAAACATTTTGCCTGTTGTTATCCATACGACACAGAGAAGAGATTCCACATCTAGGCAAAGGATGGCAGATTTATGCATAGATTCAGCAGCCATTGAGTTGTTTGTTGCAGCAATCTGTGTGCTCTTGAGTGCACGCTGAACAGGCTATTCACTGAGACATTTGCCCAATGTACAAATATCACTTGGGCATCAGCAGCTGAACAGAGAGAATTGAGAAGTTTAAGACTTCAGAATAATGCTGGTTTATTTGAACCACGCCTGGAGGTGAAGGGATGGTCAGATGCAACACAACACAGAGAGAAGCTCTTTATAGAGACAGGGATGTTGAACAAAGGGTAACAAGACCTTTGCAGCGCTCTTGCTTGACCACAGCATCATCCAGGGACTAGTGCCATGTCCCACGGTTGCAAAACCAGCACGTGATTCTCCCCTTTGTTTGCTGGAAATGGGAATACATGATGGAGGCGGCATATTACAGCCACAAAACCAAGTCACCTTAAAAGTCCATATAAATCGTGACGGTTGAGTGCCCTGGGTGGGGAGAATTCGCTATGTTCATGCACACATGCGTGCAGGATGTGTTTTGTCTCCAAGGGTATTTCAAGCAGAAAGACAATAGCCCCTTTTTGCAACACCTCTCCTCCCCAGATGATCTTTTATACACCCACGTGCCACGTAATTCTGAAAAGCGGTTCTCAGCATGTAGACACACTGATTTTACAACACAACAGCACAATTAAGAACCTAATACCCAAAGGGAACAATAGGACATCCACAGGGATTAATGCAAACAGCAGGCTGGATGGCAGGTATCAGAGGGAACAAAAAGAAATCAAAGGTGCTTTCATTGCCATCATTGCAATTCCCAAACCTACCCTCAAATTAAGTTCTTCCAACCCTTTAAAGACTCAGTCTCTATCTTACATTTACTTTTAAGCAGCCTTCCTACTATCAATGCTCGAACATAAAGAAGCCCCAAGGAGAGAGATCAAACAGCAAGGCAGGATGGCGAAAAGTTCAACTCCCAGAAGGTCGTTCCTGCGCAGAGACATCTCAAAGCTGCTGACACTTTTTGGCAGCTAAACATTAGCAGAGGAGGCACAGATGGGAACAGACATGACATCGCCTGCTATTTGCACAGGCCTTAGACAGATTCAGGTTGCAATTTCACTTGCATAAAGCAGTTACAGCAGGTAAGCCACACTGAAACTTCCTTGGAAAGAGAAAGTAAGCCAGATTTAGCTTAATGTGTGTATACACTACAAAAAATACAAAGCAGAAGTCTCAGCGAAACATTATCTCCACTTAAAATATAGTGAGAAATCCATTAAAACAATGACCATGTCACCTTAATATAGTTTCAGTCACTTTTACCCATACACCTGTCTTCAGACCACATAATTTGCTTTATATTTCAGATCAACAAAAAAGCGAGCCTCTAGAGCATATAACCACAAAAAAAAACAACACAGCAAAAGTCACCTACACAGATGAAGACAGACCAGAATTGTGCATGCAGGTTTTTTCTTCCATCATAGGTTGAAACCCTTCCTTATGAAAAAAAAAAAATCACCCAATTTCAGGATGTTACATTCCCCTTTTCACCAGATTATTGAAAAAAATCTGCTAGAGATGCTGAATCACACACGAAAACAAACCTTCTTTTCAACTGGGGACAAGAAACAGCAATGAGAGCTAGAAAACCTAAAAAAAGAGCCCGCCCCAATCCCAAAACCACAAGACAAATTGCCATCTTGCTATGAGGGGTAGCACAAACTAACCCAGGTTTCTGCAAATCTCTGGGGGGAAAAAAAAAAAAAAAAGACATGCCAGTGAATGCTGCCCTTTTGCACCTTAAAACCTACAGGAACATGTAAAGACACTGCCCACCATGCAGCCCATCAGTTGACCCCCATCTCCTGTCCCAGCCTTCGCGCTAGATGCCCCATCACACCAGACCTCATCTGGCACGCCTGTTATTTCAGAGCGTTGTTGCAACAAAGCTCTTTTTCTCACAGCGCACAAAACCGCGACGAAACAATCCTTCAACTGCCCTGCAGCACTTCAGCAACGCTCGGATGCTTCTCCAGTTGCCACGAGCCTGCTGTGCTCGATCTCTCTTTTCTCCCCACCAGGACATTGCAAACCAGCAACAAAACACAAAAGAGAGAAGCGCTGAAAAGAAATCTCACCATTACATTTGCAGCATGGATGATTTCATCCCAATTACTCGCTCTTGTCATGCAAAAAGAGCTACAGGAGAAAATTTAAATCCCGATCCAGACGATATAACAGCCAAAAATGAAGACACTGCCCCAAGCATTTATTTCAGATTTTTACATGCTGGGATCAGCCCTTTGGAATCTGAGGAGTCTCCCAGAAGTGCTCTTGGAGGGAAGACAGACATTAAAGCCCAATTATACATCTGCACTTAAGTCTTCACCCTCTGATTTAGGGGAGCCTGAGGAACACGCATGTACAGGAATAGCTCGTTTAAAAAGAGGACCTGGAAAAAAAAAAAGTGTGCAAGTTATGCAGAGAAGCTGGGCAAAGAATGCAAATTCTGACCTACTTCTCCCTCCTGGCTGGGAGAGGGCATGAGGCAGCTGTTATTGCTGCTCTGCAAGCACAAGAGATGAGCAGGAGCCCTGCCAAAATTTCTTTTCCAGACACAGGCTGCTCCATGCAGGCTGCTTGCAAGGCAGGCACAATCATCCTTCTGCCCAGGCAACAAGACCACAACCACCCAGACCAGCAGCAGATGAAGTCAGGATGAGCAGGGGTCTCTGAAAGGTCTGCATTCAGCTCTCATGCCGGCAGTATTTCCCACTGGACTTCTCTGCCAGCACCTGCCTTAGTTCTGCTTCAGGCAGGATAGGGAAGAGCAGTGTCTTCCAGGTAGGTGGGAGGTCTGGCACCTTCATAAAGCCTCTCTCAAAACCGGTCTCCAAGATCAGAAGGGGGACAGGGAAAAACACACTGAGGGGATAGACACATTGGCTTGACTACAATGCCAACTGGACACCCGTGGATAGCAGCGTCTTCTCTGACCAAGACCCACATGAAAGCCATCCACTCCCCCAGTGCAACAGGCCAATGATGCAAGGAAAAATCTCAGAGGAGAGGAACAGGGAGCCAGAACAGGAAGAGTTTCACTCAGCAGCTCCTCCACTGGAGGAAGTTTCTCACTCTTATTATGCAAGCTGAAGCTCTCAAACCAGATCTTCGTACTGGACTAACTACCCAAGAGCCACTGGCCTTCCGCAAGGTTGATCTGCAGGAAAGTCACTGGCCTTCAGCCACTTCTCACCCCAGCTGGATGGAGTCCAGTCAGCCCAGTTATTGCAACCAGAGGTGAAGTGGAACCAGTGGCATTTATGCAAGATTCACCCTACAGTACTTTCTTTCTCAGAAGGTTCAAGTTTTCTATGCACTCGCAAAAACTAAGAGCGATCTTAAGGGATCATGAGAAGTCTTCCTCCCAAGCTATTCCACATACCGTTCTATAGAAGAAAGTCTTTCAGATGAAAAAAATTCAATTGATCTTACACAGACATGAGGTGATTGGGTTAACCATCAGCTTAGGTTAGATGATTCCAAGATGTGTTATTGCAAAATATTTTCATTAAAACACCAAGCTGTGTCAGCACAAGGCGATATACAATAAATGCAACCAAGAAGCAAGAGCTAGCAGTCTTACATTGAACAGAGATCCAGCTCATTTTACACAATCACATCTTACTTCACCCAGCGCACACGACGCAGCTGGCTTTTGCCAATGCGCTCACACCTGGTGCTAGTGCTGCTAGAACAATGCTTGGGTGGAGGTTATTGGATGTTCCTGGCTTATTGCAGCCAGCTGAAAAGAAATTGGCACAAGCAGAGAAGCACTGAGAGTAGCAGTTTTCAAACCACTCCAAGTCTCAGAACATTTCCAGTGCTAGCACAAAGGCACACAGTGCCCCCAGGGGATAGAAGTTACCTGCCAAATTTCAAGCAATGGGAACATGAGCAGCACCAACAGACCCATGTCCCAAAGGGAGAAACAAGCATCTAAAACTGCCTTCAGTGATGCATTTCCAGAAACGCACTAGTTTCTCATCACTTTGACATGCAAATACTATCATATGTTACACACATTAATCTCTTAACGATACAGTCTAAGGTGTATATATACAGTCTAAGGTTAGGAAAGCTAAAGCCCTGATAGAATTAAATCTGGCCAGGGATGTCAAGGGAAACAAGAAAAGCTTCTAAGTAAGTAGGTGATAAAAAGATGACTATGGAAAATGTGGGCCCTCTCCGGAAAGAAACAGGAGACCTGGTAACCTGGGATCTGGAGAAGGCTGAGGTACTCAACTTTTTTGCCTCAGTCTTCACCGACAAGTGCTCAAGCCACACTGCCCAAGTTGCAGAAGGCAAAGGCAGGGACTGGGAGAATGAAGAGCCACCCACTGTAGGAGAAGATCTGGTTTGAGACCATCTAAGGAACCTGAAGGTGCACAAATCCACGGGACCTGATGTGCATCTGCACTTCCATCAGCGGATGAAGTTGCTATGCCACTATTCATCGTATTTGAGAAGTTGTGGCAGTCCAGTGAAGTTCCCACTGACTGGAAAAGGGGAAACATAACCCCGATTTTTAAAAAGGGAAAAAAAGGAAGATTCCAGGGGACTACAGGCCAGTCAATCTCACCTCTGTGCCCAGCAAGATCATGGAACAGATCCTCCTAGAGACTATGCTAAGGCACATGGAAAATAAGGAAGTGATTGGTGACAGCCAACATAGCTTCACTAAGAGCAGATAGTGCCTGTCAAGTTTGGTGGCCTTCTACAGTGGGGTTACAGCATCGGTGGATAAGGGAAGAGCAAACTGACATCATCTACCTGGACTTGTGCAAAGCATTGGACACTGTTGTGAACAACATCCTTGTCTCTAAATTGGAGAGACATGGATTTGACAGATGGACCACTCACTGGATAAGGAATTGGCTGGATGGTCACGCTCAAAGAGTTGCTGTCAACAGCTTAACGTCCAAGTGGAGACCAGTGATGAGTGGTGTTCCTCAGGGGTTGGCATTGGGACTGGCACTGTTTAACATCTTTGTTAACTCTGCTGATGACACCAAGCTGTGTGGTGCGGTTGACATGCTGGAGGGAAGGGATGCCATCCAGAGGGACCTTGACAAGCTTGAGAGGTGGGCCTGTGCGAGCCTCATGAAGTTCACCAAGGCCAAGTGCAAGGTCCTGCACATGGGTCAGGGCAATCCCAAGCACAGATACAGGCTGGGTGGAGAATGAATTGAGAGCAGCCCTGCGGAGAAGGACTTGGGGGTGTTGGTTGATGAGAATTTCAACATGACCGGGCAACGTGCGCCCACAGCCCAGAAATCCAACCATATCGTGGGCTGCATCAGGTGATTCTTCCCCTCTACTCCACTCTCATGAAACCCCACCTGCAGTACTGTATTCAGCTCTGGGGCCCCCAGCATAAGACAGACATGGACCTGTTGGAGCAGGTCCAGAGGGGAGGGTCACAAAGATGATCAGAGGGCTGGAGCACCTCTCCTGTGAAGAAAGGCTGAGGGAGTTGGAGTTGTTCAGCCTGGAGTAAGGCTCTGAGGAGACCTTAGAGCAGCCTTCCAGCATCTGAAGGGGGCCTACAAGAAAACTGGACAGGGACTTTTTACAAGGGTATGTAGTGATACGACAAGGGGTGATGGCTTTAAACTGAAAGAGGGTAGATTTAGATTAGATATAAGGAAAAAATTCTTCACTCTGAGGGTAGTGAGGCACTGGCACAAGTTGCCCAGAGAAGCTGTGGATGCCCCATCCCTGGAAGTTTTCAAGGTCAGGTTAGCTGGGTCTTTGAGCAACCTGGTCTAGTGCAAGATGTCCCTGCCCATGGCAGGTCGGTTGGAACTAGATGATCTTTAAGGTCCCTTCCAACCCAAGCCATTCTGTGATTCAGCATGTCCCAAATCTCATGGTTGGCATAAATGCAGTTATAGATAGAGCCATAAAATCCTCGCTGTGCTGGCCAGCAATTGCAATTTCTGTCCAAAGCCTACTGCAAACTGATTATAGAGAAGGCTTTGTTCAGCCAGTCCCTTTCCCTTGGGAAACCTATACGTCAAAGGAGCAATAAATGCTGGTAATTTATTATGTGGAAAGACAGTCATGCAGCTAAGAGTAAGAGAGAACTGAAAGCTAAGCCAAGTTTACGTTTGCAATGGTCACAGAGGCCTGTGGTTGCAAGTCAAATTTGTCGCTCCTCTGTTTATATGCACATAAACGTGGGGGTGAAGGGATGTAAAGTAGAGAAGGATTATCAGCATCACAGGAGTGTGAGCAGAAAGATGTAGTTCAGATGTAAAGACTGTTCAGGGATTGTGTTGCAAGAATAGAGGAAAAAAAGCAATTTACGAGGAATCAGATAGCTCCAATATGAAGAGTCTGTTTATCAGCATTAAGGAAAGATTGGTTTCATCCTAAAGGACAGCAGGTTAATCAGCACAAGTCCTTAGAGATCTCATCCCTCATTAATAGACGCCACTACCCTGGACTCTAGAAGCATCTCTGGTATAATTGACATTTAAATAAACAAGAATCACATACATGGTATTTGGGGTTCTTCCAGCCTCCCAAGCATCCAGGTAACCCTCCAGCAGACACAGAATGTAGTATCCTGCTCATCACCACCTATGACGACACCTAAAGCACAACCTGCCAGATGATCCCTCATTTCTCTCTGGCTTTTTCCCCAAGGACTGGAACATTGAAACACCACCTGGATAATTCACTTGCCCATGCCTTTTCTGTAGGGCTGCAGTCAGAGCAGGCAGGGAAATTTGGCTGCATTTTGTTTAAGCACCCCAAGCAGAACAACTTTCTCCAGCTTCATGGGATGCAGCTTACAAAGATTTCCCTCTCCCACCCTACGGAAGAAAGAGCTGGAATATTAAATAAAACACAGTCTTTCCCACCAAAAGCAGTCTGTGAACAGCCCAAGGGTTTAGACAGGTACCCAGGATGTGCAAGAGACTTTCAAACCTGTGTTGTCTTCCTCCCACATCCAAGGTGAGCTGCCTGACTTGTCCACCAACAGCATTTTTACTCAAACCAAGAGGAAGAGAGCTCTCAGCTCCAGGAAGGAGAGTCACCCAAGCACATTATGCCCCTGTTGCTTTGGGTTTAGATAGCAAGCAGATGTTTAGAAGAGCTCCCAAGGTCTGCCCCCATCTGCACCACTGCTATTGGAACAGCACAGGGTCAGGGAGCTTGGGAATACTTTCCCACTCAAAAATATTTGTCCTCAGCAGCCTTGCTGCTCTACCAGCTGCCTGGAAAACCCATTTGGCCATATAACTTAACCAGCCAACTCCCATCAGATTTGTTGGCAGCTGCTGGCTGCTCTTCACAGGGATACAAGGGTTTAGCAGGTCATTCAAGGTTGCTGACACAGCACTGCTGCTTCTGCTTTCACATGCACCTGTGCTGGTGCACCAGGGTCTCAAGCCAGCTCTGAGCAAGTCAATGCATTGCAGCTGATGAGTTGCTCTAATCAGGGTCTAGGTAGTTCCCCCTACAAGGAATCAAGCACCACACGGACACCTCTGAGATGTTCAGCATGGTGGTCCCATGGAGATTCATCCCCTCCAGGTGTCAGGCAATGAAGACATTTAACTCCACAGTGATATTCTTTGGTTTGGAGGAATTTGAGATACCCAACTCAGGTATAAAGAATGGGAGGGGAAAAGTGTTACACAAGCAGTTAAGCATTTTGGACATGGCAGATGCCACATAGGGGATAAGAGAGCACTGTAGCTCGACAAATGAAGCAGATGACCTAGGTCTAGGTGTGACTGGTCACAAAGCAGACATTTAAAAGAAATAAATGTGTACTGCTGCCTCCACTTCCAAGGAGATGGTGGGAGATCCACTGAGAGAGGAAGTAGAGACATTCGTGATTTCATATCAACTGGAGCTGGTCAAGGAACCCAATTCTTGCCTCCGACACTGCATTGTGTTTGTGAAACACATGCCTGACAGCATGAAAACTAGGCATGATTTCTTCCTGTACCACTTTCTACCTTTATCAGCCCTCAGCACAGCTTCACCTCAGCTCCTGGCCCCACGTGGGCACCCACTCCCAGTCTTCATCGGGTCACTCATAGGCTCTGTGCTCTTTGGGAGCAGGAATGGCCTTTCCCCTTGGGTTTGCAGAGGGCCCAGCAGAGAGGGACAATCAATTCAGTTTTATTTGCTGCAGAGTGGTAGAAATGTACCTTAATAACTTAAAAAGGGGGTTTTTTTTGTAATAGTAATAGCTACTGCAGGAACATGATAGCACATCTGCTCAAAACAACCAGAGAGGCAGGCAAACCTGAGTTCGTGCTGATCCTGCTCTCCATTCGTCATCCTTTGAGAAACAGGGCAACTGTTCCTCTAGGAAAGGCACAGCAATTTTTGTGCTGGAAACCCAACATACAAGCTGTGCTGCCTGCTGAATAATGCACTGCCAGTAGCTTGGGTCACTCTGCTTTGTTTGTGTCCTCAAGCTTTTCTCCATAACTGAAGGCAAAGCTTTTACTGAAAGCAGAAATTCTCAGGCTGCTGTGGACTTCAGACTGGGGATTTCAGAAAATTCCAACAGCCACCCACGAGATTCAAAAAGGGAAGGGTAGGTGGAAATCAGAACTGTGAGTCTAATCACAATGTGCCCCAAAAGGCTGGATGCTTGTCCCTTCTTCCATATCACCCCTGGCCTCTCTTCCATCAATCCTATGTTGCTAATGTAACTAGTTAGCTGGGAAATAAGGCTTCTCAGCTATCCTTCCCCTTCTCCCAGTTCTCCACGACTGAGTTGGGGATCCTCTCCTGGCCTTTTCCAGATAACTTTTATTAATGCATTGAATATATACAGGCTCATGCAGTAATGCACACAGGCTACCTTTGGGGCATCATCCCAAAAACATATACCACAAGCTACTAACAACCTGTTCCAGAGATGTTCTGTACCATCTTCAGTGGTGAGAATCACAGCCCCTCTTTCCCTGGAGCTCACTCTGCAAGCATGACTCATGAGTGGTTTCAACACTGTCCTACCACACAGCTTCTGGACCAGAACTTGCTTCTTCCTCACCACTTCAGAGACGAAGGTACATCAAAACCCTTCCATAACATTTTTAGGGAGATAAGGATGTAAGCTAGCTCCCTAGCATATTTGGATAGATGTTAGTTAACTGTGTCTCTCCTCTTAACAGACCTAGCTGGTTTAGGAGTCTTAACTGCCTCAGGTTTTAACAAAAAGGTCACTTCTGTATCTGTTAGGAAAGCTGTATTTTGTTCCTCACCACCTCTAGCCTTTTTAGATTCAGAATTAAAGTCTTTACGCACAGCTTAGAGCGAGATGAAAGAGAGCATACGGATTTCTCTGCACCTCCAAGGCGAGTTAATGCCAATCGATCAAAAGGAGAGCACAAGTCACACAAAGTAGGGTTTAAACCTTCATAGCAGCAAAGTCATTTTCACAGCAGAAAAGACAGACCAGCTGCTAAGAGAGTAGCCAGTTGCATTTAATAGTGGCTGAGATTCACGTGGGATTGAAGGAGCCCAGGGACATCTCAGGTCCACATTCTGCAGTGGACACAATGGAAGAGGAGATATCAAGTCATCATCCCTATTTCCCTTTCTCCATCCCTCTGTGAGAGGCAGTAATTGCATCCTCTGAAGTTTGCATTAAACCAGGGAGGGCCAATGATTTTTTTTTTGCAGGCTTAATGAGAATGGCATTCACCAAACAAGAAAGAGTAGGAATCAATACATCACAAACATTACTGCTTTGCAAGTTTAATCACTCCAGCAAGCTATTAACATATTTCAGAACACAGTTGTCTGTCAAACATTACTGTTCAGTGCAACTGAATCTAATTAAGATACTCAAGTCTCCAAGAGTCAAAGAAATGGTTGTGCAACCTACCAAGGTCTCAGCTTGGCTTCCTGTGAGCAGCTCTGATGTCCCACCACGCACCAGCTTGCACAGAAATGCTGTGTTCAAGGCTCTGCCTTTGCTACATTTTCTTTAATCTGCCCCACAGGTTCATATGTTAAAAAGAAAAACAGCAGAGTTGCACAAACCTTGTTTTCCAAGAGGCCAAAAAGGAGGAAGAAATTAAAGTCAAAGCACTGATTTATAAAGATGTTGATTTATACACTGCAAACATATGCTGGAAGGGGGAGGAGGATAAATTAGCACAGAGAGTCCAAGTCAACACATCTTTGTTATTAGCCTCCTGTCATCTCTGGGACCGGGGTCCAACCACAACGGAGAGCACGACTCCAATCCAGCATCTCCAGGTCTACCAGCCCCGGTGATTAACTGCACAGATGTTAATTACAGGATGTAAACAGTGCCCTCGCCTGACCTGTAACTTGATGTCAGGCATTTACAGCTCAGCTGGTGCTCTGGGGAACCAGTCGGCCATGCGATGTGGTTGCATGGATTGCTGCCTCTTGTCAAGCCATTGCAGCCCCTTCCCACCATCCTCCCAGTTTGGGGCAGCGGATGGCATCAAGCACGACACCACCTTTACTTTGCACTCTATTTCTATCCCCACTTTTTCTATTCACAGGAAAAAAAAAAAGCTCCTCAATGCTAAGAGCTCACAGAGCTTCTACCGCAAATAACAGACCAGGATTAAAGCATCATGTCAGCCCAAGCATCCAAGAAACACCTTGAGAAATGCAGACCAATGCTTTCACAGGCATCCCTGGACCGACATCAGTCCACAGCATCCAGAGAAGCTGGTGGTTCACTCTCACGAGAAGCACCAGAACAAGACCCTTAAACACTTCCAAAATTTCCTCTGCCACAAAGGCACCGCCACTGTCACAGCAGTATTTAGCAACGAAGAACTCCCCAGACAACAGCCCATAAGGACTGCCACTGCATGACCAAGACAGACAACACAGGCATCTTAATACATGTCACTGTGACCTTCTGCTGCTCCAGGAATAAACCAAGGCATAACAAGATAACAGAAATGTGAGTACACCAAGGAATACAGCAGTTATTGCTGAGGAATACTGATTAGCGTCTTCCCTTGCTGCAATCTTTCCAAACATTTTTTTTTATCCGAATGCCTGGTAAAGGAGAAGAGTAGATCCCACCAGTCCAGGAGACGCCCAACTCTGCTAGTTAATAAAACCAACGCACAGCTTTACAAACACATTGAGCCTTTCCACTAAAGGAAAGGCAGACTCTCCCATCTCCCAGAAAGTTTACCCTCACGTTAGCTTTCCTCCTAGTATTTCTGTAGGCAGCTATTGAAACATCTGAAAAGCACCGTTTCATGCTAAATTCACATCCAGAAGGCACAGACACTGAAAGAGCACATGAAGCAGAGTCAGGATTTCTAGACTGCTTTTTAAACTCTAAGCGCTTAGAAGAGCGGATGTCCTTAGGTGTAGTGAGCTAGTGCTAATGAGAATTCAACATCAGCCTCTAGTTTTGGGTACTCACTTTGGATGGTGAGCATCAGCCCTTCCCCATAAACGGCCAAAGAACTGCCTATGCACAGCATTTCCAAGTACCAGGTTTTAGTGTGCGGTCACACACATGCAGAGGCTGGATCCTCTCACGCCGCACAAGAAACCAGTTTCTGCCCCTCCATCCATCCACCTGTGCAACACAAGGACTCCTGCTCATCTCACAGGGATCGATGCAGAAAAAACCCACGCAGGACCAGCAGCCCATTTCTGCTTAAAATGAATGGGGCTCCTGTACCCTGCAGTGCCGTCCCTGATGCAGAGCAGCCTAAAGGACAAGAGGTTTGCTTATCCTCCATTTTGGCCAACACAGCCCCAAAGCACAGATTCATTTCTTCCTTGAGGTCTCTAGAGATGGAGGGAATTGGGCCAGAGCAAGGCATGTGCCATGCCACTGTCACCCATCCCAAAGGGGTGGGAAAGTCCCAGGGGACAGGACTTGTGCCAGCACAAGCCACCACCACAACGTTTCAGAGGTGCTTCCGGCTACACCACGCACACCTATGGGTTTCCTTAAGCAGCCCTTCTCTTCCAAAGGCTCTTCTGATAGTTTAAAACCTGTATTTTCCCCTCCTCATTTCCCACACACACCCCCACACGCACACAGTATGAAACACAAGCTAAATTAGCAAAACAGGCTCAACTCTACAAACAGTGTATTGTGCAGATCAGCCAGAGCAACACAGGCAGCCAGGCCACCCCACAGCTGTCACCTCAAAGGCACCCAGCTTGCGCCAGCATGCTGCAGGAGGCCAGCAGAGAACTGGGATGGTTTTACTTAGGGTAGAAGGAGTCCTTGCATTAGGTATCCCTTTGCACTCTGGCCCCTGAGGCAGCTCTCCAGTAACTGGTTCAGAACACAACGCTAAAAAAACCCAAGAACAAACAAGAATTCTGGGGTAATTTTTAGCTCTAGAAAAACTTCCATTTTCTCTCCACGCTTTTGCGGGCAGCCTCATTCATCCGATGCTAATCTCTGCTCAGACACTCTGTTGACACCAATTCTGAATAAGTACGGGGATTAAATGGGGTGATTCAGACAACCAAGGTCAGGCTGAACACGAGCTGAAACCACCCTCACAGCAGCAGCAGCACAGACCTGCCCCATCCATGCAATTTGAGGTCCCTATCCCAAGGGACAAAACACAAAGGTCCTCCACAGCTTTCTGTAGCACCAAGCTAAGGCTGGTGCTTTTGCACATGGTCTGTCCAGGGACCAAACTGCAGAGACGTGGCAGTGTACAGGAGCCCAAAACTCACCCCAGGAGTCAAAGAGCCTCCTGGGCTCTTCGCAATGTGGTTCCACCAAGCATGGCAGGGCCAACACTCAAAGTGATGGTCAGCAGACAGCTTGCCTGCTAAACTCGTTGGCATAGATCTCTATGATCTTAAGGGTCTTTTCCAACATAAATGAGTCTATGACAGACACCAGGGAGATCAGGTTTATAGACTTTCATGGGGGATATGCTTTTAAGAGCAAATTCCACCAAGACCTATTGTGAAAAAAACAAAACACAGTTGTATTTAAACAGGGATATAAGTTTTACACAGCTAATGCAAGCAGTCTCCAAGCAACAAGCATGGAAGCTGGAAATGTATATCAGATAACAGCATATCTTTAAGCATCGACTCTGTTCCTCTGCTCTTTTCTATGCCTCTGGATCAGCTTTGCATTGAAGACTTTCCAGAAGTACCTTCCGTGGGGCCCAAACTTCAGGATGATTCAGCTAAGAAAAAAGGACACAAGGGAAAAGCAAACAACTTGTGCAAAGTCAGCAGTGTATTCTGGCGCCTAAATCAACTGACTTGTTTTCTTTTGAGGAATTGGAAAGGAAGGAAGCGGATCAGCACTTCAGAAAAACAACACTGCTACAGCTGTATCCGTGGAGCATTTCTGATTCAAAACAGACTCCAATCTAAGGGCTGCCGCAGATTACACAGGAGCATGTCTTGGAGACTTATTTGACATTTCTGGATGAGACAGCGATGTTATTCCTTGCACAAAAGCAGAGCTGTATGTGCAGTGCTTAGAAGAGTACTCAAGTTGGTCTCTACAAGACTTCTCCCCAAACTTCTGCTCTCCTCCTTCAGCGAGGGATGCTCTGGAGAACATTATCACCTCCCATGAGGAGGGAAGGGGGAATCTCAGCCCACCTCCCAGAATAAGTCAACCAAAAGGTGTCTTGAGCCCCAGATCCTCCAGCCTGGCCAGCATCAGGTCAACATTTCAGTGTTTGGACCCCTGCTAAAGAAAGACTTACCGTTTCCTGCCTATCTCCTAATAGCTCCTCACTTTGTGATTTTTTTTTTTTAATTAAAAGCAGCAATAAGGCATCAGAGAGAACAACCTAACAGTTTTGCTCAGCAGCATCAGGGGTAACATTTTAGGTGCTGCAGCCACCATTGTCCCAGTTCCCACTGCATCAGCATCCACCTATGTTTCCCACAATACCCAAATGAGCTCTCAGTACAAGAGAAAAGTCCTCTGTACAGCCACTCTTGTCCCCATGAGACAGCACTAAACAGTTTTTACAGTGTCTATTTAAACATTGTCTAAAAATAAATCTGACTTTCGACCACTGCAGATGCAGGTAAAGCCTTACAGCAACTGTGATATGGCAAGGACAGATGCTTTGGTACAGCTTAGACTGCATTGTTTCAGGGTCTTATCTGTCAAGTCAGCAAACAGCATCATTTCCAAGCAATTCTTAGTCAATAATCATCTCAGAGGATTACTTGCAATTCCTAATCTCTACATGCTTTGAGAAGGGCACAAAAAGGATTTTTTCCCTTTTTTTTAAATAAAGTAAATAGGAACAGCAATGGATGCCTAACTAACAGCTTACAGGAGAAGCCTACATTAGAATTTGCACTGGTTTCAATTCTTTAAGACACCAGACAGCCTCCGTTCCTGCACACGTGGGAAGGCAGTCATCTGGCACCTCATGGTACCCATGGCCAGTTAGGCAAGCACACACCCAACCCCCCACCCCCCCCCAAAAAAAAGGGGAGGGGGGGTGGGGAAGAGCCACCTTGACTACAGCAAGTGTTAGATTTGCTCTGTAGTACTTCTACAATACAGATTTAGCCCAATATTTTTGTGGGCAAAACATCTGCTGGGAGGTAATTTCCTTTCCCATGGACCTAGAAGGACTTAGAGGTGCTCTCGCCTCCCCACAGCCTGGCCCACATAGTATCCATCCATCAACATGTCCTGCAAGCAAAATCTCCTCACCATTTCCAAAATCCAGGGTGCTTGGTACTGAGCTTGGCCTCAACCTGGGGCATGAAAAAAACATGATCCGAGGTGGGAAACCACTGCAGTTCATACAAAAGTCTCAGTGCTCATCTCTGCAGCCTGAAGTACTCTGGTGTCTCGTCCTCCACCCATACAGAAAGTCACATTAAGGCCAGGCAAGATATTCACACCCCTGTAACCTTTCAATCTGCTTCTCTAAAGAAATTAAGACTAGTCATGTTTAGGTCAGGTTCCACCTTACCTGGACTGCCCAGTGCCTTGGCACTTCTGGTCCCCGCCTTGTTATGTGTGGAGGAAGGAGGTTAAAGAGAATCATTTTAAATTAACCCCAAAATAATTCCTTTAGAAATATTAGAACTGACGGCTCCACAAATACAGTTAACATATGCACTAGAACACTGCTCTGCCACATTTGTTATTTGAAGGGTTCTTGCATTAACAATGGAAAAGTCACTCCCCTCCTCCCTGTTTTCCATTAGCTGCATTGGCTTTGTAAGGGCAACCAGGAGATCAAAGTGATCTAGGACCAATTCAACCAAACCATTAGTAACACCTCTGAAGCCAGAAAACATGAATTTCACATTCCTGGGCAAAGCTGGAGCCTTCCCATGACAACTGGATCCTAGACTTACCCTCTGGACTGTACTGGAAGCAGAAAGTGGTGTTAAATCCTCAAATTTGGCTGATTATTTGTTACAGCTGTATCACAGTTCTCACCATATGTCCTAGAATTGACATCTACTGTAGCATCCAAGCCAGATACTAACAATTTCCAGAAAAACTGGCCTCATCCTCCAAGTTACTGCATGAGGTGTTTTCCTTAGAGGACCACACTCCCGCAGAATATCCAGCCATGGATATCCAGCCTCCACCACAGAAAGCCCCCAGTTCAAGTCCACACATAAATCTGAGCTTTCCAAGAAAAGCTCCTGTCCAAAACCATAACTACAGCAGTAACCAGTCCCATGAAGATGAGTTTCTGCAGCAGAGATGGACTACATCACCTACATACACCTTCCCTGCTCTGGGCAGTAGAACAGTCACCCACCCCACCAGATAACTTCATTTCCAGCACTGCCAAGTGGAAAGTTTTCAGACACTCATCAGCTTTGTACTCCAAGGAGACAACATCCTCTCCTCCTCTACGCTAGTAATTTTTAGCAGGGAAGTGCAGATGTGCTCTCACTTTTCAGTTTCTTTTTCCTCCTAAATTCCAACCCCAAGGCTCTCATTTGCTAGAAAAGTGTTTATACACCAACTTGCTAGAACGGGTCTTGTAGCTGCAGCATTTTTATTGCTGCTCTGCAAACTGAAGAACAAGAGCACAAAGCAAGCTATGAACTGTACAAGGTCAAGGGATCCTGCTCCAAAATCTACACTCAAAAGGACAGATCAACACCATCCCAATGCCCCAGGACAGGCCCTGGACACCAGGACAATCTTTGAAACCCAGTTATATCATTTCATCACATTAATTTGCAGCTGCAAGAATTTAGGTTCACTCCTCTCCATAAAATTATGTGCCCTATGCAAGAAGGTCATTTACCACTGCCCAAGAGAACAAGGTTTTAAATACCCACCGTGGGCTTCTCTGAGCTTCTTACCCATTCTCAAGTTACAGCTTTCCATTAGAGCATCTCACACAGGCTCAGACTGTTAATAACTCTGTTGACAATGGGCATTGGCCTTATCAACACGATGAATGTGTTCTGGCTGTGTGCCCCATTCTGCTGAACCATGATATAATCCCTTAAAACATATTATCAAGAACTGTTGTTGCTTAATTAGACCATGTGATTTCCACCTAACAGGAGAGGGCAAAACCCACCAGTTTGCTGCTGCCTTTCCTACCTCACTCCATGAGCTAAACAATCCAAAGCCTAAGCATGAAACATTCACACCAGCCACATTTCCTCTTCCACCCTGGCATAAATCACCAACAGCTCCCTGCAGGAAGCTCTTCTGATAAATGCTGAAAGGACCTGGAAGTCCTTATCTGCTGTGTCATAGAGTCTAGGGGATATTTTGAAGAAGTAGGTCACAGCAAAGTAACTGCAAAATCAGGTGGTTACTTATGTCCAAAAGCCTGTAATATCCAAGGGCTTATTTCTGCATATGGCACACCATGAACTGCTCAGGTCCAGTTCAACCCATGTTCCCACAGTGAAGGCTTAGTGAACACATGAGCTTCTTTCTCATGCTGCTCCGTTGAGGCCTGATTCATGACAGCTTTTCCTTAAAAATGCTCTTGGAGAACAAATCCAACCTTATCATAGAACAGTTTGGGTTGGAAGGGACCTTTAAAGGCCATCTAGTCCAACCCCCCTGCCAAGAACAGGGACATCTGCAACTTGATCAAGTCGCTCAGAGCCCCGTCCAACCTCACCTGGAATGTGTCCAGGGATGGGGCATCTCCCACCTCTCTGGGCAACCTGGGCCAGTGTTTCACCACCCTCAGCATAAAACATTCCTCCTTATGTCCTGTCTAAACCTACTCCCTCTCAGTTTAACACCATTGTCCCTTGCTCTGTCACTACAGACCTTGGTTAAGAGTCTCTCTGTCTTTCTTATTGTCCCCCTTTAAGCACTGAAAGGCAGCAATAAGGTCTCCCCCACAGAGCCTTCTCTTCTCCAGGCTGCACAACCCCACCTCTCTCAGCCTGTCCTCACAGCAGAGCTGCTCCAGCCCTTGGATCATTTCTGTGGCCCCCTCTGGCCCCGCTCCAACAGGTCCGTGTTTTTATCAGTAGTATTCAAGGCAAGTCTACTAACTTTTGGTATAGTGGACAGTATATGGGATTGATATACTTCAGAAGTAAAGATTCACACAGCTTTAGCATTTCATCAAGCTATTTGCAAAATACTGGCTGGTCTGAGATGGACACTATCTCCACTATTTTGTTCTCCCACTGCCCCAAATGAAGAGGTGGGTGTCTGTCTCCATTTAGCCACGTGGCTGATAGCTGTTAAGACACACTGTCTAGTTTGCCTTCACCCCTTCTCCTCTGAGTCTGGTCCAGGAATAGAAGATGCAAAGCCTGACAGGAGGAAGCAAGGGATTCTTAGGCACTGTAGATGCAAAAGTTAAAAAATAAAAATAAAAAATAAAATCTTAGAAGAAAAAAATTGAGTCTTGCCCCCCCAACATGGATGCGTTTAAAAAGCTTTGAGATAAGGTTGATCACAAAAAGACCAGTTTTTCCTTAAGAAATCAGCTCTCCCAAGAGGAGGCTACATCAACTTGAAGAAAGAAATCTAGTGGTACTATGAAGCCTGTTAGACTTTGCAGTCCCATGTCTCTGGCAGGTAGAAGCTGCTTTGATAGTTAATTCTCTCCATCAGCACTAAAACAGCTGGTTTTGTGGACGCTGTGATGAGGATCCTGGCAGAAATTACACAAGAATAAGAGGGACCTGAGCAGGACAAAGGAAAGTAAACCAGAGACTAAAGCTGAGCCTATACATCATCAGGAGAGCGCTTCCCACGATGGAGAGGAAGGGGAAGGAAGAGAGTCAGCCACACAGGGAACAATTGCTCCAAGGAAGGGGAAGCAGCATTGTTTGAGAGATTTAACAATAAAGCATATAAACCAATCCCCCAACCCCACCCCCCAAAAACATTTTTTGTTAAAAAAAGAAAGAAGAAAATCCCATATTCTTTGGGAAGGCTCAGGGCTACCTTGACATCACATACCTGCTCCAAGCCAGAAGGGAAGAGAAGCTGTTTTGTTTGATTTTCCCCAAGTTGCATTACCAGCCCTCTTCCCCAGGAAGGAAGCCTTCCACACTCTCCTTCCCCTCAAATTCGCAAAGGCTGAACCTGGCTCCTTATTCCACCTCCCCCAGCAAACAGGCCACAGGACAACAGAGCCATGCACAACAACTGCACCGCTCGATAGCTCCCAAGAGCCCTGACGGCATGAGGAAATAGGAACAAAATGCAGCAGCTCACCGCTGGGTCACAAATTCAAATCCAACCCAGGGTAGCAGGACATCTGCAAGCTTTTCAGGAGCTTTCATGGGAAAGCCTACAGACCCAACACATCCCTTGCCTTTCCCCCTTTCATTGAAAAGATATCCCTCTGTCCAACAGGGAAGATGCTGGGGACATCTGCACAGGCAGGAGAAACAGGGCTGTGCACATCCTATTTAGCAACAGTAAAACTCATTGCTCCAGCTCAGTTAACACCAAGCCTCCCTGCTGCAACATGATCACAGCTGAATTTTATTCCACTTAAGCCTTTCCCAAAATACCTGTGGTCCTTTGAGGTACTTTTTCCTCTCATCAGAAGCTTTGCAGAAATTAAATCCTGTTAGCACATAACAATCATGCAATAACCATATGTTTGGGTTGGTTTTTTTTTTACTGACACCATCTCAAAGACCTTACCATACCTTCTCCTTCAAATATGCGAAGTTCAAAGCATCTGAATCCTCAAACCACCCTTCTGTGCACAGCATTTAGTGCTAATCCCACCAAAGCTACTCTGCCCTTCACTGCTAACAGCAGTAATGACCCGCTGTTGGATCTCAGCTCTCTGCCCTGTCCTACCCCAGCATCCAGGAGTGCAGCTTCACTACATTGGACCATTCCTGGTCCCTCAAAGTACAGGTTGGGGCAATCTTTAACTGATTGTTAGAGAAATCACCTCCCCACAATGGCTGGCAGAGGCAAAGCACTTGCACTCTCAGACTTTAGTCGATCTCAAATGCTGCAAGAGCCTCAAAGCACTCTTCACCTGCTTTTTTAGTGCTAGAAACATCATGACTTCGCACATCTTCCCAAAGGAAACTGGACATGTCTGCTTATCATTCACATGCACCATTATCTTCAAGCTTTTTCCTACAAATATCTGTGTGCTTCAGTGCTACAGCAGGAACATGAGGTCAGACACCACTCCTTCCTTAATGATATTGTCTCACAAGTTCCTATAGACTGTCTGGAAATGAGCTTTCCACCAAGCAGAGGAGAGGGCACCAGCAGGGACCACCTGAGTGGTCTCATCTAGGCTGTCTTGGCAGCATCAAGGAGAGGTATGTGTCTGAAGCACAGTGCTGGGGATACCCTCGAGATGTCACCCAACTTAATTTCCACCTCTGCATATGGGATTAATTTGTCAGTCATGCACGAGGTTAGCCCAAGTGGCTCTCAGAACCTGGAGCGTTGAGGCCATGTCCCAGCACATCACTACCAATGGAAAGATGTCTTGCTACTAAACCTAAGCCACCTTATCATATAATCACAGAATGGTTTCGGTTGGAGGGGACCTTTAAAAGTCATCTAGTCCAACCCCCTGCCATGAGCAGGGACATCATCAACTCAATCGGGTCGCTCAGAGCCCCGTCCAACCTCACCTGGGATGTTTCCAGGGATGGGGCATCGACCACCTCTCTGGGCAACCTGGGCCAGTGTTTTACCACCCTCAGCATAAAACATTTCTTCCTTATATCTAGTTTAAATCTCCCCTCTTTTAATCTAAAACCATCGTCCCTTGGCCTATCACAACAGGCCCTCCTAAAAAATCTGTTCCCATCTTTCTTAAGCCCCCTTTAAGTACTGAAAGGTTGCAATAAGATCTCCCTGGAGCCTTCTTTTCTCCATGCTGAACCACCCCAACTCTCTCAAGCCTTTCTTCATAGCAGAGGTGCTCCAGCCCCCTGATCATCTTTGTGGTTTCCTCTGGACATGCTCCAACAGGTCTGTGTCCTTCTTATGCTGGGGACCCCAGAGCTGAAGGCAGTAGTCCAGGTAGGGTCTCATGAGAGAGGAGAAGAGGGGAAGAATCACCTCCCTCAACCTGCTGGACATGCTTCTTTTGATGCAAGCCCACGATATGGTTGGATTTCTGGGCTGTGAGCGCACGTTGCCCGGTCATGTTGAAATTCTCATCAACCAACACCCCCAAGTCCTTCTCCACAGGGCTGCTCTCAATTCATTCTCCACCCAGCCTGTATCTGTGCTTGGGATTGCCCTGACCCATGTGCAGGACCTTGCACTTGGCTGTGGTGAACTTCATGAGGCTCGCACAGGCCCACCTCTCAAGCTTGTCAAGGTCCCTCTGGATGGCATCCCTTCCCTCCAGCATGTCAACCGCACCACACAGCTTGGTGTCATCAGCAGAGTTAACAAAGATGTTAAACAGTGCCAGTCCCAATGCCAACCCCTGAGGAACACCACTCATCACTGGTCTCCACCTGGACGTTGAGCTGTTGACAGCAACTCTTTGAGCGTGACCATCCAGCCAATTCCTTATCCAGCGAGTGGTCCATCTGTCAAATCCATGTCTCTCTAATTTAGAGACAAGGATGTTGTTCACAACAGTGTCAAAGGCTTTGCACAAGTATCTCCAAATGAAGATAAAATCCTTCCTCTTGTTTTCCCTAATCCTCCAAGATTTCAGCCCAAACCTGGAAGTGCAAAAGCCTGCTAGAAAACAATTATATTCCCTTTTGGTTGTCTTGTTCCTTCAGCCAACTATCAACTACACTACCACCTTCTTCTCCTAGGTCCTAGATAAACCCCATTTCACCCCATATCTTGCCAGGGCAAACATAGCATGGCATCCAGCCAGGGCTGAGGACCAAGAGGACTGCTTTCATGTGCCCATTGCTTAACTTCACTTTTATTCTTTCCTAAACCAGAAACATCCACCCAGCTGCCCGTAGTGTTTCACAAGCCTTGAGGTACAAGGAGCGAGGCAAGAGGAAGATGCTCTGGCAACCCTGGTTTTGATCCCCTGCACATAAAGGCAGCAACAAAACCACTCCTCTTTAAAAAAGATCTTGTCGGCTCACATTTGGCTTGACATTAAGTTGGTCTTTTAAGTCATGGGGTTCACAGCCATGAGACCTCCCTCCTCCACCCCCAGTTACCAACAGGTAGTTTTATTTATAAGCTATCCCTGCACCACCCACACAACCCAAACACAGGAGCAACAGACCTGCCAGGGAAGCTGTTCGCCAAAATCCACCATTCCAAGTTTGAGAAGAGTTTTGTGACAAGGGTGACTTCTGGAAGAATTTAAGAATCCCGCCATAGCAACCGGTTTCCTACACACACACTCCCCAGGTCTCAGGTTAGAGAAGCTGACAACCGAAGTTTGAAAAGCAAAGTCAGATTTCTGAAATTCTCTCCACTACTTTGACCTGCAGCTTTTCATTGGCATCTCCCACAGAGCCGGAGACTGGTTTCTAGGGAACACTTTCAACCCAAACATTAAGGGAAGAAGCATGCAATTCAACTCTGACATCTGCTTTCCAAGGGCATCTTCTCCTCTGAAACCTCAAAGGATTAAAAGAAACTTTATTAAGCATAATAGGAAGACTTGCAATAACTTTGGGAGGTGAAAGTTTTTAAAAGGCAGATATTTTCTGTCCATTATCTGAAACATCTTTCTTGGCTTCATTAAGCACATTATAAATTTACTTTTGTCAGTGGAATTACAAATGCCATTTGATCTAAAAGTTAGGATCACATTTCCTTCCTCTAAAGCAAAAGGCAAACATTAGCAAAGACTACTGGGGTTAAACTTTAATTATTGCTTAGGAGAGGCCCACAGTTGCTGAGGCAAGAGACCGGGGTTAATAAGTTAGCTGTGACATATTAAGGGGCATTTAAGAGACAGCTACATGTGGCAGCAACATTCAAGTCATTCCTTTATTTCACCCCTTCCACCACTTTCAACCTGGCCAATAAGCCATCCACAGACCGCAGGGAGCTGCGCAGTGCTCAGCACCAAATACAGGTAGAGCGAGGCAGGAGCATTCATGTGCAGGGCTGTGAGGAAATTATCTGTTCAAGTAGCAGTAGCACAATATGTTCTCCACAAGACTCTCCAGTCCACAGCTTCAACAGGCTCTTCAGATATCTGCTCCCTGCCTAAGGGAGAGCAGGGACTGCTAAGGGAGGGAGACACACAGCTCAGGAAACAGATCCAGCCAAGGCTGAATTTAATCCCATCCCCAGCTGAATAAGACCAGTTGATGAATAAAATAAAGGCTTTGGCAACAGGCTTGAGGGAGGCAAGTTTTGAAGCCACAGTTTTTCTGGTGTCTAAGTCACCCCAAAGGCTGCAGACCCAGTTAAGTGTTCAGTTCAATGCCTTCACGAATATCTTTGCTAGCCAACAGCATGGCTGCAACATGCTGCTCCTTCCCTCCCTAGGGCAGTTCCACAGTTTTGTTTTCCATTTTAGAGGACGGGAGGTCATTGCATAGGTATTAATTTAGCTAGCCATACAAATTCAGCTCAGCAAGCCACTAACACAAAGTTGGCGAGCAGCTCTGCCCCACATGCTGGGGGAAAAGTGCTAGGACCATATTGAGCCTTCCCACAGAGGCTTGTGGAACAGACACAGCAGCTCTTCAACAGTTTAGGGAACAGCTTATGGAGCCCAGAAGCTATAGAAGCCACAGTAGACCCACAACACTCAGTGTCCTGCATCTCACCCCAAAGAGGATGAAAAGCTAATGTAGAAGCTCCCTCTGAAATGCTCTTTGACCTATAGCACCAGGCAGCTTTTTTGGCCATGATACAATCAAGTGGATGGATTGCCACTATCTAACCATGACCCAAAGCGCTGCGCACCATCATCCAGGCACAAAGCTGAGGTCTTTGAAGACTGCTAGAGTCCAGGTGACTGCTGGAAGCCCTGGACACAACAGTGCTCTGCAAAGCCCAGCTCCAACCCTTCCAGAAAAATAAACTTCTGTGCATGAAGCACAGAGAAGGGGAGAGATGGGAAATTATGGGGGAAGTGGTACACAGTGGCTGAGTAGAGCCAGTAGTGACTGGCTGAGCACCCCAGCACCTCCTTACCCAAAATGCATGATGGTGAGCAGAACACCCAAACTCTGCGGAAAAACCAAAAAGCAAAGAAGCCACATGAGATCTGTTTCACTTCCATACTCATTCCCAGATATACAACTGGCCAAGTGTTATGCACGAATAGTGAGCAAGTGACAGGGGAAGAGGGGACCTCTTAAGGCTCTTATCCCTTAAATCCTCACACCTACACTAGCTGTGACATCCCTTCTCCAAGAGAAGCCTTCAGCTATGGGATCTGTCACCAGGTTGCAGTTCAATGATGCTTTATAATGCCCTGCTTCACACCTTCCCAAGTGGAGGCCTATACAAAAAAATGACAAGTGCCATTCCCTTCTGGTGGCCAAGCTTCTCAAGTGTGGAAATAATCAGCGTACGTGCCAGGCATGGCTCTCCTCCGAGCTCAATTCCTGCTTGTCAGCATCCAGGCTGTGGCAGCATTGTACCTTTCCACTTCCTCTGCTGCAAAATTGAGTTATTCTAGGCTCATAATTGACACAAAGTCAAACTCCATCTGTTTCCACCAAGATAAAGATTCCTCTGAGGTCGCTCTGCTAAGTACCTGCGACTTTGCTGCCCACCTCCCAAGCACAGCTCTCCTGCACTGGGAGCAGAGGGGCACGTGATGCCAAAATTAGTGCCCAGATTCACTCAAGGTTTATTCTGGGCTGGGTGCAAGGCAATATCTTTGTGCTAGTTAAGTGCCCAGACCAATGCGGCAAGTCCAACGCCATGCATAGCATCAGTAAGCGGGAGTCTTACAGTCTGGAGTAAAAAGGAAAATGCAATCATCCCAGGAAAAAAACTCAGGAGGAGACAGCTCTTTCCGAAGCCATTTTTTGCTACACTGAAGTTTTATATGTTACATCAGAGTCAGACAAGGATCTCACATATACATAATTCAGTTCATTGCTTGTTTTAACTATTAAAAAAATTAAACCCTTTTCAGAGGTGCTACAGTGCACTGCCAATATCCAGGGTGGGAAAGGAGAAGCCACAGCAGCACTGATCTTTGCACCCAACAAGAAAAGGGATTAAAAAGACTCAAGTGCTGTCTGTAGTCTTCAAAGCAGAGAGGCTGCATTAAAGTATTAGTGAGCTAGAGGAACAGAGAAAGCCAAACAGCAAGAAAGCAGGTATGCAGCCAGGAAATAAGTGTGATTTTCTTCAACGGTATAATTATGAGCAATCAAGCTATTGGGTGACAAATCCATTTGTGCTGTATAAATAGAGGCAGTCAAACCAAGTTACCCCATTGCCAAAACTAGCATCAGGAGGCCAATGACTTAGTGCAGAGTCATTGCACTTAATGACAGTTTGGATGCAATTTGATACTGTCACCGTTACAGCCAGCGGGCAAGAACCGGGTCAGTGAGACCTGCACATCACCAGCATCTTCCTCAGCCCTGCTCAACCAGACAAACACTGTACGGGAAGTTTTGTTGCATGCTCAGTTCTTTCAAGCCAGGATAACCACGGAAATTTCTAACCATGTTTTCAGCAACCTTGCCATTCAGGTAACCACCCCCCCATAAACTGGCTTTGGTCTGTGAGCTGTACAGCATCATACCCAGGGTACAGTCCTGCATGCATGAATGTCTCTGCAAGGTTTGGTTCCCTCTTACACAGCAAGATATTCCTTCCCCAGTGCAGCATGTGTATGATGGGCAAACTGTGCATTTGCCAGAGACAACATGGATAGGAAGTCTGTCCCTTAACAGGTAAAATATGGCATAAAGCAGCACCGTGTAAAAAGATGAGGGGAAATAACTGCTGTGCATCTGCACCCATGCAAGCCAGTGGCTTGCACAGAAAAGAATTTTAGAAGGAATCCAGCCCTTTCTCAGCATTCATGGAGAAATGAAGGGTGCGAGTTTGCTGACAGCAAAACCACCACCCGTTTTGTGCTTTGAGAAGCATGAGCATTTTCTGAGAGAAGCCTAAAGTCTTTGCAGACCAGAATCCTTCCTCTAGCAGAGCACCGATTCCCTTCTCTACGGGCTGCAGGATCAGGCAAAAAATGACAAGGAGCAGGGTCTGAACAAAACCCATGCCATGTCAGAAATGATCCCAGACCCACAGCCTGCACACCTGAGCCATGCCACATACCAACCTGGTTTCAGCCTCCAAGTGGTCCCAATTTGACCCAGAAGTCCCTGCTGATGGCCAGAGGCATCACCCTTGGGTCTAGCACCAAATCTTTCCAGAGAGCAACTTGCCTTGCTCTCCCCTCCATGCGTAAAGGCCACTGAGCTTCACAGGCATATTTTGCAAAGGAGACTGGAAGTTACTTTTCAGTTACTCATCAACTTGAAGTGTTTATAGGAACTTATACCTAAGTACAGGTACCAAAAACACTTGTTCAGCAGGAGCTATGAGAGGCATCAAAGCATCCTGTCTTACACTGCAAGGGACTATGAATCTCAGTTAAGGTCAGGATCTTGATGTACCAGCAATGCAAGTTCCTATTTTGTCACAAGTTTGAGTAACATACAAAGCTGCCCACATCCCATGGCACACAAATCCCACTCCTGTCCAACTTGCCAGCAAATGAACTCACACCACAAGGAAGCCCTTTGGAAGATGACATCTCAGAGCAGATTTAGTTTCTTGTCACTTTCTGCTGCAGATAGACCAAACACTTCAGGGACTCTACGAATATTCCCTCAGCAGCCCCCGACCTCCATCTCAGCCCACCCATCAGCTTCACATTGTATTTCACAAGGAAGTGTATTGTGCTGCTTCTGCTAAGCCGTGGGGAGACTCACCAGGTTAGCAGCCCCTGCTCAGCAAAGATTGGACTTGCAGTGTTGGTCAGGATAAGGGTACGGAGCAGCCTCAAACTCTCTCCTGATTAAATCAGTTTTCACTTTATTCCATATTTTAGCCAGTAACAACTCATGAGCTGTCCTAAGACGACCCATGTTTAGTCTGAAAACCACCCTTTTGCCAACAATATATGGAGAAACTAAGCCATGCCATTTGAAGCAACTCCCAAGCTGTTCCCACCTCCAGTGGAGAGGTTATTTCATGTGAATAAGCACCATGAAAACAATGCTTTATAGTTTAACATCAACCTTAAGATCAGTCTGAGGACACCAGTGGAAAGCTGAGCCTCCAAAGCTAAGCAGACCTCCCATGCTCATCACCTCCAGCGACATCCCCCATTTATTACCACCCCCACATGGGAAAGTGCCATTGCCATATTGAACACAAGGAGCCAACACATTCCCTGCTGCTCCCCTCCCAAATTATTCATAGAGCAACCCACAGAGTCTCTTCTAAACCAGGCTGGTGGGGGTGCAGCAGAGACAGGTTCAGCCGTCAGACACTTCTGCGCCATGTGCAAACGCCTCTCAGGGAAAAGAGGCTAAAAATAGCTCACAGTCTTGTAATCAGACCCATAAGACTGGGATTTTACTCCCATCCCAGCTGATCCACAGTTACTGGATTTAGACACCTCCTCTACACATCTAAATCATTACAAGCTCCTTTTGCAGGGAGCTGCCTGGGTTTGAAGACCTCTGTTATGTTCTCAGTACAACCCCAGGATACCAAAAAGTACTCAGCCACTCATATGAAAAGCAGCAATGCTCAGGTAATGGTTTCTAGCTGCAACACACACCACAGTGAGCATCCCACAAGGTGATGAAACAGTCCCTGTGTCACTGCCGCAGCAGCAGGAAGGTTTTCCCGTTACCACCTTCACGCCCCGCTAGCTCCAAAGATGCTCTGTGAAGTCAGCCCGTTGGCATGCTCGGGATAAAGTGAGCAGAGCCCTTCGCCAAGTACCAGCCCCCACAGAGCTCCCAGCTATTTTTGGCAGGTTGCATCCAAAGCCAGAAGTATTTACGGTATCTAGTTACCATCCATCACTGGGAGAAAAAAATGATCACAGATTAAGTGTTCAGCATTTGGCTATTGCACCGGGGAAAAACTGTTAGAAAGGAAAGAAGAAAAACTACTGCAGATTCAGTTTTCGTATCCCATCCCATATATTCCATTTCTAGTGGCTATGGTCCTCCACTGGACCTGTATCCCTGCTCCTGTGAAACACTGACATTACAATAATAACCTCAGTGTAACAGAGCAAAACCTATGTACTAAAATGTTGGAGCCAGGCAAAGTCTCCTACATTGCCTTTTCCAGACCCTCTCTTACATCTCAGCCTGCACCACCTCCCAAAAATCCCACCCCTCAAGCATGTCTTACCACCTTCATGCACGTGTTGCACACCCTACCCATTCCAGACCAAAGGCAAACCTCCAAGTCACCTCCCTCCCCACAGAGGCACCCAGCTCCTTCTGCAGCATTGCTCAATCACCACCTTCAAGCTCTCCACAGCAGCTCTTGGAGAATGTTTTTGCCCACTGCAAGGGGAAAGCATACCTGCAGAGTGCACACACAAAGCATTTGGGGACAGGGATTGCAAGACAAGGCTTTGAATCCCAGCTTCATCACAAGCTCAGTGGTACAGATACTCAGGTAGGTTTGATTTAAGCATCTCACCCCCTGACAGAGAGAAAATTGGATGCTGTGTGGTTGAGGGTGGCATCTGTCTGCACCCAAAAAGGCACCCGTGGTGCACTTGAAGCGCTGCGAACAGTGCGCTGCAGCTCTGCTTTGCTGGAGGGGCTGTCACCCTCCTTCCAGTCAACTTGCTAAAAATACTCAGAACATGTCATTGGAGTTGTATTCCCATTTGTTTGAGCAGGGACCTGAAAAGTCGAGTTTACTGGCTCAAACTAACAGTGTCAGTGGGAAAAGGCTGAGCATCCCACCTAAGGAGAGGTGCTTTCCAGGAACAAGCCTGTCTTTCCTCGACATACAACTGCTCAACAGCTTGTTTGCATCACCTCACTGGGTGAACGTAGGAGAGTGGTGCACAGACACTCCTGTGGTAACACCAATCCTGCAGATGGTTTATACAGGCTGCTAACACCAATCTTCAGAGGACACACATCTTCACCTCCCAAAAGGCAACCCTCAGAGGTGGCTCACACCAGGTCCTCCTGGTTCCTCTCCCATCCCAGGTATGTCCAGACCTGGTTGCAAGAGTACTGGAAAGCATACACTTGACTCCTCACATGAAGCCATTCATTTTTGACACCATCAGACATGTCTGCAGAGCAGTGGTGTCAGAAGCACAATTAGCCAAAGACCAGCACCCAAGGAAGTTTGATTCATGGGAATATACCTCAAGGAAGGAAAAAGCTACATATCTACCTGCCTTTCTGCAGTATCCAAACCTTCACATCCTCATCCTGCCCCACTGAGGCAGTGCCACGTCCGTTGTTTTATGGTCACAGAACTAGGAAAGACACTTATCTCTCCTTGACCAAAACCACTGAGCAGACAGATGAGCCCCAATCATCACCCAATACCTCAGACATCATTCCTTCAGAGTCATCATCAGAGCATCAACCCAAGACTTCATGGCTACCTCACTGTATCTGAGGACAAATAACTAACAGCTCAAGCGTTTCTTAAATTAAAAGGCAGGATGAAAAGCTCTGTCCTTCAGTGTTCCCATGAAACAGGAGGTAGATGGCACAAGCAAGAACTAAGCCCTCTTCTCTCGAGATGATGCCTTCACCTTGCTGGAGAGGAAGGGCCCAGAGCTCACCAGTTCCTGAAAGCAAACATCTCTTGCATGGCCAAGGAAGGAGAAAGATTTCCGCTTCGGACTTCAGCTTGCCCACAGCATCGCTGAGGTGAACCACTGTGGGACAGGCTCCCAGGTATAAGTGAGACCTCAGACCCACCAAACAGTATCCCTGAAGCTGTAGCAGATACACCCAGCTGTGGACAGACCAACCAACATTTCTGCTGCTTCCTCCTTTACTGCTAACTGATGATGCACCGTGCATCCACTCAAGCTCTCCTGGTTAGGCATGGAAGAGTCCCACCAGCTCCCAAGAGCCTAGGGACAACCGGTCACTCCCTCCTAGCATTTACTCTGTGGGGTCCATGCAAGTGGAGGCAACCACATCAGTCAGAGAGCATCCAATGGGGACACAGGCTGACATGGGACACCAGCCACCCGCATTCAAGGGGTGAAGTTCTGCTTCCTATGATCCCATGAGGCTCAAAGTGAACACCTGCCCTAAAACCCAGCATGACTCAAGCTGCACAGGAGAAAGGTCTGGCTTTCAAGAGGGGAAGAACAGAAATCAAGGCCAAGCCATTTCTGTGGGGTGGTGCATTCAGGCAAGTCCTGCTCATCCTTCCAGTCAAACTTTCCTGCTCTGCAAAGTAACTTCCAGGAGGAGAAAAGAAGAAAACAAATAAACAAAAAAAGTTTCTGAAACATAGGCACTTTCTGCCTGAGCTGAAGTGTGACAGGACACAACTGAAGCACTCCGGGAGCAAAACACATCAGCTTGATCAGACCTCAAGCACCTGAGAGCCCCAGGATGGCCGTGGCATACAGGTCTTCACTAAGCCTATGCCACCACGACACCAAGGTCTTTCAGCATTTTACAGTTCTACAAAAGCAAGAGAAGCAGCAAACCCTACTTTGTCCATCATTTACAACATGACAAAAAGTTAGAAGATCAAACTCTGTAGCTGTAGATCAACCCTAGAACAAGGAAATTATTTAAATACAGCCCTCATGTTTCATGGCAAGGAGAAGATTTATAACTACTGGGACACAAGACTTTCCCCACAGGCAGGTAGCTGTTGCCTTCCCAAATTCCCAAATCTCTCACCTGGCAAGGAGCCCTGGAGGGCATCCAGACACCTCAGTAGTCCCCATACATCCACTCACCAAACAGCCACAGCATAATTTATTTCAAAGCTCAGCCACTTGCAGCTATATTTATTTTTTTAATACCAGCTACATTGCCTCAGCCCAATGCTTTTTCTCGACAGCTCTGCCATTTAGCAAGCATTAAACCTGATGGTGCATGAGACATAACAGGGTTTTACTCACACCCCTGTCCAAGAGCTGGCTCAGCAGAGCTGACAGCCACAAGTGTTTTAGGCAATATTTATCTCATACCTTTCCTTCCAAAAAAAACCCCAGCCTTTTAGAACCAAACATATGAGATCCGTCATGAAAAATGGCCAGTTTGGGAGCAGAACATCTCAGCTTCAGGCAATGCTGAAACACAGCAATCAGTTCTAGGGCAGCCCAGGCAAAAAGCAGCCAGTAGAAGCCCACAGTGGCTGAGCTGAGACATGTACGATGGGGATGTGAAGTCCAGCTTCTTGACCAAGCACCAGGGCACTGCCATGAAACAGCAATGCTCACACAAGGGCTTTCCTCTCCACCAGATGCTCCTCCTGGGACTCCAGAAGCTTTTGTAAATAATTATCTTATGGAGCCTAATAAAAGGTTGGAAAAAAAGCCACATGAGCAACTAAATTGGGCTGAGGTCCAGATTTGATTAGATGGTACACATGTAACATGATTTAAGCTGTGCTTGCTGCCTCCTCCTACCACCACTTGCTTATTTTCTCTTCCTCTTAGATCTAACCCCAGGCTCCACCATGGTTGTATTTCACTTCCGACTTGAAGCAGAAAACTTCTAAAAAGTATGAAATGGGCCAGGGATCCACTCAGCAGCTCTTCGGGTAAACAGAGGATCTGAAATCTCTGCAACCACCTTCCCTCGACGCAAAAGGTTGGTTTGTATTTTCTGACTGTGCTGCTATTTAAACAAGAAAAATTTCACAGGAAACACTGCCGTAAGCATGAGGTGTTTGAGCTGTAGTAAGTACCAATAGATGCTCTTTCTCTCCAGCTTTACAACATTTTGAGTCAATTCAGATATAATGATTAGTGTATCAGTTCTGGTAGAAGTCCGATGGCTTTGCTACATGAGGTACTGGAATTGGATAGCCCCAGGAACTCACATTTCCACTTATTTTAACTCTGGCTTTTTTGGATTAGGTTGCTATCACAAAGCCAAGTTGGAAACACTGGATGCTGTGTTAAATCCCATTAGCTGATTACACAGCTGAGCAGCAGCAAATGTTTGCTGAAAAAAAAATGAACCCAACTGCCCAACTTGGGAACCAGACAGTCACGCTGACCTCGTGCACAGCAGCATGTAATGGTAACAAGCGTTTGCTTCCACTTTTGTCAAAAGCCATCTCTTTCAACAGCTCAGACTATCTGCAGCACAGCCAGGGCTGATGTTCCTTGCACCAACCCTGGCTCAGCCAGCTGAACCCTGGAACATGGATTTGCAGAAGGCAGGCATATTTCTGCCACCATACTACAGCCAGCATCACTCTGCCAAGTCCCAGCTCCCTCCCTCCTCTGTCTCCTGCCATGCCACCACTTGGCTGAAACCAGCCTTCTTCATGCACCACCTATGCTGCCCTTCTGGAGAACCCTTTCCAGCACATCAGTACAACAGAAAAGGAGATAAAGTTATTCTAAAACTGGGATAAGAATAAAACCTTCAAAAAGGGACAGCCTAACACACACGGCAAACAGGACTGATTTGTCCTGTGTTAACAACAGAGGGGACACTGCAGGCAAGAGGACATCAACCTAGAAGGGCCAAGAGCAGGTAAACCTCAGGTTTGACTCTCCTTTCCCATGACTTTCTGTACATTTGCGGCATCGCTGGCAGGAGTCATGAGAAACAGCAGGGAAGCAAACAAGGAAAGCACCTTCCCACTGTGGTTCTAATTCCTAGTCAGAGCAGCCAGAGAAAGAGGTTCTCTTTCCAGGTCCTTGACTTGCTCTTGGCTGTCTGGTTTCAACCTCCAGGCTCCATCCTTCCTGGGGAAGGAGCTTTTGCAGAGGCTGGAGATGAACAATTTCATTTCCCCATCCCAAAATGGAAAAGGAAATTTCTAAGCAGTTGTTCTGATCACGCCGCTCTCCTGTAAAGCGGGTATCACCACATCTCCCTCTTGGTGAGTTTAGCACAAGAGAATAAAACCTATTCTTGTTTTTAGGGAGAAGTCGTGGGCACCTACCCTCTGGAGAAGGCTCTGAGTTGCAGATCCTCAGAGGATGGAGGTGTCTGCATAAGCATGGAATCAGCCGCCCAAGTCTGAAAAGAATGCCTGTGCTCAGACTGCAGCAGCCTCTCAGCTCATCTAAGTGCATTCAAGCAACACATGGGAGCTCCTTGGAATTAAGCGCTTCCAAATCAAGGTGAGAGCCAGGTGATTCCTGGCCCTGATCTACATCACAGTACCCTTTACCAGCTTCAACCCATATTTTTGCCATCTTTGCAGAGGTCAGTGCCCTGAAAGAGCATCAAGCCAGGTTGGGACAACTGTCCTCCCTCCACTAGTGTTCAACAGTTGCACAAAAGCACCAGGAGCTATTTCTCCAAGCAAAGAGCAGCCTGGTTAGATGATGCAAGAAGGTGGATCCCTCAATTTAATTTAGTCCACATCAAGACCAGCTACCACCTTCATTAAGCATCAGCCAGGTAATTACATGCACAAACTTACAGCACAGTAACCAGCTGGCTCCATTTAAGACACATGCTTGACCAGTTTCCAAACCTCATTCCCCAAATTGTTCCCTTTATTAAAAAAAAAAAGACATTTGAGAGGTACTTGCAGAGTAGCAGCACTTCCAGCGCAATTCCTCATTGAACGTTTCCGTACTGCTAAAGGACCCAAAACACCCACATCTCAAGCCTTGCTGATTGTTAAAGTTTTAATAGCGCTGATAAACTCTCAGCTGGAAGAGTTCTTGCACACACTAAGTTTTATCTGCCACAGAGCACACTTGTTACAGAGCCTTTCTTATCACTATTGCAAATATCAGCAGAAGTAGAGAAGCACGTAATGCCCGGGAAGGGAAGGTGCAGAAATACAAGTGGACATGTTGTCTTTTGACTCCGTCTGCCCAAGCTCGTGACCTCAGAGGCTCCCTGCTCCTCACCCCACGTACCCTCAAAAGCTCCACAGCCCCCAGCAAGGACAGCCCTATATCCAGCCCACAGATGGCTCAAGAAGAGGAGCAGAGCAGACTTCAGACCTTAAGCCAGTGGTCCAGATATGTCCCTCCTGGGAACATGCAGCTGAGCTACAAAGTTCAGGAAAATAGGGAAAAAGCCAATATTTTCCCTGAGCTGGAGGGAGGAAGCCAAGAAAACATAAGTGATGGTCTCAGGGGTCCAGTACAGTGCTCAGTACAACCAGACTATTACCCCAGAATCTTGAATTTAAGGACTCTCACAACAGAAGGGTTTTAACATTATAAGCTGACACTTTTAGAAATATAGAGGACCCCCCCTAGTTTAAGCTTATTCTGCTCTTAGAAGTGGATCGATAACTGTTCACTACAGGACATCTCTAAGAAAGTCTGGACATCAGGTTACAGCTTCACAATAAACTCATCAGCTTCATTCCTGCTAACTGATCACATTCCCACTGTAAACAGTGGCATTTCGCACATCAAGATGATAAAAGACACAAGGGATTTTCAGCCCAGCGGGAACCTTTGCCTTCAGGTCACAGGCTCAAATCCAGCCTTGCTCTTAACCAGCCAACCCCTCTCCCCACATCTCTCACCCCCTACCAGAAGGGCCCATCCACCAGCCAAGGCATTTATCACCCCTCTCCAGGTGACAGTGGGGCAGGTCACCGGCACCATTAAGGCTTCCCAGTATGTCAGTACTCAGGCAAGCATGGTTTGAGATCAGCGTGCACCAAAGCTTTCCCAGCCTGGCAGATGGACTGCAGGCAGGCAAGCTGTTTGCAACACCTCCATGGAGGTGACCCCTAACAAAGAGCATTTCCAATCCGCGGCAGCTTTTGGCGGAGCTGGAGTTGCATTACAGAGTCAGCATAGGAGCAGCACAACAGAGCAGGTTTTGAAGGCTGGAAGCCCCAAACTGGATGAATCGACCTTGCATTCAGGATCAACAGCTTCCACCCCATGCCTTTCTTTTGGGGGAGAAATAGTTCAGATTTGATCTAGGTGAGCATACTGCCCCAATAGCTGTGACAGATCCTAGCTAGAGGCCATGTATTTTAATCTCCCCTGGAGAGACAAAAGACACAGTAAAAGGCTCCCACTTCCGAGTTGCTCGCTCTGCCCTTTGCTGGGATCCCCAGTCCACTTCGTTCGTCTATGTGGGGGTCAGTTACTTGTACCCATTGAGCCATGGCAGGTGGTCACATGAACTCCTGCCATGTTTTTCAAGCCTTAAAAATAGACTATTTAACAGCTTTTGTGGTCTTCTTAACTGCCCAGAGAAAGATATCGGCCAGTGCCACCCCCCAAGCAAGTACCAAGCATGTCCCCAAGTGCCACAGGTACCAGCAGGGCATGATGGCTTCGCAGGACTCTGGGGTACAGCAAGGACAGCATTGCACCCGGGTTCCCAGTGCTGGTTACCTCCACCCTGGTGCCACTGCCCACCTTCTCCCCAGCACTCTCACCCTTCAACAGGGAGAACAGATTTCCAGGCTACACCAAGTTAATGGAGTTGCGTTACCAGATACATCCGTCTCGCTTCAGACAATGCTCACAGCTTCCAGCTCGCTTAAGTTAAGGACTTTTGCCTTAAATGCAGCAGAAGAAAAAGACTGGTAGATGCTAAATCCTAGTCACCAAATGCAAGGCGCTCCAGGTAGACTATTCTTTCTTTTTAAAGGCTCTCAAGTTATATGTGTTGGCCCATTTACAACATCTAGGAAGCAGAACAGGTTCCTGCCTCCACCACAGCTCCTGCGATGCAGGAGAGGTGCCCACCCTCCTCACAGGGGTTTGTCAGGAGTGGTTAGCACCAAAGGCACAAAGACCCTCTTGCATCCAGAGACTCCCTTCCAGCTCCAGAGGTCTGCAGAGCAAGTTTTGAGCTCCTTGTTATCTACGTTACTCCTCGTGCCCCATGCGACCTCAGGACCGAGCCAAAACCACAGCACGTTGCAGGGCTGATACTTGCCTGAGTACAAATGCAAGGATGGACACTTCCTCAGGCATTGGCCTTCAGCTGCACTGCTCCCGCTCGTGTTTTCAGGGACAGCGGTTCTATCTCTAATCCCACAAGCAGCTTTATTTTTCTTTGGAATTCAAAACTGTATAAGGAGAACCCACACAGTTTGTGTTTCAGGAACACGTGTCCACGCAGTGGCGTGACCTTGCGAGGCACAAAGGCTTGCCTGACAGCGTAAGAGACACCAGAGCACACTTACATCCATCACATTAACATTTTAACATATACAGCTGTCTTACCCACAAGTACACTGCATTCCTTTAATGTGTGGCTCTCCAAGAGCAAGAGTCTGGAGATCCAAACAAAAAACCATCCTTACGCAAAGGAGACAGATTAGGAAACACTTGTGATAAGGGGAAGTATCTCCAGCCGAGCTGTCAACCTTGCACTTTAAATTAGGCTTTTAATGAGGACTGCAAGCACTCTGCATTTCAGTGATTAACTTGGAGCTAAATATGAGTTTAGCTGCCTCGTTTTTAACAGATTCTGCCTCTGGGTTTCAGGCAGGAGCAGAAACAGAGGAGAAGACAAGCACAACTGCGAGAAGCTTGCAGGCTGTCAGACACCAGCAACTTCTGAAGCTAATGCCGAAGCTCAGGCAGCAGGGTAACCCACCCCTAAAATAAGAGCCACCCACCACTATATATTTATGGAGCGTCAAATGCAACATAGCAAGCGGTTCAGGAGCTCATAGGACCCAGCTTGTGAGCACAGGGCAAAACGAGACAGTAATACATATATTTTTGGCAGGTGTTTTAATATCTGTGTAAAAGCTGGAAAACAGGGCTTACAAGTTCAGTGTACTAAGCGCAGAGCAATCCTTTATGATAAACAGGATTTGCATATGAACAGGAACGCATCTAAAAATAGAGGTTTTGAGAAGCCATAGGTCTCGCCTTACCTCTTGGCTTGATGAATTCCAGGACTCCTAACAAGTCCAAAACCACCCACAGATTGCAAGGACAATTCAGCCATTATTACCGTGCAGATCTCTAAGCTCACGGCCACGGATGGAGAAGTCACAGCCCAAAAAGCTTGAGAGAAATGGAGCAAATCACACAGCTGGACTTCTGCCTGGACACCCAGACCAGGACACAAGCGCTGCCTGTTTGCTGGATTTCAAATTGCAATAGGTTTGACTGACATTTTGAAGTCTCATCGACAAGACACATGAATAATTAGTAGGTAGATTGACACCAAAATTCCCACAATACCTGCAAACATAAGCACTGCAGTATCAGGCAACTGCCTACAAAACATCACCTACTTGACAGCCTCAAGAAATTTCTTTAGGGGGCTTCTTCATAGAAGAAAGTAGTTGGGTAAGAGAGACACACTGGTTTTGAACACACACTTCTTACCCTTTCCAAAAAGCCTTTTTTGTCTCCAAGAGAGGACAAAGGGTTGGATGACTCCTTCCTACATCAACAGCTGAGACACGCAGGAAATACTTTAATCCTAACAAAAGCATTCATTACCTCTTGGCAAAAATAAAAACAAATCCACAAAATTAAAAACCCAACCAAACCCAAACCACACACATACAACAAAATCCGCCCAAATATCACAGAGTGACTTCACCACCAGGTAAATCCCAGTAAACAAGACTAAGCCCCCTCTCTCTCCCCATCTCAGAGGGTTTGGGCACCAGTAGCAGCTCCAGTTAGCATCACCTGGGAAGCCCCCAGCCCCACCTTGCCCCTTGGCAGCGTGATGGAGAGGCGCTGGGCACAGCATGACCCTGAATATATCCCAGTTTTACCACCATCCTCCAAGGTTTTGCTCAGGAAAGAGCTCTGCAGTCAGCACACAGGTTTCAGATGGGGTCATGCACGAGGGACACCTTGGAAGAGCCAAGCCTGCCCCTTAACACCAGGTTTCTGCCCTCATGGCAAGGTCCTAGGAAATTTAGCAAGCCTAGACATGAGCCTCAAATCCTCTCCAAGCTCTTAAGTGACCTCCTCCAGGATTAAACCTACTTCCCGACAACCTCGTGGAACACTTGGTGCATCAGCCCGCCACCCCACGACCTTCGGGTCCCAAGTCCCAACCACTAGCCACGAGGCTGTAGCCATCTCCACATCTGAAAATTTAATCCATTTTATTTGTTTTGCTGCAATCCTGCAGTAGGCAACCAGCCCGTTGACTTGATCTTAGTCTCAGGCCATTTGATTTACGATTAGGTGACTGTCAACTCAAGAGATTCATCAATACAAGATAAGTGGCCCAAGATCTAATCTATTAGAGTGGCTCAGAACAACACTTGGCTGTTGAAGGGTACAGCCAGTCCATTACATCTTTTTAAATGCTACAGCCAAAATACCTATTAAAGGAAACTCTGGTTTTCACCTTGTGCTATTTAAGTCAGATGCAAGATGCTTTCCTTGAGCAACCTGTGCAAATGTGAGCCTAAAACCGGGTGCAGCTAAAACCAGTGGATGACCAGAATATTTCTGCACTGTGCATCCAACCTCAGGCTGGGGGAGGGAAAAGTTTCCTTTCAGCTTACCAAGGGGGGAGCGGGGGATAGGGAGCAAAATGCAGGGACCAGACGTTTATAAAGAGATTGTACAAGTTACAGCAGAGTCATAAGAGAGTTTTAAGAGAAATAGCAAGATTTAAAAAAAAATTAAACATTAAAGGCAAGCTTGCTTTAAGGGGAAAAGTGCAGGATAAAAGCTGCTTTAGCACAGTGCCACATGGTAAATCTGAAAGTGAAACAGATCCTTTTGAGCATTCCCAGACAAGAAGAGCATAAACTTACAGTCTATCACCTCCAAGCCTTCCGTGATCCAGCAACCTGGACCCCAAGCACCAGGCAAAGCCTCACAGAAAGCCCAGCTCCCGAGCGGAGGACGCGGTGGTTAGAGAGCAGGAGGATTCAATTTTGTCATGACTAAGGAATTACATTAAAACCAGTACAAGCTATTTCCAAGGAAGAGATTAGCCACAAGCGAGACTCCGCACAGATGTGGGAGCCCAGCAAAGGAGCCGGTGTCCAGATTTGCACATCACCCCAGGCGAGGTGCTATTTGCCTCCTTCCTATCCCCATCCCATCCTTCATCCAGCGGGGAAAAAAAAAACAACAGCTTACTTCAGCAATACCTGGATCAAGAGCCACCAAAAAAAAAAAATAAGTGCAAAGAAACATTCACAAAGGAAACATTTTTCATAAATCTGATCCTGCCCAAAGACCAGGCGGGCAGAAGAGACAGAGCTCAATCACAACATGTAATGGATTCAGTATGTGAAAACACGCGATGCATCGAGATAGGCACAAGCACGGAAAAATTTCCAGTTGCCACCCAAGAAGGTCCTTGTTTGAATACCCTTCAGGGGAACACTCTGTACCTTGAAACCACTCCTTGGCAGAAGTCTTACACAAATATTTAATTACATATAAAAATAAGGCTTTTTTTCACATTATTGAGCAACGACTGACTATTTAACTGAATATTCAAGGCAGTTATCCTGCCAGTATCTGTGGGTATTTTTGGAGGAAGTGGGGAAAACACAGTGGTTAGCTAGAGAGGAAAAAGCAGCAAAGCCAAACACCAGTGTGCAGTTTTGTTTTGTTTTTTAAATCAAGACATGCATTAAAGTAGCTGTACCTAATCACTATTTATAGAGGGACTGGCAGGCAAAAGCAACAGCTATAAACAGTCTTTTAAACCCCTTTTCCCAGCATCATGCTTAGGTTATTCCTGCAAAGGTCTGAAATACAGGCAGTATACTCAGGGTCAGGGAAAGCCAGCAGGGAGCGAAGCTGGAAAGGAATATTCTGCTTGGGGAAGAAGGGAGAGGGAATGAGTTGCCTGGGTCCCACACAGACACTGGATATCGCACCCTCGCAAGACCCTCCTGGACCCCTGGGTGGGCAAAAGTTGTGATCTCCATACATATTTTAGCATGGCTGAGGAAGCAGCTCATTGGTGTGACACTGCCCTCTCCTGAGCAGAAGGAACTGCTCAGCTTCACACCCAGCTCAGTACAATGATCTTGGGGAGCAACAACCCTGAGCAAACACCCTGCTACAAGGGGAGAAGCCAAAACACCACTCACCCCACAACAGCTACAGCCTCCTCACACCAACAGCACTTGCTATTTTTCTGCACAAGGGTGAACTACCTCCATTTGGTCTCCTCGAAGCACAATTATCAGCTACTGCAGCCAAACAAAGCCTCTTCATGGCCACAGCCAAGTGGCTGCCAGGTGGATCCCATCACTTCACCTCAATATCAGCAAGAAGGTGCAAAGCATCTTATTAAAGCACTTTTGGACAGAAGCACAGCCTCTCTGGATGCATCTTCTCAAGAAAAAGGCATTCCAAGCTAGCACTGGAGCCTCCAGGGAAAGCATGTTCCTACACCCCATGTTTGTAGGAAAGCTGCCCTCAGGAGGAGCCCTAAGTCCCCATCCACATCCAACCCCAACACTCTTAATATCAGCAATAACCACACCTTCACACAGAAGCCCAGAGCTGTATAGCAGCAACACACTGAGTATTTCAAAGGTGCAACCCTACCCTTTTATCTTCACCCTCAGGAAGACTCACAAAGCAAGTTAAAGGACAATATTCCCCACAGGTGTGCCTGTTAAAAGGGAACCCAGATCTAACTTCCACCACCTGTGAGCATCAAAGTCCCTCTACGCAAGCAACAGGGTCAATGAGGCATCTGCTACCGGCATCTTGACCTCAACCTATGACAACATTTGCAACCATGAGTTACTGCAACCCAGACACTAAAAAAACAACAAAACCCTAAATATACTGATTTTGGTGTTGAGCAGTGCACTACAGCAATTTTAATGCAGTTACTTGAGATCAAATGTGCATGGCAGTTTATGGATAAAAGCACAACAAATAGTCCTTGGCCCTTGCAGCTGGTTCAGTATCTCATTATAATCTTCCTGGTTCATAAAAGCAATTTGTTGCTTTGCAAAAACTAAACCCTTTATCATTAATTCCAAGCCAGCAGTTTCTCGATCTACAACCCGACACCAAATAAATTGATCGAACCAGAACTCATTTTCTTTGTGCTGCTCATTGTCAACGCACAAGACAAACATCAGTCATGCTTTGCCTTCAAGTACAGAATTCAACACAGGGAAGAGCGTAACGTGCAGAACATGCTTATTTAATAGAAAAAATACAGCTTGACAGAGACACCCACTCTAAAATTAACTCTCCCTCAAAGCAGAGCTTATATTTGCCACTGAAGAAGCACTTTCTAAATCACAGAGAAATATTCTGCAGCTAAATATTGCTGGGATATTGGCGTGAGGATGCTTCAAGTCTTGACAGAGGAAAATATGTTAAAATAGCAGGCTTTAAGGATTCAGGATGTATCACTGGTCGGGTGGATAAAGGCTGTATAATGTATTAATGGACCACTTTCCATAGCAGTCTGATGACTGGTGAACATAGCTATGCCAGACAAAATGCAAGGCAGGAAATCCATTTACTTCAGCTTTTCCCCAGCCACACCTGCCAAGTGCAAGCTAGCAATTTATAAGAAGGAAAAAAGGTAGAAGGCATTTATCCTGCATCACTGTGTGATCCAAACCCAAAAAAGCTCTTTAAGAATAAGCACCGGTCTAACTTTTGCTCACTAAAAAGCAACAGTCTAAATTTCCTGGCAGCTGGGAGCACCCCGAGGAGAATACAGCATCCGAACGGTAGAGTCAGGTTTAACATTCTCCATGCACGGTGTAACTTTCTAACGGAGAAAAACCTGTATGGGCTTACTGAGCGAGCGCTTGTTTTCCTTCATACAGGGACAAAGGGCCAGCAAAGAGAACCATAATTCAAGGTTTTTTAATTTCACATGCAGCATGGTCACGACTATTTTGATCATCTCTCCGTAATCCCTTTCCAACCCCAAAATAACCCTTAAGCCAACACGATTACAAATAATAACAGTGGTTGTACAGACCCACCCCTGAAAACCCAAAGCGTGGTGAGTTTGACAAAGCCAGGTTTTTTCTGGCTGAAGAATCCCCATTTCCATCTTGCCAGGGGTGAAATTTCACAGCTTCAACATCAGGAATTGCTACAACAGAACTTTTCCAGAGGAAAGCTCACATTTCGACTGCAACTCCTCAACGCCCAGTTTTCTAGGTGGTGAATATACAGGACTTGGAAGAGAGCTTCAGTAAAACAGCAATGAGATTATTTTTTCCCTCTTTTTCCTGAATTACTCTTTTTTCCAAGCAATTTCTTTGCCAAGCATCAAGACAAAGTAATACCCTCTACGTTCACCCTTTTTCACCCTCTCTGCTCAGTGCTGGCAAGAAATCTGGGGTCCTTAACATGGGACTTTGCTCCTGGGGGATGTCCCCAAGAGCCATCCAGGACATCCCTATCGCACCCTCAGAGGGTGCTAGGAGAGCTTGGGTGCTCCTCCAGCTGGGCAAAGCAGCAATAAATCCCTCTTGAGATTTTGCTGCCTCAGGATTTTACGGCGCCGGACAACCCCGATGTAAAGCCCTGGGGCCGCGGGACACTGCAGATGTCATTATTTATAGTGGTGTATAAAAATGAAGCGTTACCTGTAAAACAAGTATGGCCTGAAGGAGAAAAGGGGGTGGCCAGATTCATGCCCTGGCAACTGGGGGATGGTGGGGGGTGATCCTGGAGACCCGAAGGGGTGCCCCGCGACCTCTCCCCAGGTGGGTGCCCACCCCATGGTAGCACCCCCTCACCTCCCAACTTTGCTTGGGATGCTCCTGGCTAGGTAAGCCACCATGGCAGGGGATACATCGGGTTGGGGGGGGGGGGGGGGAGCGGGCACGGAGGGCATAAAAACACCTTTTGGGGAAAGGAACACCTTTTTGGACAACAGAGCATCTTCTGGGGGTCAAACCCGGCATAGCACACACCCAGCACCCCTCCCCAGCTCAGCATCACCCCACACACACGCCGGGAACCCTGCACCCCCCCTCGCCAGGGGGATGATGCAAAAGGCCACCCCTTCCTCCCAGTCCAACCAGTCCAACCCTTTACCTGCTGCCGCTGGGAGATCCTCCAGGTCGCCAAGCCCCGAGGGAAGGGGACCCCTGCCCCGCCGAGCGATGCTCCCCCCGGCAGCGAGGCCGTCCCCTGGCAGAGGGTGGGATGGGGACAGCCAAGGACCGGGAGGGAGGGAGGTGGCACCACCGTGTCCGTGTCCCTGTCCCCGTCCCTGTCCCCGTCCCCGCAGCCCGGCACGGCTCCGCTCGGCTCCGCCGCCCGCTCCAGGGAGCGGGGCGGGGATGGGGCGGGCGGCTCCGCCCCGGACAGCGGCAGGAGGAGGAAGAAGAGGAGGAGGAGGAGGTAGGCTGCACCCAAAGGCTTGCAGCCTCTCTTTTTTGGGGTCTCCCTGAAGGGATGCGCCCGGCTGCGAGCAAACCCCGCCGCGGTGGGGTGCGCCAAGGGTGCGGGTTTGGGGGCTCCCCTGCCAAGGGAAAGGTTTGGGGCACCCCTGCCAAGGGAAAAGCCTTGCCCCCCATCCACGGTGCTGCCCCAAACCTCGACCCCGAGGGGCTGGGAAAACCGTGGGGTGCTTGGCACTACACCATGGGGTTTGTAAACGTTGAGCCCCAAAAGGGCGGCGAACGCCCGGCTTCATCACACATCACCTCCCGTCTTCCTCCTCTGAACCGGGATGTCTGGAAATTGTCCACCCCGGGGAGCAACATGTACATACACACGCACATGGGGTGTAGCTAAAATAAAAAGCTAACCTGGAAAACCTCCGCAAGTTAGAGCAAATATATGGCCCTATACATCCCAGGCGGCTGTTAACTGGACACCAGTAAATCCCCGCTTGGCAGCAGGGAGCAGAGTGGTCACGAGGGAAAATACATCATTCATATTTCTATTTCTCGGATATTTATATCAAACGGAATCGTGTCTCAAAGCCAGCAGGGTTTGAGAAACCAAAAAACATTTTGAGAATTGGGCAATTTTTCTCGGTTGTTTTTTTTTTTTTCCCTGAGATTTGAGATCTCAAACAAAAAAAATTGAGAAATCAAAAAAAGGTTTGAGGAATCCAAAAAACACAGATGTTTTGCACAGCAGGGTGTTCCCATGGATGAAGGAGGATGAAAAGGGTCAGGTACAGGTTCAGGCTTTGCAGCCTCCTGATTTCCCCTGTTCCTGTAAATGTGCCCTTTCCAACCCACCCATTATTTATTTTTTCCATCTACTTTCACCACCTGCACTTGGTCTTACATTAGATCCTGATCTCCCAAGCATGTGGGTGTACCACAGACGGGTCCCCTGGACCTGATCTACATGCTATGGGCGTCCTGGTAAAGGCTCCTCGAGTTGTAGCAGTTTGGGGAAAGGATGAGTGTTTTGATGTGTCGACACCATGCTCAGGACTTGTTTTCTACACACTGCAACAGCTCAGGTGAATCAGGGCGAGAAGGATGTCCAGGGCTGCCCAGCACTGTGGCCAAAACTGAACTGTATCCTTGGCGTGAATTTTTTGCCCTTCTTGATGCAAGGTGGCAAAACACTCACCAGAGAGCAACGGATCCCTTTCTTTCTGCAATTTGCCATTTTCCACCGTTTTGGCCCATGCTCGGAGCCAGCCCTGGAGGAGGGCATGGTCTGAACAGTGCAAAAGGAGGGGATGTCCTGCCAAAATAACAAGTGCGAGGCAGATGCCAGGCTCATCTTTACCGAGACAAAGCCAACAGCTCGCTAGCAACTGTCTCTCTTTTCCTAAGAGGTGTAGAAATAACCCAAGAAGATGCACCCACCAGCAGGGAAACCTCGCCTGCAGGAAAAGACTGGAAGTGAAAAATCAGAATATGAAGTCTGATCCAAAGGGACAATCTCCAGCCCCAGCAGAAGAGACGCGGGGTTGTGTTACAGGCGTCGTTACAGGCGGCACAGGCAGCGGTCCTGGTAGCTGTTTGCCAAACGCTTTTCCTTACAGTACTGCTGACGGCAGGCATTTCAAAATCAGAAGTCCCTCAGAGCTGTGATTATCTTAAATCCTGATGAAAATATATCCTGTGGGAGCATTTTATTCGCTGTCTGGTTGCTGGGTCCATGGAAGAGCTGTAGGATATGTTTTCCCGCAGGCTCGTGGGTGGATGCACAGGGGGGTACGGGACAGACACAGGTATTTTGAGGCACATAACAAAGTTGTGACTGCAGGTCTTTGTCACTTTGCCAGACTTCAAACATGGGGGGTGAAATCTTACATGCTTGGGTGTCTGCCTAGGGATGGTCTCCTTTTAATTTCAGCAGAAATAGTTCAGCCATTTGTAAGATCAAGGGAAAAATATTTTCTTCTGGCATCGGGAGAAAATATTCTTCTAACTCGTGAGATTCCAGAAACACTGCAGCTGCTCCTAACGTCAGCCAGTAATTTGCTTTTTAGCATCCATTTGCTGAGCAAAATGCCTCTGAAAAGAATCAGAGTTTGCACATTTTCAGAATATTTCTCCGACTTGGCCAGTTGAATCCGACAGAGGCTCCCATCGGGGATGCAGGGCTGGGGAAGGTTTCCTTTTCAAGCCACCTCCAAGCAGCTGTGAAGAGAGGAATGAAGAGCAGAAAGACCATCTTGCCCCGTGCTAGCAGCGCTTTGGCTGCTAAAGGCTGTGCAATGTCAAAAAAAATTCACGAAGCAGCCAACGGAAGGAAATTTCATATGAATTTTGAGACAGCTTCTAGGAAAATAGATGCAATTTTGGATTGGGAAAGTTGTTTTCAGATTTAAAAGTTCCTTATCCCATGCTTAGAGCCTTGAACGCTCAAAGTTATTTTAGATATCTTCCTTTGGCATGGCTAGGATTTCTGCCATGCTCATTCCTCACCGTATATCCCCAGGCACATTCGTTTCAAAACGATGCACATATAAAATCCTCATTAAAACCCTTTTTACTCCAGTGACACTTCATAGTGTGTGATCACTTTTTAAGCTGCTCCATTAGGACCCAGCTCAGCGCCAATGCTTTAAACCGGGGGCAAGTTTGAGGCGTAGGCAGATTTCACAGCACATCCTGAAAGCGTTTCATTATACGCTTATGGAAGGGAAAAATTGGTCCAGAAGGGAAATTTTTGTTTTCCGGCAGGGAAATATGAGACTGAAGATCTGGTGAGACGCAGAACAGCATCATGTGCAAAGTCTTAGAGGGGGTGGCGCTTCGGTATTTCAGGTGGGGGGACGGTGAAGGAGATGCTGCAGTTTCCTGCAGGAGTGGGAACAGAAGGAAGGGGGTGAGCAGTCCTTTACCACAGCATCACCCTCCTCCAGGCAAAACTGTGTTTTCATCCTCTCTGTGGGTAGAGGAAAAATCCTCTTTTTCTCCTTCCAGGCTCACGGGAGGGAAGTCTTTGCTGGAGGAACATTTGCCTGAGCCCTTCTAATGACCCAGCCGAGGGTCTATTTTGGTGTCTTGTTCCTTCCCGATGTCAGAGAGTCTTTGCATGTTCTTTTTTTGCATTTGCTGCTGTGGTCAGGGGTAGGAAGGTTTGGGAAACAAGACAGGGTATGGTGAAAGCACAGGCGATTTCTCCATGGGTAGCTTTTTGGGAAAGAGCAAGGAACATCTGATTAATTGCCGATGTAACCGATACCACATCTGGATGGAGGGCACTGAGCAAGGCTTGGAGATTTGTGATCCTGTCTCCATTTTGTAGAGGAAGAAAATGAAGGATGAAAAATGCAAGGCCAACTTTATCTAGAAGACGTCTGGCAGAAAGCGAGCCAAGATGTGTGAGTCTGTCTGCCTGCCTGCCTGTGCGTGGCAGCGAAGCCAGCGGGAGGTAAATCCCTGTCGTGGCTGCCCCATAGCCCGCAGCATCCGACCAGCCCTGGGTGAGGGGAAGGAAGCGTGGTAAGGGACACACCATTGTTTTGCCCAGGCAAATACTCGGGGAATGCAGGGCAAACAGGAGGGAGATCTGCGCTTTCCTGTGTTTGTGTTGCAAATATTTTCATTAAGGTGCTTTTTCCTAACTCTTTCTCCAAGGCCTTTGTGGCTCTGATAACTGTAAGGAGGGTGTTGATTGCAAGCGTCCCCTTAGGCACAATTATTTTACCATAATAACATTTACAGGGAGAACTTGCAGAGCTATTTTGCTATTACGTCCTCTGTATTTCAACCTCTCCTTCACCCTTTTTTTCTCATTGATCTGCCCCGACAAGCCTGGGCAAGGTATCCATCCCTGCAGCAGGAGCAGTGGTGGCCTTGTGAGCCCTGAAGAGATCACTGAGGGCAAATATGTGAATGTTTGATGTTACCCAGCAACTAGAGATGAAGATATCGTTTGTCTGCTAAGTCAGGAAACACTTTGCCTGTTTGCACAATAGCTGTGTTTGCCTGCTCTGTGGTAGGTTAACCAGCAGCCTTGCAACCCTTTCAGGAGATAAGATGAATGTACTTAAATAGGAGGAAAGTCACGGGCATGGATTGTCTCTGTAGGTAAATCAGGTCCCAGATACCCTCAGTCTCCCCTAATCACTGCACTGAAGTCTTCCAGCGTGGGGAAGAAACTGTGACCATATTGATGGTCCAAACAGCTGTGCAAAAAAAAAAAAAAAGGACTAATTTTGTCCTGGCAGAGCCTGGAAGAGAGAATTACAGTCAGTGCCCTGCATCCCTTCCCCACTGTCAGAATAAAATGTTTTGTGGCGTGTCATCAGTACAAAATTAGCCCTGAGCACATCTTTACACAGACCGAGCGGCTGGAAGTCAACAACAAAGTCAATTGAGAAGACAAATGAGGATTCTTTTTCAGCTGTTAGGAGAAACGATGGGGGAAAGTGATGAACAGAAGCAGAAGTCTCGCCATTTGATGTCTTTATTGCAAACAAGGTGCTCCTCTGCTGCAGGGATGGTATTTAAATATAGGCTGTTTTATATAAATAAATGCAGAATATGACATAAGGTGTATTATCAGGTCACTCACATAAGGTATATCCTCTTATTTCATATCTGAAATGAGCAGTCAATCCCTTAAACAGGCAAGTAGAGTACACCTGGGCAAAGATTAACCAGCGTTTGATCATGCCGTTGGCTATCACAGCCCCATCTTCCCATGTGGACAGCCTCTCCACAGCCGTTCTTGAAATCAATTCCTCGGGAGCAAAGTATGAACTTTTCCAGTGAGTGACTCTGTAAACTGAGAAGCAGCAGCTTTCCTTTCCAAGCAGAGTAAGGATAAAGCTGGCAAAGTCCAAACAGTGAGTTGCAGGAAGCATCGTCTTCAGGTGTGCAAAGAGGGAACATAAGGATGGAGGAGAGGGAGAGGGTGACTGTCAAAAGATAAGATCTGGAAAAGTCAGGAGGAGTCTTGTGGTGGTGGTGGTCCAGTGGCAAGGTCAGGGATGTCTGTCTCCATCGAGGTTTCTCAAGCAGAAGAGCACCCTGCACCCTCCTTTCCCCCAAAGCTCTAAAGGACATCGCCCTATAGCAATGTCTTAGGCAAACAGCTCCCGGACTGGCACCGCAGCCCTTCAAAGAGCCTGCTTGAAGAAATGGGTCTGATCAGTCTATCCACAGCCTCCTGGATGGAGGTGAGGTGGGAAGTGGTGCATGATCTTGGGCAGACCACGAAGGGTATCCACAACTGAGTTGATAGCAAGTCTCAGTCTTGTATCCCAAGCTTTTGAACTTTCATTTGTTGGCATTTTTTCCCACATTAAGTGCACACAGTTGGAAGTAATGAACCCATCTACAACCCCCAGCTCCTGCTTTCAGTCTGAGGCTCAGGATAAATCCAGGGCTGCTACAGGGGAAAAAAAATAGGCATGCATTAGTACAAAATCCCGTATTGACTTGCACATCGGCCTTCGTTACCAAAGGTCTACGAGTGCCAGAGACATTCATAGCTGTGTTCAATTAGTGGAGCAGTAAAATAGATATCTGGATGTAGGTCTGGACTAGCAGCTCCCCCTCCAGCTTGGCTGAGGGGCAGGGACTTAGACCAGACATCTCACTCCGCATCCACCTATGGTCTGCAGCTGGCCTCGCTCATGAAACGTGTGCCTGTTGACTACAGCTACACGTTGTTAGCAGAGAGAGTACATCTGGTGTCCGCATGAAGATGTTTGGAGAGGGAATGCATCTTCTCTAGCAGACAGAAAACCAAAGTGACCGAGCATGCTGACCCAGCCAGCAGCACTCATCACTGGGATGCGATGCACGGCAGTCCCAACACCTGTCCGTGCATCCTCCTGGTACCAAGGAGCAGTTTCCATCTCCTTTCATCCCCTCTAGCCACACAAACCCACCTCACACAGATGATAAGTGTATGGATGGGACAGGTCTTTTGTCCTGCTACTCTACTCTAGGTGCTCAAGAGTCAGGAGGATGCAGCCAGACCAATCCAAGGCGGTTACACACAAAATCATGCATGAAAGGGATGAATTAAGATCATATTGAAGCTCCTGGAAGGGAACATCTAGGCACCACCAAGGGTCCTTTTCCTCCCTTTTATAAAGGCATTAAACCAGCATCCTCCTCACTATCTGGTGATTCCCTGAATGAAGGTAGTTTAAGGGAGGAAAATCCAGTCTTGAATATAATTGGTGGCAAATGAGACAATTTTAAGCCTGCAACTCCTTTTCTGAAACGTGCATTTAGCTGTAGGTGGTGGGAATAGCTATCCACCCACTGCCAGACTGTGTTTAGCTATATTATGAGAACTTCAGGGCACATAGGTAAAGCCATCTCTGAACTAATGAGTCAAAATTACTGTCTAACAGCGTTTTCTAGATCCTAGACATGGTCCACTTAATAAACAAATGTGGCTGAAACAGAGAGGAAATAAATATATTTGTCATCATGTGAAGCAAGGTTTCCCTGCCTTTGTGAGAAGATTTACCAAAGATGCCTCTGATAACCATCTGGCCCAAAGAGTCAGAGAGGGTGAGTGTGAAAGCCAAACCTTGTTTGCAGCAAAATCACAGTGGGTTTGCTGGAGGAGCTCCCATCCCATCCATCCTGGAAAGCAAACCCCAACATCCTCCCAAGAGCCGCTCGCCAGCTTCCCCGTGCAAACAGGGCTGCATTGTTTCCTTCTGCTCCCTGCCTGCCTGCCCTTGTCTTCTCTAACCGAAACATTAATCAGAGGCTTTCGATGATGCCTTTGTTCTGCGCTTGCACATCACCGAGCACAGGAAGGTCTGGGCTCGTGGCTTATGTTCCTGGTGCCAACACAGAAATCTATCTTTATTGACAAAAACAATCATCGATACAGCTCCCTCCAGGAGGACTTTCACCTGCTCCAGCCTGTGCAAGGCTTTAGCCACATTAATATGACTTTGGAGTTGATGTTTATATATAAACACAGATAGGCACACAATCAAACCTTTCATAGATGTGCACTGGTCCAGTTAATATTAAACAACACCTTTGGGTGATATCTCTCCATTTCTCCAGACCAAGAGGAACCTACCACATTCTTCTCATAGCTTCTTTGCAGGTAGCTGAAATAAAATCTCTCGCAAGCGGCTCTGCCACAGACCTAACTTGTATCCCTGAACAAAGCCTCTCTTATTCAGTGAGGCAAAGGGGAACATCAGTTTTCTGATTATCTCCATCCCAGAGTTTTCTCGGGCGGAGACGTGGGGTTTGAAGGTCTCTGTTCGGTGACCCCATAACAGGGGCTTTATCTGCAGGCTGGGATGAAAGACCCGTCACAGCCTTTGGCTAAGTCTGTCTGTGATGGAGCATGTTTGCACAAACAATGCCAAAATTAAACCCCTGGAGTTCAAAATCTCATTGTCTGAAAAATGCCACATGAATTCATTTCCCTCCTTTTGTAATAAAGAAGAACCTATTTTCTTCCTGCTACAATATCATGTGGCTCTACTGATGCTGTTCCAGTGGTTTATACAAATTTAACCTCTAAATTGCTTTTTGATGGGTGAAATACAACACATATGGGATGCATCTGAGTTCGGTTGTCCAAGCATCAGTAAATATGCACAAACATACTCCTCTACTGAAGTCAGATTGGCATTTTGGGGCATACTTGACCCATCAGGGCTTTAATATAAGATCTTGGAAAGATGAGTCCTCCTTGCAGAGCACCACCAGTGCTAGCCAGCATTTGGGTGGCCTGGGCTCATGGAGAGGATTTTAAGCAGAATGGAGTGGTCAGCATCAGAGTTGGTGTTGCCTGAAGGTTGGGTGCACTTGAAAGGTTCAACATCCCAAAAAACCACCACTGGTAAAGCAGGACCACTCTCCTCTTCTGGTGCAGAGTATTAAAACCTACTGCAAAGAGTGTTAACCATAATGCAAATTAATCAGTTCTTACAGGAAGGATAAATGCAGGGATGGATGAAGGGGGCCACCCTTCATCATGCCAAACTAGTCTGAGCATAACTGCAGTGTTGGACGCCGGCTTTGTGTGTCAGAGCCAGGGAGGACTCAGAGCTTGTGTGGTGGGAACCAGACAAGCAGTGACTCAGGAATAAGAGTGAGCAAGACCTTGTGTGCAGCCACCCGGGAGGGCATGCACATGGAGACAGCACGAGCGCCTTAAAATAGTCAGAGGTGAGTCAAAGGGCAGAATTGCCTGTGTGCTGCCTGTCCTTTCCTGGAGCAGCTCAAGATCTCTGACCCCAAATCCTCCATGAAGCCTTTTCCCAGGAGATTTCTAGTACCATGTTAAGAGCTGAGACCACACAGCTCTTCCCGATGCCTCGCTGCTCCGTTTGCATCACTAATGTGCCACACTCACTCCCCACAGAGGTTTATCTCTGCGTTCGAGCCCAGAGTCCTTAGGCAGCATCTGTGCTCTCCTAGATTAAATCAAAATGGTGTAAAATGGCAGGAGAAGGAAAAGGGCCTGGACACAGCAAGGATTTCACTTCTGCAACCCACGCTGTGCTGGCAGAGCTCCTGCTACTACCTCCTCATGGTTACCAGAGGCAAAACAGTCCCATGGAACTGGGGGCACTGGGTGTGCCAGGGCTGAGCCAGCACTTAGCTGCAAGGGCTCCTTGTCCCTGGGATCCTGCAGTGCCAGGGCAGGATGAAACCCAAGGGAGTTTCAGCAATTATCATAAAAATTCCTAAGGATGCAAGACAGGCAGGATGGGTAGGGCTGGCTCGCCAGGGAGGGCAGCGATGACTATTCCCAGCACGTGGTCAGAGCAAGGTTGGGCAAAGCAATGTCCATCCATGTCTTATGGGTGGATTTTGCTAGCCTTAAAGGTGGAAGGCATTTTGCCTTCATCCTCTGGATTGCAAAATCCGCTAGTGCCTGTGACACTGGGATGCTTTGTGCCAGCCTCAGTGAGGAGGTAGTGATGTGGGAGCAGCATCCATCTCTCCAACCAGCTCATGCTGGTCTCCACGGATGAGATGTGAGCTAACTCAAGCCTGGCAGATTAAAATAACTCGGGGGTCCCCACGTTCAGTGCAGCAGGTTGTCCTCAAGGGACAAGCAGGAGGGCACTGTAGGCAAGACCTACATGTCCTGCCATCGCTTGTGCAAATGAGTCCAAACCATCTCCCAAGCAAGGTCTGGACTCTCTCTGAAGATGTCATGGCTAGTAAGGCCCACACAAAAGTCCTTCTTCAAACCAGCTTTGTAAAAGCCCCTAAAGTGCTCATTTTGGCCCATTTCATGCCTAGCTAGCTCAGCTCGGCACCTTGCTCTTCGGCAGAGGGTGGATCCCAGGTCAGGTATGTAGCTGCCATCTGAGAGGCTCTTGCAGCCCCTGCAGCATGGAGAACCTGTTGGTCTCGTCTCACTTCCAGCTTCCTGCTCAACCTGCCAGGAGCCAATCCCAGGAGGAGGCATCTCAGCCGGGCAGCATCCTCACTTGCCGGAAGCATGGTGAGAGCAGAGAAACATACTCAGCCTCTCCTCCTTTCCTCCCAGGACCAGACCTGCCCTGTCTTCTGCTGGTTTCCTCTTGAGTTTCCTCTCCTCTTCCTGGTCTAGGAGCCTTTTCCCTGCTTCAGACTCTCTCTGACATTTCTGATGCTGTAAACACATCTCTTTATCCTCCTATTGCCATTCCCCCAACCCAGAAGCAGTTGCATTTCGCTGGCAGACACCCCAAGCCTCATGTGGGGTTAGCAGCCACCCCAGCAATCACCGCGGTCCTCTACACCATGGGGGGACTGGTGCAAATACACTCATTTTCAGCAGCACAGCAAAGGCAGAGCAAGGACATCTCTGCTCCTTGGGGCAGATCTCCCCTCCTGGTTTGCAGAACAGGTCAGAGAGGCCACGAGATATTTGCTTTGAACATGAGGTAACGTCTGGGGTGGAAAGGTTACAACAAAGACGCTTCCAGTATTTATGCTAGCGAGACCAGCAGCCATCAGCAAGCTGTGCCGGGCAGTGGTGCTGTAATGAGGAAAGCAAATATTATGTTATATAGGTGTAATAAGCTGCTGCTGCTTTTTAATGCTGGGCCCATCCAGAGAGAAAAGCCTCCTTAAATAGTTGGGATTCCTCCGACCAGCATAGGGAAGAGAGGAATAATATTTGGGAGAGGGACACACCCCAGATAACAGCATCTGTGTGCTGGGTGGAAAGCAGAAAGCAGCTGGCATCTCCCATCCACAGATGGTTCCCATCAAGACGAATTTTTTCTTGTTAATCCCAAAACAAGCTTGAGATATATTTTTATTTCAGAGTTAAGTGAAGAAAAAAAGAAACTCCAACATGACCCCCTGTTTTTCTGGCTTACTCCCTGCTTGGCCTCTGCTCTGAGCAAGCACAGAAAATTCATTTCATGTTAAAGGCAGGTCCTAGCAGAGACCCTGAGACCAAAAACTCCTGGGGTCATTCTTCCAGCTCTTCTTGACCTGGAAATTTATCCCATTCAAGGTGGAAATGAAAGTGAAAATCTAAAGCCAGGACTACATCACTCTATTAATGAACTTAACCAGAACAGGGAACCTGAAAGGAGTTTTGACAAAAGAAAAAATGTCAGCCTAAATCTCTTTGGGGTTTGTACCCCTGTCATGCACCCAGGTCCTGCCTGTGGCCTGCATTTTAAGGAGGAGGAGGAAAGGGTGAAGAGAAAGGAAGCCACATATAAGAAAGCAAATAGGTTAACTCCCAGGTAGGATGAAGGGAGGAAGATCATCTGGAGGAGGATCTGGCTCTGCTGTGTTGCAAATGAGCTCCCACCATACCTGTGGAGGGAAAGGTCTCCCTCACTGTCCCCCTTGAATCTGTCATCATCCTAAGGGCTCTTTTTTTCCCCATTTTATAGCTGTAAGAAAGGAGAGAGGAAATCAAGGGCTTGATAAAAATAACCAAGACTCCTTCAGGCTGGCTGTGAGGAGCATCCCTACAGCCAGCAAGTGCTTGGCAAGAGAGAGGGTGATTCAGGGCCATATGTTTAAAGCATCCTCTGATGCATTCGGTGGTGTTCATCAAGGGACTGATGATATTCGGGTGTCTGTGGGGGTGTCAGCAAGGGTGTCTAACACAGAGGACATGCTGCAACTCTCACCTTTAGATCTTAAACCTGCTTTGAGCATCAGGGATGAAGTCCTGAGCTAATCCACGCCTGAAGCCATCACATGTGCTCAGGAGCATCTTTACCTAAAAAAAAGGAGACACAAACTGCATCAGTGGGGGGACCAGGAATTAGTTATACTTGAAAGACATCCCAAAAGCCCTGCTTTGTGGACTTGCCAGTCATTCCTCCATGGCCTCCCTGCCAGCGTGGCATGTTGGGCAGCATGGTTCCCCACACTTGGTATGCTGGAGCTCCCAAGAGGCACCCCTTTGCATGTCACAGGACAGGTCTGCAAGGGCAGCCACAGGTTAGGGATGCGGCACACCTCCCAGATGATGAGCTGTGGGCCATCTGAAAGGATTCAGACAGAGGCAGGGCCAGGCAATAACCTTTCCTCATGGGGTGACACTTCTTGTCCATGGTGGCCCTGCTAGAAGGAACCCTACAAGGTGGTGACCTGTCTTTGATAGCTCAGTGGGTTTCATTAATAGGAATATTTTTCAGACAGATCTTCTTCCTGGGACATTTACACCCCCTGATGAGGCTGGGCATCCCCCCTCCTCTCTGGCACCTCCCTGCAGTGACTCAGCACGTGCAAACGCTGACTCATTGCAATCTCCCAGCAGTGTCAGACGTCCCACGCTCTCCAGGACAGAGCGGTGGGAGGAGGAAAATGCTCCGTTCACCCTTTCCTGTGCCTTGAGGACACGTCAGAGGGCACTGCAGACAATCAGCAGGGTGGGGAAGCTGGGGCAGGCTGGGGCAGCGCAAGGACTCTTCTTCTGGACAGAGATGTACAGAGATAAGGTGATCTGGTCTGGGAGTTGCCGCCCAGCATGGAAACAGTTTGCCAACCATCAGCCAACATGTGGTGGGACCTTCTCTCTAGGACGTGCTCTTTTGGCTGAGGAGAAGGGCCAGGGGTAGGTTTAGGGAGAAGAATTTGCAGAGGTGAGGAAGAGGATGGGTAAAGCCAGGGTTGGTGTCTTGCTTTGGGGTCTGTGATGGGTGTTGGCACAGACCTTGTAAAGTTAGGGAGCTCGGCTGCACATATCACAGATTTCAGCACAGACGTCAGGAGATGATTATTCCATACAAGGATAAAAATAAGTGGTTTCTGCAGCAAACAGCACCCCTGAAAAGGCTGCCAAGCTCCCAAGTCTGTGACCACCCACTGCAAATCCTACTGAAAAATTACAGAGAAACCTGCGTTCGCTCACCACAGATGTGGTGGGCTGCTCTCCTGGGGATCTGCAATGTAGATGGTCATCCTGTGTCATGGTTTAACCCCAGCCGGCAACTAAGCACCACGCAGCCACTCGCTCACTTCCCGCCAGTGGGATGGGGGAGAGGATCAGAAGAGAAAAAGTGAGAAAACTCGTGGGTTGAGATAAAGACAGATTAATAGGTAAAGCAAAAGCTGCGCACACAAGCAAAGCAAAACAAGAAATTCATTCACTCCTCCACATGGGCAGGCAGGTGTTCAGCCATCTCCAGGAAAGCAGGGCTCCTTCACGCGTAGCGGTGACTTGGGAAGAAAAATGCCGTAACTCTGAACATCCCCCCTTCCTTCTTCTTCCCCCAGCTTTATTTCCTGAGCATGATGCCATATGGTGTGGAATATCCCTTTGGATATTTGTCCTCTCCCAACTTCTTGTGCACCCCCAGCCTGCTCGCTGGTGGAGTGGTGTGAGAAGCAGAAAAGGCCTTGACTCTGTGTAAGCACTGCTCCGCAATAACAAAAACATCTCGGCATTATCAACACTGTTTTCAGCACAAATCTAAAACACAGCCCCATACTAGCTACTGTGGAGAAAATTAACTCTATCCCAGCCAAAACCATTACACCTGAAATAGATATATGCACAGTCATCCTAAAAAAGATATTCCCTCATGCCATTGCAAGTTGTAGGGGACAATGCTCTCTGACCTGTTTCGTATGTGAGTCAGAGCAGATGAACAAGATGTTCCCTTCCATACTGAACAAATACACTTCAGAAAGCATTCCAGGTATTTCACCTGAAAGATCCCTGATGAGGGTGTCTTGGTTTGGTTGTGGTAAGGGTGTCTGCCACACTTCTTGCATGGACAGGCAGACACCATTAGCAAAAGACAGGGATGCAGCGTGGCTGGGCACTGCCCATCAGTGAGGCACTGCACCCCAGAAGTGGCTGAATCCTCAAAGACTTCTTGCCCTGTGTTACCATCCCTGCCACATCTCACAGAGATGCACCCAGTCTCAAGTCACTCCACAACCAGAGCTGCATCTCGTTCATTTACAGCACGACCTTTGGTTTTTCTGCTCCGTTAGTCCTGGGTGATGGTCTGACAGTTGGCTGTGCATGGCCTGGGGCCATGGAGCTGGGGAGCTGCAGCAACAGGTCCATCACCCTTCTTCTCCATCACCTGCTCTGGCCACCCACTCCCTCCTTCCCCATTTCAGGTGGGCTTCAAACAGCCCAGGAGAAACCTGGGAGAGGTCTGGACACATGCAGCAGCAGACAGCAGGGTCCTTTCCCTGCCGCCCGAGGGGGCAGGCTTGGAGCTGGGACAGGTCTCCAGGGGGTACCACCACGTCACTCGCTCAGCACCAAACCTGGGCTGCCAACACCTGCTGGCCCGGTGGGATTTCTTCAGCAGGGTGACTTCTAGCCACTTAGCAACCTTTCTGCCTTTGGCTTTCATGCCTGGTTAGATTACTCTGTTAATTATGCTCTCCTGAATTAATGACTCAATTAGGAACTCCGAAGTGTCTTACCTGGAGGTGAAACCTCCAGATATACCCATGTATAACCATCCTTTCAACAGCATCTCTCGAGCATTCTTCTTCCACCATGGGTTTAGCAGCGCATTGTTGTTTAGATGTCCCCGGACTATTTTTAGAGTGAGGGATGCTCTGGGGATGCAGTACAACTGAGTCAAACCCAGGACAAGCTGTGGCCATAGAGGCTTTCTGCCCTGTGGATTCTCTAGTGCCTTATAAACGGCTGTGCTCGCATTCAAGCCTTTTCCCCATGGAACATTTATAACTTCTCTCTGCCTGCCCAGTATCACAAAGCTTGGAGGCTGCTACTGCCCATCGAGTGTGTCTGAAATTGGCTGCAAAAGTGGGTTGGATGGGGCAAAGAAGCAGAGAGTGAGCCCATCTAAGCCTCATCTTCCCTTCACAGCAGAGGCAGGAAGGATGTGCAATGCAGCACCGATGCCCGTTGCTGGCCGCTACAGATTACAGGCTGGTCCAGAGCAGAAGGATTGTAGGAGTCAATCCCAGTTAAGCCTTTCTATTTAAAGGAATAAACTACCCAGGAAAAGCAGCCTAATATTAGAAACTCACAGGATTTCCTCAAATTCCAGCCATCAGCCAGAGATTCAGCCCAGGAGGTGGTTTATTATTTTCCCAGCAAACGAAGCCTGCACCCCAGCAAAGTTAAGCACGGATTACGCTCTGCAGCTCCATCGCAGAACCAAAGCCCTTGCTCAAAGCTAGTTTAATGCTGCTACCTCTCTGCCTAAAACATCTCCGGTGTTGCCTGATTGACAAATAGTTTTTTAGGCAGGAGCGTTTTGGCTTTGTTGGAGAGGCACGAACAGGGGATGTTTCCTACAAAGTGCATGTAATGGCTCGGTGCTCAGGAGACTTTTGTGCAGGAGGATCTTTCAGAAAATTTAATGCTAAACAGAGTGGGAAGCAGAAGTAAATGCAGTGGTATGATTGCTTCCCACAGTCAGCGGTAACAGCACGAACGTGGGGAGGTAGATGGTGAGTTCTGCTTGATCTTGAGGCAAAATGCCACAAAGTAAATGTGAAACAGGAGGAGCTGATAGGAAAAAACCCAGAGGGTTGGAGAGGTCACTGGAGGGGTAAGGAGTCAGAGGGGTTTGGTGCAGATCCAGACCTTGCTCTGTTATGGCACTGGTACAGCATAGCACCAAGTGCTGCATCCAGGCCCTGAGGATGCTCCTAGACCCGGCAGCACAGATAAACCTTTGTGCCTGACTATGAGTGGCTGTGAGCAAACAGTTTGGGTGCTGTGTCTATAAAATGGGGTACTGTCTCTCTGGGAGCTGGGAAGCAAAACGATGTTTGCATCCTGGGAAGTGCTGGTGTTACGGCACTTCTGCAGTTGTTCTGGGACCAAAAAAAAAAAAAAAAAGGAAGGGATGTGGGTAAAATAGAAAAACTCACCCTATGCTTTGTGCCTTACTAGCTAGGAATTGGGCAGTCATCTGAGATTTGATCCCCAGCTCTGCTGCTCCTCCCCAACCTGGGCGAAACTCCAGCCTAAAAATTCTCCCTTTACCTTAGAGCAGAAAAAACTAAAGCACGTTCCTAGTGGAAATGTGTTGAAACCTGGTAAGCACCACACAGGCTCACAGACATGCATGCAAGGGCGAGTTTAACCAATTAGCGTTTTCTGAAGAAAACTATTTAAAAAAAAAAAAAAAAAAAACCACCATCAAAAACCAACCATGTTGGTGGCTCCCCCTCACTTCTGTGTTTAGGCTAGAAATGTCTGGAGGCTGGGAGCATGTATACAGCAGCTTCTGCAGCACGGCTCACCGACAGCTCACTCCCATGCAACAGTCCTACCTCTACACTGGGAACCAGAGGCGCTGAGGTTCCCCTTGGGTGGTCACTTTGAAATGCAATGAGCACAGCAGGAACGCTCCTGCTTGGGGAAGCAATCATGCATCAGCCTGGCTCCCCCAAAAAGATCCTTTCCCTCTTTCCTTCTCCTGATCCCACAGCGTAAATGCCAGCAGGCGCTTTGGTGTGATGGCAGGGCAGAGGCTGATGCACAGGAGAAGGAGTTGCAGCCTCACAGTGAATGCTCAAACCTGCCGTGCATCCCCATTAAAAAAAAACAAGTGAAATAAAAAAGTGAACCCAAAGGAACCAGCGAGTCCTTCTTCCCCCCGCCCAGCACCGCAGCAGCATGGGAAGCAGTTGCCAGTGGTTGCTTTTTCCAGGCGTAGTCGTGCACGCGGAGCGTGACTCATCCTCGGCAGGAATTTCCATCTCACCCTGTCCCCTCCATGGGAGCACTCCAGCCCCTCTCTCCGCCTGGAGTTTTTCAGCCATCCCCCGGAAAGCAACAAGGAGGAGTTGCAGGGGTGAAGGAGGCTGTCAAGAGCAGCCAAGAAGCAGAGACCTTCTCTGGCTCCAAGTGTCAGCAGCTGTACAGGAATGTGTCCGAGAGGCCCCCAAGGTCTTTGCTCTCTCCCAGCTGCCAAATGCGTGTTTTGGAAAGGAGAGGTGAAATACTGAAGCACTGTGGAAAGCTGCCCCATCACAAGGGTCGGAGGACTGGTCATCAAGGGAAAAACATCACATGTGCAAATTGTCCTGGTGACGGTCCATGGGTGCAGCCAGGGCTTTCATGGTCACCAGGGCTGGGCAAGGCATGGTGAAGGACCTCAACCCTCCCAGGAAGCCTTGGGTCTATCTGCAAGCTCAAATTAGCTGCGTATGCATAGACAGGTCCAGCCAAGTGCTAAGAAGGAGACATCCAGGGATGACCACGCTACCAGGTAGCCCATGACTCATGGGATAACCACGTCCCTCATCTGGGTAAGTTGCAGTCACTCACCCTCTGCCTCAATTTCTCCTTCAAGACAAGTAGAAAACCCACAAGAGCAGGACCCGCATCCCAGTCCTGCAGCCCGTGTCTGTAGGAGCTGCCAATACTGATGCTGCAGCAGCTGCTAATGTGGTACAAGACCTTCAGTTCACCACACAACAGCAATAAATCCAACCCTGCATGATTTACAGTGCTGATGTAGGTCTAGGGTAGCCTCAGGGTCAAGCCTTGATTTCTCAAGGGGAGCGTAAGGTGCAGAGCCTGAAAGAAGATCTTGGAAAGCTGAAGCTGGAAGGAAAGGGTCCAGATGTGGACCTCATTTGCAGCAAAACACCAAAGAGGTCACCAACATACAGGCACACAGCAGCCACCTGCAGCAGGATGGTCCTGTCTGAGCTGGGCCAGATGTTTGCAGCACCAGTCACAGCTTGTGCTGGCTAGGACGTGTTTGACTTATTAACGGCGTTTGGGCAATGCCCTTAATAATATGCTTTAACTTTTGGTAAGCCCTGGAGTGGTCAAGCAGCGGGACTAGATGATCGTTGTAGGTCCCTTACAACCAAACCATTCTATTCTAATGCTTGAGGATTATGCTCACTAGGAGACACCTTCCACACAAGTCTGCCCATGGTCGCAGCAAGCCTGAGCTATGTTTAAACCATAGTCCTATGATGAGACCATACAAAATTCAGAGCCTTCTACGGTTTCATCAGATGTTTTCACTGAGCTTCATTAAGGACTCAAGAGGAATTTGGAAACCTGGGTGCAGTCCTCAGTTGCACCAGGGCACGTAACCACCAGAGACTGCTGAGCTCCTCCTTGAGGGAGTCCAGTTTTCTCAGTTCCCCACTTTGGGAGGCAGAGAAGATCCTTGCTGCCATGAACAGGACCCTCTGATGCTCAGGGTCCTCCTCCTGCCTAGCCATCACCCAGGCTAGTCCATACTGTCCCCAAGTTGTCTCAAAGTCACTTTTTTTTCTCTCCACTGTGTTTACTACCCCTTCCCTCTCCAGACTCCCTACATATTTATAGACAGTGGTGTCTCACCCTTTGTTTTCCTAGACTAAACAAATCATTTTCACTTGGAATCACAGAGTCCTCAAAAAGCCACCAAGACATTCCTTGCCCCAGGCAGGCCCAGCTACGGTATGTGTTTATCTACCATGTGCTTTAAGACCTCCAGCGATGGGAACGGCAGGCCTTCTCCAGCCTCCTGTCTCTTCATCCTTATAATTTTTCTCTAATGTCTGACCTTAATTGGTAGGATATAAGCCTGTAACATCCCCTCCTATGCACCCTGAGCATGGAAAAGTTTATTCCTTTCCTCTTTGTACCAGCTTTTTTCTATGTATTTGAAGGCCATTTTATGTCTCCACTTGGTTTCTTCTGGCTAAAATTCCCATTTCTATCCATCTCTCCCCAGAAACTGCATTTTTCTGATTGCCAGTCTCTTCCATAATTTTTTTCCAAGTGTCTCATTGGTACCCCATTTTGATATCTGCACCAGGCTGCATACAGCTCACCAGCCAAAGGCTCTCCAAGGCAGACAACAGAAGGCAGACTGTTTGCAGGACTCGCATCCCAAGATGATGCTGACCTTTTTTTTCACGTCAACACCATCTTCTTTGCCTGGTATCCAGCGAGTCCCCTCTCCAAACCAGACATGCCTTGAAGAACCCATCACTGCTCAACAGCACTCACTCCAGGTTGACTTGATTTTGCTTGATCCGAACTGCGGAACTGTACACAGCATTTCAAGTGAACTTCAGTAAGGCCTAATACAATGGCATTTACATTTCCCCATTCCCTTAGAAATATTCTTTATGAAAGTTACAGAGTTTAAGGCTGCAGATTACAGTTGGCCAACTCAGCGTAGATTCAATCCAAACAAAAAAAATTTATTTGGGGCAATCAGAAGAGGGCTGAAACAGCTATGAGCTCAAGCAGCTATGAACTGAACCCAAGAACACATCTGTTATATGCCCAGCTGGGCTTTCTTTTTAGTGTAAGCTGTGCATTTTATGAAAGAGCTTTAGATTGAGCAGCCTGTATGTGAAGCCAGAATCTGATCCAATTAGGAATGGAAGTTCAGATCTCAGTACCGAATTCAAATCTCTGCCTTGCTCAAATGTGTCTCCAGGTTGATCCATCACAGAGATGAAAATCTAGGCACTGGAGCTTGTTGTAGGTCCTTCGGGGCTTGTACCTGTCTCTGGTTTAAAAAGACACACAGCCAAGAGAATACACCAGGAGAAATAGCAGCCTGGCTTAAGAAATAGGGTGTCTTGCACCAAGGGATGCAATGAGGCAAGACAGAAAGCAGTGTTTTTATCACCATTATATGAAAAAACACTTGGAGCTGAGTTTGATTTCAGAGCAGCAAAAATTTGGGAGGCCTGCACTGCTCAGGAATATTTCTTGATGTCTTTTTAGCTACACTCCCTTAGAGGAGAGCTCTGCAGATGGAGAAGACATCCACGACACCATGAAGAGCTTCGCTCCTCCTCTGTCCCTGTCTCCAACCTAACAGAAAAATGACAATTTAATACAGAAGACAAGCATGGGCAGAATACCTGGGTTCTGGAGATGACATCCAAGGTCCAAGGGGCTGAGGGCTGGTCTCCAATGCACCCTGGTAAGTGACCCACAATCTCCACAGGCCTGTGTAAGTACTCCAATTAAAAGCCTGGTGCTAAGAGGCCTCAGGACCCCAGGAGTGGATGCTACAGCCTGGAATTGCCTCTGATATAATTTAGGTTCAGCTATGCCAAAAATGGCACATGGAGATGAGTATTCATGGGCAGTGCTGCTGGGAGAGAGCTAGAGAGGGACAGCAAGGGAATGGCAGGTCAGGGGAGAAGATGGTTGAGCATTTAGAGCACTAGATTGGGCACTGAATGCTTGAATTCACATTCCTGCTCTGCCAGACTCCCTGGGTGTGCAAATCAGTCTCTGACAGCCATTGGGAGCAGTGGGAGTTTGGTCCCTTCAAGGATTTGGGCTGGTCTCTCCATGCCGCCAGCAAAGTGGCTGTTCAGGGGAAGGTATCCCAAAGGGTTTGTGCTGCGGCTCTAACCCTTCTCTGATCTGCTGAAAACACCCTTCCAAATACATCTGGGGATCTCATTTGCCTTTGCTCGTGCAGCAACACACACTTAAACATCCTGTGTTCAGCCAGAGTCCCCCAGCCATCTCCTCCTCCTTATGTCCTCCAGATGAGCTCAGAACTGGTAGGGCTGGTGTCCATCTCCCAGCATGGGACATGCACACTGGCAACTGCATTACTCCAGCCCTTGATGGCATCTAACCCTGCTGGACAAGGGCATGGCCCTCCCAGGCTTGTGTCATCCCTTCCCATCATCACAGCTGGTGCTGGGGGCGGTGCTGCAACCCAGAGCTGGTCGCATCCTATGCAAATCCTGTTCAGGGTTTAACAACAAGTCCTTTGGTCTCCTAGACGGAAAAGCTGTTTAAACATTAGAAAGTATTATGCAGCATGGGGTAGGGCCTCTCTCCATCATAGTACTGATCCTCAGATCTGCTTTGAGAAGATTTCTCTCTACAGTGCTCATGCTGGCTGCTCAGAAGAGAATTTCCTATGGGAATAAAGAGAGGTCATAGTCCCAGCCCATCCGACTCTACCCAAGAGAAAAGCCTGCAGGTAGAATCATAGAATGGTTTGGGTTGGAAGTTCCAGCCCCCCTGCCATGGGCAGGGACATCTTGCACTAGACCAGGTTGCTCAAAGCCCTGTCTGGCCTGGCCTTGAACACTTCCAAAGATGGGGCATCCACAGCTTCTCTGGGCAACCTGTGCCAGTGTCTCACCACCCTCAGAGTGAAGAATTTCTTCCTAATATCTAACCTAAATCTACCCTCTTTCAGTTTATAACTGTTACCCCTCATCCTATCACTACACTCCCTGATAAAGAGTATAGCAGATAGTGATACAGGTATGGCAGAGACATGCCCCCATCTCCTGGGACGCTGGCTGGCATGCTTTTCATTCACCAGTTATGCAAAACATACCAGCTCTTCCTTTTTTTCCCCCCTAGTCTGTGCACACACAGATTGAATGTCAGTGGAAAATAATTCCTTTAATGAGTGTGCTGGGATAGATCAGCTGACTGGGTTTGCTTCAGTAAATCTCATGGTCACACAGACCTAAATGCGCAGCAGTGTCCGTCTAAGCCTTTCCATTTATAGGACAGAGATGGGAGCCAAGAGGATGGAAAGAAAGAGTTTGCAAGCAAAGGGCCATAGGGTTTAGAGGTGGAACAAGACTCCCCAGGGGAAATGGGCTGCAGTTGCAGAGAGGTTTGCAGGGTGGGCAGCAAGCACGTATTCAGGCATGAAATGGAGCTGATCGAGCATCCCTACGTGCATCTGATTAATCTTCTGCACAGAGGTCAGGGGAAGGGCTGTGCTGTGCAATGAGCTCTGGGCACCAGGGGAAAAGCACTGGGGATCCTTCCGGAAGGCAAAGCCTCAGTGGGGCTGGGACCTGCCTTCCATGCTGGGTTGGGGATGCAATGCTGGAGTGCTTACAGGAGGGACACTGGAAGTGTGAAGCCACCTCCCTGCCTCCTTGATGCAGCCTGGCTCATCTCTCCAACCTTACATCTTGCCACCCCATAGCACAGAAGCAGAAATCCGGCTCCGGAATAAATCACAGCTGTCTCCGAGGCGGGGTGAAGCATTGGCTTTCCCTGGGCGAGCTGCCACACCGTGATAAAGCAGACCCTTCCTCGAAGGTGAGACCCTGAGCTGTTGCTCCTTGGGAAGCCGGCCTGCCGATGAACTGTGTCAGTGAATAACATATGCTTTTAATTCCCCCTTCATTCAGCAGATCCCTGTGGGAAGCACCGTGTCCTTAAGACAGGCAAGCGTGAGGCACCCGGAGATGTGTGCGTAGGCACTCAGATGCCTGGTAAATCACCGCAGACAGGCTGTAATAATCATGACAGGCTCTAATTGCTCTGTCCTGAATATATATAGGGTAAAACTTATTGCTTCAGTTGGTTATTCCAATACAAGGGGTTGTTAGAGCAGGTCTGAGTTACTCTGCAGGGATTTTCCTAACCCTAGGAAATTAGGGTTTCCTAGCAATTGCAAATTCAGGAGAAGAGCGGATCTGAGCAGGAACTGCTCCTGACGTTTTGTTTAAAATGTCCATTCCCTGAGCATGAAATGTTTCATGTCAGATCTATAGGGGTTTTTCAGTTCGATTGGTAGGTTTTGCTGGCATTTGCACCAACACCGCTGAGGCTGTCAGCTCCGATCATGCACTGCACGGCTCAGGGCTGGCTGGCAATTGAGAAAATATTTGGCCTCCATCCAGTTCAGATCGAACTAATTAAAGAAAATAAAACACTTCCCTACAAGCCAAAACCCCCCTTTCTGGTCGGTGTTTGATGCGAGGCTGCAGTTTTGGAGCAGACCTGAGTGGGAGACCACAAGCATATCACTGCAAGCCCCCTCTGATGGCTCCATCCCTTTTTTTTTCCAGTTGCTAGGGCCTTGTAGGAAGCCAGCCCTTCCCATCCCCTGCTAAAGGTATTGCTTGCTGCTTTGATTGGGCTGTACACCCTGGCACGACCTTCAAGGACACATGGACATGCCCCAGAAGCAGGAGATCTGGCACCTCATGGAATAGTGACTAACAGCTGCAGCAAGGGAGGGCAGCACGTCCCTCCTCTCAATATAGCCACCAATTTTGAAGCACGTTGGGATACCCACAAGATGCCTGGACCTTGATTTTTCCACCCAAAAGGATCGACAATCCAGAATAGGGAAAAAAACAGGTAAAAATACTACCAACACCATCATCCTGACACCAGGGCTTAAATTGCACACACCCTGAGCCACCCGTGATATGGGACATGGTGGGATGTGGCCTTTTCTTCTCTTTGCATCACACAGAAATGCTCTAAGCTCCATGTTGGCTCCAACAATGGGTGTTAAAGGGTTTGTGTGACTGCAGGATTGGCCCTGCAGCTCCCCCGAGAGGCTGCCCCCAGCTCTACGGTGGGGTTCTTCCTCCAATAAAGCTTATAGAAAAGGGCTGCAAGGTGGGAAGAGAGCGAGCATTGGACACGGATGGATTTAAAAATAGTAAAGACAGAGGAGATGGTCTGGATGACATTCAGTAGCTAACAGGGAGGTGGGAGCATACAGATCAAATTAGTGTGCTGCAGGATTAATTTAGACCCTGTTCCTATATGGGTGGTGAGACAGCAGCCCTGGGCAGGGCTTTCCCCTGCAGACTCCCTCCATGCCCCTGGCACCGCTGCCTCTGCCCTGGGCGGTTCCCGACCGAGCAGTGCCCAAACGCGGCTCCCACCCGGCTCCACGATGTTGCCCTTCTGCGGAGCACCAGGTCCCCGCTAGACCCATCCGACGTCCCTCTCTGCAGAGCTCGGGGCTGGCAGGGCCCTAAGCCTTGTCCCCCAGGGAAGGTCTCCCTGGCTGCCAGGAGCCTGCAGACCTGCTGCTGCCCTGGGCTGGGGGAAACCCACTCATCCCGCACCGCAGCCCATGGTACGGTCTCGCTGCTCCCCCCACTGCCCAGCTCCTGCACCGGCCCTCTGGGTGTGCGGCGCGGCTGTCCCCAGCCTTCCCCTTCCACAGCCCACGCCTCTGCGGGATTGGGACCTTGGGACCAAGGAGGACAAGTCGGGCAGGTGGTCTCCACCGCACAACCCCCGGATGCCCCACAGCTGGTGGTGGCACAGGGCTCCCGTGGCTGCGTGGCCTGCAGAGCACAGCGTGCAACAGGTTGCTACAGCAGACAGAGACCTCAGAGCCTCCGTTTGCGGGGAAGAGGTGTCTCTCCTTCCGCTAGCTGCGGGGCCAATGCTCTTCCCACTCCGACCCCTCCGGTGCAAGGAGGAGAGCAGACCAAAGAGCTGGCCGGGGCCAGGCACCACACGGGGTTTGATCTTCCTGGTGCAGGAACCGGAGCTCTGTGGCTCTACTTGCATCAGTTGTTTCTTGATCCTGGCATTGTTCTGTGGACAGGCTGATATTGCTCCTACCCATGGTTTCTGCCTTGGCTCCTGGCCAAGGGCTGCCTGCGGACTCCTGAGCAGCTCCTGCTCTCTGACCCCACTGCATCACCCTCTCCAGCTGGGTGATCACCAGGGACCTAGCGCAAAGCCTCGGTGGTTTTGATAATGGTCAGTGATGGAGGAAATAAGCTATGTTCCCCTTCAAGGCCAGGCCGGCTGGGGCTTTGAGCAACCTGATCTAGTGGAAGGTGTCCCTGCCCATGGCAGGGGGGTTGCAACTAGATGATCTTTAAGGTCCCTTCCAACCCAAACCATTCTGTGACTCTATGATTCTATGATTTTATACAAGAGCTGCTTTAAGTCCCTCCTGGCCTCCTTGCTCTTCCTGCAAGGTTCTTCTCCAGATCCCAGCTGCTCCCTGCCTCTCTTTCCCTCCCTGCATGGGAAAGAGATGAACGGTTCAGCGAGCCCTCATGGAAATTGGGATTTGGGCAGTCTGGGGAACCCTCTTCAAGAGAAGAGGATCCTGCAGGTGCTTCAGAGAGAAGGAAAAGGACTCCCTCTCTCTGCCCTCTAGCAGAACAGCAGCATTGACCAAAGCTTTTAAAATGAAACCTCAAAAGACACACGGGATCTCCCGGCATGCTCGTTGGGCACCCATTCAATGCTGTACAATATGTGGTCCTCAGCATCTGAAGGGGAATGGGATTATCTGTACTATCATTACCTTCTTTCTAGTGTTAACTCTAATAAATCACATTTTAAATAATACTTTGCAGAGTCCTTCTTACCAGGCTGAACCAGGAGAGAAGACCAAAGCAGAGCCCCAGGGCATCACTCATGTCTGTGCCCCCCTCTGCTAGATGTTGGGCAGAAGTATTCCTAATTCATGGAAATCCACCCCATTATCCCAAAATTAAACTGATATTATAGCCAGGGGTATTGCAGCCGGAGGATTACCCCCTGCTCACAGCTCAGGGTGGGCTCCGGGAGTGCCCCAGATATATCACAGTGCACAGTTTGCAGCAGAAGACTTAACACCGCTGGGGGAAAATATCCTATCAAGTTCCCATCAGCTCGGGGCCCGCACTTGCAGGGGGAAGGACTGCAGCCCCCCGTTTTCCTGCCCCCCTAAACCTATAGCATCAGAGAAGCATTAGCCCCCCAGCGCTGTGGTTGCCCCCGATAGTGTCACCCTGCCAGAGTGGGTAGAGGCTGGGTGAGTGCCAGCTTGCTTTAGTATCCCTGGTGCTGAGGAGTCACAGGTCTGGCCACCCCGTCCAGGAAAGGCCAGCAGAGTGTGTTGTCCCCAAAATGTCCCCTTAACTAAGCAACACCCTGCACCAACTGAGCAGCACATCAGGGAGTGGGAAGGCCCTGGCAGTGCTGGTGGGCAGCAGGGTGACCATGAGCCAGCAACGTGCCCTTCGGGACAAGAAGGGCAACGGTGTCCTGGGGTGCATGAAAAGAAGTGTGGCCAGCAGGTCGAGGGAGGTTATCCTCCCCCTCTGCTCCACCCCAGTGAGGCCACATCTGGAGTGCTGCGTCCAGTTCTGGGCTCCCCAGGTCAAGAGGACAGGGAACTGCTCGAGCAAGTCCAGTGGAGAGCTATGGAGATGGCCAGGGGCCTGGAGCATCTCCCTTAGGAGGAAAGGCTGAGAGACCTAGGTCTGTTCAGCCTGGAGAAGAGAAGACTGAGGGGGGATCTTGTCAATGCTTATAAATATCTGAAGGGCAGGTGTCAAGAGGACGGGGCCGGACTCTTTTCCGTGGTGCCCAACGACAGGCCAAGGGGCAATGGGCACAATTTGGAACACAGGAAGTTTCACCTGAATGTGAGGAAAGACTGCTTTCCTGTGAGGGTGCCAGAGCAGTGGGACAGGCTGCCCAGAGAGGCTGTGGAGTCTCCTTCCCTGGAGACATTCAAACCCGCCTGGACGCGGTGCTGTGCCCCCTGCTCTGGGTGTGCCTGCTCAAGCAGGGGGGTTGGACGGGGTGATCTCCAGAGGTCCCTTCCAACCCCCACCGTTCTGGGATTCTGTGAGTCACAGGGTAGTGTCGTGGATGCTATGAGTGAGTACGGCTGGGAGATTAATCTGCAGAGAGCACAGCACTGTTTAAATGGGAATGGTGTTTCCATGCAGGCAAAGCCAGGTCCCTGCAAAGTCAGTGCCTGTTCCTCCTCCTGCCAGGCTCCTCTCCAATGTCAGCAGGAACATCTGCTGACAACTATATAAATACCAAGAGCTGTTCTTACCACCAAGAATAATTTACCACCGGGCTGGCTACCCCAGGGATGCTGAGAGTCCTCTTCCGTCACCAGGAGCCTCCAAGCATTTGCAGAGCCAATGTGACGAGCAGTGAGCCGACCCGAGCTTCAGGAATCAGCTAGAAAGGAGAAAGCCAAGACCAGGATGTGAGGGCAGAGGATGAGAGAGAGGATGATCCTTTCGAGAACTAAGGAAGAGAAAAATGTTCCCTGTGAAATGTGGTGCATGCATCTGTCCTTGCTTCATTTTTTCCCTCCTGGCCCCAGCCAGCCTTGTTACTGCACTTGGCTTGACAATACAGATTCCTTACGGTGCTAATGGCCCTTGCTGCACACCAAAACAGCCAGGGGATCCCTGCCCCAGCCCGTGGGCCCTCTCATCCTGCATCCCCCTTCTCAGGACCTCCACTGTCACATCGTGCCTCTGCTCTTCCACCCTGCACCAGTACAGGAGAGGCATAAATAATTCAGTCTACACAGATAAACTGCTGGCTCCTAGTGTCTATATGAAACCTTGGTTACACCAAAGACAAGCAGAAATAAAACAAATTAGTCATAGCCACTTCGTTATGAAAAAAAAATGCAGTTATAACTAAATCAAGGAAAAAACTAAGCTTCAGGAAGTGCAGGACAAGTTAAGACAAAGCAGGACTGGCAAACCCCATTTCCAAGGTCCGACAAACCCAGCACAAAGCCTGCAACCTGACCCTAGCAGTGGCAATGCTGCATTTACTGGGCTACAGCGCCCATAATGGAGAAGAAGGAGCCCATGTTAGACTTCATCAGGTTTGTGAATACTTCATGCCAGGTCCCTGGCGACCAGGAAGATCAAACCCCGTGTGGTGCCTGGCCCCGGCCAGCTCTTTGGTCTGCTCTCCTCCTTGCACCGGAGGGGTCGGAGTGGGAAGAGCATTGGCCCCGCAGCTAGCGGAAGGAGAGACACCTCTTCCCCGCAAACGGAGGCTCTGAGGTCTCTGTCTGCTGTAGCAACCTGTTGCACGCTGTGCTCTGCAGGCCACGCAGCCACGGGAGCCCTGTGCCACCACCAGCTGTGGGGCATCCGGGGGTTGTGCGGTGGAGACCACCTGCCCGACTTGTCCTCCTTGGTCCCAAGGTCCCAATCCCGCAGAGGCGTGGGCTGTGGAAGGGGAAGGCTGGGGACAGCCGCGCCGCACACCCAGAGGGCCGGTGCAGGAGCTGGGCAGTGGGGGGAGCAGCGAGACCGTACCATGGGCTGCGGTGCGGGATGAGTGGGTTTCCCCCAGCCCAGGGCAGCAGCAGGTCTGCAGGCTCCTGGCAGCCAGGGAGACCTTCCCTGGGGGACAAGGCTTAGGGCCCTGCCAGCCCCGAGCTCTGCAGAGAGGGACGTCGGATGGGTCTAGCGGGGACCTGGTGCTCCGCAGAAGGGCAACATCGTGGAGCCGGGTGGGAGCCGCGTTTGGGCACTGCTCGGTCGGGAACCGCCCAGGGCAGAGGCAGCGGTGCCAGGGGCATGGAGGGAGTCTGCAGGGGAAAGCCCTGCCCAGGGCTGCTGTCTCACCACCCATATAGGAACAGGGTCTAAATTAATCCTGCAGCACACTAATTTGATCTGTATGCTCCCACCTCCCTGTTAGCTACTGAATGTCATCCAGACCATCTCCTCTGTCTTTACTATTTTTAAATCCATCTATTTCTGCTGGTCTCTCTTGCTTTGGTGCTCTCTTGCTTTTCTATAAGCTTCACTGACACTTACAGCCCGGAAAGTCCTCCTACATATAATTGTTCTCCCAAGGGTAGGCATCAGCTTCCCCAGGGACCAGTGGGAGCTCGGAGACAGCAGCACAGGAATTATGCTGCTTCTTGTGGTTTTCTAGCACTTTTTGAAGCATGGGAAGCTGACAGTTATCGCCACACACAGCCCAAAGTGTATTCCCAGTGCAGGATTCAGGGCATGGGATTGGGGCTTGGACAGGCAAGAGAAACCCTGGTAGCAGTCAAGGCTGGGGGAGGTTTTTGCCTTGATCTCACCCCCGAGGACAGTGACGGTGCTGACCCAGGGAAGCAGGGGTGACATCAAGGCACACAATTTTCCATTTATCTGAAGCAAGACAGCTGAGGTCCTGCAGCTAATGGGAAAATGCAGGTGATGAGGTCCTACAGGACCCGCTGGAGAACATGGCGCTGTAATGTCTAGTACTTCTCTGAAACCCCATGTCCTTGAGGATTTTTTTGCACCAACACTACATCAGCCCTGCGATGCCTAAGCTGGTTCCTGCAGGGCTTTTTGGGTGTCTCCCCACCCTGCTGTCCCATGTCCCACCTGCCCCTTCATAGCCCCTTCCACACAGTGACTACAGACCTTCCAGCAAATGTTGTGGCTCAACCTGCCATCGGGAAAGCTTGAGGCAGCGGTGAATCGCTCGATTCAAAGGTACGTGGTGACTCAGTGGCAGAGCCCAGAGTGGATTCGTTACGCATCCCACATTTTATGAACTTGCCTCCGGTCGATCCAAGTATTCTATTAGCTGGAATTAGGGAGAAAAAACGTTGTTAAATAGTTAATTCATCAAGACAGGCACTGTCACAGTGACTGAAGATATTTCTGGATTTGGGGTGTGTTTGAAAAATGAAGACAAAAGTGGGAGAAAACCAGCTAAGCAATTTGTTTTGATGTCTTTAATTTGTTTTAATTTTGTCTGAAAATTATACGTGAGGCTACATTTGGCCCTTCAGAAGAATACTGAAACAAAAAAGAAACAAAACATTTCTTTCAAATTAAGTGTTGTAGATTTCCCTTTTGGCTAGAAAATTGCCCCTTCTAACTTGATTTGTCCCAAATGAACAATGAATTTGATCTCCTGGAGTTACCCTGGGACAAAAACTCCACTCCTGCCACAGCCGTGCCTGTAACATCGGACAAGGTATGTGCAGCTCCTCCACTGTCAACAGAGAGCCATTTCTAGCAGGTAATTCTTCCCATCACGGCGGGAGGACAAAGGATAAATAACCCCAGCAATAAAAGGAGATTTGATTTAACTGTTGACCACCACCCTCTGGATACGACCACCCAACCAATTCCTCTCCCACCGAACAGTCCACCCATCAAATCCATACCTCTCCAATTTAGAGAGAAGGATGCTGTGGGGGACCATGTCAAAGGCCTTACAGAAGTCCAGACAGATGACATCCATAGCTCTTCCCTTGTCCACTGATGCAGTCACTCCATCGTAGAAGGCCACTAGGTCGGTCAGACAGGACTTGCCCTTGGTGAAGCCATGCTGGCTGCCTCGAATCACCTCCCTGTCCTCCACGTGCCTCAGGATAGCTTCTAGGAGCATGTGCTCCATGATCTTCCCAGGCACAGAGGTGAGACTGACAGGTCAGTAGTTCCCAGGGTCCTCCTTTGTACCCTTTTCAAAAATGGATGCAACGTTCCCCTTTTCCAGTCATCAGGGTCTTCATCTGTGTCGTGGTTTAGACCCGGTCAGCAACTAAGCACCACACAGCCGCTCGCTCACTCCCCCCGCCCCAGTGGGATGGGGGAGAGAATCGGAAGGGCCAAAGTAAGAAAACTCGTGGTTGAGATAAGAACAGTTTAATAATTAAAATAAAGCAGTAATAGTAATAATAATAATAACAACAATAATAATATAATGACAAGGAAAATAATCCGAGAGAGAGGGAGAGGCAAAACCTCAGGGGGGTGGGGAACCAAACAACAAGTGCTGCAACCGCTCACCACCCACCGACCGACGCTGCTGGTCCCCGAGCTGCAGTCACTGCTTCCCCTGGCCAACTCCCCCCAGTTAATATACTGGGCATGATGCCACATGGAATGGAATATCCTTTTGGCCAGTTTGGATCAGCTGTCTTGGCTGTGCCCCCTCTCCTCCCAGCTTCTTGTGCACCCGGCAGAGCGTGGGGAGCTGGAAAAGTCCTTGACTAGTGTAAGCACTACCCAGCGACAACTAAAACATCAGTGTGTTATCAACATTATTCTCATATTAAGTCCAAAATACAGCACTACACCAGCTACAGTGAAGAAAACTAACTATCCCACCTAAAACCATGACAATCTGATTCACCTGACTGCCGTGACTTTCCAAATATCATGGAGAGGGGGTTGGCAACTACATCAGCCAATTCCCTCAGGACTCTGGGATGCATCTCGTCAGGTCCCATAGACTTGTGTACGTTCAGGTTCCCCAGGTGATCTCAGACCTGATCTTCTCAGCGGGAAGGACTTTGCTCCCCCAGTCCCCGTCCTGCAGTCCATCCACTCGAGAGGTGTGGGAAGAGAGGCTGCCAGTGAAGACTGAGGCAAAGCAGTTGCTGAGTACCTCAGACTTCTCCTTGTTTGTTGTTACCAGTTTACCAGTCTTGCTCATCCGGGGGCGGGGGGGGGTAAGCTTTGTTTGACCTTCCTTTTCTGGCTGACATACCTGTAGAAGCCCTTCTTATTATTCCTTGCATCCCTTGCAAAGTTCATCTCCATCCGCGCCTTGGCCTTCCTGACCCCATCCCTACACAATCGGGCAGTGTCCCTATACTTTTCCCAGGATACATGTCCCTGCTTCCACTGCCTGTGCATTTCCTTCTTGCCCTTTAGTTTGACCAGCAGGTCTCAACTCAGCCATAGGCATGCCTTCCTTTCCTGATCTTTTACACCTGGGGATCAAGAGCTCTTGCTCTCTATGGAAGGTGTCCTTAAAGATCTGCCAGCTCTGTTCTGCTCCCTTGTCCCTGAGGGCAGTTTCCCAGGGGGGCCTATGGACTAACTCCTTGAAGAGTTGGAAGTCTGCTTTCCTAAAATTCAGGGTCCTGACTGTACTCCTCACCTGACCCCAGGACTGTGAACTCCATCAGTGCATGATCACTGCAGCCCAGGCTGCCTCCAACCTTGACAACACCGATTAGCTCACTTGATGGTGATGCCACAGGAGAATCAAGACCCACCCGCTGGCTGTTAAAATATACAGGCAACCCAGTCATCTGCCTGTACTTCCTAACAGCAGCAACAACCGAATAACTCGCCACCAAATCAACTCACAAGCGGATTACCCCTGGATTTACATGAACAGGACATGGTGTGAAGGTGGAGTGTGGATAAGGGAGAAGGAATAGGGCAGCCCCTTCAGTGAGCAATCCCACCAGGCTTGGTGTGATGCAGCTGCTCATGGAGTCTCAGCAGGGATGGGGAAATCATGTCCCTCTCACAGCTTTGCTGTGCCAAGCGCCCACCCCGATGTGTACCAGGAAAAATGAAAGGTCAATGCTAGGCAAGCTTCCTTTTTCACCGCACCTTAAGATGTTCCCTGGCATTCAGTGTTTACTCCCCAATAACTGCTGATAAGAATTCTCCAGGTGTACGATGCTCCCAGACTTCAGACATCCCAAGCTGCACCATCACAGGCGAAAAACATAAGCCAGCCTGGAGGTGGATTAGCAGCTGGAGGTCAAGCCTAGAAAGAGGGTCTACGTGTGCTCTAATGCAAGACCTGATCTCAGACTTCCTCCATGGTCCAAAGAGGGACCTAGATTAATCTCTCAAAGTTCCTTTCTCTTGGGAGAGACACACGCATTTAATTTAGAAGCTTGAAAGATTCTGAGGCCTTTGGATCTGTTAACTAAAGTGAAAGCGACAGCCCAACGTGTCCTCTCTGGGAATTATCCCCCGCTAGCTGCTATGCGGGAAGTGCATAATAGGAGTCCCACCACAGACACATCCTCAAAGCAGAGGTGCGGGGTCCGTGGAAGAGATGAAGAAACGGCTTTTCACTAACTCCTGTCATTGTATCCAGCCAGAGAATGGGAAAGGGTTAAAAAAAAACTTTAAAAGTTGAAAAATAAAAGCAAGCAGGAAGCAAAAATGGAGACAAACAGATGCTCATGGGGTATTCCTGAAAAAAATGTGAAATCAAACCTGGAAATGTGGCATCGGAGGTGTGGTGGGTTGACCCTGACTGGATGCCAGGTGCCCACCAAAGCCGCTCTGTCACTCCCCCTCCTCAGCTGGACAGGGGAGAGAAAATAGAGCAATAGGCTTGTGGGTTGAGATGAGGACAGGGAGAGATCACTCACCACTTACTGCCACAGGCAAAACAGACTCAACTTGGGGAAATTAGTTTAATTTATTACCATTCAAAGCAGAGAGGGTAATAAGAAAAGAAAAACTAAACCTTAAAATACCTTCTCCCCACCCCTCCCTTCTTCCCAGGCTCAACTTCACTCATGATTTCTCTACCTCCTCCTCCCCAACGGCGCAGGGGGACAGGGAACGGGGGTTCTGCTCAGTCCATCACACACCGTCTCTGCCGCTCCTTCCTCCTCAGGGGGAGGGCTCCTCACACTCTTCCCCTGCTCCTGCGTGGGGTCCCTCCCACGGGAGACAGACCTCCATGAACTTCTCCAGCGTGTGTCCTTCCCATGGGGTGCAGTTCTTCAGTAACAGACTGCTCCAGCGTGGGTCCCTTCCATGGGGTGCAGCCCTTCGGGAACAGACTGCTCCACCGTGGGTCCCTTCCGTGGGGCGCAGCCCTTCGGGAACAGACTGCTCCACCGTGGGTCCCTTCCACGGGGCGCAGCCCTTCGGGAACAGACTGCTCCGGCGTGGGTCCCTTCCACGGGGTGCAGCCCTTCGGGAACAGACTGCTCCAGCGTGGGTCCCTTCCGTGGGGCGCAGCCCTTCGGGAACAGACTGCTCCGGCGTGGGTCCCTTCCGTGGGGCGCAGCCCTTCGGGAACAGACTGCTCCGGCGTGGGTCCCTTCCACAGGGCGCAGCCCTTCGGGAACAGACTGCTCCAGTGTGGGTCCCTTCCCTGGGGTGCAGCCCTTCAGGAACAGACTGCTCCAGCGTGGGTCCCCCACAGGGTCACAAGTCCTGCCAGCAAACCTGCCCCAGCGTGGGCTCCTCTCTCCGTGGGGCCACAGGTCCTGCCAGGAGCCTGCTCCAGCGCGGGCTTCCCACAGGGTCACAGCCTCCTCTGGGCATCCACCTGCTCCAGCGTGTGGCCCTCCCCGGGCTGCGGGTGGATCTGCTCCACCATGGACCTCCATGGGCTGCAGGGGGACAGCCTGCCTCACCATGGTCTTCACCAGGGGCTGCAGGGGAATCTCTGCTCCGGTGCCTGGAGCACCTCATTCACTGACCTTGGTGTCTGCAGGGCTGTTCCTCTCACGTATTCTCACTCCTCTCCCTGGCTGTGTTTTTCTCCCTTCTTAACTATGCTATCCCAGAGGTGCTACCACCATCGCTGATGGGCTCGGCCTTGGCCAGCAGCAGGTCCGTCTTGGAGCCGGCTGGCACTGGCTCTGTTGGACATGAAGGAGGCTTCTGGCAGCTTCTCACAGAAGCCACCCCTGTAGCCCCCCACTACCAAAACCTTGCCACGCAAACCCAATACAGGAGGGTATTCATGAATCAAGGTGAACAGGAGACACTAAACGTTCTGCATTTTACTCTGCAAACCCCTCATCACAAACGTGTTCACTGAGAAAACAGGTTGCCATGCCACTGCGACTTCCCACGTGGATGCTGTGCCTGAAGAGGTGCCAGGGAGTTCTCCTAGAGAAGGACTATGAAGGGAGTGCTTGTTAGGTGGGTTATAGCTCACAGACACAGCATCAAAGGAGGCTGCTGGGGCAGGAACCATTTATGGGCTTAAACAGAAACTGGGATTTTGGATCTGGAAATCTTCCAACGGTCTCCACCTGGAAGCAAATTTGGCTTGTTTACAATTTGTACAATGTACAAATTATGGTTTCTCTATGATTCTTCATGTCCAACACACGGCTTTGCCATTGGGAACTGCAACCAACAATAACCACAGCTGGGTACTGCCGTATCCAACAGATACCTGTGGCCTTGGAAGTTGAGGATTTGAGTGTTTCCCTTTAAATAAACTGCAGCCCTTGATTCAGGTCCTGAACTATTCAAAGCTCAGGAGCTGCCTTTCATTCTTTGCTGCTTCTTCTCTATGTTCGGGCAGCAAATGAGCTTGAAATAAATCCCAGCTGGATGGGGCTGAGCCAGATGCATGCAGGAGAGAAGGGCATCTGTAAGAGGCTTTGATTCACACGTGTCTTTCAAACCACACCATCCCCCTGGGTACCAAACCAGGAGTGATTACAGGGGGATACAGGTCTTGTTGTCAAAACCAAGAGTCCAGAAGCACAAATTATTTTGAAAGACTAAATCCAAGCCATTTGTGCATGGCTGGTAAACATCCAGCATCCCCCTGAAGGTAATCAGGAGTGAAACAACAGTCCTCATTCATGTAGTCCCTCCTACCCCACCTCTCCCACGCTTGCCCAACCACCCCTGCCCCACACTGAACAAGAGACCTTGTGTGCAAAAGCAAGTTCATCAGCACCGATGCCTCCTCCAGTGTTGGAAACAGCCTGTCAAACCCCGGGTGCTATGCAAGAAATGTTTAATTTGCTGTGTGTTGGGCCAAGAGCATGAACGGTGCTGCCTTTGGGCAGCCCGGTAGCTGGAGGTGAAAGAGAGGCAGTTTGTGTATCTCCTCCTGCTGGGGGAAACAGACAGCTCCTTGCTTAAAGCAAAATTTGGGCATCCACATGGCAGAAGGGTCATCGATCATGGTCCCGTGGTGCTAGGGGGCTACAAAAACACAAAGCAAGAGCCTCTTCCTGCCTGGAGTTTATGACAGACTGACCAGAAGGTGGGAGAGAAGACAAGGATACAGAGGGCTATTCTGTGGCTGGGAGGACCACGTAGCCTGCCTGGCCATGAGATCCATCTCCGTTGCATGAGATTTGAGCTGGGGTAATCACAGAGGCTAAGCCCTGCTTAGGTGCAGCTGGCAAAGAGCAGCTCAGTATCCCAGAGTACAAGCCCTTCAGGCAGATTATCTGTCCAGGCAGCGAGAAGATGCCTCTGTGACTCCCTATAAAGTACTCAGCATCCTTTGGGAGAAGGAATGCAGCACAAACCAGTGAAACTGGTACAGGACTCATGGTGCAGGATGCCTGGCTTCTGGTTCTGCCCCAGACTTGCTCTCTGTGCTTCAGTTTCCCCAATTCTTAAGCCAGGACAATCAGCCTTGTCCAATTTCACAGAAGTTTTGGACATCTGCAGATGCAGATCTTCATATGTAATGAGTCAGATCTTCCCTTGTGTGACTCAGCTCGCAGATGCTGAGCCCTGCATCACCGTGGCCATCTCCCATGGAACAGCTATGGGGCTTCCCCAGCACCAGGATCCATATTTGCTATTCTTACCGCAGCAACGCAGCCACAGACGTCTCCTGAGTGCCTGACTATTCCCACAATTAAATACTTCCGTGAGTTTCTAGACCCATTTGGGAAGACCAGGAAAAAAACCCTCCTAGGTTAAACACTTCTGTTAGCAATACAGGGGTCATCACAACATCTTCATTAGCATTTTATGAATTAATATAACCTCTGGTCTATGCAATGATGTAGGAGAGAGGCAAAGGCCAGGGTACATGCACTTGCAGTGGCCAGACTTCTTCCAATGCCCACAGTAGATAATTTAACTCTAGGAACAGCCGAAAGGCACTTCCATCCCCTCTGTCTCATCCCAGTTACCTGCCAAGGCCTTCAGGTTCCCGGTGGCCAGGACACCAGCTGAGCATGACAAGACTCAGCCACACGCACAGCTCAAACCCTGCAAGGCTTGCTGTGTCCAATGGCCAGAGGGTGATTTGAGAGGAAAAAGCAAAGAAGAAACATTTGCAACAGCTGGATGTACTTTTTTTGTGCTTTTAGCAAAGACTGCAGCAGCTGTGGTTAATTCTAAAATGGGAAATAGAGAAAAGTTCATTGGACGATTGACAACTTTCCTCCCTGCAAGTTATGAAAGAAGGAAAATGGAAATCTAAGAGTGGCTTTCGCTTCTAAAATTAACATAATTCCCCCTGACGCATGAACGTGGCTCTGCAATATCAGCAGCACAAACCCCGGTGCGCTGGCAGGACAGAGATCTGACCCTGGAAAAGTCTTTAATGAGTGGATGCAGCCTGTTAACGTCTGGAGCAAAATGCTAGCGGCCCCTTCTAAAGATTACACTAGCAGACGTCGCTCTGCAAGAATGCATCAGGGTTGCATCATGTGGGCTCCTTGAATTTTCCAGAAATCCTGCCTGCCACCTCTCTGCTGCCAAGTTTTTGCTGAAAATCTATACACTACCTAGGAAATACATACTGCAGTTCTCTGCTGGTATATTTTAAATAGGCAGGAGTGTTTAGGCTAAGCGTAGTATGTGGGTTTTGATGCAGGGGGACATATGAAAGATGTCCCTTTTTGCTAAGGGTCCCTCATGCAGAACCAGTATTCTGGGATACAGGAAACTTCAGAGAGAGAGAAATACATGGTTAAATGTACTAAACATTACGTGTGACACTATGTATCTATCACGCACTGCAAAATGACATGAGAAGTGGTATTAAAGTTGCAAAAAGCACTAAAAAGCATGGAAAGGCCAAATTATGTTCAGCTGGGTAACTTTCACTTGAGCTCAACCACTCCTATGACACAGAGAGCAAAGAAACCCTGAAATGCCTTATCTCTGTTCTCATCGATGCACGCTCAGTCCTCCACCGGTCCCCTTGCCTTTGAGACTGGTCTTGGCCTTTTGCAGATACATCCTAAACTGCCATGAAGGTTATGCTCCCTGACCCAATTTGGATCTACGTGAAGGGACCCGACCGGTGTGACATTTGCCTCCCAGGTTGTGTCATCCCAACCAAAGATGCAGCAACTCAGATCTAGACACAAACTGGTTTGGTCCCACCAGATCAGCACAACAAGGTTACTGGGGTTGGAGCAACCAAAAGCCTGTGGTCCCTGGACCCTGGGAAGGATGAAGCCCCTTCTCCTGTTGTATCTGTCTGGGCAGCTTTTCTGTTGCCTCTGCAAGAGCAGAAAAGACGAAGAGGCTGCCAAGCCCCTTCCTAAGCATCCCTTTGCTTACATATCCGCAGCATGCGGGCGATGAGAAATGTACATGCTGTTTGCTCCTGCTGGACCGCTGCCCAGTGCAGGGGGGGTGCCGAGCCCAGCGTGTCTTTCCTCAGATTCATTTCTCTCCTCCTGCTTTCCTGCCTTAAAACTGCTGCATCAAGCACCCCGAAGTCCACAATGCAGCAAAAACACCAGCCCCAGCCCTGTCCTGCATTCAGCACCCCCATCCCATCGGCATCACCAGGGGCAGAGTTTAGCAGCTCTGCTTGTTGGGGACCTGATTTCCAAAAACCAAGCCACTGTGAGGGACACCGGTAAGATTGGTGAGACAGGCAGCTGAGTAACTGGTGTGCCTACACACAAGGGGGCACGCACACACATGCACACGCGTGCACACGCATGCACATGCGTGCACATGCTGAACCCACCCCGCTGCCTGCCCCAGCGCAGCTCTGCGCTGGAAGCAGAAGATTGGCTGGCGGAGGATCTCTCTCCAAGCAAGGGTCGGTTTTAGGGGCGTTTCTGTTCCCTCAACTGGCTCCGGAATAAATGGTTTCCTTTTACATGCCGTTTCCTTAGAAGAGGGCTGAAACGTTGCTGCCCTGTGGGGGGGCCTGTGGGTCTGCGCCTCCTCTCAGCTTTCTGACAGCTTCAAACATATTTAAAGGAGAGGCAGAGAGCTCAAACCTTTTAAGTTCCCATATGCTTCTTGAAAACAGACAGTCAGGAAGAGATGAGGAAGAGCTTTAACATCACAGCGGATGGGAATTCAGCTTTTAACAAGACAGCAGAGGTTCCCCTTCGCAGCCCCCACCCCATGCACGGCTCTGAGCAGAACAACCTCCCCATTCCTGGGCCTTCTCTGCTCCTGTTTCGTAATAAAGGGTCAAAAACTGGAAATGGCACGTTCCTTGCTGCCTGCCTCAGGATCCTCAAGAGGAGAAACTGAAGCTACAGCATCCCAAATCATTGGCCTCACCCTGCTCTCGCAGCCTGCCCCTGAGATAGCCCTGGCATTCGTGGGGCTGACGTGGCTGAAAAACTAACCACTTCCTTTTTCTTTTGGTCAACTTTCGGGTGGATCCAGATGGTCCCAGTCACTGTGAGGCAGAAGGGAGGGGGTGAGGAGTGCATATCACCAGTCCAAGGCAGCTCATCCAGCCAGCCTGGAAAGAGTACCCCGGAATCCTGAGTCCTTTTGGTTTGCGATGACCCCAAACCAGAGCTCCTGTATCAGTGTAGAAAGAGGACAGGACCCGGCAGCCACATGGGTCCTCCCAGCTTGCTGTCCAGGGATGGCAAATTCCTGCCCCCGAGCTGAGGCTGTCCACAAGGACCCCATCTCCTCCCCACAGAGCCCAGCTCCCAGCGAGGTACAGGATGCAGGGGTTTGCAATCTGACCTGCCGTCACCCATGCTGGACCTCTGCCGAGGCCATGCAGATGCCATTCTTTCCACCCAAAAGCACCAGAGGAATTTCCCCCCGCCTCGACGTGTTGGCAGGAGACCCTGTGGATTTTGAACTTTTCTCTGGGAGTATTGAACAGGGATTACAAACTGGGATCAAGGGAGTCTCTCTCCTCTGTGCCCTGTGGGAAAGCTGCAGCTGGGGCCTCACTAGCCTGTCGTTCCTTGTTCGTGCACCACGGCATACCTATGTGATGCCACGGATGAATTCCCTCCCCTCCAGGGCAATCACAGTCCTTCTCCCCTTCCTTTTTCTCCTCCATCGCATCTGCTGAAGAAGCAAAAGATGACTAGTGCTTTGCAGAGGATATGTGCATCCACAGGCTGAATTTGCACCTTTAGGTCATATAAACACACCCTGTGACCTCCCAGAAAGCCAGAGGCCAGCATCTCCAGCTCCGGGCACAGCAGGCTAGCAGAGATGAGTTTGTCTCTTCACTGCTGCAGACCAGACAGGCCAGGACACAGATCCACGGGACACTGAGCCTTTCAGCTTCACTGCCATCCTTTGTGTGCTGTCTATTCAGACAAAGCTCCAGTCAAGCTGGGACCCAGGCACGGGTGCAAGCCAGAGAGGAGGAAAAGGGCTGCGATTCTGCCCAAGTCTGAGACATTGCTGCCTGCAAAGCCATTGCTCCGTGATGCCTTGAGCTGCATGAATGAGTTCAAACCAGCAAAGGAGGATGTTGCAAGGGGAAAATTAAACCATCAATCCTGAACTTGCCTTTGAGCTGAGCAGAGGAGCAGAATCCCCCCAAAGCCCAGGTAAGCTCTGACTGGCTCTGGATGGGAAACTCCTCATCCAACACATTTGATTTGCCTAGAGATGAAGCCACATTGTTTGAGTGCTACTGGGAACTCACCTGAGCCTAGAGTCATACTGGCTGCCACTGGCCCCGGCCCCCCACAGCTCCTCGCATGGCTCTGGGAGATGACCTCAGGCTGGATCCCTCTATCAGCCACGGCTGCTTCCAGAATCCATCCAGACCCATTTGCTCTGGTTTAGGGAGAGATTTGGCTGATGAAACTGAGACACATGCAAGTTCCTCTGTAATCCCAGATGAATCAGTGATAACACTGCTCCTGGGATTGAGAAATGGTCTGGGGAGGGTTGAACTGATTTGAGAAGGTCTGAGCTGACATAAGGAGGATTTCTTTAAGGCTGGTTCACCTTCCCTGTCCACTCCTGCCCATTAGACGAGAAAACAATGCCCAGCAGATGCGGGCAGAAGCGGTGCAGAGGCAGGGGAGCATTCACATCAGTGCTGCCTTCGTCTCATCCTTGCAGGCAGGTGAAACAACGCTGTCACCATGATGAGGGACACAAAGGGGACATGCAAACTGGGGAATTTGACTGTATCAAGGAGCCTCCCAGGCTTGTTGCATCCTCTGTAGGAAGACTGGATGCATTCAAGGTGGAGGCTGAAAAGAAGATCAGTATCACCTTTGCTGCCCCCAACACAATCTTTGCAGGTCCCATGGTTTTTAATCCCCCAAGACCTAACCCTGCCATGTGCTGTACTCCCTCCAAGAGATGTTCAGCACCAGGATGGCTTCTTAGCTGCTCTTCAGTGCCAGACCCATGCTGGCTCCAAGCACCCCTGCCTTCCTCTTCTGCAGTGCAGAGAAACCCCAGAGGTAAATGAGTTACCCAGAAGGGGAAGTGAGGCTCATAAGGACATACAAAATGTCCTACTAGGCCAGTGTGGTCCGCCTAGCTCTGCTCCACCAGCAACCATGGGAGAGACAAGCACCTTTATGGCAAGCAACTGGTTCTAGCTTGCCTGAGGTTCATTGCGCTTGTGCCAGCACAGCACCCAGACCTGCTGGATCAGGGATGTTCAGTGTACATCCTCATTAGTATCTACTTCTGGAACCAATAAGTCTAATTTGTCTAATCCTTTTAGATTAGATATCATCTGCATCCTGTGGATGCAACTGTGTGAAAAAGGACGGCCTGGGATCTGTTTTAAAATGATCTCCTGCTAGCTTCTACCTAGCTCCATGCTCTTAACTGTGGGATCTGGTGAGCAGCTTTAATCCTCTGCCCCGTTAAAGCTGAGAGTTACAAGAAGGGACTAAGTATCTCTGCTCTACAAATTGCCTGCATTGCTAGCCTTGCTACAGACCATGCTTGATCCTGGAAAGCAGAAATCCTGCACCAGCACTGCTTCATGGCAGCTTAGAAGATGACAGACCCTGTCACTGACTCCGGAAGACAAGGGTCAGTCTCCTGGGTCACTGCAGCCTACAGGAAAGGGTGAATGTGCAGAGCAGCTGGAGTTTATATTTAAAAAGTTCTGTCCAAAGAGCCTGTTAGACTGCAGTGTTTGCTTCCATTTGCTTTTGTAGAAATAAAGCGCTCCTTTAATATATAATCAAGTGAATTCGTAACACTGCTTTAAATAAGACAAGCCAACCGACCACGACAGCATCAGTCCAGATGTTTTACGGCTGGGCACGGGTTGTTTACCGCAGGGCTGGGTGTAGGACTCCCAGTACCAGTTGGATTTCCCTGTCTTCCACCCCAGCAGCTCCCCCACACCCAGCCCAGGCACTGCGACAACAGGCTGAAAATCTCCATCTGGTTTGCTGGCGTGTGTAGGATCAGACCCGTATCAAAAAATCTTTGGGTTTTTCTAATTAAAGTAGGTTATAGCTCAGTAGATCTGCAGCACCCTAAATCCAAAGGCTCCCCAGGGAGCATAACCGCACTTGAAATAACTCGCGACAAAAGTTTTGCCTTATGCGCAAGAGCATTTTAAAGCTGGGCGGTTGGAGGGGAGGAGTTGTGCTGGAGAAGTGGATGTGTCTTTTGGCAGCTGGGCCCTCTCATTAAAGGAACAGAGAAGACGGAAGAAGGCAACTCCCAGTATCGCTCCCCCTTCCCGGTCCTCTCCCCCCATCCCACTGCTGTAGGAACTCCTACGTGGCACTGTGGGGGCAGGGAGTGCCGGCCAGAGCGCCTGCAAAGTCCAATCGCACTTGGAAATCACTCGATGGCAACCAAAATCTCACCCTGCAATGCAGATCAGCCCAATTCCTAGCACTTTTACCCTGGAATATGTTCACAGTCAAGATGAAGCTGTTTGCTGATATTTTGGTAGAATTTACTAATTTTCTGCATATTCACATCCTAAACCCCTGTAGATTTATCGTGGCTGTCTTAGAGCAATGCACCCAGGATTGTGTTGTCTGGGGGGATTAATTAGTAGTGTGGGACAGTTAGTGAGAGCAGGAATAGGGGGGAATATACATTTAAAAATCAGGCAAAAATTTGAAATATTTTTATGCCGGGCTGCCTGTCCTCAAACACAAAAAACTATTTTTAGTCAAGTCCAGATTCCCATTATTGAGGCAAAGCCGTTTAGAAGGACTGAAGCACAGAGCCCTGCACTTGTGTCAAAGGAGTTTGGGGCTGGGAGGCATTGAAAGAGATCAAGATTAAAAGTTTTAGAGTTCATTTTAAATTTCACTAGGAAGAAAAAAGAAATCTTACATGGGAAGTAATTGCACAGAAGGTTTTGAAGGTGGAGCAATTCAGAGCTTGGCACAGAAAACCAACTGACACTGGAAGTTTAAAGGAGCTTTTCTCATTTCTCAGCTGGTACATGCTGCTGGTACAGACCAGTAATACTTCACCTCTGTGTTGATTGTTTGCTGTCTGCAAATTCATTTTTTTACTATGGCAACGTAGTAATAAAGCAAAGGTGGTGCTATAAGAACCCTGGGGCCACATTCTGATCATTTATGAAGACACAAAGCCAAGAAACTGCTCCAAATAGGGCACACAAAAATATGATGCTCAAGGTATTTCAAACCTCTCTCTCCCACTGAATCTCTCCCAGAAGGAAGCTGATCTCTGAACATAACCGCTGTGAGGCCATGAGGACCATTTAGGCATGATATCATTAAAGACTGCAGCATAAGGTACCTGCTTGAATGCAAAATGCCCAGGGAAGGTGTCAGCTGGAAACGTGTTTTGTTCAGGTATTTCTTTCTCCACGCATGCCACTGTAAAAGAAAAGAAAAATTAAATAAATCACACAAAGCTAGGAGCCTTCAGGCATATGACATGACTTCATGCTCAGCACCCAAAAGGTCACCCAGTGAGTGAGACCCCTTGACACTTTTCCCCTGTAACAGCTTTTGTGCAAATGTCATGGGTTTTTATGTTTCATGATCAATTCAGCCATAATAAAGGCTATTGGGAATCGATGAATGGGAAAATCTTTCTCACAGCCAGAAGCAAACACCCAGCGACCAGAACAAACCTCCTGTTATCTGCCACTGCTGTTATCAAGGTCTGGTTGCTGCAAACTGTGCTGTGAGCGAAATCACTGTAGAAACACATATTTTGTTTTGCTATTAGAGTTCTGGGGAGCTGGTTTATTGCAGCTGGTGGAAAATGTACCTCATTTGAGGTGTGGCGTGTCTGCTCACACGGCATCATCTGAACGGTTTAGACAGAAGAAAAATATCACTTTTTGATGCCGTTTTCTAGAATTAATAGAGTGATGCTGGGGGGAGCGTTATGGACCGTGGGAAGATGAGTCAATTCCCAGTGCAAGGCACTTGCAAGACAATGGCCCAGGTCTCTGGGCAGTATTTTCAAAGCCAGAAGACTAAACCAGATGCTGTTTTCTACTGTAGCAACAAGAGGTAGGTAGCAACCCGTTGAGACCCCTGTCTTGTGAGGGAAGCAAAGAAACTTGCAGAACCAAAACCAGCACTAATAGCGGGGGGGTGGGGGGGTGGGGGGAATGAAATTACTTGGTGATTAGAAGCAAGGGAAGACATAGACATCAGTTAAATAACACAATGATGCAGCATCCTTCTGCTAATGTGGGAACCATCAATGAGGATGGTGCTTAATTACTGGGTGGTACCTAGAATATCACTATATCCCAGACTGTCATTAGAAAAAATGCCATGCCCACTTAAAATGTGACAGGGTTGAAATCAAGCAATGTTCAATACTACCGACTCCTTCCCCTGCTCTAGGTGTGCCTGCTCAAGCAGGGGGGTTGGACAGGATGATCTACTGAGGTCCCTTCCAACCCCTGCCATTTTGTGATTCTGTGACTCAGCGTAGAAACTTCTCTGTGGCACATACTTCGCTGCAAGCGCTCTCAGCCAGGCAGTCTGGCACTGGGTGGCATGAGCATTTAAATCCTACAACCTTACCTTGGGGCTGCCAGGATTTGCTGCCATAACGCCTTTCGAAGCTGCGTAAGTTTGCCAGACATGAGGATTTTGCCACTGCGTTTTGCTACAATGAAGAACAGACCCCCAGGCAACCTGCTCATTTCACGCCTACGGTGCAGGGGGAAATCTGGAAGTATGGAAGATGTGATGGGTTCAGCACTCCATCAGCCCAGCTGCTGGGGAAAAGGAGAGGTGGGTGTTAGTGCCGGTGGGGCGATGGATGGAAAACCAGCATCTGTGGGATACAGCAGTATGAGGAAGCTCTCCAGCTGCCTGCAACAGGGCCATCAGGTCCCTGCAGAGTGATTGCAGGTCCTCTTGGGTATCACCAAACGGGGGCATTTCAGATGGCAAGATGTGGCTTGAATCAGGTGCAGATGTTAAATCTTTGCTGTTTGTGACTGCTCCAGTCGTGGCTGAAGCTCTTTGCGACACCCCCGACTTCATGGAGGATGACACCCCAGAAAAGATAAATAAATCACCCGCCTCATGCACCAGCAACCACCCAGCCTCAAGAGGTGCCAGACGGTAGGGGGAAATAAGATTAAAAAAAACCCAGAGCCCCTTAAAAATGCAAAAGCACCTTTTTGGCTTGGGAAAGCCTCCCATACCGCTGCTTAAGGCTGGCTGGGGACAAGCAGAGAGGCAGCTCCAGCCATGCCGGCAGAAGGAGGGACCACGCGTCCCCCCCAGCCCCGCCGGACCCCCCCTGCAGCAGCAGCAGGGCCGGGCTCTCCCTGCCATTGGCGGGAGGCCGGGAGAGCTTTATCGGATCCTCCCCTTCCTCTGCCTCCCTAGGCTTTTTTTTGAGAGGTTTTTCCCAACTTTCCAGAAGTTTCTCCCCGGCCTCTTATATACCCCCTCCGCAGGACGGCGAGGTGCACAGGGGAGCCGAGCAAAGCAGCGCCCCAGCCCCGCACCGCAGGTAAGGGGTGGGGGGGTCCGGGGCAACCCGGGCTCGCAGGACCGCTGCCAGGCAGGGATGTGACCAAGCTGAGATTGCAGCAGGCCGGGTGTTATTTTGGGGTCCTGCATGCCCCTGGCTGGCACCATAGGGCAGAGAAATCGGGGGGGTATTGCATGGGGGGAAGGGGGGTGCATGGGGGGAAAGGGAGTTGCATGGCAGGGTTGCATGGTGGGTTGCATGGGGGGTAGGTTGCATTGAGGTGGGATTGGGGATATGTGTAGGGTACAGACTGTCCCACAGGCTGGCTCTGTTTTTGGAGAAAAGACATTAAAAGATGTGTCCCCCCCGCCACCTCCAGTTTGCTAGAGACAGTTGCAGCGAAGCTGCACCCTAGAGAAACTTTCAGGGGGTGAAGAAAGAGAAGAGGGGGATAAGGGGAGCACCAACTTGGTCCAAGTGGTCCCGGAGCAGCCCTGGCTGGAGAAAGCCTCCAGCCCCTGCTCCTGCCCAGCCTGGGAGCCTCCGGGACCCTGGGCACCAGCCCAGCACAGGAGGGAGAGCTCCCACTACAGCCTCCCTGCATCAAGACTGACTAACCCTGTCCTTTTGCCTGCCTTAACAAAGCATGACGTCCTTCTGCTGACATGGAAATGGTCTTTTGCTTGCATGCCTCTGTCCTGCAGCTTTGTCTTGGTGATGGAAGAAACACAGTCCTCGAAGGGGTGCGTGCCTCTGGCTGGCTGCCGTGGGCGATGGCACCTCCAAACCCTGCCAGGAGAGCGGGTCCCCGACACCCCTGAGGAGGTCTGCAGAATGCCACGTTGGCACGGGGCGTCCCCTTGCAGGGCTGGGCTGTACAAACGCAAGAGAGAGGATGTTACCGGCTGCGCATTCCACCAGATTCCCTCTATTTTCACCCTGGGTTATGAATTCACCAATAATCTCAGCAGTAATCCAAGGATGGGCAAAATTTCTCTGTCTCGCCGCCGCAGGCTGCGTCACTCATCGCAGCCCAGCGCGCCCGGCCAAATTTCTCACCAGTCTCTGAAGTAATGAACCTTTTTTAGGCTGAGGATGTAAGTGGTGTGGGCCGCCCGTTGCTCACAGGAGAACTACTCCATGTATCTGTTTTCTTTCAGAATGAAAAAGGCAAACGTTGACCTCACTATGAAAGAGTTTCAAGGTATCTTTAGAAATAAAAGGGAAGAAAAAAAAAACAAAAGAAAAACCCTCAGATTTTAAATGCTTGCCACACCCGATGCTGTCTGCACCTTTAAAGTGCATCAAGGGCAGTTTTGAGCCTGTTGCACAAGTCTTTGCTCTTAGGTAGCCGGGATGGCTCTTCCTTTCAGCAGAAGGCTTGCTCCCAAAAAGATTTTAGGCTACAAATTGCCTTGGCTACGTAATTCCCACTCTGGCAAAGGGTCCCTGGTGCAACTGCGCACTCTCTCCACTCTCTTTGCTTCGGGCTATGCGCGTGTTTCCTTCCATATGTAATCCCAGCGGGCCCTTCGCTTCCTGCTCTGTTTGCTTTAACCCTGAAGCTGCCCCGTTGCAGCCCTTTCTTGTCTCTGCATGCATGGAGCAGCCTCTGAGGCTGGCCGGGAGCAGGGTGGGAGGAGAGGACCAAGGAACACAACTCCACTGTAGCCTCGGGCATGATGCAGCCTGTCAAGGAAAAGTTCACCTTGGGCGTGAAGGTGGAATTTAAGCCCTGGGGATCTGCAATCGGGAGGGTTTGCTGTAAGCAACCATGAAGTCGGGAGGGAGGGAAGACCTGGGTTATAGCCTCAGAGGCAGGCGGGATGAACTCCAGAGAGCTTTCAGGCACAGCATTTAGGACCAGTCAGTCTGCAGATTTATCGAAGCTGGTAGGTCAGAGCCCTCACTGGGGATGGATGCACTTACGTTGTGATGGGATGCATCCACCTAATGCATGAACATATTGGGAAGGGGCTCTGCTGGGGGACAGGAGGAGTCCACCACCTTCCTCTGTCCCAGTACCTCCCCGGCAGGGCTGTACCGGCAAAACTAAGTCAGACAGAGCTAACCGGACAGCATTGGATCTTAAGGGGCCCCCCGACTTAGCTTGGTGGAGGCTCATGTGCTCCATCTAGTGTCTAGAAAGCTGAGTATTTGGGTACCAATCCCTGCCATACACTGACAGCAGTAGCCCCTGGATCGATGGGCAGCACTGTGCTATGTGGCCCTTGGGCAGCAGAAACATCCCACTTTTAGCTTTTCCTCACCAGGGCGGAGGTTTGACCTGCTACCCTGGGAACAGAAATATCTGTTGTTTCCATTCCCTGGTCCCTCCTTAAATCATTTACTGTACATAAACATATAGTAATATAGTAAAATTGCTTAAAAAGGAAACTTTCATTCAAAATGCACAGGCTCTGCATGCCAGAACGCAGCCTGGACTCTTGAAGATTAATTGTTGCTCAGGGGAAAGCCCAGTGTGGACTTGGGATTGTTGTACCCCAAGTGAAGCGTTGATGCAGGTGCTCTGGCTATCACTGGAGCGGGTTTCACTGGGAGAGCCCCTGGGGTCTCTGAATGCTCCAAGAAGGACTTGAATCACGCTGATGGTGAGCTCTTCTTGCCCAACAGGTCCTCAAAGGTGTTGGGTGCTGCCGAAGCCATGTGGATTATTCTGGTGCTTGCTCTCTGCGGCCTTGCTGCAGCCGTGCCCTCAGAGGACAGGAAGCTGAGCGACAAGGCAACAACGCTGGCTGACCGCAGCACAACGCTGGCCTTCAACCTCTACCATGCCATGGCAAAAGACAAGAACATGGAGAATATCCTGCTGTCCCCTGTGGTTGTGGCCTCTTCCCTCGGCCTTGTGTCCCTTGGGGGTAAGGCCACAACTGCCTCCCAAGCCAAGGCAGTGCTCAGCGCAGACAAACTGAATGATGACTACATGCACAGTGGGTTGTCTGAGCTCCTGAACGAGGTCAGCAACAGCACAGCCCGCAACGTCACCTGGAAGATCGGCAACCGCTTGTATGGCCCTGCCTCCATCAACTTCGCCGATGACTTTGTGAAGAGCAGCAAGAAACACTACAACTACGAGCACTCCAAGATCAACTTCCGAGACAAGAGGAGCGCCCTGAAATCCATTAATGAGTGGGCAGCCCAGACCACGGATGGGAAACTCCCGGAGGTCACGAAAGACGTTGAGAAAACTGATGGGGCCCTCATTGTCAATGCCATGTTCTTCAAACGTAAGTTCTACCTTCAGTTCTTGATACAGGTGACCCAAAGCCTAGCCTGAGCCAATACACAGCAGCCCAAATGGGACAGTGAACAAATTCTAAGTCCACTGGAGGCATGCTCTTTTTCAGACCAAGTAGTTAGGAACAGTGCATGAAATCACCACCCATTCCCTTTTCTTACAAGCTGAATTTCTCTCTCCTGTAGCTCACTGGGATGAGAAGTTCCATCATAAGATGGTGGACAACCGTGGCTTCATGGTGACCCGTTCCTACACTGTGGGAGTTCCCATGATGCATCGCACAGGTAAGTTGCAAACTTCCTGCCCCATGGCAAGACCAACTGGAGTTACACTCACCACTGCTCCGTTACCCAGTTTTCAACCAACTGCTTCCAAGATTGTTTTGCCTCACGGTCAATGAGTGAGAGAGAACAAAGCAGAGTGTGCTTGTTCTGCTGATTCAATCTTTCTGTGAGCAGAGAGAATCCATGTTTACTATTGGGCGCTTGGCTGTTAGGAATAAATCCTAGCTCATCACGCAAATGAGAGCCACAGTTTTGAGTTGTTGCCAACTCCGATAATGCTGGGCCAGTTCCCAAAACAGTGTTCAGACTCACTTCCCTTGCTGGTCAGGGAAAGTGCAGCGTGAATTCACAACAAGGTTGTGGGCAGCTCTGCCAGTGCTCCACATCTCACCATTTCCTGCTTCTGATTTCAAGGTCTCTACAATTACTATGATGATGAGACAGAGAAGCTCCAGGTGGTAGAGATGCCACTTGCTCACAAGCTCTCCAGCATGATCTTTATCATGCCAAACCATGTGGAGCCTCTGGAGAGGGTTGAGAAACTGCTGAACAGGGAGCAGCTAAAAACCTGGGCTGGCAAGATGAAGAAGAGATCAGTGGCTATCTCGCTGCCTAAAGTTGTCCTGGAAGTCAGCCACGACCTTCAGGTAAAGGATGTCCTTAAAGAGAACAGCTGGGCCTTAACAGTTCTTTGGGGTGGGAGAAGATAGTGGGAGAGGGTTGCTGACCTCTTTTCTCCTCCTAGAAACACTTGGCTGATCTGGGCCTGACGGAAGCCATTGACAAAACCAAGGCTGACTTGTCAAAGATCTCTGGCAAGAAAGACCTTTACCTGTCCAACGTCTTCCATGCTGCTGCTCTTGAATGGGACACGGAAGGGAACCCCTACGATGCTGACATCTATGGCCGAGAGGAGATGAGGAACCCCAAGCTCTTCTATGCTGACCACCCCTTCATCTTCATGATCAAGGACAGTAAAACCAACTCCATTCTCTTCATTGGCAGGCTTGTGAGGCCCAAAGGGGACAAGATGCGTGATGAGTTGTAGTTAGGTTTTTTTTTTTTTCCCAGAGCTTTGGTTTGTGTGTTTTTAGTGGGGGATTTCAAAAAAGGGGAAACACTATTTTGTATCCTTCTCGAACTATGGGTGCTATTCAGACCAGGGTGCATTGTGATGAGAAACCAGCATACACTTTACCTCACCCCAAAATACTTCTTGCACAAACCCACTTCCAGAGAGGAACAGGGGAGCCTGGCACAAGAGGGTCACCAGGAGTGGAAGGGAACTGGCATGCACTGTCTCAGCTACTGGCATCCTCAGCTGAGATATTCAGGCTGATGCCAAGCTCCTCCCTGCACTAGTTAAGCCTCCTGCTAAGTACCTTGCTGCTACCATCAGCCATGCAAAGGCACAAGCCCTCCGACCTTCCATCTCAAATGCTTCTGCACATTTAACTGCTGCTTACTTTTCCTCCCCTTTTGATGCTATGTGGCATCACACCAGAACTGCTCTGGTCGCTTTGCAGTTGTTCCTTGCTTCTCTCTTCTATCTTCAGTGGTATATAACAGAGCACGAAGGGCCAAGCCTGCGGTCCAGCTCCCTGTATGGCCTGGGGAGCAGAGCAGGACCGTGACGGCATGTAAGAACAGAGATTGTATGGAGTTGTGTCCTTCTGTCCTACCTAACCCTGCTCTGGATGACTGTTAGGCTCTTCAACCACAGCAGGTCATCAGCTCCTTAGCTAGAAACACTCACTGCAAAGCCAAGTGCAGCTTTGCACAACATCTCATGGAGAAGTGGCTTAGGAGTGTCAGCAGACAGGCCAAAGAGCAGATGGGCTTCTAGAAAGATAAACCTGAGGTCCCTTCAACACTCCTGCATGACAGAAATGGCTGCACTTCACCCCTTCTGGGGATCACGAAGGGGGCTCTTGGGCCAACATCTGGAATTAAACATCCTGTACCAGGCAAACAGAGGAACTCCACTTCTCTTGGTGCTTCCGCATCAGCACATAGGGCTGGGAAAGAGACGGTTCCCACTGTGAAGGTTCTCCCAGTCATGAGCAGGGCTGGTACCTATCAGCTCCTGTAGCAGGCCAAAGGACTCCTGCTGGTTTCTCAGAGGGAGGTAGATCAGGTTCACTTCCACTTTATTTTTGTTTAAATACAAAGCTTTAGAGCTGCCATTACCTGACTTCCTAATGACCCTCTTCTGAAGCTCCTCTCCTCCATGATACTTTAGCTCCCTGTTGGCTGACCTGGATAAGGGCACGCTGAAAAACAAATGTATTTATAAAGTTATACTCGTATTTATGTCTGATAATTAGCAAGTTTCACAGCCTGCTCCAGCCTAGACTTGGAGGCTATTCCTATCTTCCTCTCTTTAAGGGATATCATCAGGTTAATACTATTTAAAGAAGTAACTGATATGATCCCATGAGCATTGAAGCACGTCAGGTAAGCCTTGCTACGCACTGAAAGACATCGCAAAGCAAGTAATGACAAGATTATTGAAACAAGAGAAATCTGTGCATCACAATCTAAGTTCCAGTTGTCTGAAAGCAGCAAGGACAGCGCCTGCATTGTTTTTCTTTATTTCCCCACCAATGTGCTTGCTGTCAGGTTGCTACACAGAAGCCCAGTACTGCATTTTTTCAGACCGTACACAGGACTATTTCCACTTATTTATTAAGTTACAAAGTCTCTTATTAGGTGTTACCTACAGGCAAAAATACAGCAGCTTGTGCCCCCAAGTTTAACCTGACCATGCCTTCTCCAGGTTTACAATTGCAGAAAAGCTCATCCGCCCCAATTCCTATCCAAGCCAGCCGGAATGGGAGATCTTGTCCCTACCCACTCTTCCCAGATCATACTCCCAGGTGCTCTCCCCACCGTGTTGGGAGGTAGGAGGCAATCCACAAGGATGTACCCGAATGCACAGGAAGCCTAAAGCCCAGCGTGTATGCTAGGTCCTACCCGGTAAATCAGCGCACTGAAACCCACACGCTGTAGCATGTTATGGAGGATGGGGGGGGGAGGGTAAAAAGGGGTGGGCAAGGCAAGAACACACTGTGGGATATTGTGAATAATTTGCATCATGTGGATGCAGGTGTCTGATGGCTTTTATTGTCCTTCTACTACACAGTGACAGTTGTATAATTTTGCAATAAAACTTTTTCAATGAACCTCTGGCAGCCACAGTCACTTGCAGGGTTTGGGTGGAGTCAATTAAAAGAGCTGAGAGAGGTTCCTTGCCAATACACCTCTCAATATGGTAATTATGGACCAAAATTACACTTACTATACAACATGGGAACTCCCATGACACAGATGTCATGGGAAAGGAACGCTATTAGCAGGTTGGCTTTTCATTTTAACATTTTTCTCCGAAAACTGCAAGTATCCAGCATCTTCAGTGTTTCACAGGTAAGAGGACTTCTTGCCCTCCCCTGCTCTGACATTTAACAGAGCAGCAAATGGCTCCGTTAAAGACAGAATACGGCAGCACAGGAATAAAACTGAGCTGTTAGCCACAGGGACCAGCCTTCCTGACCCTAAAACCCAAAGCTTCTCTACCTGGGATCCAGTTGAGATAGAGGAAAGAGAACCAGGAGAACCTCCACCATCACTGTGGGAATACAGTGAAGTATTCAAAAATCCAGGAGCGTCAGATCCTGCTGGCTCATGTCCTTCCACTGCTGGAAATGGATTAATCTGCTGTCCTTTCAAGCATGCAACATTCTGCCACTCAGACAGAAGCAAAACTAAAGCCACAGACATCTCCCCTTTTCCCTGTGCCAAAATAGCACAGATCTGGATGGGCAGGTGCAGACATCCGCATGGAGCTCCTCACCGGCTGAAAAAGCACTACATGCTTGCCAGATCAGTTTCACTGCAGAAAATGACAGCAGCCATCTCCAGCACTAACCCTGGCAGCCCAGGAACACCATCAACCTGGAATAGCAATATTGCAAGGAAGTTAAAAGCTCTCCAGAGCTCCTGAGCCCATCGTACCCCCAGCTCGTCTTGCAAGCAGCTTTAAATACTCATGTTTTTCATCCTAGGGAGGACAGCACCCTCAAGACACAGGGAACTGAACAAGTCCCCTATCTCTTCTTTAGCAGCTTCTTCAAACAGCTCATGGTGATGGTCTGTTCCAACCAATGCATGCTAGAAAGGTATTCAGTTCACACATGCAAACCTTGAGCATTACAGGATAATCCTTCACATTGTCCGCAACTTTTCACAACACGATGGATGTAGCAAGAGAAATACAAGCAATACCGCTCTTAAACACACTACTTGTACATCTTGATCTTACACACAAGCAACTAAATATCTCGATTCTACCAGTGATCAGCACTGTGAGATTAATAGACTGGTGGACCAGGTTGGAGGGCTCTAAACCAGAGAGGGCTGAGTGATCTCCAGGAAAGGCAGCCCTCCCTGGAGGACTGCAGGAGAAATTTCCAGCTGATCATCTAGTACACAGGCACTTCTAAGAATTTAGATACAATATGCAAAGCCCTGCACTGTGTGTCACCCTTCTACTGCATCAGGCCTTCCAGCTTTCACACATTCCCTGCTCCTACAAAGTGATAAAGCTGGTCTGTCACCTTTTTTTTGGGGGGGGAATTTTTTTCAAAATTCAAGTCCATACTAAAAAATAATGAAAAAATGTGGGTATTACTTACTCCAACACTTAACATGTAATAACTTCTTTTTTTAAGCTTTCCACTGAAAGATGTGCACAGAAACCTGAAATCAGACTCATCCTCTGACACCCTAAGAAGGCACATCTGTCTCTGACAGACTTAACCAGCTTCCCAGCCAGCACCCTGCCAGGCCGGGTTTCCCGGAGGCCTGCCAGAGAAGCTGAGAACAGGAAGGCTGAGGCTCACACATCCACACATGCTGGCAGACAGACCAGTTCCTGACACCATCTGTTTGAAATTCCAGTTCCTAAGTTACCTGCCTAGCTCCCACAGAAAAGCCTCTCAAAAATAGAAATCCGGTTGTAAAAGCTATTCCTAAGCAGCAAATTTTGTACAATTTTTGTTAATGCAACAAACAGGTTCTGAATTTCTCCGAATCTGAACAAAACAAAGCCTTGATCCTGCGCACAACATGATCTCTTATGATGTGCCTAACAGTCTCTTCCCATTACTGCACAGGGCTTTGAAAAACACACTGGGAAAGAAGCTGACAGAAGTAGAATCTCTGCCTGAAACTTAACCAAATGCTCAGTCTCACTGCTTCAGCTACAGGGCTTTAGCTTGACCACAGCAGACAAGAAGAGCATCAGAAAGAATTCATACAGCAATGGAACAGAAGTGAAAACACATCCCTGCCTACAGACTATGCATTTCAATAGTCTAAGTAGCCTTGTCATCTATTATCAACTTCAGGATCTACCTATGTTATCCTACAGCTCATTAAAGCCAATTATTAATACAGTGACAAATTAACAGACTGTCTATTCAAGCCTCAAAGGAAGACAAGTTTTTTCACCAATTGCTTAAATATATTTCCATCTCAAAGCTTAGGACAGAAGGTTTGAAATCCAGAGTGTACACTTCCCCCCTCCCCCAACTAATGTGTAAATACCTACTCGGAAGTTTGTCTCACGCCACATCTCCACCAAATACGGTTACCTGACGCTAACAGGAGCTACAATGCTCCTATATGGTCTATAGCCCTGGAAGTCACATAATGAATGTCTTCAGTGTCAAGGGACATGGATGTACAGAGGTGAAAAAAGCATTAGTAGAATATAGTAACACTTCAGCTGAGGCCAAAGAAGTACTGCAAGTGCTCCGGACATTGCTAAACAAGCTCCCTCTTCTGGAAACCTTGGAGAAAGGGATTGGTATGTAACTGAAGAGTTACCAAAGTCATGACCCTCTAAATACCAGACTGCTGCTCCAGTTCTACCTAGAAATGAGCTTTTTGCCACCACTTTGTTTAGATCAGGATCTGGGGTAAGTTCACTCCAAAAGGGTAACACAAGCTGGAAGAAAGGCAACAGAATTCCTTCCATACCGAAGGTGGGAGCAAGGCTTTCCTGGAATACATCTTGCAAAAAAAAAAAGCACCTCCACAAACACTGTCTTTTGTGATTTTATTAAGAGATGTTTTCAGGACAGTCAAGCTTCTGGTTGCAGATGTTACAAACCCTACAACAAAAAAGCAAAATACTGAGTGAGATGATGGTGAACCATTTCCCATAACCATTCTCCTACCCAAAACACTGAACAAACAGGCTCCAAGTTTTCAGATTAAATGGCATCTCTCTTCCTTCTTGCATTTTAGCCAGTGATCCCCCTTTTCCCCACAGGAGCAGATCTTGCTAGTCAGATTCCCTTGTTTCACTGTGGCCCTGCAAACCCCCTCAACTCTCCCTGTTCACACCAGGCCAGCTTCAGTCAGAGAACAACGCAGCCTGGCTTTCACTAGCAGCTCAGGAAGTCTTCTGGAAGAGGCCTTAGGCCTTGTGCCTCCTGCTGCTCTCATTGGAGAAAGCGAGCAAAATTGAAAAGCAGCAAGTCACATGCTTTCACTGGGAACAACCCAGAGCAGGTCTCGGACAATTTTAAGCTATCAATTTCTGTCTTTGCAGCTACTCATTCAGGGAGACAGGATTTCAGACCTTGATTATTTACTTACAAAACTAGCCTACACATTGTGCTCAACGTTACTGGCTTCTAAGCCTATCCCAAACTGGATCCCGTGAGGGGGGAATCAGGAATATATACCCTGTGCTGTCAACTGCACACTGGTAGCGGGTGGTACAATGTGAAAACATCCAAGGCACCGAACCCTTCTCAGACAAATGCCTCTAAGTCACTCAAATTGTGACCCAAAGTCCCCAAATCCATGTTGTAGAACACAACACAAAACAGGGCACTTGGACAAGGATATTATTCCCTTTCAGACTCGTCATCTCATCTTCACTGAAGGGTGTGTTTAGCTGGTTTGCAGCATGCCTTAAACCATGCCTCTTCATCCAGGGCAATACTCTAAACCCAACCCAGCTGATCACTGCACCTGGTACAATGCAGCAGCTTCTCTCCTGGGTACCCCCAGGTACCTGACAGCTTTTTTTGGTGGCATGACACTTTTTCCATGTGGATCCTCACCAAAGCTACCTCCCACCGCTTGCAGGCACTTACCCCTCAAGCAGTGGGAACCGGCTGAGGCATGGCTGGCTGTTCTGGTTTGCCACCTTTCTGCTCTGAAATGGGGGTGGTGGGCAAGATCTCTTCTTTGGGTTCCACAATGCTGACGTGGTCTGGCAGAGGCTTTTTGGGGCCAATCTTTCCACTTGGGTCCCACGGCAACATAATCTTTACTTTGATACCCAGTACTCCTGCGAAGAGTGACAGGACAAGAGAGACACGTTCATTTGACATAAAATATCAAGCACACAATTCAGTAGTGACAAGCCCCAAGGTTACAAAATACGCTATCTGCATCAGAAACATCTCCTGACAACACTGACGATGCAAGCTGATTAACACAAACGTGCTGTAGCTTAAAAATCTAGTTCCTGTGAATTTACATCAGTGTGTTTACCTTTATCCAATTCATTGCCTTTGCTTACTGCAGCCTGGGACTATGATGAAAACATGCTATATCCTTAAGTCATGCTGTGGTTTTTAAACCCTGTCTTTCCTGGGATAACTCAACCCACTTTCCAAGGAAATTGCATTGGTTTTTTTGCATCCCTTCTCAGACAAATGCCTCTAAATCATCCAATGAATAGGACATCTTGCCCAAGGCAGCCTTAGCACAGCACCACAGAACATGACACTGAACAGGCTGCAATGACACAAGGACATCCCTTCTGACTCGTCATCGTATCATCACTGAAGGGAAGGTGGAGAATAGCTTTGTCTATGCTAGTAATCCCTACATCAGGTGTTCTGCAATTAAGTAACACAAAGCCAATTAAGATGCAGAAGTCGTTTGTGTTTTACCAGGGGAAGGACAAGCGTAAGCAGGCTTAGCTGGTTTAGCTGGGAAGTCTTGCCAGGGCACAGCTATGGGGGACAATTGTCTGGCACTCGCTTTTTCATGAGTCTTGTAGCACCAGTGTTCTGTCTGCCTACCCCTACGAACCAAGAAAGCCAGAATCCAAACTGCCAACAGCTCTTAAACTCAGCCAATATGCGTTTCAATTTTAAGTTGTTTTTCTACCAACCTCAGAGGCCACAGGATCAAGAGAGAGTATCTGGAAAATCTAAAGCCATATTCTCAACTGGAAACATTCAATCCCCACCACTAGAGAAGTGGATGACCTGGGATGACTACACAAAATTCTGTTGTCTGCTGAAGGCCCCTTCTCCATTTCCCATTCACATAACACAAATAGAAATAAAGTTCTAGTTCAGATGTAATGTGCAAACTCTGAAGTTCCAAAGCCCAAGAAAACAACAGATTTTCAGAGTCAGAACAACTAGTGGTAGCACAGTTGAACCACTCTGCAAGATCAGTGGTGCATCAAAATCATGGGGAGTTACCAACCCACAGGTGACATAGGGAAGCCTCCAACCTGCAGCCATGGGATGCTAGGAGTTGAGATCATCTGACTTCGAAGCACTAAGAGAAGGAACCAATACAGCTGCAAAGCTGTGGATGTTATCCACCTGGACTTTAGTAAAACCTTTGACACCATTTCCCACAGCATCCTCCTGGAGAAGCTGGCGGCTCATGGCTTAGACAGGTGGACTCTTCGCTGGGTACAAAACTGGCTGGATGGCCGAGCCCAGGGAGTTGTGGTGAATGGAGCTAAATCCAGCAGGCGGCTGGTCACAAGCAGTGTTCCCCAGGGCTCAGTGTTGGGGCCGGTCTTGTTTAATATCTTTATCAATGATCTGGATGAGGGGATTGAGTGCACCCTCAGTAAGTTTGCAGATGACACCAAATTGGGCAGGAGTGTCAATCTGCTTGAGGGAAAGCAAGCTCTGCAGAGGGATCTGGACAGGCTGGATCCATGAGCTGAGGCAAATTGTATGAGGTTTAACAAGGCCAAGTGCTGGGTCCTGCACTTGGGTCACAACAACCCCTGGTAACGCCACAGGCTTGGGGAAGAGTGGCTGGAGAGCTGCCCGGCGGAGAAGGACCTGGCAGTGCTGGCTGACAGCTGGCTGGACACGAGCCAGCAGCGTGCCCAGGTGGCCAAGGAGGCCAACGGCATCCTGGCTTGTATCAGGAATAGAGTGGCCAGCGGGAGCAGGGCAGGGATGGTGCCCCTGTGCTCGGCACTGGGGAGGCCGCCCCTCGAATGCTGTGTTCAGTTTTGGGCCCCTCGGGACAAGAAGGACATGGAGGTGCTGGAGCGTGTCCAGAGAAGGGCAACGGAGCTGGGGAAGGGTCTGGAGAACAAGTGTGATGGGGAGCCGCTGAGGGAGCTGGGGGGGTTTAGCCTGGAGAAGAGGAGGCTGAGGGGAGACCTTATTGCTCTCTGCAACTGCCTGAAAGGAGGTTGTGGTGAGGTGGGAGTTGGTCTCTTCTCCCAAGTAACAAGCATCAGGATGAGAGGAAATGGCCTCAAGATGCGCCAGGGGAGGTTTAGATTGGAGATTAGGGAAAATTTCTCTACTGCAAGAGTGGTCAGGCACTGGAACAGGCTGCCCAGAGAGGTGCTGGAGTCACCATCCCTGGGGGGGGTTCAAAAACCGTGTAGCCGTGGCACTTGGGGACATGGTTTAGGAGGCCTGGGGGTGTTGGGTTGGCGGTTGGACTTGATGATCCTAGAGGTCTTTTCCAACCTAAATGATTCTATGATTCTAAAAGGATCTGCATCCCAGCCACTCACCCTGCCGGAGAAGGACGTGACGCACGGCTGTGTCGACGTAGTAATTCACTGGGTCTCCACTGTGGATCATCAAGCCGTCCACAAACTTCATGGACTTGGCACGCTGACCTCTGAGTTTGCCGGACACAACCACCTCACAACCCTTAGCACCGCTCTCCATGATGAAACGGAGGACACCATAGCAGGCTCTGCAGGGAGAGAGCAGCAACAGCCACAGCATTACTCCCACTCTGCCAAACCCACAAGGGTCTGCGGAGGCATTTTACCCCAACTTCAAGCACAGGCAATCACACTTCAACTTTTGTTTGTAAAAAGCCTTCCAAACGCACATCTGTGCAACCAAAGCTCTGTCAACGCTATGCAAAGCGGCAAAAATCTTCACACCGTTTTAGCACTGTCAAACCCAGCCTAACAAAACCCTTTTGACCTACGGTCCTTGTAAGATTGTGGAAACGGTGACAAAGACACATCCTTTGTAACACAAAAGCAGCTCCACAGCTGAAGGTGGCCAACACACCCACGTCAGGAGTGCAGCGCTCCATCCCCTCTCAGACAAATGCCTCTAAATCATTCAATGATGACAGGATGCTCCTGCTGAAGAACCACACGCAGCATCACAGAACATGACACTACAGAGGTACCGCAGCAAGAGCCACCCGCTTCTGACTCGTCATCTTATCGTCACCGAAGGGATATGAAAAGCAAGGCCACTGTCACCTGAACTACAATTCAGCTAGAAGGCTTGAAATTGTGTTTTACTCCTCCACCCATCTATTCACAAAGAAACAAATGCAAGCTTTATGCATACCAGTCAGACAACTTGTAATCTGATCTACTCTAAGACTTCAACTTTTATGTCTGAAATACATTATCTAGCAATTACTATCAAAAGTAACGGTGTTCTAAACAAGAAGCTTCTATAAGGTAGAATTATCAAAAATATGAACTGCCCTCTCCAAGGGCAGCACTACTAGGTTAAATTTTCAAACTAAAGACAAGTTGGCATGGAGTTTTTTTGAAATGGTATTTGAATCCCACACTTCCTCACTGTGCCATCACATTCAACTTGCTCTACTCACCGACGCACTGCTAAACCTCCCAGGAGCTTGTACCGCAGGGACTCTGCCTGAGCAATTGCACACAGACCTCTCGTGGCCACCTTCTCGGCATAGAGCTACAAAGGAAAAGAAGTAAACTCAAACATGGCTGTATTTCAAGATACTTTTAATTTAACAGAACACAGGAGCTTCATACTACTCTATGCCTGGTCCTCTACATCCAGTTCAGTTAGTCCTTCCGCATTTGTATGCAGAAGCTTTATCCTCGGACACTACACTCCCTTAACTCCTTTGGTGCCCATCTCCTACTCCTGGCAGAGCTGAGACACACTGACGACACTCCACTGAAAATCAGGAGACTATTAAGAAATCCATGGTGCAGTCTCGAAGCGCTCCTGCTTCAAACAGCCCCAAAACGTTAGGTATCACTGGAGAGAGGTATCCAGACGATCACAAGAACTTCACTTGAGACACAGTTTTTACAACACATCAGTTAGATAAGTCTGCTTAAGCATTAAAATAAGACCTAAGAAAAGGTTTGCTTTTGAAAAGCTGGGAGACTGAGGTTTATTAAATCTAACATCTCCAAGCGACCAGAGCCTGATACTTCAGAAGAAGCAGACATTTCAAATCATGCACACGGTATTCCTAGAGCTGACAAATCACGATGTGCTCTGTGAGGGTTTGTACCCTTCAGTATGTTGAAGCATTTGCTGGAGATAATCAGCAACCTTCACTGTATAATGTGATCCAGCAACACCAGCCAAGCAGGAATAAATGTGAGCAGCACCCCAGACCACACATTCTACCCCTGCCCCTATTTTGTTTTAGGGGAAAGTACTAATAAAGGGCACCAGATTTCAAACACTAAAAGACCGGAAATTACTGGTGTGTCACTTCATTGTCTATTTCATTACAGTATCATACTCAAAAATGTCAAAGATCTTTCTGCCCCAAAACAGTTTCTTTATAAGGAGAGAAGCATTATGAATTCAATAAGGGTAATGGTAACACATGAATACCAAAGATTATGCTGTCAGACTCACTTTTCCCCTCAATACTGGGACAGCGACATTCTCTATTTACAGACAGGTTTAAAAATTTTTATCTGCATCCTCCTTGTCGGGAAATCAGAGAAAACCAGCCAAAGTGACAGCATTCAAAACACCACAAACACCAAAGCATTTTCTATTTCAGTGCAAAGAGTGTTTTGTGAGAACAGGTAAAACACACCCCAAGTTATCGTCAAGTCAAACCGCCTTTCAGCTGACACCATCCTGACAGTGCACAAAGCTAACTGCACAACCCACTTACTACTGTTTTAACCAAGACAGTTTTACCTCAACGCTTCCCTCAGGGAATCCAAACCTCTTCTGCACGACAGCAGTCAGCTCCCGGATGCGGCGCCCCTTCTCACCCAGGACATTCTGAGTTCTAGGAAAAAAGGTACAGTAGGACTGAGAAAAGTATCTCCAGATCTGAGCTTGTAACCACCCCAAAGAGGTCCCAGACTAAGCATCTAACTTAGTTCAGGGGTTGTAACACTGCTGTATCGCTAAAGATCACTTGATCACTTCCGGGTCTCTTTCCCGAGTAGCTTCCCGTAATAATATTTACCACTTTAAGCTTCAGCCTGCAGCAGCATCCCTTACAGCCTTGCACAGCACCTGTGAGTCAAGAGCAGCATCTCAGTTACCTGGTGGCAAGTATGATAATCTCCGTCCTGGTTGGAGTGACCCGGACTTCTACTCCAGAGTACCCATCTTCAGCCAGTTCACGAGTCAGAAACTCATTCAGCTCAGCTTTGAAGATACCGTCAGCGACAAACTGGAAAAAAACCAAACAGACCAAGTCAATGTCTATTCAAGTGCTCAGCCTGAACACAAGATTTTCACATTCTGAGTTTGGGTGCAATTCACCCCTGGGACCATCCTGCACACTGGCAGTCTCGCCCCCCACGGAGAGGAAGTAGCAGTGGGGAGAAATAAAAGCATCTCCCCTAAAGTTCCTGTAGACAATTCACTTCTAGCAGGAGCCTACACACCACTGCCTGATCCACACCTCGCTGCAGCCACACTTAATGGTGAAATCACAGCTCGCTGCTACGTCTTGTAGTGGTATTTTGATTCGGTATGAATTTATGTCAAATAATTAGAGGACTCACATCCCTTTACCAGCCCCACTGGGGCCTGCTGGTAAGGCTCCCACATCCACCCTGACAGCGCACAGGCCCCAAGCCTCTCTCCCCCTCCAAGACAGGCAGAGCCCTGCACCCTCCCGGCCCCTCTGACCCACAGAAGCAGGGAGTCACTAAAACCAAACTCTTTCCACTAAAAAAATAAAAAAAAAGGGGGGGGGGGGGGAACCGATCAAGTTCGTCAGCTTTCAGCGCCCCTCGGCACAACCCCAGCCTGCCTCCCCTGTGCACACAACCGCAGAGCCCTGTGCAAGGCCCACGCAGGGCTCTAGGGGGGGATCGTGGCTCCCCCCCAGCCCCAGGGCCCGCGCAGGGACTCCCGCGCCTTCCCTCACCCCGGTCTCCCGCCGCCATGTTCCCCGCCGGGCCACCGAGCCGCATCCGCCGCCATCCTCCCGCATCCGCCGCCATTCCCGCGCCGCCGCCCCGCCCAGCCGAGGCACGGGGCCGCCCCCGGCGCGACCACACCGATATGGAAGCGCCCCGCGGCCGCGGCGACCCGGGCCGCCGCCCTCACCTTGCGCTTCTTGGAGATCTGCACCGCCATTTTGAGCCGCGCCGCCCGGCGGAAAGGAGGGAGCGGGCCCTCGAGGGAGGGCTATATCTGCCTTCCGCCGCTCCCCATTGGGCCGGCGAGGTCACGTGGTCCGGCGGGCGGGGGTCGATGGGAAATGTAGTCTTCCCGGTGCTCTGGCGCGCCGCCATGTTGGGGAGGTTTAACCCTTCCGCTGTCAGTGGGTTTTCCCGCTCTGCCAGGCTGCTGTGAACGCCCGCAGTCGGCACTAAAACGGCTATAAAACCGGTATAAACGGGCACGGGAGTTAGCGGCATGCTAATTCACCCCGATTTTCTACCTGGAGGCCCGCTCTGGTGGTAAAAAGGCCCTCCCGTCACGGCACTGCTGCCGGCCACCTCAGGCGTGAGGGGAGCACAGCTCGAGGGCCGGTGGGAGGCGAGGGGAGCCGCTGACCCCACTCCAAACAGGCTGCTTCTGTCCTTTTAACCTTTTTTTTTAGGCAGTCACAGATGAAGGAAACACCATCAGGAGAAAGGTGTGAAAATCACAGACAGGCTATTTGGTTATTTCCAGGGAAACATCCGGAGTCTTTGCTGCCAGAGGATGCGGTACTGTTATCCAGTAATTTGCTGCTTTATGTAAATTTTAGCAATCACTAGTAACTATTTACAGTTACCTGTAAATATGGATGATAGCTAACTGTAAACTTAAAGCTATTGCAGGTCTTTCCTGCTGTATGTGTGCACCATCTCGAGCAACAGGGCTGCGGTCCCTATGCCTCACTGCAAGACAAATGATTCAGTAAATAGGGCAGTTGTGGCTCCAGGGCAGATCTTCTGTGGGTTTTTTCTCTTCCTACGACGGTATCATCACCTCTGCAGTCTGGGCTCAGGGTTAAATTAGTAACAGCAGGATGGGATTTGGTGACTGAAACTTCTGCAGTGGCCAAAGATGGGGAAAGTGGTGATTTTTTTGGAAACCCTTTAGGGATTGTAGGGGATTACAGGGGTTTGGTTGTGCCATTTCAATTAGAAATAATAATAATGGGTGGAATTGATACATGAAAATACCCACGCGCTAGTGGGTAAATATGGTCTGTTTGGGAAGAGTCGGCAAAGGGAAGTCCTGCCTTGCAAACCTCCCAGAAGGGAGCCAGAAGATAGGGGGATAAGGGCAAAAAAGCTGAAATGAGCTGCTTGGCTTTCTGTAAGGCTTCTCTTGGAAAGCCTTGCTAGAGGCTTTATAGAAACTGAGTGGCCACGGGCCAAGGCAAGAGTATTACACAGCTCTGCTCCTTACGTGGATGCTGCAGAGGCCTGCGCAACAAAAGAAGAAATTAAACGCTAGAATTATCAAAAAAGAAAGAAGAAATGGGAGACCATCGTTTCATGGCTCTGTAAATAATTCTGTGGTGTGCCCGCTGGGTACGTCTGATCCTCCGTCTCCAAAAGGGTAGAGGAGACCTGGGAGAAGGTCAGAGCAGGGATGCTTAGAGGTCTGGGAGCACCTCTGGGTGAAGTAAGCGATGCAAGTCGGGACTCAACCTGGGAAAGATAAAATGTGCTCGAGATCTACCAGCCTACGCAAGCTTCGTTCCCTCGTCCAGCTGTTTAAGTTCTCTCCCAAAGAGGGTGGCCGCATCCAGACCCCTGTGGAGGTTTGGCCCGTGCTGACTCCCGGGCCAAACCCCGCCAGGGCCCCGTTAACAGCGTCGCTGCACCAACTATGGTGTTTTGGTGCCCATGTTTTTCGGCACTGCCTTGCTGTCTCAATGAGACCTAGCCAGGCAAACCATGCAGGGAATACCAGTATGACCAGTACAGCGCTGGTAAAACACCTCTCCTTCAAACACCCACCCTAGCATTCCTTGTGGGGAGCAGAAGGGAAGCAGCAGCGCCTGGAGAAGCCAGCTCTCCTCTCTACCGGGGAAAAGACTATTTTGCCACTAGATGTCAGTGGAGACGGTTTCCAGGGTGGGAAAAGCTTCGTGTCTCTCCTCACCTCCCTCCTCCCTCTTCCCCAGGGATTCATTTGTCCAGGATTTGAGGGACAACGGAGACATCGTCGAGACAGAGCCTGTCCGGAGCAGCCCACGGTCCACTTTGCAAGGACAGCTGCCGGTGAGGGACTTGCGTCCCCTCTTGTCACCAAACACCTTTATCTCCCTCCCGGTGTGTCCAACTGTCACGCCCTGCCCCCAGCCAACTCATTCCCCTCTCTCTGGGCCTGTCCAAGCTTTGCTGTCCCCCACCCTCCACCCTTCCACCTCTCTCCCCACCCTTTGCAGAGAGCTATGATCTCTCCAGAGAGAAGGGACAGCAGGACAGCCTGTCTCTCACCCCGGTTCCCCCTTCCTTCTCCGGTTGTGCCCACTGTCCTCTGCTCCCACTCTCTTCCCTCGCTGGTGGGCTGCCAAAACACACTGACCTCTGTGGTCTCTCGGGCAGCCCCATCCTCTTCTCTCCTTTCATCTCTGTGCTCCTCAAGTGCCAGTTACTGTCCATGGGCTCCAGCAGTGCTGTTCTCAGCAGGGGCTTCCTCTTGGCCCAAATTAGGAGCCACAGCTCCATCGATACCTTCCTGACCTCTCCCCCAGGCCCAGGGCTCAGTCTGGGCTGACATAGTGTGGACAGAAATACCTGCTCAGGCACCCTCTGAGCTCCTGGTGTTCTTCTCCACCTGCATCCCTGGACACAATGAGACAAAGCCAGCTCACGTCCAGATGGCAGAAGAGGTGCTGGTCCCTTCCTAGCACTGTATAAATCACCACCAACACTTCATCCAAGTTTATATCTGCAAGAAATTGGCCTGGGTGTAAGGCACCCTAATTTCTGTCCCCCTCATCTAAGCCTGCAGGTTGCTCCGCACCGTGCTTTCTGAACTGACCCCTCTGAGGGACCCACTGAGCCTCATCCTCCGGAGGAGCTGGAGCCATTGGGCTGCATGCAGCCGTGGCAGAGCTGAGGGGGAGTTCAGGAGGATGCCTAGGATTTAAAGCAGGTAGGAAAAAGGGGACAGGGAAGCCACATTATGAGGAGATACTAAAGCCAAGAGGCCAGGGATGTACCTCAAACATCCCTAATCCAGCTGGATGGACCACAGGACTGAGCAACATGGCGTTTCTGCACTGGATGCAAACAAGCGTGAATGCAGGTGACCTTTCCCCAGCCCATCACCAAGACACGAGATGAGCAGGAGAAACCTCAGCTCCCAGGAAAACGTTCCTTTTTCCTTCCAGCGTGGTGCAGTATCGCATTTTCCGTGGCAGCGAAGAGGCTGAGAGGAGCTCCCCTCTTTCCTCCCTCACCCCTGCCCCTTCCTCCCCCCTCCCCAGCCCATCCCGCTGCTTCTGGAGCCCGGCTGTCAACCAGCTCCCAGAAACGATCCAACACAAACACACATATATTTTGGAGGAGGTTATTTAAAGCCCTGCTCGTTTCCCTGCTTCAGCCCAGCTCCACAGCAGCCTGTGAGCACCAGGGAGAGGGCAGCAAATTGCAGCAGGGGGATGGGGGTGAGGCCAGGCAGGAACATCTTGCTCAAAAGACCACGAAAATGGTCAGGTTTGGGGTGGCACTTGGGGAACCCATGGTCCCAGCATCGTGCCAAGTTGAGGGGACATCTGCATTTGATGTCCTCACCCCAGGGTAATGCCAGATCATCAGACACTGGCTTTGGAGAAGTGGCTGGGAGCTGAGGATGTCTCTGTGCAGGGATCTGAGCCCTATTAACTAGGGTCTCAAACAATTTTTAAGGAAAGACCCTCCTAACCTGCACAAAACCCACTCTGTTTGCTGGTTTCCAGCTTGGGACCACGATACTTCCACAGCAGGAAGTATCTGCCCAAGATCATCTTTTTTTTTAGACTGAGTTTACCCAGGAGGGGCTCAACCAATGTATTTCTGGATCATATAAAGACAGGGAAAGGCACAACATTAGCAAAAAGCCTGGCCCTGTCGTGCATTGCCTTTTCCATGCCCTATTAAGGAGAAACTATGTGTTGTGTCAGCATTTCAGGGTCAGCATCGACAACCGGAGCTGGGGTCGAGCTGCACCCTGGTACAAACCAGGGGCCTCGGTGGCATTAGGCAGCAAGGGAATGTCCCCTTTCCCCCCGAGACGTGGCCCAGCTAAGCCAGCGGGCTCCGAGCCGTGGTCTTCACAGCCGGGAACATTTCAGTCCCTTCCACAAATAGCAACGTGGGATTCCTCCCTCAGCTCCAGCCATCCCTTTCTGCAGCCCAAGCCAGCCAGCGCAGCTCCCAGAGATACGCGGTGATGCTCCAAGATGCTGTTTGCATCCAAACAGGAACGGATTCACCTCTGCGCCATCCCTGCTGAAGTGGAGGCTGGCAGCATCCCGAAAAAGCTGTGACGTGCTCACGCCCGTCACCCTGGAGAGCTCAAATCTGGTCCAGCAAATCAAAGGGCCCTGGTGGCTTCCCAGCCTCAGCGAGGCCAGTCGGTGGCTTGGATCTGCATCAGACCCAGGACCATCCATAAACCCCACAATGGGAGCAGCTGTCGCTCAGGTTTCTGGGGCCGGAGGGAGCAGGGGAAAGGGTGGTCGTCCTCGGGGACTGCAGCCCTGCTGTCCCCCATTCCCCTGTCGCTGTTGTGTGGAGCCAGCCACGAGAGGGCAGGGGCTGCCTCGCCCTGGGGAAAGGAGCTCCCTTTGTCCCCAAGGCCCTGGGTGGATGGAAAAACCCTTGAGGTTCCGGCAGCAAAAGCAAACGGTCCCCAGCTGCATCCCCAGAGCATTGCTCCTGGCCAGCCTCGGGGCTCCCCCATCCTCTGGGAGCGGGATAAACGGGGCGGGTCAGGAAAGCGCAGAGCCTAGCCTTGCTCCGCCGCGGAGGACCTGGGGTTAGTACCCGTAGGCTGCCACAATGATGCAGACACCGGCTCTGGCTCCAGTCATGACCCTCCGCCTGGCTCCCAGGCACGGGATGGGCACCCTTGACAACCCGCCTTCCCCCAGATGGCATTAAAACCCCACTGCAGCCCCCACTCCGGCATGCAGCACTTGGATCTCCTCTCGCACTTGCAAAACAGGTTTCCTTTCGCAGCCATGGGCAGGAACAAAAGCTAGGGATGCTCGGGAGGGATGTTACCCCTGGACGTGGCATTTGGTGGCACCAGGGACATCCCTACGCCCCCACCGAGGACCCCTCGCAGGTGCCGGGGGCGGTTAGCAGCAGGTTTCCTCACTGCAGGGGAAGCCGGCTTGGAGCAGGTTTGGGAATCAGGAGCTGTCCTGCCTCCCCCCAGCTCCTTTCATTGCCCAGACAGCGACATGGTTTATGGCAGCCGAAGGCCATTGAACAGGCTCAATTAAGCCGGCATCCCTGCGTTTTTCTCCCCGGGAACCTGGCTCCTGTTCAGAGCATCCAGGAGGGGCTGGCAGCATTTCGCAGTGAAGGAGCCAGGACAGCCGGCAGCTTTCCCGGCTCGCAGGCACGCTGGATTTTGGGATACCCCGTGCTTTCCCTGGGCGATGGTGAAAGGCGGCGTTGGGAGCGAATGTCCTGCCTAGGAAGGTCTCCGACTGCCATTGCTGCTGCTGCTGCTTTCACACAGCTGCAGGGAAATCCTGCAGGCTCCCAAGGACCATGCTGGCCCTGCTCGGAATCATCAAAATCACACCTGGACAGATTGGTACGGGCAGAAGCACAGGGCCTGCTCCTTCCCACTCTGCAGAGACAGCCATTCCCCAGCGACACGGGGCAGCCACAGCCCGGTCCCGCCTCTTCCACCCGCGCTCACAGAGCAAGGTGCAAACTGAATTTCGTGACAGGGAGGGAGGTGAGGTAAAACCTCGGCCCTGTGATCCCTCGTGCTCAGACACATGCGGGATTTCGGGTTACAAGCTGGGTCCCCACCCAGGACAGGACAGGCCCCGACACCTCTCTGGATATGCCTCAGGAGCCCGTTTCTTCCCATTTCGCTCCCTGCAAAAACAAGCTGTGGCACAGTCCTTGGGGCCATGCTACGGGGGGATTTCGACAGCTTCAGCAGAGACCTCGTCTCCATCCTCGGCAGACCCCAGAAGAGCCCCTCGAGAACAAGTCCTCACTATGGACTCTCCTCCAAGCTCTGGCTCTGAGGATGTATCCCCTTCCCCCAAAAGCTTTTTGGGGTGTTGGAGGGATGGCACTTCCGCCCCTAAAAATCACCCCTTTCACAGCAGCTGAGCTTGTGTGATTGCAGCTGCAGGGACGGAGCTGGTTATGAAGGAAAGTGTGGCTGCTTGGAAGGATCTGTCTGGAATTTATTGACTGAGGCTGATAGATGGTCTCTAACAGACGGGCTCCCCGGGGCCGGCTGTTCCCCAGCAGGAGGGTGTACTACAACCCTGCGCTGTCAGGGCAGACCTGCCTCACTGGACTGAGGGCCAGTACAGGGCTCACCAGAGCCCAGGCACCTGTAGGCCCGAGGAATAGCAAGGAGGAGCTGTGGAGGACCAAGACGGTCTCTGCAAGGAAAGAGCTGCCCCCAGCAGCAAGAAATCTGATGGTCACTGTTACAGGAATAATCAAATCATGTAAAGGAGGGAGAAAAAAAAAAGCACTTATGCCAGTCAGTTCCACATTTCTCAGCGGCGAGGAAGCTCTCCTGTAATGGAGTGGTCCCAGGGGAGAATGGCTGCTATGGGAAACGGAGCAGAAACCTCAGCCCAAGTCGAGGCCCCGCTGCAGGCTGGGAGCTGCATCACGGCAACCCAAGCGCTGCTGGGGCCGGAGGAGGGGGGCAGGATCATGTATACAAGAAGCCAAGGGCAGAAGCTCTCTTCACCTCCCTAATGGAGGGTGCCGAGCCACCTCCTCATGGAGTGTTTCGTTGTGAACTCCCCTGAAACAGAGTAATTTGAGCAGGAGCAACCTGAAATACGTCCTTGGATGAATATCTCTTCAGACACATAATTCAGACTTGTTTCTGTCAGTTCTGCCCAGCCAGGATGAGGGCTGGGTGCCAGGACAGGGCACGAGACCCAACAGCTCAACGCACCTACCCAACCTCGTGTCCGTAGGACGCTGCTGTCTCCACACAGCCTCGGAGCAGTCCCAAAACTGGGCCATCGCCATCCTCAGAGGGATGGGCTGCCTGTCCCACGCTCCCGAGAGCCTAACCCCCACCCAAAGCTCCCAGGCCCTGCTGCGACACCAAGAAATGAGATCAAGGTCAATGTTCCAAGTTAAACCTACATCCCACCGTCTTTTTGTAGAGGAGCTGCAGGCCTAGAAAAGAAAAACATCCAAATCGCCATCCCTATGACCAGCAATTTCATCAGATGCACCAGAGTTAAAGGAATTTTCCCAGCAAGTAGCTGTGGAAAAATAAAACCCAGGGTAGAGATGGACAAGATGAGATAGTTCACATTGAATGAATGGAGACCCATTCTGGAAAGTAATTCAAGTAGAGATATGATGAATTGCAAGCACCAGTTGTAAAGCATTTGTAAAGTCTGGCTCAGATGGGAGTTTTATTGCAAGAGCCGGAGTATTATAGTTTATTGCTGCAGTTGGAGCAGCTGCTACCATTCCAGTTGAATTGCCATGTCTGTTAAAAATCTCCTCACCGAGTTACTCACAACTCTCTGGCAGCTCTGGAAAAGTTCCTGAAAAACGTGTCCTGCCCCCGTGGAGCCGGTTGCCTTACGGGGAGCCCAAGCCCTGCTCTAGTGAGTCCCTTCCCGCACGGAGCATCCCGAGAAAGCTGTCAGAATGGGGCGAGATGGGGTGGAAACACGGCTGGGAGGAGCGGGAGTCAGGGCCACATTTACAGATCTTCTGTAAACATTTCACACGCAGGAGGATTTACTGTTTCTTGGCTTGGCAAGAACACAGGGGACTAAGTCCAGCAGTGGAAGGTGGCGTGATCCTGCAGCACAGGGAGGGGAAAGGGTGCCATATTTCCAGGCAGAGATGGCATTCAGCTGCCCCAGTCCTGTCTCCTTCTCTGCAGCCGGCTAAAGGAATCCAAGAGCAGGACTGAAACTGGGGCAGAAACAGCTCAGGTCTACGCTAAGGATGAATAACTGCGGTCTAGCGAAATACGGCTCTGGAAACGTGCGTGTGGATCTCCAGGAGGAGATTTCATGTGTGTGAGAACATGGGTAAAGTTTTCAAGCAACAAGGCTTGAAAAACAAAAATCCCTAAACTTACAAATGGGCAAACTTAAAAGTTCTGCACCGGAAATTTTCTGGACTTAATCTGTAAACTGCAGCGATCGCTGAGTCATTAGTGAAACACAGAAATCCAACCCACCAGCCTGACTCCATTGTAATCCTGGCCCATTACCTCCATTAAAGCTGATAAATCATTGGCAGCGTTTTAGTGGCTGTTCCCAAACGGGCCCATCACTCTGACACTTTCCTTTGGGCATCTGCCCCGGTAAACAAGATTTTGCTTCACTGCCTGGATTCACTTAAAGGACTTTAAGCACATTACTAAATAATTTATACTTCCTTTAAAAACAGGAAATTAAATAAGGACGCTCTGTGTGCTATTTAGCTGGAAATTGTTTGGCTCTTTACTATTTAATGAACCGACTGGCTGCTAACAGAGGTCATTCCAGCAGCTCACACCCTGGCCCTGCGGCTCTGCGCAAGGTACGTAAATTGAAACTTTAATGGGCATTTTGAGGCGAGCAGTTTGCCCTGGTAGTATCACTTGAAACCCATCAGCCTAAGTAAGTGATTCTTAATCAGCTTTCAAGCTCCAGGAAATAAGCAGAGGGCAGGAGGCGGCTGTTTTCCCCTGCGTACCGCATTTTACGATGCTTTATGGGTGCATCTGTATCAGACACGCTGAGATAAGGCCGGTTGTAAAGGCCATTACCTGCTCTTCCATGCACTCCCCGAAACAGCAGCTTGTGGTTTAACCCCTCGCCGTGGTTACATGACACAGGAGGATGTGGAGAGCCCAGGAGAGCTCAGGGCTCCGTCGAGACGGATGTGGGTGTACATACACGGAGCACGCACCCAGTATGGGGAGAAAGCAGGGAAAAAGGGTTTGCTTTTTCTCCTCTGGCCTGCAAGCAAGGAACAGCGCAGGTGCTTCACACCCCAGGCCAGCAGAGATCCCGCAGGAGGCATTTTTGCTGCTTTATATTGAAAAAAGCGGAGAGTGGGAAGGTGCCGTGGCACCAAGTTTCAGACTCCTCGGTTCCCACCACTGCTTTTTGCCCTAACCCACGGCAGCGCGTGGTGCCTGCTCTCGGCAGCGGCGTCTGGAGCGCTCGGGCTGCCGCAACGACAGACTTTCATGCCTCTCTAGCTCACCTGGACAAAGCCTCTCGAGCTGATGGTGATCTCAGCCATGGCAGTGTTGGGCCGACTGCTGCTGCCATGTTTCTCCTGCTACCTCTTTGCGCAGCTTTTGATTTTCTGCTGGGAGGCTGGTTCTTGAGGGAAGTAATACAAATGCCCGGAGGCACAGAGTGAAAAAACACAGCCTGAAACCTCGACGTGCCTTCTCCCCGCTGTGCTGCTACCTGCAGTCTTAAGCTCCTTTCTGTGCTAGGTAATGAGATGATTAAAAGCAATAATTACAGCAGGAGAAATACAGCGCCAGAAAGTTACAACCCTCTTGTATTTTTCACAAAGGCGTCACACCGCATCGGAGACTAACCGCCGAGGAGCTTTTCCTCCTGCCAGCAAACACCTCCTAAGGGTCCAGAGGCCCGAACATCGTGCTGGGATCTCTGGGTGTTGCACGCAAGCGCTTTCCCTCTTGCACAGGGGCGGAAGGGGAACGCGTGGCTGATGTCTCTGATGCACTCATGGGCACGCAGGTCTCTCTCCCCTGGGCTCTGAGCAACAGCATGTGTTTTCCACACCCTCCTGGTGCACATGTACCCCCGCTACAATGGAAATGTCATCCTATAGTGGAAATGTCACTTATTTCACTGTCGTGAAAGAGGACAGGCAAGAGAAGTGCACACATGGAACTGCGGCAGTTCAATGGAGGAGAGGACACCGGGGCCTTATCCACTGCACCGGCGTTTCGTTCCCCGCATGCACCCCAACACCAACTGTGATCAGCTCAGCCCCTATTACTCCCTTTTTCTCCCAAACAGGAATCGTGCTCTGGTTGTTCCTAACCGCCAGCAGCCATATGGCCTAACACAAACCCCTGCCTCTGCTGTTGTCCACCCAAAGTTTGGGTAACAGCGCGTAAGAGCACAGGTTTATAAATACACTTTTAAAATACGTTCCCTCACCCATGCTTCTGGTAATGGAAAATGCCAGCACTGGCCCCAGCTCTAACAGGAGAATTGCAGGACGCCTGCTGACATCCCACGCTGGCGCGGTGTCATTTGGGGATGGATCATGAGCCCGCCCGGGTTCTGGGCTCAGTGTGTGGCACCGGTGAGCAGAGCCTTGGCAGGCGGCGCACGGGTGCCCGTGCCAGCGTGCACACTGAGCCCTGCTTCCCATTGCTACCGCAGGCACCAGACTGGAGCGCAAATATTGCGTTTTGAGTGGTTTAACTGGCCTCTTTTTTCCCCCCTCTTTTTAGTGCAAAGCAAAGCAGTTCGCACAGCTCCAGCAGAGCTGCTTCTCCGAGGAGCACAGGATCCATAGGGTTTCTCCGCCTGGCTTCCTCCTGCGTAGCTGCCCTTGGTGACATTCACGCAAGCTTTGCTGTGGCCATGATCAAACAGTTGCTGTGTACCCGGCAGCACTGCTATAGTTGCTCTAGGGCCTGTTCCAATCAGTCCCTCCTTTACCTGCTGCGGTGCAGCCTGCAGCCCTCCATGGGCAGCCGAATGCAGCCAGCAGCTTCTACAGCAGCTGCCGGGCCAGGGATGCAGATTAGCACCACATGGCACTCGCATCTGTGAAGTCCTCACTAGCCACAGACTCACGAAAACATCCCTTATTTTCACACTATTACGGTTGAGTAACAAAGCCCCGAATAAAACTACAGGCTTATCAACAGCCTGTGTATAACGAGGCCATCAAACACCAGACACTGGGCGGGGTGATGTTAAATTGGCCATACTCAAACTATTGAACTGTCAGTTCGGTCGCTCTCTGGCTGAACATGAGCCAGCAGTGTGCCCAGGTGGCCAAGGAGGCCAACGGCATCCTGGCTTGTATCAGCAATGGTGTGGCCAGCAGGAGCAGGGCAGGGATGGTGCCCCTGTGCTCGGCACTGGGGAGGCCGCCCCTCAAATGCTGTGTTCAGTTTTGGGCCCCTCGGGACAAGGAGGACATGGAGGTGCTGGAGCGTGTCCAGAGAAGGGCAACGGAGCTGCGGAAGGGTCTGGAGAACAAGTGTGATGGGGAGCGGCTGAGGGAGCTGGGGGGGTTTAGCCTGGAGAAGAGGAGGCTGAGGGCAGACCTTATCGCTCTCTGCAACTGCCTGAAAGGAGGTTGTGGTGAGGTGGGGGTTGGTCTCTTCTCCCAAGTCACAGTGATAGGACGAGAGGAAATGGCCTCAAGCTGCGCCAGGGGAGGTTTAGATTGGAGATTAGGGAAAATTTCTCTACTGCAAGAGTGGTCAGGCACTGGAACAGGCTGCCCAGAGAGGTGGTGGAGTCACCATCCCTGGGGGGGTTCAAAAACCGTGTAGCTGTGGCACTTGGGGCCATGGTTTAGGAGGCCTGGGGGTGTTGGGTTGGCGGTTGGACTTGATGATCCTAGAGGTCTTTGCCAACCTTAATGATTCTCATGATTCTATGAACGTGCAACACCTACGCTCAATGCTGCCCTCTCTCTGGAGCATGGAGCCACCTTCCAGAGGACAGGCTGCTTAAGAATGTGAAATCTGTTCTGCTGCAGAGTGACAGAGATTTTGGGGGTTTTATGGGAGTCTGGGGATTTGGAGGATGTAGGATTTTCCCTACTCGGGGGAACAAGAGAGGACCAGCGCTCATCCCAGCCTGGTTGCGATACGGCGAATGAAAGCAAAGCCAATGGTGAAAGATTCCAGGTGGTGAGTGATAACATGCAAGGCCTGAAAGGGCCAGAAGTCAGCAACGTTTGCTCTGTCTCTGAGACACGGGACTTCTCCGTGGAGCCATCCGTCTGGGAGGATGACACCCACGACACATTTTAAGGGAACTGGAGGCAAGTACCGGTGAAGTGACTTGATAAGGCTGCAGCAGGAGCCAGCGGAAGGGCAGGTCTTGACGCCCAGACCCTTGGTCCCAGAGCTGCACCTCAACAGGTTTCAGCTGTGTCGCCTCCCTGTTTGGGCTAGGGGAAGCAAAACTACTTTGCAATGCAGAGAACGAAGATGAAGGCATCAAAGAGGCAGCTTGTAATCCAACACCAGGGCTCCTCGGGGAGGCTTCCTGATCCAGCGCTGGCTGACCTCCATCCTGCGGTTCCTTCTAATGGCCGTTGGCAAGAGGACAGGCTCAGTGCTAATGGGGCGAAACGCTCTCTGAGGCCCCATCGCCAGCTGAGTCTCGGGGTCCGAGCCTGTCCTCCACAATACGTACATCTGATCTTTGTAACTCACGGCTTGCCAGGCTGCCGGCTCAGTGAAAACCCCGCATCAGCCAGCCGTGGCGGGCAGGAACGCTTCAGGCTCGGGACCGGCGGTGCGGCAGCAGAGCGGGAGCTGCTCATGAGCAGCCTGGCAATAACGCGGTTGTTGCTTTGCCCTGCTCCCACAGACGATTCTCCACCCCCAAGAACCAGCAAGAGAGCAGCAATGATAAAATGGCTGTTAGTCTACGCACAAGGTTATTTTCTAGGACATTAACCAGAGTCCTCAAAAGCCAGCTTGCAAAAGATCCATGAAGAGCGAAAAGACACCTGACGAGAATGCAAAAGCAGAGCCGCAAACTTCACACCTTTTTTTTTTTACTCTTTTAAAAATAGCTTTAAAGAAAGGGTGAGCTCTAACCAGCGTTCGCAGTTTGAGTGGCCATTTGCTTTAGAAAACGAGCAGTTTCAGCAAAAATATCAGATGACTGCCATCCAGAAAGGTCTTATTTTCAGTATCTCAGCTATTCACATCTCTAAATAAAACATTCAAGCTGCAATACAACACAACTGTTTTGCAGAGGCTAATAAATAAATGAAAAGTATTCACCAAGCCTGCTTTTCTGTAGGAATAATACCCCTAACATCCTAGAATTATCTCCATCTACGTCTGGCCAGGACTTCAAATCAATAAATTGTCTCCTCATCCTCGGATTAGCTCAGTCAGATAATTTCGAAAGCGGCGGCAGCAGTTCCCCGCTATTAGTCGTAACAGCTCTGCCAGCTGAATTAACATGAGATCCCCCTTGTTATCCGAGAACAATCACACTCCGCCAGCATCCTTGGATAATAATTTGCACTGACCTCGACAACGATTTGTGGCAGTCTGAGAATCGGCTGTGATGCGGGTTTCCTTTCCAGGAACATTAACTGCCTGGCATTTTAGTCTTCTCACACCCAGCGTGGCTCTCTACTGCGAGAGCCGGGATGCAGTAACATTGGCTGAGGGGAAGCAGCGCTGATTTATGGTGCAGGGAGACCTGGCCTTGCAAAGCCAACGGCAATCAATCGCCAACGAGTACGAGACATTCAAGAGACGAGAGCTGGGCTAAAGGAGATCACAACAGTAGATTTACCGATGTACCTCTCGGTCCAGCCACCTCTCTCCTCTGCTGCAGTCCCTCACATGTCACTCTGAGTGAAGAATTCAGCACTCCCTCTTTCGATCTTACAACCATGCAGTTCCTGGGGCTGTCCCCTGCATTGCAGTGGGCTTCCACTTCAGATCTGTGCAGGCTTTTCGCCAGGGGGATGCTCAAAGTGTGGCATTTCTGTTCTGCTCAGAAATCTACCCACGTCAAAAATAAATATTTAAGTTTAATATTTGGAATTAAATTTTTGTTAAAACTCTGGCAAAAAAAAAACCCCACCTGGTTTGGAAAAACTGGAGGCAGATGCAGTGAATCCTGGATGCCGTGACTCCAAAGAGGCCCTTGGGAGTGAGGGAGAAGTCCGCATTACCGGCAGGGAAGCCCGACGAGGCATTGAGGGCTTCTTGGCTCTGCTGGTCCTTGTCTCTACGTGCTATTCATGGGCTTCCAGCTCCACACAGGCAGCCTGCAGCCACCATGTTCCTTAATCCTGGTAGGAAGGCCTGCCTTCGATGGAAACCCTGGAGTCCCCAAGGGGACTGCAGCGTGCGCGGGGACTTGCGGGTTTGCGAGCCTCAGATCCGCGGGGAGACAGAACTTCCCAGCAACGCTCACCAGGGTTTGGGGTGCTCCTCTCCCAAGTTTCCACGCAACCGACTGAAGCAGTGAGGTGTTCTGGTTCAGCTACTGCTACAGATTCTTAAAAGGTTTTGCCAAACCAGCATTTCCTAATGAAATCTGCTTCATTAGAAAAAATTTTAATGGTTTTCCCAGTTTGCTTTTTTGTTTCAGAAATAAGACCCTGCCCAGTGTCCACCAAGACAAAACTGAGCCAGCCCCGGCACAGGCTCGTCTCTGCTGAACCAGCTACAACCTGCAGCTCAGAACTCGCGCCAGCTTTCCCTCGCCACGCTGCCTGCAAGGGAAGATGCAAAACCTGATTTGGCATATTAGAGTGACACAGCCAGAGAAAACCCGGCCTGCTGGTACAGAACTTAACCCATCAAAGCGTTTTGGACATGTCCGAGCTGGCAGAGGGAGTTTATCCGCATCAGCGCTCCATCGTACAGGGCCATGGCATTCTTGGATTAGCACAAGGTGCCCTAAAGCCGGATTTACTCTATCACCGAACCACAGCCGCAGAAAGCCTCCTGCCACTTTCACGCCTTAACAAGTGATTATTATCTGGCTTAGTCTCAGTTCTGCTGGCTCAAGCACCCCAAGAGCAGCGCTCGGATCCTTTCACTGAAGTTCTGGGGATGTCCAAGCACACGCTGTTTCCCTCTGTCTTTCTTCCAAAGCTCTGCCAAAAGAAGCCTTCCTCCGCGGAGTCCTTCTCTTCTGGCACCCAGACGTGCTGGCTGGTCGAGCGCTGCCGAGCAGCTCTTCTCTGCCGCACGGTCTGTCGTCTCCCACCGTTACTGATGCCCTCAGTAACCACGCACGTTCTTCAGCCACAGCTCCCTCTTCGTCTCTTCCCTTGCTGCCGTACGGAGCACCCCTTTCTCCTTTATAAGGAGCAGCAATCATTTCTGTCATCTCATTCCCAAGAAAAATGCCAATTCTTCCGTTTTAAAACCAACTTGGCTCACTCCGCAGCAATGCCTGCAGCAATAAACCAAGGGAGCATAAACAGAAAAACCCACAATGCAACGGATCATACCTCACTTCTCAGAAACCAAGGTATTCTTACGAAGGAGGTCGTGAAATGAGTAATAGAGTCTATACTTTTTAAAAATCCTGTAACCTTAAACGATCAGCCTCTCATGTCTCGCAAGTTTACTCAGCAAGTTAACCCGAGGTTGTTGCTGTTTTCTGTCCACACTTGATGCCTGCAGACGGAGCGCCCGCACTTCATCGTTCCCCTATGTTACGCAGGAAGGAGGCCCCAGTCTTAGAGAAATTAATTAGTGTAGTAATTTGCCCAGGACACAGAGGTGAAGCCAAATTTGTCCCACTCTGCAGGATTCAGCTCAGTAAAAAAGACAAATAGCTGCGCTATGGGATTTCAAAAAGCTGCTGTCAGCATTCCCAGTGCAACTAGACCTGGAAATTCATTCATCTTTCAATAAACAACGGAAAAAGGAGAAGCAATTACAGTAGACAAAACTACACCAGAGCAAAGCATACCTCACAGCAATTGCTCTTGAATCTGCATTAAAAAAGAAAAATCTAAACCAAAACCCACTCCATTAAAAAAAATAAAAGGTAAAAATTTAGGAGCAGAATAAAAACAAGTTCAAAACAGAAGGGTACTTCATCTCGCAGCTTGATAATGCACAGATTTATCTTTGTAAAGATAAATCTTCAGGTGATGCTGGTGCTGCTCTGCAAACAGGACGCAGGGGCACAGAGGATTTGTGCAGGGAGGCTAGCGTCGGAGCGGGGAGCAGAAACGAGCTCCCAGCTCCTCAATCCAATGTTTTAACGCAACTGTCTCTTCCCTGATCGGGCCCATTTCATCTTGCTCACGCCACAGCCACGACCACTTTTGTGATCAGTAACGCCACTCCATCAGCCCAACCTCTTCCTTCAAAGCATCTGGTTAATTTTGTTTCCGTCCCCACTGCAAATTCAGAATGCGATGTGAAATAGTATATTCTCATGCAGCAAAATTCCGCAGGTCGAATTTTAACCATGTATTTCCAGAGCCGCTCTCAGCTGCGTGAAGACGCACAGGCGTATTAGCGATCCAAGCCTGAGCACCGGCCTCAGCAGCACGCTCCCTCCCAGTACTCAGAAGAGGACCCAGAGCCTTCTCCATCTGTGGGTATCCACGCTGCCTGCTCTGCATCCAAGCGCGTTTTTGGCCGAAATGATCTATTTAGGTGCAAGAAGAACTGGAGTAACTGGGGAAACCATCTGTAGAGCTCAGCTTGCAGATTCGAGGTTGAGTAGTTTCTACTTTCATAGCAAAGATGAAGCACTAAAAAGGCAAGCTTAACCACGTCCCTGCTCTTCACAGCAAATACTAGATGACACAGGAGAATACTTAAGAGATAATCACAGGGTTACGTTTTTGTTGGGTGAAATGATGTAAGAGACTCCAAAGCCTTCTGTAAAGCCCATTTAATCCTTGCCCAGGCTGTCAAGTAGCAGGGACAGGAGCAGCGAGTTTCCGCGAGAGGCGATGCCTGCTCAGTAGGAGTTAGATGGAGATCGCCAGGCCCATTTCCTCCACCGTGCCCCCTTCAGATACCAGCTGTGAAATTCAGAAGACAGCAAAAGAGGGTTTTAAACAAAGCGGTGGAAGAATCGCCGCTTAACACATTCCAGATAGGCCAAGAGGCTGGAAAACTGATTGCGGGGAGGCAAACTTGAGACGGGAAGAGGAGGAGGAACGAGATCGTGCTGCAAACTGATCTGGCAGGCACCGCAACACACCCCATTCGCTGGTGATGTGGTCTGGACTTGGGCTTTGAAAGCCTCCACGAGCCGTTCCCAACGTACAAAGCAGCCGGTCTCTACAGTATGTGTTTTTTACCAAAGCGTTTTTGGGAAGAGAAACAAGGCCGTGTCAGAACATTGTTTTTTGTGGCCCGTTAAGGAGGTGCAATCCGAAGCCTCGATCCTGTGATCTGAGTCTCTGTGGCGATTGCACAGCGCCCAGCCTAACGCGCTATTCAGCACAGAGCTTCTCTGTGTCGGACCTACGAGGCTCCAGGCGAGCGGAAGCAGCAATCTGGGATCCAGAGACAACACAAAGTCCACAGCGCTCGCTTTCTGCAAGGCTTCTGGCTGATTTAAGAGTTCTTCTTTGCAGGGAGTGCACACGGAGAAGTACAGAGGAGGAAGTTTTCAGCCTGGAGAAGGGTCAGGGGAATTTCACCAGTACCTAAAGGGAGGACGCCAAGAGGACGGAGCCAGCCTCTTCACGGCGTGCCCAATGCCAGGCCCAGAGGCACGGGAGGTTCCCTCTGAACATCAGGAAACACTCTTCCCTGCGAGGGTGACCGAGCGCTGGCACAGGTTGCCCAGGGATGTTGTGGAGTCTCCATCCTCAGAGATATTCAAAAGCCATCTGGGCACGATCCCGGGCAACCAGCTCTGGACCCGATGACCTCCAGAGGTCCCTTGCAACCTCAACCAGTCTGGGATTCTGTGATCCTTTTCCAGATGACAATCTCATCAGCTTTCAAAGCAGCACCATGTACTCGGTGACGGCTGTACACAAGAAATAGTTTTAATAATTTACTAGGAGATACTTTTTTTTCACTCAGCCTGTCTCAGTTTTATCCCCCGCTGGGTCTGCCGTATGCGATATAAACTAAATCGTGGTTCTGCTACAGATAAAAATAATTCCGGGGTGTATTTTTTTTTTTTTGGGGGGGGGGGGGGGGGAAGGCTGAGTTTTCCCTTGCGACATAAAGCACATTCCAGCCTGTTAAACGACAGCCTGGCGACCTGCTGCCTGCCGGTTTTCTTCAGCTTGTGTGGCAAAGCACAGCTGTAATACGGTTGTAGCCAGACTCCGCACACAAACGCTGCTGTGCTGAAATGGTGAGCGACCGCGCTTGTGCTTAAGCAAACCCGTTACCGTCCTCCTCTCCTTGCTGTGAACACGGGGGCGGTTATTCACCGCACGTCTGGCGTCTGTTCCAGTTCAACTCCGCTAACCACAGAGATTTCTTACCTTCTCCCGTCTGGCCCCGGTATCACTGCAGTGCTTTTATTTTCTGGATGAAACGACCTGCAATGCAGAGGCTCACTTGCTACAGTGATCCTTCTACCAGATCTGTAATCTTCAATCCCCCTGGGTAATGCCTGGAGTAGGAAACTACTTGGTATAGTAAGCACGTCAGCATTTTCCTAGCTGCATGTTTTATTGGCTCATTTGCTGCATCCCTGACTTCAGTTAAGTTTTCTTTCCTTTCTCCAACCTTGAACTCACCCGGGGTCTCAATACCCCCGAGCTCACCTCTTGAAGAGAGCCGGCCAGGCGTAGGACAGAAGGGAACAGCGTACTTCCTCCCATCACTTTTTTGTAGGGCAGCAGATCTGCAAACGGAGAAAACGTGGGGAGGGAGGACCCCTTCCGCGGCAGCAGGGTCTCCCCTCCCAAGCTTCCTGGAAGGCTCAATCCAAGGAAAGGCTGATTAAGGTAGATTTCCTGCTCCTCCTGCCTCCGCCGTGCTGAGAGTTGCAGGTTATTAGTTATAGGGACCTTGCTGGAAGGAAAAAAGTGCGAGTTGCAGAGGAGCCAGCTCTCCACGTTATACGCAGAGAAGCAAAAGATCCTTTATTTGGAGAAGAGGGTGGGGGGTTTAATTTTTAATTAACAGTGAGAGATACTTGCCCTGTATGGGAAAGGGAACTCACCCACGTGCCTGGGTTTAATATTTCCATGAAACAAACAAAAGGAAACCCCGGCACAATTAATTTGTAGTCAGGTTCATCACATCATTCAGCCCCATCAATTCCGTCGAGCCTCGGTCTCGTTCTCCTTTTTGAAAATCCGGGAACTGGAGCCATCAGAGGAAACCCCGGCTCTAACCAGACAGCGACGGTCCTGCCGCCGGCCTCCCGAGACCAACGCTTCAACCTTTGCGCTGGGCGAGTTCCACATACTGCTGCTCCAAATGTCCCAAGCAGAATATAGAACCGCGGAGCCTGTGGTTTTACTCGGCGCCTTTTTTTAGGCTTTTTTAATGGCTGCCGCGTGCTGTTAAAACCGCAGCCATCTCCCACTTGCAGGCAAATGGCAGCAACGGGGGCTTGCCGCTCCGTTGGGAATGCACTTCGGGGTGAAAAGATTTTCATGGAAATAAGTTATGCTCATGTTAATGGCAAGAATGATGCAATCGCAGCACATCTGCTGAATGGGCATTCGCCGCTGGGTTTGTTTTGTCACGGCACAGCTTTTAAAGAAGGGGAAAGAAGAAAAAGTAGAGGCACGAAGGCGGCCTGTTAAAAAAAAAAATGGAAGAAGTGAAGAGACTGGTGGATTTGAGGATTAACATCATCTATAAGTGACGCTGACGGTGAAAAGAATCACAAGCAAAGAGGTTTGTGTGTGATGCGGCAAGAAAAGGAGAGATGCAACGAGCAAGAAGCTAAAAGAAAAGGACAAAGCTGTCAAAGCAGCAAACCAGGACAATAATTTTTGGAGGAGCACCGTGAATGCATGTAAAAAGCAGGGGAAGATGGGATTTCTCAAAGGAAGAGGCCGCAGGAGCTCAGGGAAAAAACGATGCAAGCCTGTATAACAGTTCTGCATGAAGAGCGGAAATGAAAGAGGAAAGATCTAACCCAACGCCGCGGCAGTGCCCCGCAGCCGGTCGTGCTGGAGCCCCTGCTGCAGCGAGCCGGGTTCAAGCAGGGTAAAATGCAGTCCCGACTCCAAACAGCTGAACGCAAAAATGGGGAGGAAATCAGCAGGCAGAGCTCACGTAACGCTTCGCGCCTAACGCAAAAAGCGCTCACCTTGCAGAGACTGGAATGAGCCGAGCAAGGAGCTGGGCGCCGGCGGGTGGCTTCCGAGCGCCGGCAAGAAAATACGGCAGGGAAAGCCGGAGCAGAAAGGGATCCTCAAGCTAGAGAGGTTTGGGATGCGGCGGAAACGCTCCTCATGCAATTAGGCAAATCAGCCCTATTAAAGGACAATCACGCTGAAGAGTTATTATCAATCACTCCCTCCCTCCCTTTCTTTATGTAATTATCCTAATTGCATAAAGGCCATTAGGCAGTTATTTTGACAACCGGAGCTTGGTTACTGACTCTCCAGTTTTGGCATAATTTTGCTCCTTGTATAAATACCACCTCAAAGCAATATTTAAAGATCGCTTTAAGTATGTGCAGAAGCGTTTTCCTGAGCAGGAGATTCAAATTTCTGTGTAAAAGCACAAACCGTAAAAACGATAAGCAAGAAAATTTACATTTTCATCCCCAAGAGTCAGGTTCTACGCCCAAATCTTCCAACGACGTTTTGCCACAGGCGGAGCGGTGTCTGGATCGAGGCAACGTCACGGATTTAGTTCCACTTTTTTATTATTCAACTTTTTATACATAATAAATACAAACTTTTTACAGCCAATATAAAGAAAGCATTTGCACCTATGCTTTCAGTGTACTGACGCTGTACACGATGATAAGTCGAATACATGCCCTGTATGAAGAAATCATAGTTAAAAAGGAGGCATATTTTTACAACTTTTCTTTTTTTTTTTTTTTTTTAAATAAAATTAGCAGCTCTTACAGAAAATATTTTAAAATACAACTAAAGAGACTTTAAATAACACTTTCTGAATTTTGAAAGTCCGGGTATGAAGGACACAGAAAAACTGGCCAAAGAAATTGAACGTGAACATTATGGCAATACTTGTTTTTCTTCTGCATTGTGAAGCTTTCAGAATTTTTGCAAACAGTTAAATCTTTTTTTAAAAACTTTTTTTTTTTTTTTTTTTTTTAAACTTAAGAATAAGTTTGATAAACACATAAAAAGACCTCAAACAGATCAACAGGACAAGAGGTGCAAAAGAATGAAAAATATGGAAGAGACTTCACTGGACAGTCACCGATTTCATAACTGATCCATGAATTGTTTTCTTCAAACAGCTCCACTCTTGGTTAAAGATCCCACTGGGAAAGGAGGTTGGCAAACACGGATGTCTCAGAGACCCAGCCTGGGTTGGGATTTACAAGTATGTGCAAAGTTTATGATAAAATCTGGTTAGATGATTGATTTTTTTGTAAATGCAGCCTCAAAAAATAGCCCTTGTTAGTAAACTAAAGGTAGAAAACTTACTGGCTTAGGAAAGAAAAAAACACGACGACATAAGAGCGCATTCACCAGAACCCATATAACAGCTCAAAAAAACCAACCTTGTGATGCCTTTTAACTGAAGCTTTGATCCGATGGAGATTGCTGAAAATAATTTAGCACATACACAAAGAAAAACCTGGTTTCAGCCGGTTTTCTCTCCATGTTAAACCTCAGAACATCCTCTGCCCTCTTCTTTCAAAGAGCAACGAGAAAGCTTCCTTTTCAGAGATCTCCGATCAAAAATTGGATTTGAAATTCTTCTACTCTCTGTTTCTTGCCTAAGAGTAATTTGAGGCCGTAGCCTTGGCCCCAAAGGCGGTTTTGCAGGCTTCGCAGAGACCGGAGCTTTTCCTGGCTCTCTGGCTTTGGCTAGTTAAGGGGCTTCGTGTGGGAGAACGCTACGGGACCATCCAATGCAAAAACTAACTAATGCATGTAAATACTCTAAACGTAACTTCTAACTCTAGCCGGATGTTTTGATGACAAAGATACACTGCTAACGTTGGATAATAAAGTACACGGCAATAACTGGGATAAGAGTGACCCAAATACTTAAAAAAAAAAAACCAAACAAAAAACAAACAAACAAACAAACAAACAAACAAAAAAAAAACCAAAAAGAAAAACCAAAACCCCCAAAATCCGCTAAGAAAAAAAAAATGAAGCAGAGTTTCCAGATCTAGACAAAATCTCACTTACTTTTCTACCAGTTGGTTTATGCTATGGAACAAGATGTTGCTACTAATTCAGCACCTCCGTATTAGATACTCTATTCCTAAATGTACTGCATAAATATTAATACAAAGAACATTTAGTTCTGTTTAACTGTTAATTATTGAAGAGGTGTGCATTAATGTAATTAACGCCATATGATCCGCATCAGTTTTCCTTATCTGTAAGATTATTTTCCCATTTCTTCCTTTCTGCAAGGGGATTAAAGAGGAGCCAGCCTCTCCTTATACTTCTTTTTCAGTTCCCTTTTTCATTCCGCAAGATCTGATTAATACCTAATCAGACAAGTAACGCTACTTGAAGAATTGACAATCTTTAACACATTCCTATGGCAACAGTAATATACTGTACTAATGCACGTGATCGAAGTACGCTATGACTAAGCTGCATGAACGAGGCTCTTTCCTCGGCCTCCGTATAAAAATTGACCATCTTCAGCCAAGAGAGAAACCTGCTCCAAGGCAATCCTCTGCTCGCTGTTTGGCCCGGCTTGGTTTGTGCTAAGAGAGGAAAAATGATGTATATAAATCAAAACAAAGAAAAAGGCACAAAATATTCATGACTGTGGGAAGGAATCCGCCATGTCACTGCCACATAAAATCCTCCCTATCTCTTGCTCTAGTAAAAGTCTTCATCATGCAAAGGTGCCTAAAAACGAGATCGACCAAATACTGCGTTTGGTCTTGATTGTAGCACTACTACTTAACTAGTCCAATCGTTACACCAGAGTAATTTCCACGTCCTCTATCTTCTCTGTTGTCCGGCGATGATGCTGCGTAGGGGGTGGTGGAGCTGCTCGCACCTGAAACAGCCAGAACCAGCCTGTAACTATCAGAAAACTGTCAACATTTCAGAGCTTGTATAGACTAAAACTGCAGCTTTGGGCTTATACCTCAAAATGACGCAAATACACAGATCGTATGTTAAGATCAACAGAACTACAGCGAGTAACACGCTGAATTCTGGTCCAGCAGTCTCCAATTAAGCCATCAAGGCTCTTCCTTACAAACTGACACCACCCTCAGGTGATTTTTCTCCAGGATGACTAGCAGTCGTGACAGCGTGAACATAGCGAGGGGAAGAATCTATCTATTCTGCCTGTACCCACGGCTAATCCGGTACGTAAACCCGGGACCGACTTTGGACTTTACAGCAAATGCTGAAATCTGATGACGCCCTGGCCTGGAACGTACGTGGACTGGAATCTTCAGGAATGCCTTGTTGCACCTAAGCCTTTTACTCGTATTTAATCAATCACTGACCTGAACAATATACACCTGAAATCTGATGCTAGTTTTACACTCTGCCACATCAATAAACTTATTAATGCTCCCGTTGGAGATTACCTTAAGCGCTAACAGCATTTCCTGCAGGGTTTTTATCACACGATTTCAGAAGGCACCAGAGTGACTTGCTAGGGAAAACATGAATTGTGGAGCAATACCAGAACGAACGTCACGGTATTTTCAAATCAGGCATATTTAAAATGCAATACCAAGAGAAATCCTGTTAATTAAGGCATGACACAGTGGTAATATCTTGAAAAGTCAGTCAGCTGCAAGAAACTCATGAAGTAAATATAAATCTACAAATGGAAAAGCTGAATCAGTGTCTTTTTACAAGGGACTAAGATAACGTGAAACTTCTCTGTTCAATACTTAAGGACTTAGCGATGCAGTACTGTGCCTTGCGTATGTCGATGAATAAGGCCAACGCACTGGCTACTGGAATATTCAGAACATAATTTCTGAATATCCAAAACCGCTCTTTTTCTGCAACCTCATTCATTGAGAATGCCAGGAAAATGCAAACGTTACGTCTTAATATGATTTGGTTTAGGACTCTGAAACCCCCAAAGCTTGATTTCAAAGTCAATCCTAGGAGATGGATTTTGCAAGTTCTAAGTGATTAAATTCTTCCTTTCCTTTTCTGGAAAAATCTCTCTTTCTAGGCAGCAGAGACATCACAAAATATATAGATCTTATGGTTAAGAATTTTTAATCCAAACCCCTCCAATCAAGGGGTTTGGAAATAAATTTAATCCTAAATGCAATCGAGTCCCAAGGACTGCATATTACAGCAAACTGCTGGCGAGCAGGTTTGCCTGCCAGCACGCTGGGGAAGCTGCAATCGCACGAATCCTGATTAAACTGTTCCAGCATTTATTCGCCACTTCTTTTTTGGTTCTGTTTAGGGGTTATAACATGTGGCAAGAACAGAAATAACATCCCAACGCCTGAGAAGGCAGTATAAGTTTATCGACTAACATCTATTCTACTATCATTATAGGTGTAATTTCCTCCCGGGTTAGATTTCCTGATCCCTAGGCCTCACTCAGAGACGTGCAGGTATTACACCCATGAAGGCAGATACAGGAGGGCAGGGTAGACGAAGAACAGGGAGGGGATAAAATTCAAGGTCATCTTCAAACACAGCGACTCACTGTTTAAACAAGCGCAGCTTTGTTTTGTTCTAGCGTTCACTTAATCTCGAACAGCTCTCACGTTCTATAGCTTTTTGACACATCTACAGTATCAAAGGGGGACGATCAGACCTTTCCTGGCAGTATTCATCTGAGACACCGCGTTTTTATTCATCGTAATTGGATTTGCAGAACACAGAGAGCCAAATCATCAGGCGCTGTATCACCACCCTGCTTTGAACGTACCTATCCCGATTTACCTAGACTCGGCCGTATAACTTTATAGCAGCAATAAAAACAACAGTCTTTGTTTTTAACTTACAGGTCGCAGTTTGCCATACGAAGTTTCGGGAGGAATTCGCGGAGGCTGTGAGAATCCAGGGGACTCTGAACTGAAGCTGTTTTCTGAAAGAGTAAGCAACAGCCCATCACAAACAAGCCACTTGGTATTGCTGAATTAACTTTATGTTGCAAAGAAAGCTTCCCCCCTCCGTAAACAGTCTAAATTAAGCATTTAGCTGAAATGTTTCTTTTACTGTCACAAAATTTCTTACCGTTAGTTGATGGTGATCTGGGGAAATACTGAGAACCTCTTTTATCCGGACTGTGGTAGGGACTAGTGGGAGGCTGGTCGTACAGCGGCAGCGGTGGGAGGGCATTATTAGGCTTGGGAGTCGGGGATACCTGCGTCAAAAAGAGAGAGGGGCTGCAGAAAGCCTCACTCCTCGACGGTTTTCATGTACACACTGTGGTGCAGGAAGTTCTCTGACACACCAGTATGCTAGGAATTTTCATCTGGAGAAAAACTACCTGTCAAATGTGCTGTCGGGTACGTTTGGGAAGGAAAGCCAAGATATCCAGCAGTGATTATATTTTTTTTTAAATCATAGGTTGCCACTGAGCATAAATTTTCATCCTCTCCCAGATAATTTAGATGGACTTTTTGAAGGTTATTTGAAAAAAGTCATTTGGCCAAGCGCACCTCTCCACATACACTCACACAAAAGCGTTAGGATAATGAGTTTTATCCCAACTCAACTGCATATATATCATTTAAATGTTAAGTTTTTATGGTCTTCTCAAATCAAAGAATAAAAATACTGGAGAAATTTCTTTGTAGGGAACATGGAAGTCCAGTTTCTAGCACGAGAGTTATGCATCAGAATGTGTCTGATTTTCTAATATGATACAAGGATTACAGAACTGTACTGAAATGAGGCCATTTTAGCAAAAATTACTGTAATACAATATTCGGCAGTATTCTGCCCTTAAAAATTGAGAGGATACAGAACAGATTTAGGTATGAAAACATTAAATTAGGGTTGAGAGAGCCTATAATTCTCTTTTTGCCAGGTTCTGTTTGATGTCTCAGTCTATGCCATAAATTAATTACAGGAAGTAGACTGCGAATTTTCTCCTTTGGTTCATTTCCTTTCTACCCGAGGACTCTCCTTTATTCACAAATCTGGTATACTTGCCAAAATATATCAGTTGATAATTATTAGGCTGGAAACTAAAAGGTTTTTTTCTTCTTAACTTGGTTCTGATATTTTTTTTTTTCCCAAAGAAGCAGCAGATCTTTGCAGCCTTGCAAAATTGCCCCAACAAACTAATATCATACGTGCAAGGTAGCACCGCAACTCTTCACATACCTGAATATCTCCAATCCACTGAGTCTCTCCATTTTCTGAGGCCGTAAGCTCTTCAACTAATACTGATGGGAACACCCCAACGCGTCCATTGAATTCTCCTTCCCAAAAGCCATCGTCATCTTGATTTTCCTTGTTCAAGATGCGGATGATCGCCCCTTCCGGGAAGGACAGCTCGTCGTCTGTCTGGCCCTCGTAATCATAAAGTGCTTTTACAAAACAGACTGAAGAATGGAAGAGCGAAAAAAAAGTATAATTGGCACGAGCTTAAAAAAAAATAATAAGTACTATCCATACTTTTATGGTTTGACTTGATGATCTTAAAGGTCTTTTCCAACCTAAAATGATTTCAGCTCTGCTCTGCGCTGGGACGGCCTCACCTCGAGCGCTGTGGGCAGGTTTGGGCGCCGCAGGACATCAAGGATATAAAGCTACTGGAGAGTGTCCAGAGGAGGGCCACGAAGCTGGTGAAGGGTTTAGAGGGGAAACCGTACAAGGAGCGGCTGAAGTCACTTGGTTTGTTCAGCCTGGAGAAGAGGAGGCTGAGGGCAGACCTCATGGCGGTCTGCAGCTTCCTCACAAGGGGAGGAGGAGGAGGGGCAGGGCTGATCTCTTCTCTCTGGTGACCAACGACAGGACCCGAGGGAATGGCAGGAGGATGTGCCAGGGGAGGGTTAGGTTGGATATTAGGAGAAGGTTCTTCCCCCAGAGGGTGGTGGAGCCCTGGAACAGGCTCCCCGGGGAGGCAGTCATGGCGCCAAGGCTGGCGATATTCAAGAAGCACTTGGACAAGGCCCTCAGAGACACGGTGTGAATGTGGGGTTGTCCTGTGCAGGGACAGGAGCTGGACTCGATGGTCCTTGTGGTCCCTTCCAACTCAGGGCATTCTGTAATTCTGTGATTGCTGAGTCAAATTATTTTAGTTTTCCTTAATTTTAGTTAATCTCAACTCTATGAGATAGGCGGTTAAATTACGCAGATTTGATATGAGATACGTAATTACTGAGAACAGCCGTACTCGGATACAGGTCGAGGAATTCTCATGTGCAACATCCAAACCCGATATGCAGAATGCTTTCGAGAACAAGCTTAATACACTTTTTACTCATTTATTGGTATTTACCACTGGAGTCTCCATTCAGGCTGCCTGAGACTAAGTCTGCCTCCGTGGAGTTATTTGAGGTGTGCGATCGACTATCCAGCGCCGCAAGGGACTGCAGCATACTCAGCAGGCTGCTGGATGTCGGGAACTGCAGGTACTTCTCCGGCACGTAACCCACCTGACCCGCTTTATTCCGTGCCTGTAAGTAAATGACAGAAAAGACGCTCTGCTTTTGCATACCACTCCGAAAATAATCCAAAGACTTTCTCCCGTCCCAAGTTCTAGTTCTAAAAGTAATAGCGAAAAGGAAACAATTTCAGAAGAATCATACCTTTACCCAGTCTTCCATATCTCCATCTTCAATAACCTCCAATACCTCATGTTCCTCGATGGTCAACTCATCTGGCTGAGAAGCCTGAATTATGTAATGGGAAGATTAGAAAATAAGTGGTTTTGGGTACATGGGACAGGCAGTGTAAAGAATATTCTCATCCAGACTTTTATTAAAACTTAGGTTTTTTTAAAAATTAAAAATTTAACAACGTAGCATCCTTTAAAACCTATTAATAAGCGTTCTTCTGTGTACCTGCTGACATTCACAAGACCCTTTTTCACTCAAGAGGACAGATGGAAGCACCCTGAATACCACCCAGGGCGTCGAACCCCATTTACTTTTGAAACCCTAATTACTCCGTACTCGAAGTCTGCCACTGGCTTCGGCTACCGCGGCGGTGTGATTTACAGCTGACCTAGCAGCACTAGCAGAAGTAAACAGCATGAATGCAGTTTGTCAGCAAAGCTTTAACTCATGAATGGTGGTTTCACTACCACTAGTACAAAGAGGAGCTTTGTTGTACCGCATACAAGCATGCCTGACACCGAGGAAGCACTGCTAGTACGGCCACACCGGCTCAGCAACAGAAATTACGACATCTTCTAACGGCAACGGGTCTCCTTGAAGCCAGACAGGGACATCTCTACGTACGTCCATTCCTGCAGGGACTTCAGTACTCCGCTCAACCGTGGCATAAATGCGTTTCGCAGCATCATGAATTTCACGCTGCTGCGGATTTTCACAACTAGATGTTAAATATATTTAATGTGCACTACAGCTGAGCCAAATGCTGCCGTTCTACTTCAAACTTGCACAGAACAGTTACGTCTATTATGTTTGTCGCATAATTCATTTTTCTAATCAAATTTAAAAAAATCACAAACCTTATATGAATAAACAACTTTGCAGGTGAGAGGATAATTTCTTAGAGTACCAGAAGGACTAGAACTACTGTCATCAAAAACATCCATGCTGTCTTCAAACTCTTCACCTTCTTCCTTTTCCGCATCAGCATTAATCTATTACAACAAATTAAATTTGACATTATACCATCAAATAGAAATAAGCGAAGAAATAACAATAAAAATGAATGGATCAATATTCTTCAGTGTGTTTTTTTTTAACTACTTACGATTATTGAAACTGGACAAAACCCCAATGACTACATAATATTCAACATATGATTCTCAAATATCATCAAAAGCAGCCGTCAAACAAAGCAAATACAGGGAAGCAAAAGAGTAAGAGCTGTCACCAAATGACATCCTTGCTTAACTCAGCTGTATTTCCTCATTCAAGCACAGACCCGCAGACTTTAAAAAGAACTGCAGAAGATTTTGGAAGCTCCAACTCAACTGCTGGACAGCTATCTATTTTATATAAGCTGTGAAACAGCAGCTAATGTACTTTGGAGATGCCATTTCAGAGGCATAGCAAATAGTTCGATGGAAAAAAAAAGAGTCACTCACTGAGAATTTATGCTATTAGAAGATTAATGTACCTGTGACCATGAGTTATAAAATGAAACTGCAGTGGGAATACTTAAACTTGAAAAGAATTTTTAAAAAAAATCAGCCTTCCAGCTGGTGTATTCTGCACAATAGATTTGCTGCAGTTTATGAAAAGTCCTTAGAGAAAGAATGATGATTAACAACTAGCCATAAAAGTTTAAATAAAAACTGAAGTCAATACACTGGAAAAATACAAGTTTCTATAAATGTAGTTTGGGCACCGTTGACATGAGCTGTGCTTTGGCCTCATGCCTGGCTTAAATTTTGAATAAACACTTTATCTCATGTGAAAATAGGCAAGTCCTTTAATCAAAGGCAACGCTGTTATGCATTTGCCATCTTCCCTTTATTTATTCCTTTTAATTTAGGAGTGAATCTGGTATTCCTCATGAAAACCAAAAGGCTGATCAATCAACAAGAAGTTAGGCTGAGACCAAAAAGGCACTCTGCAGGCTCCCTAAAGCAGCTGTCTCGGTTCCTCTGCTCTGTAACGTCTTTGCTCTCCTAGACCTGGGGTAGAAGAGCACAAAGCTTCATCATTTTCTGACTTAGATTAATTTTTATGCTACGATTTCTAGACTACGTCCTTGTAATTCATACTGGTTTTTCCCCACTCATTTTCATTCAAGTGCAGTTTGCATCCATCGCTACTTAAATGCGGATGTTGCGGTAACAAAAAAACCCCGCTATCCTGCCTAGCTAATGCTTTGATATATTAACAGCCAACTATAAATTATGGCAAATTTAAGGCTTCCCCCTCTAGTTTTAACTGCCTTTTGCTGTGTATGGTCTATGTCCCAGCACCCAAAGCTGACATTCAGCTGACAGCCCTATGAAACATCATGGAAATTAGTGTATCATGTCTAGAAAGACTCGTTCGTAAAACATCTGGTCCTGGTTTTCTAACACGAGGAGGAAAAATACATTTTAATTTTCAGTGTGTGGGCTGCTCAAACTCCTTGAATAGAATCATTTGCAAAGTCGGAACACAGAGGGAAAACAGCATTAACGATACAGAAAACTGAGCAGTTTGTTTCATAAGGTTCATCTTTCTCCGGAGTCTGGCAATGAAAGACAGCACGAGCAAAGAATAACTACAGCAGCCCCACTTACACCGAAGGTATGCAAGGGAGAGCAAACGTAAGAATAAATGCAGGTAAGAAGGTGACAAGATAGCTTGATTATACATATGAAAAAAGGTATGCAATTATATAACTTGTTTGTTGCATATCCTACACAAAAAGAGATTCGATGCCAAAAAGATATACCAAAAGCCCTTTTTTATCTCTCCTCGGAAACGCAGAGACCCTGGCAACAACGGGCAACACAGGTATACCGAACCACCGCCAGTCTGATCTGGATGTATGAGCTGCAGGAGCTAAAAAAGGCTGACGTTTCCTGCCAATTCACTAACGGAGCCGTCTGCCCGAGCACCCGAAGGTATCGATCGGAGGCACTCTGCAATACACGTATTCAGGGACTGAAACCACCACTTGTTTCGCACAGGTTGCTGGGATCAGGTGACGATCGGGCGACGATCAGGCTTGAATATGACCCAGTAGCCCAGGAGATGAAAGACACTATAACCCTTTACAGTTAGAAGACGCTACATCCCTTTACCGTTCAAAGCATCCATTTTCACGGTCACAGTAAACGTACCAACTGCAAACTTGATTTCTAACTGCAATACCGTACTTCTGCTGTACAAATGTTTCTTATAACTGTGCTGCTTCAAGTTCCAGCGAATAGAAAACAAAACACAAACCCCATAAAGACGTTACTCTCTCTTCCTTTTTCAAATAAATTACAAAACATTTACAGTACATTTGTGGCAGGGAGCAGAAAGGTTTCCAAACGACATTAATAGGCAAGAGTAGCATTGCACACGTTTTCCAGGTGACATTAAGATTCAAAATGACCGTTAACTTTTTGAGGCGTGTACACTGGGGAAAAAAAAGTATTCCCTCCAAAGATTATGGATTTCATCATTATATCAGAAAGTCAGCCGACTGGATAGGTGATGGGATATTAACTCCTTCAGCTCGTTATATTATTGCAGCAGGTTAAATAAATACAGTGATATCAAGCCACCGATGCTGCCTTCTTTTTAGCTCGTTAAAAGAAAATATATCAAGAGCCTTGCTGAACAAATTACGTCATGAGAAATACCGGCACTATCTACCGTCTGCAGGACGCAAGGACGGCCGATAGCTGGTTTCTGCACCTTAAACACTGCCCACTCGTCAAGGGTGAAGTGAAAGTGCTGCTTGTTACATGCTGCAGTAATTCGTCTAGTAATTGCAAGCAACGTAATTTCAGTAACGGTTCTAAGAATTCCATCGACGGGCTGTCCTCATCTGGCCTGCCAAGGTCAACAGCATCTTTTTTTTTTACACGGGAGCGTACGTAAGTGTAAAAAAGGGGAAATTAAGAATCAGAGTTTAACCTCCCACGCTGTGGCATCTGCTGGCTCGCCGGGGCCTAGCACAGGGTTTGGCTCCGGGGCCCACTGTTGGCACGTCTGATGAGGCAGAGAACAAGGTGTTGGGCGGAATCCAACATGCACAACGGGAAGTTACAGGAGGTGGAGTACAAGAAGAAAGGGAAAAAACCTCTGTTAAACACAGCTATGTAACGTAACCTCATCTATCCTGGCTAGAAAGGATCTGAAATGAAATTCGGCACAAGAATTCCTTTGGGATTTGGGAAGGCTGAAGCTTGGATCTGCATGCTCCAACTTTAATCTCTAATTATACTAAGCACGGGAATAAAGCACTGCAAATCCCTGTCACCGTGTTTGAGCTCCGTGTGTAATATCCTAGAAGCAACATCCTAACACCCTGAAGAAAGCACAGAGTGGATTCAGGAGTCTCCGGATTTGCTGAGACTCCATTCAGTGCTCGCTCACTTTTTTGAACTGAAGTTGACATAGATGAAGACGGCCATACATCACCAAGAAGCTTTTCCCTCGAAGGGTTTGCCACCTTTACCAAGAAAACAATAAAGAAGCAGAAAAGCGTGAAGAAACCTGGGAACGAACAGGATTTTTTGTGCGTAGATACCACATACTTGCCGAAAAGGAGATTTTGCTTCTCTTAGGTGGCCAGTGAAAGCAAGCCGTTCTCCAAATCCTTTGTGATGCAGTGAAAAACCCCATTCCCGTTCCCCCGGAAGTTTCATTACACAGAAGATATATTCTGGCTCTCCAAAGCATTTAAGATTAAAAAGAAAGTGTGAACTAAGTAATTTTAATAGTGTATGAAGACTACAGTGAGGAAGTATCCACATGCAAACCGAGACTTTATAAAAACCTCTGAATTTTGTTAAATACGAAATATATAAACACGCACAGAAAATTTAAAATTTGTTCGAGCAAACGGACTAAACATTCAGGAATTCTATTTTAGTCGGTTACTGGTGAAGAGCAGCAGATTGGTTAGTTTTACTGCCAAAGGTGAGAGCTCAGCAGCACGTGCCATGTAGGGGAGTTAAAAAAAAAGAGAATATGAGCTCTTTTAGCAGTTCCTGTTTTCTGAGCAGGGTTTCTTCGTTCAGGCAGCTGTTCGATTCAGCTATCACTATTTTTTTTGAAACGTATCATTCTTCGGCGGGGGGAGAGGGGAGAGAAATGAGAGTTTACTTTTTAGTCTTCCTTGAATTACATAAAAATGTGCTTTCTTCCAAGCTGAATGGATGGGAGATGTCGCCGGCCTATTTTGCAAACCAGCTATAGACGTTACAAACACAATTAGCCTTACGTACTACGGAGTAAAAAATGATTACCAATCTTCCATTGATCCAAGTCGCTTTTTAGTTCAATTTTGGGTATATTGGATGAAAATTTCAAAAGAGTTAGTGTGACTTCGGACACAGCAAGACTTATTCATGCAATTGAATTTAACAGTTTAAGAAGTTATCAACTCCTTGGATGAAAGGCAGCAGCAATCAGGTTTGTGGTCTGTTCCAATCTAACTTCAGTACTGCTTCAATGAAACTAGTTATTCATAAAAAAAGTCAAATATTTAACGCATCCCAACTAACAGAGCAGTAACTTGCAGGTGAATAGTGGTAACATCTAAATCTATGACAAATCTTTGAGGGAAACACCTAACCCTGCTCACAGGAATGCACAGCCTGTTTTCCAAAGCCTTTCACTGATTTTTAACGGATCAGATTTTCACCTCAAATATCCAAATCAATTTGGCAAACAGGCTTTGCTTTCTTGATGGCTTTCACTGCGCTCGGCACATAAACGACTCCGGAAGAGATGATGTAGAGTCCACATTTTTCTAAACATTTGGAAAAATATAGCCTTTCATCCAAGTATCTCAGAAAACATCGTAAACCATTAATAGAAACTTCAAAGAAAGACGCAGACATTTTTCTTTTCAGGAGATGGCAATTAAATGTTATGGCACTTATCCAAGGTCAGAAAAATCAATTTAAAGTAAACTCAGCAACAGAACCCACAAATCCTTTTTTTTGTTGTTTGTTTGGGTTTTGTTTTTCATGAAATTCGGCCACTTGCTTCAGCCACGTAAAGCTACGAGCTTTTTCCAGTTAGCTAACGACCAACCAAATATCATCAATTCTCTTTGATATTCAATATTAAGTTAGGACTTGCTACCAGAAAAGAGCCACGTGGAGACGAAGCGAGTTTTACACGTTGGGAAGCGTACCAGGTGTGAAGAGCCGTTGTTGGTCACCGAAGGCAGGCTGGCCCAGCGTTCGTTTTCCAGTTCTTCCATCACTTGGTTCATTGCGCTTTTTAGCCACGTATCCACAGACACGCCGATCTGCTTCAGCAGATCAAGACGGGCTTCTGCTTTCAGCTTAATTATCTGCGGAAATAAACACGCACAAGTCAGAATTCTTTCAAGATTACATTTCACTCCTCGCCACGATTATTTCCCGATCTGCAAATTACTCAGGTGGCTCCGAAAGCTGCTCCACGCGGAAACGAGTCCAGTTCTTCATTTCCTTGCCTGCAGGAATGCGGCGTGAGCCAAGAGACGGGGAATGGTTTTCTAGAGATGTAAAATTACAGGCGCAGCCGATTTCACAAGTTGGTGTTTTTAAAAGAACATCTAGTCGTTTATGCTAACTTCCTATTCATATATTCTAGTGGTCAGCTAGTTTAGATTATTTTCAAAGTGCAAAAACTCAGACAAAAGCCAGTGCTTCATGGTATTTTTAAAATTAGGAATCCTCTTGGGCTGCAGGCCCTGGATGCCCTTCCGGCTGGTGACTAAACTGGATGTGATACGCAAATAAACCCGATGCGATACACACATACACAAACCCACCGACCCCCAAAATGAGGCTATTTTCCATCAGCACTTGCCAGAGATCACAGGAAGCTTAATTCCGATGGAAACAGGATATCTTAATAATTGCAAAATTAAATAAATATCACACTTCAACAAACAGTTTCATGGTTTTTGTCTTTAGAACAGAATGAAAATTTAGGTTTTCTGACAGCTGGGTTCACTTCAGCATCCTGGCACGCTTTCTGGCCGATGCACCCAAGGCTTTAACAAATTCATGCCAAACCACCACCCTGATCCAAATTATTTAACAATCTAAACAGAAGGAATGGAAAGAGTAGCCTGAAGAAATTCAGAATTTCAAGAAAAGCAGAATTTCAAGAAAAGAAAAGCAAACTTTCAAGAAAAGCAAAGCAGAATTTCAAGAAAAGAGAAACAGAATTTCAAAGATCAAGAAGCAGGGGGCAAACCTAGGAATAAAGTCGAGGCGATTTATGTCCAGTCCAGCCCTATCATCACCCTCCTGTTGCACTTGCTCATCAGAGGAACAAAAATCAAGTGATTGACCAAAGGTCCTTCCGTGAGTCACTGTTGGAGGCAACAACAGAAACCCACTGAACTGCCCTGGAGTTCTTCCTGCATTTCCTTTCACAGCATTGTTCATTCTACGCAAGTGACTGTGCCAGTAGCAAAGTGTCACCTCCTTTCTCACCCTTCCAGCCCCTTCCGTGGGGATCAGAAGCACCTTCAGCATCACTGCCTGTATCAATAGATCAACTTATCAGTGGCACTGGGAAACCAAGCAAAACCGGCAAAAAATAGATGGGTCTAAGCAAAAATTAGAGGGAAATTACTTTTTCTGTAGTGGCTGAAGCACAGTAGACTCTGTAAGAAATTATGTACGGTGAATTAAAATGCCAAGTGGTGCTACATAGATTTTTCTCTCTCTTATGAATATTCTTACTATAGAGAAAATTGTGTTGAGCCAAAATGATACCAGTGTTTTTCTTTTTTGACATGTTGCTGCGCTTCACTATTATCTTTCTATTAAGAAGATAAGTCAGAAAATAAATGACTATGACTTTCATTCAGCTGAAGCCCTGAACACGGGTCCCTTTTCATTTTAAAACTAATTGCGAAAGTGACTTTAAACCTGTTTCAAACAACGAAAGTCCTTTTGAGAGATATTATTTTTCATTCCATTGAGAAGAAATGTGATTTTTAAAAAGTAGATAAGTTATTAGAGTAAAATTTATTATGTGAAATGCATCTTCATACGGCTACAGCTGCATGCACACGCTCTCCCACATAATTAGGTACAGAGACTGAAGGATCGGACAGGTTTGAGAAGTATTTCCCATGGGAAAAGCCAAAGCCACTTCACCAAGTGAAGTTTCCGCTTCTCCGTCCAAACAGTCTTCAGGTGAATGATTAACATGTTCTGTAAATACTGTTCATATAGCCGAGAAAACGAGGCAAATAGTAAGAGATATTAATACGCATCACACTACTTCAGCCGAGATTCAGAAAATACTGATTTAAAATGAATAAAAAGTCCAAAGATCGATCCACGCATCAGCATTTCCATTCGAAAGGCAGGTCCTTTCAATTCAATTGCGGCATCGAGCACCTTCTGAAAACCCTGTGAGTACGGCCCAAGCCCCAACCCCAGCTTCATAAATATTTACAAAAGCAATACCTAAAAGAAGGTCTGAAATCAGAAGTGTTAGATGGTGTTGGAGTTCTGAGTTCCAGGGGGGGTGGACTAGGCATTTTGTCCCTTTATTGGTCTTAGAAAGGCAACACCTCTCACTTAGTTTTCTTCCTTTGGCCCCTACTTATATCAGTTTTCAGATTTTAAAGCTGTAAGAACATGGAAACAGTAATAATTTTAATTAATCATTAACCTTTTCATTGGGAAGAATTGTTTTAGGAGCACTTAATCAAATTGAGAAGTGGATTTCTCACTATATCAAGCTAAACAGAGAATACACTTAAACCAAAGAGGTCAGCACAGAAGGGCTGCACCAAAAAAAGCTGAATCCAGCGATGCCAATTTCTGCCCGTGAACACACGAGTCTCTTCTGTTAAAAAGTATTCAAGACTTTGAGCAAAACCACTTTCTAACCACATCTGCTTTGAAAGAAGGGGAGACGAGCGGCTCGGCAGCACCCAGTGAAGACGAGCACTGATCCTGCCTCTTATTTGGACGCTCCTACACCCAAGATGAACTACCTGCTAGCACGATGTCGGAGCACGGTCAGTCAGCTCCATCCTTGGCAGCTGCGCATTAACAGGCAGATCAGACATCTGTAGTGTGCGAACGACCCAGTCAAAGGCAATTAATTCACACGGGGTTGATTTGTGACTGTGGTAGGGCGCGGGTGGGTTAGCGGCTTCGACGGACACATCACCCTTTTATCGGGGATTTTTTGGAACTGTGATAGATTGACTTAATGCAGGTTGATGCGAGTCATTTGCTTTAGCTCACTAATGAGAAACTCCCCATTTTATCACTTTACTGAGCTGAGGTGCCTCCGTGTGTGTACGTACTTGTGAAGTAAAGTAGCTATCCCCTAATTTGTCTTTATATTCTGCCATTATATTACGAGGATCTTCCATATGCCTTCAACAAAAGTTGCCTAGGAAATGATCAGCCTAGATGTTTTGCTGTTTTACCTCGTTATGCAATTTCCAATTAGCTGGAGTTATGCAACAGCAATAAACATTAGTCTAGGCATGCTATAAACATTTGTAGTTCATATTAGCACTCAGTCTGCTGTAAACCATGTTGTTTGGACAAACTTGTTAGCTCAAATAAACAAGCCGCTCCAAGATCCTTGACTGTACTTGCTAAGGGTCGGACAAGAGTTTTTAATTCAAGGTACCCAGCAAATCCAGTCGAGCTCCCCCACTCTATTTACACAGAGTCATCTTAATATTCAACAAAAGTTTGTTCCAAACCACAAATGTTTTGAGTTTCATTCCACTGCAGACAACCATAAAAGTACTTACAGTATTAGGTCAGGCCTGCACTTGAAAGATGTATAACACTATTTACAAGCATACATATATGTTTTTACCTAAATAATTATACTGGTAGACCAGGGTTAACAGCTTCCTACCTATATGAAAAGAAAAATAAAATACCAGACAGTAGTATAAGTTATTCTGCTTCTCACACAGGAGCAGCTACATATTTAAAAATACAAGCACTTCATTCAAGTATCACTATGTCTAAATTAGCTGGGGTTTGGTGCTTCCATTAGGCCGGAATAAGATGATAAGTAAGAGGGAAAACAAGGGATCGCCCGGAGGAAACACTGGTGCTTTCACCAGCATCATCACGCAATGCTTGTCACGCAACGAGCTTTTCTGTATGTGCACCCAGGCACGAGGTAGGCTCTTCCCTTTGGAAAGCGAGGTTTCTGAAAGTTGGAGTCCTGACTTCAGCAAGGAGAGACCCACCTTGCACAAAGGATGCGACGTCAGCTTGCCCAGACTTCTCTTCCAATTCCTGAGGTGGGAAGGTAGTCAGAGAGCGATGCATGGACATAGGCAGAGAGAGGTGTGCTTTCTGACAAACCCCAGATTTGCATTACACTGCAAAACCAGGCAAGACTACCATACCCTGAAAAGAGGATGCACTAGTTCTCAAAGCCTTGTTCCCTCCAAAGGATCACGTATTTCAAAATAAAAACTAAATAAGGCTTTAATCACTGATTTTCACTCTCGACAAAATGGACCCTAGCAGACACACATGCCACACTTCCTGACCGAGTGACCTCCACGGACAGAAGCTCATAGACTTGAAAATATTTTAAATCGAGTAACCACTTACATTCCCAGAAACACTAAGTATCTCCAGGAAGGCAGCTGAGTTTCGAAAGCACAGGAATGCTGGAATCCAGCACTCGCTCTGAAATCTGGGTGCTGCCCAAATTTCGTTGTTGTTAAGTCTCACTGTAGGACAAATATTTTCCTATTTAATAGTGAAATTGCTATTTACAATTACTATTTACCAATTACTATCTGGTAGCCAAGGACTGGGATATCTGTACACTGATTTAAAAACCGTCAGCCACCCACAAAGTTTACAAAGAGCATTCTGGGTGGTTCCTGCTTCTCTGAGCTGTTCATTTGCTGTAGCTGATGGTAGGTTATAAGAAGATGAAAGGAAAAACCCCGAAGTTTTAAAAAATATAAATATTGTTATCTATTTCTCACATACCTATCGTTGCTCTACATGGAAGGAGGAATGGTTTTGTTTATTTACTGTTCCAGTCTTAATTAAGCAAAGGCTTTAGACCTACAGCTTGCACAAGATGAAGATAAACAACTGCTTTGGAAGTCATGAAAATTAAAACAGGCAAGAATACATTACATAGCTGTTCTCTGTTCCCAGAAGGAAAAGGGCCTATAAGAAACCAAGTGTTCATTTACATCCCACAAACACATTGGTTACAAGTCTTTTAAAGTCATTTATAAAAAAGTGTTGGGGTAAAAAGCAAACACAGAAATCCAGCAAAGCTGATCTAACGTGGCCCCTTAAATATTTTGGTTTACGATTGTTAAGACCAGTTTTGAATGGAGTTTCTCGAAAGTAGAGTTGCTTTATTTTCCACTCCTTTTCAGGGCGCAGAACAAGACCGCGACCCCTGCCCAGCGGCGAGCGCTTCTCTCCCTGCTGCGCATTCCCTGTGCTTTTTGATCCGTACCAAGGCCACCCAACCCCCCGCCAAGCCCATATTTTTTCTCTTAAAGAATTCAGAATTGTTCATTTTAGACAAAGGTTATACTTACGAGCATGTTCAGACATTAGAATCAGATTAAATTAGGATTACAAGCAGACCTATACCATCTTTTGTAAGAAATATTTTATTCCACTGCAACCTTTTTCTAGTGGCAGGAACAAAATCGTTAGCGGGTGGGATAGTCTCAGTTGGCAAATTGTTTTAGCTAAGAAGAAAACAACATGGGAAGCTTGGAAAGATACTATTTTTCCTATTTAAGAGTAATTTTTGTTTAAAGTCTAGGCTTTTTTATTTTAAAAAATATGAAAGTGAAACCATTCTATTAATGACAAATACTGTATCATTTGAATTTTGGGCCACCAGAATTATATGCACAGGTAGAAGTATTGGAACGCCACAAATTTCTCAAAACCCACCGTAAAGTTTGAAATCGCAGGCCAGCGCTACTAAGGTAGGGATGCGTGAGCAAATAATCCATGGACCTCTACCTTCACAGCCTTGTTGACGTTTGGGGTGGAAGTCAGCTATGCCAAAAACACCCCAAGCAAAAAAAAAAAAAAATCCTATCGAACACGACGCACCTAAAATTTTGATCCCTGAGGCACAAACTTGAGCTCAGCCTTGAAAGGGGAGTCTATCAGTGATTTTAGCTGTACAGCGTTCTTCTGCAGTACTGCAAATCAAGACCATACGATGCCAGAGATCCATAAAAAACAGGTAAGAAGATATTCTTTCCGCTCTAACCTGTGTTTCCTTTGTCTTCCCTGCAGCCAAAAAAATACACTTGCTGCCTGACTCCGGCAGAAGCTCAGCCACTGCTTGCAACAGAGCGACTGCAGCGAGTCCTGCAGCACCCTGGAACCACCAGCCCCTGCGAATTCACCTGGTCAGGACCGAAAACCCCAAACCCGAGACTTTTTCCGCGCCAGCTAGGGAACTAGCTAATAAATGACATTTTTCAACGCAACACTGAGTGGTTTTTATTAAGTGGGAGGATGGGCAGGAAGTTCCTACAGATATTACAGCAGAGTTAGTTAATTTATATGCTCAATATTCTGAATGGAGTTAAATCAAACGAGACTGTTAGAGTCAAGCAAACAGGAAATGAAACACTGACACAGATAACATGTCTCAAGAGTGAATGCCAAGGTTAAGAAAACAGAGGTGAAGCTATTACTGGAGAAGAGCCCACCTGTGTAGCTCCAGCCCAACTGGCAGGCTGATTTTTCCCAAGCTCAAGCATATAAAAACATTAGAGATTCCTAAACAGAGAAAGCAGCTGGTGGGGAAGGAGGTGGAGGGTAGATGAGAGCAGGATCGAAGCATTTTGTAGGGTTTAAGACGTTGTTCCCAGGCTACTGGTAATGGGACTGAAGGGAAATTACCCAAATTCTGTAAGTAGAAAATGAAATGTATATAAAATGTACATATGCAAACCTTTATTAACCCACTTCTCCGCAGTCCTGGTAACGAATACTGGTTCTTAATATAGCGAAAGATGTTGTACGCATTTCATCGTCAACAGATTCAGTAAGATTTAAGCAGAGGCTGGATTAGAGACCCCCCCCAAAGCCCCTAACCTGAATGACTCCATGAAATGACACTGCTTTCAAACCACAGGTTTGGGGAACTGAGTTGGATTTTCAGTGTGATCCACCTTTTCAAAGAATTGACTAAAAAAAAAAAGACAAAAAGAAAATCTACAAAACAAGCAACATTAATATTCTTGTAGCCCAGACTAATCCCTGATCCCTTTACCAAAAAGATCTGAGAGACAGTCCACTGCCTGAAGTCCTACAGCAATTATTCTTCATCCCAGAACCATTTAAAGTCATGATGACTATTACTGGTAGGATGTTTTCAAAATTACTTATCCACTTGTTTCCATATATAAGGATATCTAGCCTTTACAGTACCTAGGGATCTGTAAGATCTACAGAGGGCAAATACGGCTCTTCAGTTGACTATATCCTTCCAGGAATCCTTACGACTGTATTTCATCATTAGCTTCAAAACACCTCTGCGTTTGTTCCTCCCCCTTCATCCCACAAAACACCTTTCTCTGTTAAATGCCCACTAATGAAAAAACATCTTTCATTATTATTGTGAATTCATACACCCCAGTCTTCTAAAGACTTCCCTTCTCATTGCTCACACCAGAACAAGCAGGCTTGTCAAAAAATTATATTGTGAAATATTTAAGCAGGATCTGAGCGTACTGTGTGCTCTCCAAATTTCTCACTTACAGCAAAGTCCCTGAAAAATAATTAGCAGAAAGTATTAACTCAAGATAAAAATTCTCAAATATGATAGTAGAATTCTTGCAACACTGCAGTCAGAGTGATTAAATGGTTGGATACAGCTGACAAAGTACTAAGGCTTGTACATCTTCATAATACCATAATACAGCTTCAGGGCTCTGATGATGTTCTTCTCAACAACGGCCCTCTCGTCTCTGCAGATGTCCTCACTAAACTGCCTTTCACCAAGAGTTCAAAATTCCAGATCCGTGGATGCTGGTGGCGTTTTTCCAGGCTAGTCCTCGTTCTGCCTAGCTGGAAAGACTAACAGCTCCTCCAAATCTCACACCGAGAAGGCAATCTGTTTACTTAGCACAGCTCTCCCAAGCATATGTTTTCTGAGCAAAGCCATAGATGGCAGCAAGTGACATTTTACAATTTCAACTCTTTTTGGGTTGGGAGCCTTATTCCATTTCGTTTATTTTAGTGAAGCATATGGAATTAGCTTTTCTCACATTTCTTATGAGCAGAGAATGACACCGCTCTTGCAGTTGAAAGGTTCAACTGCAAGAATGCACAAATAACAACAGGCTGAAACGTAGCTACGTCTACTTGAGATGCAGTAGGACCACATGCAGCACATGATTAATAGATTAGATCCTAAGATAGAACAGGAGCCCAGCCAGCAAACACAACTGTTATCACTGCGCAGTAATAAATATTCAGAGCCAAACAGAAGGGGAGGGAGAAAACAGCCCTCCATTTACAATTAAAAATGGACCTAAGCTTCTGAGCTAATCAAAGGAAGCAAACAGCACCATAACGAGTCTTAATCAAATCTTATCTGGTACAAATACTCTCTTGAGAGTTGTAGATATCCTAACGATGAGACAAAATGCATCCCCCTATAATTAAGTGGAAATACGATTAATTGCTGTGGAGGCCCCAAGACCTTCCTTAAGCGTAGACCTGAGCACAAAAGGGAAATCTCCCATCATCGTTGAGAAAAATGATGTCAGCCCTGGGACCAGCTGTACTGCTTGGTGAGACTCACACCGGGCTATCAAAGTATCGGAGTCTTTAGTCTGACAGAGACAAAATAAGATGAGAGGAAGAATTCAACTAACGCAGCCTCGGGGTCCGGGACGCAGGCTGAGAGAAGGATTATAGAAAACAAGGAAATAGCTTCAACTTTTCCCTTATTTCTGCAACACAGATCAGTGGAGACAGCAAATTTTTGTCTCCAGTAGTTTAAAGATAAAGGGACACAAGCAGTGGAGGAATTGAAAGCAGCTTTAAGGCAAATCAGATCTGTCCAATTGGTTGAACCAACAGCCATAAAACGCCCAGCAACGTTCCTTACGGTTGTCACAAAAATGAAAGCCTAAAATACAGAAGTTCTAGTTCCGTTACCTGAGTTGGTTAAATGCAAAGGAGCTACAAGAATAATTTATTTTCTCAAATTACTGAATTTCAAAGGTGCTGACCTCCTTTACAGATGATCCTTAAATTGTGCCACCTTCAATTTAAACAAGCACCCTCTGCTCTCAGTGCTTGCCTTTATCAAAATCCAGCCTTGATGCAGCAGTAGTTAAATGCTGTTTTGACAAGGATGGAGTTTCCTCTGGATCTAAACTCTATGCTGTAGCATTAACCACAGTCAATTTTAGCGCTCTGCCAGTGCCAGAGGTATTACCAGACATATTCTAACATTTCTTTTAAAAACAAGTCAGCAAACCAAACAAAAAACCTTTAACAAAGCAGAAACTGTCCATTTTTAAGAAGAAAATATGGGTTCTGGTTACCAATTACAGTCATTGGATATCATCTGCCATGTGCCAACTGTACAGGAGCACTCTGGTGTAAGCCATATTTTTCCCAAACTTTAATCGAGGAGTCTGCTCCCTGCAACATCACAAGGAAAAATACCTTCTATTCCAGGGAGAAAAAGATCAAAAATAACCCACTGAGCTGCAAATGTGCCAATCTAAGGTTTTATGTGCAGGCACTACATCTTGCAGAAGACAAAAATGTAGATTTCTTGAGTATGTCTTGGTTTTATGTACCCTTTTACTATATTTCTTTGTTCTACCTTCAAATTGTGCCTGCTTCCACACCCGTTGTGCTTGTCAGAAAACACCTAAGTTATACGTACGGTTCAGTTCCTCAGTTCCTCTCAGTTGTTAGATTTCAAAGGATTCAGGGTCTCTGAGGAAGAGGGCAATAAGCTGAATACACCTATGCACAATACAGCCTGGAAAAACCACATTACCAATATATACCATCTCTAAAAGGTTCTGACTCAGCTCACGTTTTATTAGATGGCACATAGAGATCGGTTTGTCTTCTGACAGTTAAGCAGGCTGGCACTAGAGCAATGTGTCGAGAATGTAAAATTCCCCAGGGAGAAACACGCAAGTGGAAGTGTCTAGCGATGACCAAAATAGCTTTGCCAGAAGACAGGCAAAATTTAATCCCAGTGTGCTTATGAAGTTATCTTCCCCTTCTGAAATGATGAAGAAAGAAAAGGAGGAAGAGAGTAGATTTGCAAAGGAAAAAGCGCCAAAGAGCAGGTCAAGAAGCCAAACTGGAATGGAACAACAGGCACGCTACTCCAGAAAGGAAGTAAAAATAAAATGCATTCCAAGAGAACACATAAAAAAAAAACCCAAAAGGAAGAGGGGAGAATGTCTCCGGAATGAGGAATGATGGTACACACTATCTAACACACCACAAGCAGAGAGAAAGCGTGTGCACGTACACATGCACACACACGTGACTGACAAATAACATTCAGCAAAACGTCCAGGGCTTCATGGAGGTGTGCAGCACACACACAATCGTTTAGAAACAGTAACTCCGACACATGCTGCTCTACAGGTATTGCAGGTTGATGCAACCATTGACTTGAGGAAATTATCTCAAGGTTACGAAATTCATCACCTGCAACCCTTGTCATCTTCTAGATGTACTATCCCCTAGCTGCTTCACTCAATTAGAATAAATAGGAGCTTTCCACACCTGAGACTTGACCATCGTGGCAATAAACAACAGTATGTTAACCAATACTTATTGCAGTTGCAAGCAAAGTTGCATCGATACCTTCCCAATAAAACACTTTGGGTTTTGTTTGTTTGGTTTTTTTTTTAACGAACTAAAACCTCCATGTTATCATCAAACACTTTCAGACGTGGCACCAGAACGTATTACCCTTCCGGTTACAATCACAGCAGTATCCACAAAGTTTTGCAGATGGTGAGATTTAATGTGATAAGGTGATAATGAAGGGCAAATTACTTTGTGCTGTTCACACAGGGTGCAACCACGCATGGTGTCAGGCAACCGTATAATACCATGCCTTCAGTAACAGCCACAAATGGAAATCCAATAAACAGTTCTTTGCATGTTTTGGGGACTTTTTTCTTCTGTTTTACTTCATAAATTACACACATCAAACTGACTTTCACAAAAAAGAAACAAAGCCTGTGTAATCTTTCTTTTCCCACTTTCCAAGTTTTTCTGAATAACATGGAAGTGCTGAAAAATCCTTCCCCTTCCTAAGCGAGGTCCTTCCAACAACGGACTGTTGACTCAGGCCAACTCTCCAGACATCCTTCTTTCCCCACGTGCTGTCCTGAGAAGGACCTCTTTGAAGCACTGAGCGAAATCAGGTGTCGCTTTGCTTTGCTGTACTTACCAGTCGCAGCTCCTTGACCCAAACACAGTGCAGTGGGACAGGGAAAGGGCACTTCCATGGCTCCCCTACAGCCTAAATATGTGACTGTAACTTCCTGCACAAATACCATTCCCCTACCCAACCATCAGTAAGTCCAACTTAATCAGTTGTACTTAAATACGCAGGAATGCTGCAAACGTTTGGTTTCCGCATACTGTGAAAAGAATTACAGTTGCATTACAAAAGAAAACATTTTTACTCAAAGCTTACATAGTTTATTCTTCTATGGATCATGTGTGTGCAAAAATCTCTTGTATTAAGTCTGTTTAATACTCTTGTGTTGTGGTCCTCAAATTACTTAACAGTGCACTTAGAGGAGCGGGGACTAAGAAGGGTTGAAGCTAAAAGAAAAGGCCATCCCTAAGTAAAAGTAAAAAACTTACTGAATTCACTTACTACCTTCTTAAAAATAATTCTTTACTATAAATAACTTATGTGGCCATATATAAAAGTCACAAACACAAAGTGGTTTACACACCTACCGTGCAGAGAAAACTTCACGGCTTTGAAATACACAGTAGAAAACTTGTAAGAAAAGGAAGAAAATCAGTGAAAATCACCCAAGCGCTGAGTCTTCCTAGACTCAAGTACTTGGCATTTTCACCATTTGCTGTTGTAAAACAGAACACGTGTTAAATATTAGAAAGGTTAGGGACATTCTAACTACGACACAGTGACTAGCACTGGAAAACCGCGGAAATACATTACTTGTCCATATGTAATGCTTTCTACCAAATACTGTAAAACACATCTCTCAGAGAAAAATATTCATGCTCTCTACCTCTTTGGAGTACTGTTTGGTGCTTACAAGGACGTGCACATATGACTCTGCGTTTGCTCCTCGTTAGATCAGAGAACGGCATGCTCTCTTTTCCCCTTTCATTGCTTTTATGAATCACCTTCCTGGCCATGTACTTCTTGCCCAGTATGTTTCCGCACAGAGCTCTATCCATCGCTCTGCTTTTGGAAAAGACTGCTGCCTTCTACACAGTTTATTTCTAATCTCACATCTCTTTTTTTTTTTTTTTTTCAAATACATATAAAGCTTCCACTTTTTAGCACTTTCCTCTATCCTCAGTTATATTCTGTGGCTGTGGCCAAGGAAACTTACAATTTTGTCTCAAGCTCTTTTAGCTACATCTCTCAGAAAAGTCAACCTTCTGCCGGAAAAAAGTCTCCGTGTGCTCTCGAATTTCTTCTTTGCTGCACCTGCACAGGCAGGAACTGGCGTGCTATATCCCCTGCCTTTGTGCTCTCTGTGTCGTTCATGCAGGACCATGACCCAATTTCTACTGCGGAGATCCTTCTTAGCCATTACTATTGCAGCACGCACTTGTAAAATTCTAACTTTCCAGTATTTAACAAATAAAAAATAACTCCTATCAATTTTTCTCTCCACCACCTCCCCCAAGGAAACATGTTACCTCTTTGCTCAGCTTCCACTGATTCACTGGGTTCTTTTAATTATGCATTCTTAAGACTTGCAATCACTTAAGTTCCAGACCAATTTAATTTGTACCTTTTATAATATTTTTGTGCAAGAACCTTCTCCTCTGCAACTTCTTATCTTGATTTTTCTTTCTGCTGCTGCTTTTATCTTTCATTCTCATCTCCCTGTGCTTGCATATTTAATCATCAACTACATATACACTGGAGTAGTTTGGAGTATCGTCTGTTTGAAACGGTTTACTCAAAATAAAAGGCTACTGCATTTTAAAACACTGTCTGTTAAAAGAGCATATTCCGGATTTGTTTTAAAGAGAGGCCAACATTTATCACACCAGTAGGAGGAATAATTTTACTCTGTATTTTCTAACCTCCTGAACTGTAAATCACATTCCTAATTACATCAGGTACTCTGAATATCTAGCAGTACGAGAAGCACTTAACTGAAATAATTACGTTTGCTCTGTAGTTTTAATTAAGCAACCCACTCAGCCGAAAACTAACAGATTAGTTCCTGTTGCTTGCAATAGGTTTTTTGAATCACTGGCCATGAAAATAGTTAACTTTACCAACCCAACGCTGGCAGTCAAGTATGAAGCTAGTTTATCTTTTCATGAGTCTTTCTTAACCCAGAACAGGTCTCACAAACCTCTGTAACCTTTCCAGAAGTACCCCAGAGTAAAAGTAAAGAGAGATACAAAGATTATTTCAAATGTTTTCCCATCGACATTACAAATTAATAAGTGTATCAAAAAATACTAGAACAGAAGGCACATCAGCGTGTGGCAGTTACTTCCAGAAGACAAAAAGCGTGAAGATAGAGGTACGATTGCCATTTTCTGGTATTAATTCCTTCAAGCAGAAGAAAACTAGTACACTTGAGATTGTTTTTTCTCTTTTTAAGACAAAGCCCCTAAATACAGAGATTCTTGACCTTTGCACAATAGCGGAAAACACAGCAAGTTTAATCACTCTCCATCAGGAGTTTCTTTTAATATTATTCTTCTAATCTCGAGTCTTTCATGAAGTTGATTCAGTGATTTCAGAAGTACAAAGTCAAGGAAAAGGATGACATCTTAAAATTCCCTGATGTTTGATGCTAAAAGCTTACATTTCCACAAACAAAATTTAATAGCTGTAACGTAAATCATTCTGTGGTAAGAAGCTGAACACGCCAAAATAATTTGCCTCTTACCTCAGCCTTCCGAATACTCTCTCTTGCTTCATCTATTTTCTGCTCCAGTTCTGCTCGGGTTTGCTCAGACATCACAGGCCCATGGCATTCGAGCTCTTCAAGTGTCTGTCAGAAATAAGAAAACACATCACAGATGTAGTAAAAGCTAGCAAGCCATTTACACGATAAATATTTATGACAAGTCAGGGAAATTATTGTTTGATTAGATGCTGGGTTGACCAACAATAGCCCGTTCCAGGAAAAAAGACAACAACCAAGGAAAACACCATTTACAAGCACAGTATTTCACATGGAAATTCCACTTAGGGGAACGTTTCAACATCTTCATGAAAACACGATATTGTGGTATGAATCAACTCATTTATATGTTGATATTTACATATTGAAAATGGGTATGCTGGCCCACGTTTATGTCAGGTTGAAAAAGAACATCTTAAACATGGAGTGAGAAGTTGCTAACGGTAGCCCTGCCGTAGGGGAAGCCAAGACGGGTTTGCTGCATTTATAAGAACGTTGTCTCCGGAGGAGAATCTGCTGAATCACAGAAGACATGTTGGAGTTCCTTAGCTTCGTGTACACGTACATTGACTGTACAGATCCAAATGAAAAATAACTAAAGCATGGGATCGCACAAATTGTCATCAGTTATCTGCAAATCTGTGACTGGTCCAGCGACTGTTTATGCATTTAGTGTTAAATAGTCTTTGCAGAAAGAGCAGAAGCAGCATCAGGCGCTTCTGATGCTCGGACCAGAATCCAGGATGGTCGCTCCTTCCTCTGAGGAGAGTTTTTCCTATCATATTTTGGTTATAGACTCTGTCAATACCCTCTGCCTGATGCTACAACTTCTGTTTTTTGCTATAGAGTGACCCAGGCTCAGCAGAAGACAGGTAAGATGGTAAACACCTACTTTGGTCTTGCTTTGTGCATTCCCCTGGGTAGTTTGAGGAATGGCTCAAATCTCTAAAGACTAAAGTGGAACTAGAAGCCAGGTCCCCCACTTCCTGGGCTGAAGCTCATTGAATATTATACAATATTACAAATATTGTAGTACAGACACAGCATCTTTAACTAAATTTAATGTAGTCTGTGCAAGTTAGGCTTGACCTAAGCACACGAAACGGATGTTTTTAGGCAGAAGTTAGCAGTAGAAGTTAGCTTGGGTCCCAACTCTCTCTCCAAACAAGAGCATGAGAGCCTTGCCACAGTCGTTTAAGGAACTGGTTGACCCAAGGGATGCATTTCTACTGGCTGACTTTATTCTAACTCCTAGGCAGTCACAGCTGCGTTCCAAAAGACAGCTACCTGAAGCCCAGTAGGACATCCAAATACAGCCCTAGGTTCTTCTATGTTGAGCCACATATCTAGAAATAAATTTATCAATACACACTTAATTTTGTGTCTTCACATTAGATTTAAGTGCACATTACTCATGGATTTTCCTAGTGTTGAAAAGACTTTTGAAATGCAAATGGACACATTTTTTTCTACAGGTAGTACATACACGATCTAGTGGAGATAACAGGATCCCTGAAACTTTAATTTGAACAGGACACTGTGTAGGATAGAGGTCTGTCTGCAAGTTACTTGCAGACAAGTAGAAGCTGTAACTTCAGACTTATATGGAAATAACAAAACTTACTGACGAACCAAAAGGTTTGAGGAGCTGCTAACCTGGCGGCTTGAGTGTACCATGGCAAGAAAGGATAAGATGAAAACGGCAAGTTGCCCATAGAGATAACAGGACAAAAATAATTCCTGGGTGCTTGCAGCAGCTCCTCTTTCATGGACTGGGGAGCTGCAACAAATGAAATCTGTAAACGCAAGTTTTCCTAACCTACCCGTTGACTGTGGATAATATTTTTGTGCTCACGGGCTACTCGGGTAGCCCATTTCCGAGCCTCCTTGTTGAGGCTGTGCTCTTCAGTCGTTCCAGTTTCCGATTCCAGTTGTCGACTCTGAAACAGAAAACAAGAGAATGAGTCATGACATAGACCTGAGGCTACCTCTGTAGATAGGATGATGGTTAGTTATAGGATAACTTTATATTACATTTACCAGCCTGGGATCTCGTTCCATACAAAACAAGAAAGATTCAACAAAACCAACTCTCTTCCGTATGAACTTTGTGATGGTACCAGGTTGTAGAAAGCCAACTATGGAAGCAAATCAAAGTTCAAAAGAAGTCACAACTCACTGTCTCAGGAAAATCAGCGGGACACTGAATACCAGACACAGTTCTACTGCAATGAAAGACGATGAATAAAACCGAAATACTATTTCACTCATACACTATATCAAAGAGATGAAGAATAACTAGCCAAGGAAGTCACCTCATTTCTAAAATAAACACGCATTATAGGAAGCAAAGATGAAAGGTTACGTGTGATCCAATTGGCCATTTAGGCTCATTCTTTGTAATTTGTGATCAAGTCATAACGCCGTCCAATATTTTACAACAGCACAGCTGTTTCTGTCCAAAAAAAAAAACCCCATCTGTCTACAAAACAGTAACTCAAATTTCAAATCACATTTTTTGACATTGTTTCATCTTATGCCTGCCTTTATTGTGGTGTAACCAAAAAAATAATTTCTCCCACTCAGGAAATGCCAACTAAAGCAAGATGAAGTAGTTCTCTATTGTCTAGAGAATGAACAGAACCCATTTGAAATTCTGAAGACAGACTTCCCAGCATTTAGTAACTGAAATCATTCCCCATCTTTCCGTAATTTCCATTACTGCCACAGCAACTACCCTGTGCATTTACATTTATATCTCAGTGTTTAGGATGCAAATCAGTGTCTATCTTCCCACTAAAGGAGGTTTCCTGATATTCCTTCTATATTTGTGGGAATTTTGTACACATTTACTGCACCTCTACTGTGTAAGGATAAGTAACTTAGTAACAATTAAGTTGGAGAGAGTCCAACAAAGGGCCACGGAGATGATGAAGAGGCCGGAGCATCTCTCCTATGAAGACAGGCTGAGAGCTGGGCTGTTGAGCCTGGAGAAGAAAAGGCCCAGAGGGATCTCACCAATGTATATAAATAGGTGAAGGGAAGGTGCAAAGAGGATGGAGACAGGCTTTTCTCGGGATGCCAAGTGCCAGGCCCAGAGGCACAGGAGGTTCCCTCTGAACATCAGGAAACACTCTTCCCTGCGAAGGTGACCGAGCGCTGGCACAGGTTGCCCAGGGATGTTGTGGAGTCTCCATCCTCGGAGATATTCAAAAGCCATCTGGGCACGATCCCGGGCAACCAGCTCTGGACCAGATGACCTCCAGAGGTCCCTTCCAACCTCAACCAGTCTGGGATTCTGTGATTTTTTTTTTTTTTCTGAGCCAGTCCCATACTCTTCCCATCAGTAAAACTAGCCGTGAGAAGACATTATATTCACCCCACCTTCCCAGGGCGTGCTCCTGGCACAAAAGAACAGATCTTTCAACATAGATTTCAGTGGTTTCTCCAATTTAAGTTAATCAATGCTCTGAAGGGGATCCTCATGAACAAGAACTCTTCCTGGATGACTTGCTGACTCATGCACATCTCACTGCTGAGACAGTCACTGCAGTCCAGAGCCACTCTGCATTCTTTTGTATCACAAGTCCTCTTTGGGCTGATATAATCTTGCACAACCTTTGAGATCAACTCAAGAAATCCCCTTATGAATTATCACTCAAGAAGAGAGAATATGTTTAGCGCTGCTCAAAGCAAACTGAGGCTGTGTACGCACACGTGAAAGAAATGACTGTTTCAAGAATTCCTCTCTCTCACTTTCAACTCTATGACAAAAGACAAGGATTTTTCTCCATCGGGTGTGGTTTGAAACTAGAGGAGATCCCACAAGTATGCAAAAGTTGTTTAGGAAGGAGAAATTCAAGGTTAGCCAGCAGGAAAAGGGTAAGAGAGCAGAAAGACAAGGAATTATTCCAGGCTAGGTGAGAAGCCTCCAGCTGATGCAGAAGAAGAGATGGTGTTATCAGGTATCTCAGCAGGCAAAGTGGTACAATTTGTGTCAAGGAAGGAAGACCATTTTAATACCAGCTTTTGGTACAGGCTGGAGTAAAATCAAGAGATACTGGGAAGCAAACCAAAGTGGTTTTGAAAGCAAGATTTTTATGCCTTTAGATTACACTGCCCTCATGGGAGAGGCAATAATACTAACTTATGCTAGCATCCTACCAGAGGATTTAATTGAAAATGAGGCAAAAATTGGTTCAGCGTGTTATTTTGTTCAGCTAAGCTCATTTTCAACAAAATTGGATCTGGCCTTTATTCTTTTTCATCTTCTTATTACAAGAGAGCTGTGGGGAACGGATTCTAGGGGTTGTGAAGGAGATGACTTCCAACGGTAGAGGCAAGCAAGGGAAAGGAAGAGAAGCCCTACACATACACGCAGACTCCTACCACAGGGCTCTGAAATATATCTAATGCTTCAGGCGACTTCTGGGCCACATTCTGCCTCTATTTCAAGAAGCTGTAACTCAGCCAAGAAGCTTGCAGTGCTTCGACTTGCCCCTACAGAATGCCTTAAGGCATACACTGATAGACATCAAAAGAGGGGCGGAGGGGAGGTAGCATCCCTGCATTGCTCACAGTGACCAAAAAAAAACCACCCCAAGAGGCTTTTACAATCCAGTATAAGATGTCAAGGTATTTTAGCTCAAAGCCAGAAACAAACATTTCCATGAAGTTCACCCACTAGAGTGGGACAGAGCCACAAAGCCTGCGTTAATTGTATTTTCAAAGGAAACGGAATTGCTAGATGAGGTGTAGAGCAGCCCAGAAGAGGAGGAGGTAAGTTATAAGCACGTGATTAGCTCTGGCCTGAACAGGCAGGAAGGCAAAGCTGCCTACCAAGCAAAGAACAGACAGGTGCAGCTCTCTACATCCATCCCCTCAGTTTAAATATTAAGTTGTTTTTTGCCTACTTTTACTGAGGCGGCTTTATACGGTCTTGTTCCTTCATTACTGTTTGACCTCTTTAATTACCTTCGTTAAGCTACTGCACTAGGTCACTGCAAGACGTAAAGGGGACAAACACATGGATTTATTTAGGCACATCCAATCCTTAAGATAACATTTGATCTCTGTTTTTTCCCAGCTTATTGGAGTAAGCATTTTTGTACAGCTTCTTCCACAGCTTCCAGCTGAGTCTTAACAGCTCCAAATCTGAGCAGAATCATTTGATATTGCCTCTCTCCTATAACACATCTCGTAACGAATTTTCAGTGTTCACATTGGTCTTGCTCCCACTCAGCATCTCATTTTCATTAAGAAAGAAGACAGACTTCAGTCACTTGATAACCTTCTGCATTATCCCAAGCGTGGTTTTGGTTTTTAATCTATTTATCAAAAGCACTTGACCAGAAAAATGAATGCAAACTCTGTGGCTACTCCTAAGGGCATACTAAAAAAGAAATGAATTGTTATTGGATCAGAGTGGTTATATTAGTTATTCATAAAACAGTATTGTATCCACGCAGACCTCACCCTTGCTTAAAGGTCTAAAAATAAACAACATGAAAATAGGGTAATAAAAAGAGTTGGGGAGAAACCTGGAGCTGTGGTCTGTGTGGATACCAAAAATACAGGCAAAAGCAGGAGACCAGATCTAGCAGCAAAATTTAGTCTCCTGGGGAAGAAGCTGAAAACAGGGACTCCTAAACTGCACAAGTCCAGGGAGAGCAGTGGAAATACACAGTCTGAATCCTTGGCCGAGAAGATGGTGCAAGGAAGGAGGTTTCAAAGCCATCGGGACCTGGAATGCTTCCTGAATAAATGGAGCCGGTATCACAGGGAGGTACTTCACCTCACCTGTAAAAGACCAAGCTGCTGGCGCTTAAGAAGGCTGTGAAGGAACTTATAAGCAGAGGAGCAGTACCAAGCTGACTAGCATGGAAGAGTATATGCTTCAGGAGGACTTCAAGGATGACTTGAGAAGTCTGTATCCTCAGGTAAAGACAGGCTAGAGGGGTGTATCAAGTAAGAAATAAAAAACCCACTGCCATTTAAATAGGTATGAAGAAAGGAGCTAAACCAGAGATTTATCTGCTATAGACGTAAAAATCAGAAGTGTAGGGAAGACAGTGGGGGAACTGAAGTGTCTAATCCTAACCTGATTTACTAAATTAAGCTCTTGCTTAAATGTTTTCAGGACTGGAACTTGGTAGTGGCAAGACATCCAATGACTCAATTTAACCTCTTCCAAAAAAGAGGGAAACCAAAACCACTTACCATGGCCAAGGAATGAAGGAAGAGTCAAAAAACCTGAGCTAAACATAGATGGACATTCTGCTGTTCTCTCAGGGTTTGGATTACAATGAAAGCAGTGTTTAGTGCTAAAAATTCAATCAGTAAACCAACAGAAAGTACTAGATGACTCCAACCAGCTAAAGAGCTTAGAGGCTAGCAACGCAGATTCTTAAATTAACAAATGCATTTAGCCTGTAGACATGTGTCGCTTCTCCATTTTTGTCTGAAATGTTGTTGCAGGTGCAGAACTGCCTTATGACAGGGACAAACCCACAGCTTGCATTCTCTTATTTATGCAGTTAAATCTGGATGCAGACGGCACATGTACAGTTTTAAGAGCAGAAAAGAAGTTGGCTCTCAAGCCTAAAAGCTCCTTAGTTTTGTATCTGAAGACTAAGAAAATTCACTTCAACTAAGGAAAAAAGTAGCAAACATCTACTGCATGCAAATCACCAACACAAAGCACACCTAAAAATCATAGCCATTTCTTTTAAAGGGTGAAAATAAGAGGTTACCATGCCAATGTTGAAAAGCAAGCTCAACCTTATCATCAGCACTGCTGGGGAGGAGGAAGAGATATGCATGATATTTTTCACACAACTTATAGCTAAACACAGCAGTTATAAGAAAACTGTGAGTCAAGTTCGGTGCTCATTTTAGTCTATTATTGTAGAACAAATTTAATTTTAGTTTAGCCAAGAGTGAGCTAGGACTGATTTGCATTTCAGTACGTTTTCAGTGTTATAAACAGGACACCCTCCCATCTTTAAAAGTAAAGTTTATTCACATACAGAGGGCTTTTTCCACTCAGAAGAATAAAAAAGGACCTACGTCCACTATTAACAGGTTACATAAACTTCTGTTCATATGGTATGATAAAGCATAAAACAAACCAACCGTTACATAACCACATTCTGCTTTTTAATCTAATAAATTAACATCTCTTCTTGCATTGGTGAGTGCTGGGGGGTGCAGAAGGATAAGGAACATCCTATCAGGCAGGGAGTAAAGAAAGTAATTACATTTAAACCCATCACAAGAAAGATGGTTCAGGGATATCTGAACAGAGAAAGGGGATCCTGGGACTTTCTGACATCATCTGGGCTGAAAACTAGTCCTATCATGATCGCATGGTTTTTTACTACAGAAATTTTCTATAGTGAAATTTTTACATCCCAACAAATATCAAAGCTATTGTCCGACATCTGGTGTAACTGAAACTCTCCTTACTAAAGTACCCATGAAAGGAGCAGTTGTACAGCCGTATGTATGAAATAATTTATCCGGTTGGTTTTTAGGGAGGTGTTTATTTTAAATTCTGGTTCAATCATTATTTCGGGGGCTCACAACTAACCTACAAATGACCATTAGGTAGAAATCTCCTTTAAAGCACACTATACGCACCGATTGTTGTAGCAGTTGATGCCAAACATGTTAGGATAGGGTTGTAGCTCTGGTTTGGGTTTTTTACTTTTTTTTAAAGACTAGAATCTTAAAAGTACTGGTTTTTGTTAGATGCCAGCGATTAATACAGCTTTGTTGATCCTACGGCCTGATGGTTTTGTGTTAAGCACTTTTGCTATATAGCAGAGATTAAAAGCCATAAATCTGGTTTTTTAAAATTTTAATCTTATTTATTTTTTAAAGTTTTTAATCTCACTGAAATTAATTTTGAAATTAGAGTGCACTATATTTTTGTTAGTGTAGTTCCATTCTCATCCTCATAATTATTCTCATTTGCCTCAGCTATCACAGCAGCTGCATTCACATCCAACTTTTCAAAAAATCTATAGCGCATTCTGTAACTAGAAATATAGAAAAATTGCTCTCATTAGGTAAGCAAAGGAAAAAAAGAGTACCTTTTGAATCAACTTTGACACAGACAAATTAATTTCATAGGTATTTTCAATGCAATATAAACAAAAATCTATTTCTTAAGTGTCCACTTCCTTCAAGTACTACTTCTGCTCTCTAGTCTCACTGTTAGAAATTATTCAGAGCTTTGCTTAGACAGTGTTTCCTGACTGTAAAAAAAGAATGCTAACAGCATGTTCTCTAAATTAAAATCAAATCCATTAGGTAGCGAGCCAATTTCAGCTCATTACACTTAAAGTAATCAGAAATGATGTTAAAAGTCAACCCAAGATAAGACAGCCAGTAACTCCAGGGTGTGGACCTTCCCTTTTCTTCAAATTAAAATTTTCAATATCAACTTCAAATATGAGTATTATATCTCAGACCTTATTTTAACCACAGCTGAGGTGGGGAGGAATTAAGTAAAATCGGTTTTAGTCATGTTGGCCACACACAAGATTTGTCAAGTTACACAGGGAATTTACAGCTTTGCCAGCACCCACCTGCATCCGCTGAACACTTCCTTGTCTGATGGCTGCATTTCTCCCCAGCAATAATTCGTAACACTTTATACTTTGATAAAAATCAATCATAACTTTTATACTTTGATAAAATTCAATCATAACCTTTTTGGTGTATTTAGCCTCAGAAAAGTTAGAGTTAAAAACAATCACTTTGTTCTGGTATTAAAGCACAGACTACTCTAAATACAGAAAAAGTAGTGCGTTCTCTGGGCTTGTTAGTTTGGGCTTACTTACATGAGGGATTATTTTTTACTAGCAGTTTACATTTAATGAAATTTTTTGTATTTAAATATTTATATCAAACACCAAACATTTCTATTCAATCATTATAAAAATAGAATGCAACGTTATTTAGAAAACTAAGGAATTTTAAAATATTTAAATATATTCAATACTAAAAAGGTTTTAAATATATTTTAAATATTTAAGTAAACTCAATAGTAAATGCTGAAATGTGTAAATACCTCTGCCTCTGTACACATGCACAGAAACCTGCTAAAAGTAAAGTCTGACTGAGTCCTCATTCCCATTTATACAGTAATTTCTACCTACTTTCAAACCCCTGAGTGCTTGCAGAGCTGAGAAAACACGCCTTGCGCAAGCAAGACCAATGTCCTTTTGTGAGGATAGCTTATATAACTTATTATATATATAAGTTATAAGCTTAACACAAGCTGCTCAGAAATTCAAGATATTCTTCTGTGTGTGGTAGCGAAGCGAAATTCATCCTTATTCTCACAATCTATCCATAAAACTTGTACGTCCAAGTAATGAGGGGTGAAACTCCAAAAGTTTCCACTGAACTGACTGAGCTGTTGTTTTCCCGCAAATTACAGTGAGAAAAATGTATTTTTTTCATGTCGATAAGCTCCCACACAAATAAGATTTGGCTACGTTTCTTACTTGCGTGCTCAAAGAAAACGACAGCATCAGTAATGAACAGGGAAAGCTACAGTCGCAGGCAACATGTAGATGAAAAACAGGAAAAAGACCTCAGAAGTTTAGTGTCAGCTTTTTGTTGCCATTATCCTCCTGCGCTGTGGACGCGCTTTTTGTTGTCTGGCTCATTTTCTCACATGATAACAGACAGTTCAAGGAAAAAGACTTTCTTCCAAACAGGAAACAGAGAAAAGCTGGCTAATTTCCTCTATATTTTGCCCTGTTCGTATGGCTAGGGCTTATCTGTGGAGCATGGGGACAGTATGTTTTCAACGCAATAGATTTCTGTGGACTTAATGAATATCACTTGCCTCGTGGGAGGATGTTTGATGATTAAACTGTCACTACACTGAACATAGCAGCAGCCTCTGTGCAAGGTCAGCGTGTGCTGACTGGTTTTTCTTGCGAGGCTAAAGGTATTTCAAAAGACTTTTTATTTTTTCCACCTTGCTGTTCGCAAAGGCCCAATCCATTTTGCGAATTCATTCATTGAAAGGGCTGAAGCTGATTGGGAATTTATCAATGATTTCTTACCGAATACTTTTAAAACAAACCATTTCCTTAAAGGAAAATGTTTTGGGTTTGTTTTTTTTTTTTTAAATTTTAAAAACTTCCTTTTAAAAAAAAATAAATTTATGTCAGTCCAAATTAACCGAGACACTGAAACAATCTAAATAATTTAGTAACGTGAACAAACGTATAAAGTTAAGCTCAAAACAATTTTTCTAGAAAATGGAAAATAATTGATTGATGCAAAATAGTTTGTAGCGGGCTTCTCTTTGTGGACACTCACGAGTCTACATTTCAGCCAGTGTTAGTGTGATGCTGGGGAAACAAAAATCCTGAAAATTGATGGACGACTATGTCGTACCTACCTTTCTTCGGAACAGTCTCTTTTGGAGGCTCTGACTGTGCCCGTTGAGAGTATTTTGAAAGTAAATTGAGCCGTGGGTTTTGTACCCGACTCAAGGATCACATGGCAACCCATTCTAAGCTGTTCTTTGGCAACAGCTCTCTCCTCATAACACAAAATTTAGAGATGGATCATGTAAAACTAGACTTCATAAAAGCATTCAGAGCTTTTCCTATAGGGGAGTTCCACATCCATACTGTTTATAACATTCTTCTTCCCTGCAATAGTCACAATGTCATTCCAGTATTATTTAAATGCTCCGAACTTTGACCCCAGTCACAGTGTATCCGGTATTTAGCCTGAAGAGAGGCCATAATTTGTTCTTGGGAAAGGTTAATATTAAACATTTGATCAGATGCATTAATCACCCTACTTACATTTCTTTCAGAGTTAGTCTTTGGTGTGAAAATTATCATGCATAACCCATAAAAACTAAAAGCCAACTGATAATCTCTGCAGATCATCTACAAATACGTGGCAAAAGAATGCTTGATAATTGCTCTTCAATTAAATGTTGTTTGATTAATTAGAAAATATACGATTTGTGACAAATTCAAAAGCCTGAGCAAAAGCCCTCATTCTCTTGTACTTACTGATTAACAATGGTGAATGCGTAACCTGCAATTGCCCAGGTAGGATCCTGTTAGCTGAGCCTAAGTCTACGGATCATAAAGAAACCTACCTAATTCATTTATTTTTGTGAAAATCGGTTACAGCATAAGCAGCTAGAAGCTCAAAAAATGCAGCGCCATGAAGAAATGCAGTCATTCGACAGCGCAAGTGGGTTAGCCAGGTAAAGAAGTCACTGCCTCCGAGGTACTGAGACAGCTTTAGACGTGCACGACCCACTCACTGCCTTCTAAAAAGCTCCGGAAGTTAAGCAGTACAAGCAGTGCACGTGTACACTGCCAGACCACACAAGTGCCATGTCAGAGAATCATGTAATTTTTAATGTTGGAGAGTTTAATAAGAGTGAATTACAGTTCTCTTTTACATGGGGATAGCCCTCTGGAAAAAGAACAAAATTAAATTAGTAATGGGACTGCATTTCATCAGTGCATACTAATAGCCTCCAGTTGTTATTCAAGCTTCCCCATTCACATTCAAGAAGTAACCAATTACACACATCACTATCTTGAGCTGTGAAATTTTAATTCATGCCCTCAAAAGATTGGAATATCAATTACAAATGTTGTGCAAGTGCAAAAGCTAAGCGTGAAGCTGATGCCCACAAATAACAGTTAAATTGCTTTTTCCTTCCTTACCTTAAATCTCATTGTGGAAAAAGCTTTTTTTTTAATTATTTTATATGTATCTTACGCATTCTGTTGCCACCTCTACATAAGCATAAACTCAGCATCCCGAGCACAAGACAAACGCCAAAGGCTGATCATAAATACTACCATATACCTCTGCTATGGTCATTCTCATAGCACTGACAGGTGAGGGCTCAATATCCACCAGCTGAACTGCATTAAAACTCTAGATGCAGAGATCGCACAAGGATGAAAACACACAGCAGCAAAGGTTAGAAAGGCAGGGCAAAGACAGTTCCAAAGATTCTGCTCACTGTATTAGGAACAACCAAAAAGTTCATGGAAATAACTGGCTCTATAACAAAGGAGCTGGAAGAAAAATCGAAATCCAGGTTGTTAAAAGGAAGGACAAAGAGAACTGCGTTATTGATGTTAGTACGTCTGAAAAATCACCCTTACATATCTACTGAAAGGGTTCTCGAATTTAACCACCTGAACTGGAGAGATCAAGACATTTCTGTCCAAGTCAGTTTAGTAATGAATTCAAGTAATAAAAAGCTGCACAGGTTAACTTTTTTAAAGATCTAGACTTCTTTTGAACTGTTATTTCTTAAAATAACGTTAGTAATGTCGGTGGGACACCAAGAATCCACTTTTCTTAAAGTGCTGTTTGGAAATGTATTTACATACTATGATTTTATTGTCATTAATGATTGCTCTGGAAGCAACATACGCACCGAAATAGTATTTTCCAAGATTATTTTGGAATGCACTGCTTTAACAGTATTCTTTCTAAAGCAGTAATTTATATGTATCTATAGGTATTCCTTGAGTAATTTAGAAGTATATGGACACTTTATTTGGCATAGCATCACACACGTTGTAACCCAGTATTAACGAATGTTATAAAGAACCTCACCAGCACGATAAAAAGCTAACAAAATGTAGTCAGAATTATGCTGAAAGCAGAGAAACCCCAGGACTGCTAGTCACAATCTGGAAATAAAAACGATTCAGCTCTTCTGTGGATGACGTTGAGCCTGTTTGATGCTTTTGTTACGATTACCCACCTACTGCAAGCAGAGCTGGTGGAATCAGGCCACTTTCCCTTTCTTTTCCAAAAATATAGCACGAGGTTAAACCAGACTGGGATACCACTGAGCGCTATTCTGTTACCCATTTAGAACAACATTCTTAAAAATAGAGCGAGAACAAATAAATCAAGGAATTCAGCAGGGTTCTTACAGTGTCACTGTCACTTGGTTGGAACTGGAAAGGCTGCGGTTTGTGAAACACAGAGTTCTCCTGTAAAAACAGCTGTAGATTGTAATCCCGCACCACCTGAGAAAATAACAAATGCCATTTAGAGCCGTTATTTTGTAAATTTAAAAACACGCTATCTAGTAAAATTAGTACAGTGTTTCAAACAGAGATCAAATCTGCAGCAGAACCTTGAATGCAGCAAAAGGAAATACAAGGCCTGATTCCGGGCAGTACTGCCCGCAGTTATTCCGAGCGACTGGCAGGACACACGCTGGACAACAGAGACCTAAAAATACCTGCCATTAACCAACGAAAAATCCCACAAACGTAAAATGGGGGAAAAAAGTCAGCTATCGAGAATACAGTATGTGGTGTCACTACTATCAATATTTTCCTCTCTTGCGGATGATTTCCTGCACACAGTTCTTTCTTAAGCTGAAATGTCTTATTTTTACACAAATTATTAGTTGTGGGAGCTGAAAAGACTATTTGGAATAATGCATACAAAATCAGTTGCAAAATCCATCTCTTTATATTAAATTGCTTCCAGAGAAAAGTCTCATAGCTTGCATTTTCCTAAACCAAAACTAATTCAGCTACTAAATTTGTTTAATGATACATTTCAGATAGCATGACACATGTCCCTAAACAAATCTCTTATGTCACAATTTACACATATTTATAAAGAAAAACTCAGTGATTGCAATATGAAAAAATAGTATCACTGGTTGAAGAACTCTAGAGAGCATTCACTGCTTCAATTGATGAAAATGCGTAAATAGCAGCATGAAATTATAAAAGTCTAGCACCAAACTGAGGGCTGATATGTACAGAAGAGTATAATAAAGATGGTATTTCTCCAGAAATAGCAGCAGCATTGTATATGACCGAGAATTCTGATTACGCTGTATGTGCAATGGTAAATACAACACGGTCTCTAACGCATCAAGATGTTGATGCTTGTGTTACCAAAATACCGAACTATAAAAAATTAATCTTCAGTTAAAGAAAGTAAATAGTCCTCCAGGGCCAACAATGCACTCATTTAAAACAGTAAAGTACATAATTACTGCACCAATTTGAGCAGTTGAACGTAAACACATTGAAATGCGTAGAAAACATACAGAGAAGGCATACAGGGAGTCTGCATCAGGAATTCCCATAAATAGAGGCTTGGAAAACACTGAAGGATGAATCATCTGCAGCTTCAGACGATGCTCAGTACTGACCATGGCATCGAGGTCGTTCATGTTAAACAGCTCCAGTCTTCACATAGTCCTTTAGGTACATGCGAGCACTGACCACAGCACACAACCCCGTGCCATGGCAAATATATGGAACTATTTTAAACCAACTTCAATTAGAAAAAACCCCAAAGTGTAGTTTATTCAGCCTGGAGAAGAGGAGGCTGAGGGCAGACCTCATGGCGGTCTGCACCTTCCTCACAAGGGGAGGAGGAGGAGGAGCAGCACTGATCTCTTCTCTCTGGTGACCAACGACAGGACCCGAGGGAATGGCAGGAAGATGTGCCAGGGGAGGGTTAGGTTGGATATTAGGAGAAGGTTCTTCCCCCAGAGGGTGGTGGAGCCCTGGAACAGGCTCCCCAGGGAGGCAGTCATGGCACCAAGGCTGGCGATATTCAAGAAGCATTTGGACAAGGCCCTCAGAGACACGGTGTGACTTTGGGGTTGTCCTGTGCAGGGACAGGAGCTGGACTCGACGGTCCTTGTGGGTCCCTTCCAACTCAGGACATTCTACAATTCTATGATGATTCCATGAAAACCTATACAGTTCTTTTAATGCAATAAGCTTTCACTGTAGACCTCTAACTCAAAAGCAACTCAGTTCTTCAAAGAAGAAAACCCATCTTTACAACAGCACTCCTAAGAAATCTTCACGCAGCGCAACAATACTTAAGTTATAAATGAGAACAACTGTTATCGTAACGTGAGTCTTGGGAGAGCGTGCAAGTCCAGCAAATTAATACCCTGGAACATTTTGCACGATCTTATTTGACAATTGTTAAAAAGAAAATAAAACAACTCCTGAGCGACACAGTATTCTCAGGATTAAGCAGCAATTTTTCCTAATAGATTTCCTGTTATTCAGAAATTAAGTCAATGTTCTCACGCCGTTTCTTTATGAAGTCAATGTCAATTGACATGTTAAATAGACTTGGAATCACATGTTAAATATATACCATGTGCAGAAAGAAGTGATAGTCAGAGACATGCATAAATGAAATTATTTGCCCTAGGTTGGTGCAGCTTCTTACCAGAAACATCACAGAAATGTTATTCAAAGCAGCAAATGGAATTTCAGATGACGTTCCAAAGAAAATCAGATTTTTTCCAAAAAAGAAGAGCAAGAAGTACGAGTCTTGAATAAGACTGTTCAAGTGAAAAGGAAGTTAAATTGCATTTTCATGTGCTCAGTGTCAGAGGGGAATATTTCCTAGACACGCCAGAGGAACAACATGGGTGACCCCAACCTACCAGTAATAAAACCTCCAAAGCTGCAACAAACGATGCCACGATAAACTGTGAAAACCCTTCATTTTGTACAGAAAAGTCGTCTTTGAGACGTTTCCCTCGATCTCCACTAGCATTAGGTGACTGCCGATCTCCTAACCAGCTCACTGCAGCACAGCCCTGCCCATCCGAAGCAGCCACCTCTGGCTCTCTGACATTCAAGAGGTAAGCAGGCACTTCTGGGAAGCAACTTGTCTCGTTCTAAAGCAAATATCATTTAATTCCATCCTGTAAACAGTAATATAGTTCAGATGGAAAAATGAAAGCATTTCTACCAGTGATCTGAAGAGTCTTTTCAAAATGTAGCTTGGCAAGCTTGTCATCTTCTACTGAAAACTAATAAGGAACAGGTGAAGTATTAAAAACCCACAATAAATATTTAAATCTTTGCTTTGATAGCAAGCCGGTTTTTATTCCAAATTACCAAATTACTAACAAATTTGTACATGTTTAACACTCAAGCTGCTTTTGAAACACATGCATAGCTTTTGATGTGGAGTTTCTACTCTGGATTCACCTCTCCTTTTTGACCCGATTCCTGCAACGTGGACCTACACGAAACGCTTAAAGTTCCAAAGAAAGGATGAGCAAAGCCTACATCTGTGGAATAAGCCACTGATTAATGTGTTTTAGAGCAAGACACATGTTTCCAGTAGTAATGTAATACAAATTTTTCTTCCCTGCATTCTTGAACTGCTAGAAAATTGGTGCTGATGAGCTATAAACCAGTTGTAAAAATCCTGTTCAGACCTGACAGCTGTATTTACATTTTTGTTCATTCTCCAGGCATTATACTAACTTAGTAAAGCAGAAACAGAACTATTTTCCTCAAACATACAGCATGACGTTACTGTATAAAATAAGCCAGACCTGCAGGCTTCTGGCCACACAGAGGCTTGCTAACACAAGCTATCACAAGCTCAGCGCACACAAATATACGATGAAGGTATTCCTACGCAAACGAGCTGTTTGGAAATGACAGTTTAGTCAGATGAAAGTCCCAGACAGGCAACGCTCCAAATAGTCTCATCGCAATGCACTAAATACAGTATTGAGAAATTAATCATGAATATGTAAACATTAGATATAAGCATGTTTAGTTAAAAGATTCCAAATCAGCATTTTTGGGGAAGATATTTTAAGCTGACCTGAATGATATACACCAAGGTAAATTACCAAGAGTCTTTTTCCAACAGAAGATAAAATGGTATTTTCATTATCTTTACAGTTGCTACCAAGTAAATTCAAAGACAAGCTAGCGCAAAGCCAATTTTTGATCCACTCACTTCCTATCTGGTACGGTGTGAGTCAGCATGCTTGCAGGTGAATAAGGAACGTCTTCAATATGTTGCTTCTACATACGTCCCTGCATAAATGAGCTCTCTTTCTGTGCGGGTGGTTAAGGTACACGTATAAAGGAGTACTATGGCTGCCCCAAAGCAGCTCATTTGAGCTCAATGCAATTATTTTTTTTTTTAGCCCAGCAGATCAATTATTTAATTATCAAAATTATCCTGGAAGCGATCACGTATTCCTGATTCTGGCTGCTCGACAAAAGCAAACAAACCACATCTATGACAAGACTCTAATCTGTTTTCTGTATTTGCCATTCTTAATTCAAAGGAGAAAATGCCACAATATTTTCTTTTTTAAGTTGACAGTCAATTATTAAGAAACGATCCAAACAGTTTCACAGGGCTTTACTGTGATGGATGACTAATGCGGTTCCAGATTACCCAGCGCAGAACTCAGCTGCAGTTTCTCTTTCCAAACATGCAGAGTGAGTATAACTGAACATCTCTTGACTGCCGTTCTCTGAAGATCCTGTGCTGCGTAAATGCACTCAGGAGAAGGCAATCTGGGCGGCAATAGGAAAAATTCTCCCCAAGAAAACCTTCTAGTTTCTTTTAACTTAATACCACCGAGGAGTAACCAAAAATAATAACCATTCAGTTTTCTCATTATTTTGGAAGCAAATCTTAAGCCTGGGAACTTATATATGCTGTAAGTATTCAGTTACAAAGGATCATTCAGTAAAAACTTACCCTGCTGGAAGTCTCCAGTAGAAACTGGAATGTGTTTTGTACAGCTTGGCATGTCTCTAGTTCAGTCCTGCTGAAAGCCATTAAATAATCCTTAAGGTGATCATATACATTTCCATCAAGAGCCTGTACGAGGGAAAGAATTTGAGAAAATTAAGAAAGAAATTAAGAAAAGCAATGTGTACTTTCGTATCAATACGATTTACTAATATTCATGGTTAGATTTGTAAGATGCTCATATAATTTCTTTTAACACATAATTATTAGCCTGGATAGTGACAGGTGGACATCTTTCATTTTTGACGAGGAGGAATGACAGTGCTTTATTTCCATTAGATGGCACCACAGAGCACCGTAACAATATCACGTTATATTAAATGATTTCCACCCAGTTGTGTAATACGGCCATAGCATAACAGTGAGGTCAGGTTTGGATAAGTGAATGCGCTCAGGGAGATGTCATTTATGTCAAGAAAGGGACCTACTAACTTCAAGGATACGGGGCTTCGACCAGCCAGAGCACTCTCCAAGTCACTGTACCGCACTCCCAATGACATTACCAAGACACTCAACACCTGCATGCTTCAGATACACAGCTATTTGCTTATTAAAAACTGCCGATCAACAGCTGCCATTTCACATAAGCACAACGTATCTCTTTTGCGCACAGAAATACCAAATACATAACACAAATGCATCATAAACTTAGTAGTTACCAGAGGATGACATCAAAGTTCAAAGTCAAAAGCCCTGTTGTAACCAGAACCGTAAAATCACATCCCGTGGCCTAGGTTAAGCGGAGGTTTAATTCAAGTTCTGTATTAAGCATGTAAGACTTTGCAAGTGACTGACAATTTCATTTAAATATTCGACTCTGGATACATTTAAATATGTATTACATATGTTTAAATATATTTATGAATACTTATTTATAAATACATATTATATATTCAAATATACCAAATCTCACCAATATCCATTTAAATAGTATATTCACTGAAATTGTCTACACCAGATTTCAACAGATTCAAGAATGCATTTCTATATAGAATTGCATTTGATTATTTACATCATTTTGAGAAGTCAGAGGGGGAAAAACAAAAGTGAAATTGTGCAAGCCTTAAGAAATAGTTTCTGCTCCAGCCAAATCAAGCCCAATGCTTAAGACAAGGCTAACAGACTCCTGTAGAGCAGACACAAATCACTCAGAACTGACGACAAACAGCAGCAGAGATCTTCCTTGTCCAAAAAAGTTTCACCAGCCATGAGCACACAGCTACAGCAACCACCAGATGAAATTAAAGCTTAACATACAGACATCCTTAGCGAAGGAGGCTTTGAGGAAAATAATCAAATTGTGCGACTGGAATTCTCGTGTCCAAAACTTTATATCCAAAATCCACTTCATACTAAACCGTTTTCTTCATCCTCCACCCACCAAGCGTAAAGTGCTTCTTAGCACAGGCTGATTTTTGCCTTCAACCTTAGGCATTAAACCTGCCTCAAACTTGTTAGTGCAAAAACTACAGCCATCAGAAAACAAACAGGCCGCCATGCCAAACCAGCAGCAAACACGGGAATTGCTTTCAAGCCACCACAATGTAGCCGGCTCACTCAGCCATGCTGCCAGCTCCCCGGATCAAAGGCCGCTCTCGAGGGGTCAGCAGCCAGGGCAGCTACGTGAGGCCCCCCCACCCACGTAGGGGGTTAAGGGGTTCAGTCCAGGCTGTGAAGCGAAGGAAGAGGGACTGTATGGCTGGGAAAGAGCTACAGGTTAACTTCTCCAGGCTCTTACAAGTGATGTCAGCTCTACCATATATGCTGTTAAGCATCATTTTTTTAAAAATTCTTATTAAAACAATTACATAATATGAGCTAAGGGCTGGGATGTTCACTTGACAATGACGTCAGGAAATTCCCAACCGCAAATCCATAAAAACCTACGGGGATACACGTACGCAGCTTCAGTTCTCGTCTCTCTTGGTATAGGCACAGCTTTACTGGAATTCATCTTGCAATGCACATTTAGTTCGTAAGACATAGACCTAGGTTAACATGAGGATTTTAACACTTCGTGTGCATTTGTAACGCTACAGGGGCGAGCCCTCAGCACCACCGTTATACGAGCGCCAAAGTCAGCGTCCCATTTCAAAGGCATCTATTTTCACATCAAATATGCACAGTCCTGATAGCAGGTCTGCCTTGCACTTTCAGAGGATACAAATGATGTATAAAATTGCCAAGACTGGTTGTGCTCTTGGGAGAACTGCTGCACGACTACGACAACCCTGAAACTCCCCCAAAACGGAACTTGCAGATTTTTATGGTCGAGCATATCTGTTCCTAAAGCTTTTCAGATCAAACACCAGGCTGGAGTGCAACTCTGCTAATAAAGGTAAATGAATAGTTTAAACTCGGCAAAGCAATTACAAATGCTCAGTTTGCAAAGCAGCTGTGATTTTTTCATTCCAGTATGCTATAAACGAGTATTTCAGAGCTCGCCCCCCCACCCCGCCTTCATATCAAGCCCATATGTTCTTTTTATGTTAAACCCAGCAGGAGGGGTTCATGTCATTTAAGTTAAGACTTCTACAGTGCAGACATCTACGTTGGAGTTTGTCACTCTAGGTCCTTTTTAGAGTCAGTGGAGAGAAGTTGGTACTTCTGTGGTGCGATCCATCTCCCACTAAGATAGATGGCTAAAATAGGTCAGATGAAACGCAGCATGCTAAGTGCCTATTCCTCTTCACTGACCGTAAATAGCGCCCGGACAATTAGCTTAGATATACATGTCTACACGGTGGTCATATAAAGCTGAGTGAGACAAAGCCCATCTCAACACGTGTTTGTTCTCTGCAACTATTACCTACCAAGCATTATTCATTCATCTACAGCTGTATTCTGTAGTTCTAGGAATATCAAAAGATATCTAAATATTAACTTCATTATTTCCCCACTCCTCTTGCAACAACCACGGTGCTCAAGGTTTCTGCTAAAATGCCAGGATACCCCGCGATGCGATACAGAGATATATAAGAGAGATATGTAAGAAAGAACATCAAAGCAAAGCGTGGCAAAGCATTAGGAAGCATACAAATCTGTCAGCATGTGAAAAGTGCATTACAGCCTTTCTCCTGTCATTAATTAAAAGTGGTTTCAATATGATGAAGTTCTTAAATACCGATGAGAGCTGCCAGAATTGAAGTTATTCAAGTCAGTGCAATACAACACAGGCGCATTTGTCAGCCAAGTAAACCCACGGCTATGCGCGCAGCTCCAACACATGCTGAAAAACTCATCGTGGCACAGAAAAAGTGACAATCCTATCAGTTACAGGATTTGAGAGCTGGTTGGTTGCAAATTGCTTTCAGTGATAATGTATCTATTCATTCTATAAAATGATAATTATTATATCAAGCTGGGTATGTTCATCTTAAAACAAAAGATTTGACTTGCTGAACTATACAACAGAAATTAACATTCACGTGGGATTTTTATAATACCTAATCTGAATCTCATTTACTTACAAAAACTCTGACCCAAACGACTGAACATCACAATTTAGGTTTGAAATAAAAAGTCTTTTCAAAATTTCTGATCACACAACTTGAAGAGGAAACTGGAAAAAAAACCCAACCAACCCCAACACACATTATTTCACTTCAATGGCTTTTGTTCTCTGTCTGAATCTCAAGACTACTGAATCACTTTCTGTATTACAATCACACTGAAAAACCTGTCTTTTTCCAACCTTAAAAGGAAATCAAGGTTTGTTGGTTTGTTTTTTTTTTTTTTTTTTTTTTAAGAAATCTGGGATCAGAACTAAGATAATACGAAGTTAAGTACCACAGAATTATCATTTCCAAGGATAGAAAAAAGTCACTGTTTTTTAAGAAATTATTTCTTTACATTGAAATTGTCATATTAAAGGTAAAAAAACTACTTCCCCACCTGAGTCCACGCTTTAGCAGATAATGGCTGAAATCAGGAGCGACAAAAATTGAAACTGTTAACAAGGGCAATGGATATACCACCAAATTAAAGTGTATTTTCGTAAGAAATCCCATACTTTAATTCAAATCAATAAAATGGCATATGGGGGAGCGAGAACATTTTTCTGATTTCAACATAAAATTTCAAGAATAACATAACACAGTTTTCCTAGGAACAAAATTTCAGTCCCAGTTTAGATCATGATTTTGAGGAGGTTTTTCTTTTGTCATTCAAGAGATTATATTAAACATTTTAGGAACTAACTTCTATTCTAACTCATAGGCGCTGGCTTTAATCATTCTACATTCTATAAAGATTTCCTCAAAAGCTAAGATGTAAATAAAACTATTTTAGATATTGTCAGTATATTCGGTTGCCTTTGGGACGTTGTTCTTAACCTCAGATGATAACGCACGATGTAGAAAAGACGCCGAGTTGAACGTATCGTGTTCATCCATGTACCTTACCTCGTGGTCTCTTCACTAGAACATTTACAGGTCTCAGTCACACTCCGTTTAAAAATTACCATTGCAATTTCTTGGAGAAGACAGAGAACAAGCTATACTACTATGCATTATTTTATTTTAAAATACTTATTCTTCCTCAAATCCCGAAGGAAACATGGAAATTATTTGACCCACGCAGACCAGAGTCATGCAAAGGCACCTAGGGTGGCTCTTCCATTTTATCTCATTTGTTTCTAAACTATTCCTGTTATTCTATTCATGTTTGTCTCGCACAGAAACTGCTAAGCCGTGCTGAAGCTTTGCATAATATTTTTACAGTTTAAACTCGGGCGTTCAAATTAAAATTCTCATTTAGCGATCTGAATCCACCAGACACCAAAACCTGGACCTTACAGTGCTAAGCTAAAAAAAACACAATTAAAACCACACTTGTAAAGCCACGTGGGTTTTCACTGACTAACTGACACTATTCTCATCTGAATCATCACTGCCTTGAAATAATTTTGTATTTTTAAACAAGAGCACTTATATTTTGACATAGGTTTTGAACTCCCTACCCCTCACTGGAACCCCACTCTTTCGATAAGACGACCATTGTGGATCAAATGAAGTTTTCATTTGCAAACGTCCAACCCTTTGTGAGTTAATGTAACTCAACAGTTTACCTGGGCTAATTTTGCCTACACCGAGCATTAATAACTGTGACAAATGCTTCGTAAGCTGCCACCGCTTTGCCGGAAACAATATAGCTGATGTTGAAGGCAAAGAATTTCCTTACATGGGTGGAGAGAACAGAACAAAATTAGACCTGACCCTGCCCCACCCAGACTACAGTCTGAAAATGAAAAGATAAGGAAAAGTTTTAAATGAACCGAACAAAAATCATTGTGTTCGTGGAGTGATAACTTTTCTATGAAGTCCATGGCATTACATCACAGTAATGTGACATATTTTCCTGTTTAATAGTCAGGGGAAACCCCTTAAATAAAAAGGGAGATCCATATCATAGATGCCTTCTCTCTATTTTAGGTAGCCTATTAAAAATTAAAACTAAATTCTTATGCCACCCTATTCTTATTGGCATTAGAAACCCTGTTTTATCTATCCCTGATCAAACAACCTGATTGAAAACAACCTGTAACCCATTAAAAAGAGGGACACTTGTTTTTCATCCCGTATTTTCCGTAACACTAAACTTCTTCTTACTTAACATTAAAAAACCCCTCAATATAAATTACATAACATGCATGCTGAATGAAGCTTTTTGAGTGTTTGTCTTTAAAGCTTACGCCTATAATCCATTAAACAAACAGTGCGATCTCAGGGATGGTGCAGTCTGGGAACTTCCAGTTGAATGAGTTCGGTAAATGAGATTCCAAATGTTTTAATTTTTATATGCAAATACCTCAGAATATAAAAAGGAATGTCAAAAGGAAAGGTACGATAATAGCTAAATTGTTAACAGGAATTATTACCATTAAGACATTAGCTTAAGCATCCTTGCGGGTCTCTGAGAGGTTAAAAACAAAAGTAGTTCCTATCTATTTTATCCCAAGCATGCCAGTGGATCTCAGATTATTTGACGGTGAAGGACAGAGTATTTTAAAAACTCATCTAAAACTCAGAAGTAATAAAGTCAACAGCTTGAATCAGCTGGCTTCGCCGAACTCAGCAGTATTCCGATCAGTGATACGTAACAGCATTTCCCAAGGACACTGGGAAAGAAAGGAAGGAAGGTCAGGAAAACCTGTCCTTTTCAGTTAACAGTTACATTCCATGGTGATTTTCCCTTAAAAATGCTGATTCCTGGTAGTAATTTATTCTAGGCATCAATTTCTCCTAATACAGAAAAGGAGCTTGCTTGAAGTCTTTTTCTTTTTAAATTCTTCCATCACCGCAGTGTTTGTCACTGCTGAAATACCCTTCTTCTCCATCAAGACATCCTAACATAAACGTAAATCAGGTCTGGGAGTATTTGTCAACAAAATGCAACTTCTATATATAAACTACCAACAAACCCAAGATCAAAGCAAGAGAAGTGTCCCTGAACACCATGCCTGCAGCAACCGTGTATCAGCTGACATAAAACTAGTGTGAGCTTCTGCATTTCTTAGTCATTGCAATCCTGTAGGAGCAACTGTCTGCACCGATCACGATACTGAAGTCTGACTTCAAAATGACGGGAAGCCTGCTGCCTAGCCTGCCCTTTACAGGCTTGCCATTTGATAAAAATCCTCTTTTTCTGCTAAACTGTATCTGCAAATAGCAAAAGCTGCAAAGAAAAGCTCATGACAAAAATCTACCCTCTCCTCTGGATCAGAAAGTTAGTGCTGCGTATCTTCAGCCTACAAGGAGGAAGGACCGTCTAAGGTTAGCTCTGTAAAATCAGAATATCAAGTTACACAGCAGTACAGCCCCACAGTTTGCATCCAATGCAAAACAGCGCTAAGCTAAGGCCATAAAATTATCAGTATCCCAGGATAATCTTGCACATCCAAAGCTGCTGTAGCGATAAGCCTGCTTTATAGTGAGGTCCTGATCCAACTCGCTCTCGGTGAAGTAACACTAGCTAGTTCTGCCTGTGAACATCTGGAATTTAGTGGGGTCCCACAAAAGGAAAACACAACTATCCTAAAGAAGATACATCTGGACAGAGCAAGGAAGGCCTCCATTTAATTTGGGGCAGGCAGCTGCTACTCAAAATGCAGACCTAGAAAAGCTGGGACCAGTCCCAGAGAGGCAAGTGTAAAAAGGAGGATGGGACAGAAACTCTTGGTTTTTCTCAGACGACTGCTGTCATGCTGTTACCTGGGATGCAAACAGGGAAAAAAGCTTTCTAAATAACAACAGGGTTTCACCAGCACTTGCTCCTTACCCAACGTGTGCATTCCTGTGCAGAATATTGCTCATCTGCTCAGGCTGGTCCCTTCAACACTTCGTAAAAATTAAATTCTGCTGCAAAACCACTCTACTTTTATTTGAACTTGCCAATTAAAACTGCTTTTGATTGCTTCCTCTGTAACACGGCATCTTCAGCTCTACTCTAGAAGTATTTCAGTAGGTACCAACCCTAAAGCACAGGTGGACAGCCGAGTGTCCTGGGCACCTCAGTTGTCCTCAACTCCTGCGGCTCTTTGAATGTCGAGCACTGTCAGACACAAAGTGTCAGCTAAAACAAAAAAGAGTAGTAACTTGCAGCCACTTTTACTTTGCTAGCCCTTGGTGCACTTAGAAGAAACTCTTCTACTCCCCAGCCACCAACCTGTTCGTATCTCCTTGAAATGAAGAAGGTTTTGGCCCAATAACTCAAGAGTCCCTACAGAAAGATCCTCTGCCACCTCTCCGGCTTCTGCTCCTTCTCGCAGTTTCATCAAAAAGAATTTTAAGGAATTTTTATAACTGTCTCGCTGTACTGTTGCTGTCAAGCTAAATAGCTTCCCCCTGTTTCTTTTTATTTTCTTTTTCTTAAATCAACATCCTGCATGACTGCCTGTTCTTCAGAAGTACATTCTTAAACAGCCAGCTGTGAACAAGGAAGCGAAAGATATTCCAGGGACATATCCATACTGCTCAGGAGCAGAGAAATGATAAAAAAACCTGGAAACGAGCGGAAATACAAAAAGCAGATCAAAAGGGAGGAAGAGAATGTGATGAAAAAGGCTGCAAAAGGTATGAAGTGTCTATTTAAACCAACAAAGGTTGCAGAAGCTATCTTAGTTTCCTCCTCTTTTCCCCCGACCTAGAGAAGGAGCTTTCATCGTGGCAAACGTGGGAACAATAAACACTAGAAGACAACAAGTGCCTGGACTGCTGTTTGCTTGCCTTTCAGCTCGGTGCTCATAAACACACTTTGCACTTTCCCTTACCCCAGAGCTTTGTGTTTTCTAGTGTCAATAGTTTTGGGCTTGTTTGCAAGTTCTTTGTTTGGTCTCATTAGTCACTTGATGATTGTTCTGCACATCATTTTGTTCCTTTACAATTTAGGCAGGGTCATTGTTTTTAATGACAAAACCTTTGTTGCTGGTGCACTGAAGTCTACTGAGCACAGAAAAACATGGAATGGCTGCCAACAGATGCCCATCACCCTCCGCAATGCAGAGGCAAAGCCCCTTTAAAACAAGTATAAGCAAGATTAATGATAATATTAAGTACTCCTTCTAGATTTGCCTCCACACATCTCATGGTAGTGCTGTGTAGTTGTCACGTTTAATGAGACCGTCTGGTAGGTGAACACAGGCACCGAAGGAAATCTCCTTTGGGAATTTTTCTTCTGTATTTCTTTGGAAAAAATTCTTTGCCCCACGAGGCAGACAGCCATGAGAGTTACCTGATGAAGACAGCATTAAATTAACACTTCAGGGTTCAAGAATAATTCCACTCAGGAATTCCAGTGGGAATACCCTGATGTAAGATTGCCGTGAGAATGGAAAAATCAAATCTTCAAAAATTCTACTGTATAAGGCTTAAAAAAACCTGGAAGATGAAAACAGATTCTTTATAATCTAGAAATACACCTACTTTTCCCAAGAGTTTTTAAGTGTCATCTCCGAAGACTTCTTGGACCTATTTTGCTTTTTCTTTCATAGCACTGGAATAAATCCCAAGGGGATCCTTCTTCTGACACAACTAATTTTCAGTAAATTGGACTGGTGCTATCGTCTCTGCTTTTGTACTTCCTCGTTATTGGGGAAAAAAAAATTCTGGCTTGAATCCAAGACTCAGAAGAAAGCTTTGTGGCAGACTGTCACCGTCACATTACCTTCATATCTGAAGAATACTCTATACTGTTCCTGCCAATAATATTTGGCTTCCTTCACGCAGAAAAATGTATATTTAAAGCGTTCAGCATTTCGCCACTGATTTCTGCTATTCAAGGATTCTTAGGCTGACCACATCATCATCATAACGACTGCTGAGCAGCAGTGGAGTATGTGGTATGCCTAACAATTGCAGCTGGCTTTCTTATTTTTTCTTCAGTAGGAAAAGGTACCCAACAATGAATTATTTTGTTGCTCAGTTTAAAAAATAATACATAATTTTTTACATAATTTGGAATGTAGGTTAAAGAAATGTACTTTACTCGAGAATGGGCTAGAACCATGACGATCCTTAGCTCCTACAGGATTTAATCACACAAAACCACACACCCATCTCCAAGAAAGCTCTTGAAATTTTCCTTACTAGAGACTTCCACTGTGTCAAAGGTGTGGATTTACCAGCAAGTCTCCACATAAGCCCCACATTGTAGATGAAACATCCTCGACTCAGACACACTGGCTCTTCTGGATAAGTCTCAAAATCTTCTATGTTCTACAACAGTATAGGGTAAGGAACAGAAACCTTAAACTGACACTAGTCTGCATGTGAAAATGCATTTCATACCAAATCCCATGTTTCTTAATAGTTAAAAATACTTCCTTGGCAGATAAAATGCATCAAAAAGTGTAAAAAAAAAAATCAAATACTGATCATATGCATTCCTCATGAGCTTTTATTTTCTCTTTTGCATCCTTCCATTTTTTAACAATCTATTTTGCCATTGCTGTTTTCAGTTTTTGTTCAGTTGATCCAATCTCTGTATTATCATTTTAACAGCAGTTAATTTTTTGTCCAGTGTGCTTTTCATTTACTTCTTCAAATAAATCCGCTCAACAAAAACTTTCCTGCTCCAACACAGGCTGTTGTTCCCAATTGCTATTTGGATTTATCACTTCCATATGGTTTTTTTTTTCTGCACACGGGTTTAAAGTTACCTGTCGCTCCCAGCAAACTATTCAGTGAACAGGCTTTTCAAAAGATGTTCTTCTAAGTTTAGTGATGGCAATATTGCAATACTAAAAACTTCAATAAAGTTTATCGATTACTGAGCCTTTCAGATTCTTATCACGCCAAAGAGATGTAACCTGCAGTTTGACGCGGTCCTACAAATGTAACATTGCACTGTCTAATCCACAACGCAAAGGGGCTTTTCAGGATAATACAGACATTTTCTAACTCAAATTAAAATGCATTTTTAAAATTTTATATTAAAATGTCAATTAATTAAACAGCATGAAAAGGGCAGAGCATATTTCATATAGCAAACTCCACATTCCTGAAAAGGCACTCTGCTAAATGATTACTAAATACTCTTTACCAGTCATACTGAAATTTAAGGACCAAAGCACGTGAAACTATTTTTAGGAATTTCTGTAATCAACACAAACAAGCAACATGTTCTTAAAAGGAAAATGGCTCAGAGTCACAGTACTGTGATTATTGTAATAATTATAGAATCATAGAACAATGAAAGAAATTATCTGAAACAATAAAGGAAAAAACATCATAAGGGTATGCCAAAGGTACAGCAGCTGCATTGCAGCACAGAAGATTACTTTGTGTTTCCCAAATATCACTCGGGAATTCCACGTGCCAACTATGCTTTATTACTTTTAGTAGTCCATTCTCCTTTAATCCCAGGGGAAACAGGCTAACAATTTATGCATGCACTCCTTATAAGCACCAGTGGGTGAGGAGAAAGATAATTTTAGTCTGACGTCTGTAATTAAAAATATTGTGAAAGGTTTCTCCCTTTTAAACAGACTCCCCTCACCCCCAACTCAAAGCCTGGCACAGAAAAACCCATTACAAGCCATATTCCTACACAAGTATTGATGGGTTCACTGGTCGTACCATTGTCTCCAGAAGCTGACGGTATTTTCTAAGCTTCTACTATTTGATACACGACAGTGATGGGCAATAAAAATCAACAGAAAAGTGAACAAAATGAGAGCCGGTGGTGTTAAACTATGTTTTAATTAAATCACTTCTCAAGCGGAGCCTGACTGGAAACACCTAAATATATTTCACTCTCATATCATTCAACTAACATAAATGTATTAAAGTAAGCCTCTTTTCAAACTTATTTCAACAGTGCTGCACACTATGATTAATGCTCAAACCTTTTTAAAAACTACTTAATTTCACAATAAAACTGCTTAGATGTCCTAATGATGCTATATGGTCAGAATGGGCAAGTAATGCTTAAATCACATAGGAAGAGATGCCCCAAGAATCTGGCAGGCTTGGGATTTCTTTGATACGAGGCTATCTTTAATACCTAGCCTTTGCTATTAAATAAACTGCGATGTTCACCAAAGTTACTTCCATGAACACTGCCCCTGATATCCCCTTTTAAATTTGAAATGAGGCTTCTAGACCCAACTAGATAGATAGCAAGGTCTGTGCTAAACATGAACGTCGATACACAGAATTTAAATAGAGACATTCCTACCTGAAATCACTTACGCATTCCATAAAAACACACTAAAATAATCCAACTGAGTGAATGTCCATTGAGAAGAGCGAAGCATGACTGAAGTGGGTCAGCCATTAAAACTTGTTAAATTCTTTGGGTGTACACATAGTCACAAATATTTGTGAAAATTTTACTTAGGAAAAAAGATGCTTCTCACTCAGATTTGCCATCTTCTTTTTATCCACCTTTTTTTTAGGACTGCCTATCTTTTTTAATTTCTCTTTTATTAAGTTGAATTCTCATCTATTAAATTAAATCATTATATCTAAGGTCTAATATAAAACACTGAACAATTTGATTAATGGGAGGAGTTTAAACATGTTCTTTCTAATATTCTTTAGCTTGAACTAGACACCTGATTTCTACTTACCTCCACATACCTGGTTTTATATTCCAGTCAAAAGTAGCTTCTCCAAATAAATTTAGGCACCCAAAAATCAGGATATTGTCATGATTCTTTCAAACAAATTTTCCTCCAGTATCTTTAGACCATTTTCAGTTCCCGTAACTTTGAGTTATGAGAGACTAAAGCCCGTGAACCTAAACATTCAAACTTTCCTGAAGTTTTTGAAATCTATTAAGATTTTTAAAAGGTACTAATTGCAGGGTGCTGCTTGATGCTTCTGGACGATGCTGCTGCCAAGGGGGAAGCGAGTGCACACACAGCAGATGGGGGTTCTGATGAAAACAGCTGCAGTGAACAGGCTCTTTCCCATAAACGATGAGTAACACTGGGTACACCAGAGAAACATTATTTCTTTTAATTAGCATTCAAATCCTATGAGCAGTTACCTTAGTGCTTCAATAATTTGCAAAACATTACAAAATAACATCCTTGTTCAGTCGGACTACACTGTTCCAGCCAGTCAGTCGTCCGGCATTACAGAACCCATGAACCTACTGGTAGGGAGTATTTGCTTCCCTTCCACGACAAGGGGGTTTATCCTAGCTATAAAGCATTTTTAGCAGAGATGACAACTTGAACAGATGGGATTTTTTTTTTCCCTGTATGAAAACTAGCAGGTAGACAGACAAATCATATTGCAGTGTTGCCCCTCTTCCTCCTCCTCCCTTGACCAAGCTTTTCGGCTAGCTTTCCAATCAATTATCTCCCTAGCAATCTGTAAATGCTAAATAGGAATTTCTTGCCTCCTAATGCCCTTTGGTGGCCTAGTTCCAATGGTGCACGGATCAGCTCTGTTCATTTCCTTTCAGAGCAGCTCACAGTGAAGGAACAATTCTCTCTTCTGATACCAGTTGCGCACCCCATTTATTAGTGATGGAGCCCTGAGCTATTTACTGACCTTTCAAAAGGAGCTGAAACCCGATGTGTGTTGCCTTTTGAGAGTGAGCTGCAAGCCACAGCACCCATAAAGGCTCACAAGCACAAACCCAGAATTCAGCTGGAGGAAGGGATCTCAAGGCAAAAAAGTTTTCTAACAATTGTGCCAAAAATACAGCTCAAACAGCCATTGTCCACGCAGGCTCTGACAACTGATGACCAGCTCCTCACCTCCATCCATCCATACTAGTAAACACCTCCACTGTCACCAGATGGACTTAGGTTGAAACAGAGAAGCAAAGCTTTTGAAGCTGAAAGAATAAAAAGCATCTCACAATGAGAGCGCCATACCCTATGCAAACCTTCTCGATTCTGTAACTCTTACCAGGTTTGCCTCTCTCTGGGGTGACATCAAGATGCAAAAAAATAAAAGATTAGAAGCCATTTTTCCAACAATTTTTTTTTTTTAAGACCTAATTACACTTCAAATTCAGTGTGACATTTTCCATCTTACACATATTGGGCTTGTGCTATTTTGGGTCTTATCTCCTTCTTCTAATTCCTCTACCTCTTTCATGAGCAAAATCACTCAGAAATGTTTTCTCCTGCCATTGACGTACAAGACACTACATCAGTCCTCACAGTCTCCATCAAAAGATGGTCATTATAACATGTTTGGCCTTCTTCTAAACCGCCTTCCGCGTCCCTTGAAGACAACAAAACCTACAGCAAGACTGTGCTTCAAACACTTTTAAAAATCTTTCTACCATTCCTAGAGGCTTTAGTAGAGGATTAAAATCAGCTCATCTTTGGCACTAGCTCCAATGCGTCCAATGACCACTTTCAATTTGCAACCTATATTGTCTAAGTTTCATCAAAAGTTTCTTCACCACAAAGTCACTTCACCACGAAGTTGGGGAAGGGTTTAGAGGGGAAACCGTACGAGGAGCAGCTAAAGTCACTGGGTTTGTTCAGCCTGGAGAAGAGGAGGGTGAGGGCAGACCTCATCATGGTCTGCAGCTTCCTCACAAGGGGAGGAGGAGGAGGGGCAGGCGCTGATCTCTTCTCTCTGGTGACCAACAATAGGACCCGAGGGAATGGCAGGAGGATGGGCCACGGGAGGCTTAGGTTGGATATTAGGAGAAGGTTCTTCCCCCAGAGGGTGGTGGAGCCCTGGAACAGGCTCCCCAGGGAGGCAGTCACGGCACCAAGGCTGGCGATATTCAAGAAGCACTTGGACAAGGCCCTCAGAGACATGGTGTGAATTTGGTGTTGTCCTGTGCAGGGACAGGAGCTGGACTCAACGGTCCTTGTGGGTCCCTTCCAACTCAGGGCATTCTGTAATTCTAATTTTTGATGAAGCAGCAGTTATTCACAGAAACCTTTGATTTTCACTTCGAATCATCCAACGGAGTGTCTGAATGTTTTCGGTACCAACTCTGTCATCCCTTCAGTCCTAAAAAACCACTCTGGGGGCACAGGGCAGCTCATTTCTCACACAGAGAAGTCCTACAGACTGCCATTCACCTTATACATATTAGTAGTCCACGGTTTCAGTAACATTTATAGTTTAATATCTCATTGAACGGGACAAAACCTGTGTACACACATTCAGTTTTAAAAACAGTACATGAGCTTTTCACATAGTTTCAATGTAAATATGTGTAAATTCCAGGTAACTCACTGAACCGTTGGGTGGTTACAAGTAATAGTAGATAAATATGCTGAGGAAAAAAGTATCTCTACACTTGTGTCTCCAATTCTTCAAGTGAATCCGGAGTTGCTAAAAACAAAAACCCATGAATGATCCATTCGGGATGTTTCTCTCCGTGGCTTCTAAAATAGGAATGTTGCATGTTTCTAGTTAAAACTTTTTGACCTAGTCCCACCTGCCTCCCAACCAGAGCACACCAGGTGCTTCCTGAGGTTGGTTATTTCTCCATGCTAGCTACAGAGCGACTCAAAAGCATGCAGGCTGCTTTCTGGCAGAGCGAAGTATTTCAGGAACCGTTCTTATTGTATTACAGCAGGGCTTTGAAACAAGATGGCAAAGTTTCATTTCCTGTTCAAAATGGGCAGTTTTATGACACTTGACAGAAAAATCTTGAAGCCTGATCCAAATCCTAAATGGTTTCTACATAAAAATCTTTAACACCCCCCCCCAAAAAAAAAGGGTTTTAAAGTTTTCTCTTAAGTCCTTAAACTAGATTTCTCAACAAGACCGCCAGTATTCCTGTTAAGTACCTCCTTCCCAATCTTAACCCTTGCACTGCTTTCCTTGCACCCTCTTCCTGGCAGTGATTTTGAGGTTTTTTGGCATTCCAGTCATTTTCCTTGTTCTATTGCATTGCATTCAACCTTCAGCACTGATTATTTCTCTTTATTCCTTCCCAAGTCGCTCCCACTCACTGCATCAACGATAACTTTCGATTAACTTTCTCATATAAATACACCCATGACTTCTTCTACATAACCTCCTATACAGGAAATACCTTTCATGAGCCTCTGTAAAATCACACTACATTATTTCACAATCAACCCTTTTCTGAAGGTATTTCTGTCAAAATGCCAGGGGAAAACTCGCTGACAAGTCAGAAGCATTATCAAGAAATAGTTTTATTATCCCATGAAAAGTTATTATTGTTTTAAGATAATTAAGTTGCCCTGATTTATATGTTAGGCTTTGCTATTCTCTGTCTACATTAGACACTCCACACCCACGGAGGAATAAATACTTAGCCCCCCTGGAAATAAACAGCCTTTTTTTGGACCAAATGCTTAAAGAAGGAATTGACTTGTGGCTAAAACACGAGGCAAGACAGAAGTGACTATCATCAGGCAAATGTGACCATCGCTCAGTTTTTCATCTGTACAACAGAAATAATTGTGATTCAGACCCACTCTCTTGTCTTGAGTTAGCTTGGAGAGGCTGTGTGATGAGTAACGGGATCTCTCAGAGTGCAAGCAGTGGATTTGAAATTGAAACTATTATATGCTACCATAGCTGGTGGTGACAGTACAACTTTCTGTCAAGGCCATCTAAACTTCCTTTGCTTGTGATTTTGCCAAAATTACCACCAGAAGTGGCTGTCTTTCCAGTGGGAAGCCTCTTTTCACTTCCCTGTAAATTTTTACTCACAGTCAGCTGGAATATTAGTGCTCAAAACTGTAGTTAGCACATATTCAACAGACTATGAAGGAGCTGAAGTTCTCCAAAGCAGCGCTTAGATATCAGCTGGGAAGTGGTATAGATGAGCATTTTAGAAAAAGCCTGAACAAGAGAGCACAATTTTGTATTAATTATTCAACAATTTACATGGTGTCATAATCACACTACAAACAGGGCCTTATTAAACGAATTAATTTCCCCGAGGTTTTACGTGCATGTGTGCACACAGACTGATGTCCCTGGAAGGGAAAACAGCGTGGTATCAGCTATTGTGAAGTCTACAAAGAGCATCTTCTGGAACACTCGTATCATGTGTTGGGCAACTGCCTCCCTTCACTCATCCTCCATTCATAGGAATGAACATGAGAAAGCAATGCACACTCATCGACCATCTGTAAAGGAAAGTTACTGTGCCCATCTGATACTGTAGATAATGCAATCTATGGCTGGCTTAATTGTAATTACAAAATATTTGTGGCTTGCAGCTGACAAGAACGGGAAGTGAAACAATAGTTCTTTCACTTACATAAATACCCTCTACATTTTAAAGGGAGTATTACAGGATCTTAAAAGAATAGCTAGCACTGAATTAATAAAAGAGATTTATAGAAGAAAATGGAAACCTCTAGTGACTTCAAAATTATTTTATCTTAACACTATTTTTTCATTCAGGACAGAATCTCCATTTTAGAAAAGTAATTCCCTGGGTGCTTCTAAATCATTCTAAAAAGCATAAAACAATAACGTGTACATGAAATGATTTCTTACAGCGATAAGATTGGTTCTGCTTGTTCTGGAGTCTACAGAAATACGCACTCATGCAAATGTCAACCTTTTATTTATACAGGACACACACTGGCCAGCCATTGCTAGGATAACATTCCTGAGACAATTTAACACCTTCAGCAAACACGTCAACTTACTTTTCAAGTCAAATGGAGTCACCAGAGGAAAGAACCGTCTGCCATACACAACCTATTAATTTCTGGGCATAAATCAAATTATTAACTGAAACCTACCAAGTCCTCAAATCTTGGGTCATTTTTATAAAAGCTGCCAGCTTCAGCTGAATTTCATTTGTACAAGTCACACTGGGAGTCTGTATTTACATTTGTTTTAAATTATCATTAAAAGTGCTCAGTAAAAGTGGTGGATGACGATGCTGAAAACACAGACCTCAGCTCAGCTTCACAAAAACTCCCAACAGTTCTAGTAAGGAAAAGAAACAGTTCATCAAAACATGAATATTCTAGCACTGTTGGCTCATGCAGTTATTCCAGTTAATGGCAGAAAAAAACCTCAGAAACTGGAAGTTAAGGGTTCCCGAGCAGGATCTTCTTAACAGAAAATGTTATTTCACAGAATCATAGAATAATTTAGGTTGAAAGGGAGATATCAGTCCAACCTCGGCTCAGAGCAGGGCCACATAGATCAGGTTGCTCAAGGCTGTGTCCAGTCAAGCTTTGAATGTCTGCAGGGTATGACATTCCTCCCTTCCCTGAGGCCCTGTTTCTGTTTGACCACCTTCACAGCAAAACCTTTTCCTTACATTTAATCAGAATTTCCTGGATTCCTCCAATTTGTTCCCCGCCCACCATGCCATCACCTTAAAAAAAAAAAAAAAAAAAAAAAAAAAGCCTGGCCTAGTCATCTCCATACGCTCCCTACTAGGTAACTGTGGATCATTAAGACTGTTTAAGTCTAAGTTTAAGACTCCTTTTCTTTCCTTAGGCTGAGCAAACCCAGTTCTCTCAGTGTCTCCTCCTTCATCATGTGCTCCAGGTACTATACTCACTCTTGATGTTCCCTTGCAATGGCTCAGCCATGACTCACGTTAATCCTCATGACTGCCAGCTCATTCCTCAGAAGCCAGCCAGACCTCTTCCTCTCTCAGAACCCTTTAAGACGGTGCTTAAAAACAGGCAAAGATGTGAAAAAGGTAAATTACAGCACCTGTAATTTTAAAAACTGATCTCTCAAATTAAAAAAGCACTGCTGTAACATGTTTCAGTATCATCGCCCATGCGTAAGTAAAGATCAGTTTCAGGGAAATTATGTAACATGAAGTTTCTATTTAAACCTGCCATATCACCAGAAGAACTCTGATCAAGAACAAGAGCCAAATTATACAACTGCACTTCCTCATGCCAAGCAAACTGGAAAGTACAGAAGAAACAGAAAAGACAACTGATACTTACAATAATATCAAAAATCGTACTGAAACCACAAAGACAAAAAAATAGCAAAGCACACTAGCTTTTGACACTATTCCTCCAACGCAGTCTTCAAACACCAAAGACCGCGCTAGGGACAATATGAAATAAATTAAAAAAAAAAAAGCACCAGAGAGCTTTATTTAGAAATATCTGGTGCTCCTGTTTGTTACCTTATCAAGAATTTTTCGTAAAAAATGCATCACTTTACACAGTTCCCCAACATTACGATCATACTTGATTGCTAATTGGTGGGGTTTCTTTCTGATTTTTTGTTTTGTTTTTTTATTATTCCCTATGACACCATTCAGGATCCTTAAAGAGTGTTTAGCTACAAAGGTGACTGTAGGGTTGGCATCAACCATGAAGCTCCACTGATGACCTAGCTCCATAAAATACCTTTGAAATCTTAAGGCAGATTTTCCTTAAAGATTTCAACATTGAAATACAATCATTAAAAGAGAAACCCTGGAGAGCAACAGATTTTTGAAAACATACCAGAGAAACAAAACAAAATACTTTATTAAAATATTTTACATTGTGTCAAAGGCCTTGGTTCTCGTGAAGCTCCAACGAGACAGTCCTGAGCCCCATGACTCGCATGCACCCACGTGCACCCACCTCCCACAGGCTGTCATGGAATAAACTGCCAAGGTGACGCTCACGTCACCTATACAAGTCTAGACTTTGAAATCAATTTAAGTTTTAGTTCTCCCTTTCTTCTAAAAATAATCCAAGAATTATTTAAAATGTTCATGACGCCCCTCCCTTTTTTCAGATCAACATTTCCTCATTATAAGTTGCTTTATAAAGTCATATTCTGAGGTGGTTCGTGAGAGGAACTTACAGAGAAGTTAAGAGTAGAGCAGTAAAAAATGAAATGCAGTAATAATAAAACTTCTAAAAAGAGAGGTATCAAAACAGCCCTGAATTTACTTCAACCATCGTCTTACACTTCCTTCTGACCTCAGCTTAAACTTCCGCAGAAGCCTGAGCACCAGGCAGACGACTTAGGCTTAAAAGGGTCTGCAGGCTGTACCTTAGCAATCAGGTGATGGCAACTGTTCCTAAGCAGGAAACTGGTAAAGAATAAAACATTACGATGCTTTAGTCTATGCTTTTAGTTTTTTTAATTTCACTACAGAGATTGAAATGCAGAGCTCAGGTCTGTGGCATAACGTTGTCATATCCAGACATAAATTCTGGGCATAAAGGACAGATACAGCAAAAGGCAATAGGTTTAAAATCTTTTCCAAAAGGAGATCTAGAATTATTTTGCTTCTTATTTAGTGCTGTAATTGGTAGGTAAACTAGGATGGCACTGCAGAAACAATTCTCGATTCCTTTCAAAATGCTGGAAGCATTTTGTATTTTCTTCCCGAGCATCCCTGTTTTGTTTGTGACGGCTTTCACAGTTACAAACACAGCAGAGTGAATCATTTACTCTTCTCTGCATAAAAACGTTGCAAAATAAAGTAACATACTCTAAACTACTGAAAACTGTCAGAAGCTGTATGGTACCAGGAATCCTGCCAATGAAAACGCCGATTTGCTGCCTGTTACAGAAAGCTAAGTAAGGCCACAACGTATATTTGTGATTCATTTGTCACAGGACAGTATAACAGCAGCGTTTCTGGGTCAGATACAAGGAACAAAACCAACACACACGGAGTAGCCTAAGGTGTCTCTAGCTCAACACACATTACGTTTTCCCAACGATAGTTGTGCAAACACCTTGTGCCAGCATAAACCAACACCATTACTGCAAAAATATCACCATCCCTCCCTTGACAATAGTATGAACTTTCATTGGATTTAATTACTTATAAACCACTGATGAACATGCTGTTGACTATGCATTAACGTTACCCGCCTGCATTCAGCTCAACTGGCACAGGATGCAACGGCCAACCTTTGATGGACACATGCCATAATAAACTCTGGTGTTTTGCCCCGTTCAGTAAGTAGGAGTCAAGGGATGTGTGTAGTAAAAGAGTTCTTGACAGCTGCGTACTATAAAACTGAAGGCATAACTCTAAACTGTTATAATGTTTAACATAGTTAAATGTGGACAAAAGTTTTTCAGAAAACTCACACAAATTGACACCTTTGGATCAAACGTCACTAAGTAAGACCTAGGTTTTAGCAAATTGAAATAAAAGGTAATTTAATACAAGAAGACAACAGATAGCAAAAGACAGCCAAATCAGCTTATTTCTTTTAATCCACTATTTTTCAATGTATGCAAGTTGACATCAAAGTTGTTTCAAGTTTTCTAGGAAAGTGAGCACAGTCTGCACACGCAGATGGTCCAAAGTGATGGTTTCAGAGAGTGCTACGCTACAACTCCAACCCAAAGCCAGCAGCAGGCAGCATTTCATGGCCAGAGACCGGTTGTGTTCCAGCCAAGCCAACCCCGGCTTCAAAGGAGCCAGAGGCTGACGACTCTCTCACCAACAAAACCCACACAGCACAATTCTCTTTCTGGAAACAATAACCCAATTAAAACTAAAACCTACAAAGAAACTGTTTATGACAGAGGCAAACAGAAACAGTCTCTGAAACATCTGTAAATAAGCACAAGATTTACTTTCTTACCCAGTAATATAGCCAAGTACCAGCTGAAATGTCTTCACAGCTTTTTCCATTGCTAAAGTTTTTATCATCTTTGGGTAACATAACTAGAAAAACACAGAAACTTCGACTCTTTAGTGAACTTCATACTGATGCACTCCAAAGGAGCAGTACCAAGCAGCCATCATTTTATACCTAAATGCCATTTAAAACAACTGTTCTAGACAAAGGATATACAAGATCTGTCTTTAAAACCAGAACAAAATTCCTTTTTTTTCCACTTTCCACATGGTTTCTAATGGCTCTATTGGAAAACCGACAGTTAAGCGGAGTAGGAGGGAGATTTTGAAGGCAGGGGAGGTGGCGTAGTTTGTTTTTTCAAGTCTGAAGGTTACTATATTAAGGAAGTAACGTTCTGAGGTATTATTTAGATAAAGGATTTATCTACAGGTTACTGAATAACTCTGAAAACCAGCCTGAAAATAATTTAAAATGTACATCTCTGCCACATATAAAAATAGTTGCCCTGATGAAAAGGTGAGGTAATAAACCTGATTTCAAACAAACTAATGAAAGTGGTACTACAGTTGTATCTCACAGTATAGGTGGTGTGGGTTACAGGACCCCCACCTGGTCTACGGAGTGGAGATAATCACCAATTTGCAGAACTCATCCTGAAAGAGTAGATGTTAAATAACTGTATAAGCCCTACAATCTTCGAGATGCTACTGATTCCGCTCAACAATCCCAACTGGCTCCTTACAGAAGTCAGTCTTCCAGTTTGCTTTCAAATGGGGCAGCTGGAATGGGAAGTGAATTTTTCAGGAATGCTTAGTTCTGTCTTCGAGAGTCTTGGTCAAGAGAGAACCAAGAAAAGAAGCTGAGTATCTGCAAGAAGGCAGTAACTCCAAAGGTGCTGCAAGACAGATAAAATCGGAACAGTTTAAGGAGAAACTTGATGTGATTTAGAAATGTGGACAGACCTGCAGAGTTCAAACAGAAGAAGGTGTATTAGTTCAGTGGCAGCTAAATGGAGAAATACTTACACATAGCAAGGTGGCCACCACTACAGGAATACCTAAGGGCTTACTAAAATTGAAATAAAAGATGCATTTTTAGAACAGTAATCTCAACACAAAAATGAACATGTTTGGTTGAGACACTACAACTGTATTATAGCATGTAACATATTGGGTCACACCACCACTCAACCTATTAGAACAGGAACTATGCTGCCTAGGAAGGGTTTTAATACCCTTTCAAAACACCTCCTTCCCTAGTGATGTTACCTAGAGGAAGGATTAGAAACATTTAATAGACAAAGTCTCCTTTTCTTCATCCTTCACACCATTTTCCAGTTAGAGTATCCTTCATAAATGGTAATGGCTATTCAGAGTTCATTCTGTAGGCAGCAATTTTCTCCCCAACTGGCTGCTTTTCTCTTTTTAACATTAATTTCATGTGCTATTTTCTTGCCTTGTCAACCAAAATTGTCAAGATCTTACTGCCCCTCTTGGTCATAAGCTTTACATTTGCTTATGCTGAATGACTCGTCACCTTTAAATCATCACCTTACTCTTCAGTTCCTTCTCCATATTGTTGATGTTAAATCATTATGCTAAATAAAATAATCATTTTCTCAGTAGGTTAAACAGCATGGTTCCCACACGCGTTTCAGGAAGAGGAGACAGGTAAGAGAGAAACCAGGACCTTGCCAGTAAATTTCTTTCCCTTATAAAACCCAAGTATTTACTTTAATTTCACATCTTCTGTATCTCTTCATCAGTTATTAATCTCTGAGAAAACCCTCACCGCCCTACCTGTAACAACACTGTTCTTTTACGTAGGCAGAGACTGAGTGGGAAGTCTGTTGAGAGCTCCCGGCAAATTCGAGACGTTAAGTCAGATGAATCACCCTTATCCCCAGGCCTACTGACTCCTTAAAGATCTCTTTTTGCAGGATGCTTTCCCTCTTCAAAAAATCATGTTGATTGTTCCCACCGTATCACATCTACCCACGTGTGAACTGACTCCATTCATCACTGCACTCGGTTTATCAGCCTGCCTGGTTGGGAAGTTGGATTTCCTCATCTATAATTCACAGGGCCCCTCCTGGAGCCCTTTTCAAAGGTTGGGACACACTTGTTGCTTTCTGTTGGCACTGAGGCGGGTTTTAGCACCAGATTACATACTGTTATTTATATTTAAGCAGTTTCATGTTTGAATTTACATTAGAGCTCTTGGATGAATGCAGTTGGAGCCCAGAGATACGTTACACTTGATTTTCCCGAGGGTTTTCCCTCCCTCTTCTAAAAACGCATTCAGTAGCCATTTCGAGACCCTGCCGTTGTCTTATTCTCTTCCTTGCTCCAAAGAATGACCCTGCTGCAAGGACATGTTGTTGTGCTCCCACGTATTTTTTGCTCACGAACAACAGTGCAAAAATCCGAAATTCACAGTTCTTCATTAAGAACACAGTTGCTTAGCAGACAAGGAGATTCAACTACTGTAAATATCTGAGAGAGATGCAGAAAAAGAACCCTGAATGTTGTCCTTTTCTTCCAAAGCAATTTGGCTTGATGAAAGCACTTGCAACTTAGGTTTTCAGTAAACCACAATTATTTATATAGAAGAATAGGTTCCATATCAAAAAAAGGTTCACTTTGAAAAAAGCTTCAAAACAAGCTGCACAAAAGAAAGGACTGGGTAAGAGGGAGCCCAGTAGCTGGGTAAAGAAACCACCACAGATCAGCAGCAGCCTTAGCAACTGGACCCCGTGCAAGCAGAACATCTATGGACAACGGCACACATGCAGAGGAACGGCACCAGCATGACTTTGTTTTCCATTATTGTATTTTTCAGCCTTTCAGAAATGATTCAACAGTTTTTAGTTCAAAGTTCTATTGCAACTTATTCAAAAACCCACATTCCTGGGGTATTCGCAGGTTTCTAACGTCACAGTACAGAAAACCCGCACTTCCAAAAGACATAAATGTTTATGGAAACTCAACGAGATGAAGATCCTGCCTAGCTCACTCTGTGCTTAGTTTGTAACACACACAAAATGTAGCGAGACATCCAGAGGCAACGAGAATCCCTTTGCAGGGTTTACATGTCAACGCCCTGAGACTAGAGCAGCCATAACTCACCAGAGCCGGCCATCATTTTACCTGGGTTATCTGCTCGTTTTTTCAAATGACTGCTTTGTTTGTTTTCTTGTGAACGTATTAAATTCGCTTCTGGCATTACTTCCAAGTAAGAGCATTAACTGATGACAGCCAACCATGCATGTAAGTATGGAATTACCTTATGTAAGCATCAATTAATAATTTTATCTCCGGTATCATGAGGAAATATTTACTTTATAACAATTTCCATGTACTAAACATTTAGTCAGCACAAATATTCACATTTTACTAATAGAAAAGCACAACCACACACACACAGAGCGAAGATGGGGTTGCTGCCTCAAGGACTATCGGTCCCGCATTGCCTCTGAGATACCCATATCTCATTTAGCCTTCCAAGAAATCAGATATTAGGCACAGCAACGAATTTATAACTCCGGCTGTGATTCACTCGAAGTGGCACACTCATATTGCCATAGAAGTGATTAACTTAGTCAAGATATAACGGATTATATATAAGAATCCCTCGGAGGTCTTGTTTGGCACTCTCATTTTCTATTTCGGTTACCTGCTTTTCAGATCAATATTTTTTTCCAGTATGCAAAAGCATGCTGATAAAAGAGTGATTTGTTACCATATAGCGATAGTGCTTCAATAAAGCAATTTTAAATGCAAATTACAGACTTCTAAGTTGCCATGCCTGATTGCATCACTTGGAAATAGTTTGTAGCTAACAAATTTAAATAAACTTTGAATATCTCAATACATGAAATGCACCTATATAAAGCATGAATTAGCTTTAAATAGCTGATTTTAGAGATTCTCCAATTTATCCATAACTATCTCAGTTACAGGAATAGTGTACATTTAAGTAAATCTAGGATGATATTAAAAAAAATATGAGCAATCATATTTGAACTTTTTAAGTATGTCATTTCCTATGAGTTCAAGTATCTCCTCTTGGCTTGATTTGGCAAGCTGCCACGTGAGTACAGCAATGCTGATTTGCTGTTCTCTAAAATTCATAGTTTGAAACCAAGATATTTAATGATTATGTTTTCATTAATCATACCATAAAGAAATGTTCTGATCAGATAACTGGATACAAAACAAGGATTATGGGATATGCTACTGAGGAACTAAAGACTCTCCAGCTTACTTACAGTTGACTACAATAGGAAAACACAGGTCTTAGTTTTACAAACTTGATTCCTTTATCCAAGTGAGTTTTTCATTAAAAAAAGTGAATTAAAAAATAAAGGTGACTGCTTAGCTTTGGGGCTTGATAACTGGTACCAAGTATTCTGCACACTATTGCAGCATCTACTGCACTGTGCTTTCATTGATTGCAGCATATCGGAAAAGTCAATACTGCTGTTGCAAAGCAACCCAAGACTTCGTACTTCACTGATTTTGCTTTCCAGATTTTCACACTTCCCAACTCCCGAATATAAATGAGCTTCCTTACCTTCATAATGTTTACTAAGTCTGTTTGATAATAGCGATCTTGGTGTGCATTGGCAGCTGCTAAAGTGAGAAGATAATCATTCCTTGCATGGATAGCCTTGGAATTACACTCGGATCGTCGTGCTTTTAACTACAACAAGAAATGGAAGTTAAAAGATAGGTACTAATGAGAAGTTAAATGACCAAACATGTATTAATAGTAAATTAACATGCATATGTGTCTATTAATATAGTCAAAACTTTAAGGGATTAAGAGCTTAGCAGTTTTATTAATGGTAAGGAGATTTCTACTGCCTTCTTCTCTCATGCAACTGTAATTTCTCATGCGGTCTTCAAAGAACAGTTATAACTTCCACTAGAAAAAAATTTCTTATAAATTTGGTCATATGTAATTCTGCACTCTGACTGCCGAAAGGCTGCTCTTATCTCATCACTTGTTCTAACAATATACCTTCCGAAATGTCAGTCATCTCTAGATTCCAGACAACTTTGGTCACATGCCTCAGGAAATCACCAGCAAAACGGAAGTTTTTCTTATACTCACCTTTACACTTGCCTTCTGCAAGCTTATTCTTGACTGAAAAAGACTAAGTTTGGACCTGAAACAGAAATTAACAGAAGACATTTGGATTCGTGAAAGAGAAATTAGAGAAGTACTTTATCAGCTACTTGAAAGACGGTGGTTTAAAAAGAAAAAACCAAAATCAAATAAACAGCTATTTTAATCTGAACAATACCGCAGTATGAATCTGTCCCGAAATTTCCAAGCTCAAGTTTTTAGTTGGTTTTTTTTCGTTTGTTTGGGGTTTTTTACTTTCTTTAGGTATTATAGATAATCTTATTAAGGTTCTTATGTTCATCATCCAGCCCTCATAAAGTGAAGGAAAGAAAAACTCTCTCATGAAACCATAATTTCTTTTCATTCTCTGAGAACAATTCTAAGTAATCTCTAAAAATAAAAAAAATAAATAAATTTGCAAAACAGGGTGAGGCAAACTCCCATAAGACAGGCCAAACTCCAAACTGAAAACATGTGAGTTACCTGCTTTCCTGAAAGGAAGGAAATCAACTGCTTTAGGATGTCAAGGAGCATAAAAACCTAAAGCCTCAAAAATTTATCTTCAAAAATGGAAAAGAGTGTCCCATCCCCTCGCCCCCTCCAAGTGGACTGATACCAAATTTGAGATCTGTGGAGCAAAAACGAAGCAAGCAGCCTTTAATATCAAAAAGAGCGCCAGCTCACACACTGTCCTTTGAAAATGTCAAATTAAAGCAGTTAGTTTAACTTCCTTCTTAAAGAAACCAGCCTAAATAAGTTATACTTTACTATCAGGGTAGTAGCACGCTTGAAATGGTTACAAAAATGTATATAAGCAAAAAGAAAAAAAACTGGCACAAGCTCATTGAAAGCAATTATCTTTCTTCTAAAATAATGCCAAGTGTAAAAACTAATACAAGCACAAATCTGATTTATACGCATGCAATTATTTATACATATGCTATTATAAAAACATACTTGGCCTCAATATCAGCTTTATCCCGCACTGCTTGAGCCATCTGTTCAGTCTCAAAATATTTCTTTTTGCCTTTAGCTAAATCTTTTACTGTCTCTTGTAATTCAGCTTGGATCCTTGTCAACTGGTCCACGCACTGAAAAAAAGCATTCAGGAAACAAAACATTAATGGGTTTTTTGCCTCCAAATAATACTATCATCATCATTTTACTACTCCTTATTACATTTTATATGGAACAACATGGTCTCCAAGCCACTCCTGGTCAATTATTCATGCCTTTCTTTTAAAGCTGATCAGAACATAAAACCCTATTTCTTTCTTTCTTTCTTTCTGCTGCTGTTTAACTATTCAAATTCAACGATAACTTCCAAATTAAACATAAAAGTTCTGAAAGCTTTGGATGAGGCAATTAGTTGAAATAATTGGAATACAATTGGGAAAAATCCAAAAGCAATCTACTAGAGGTGATGTAACAAATAATTAATCTTTCCTTCTCTAAAATTTAAAACTTAAGGCAAAAGCTACTATGTAAAACACAACACAACAAGAACAAACTGATAAACATTATTTTTAGAGCTCATTTTTCTTAAACTATTTTGAGAGCTTTCCAACAAATAGGGTTATATCACAAATCAGTGTCATTCACAAAGAACTCAGAGGCTTAACATAGCGAGCTAGTCAAGGAGTGAAAATAATTCCATCTGTTTTCCATACGACCCAACCAGCATTACGACATACATTTTAACATCAAATAATAATATTCAAAGAAATAACAGAAAAATTATCATACTAGTTTTGGCGGGGAGTGCGTTAATTTTCTGTGTAGTGGTTGGTATGGTGCTATGTTTTGGATTTGTGACCAAAACTGTTAATAACACAGGGACGTTTTAGCTATTGCTGAGCAGTGCTTATGCAGCGTCAAAGCCTCTCCTGTTTCTCCTGCCACCCTGCCAAGGGGTGGGCTGGGGATGCACAAGGAGTTGGGAGGGGACATAGCGGGGACAGCTGACCCCAACTGACCAAAGGGGTATCCCACACCGTACAACGTTGTCCTCAGCAATAAAAGCTGGGGGAAGAAGGAGGAAGGGGGGACATTCCTGTCTAACCAACCTAGTGGCCTTCTATGATGGAGGGACTACATCAGTGGACAAGGGAAGAGCCACGGATGTCATCTGTCTGGACTTCTGTAAGGCCTTTGACACAGTCCCCCACAGCATCCTTCTCTCTGAACTGGGGAGATACAGATTTGATGGGTGGACTGTTTGGTGGATAAGGATGGTTGCATCCAGAGGGTAGTGGTCAATGGCTCGACGTCCAGATGGAGACCGGTGACGAGTGGTGTCCCTCAGGGGTCTGTACTGAGACCACTACTGTTTAATATCTTCATCAATGACATAGACAGTGGGCTCGAGTGCACCCTCAGCAAGTTTGCACATGACACCAAGCTGAGCAGTGCAGTTGACACGCCAGAAGGATGGGATGTCATCCAAAGAGACCTGGACAAGCTGGAGAGGTGGGCCTGTGAGAACCTCATGAGGTTCAACAAGGCCAAGTGCAGGGTCCTGCACCTGCGTCAGGGCAACCCCCGGTATCAATACAGGCTGGGGGATGGAGGGATGGAGAGCAGCCCTGCAGAGAAGGACTTGAGGGTACTGGGGGACAAAAAGCTGGACATGAGCCAGCAATGTGCGCTTGCAGCCCAGAAAGCCAACCATCTCCTGGGCTGCATCCCCAGCAGCGTGGGCAGCAGGGCGAGGGAGGGGATTCTGCCCCTCGGCTCCGCTCTGGTGAGACCCCCCTGCAGTGCTGCGTCCAGCTCTGGGGTCCTCAGCACGGGACAGACACGGGCCTGTTGGAGCGGGGCCAGAGGGGGCCACGGAAATGATCCGAGGGCTGGAGCAGCTCTGCTGTGAGGACAGGCTGAGAGAGCTGGGGTTGTGCAGCCTGGAGAAGAGAAGGCTCTGTGGGGGAGACCTTATTGACGCCTTTCAGGGCTTAAAGGGGAACTATAGGAAGGATGGGGGCAATCTCTTTAGCAAGGCCTGTTGTGACAGGCCAAGGGGTGATGGTTTTAAATTAAGGGAGGGGAGAATTAGACTGGATATAAGGAAAAAATTCTTTACAATGAGGGTGGTGAGACACTGGCCCAGGTTGCCCAGAGAGGTGGGACATGCCTCAACCCTGGAAACATTCCAGGTGAGGTTAGACGGGGCTCTGAGCGACCTGATCGAGTTGCAGGTGTCCCTGCTCACTGCAGGGCGGTTGGACGAGATGACCTCTAAAGGTCCCTTCCAACCCAAACCATTCTATGGTTCTATGATTCGGAGTTACAGTGTCTGTCCTCCCAAGTCACCATTACGTGTGATGGAGCCCTGCTTTCCTGGAGATGGCTGAACACCTGCCTGCCCATGGGAAGAAGTGAATGAATTCCTTGTTTTGTTTTACCTAATAAACTTTCTTTATCTCAATCCACAAGTTTTTGCACTTTTATCCTTCCGATTCTCTCCCCCATCCTGCCGGAGGGGAGTAAGCAAGCAGCTGCGTGGGGCTGAGCTGCTGACCGTGATTAACCCACAACACTTACTGAAGTGTGCACTAATTCTCCAAACGTCCTATCAGCTTCCAAAAAACATTTGTGGGAAAGGATCTATGTTAAGCAGAAAGGATCTACTTAACAAAACAAATGTGAATTATCAATGTTTAGAATTATACTATCTTTCAAAGTGTACATGTAAGAGTGACAGTTCAAGACATTTTTATTTAATTATAGATATGACAGACTAGATGTGGTCAATGAAGGCTCCAGGCAATACTTAGAGGCAGAGCCTCAAGCTAGCTTAAGGAAATCAATTTGCCTTTCAGTTTGCCTTTCTGTCCTTCAAAGACCAGACCCAAGGTCCCACCGCCTTTCACATCATTATCACACACCCCACTTCTCCCATTCAAGGAGAAGTCCCTCTTACTGAACACCCCTCCTAAACACCCAAGGTTTCTCATTACACTAATTATTAATGCATATAACTTCCTTTACAAGCACTGCAAGACTAATAAGGTGATGTAATCCAACTACGTAACATTAATTTCACCGTATTCGACAATTGTTAAAAATAATATCCAGCCACGTGTAAAAAAGAAACTTTTTCTTTCAGTCAACTGAAATTGCTCATCTTCTCACCACACATTCTGGTCTCACTAAAAAAGTCAAATACCTTTCTGCCCATAAAGTACATAAAAATTCATGTAAGTTCACACTAAAACCAGTATTGGGTGTGTGCAGACCAAGAAAGCAATGGGCTCTGTAAGGTAAGCTTCATGGTGGGTGGTTTGGGGAGTAGCAGAGGGCAGGATTGGGTTTTTTGAAGACTTCTGTGTGTATGATAGAAAATGAAAGGTAGAAAAATCTGTATATATTGGACAGCTGACAGAGACCTAGAATAATTTCAAAAGGACCGGGGTTTTGCTACATCAATCGGTATTTTGATCCCTGAAGTCTCCTGCCGGCATCAAAAAATTAAAATATCAAATAACCCCTCTTGTTAACATGATCATTTTAAAAGCATAAAATAATCTTGCTTTTGAGTCTCTGAAGAATAAAAAATTGTCAGGAGACTGGATGGCATTTAGGGGTTCTGGATTGGGTAGACACTGGTAGTATGTAAAAAACTGTTTCAGAGAGCTGACAGAGATGGTTTCTTGTTGCATTGCCTCCACGCAGTGCGGTTTTATTCTATTTGCCTTTCAGTCTTCTGGTACAGATCTGTGCAAATGTCTGCAGTGGCGGCCACATTATCTTTCCTGAAGATACGTGATGAACATACACTGCAGCTCTCTGCCTTTTCTTCCAAGCCCAACATACGAAACCACACATCACTTATGGGATAAGCTTACAAGGTCTCTGGGGAAAGATAATGACAAGGGGTGGTGGCTGCCCTCAAAACAGCCTTCTCGTCTGTGTCCAAGAGCTGCTGAGCGAGGGAGAGGATTAGTTTTCTTAAGCGGTCAAACGTGGTCTACAGGAGACACATTTATTACTGCTGCTCCGGAGTCACCTTGCAATTTAGCAATATTTTTCAGCAAATTACGGTGTTTTCTGAAATTGTTCCAGTTTAGTATTAAAACGGGTCATAAAAATGAAGTTTCTATATGGTACCAAGTCAAGGAAGTAAAGGTTTACAGAAACATCTGGGAAAAAAAGATCAGTGAATCATTTAGGTTGGAAAGGACCTCTAAGATCATCAAGTCCAACCATTAACCCAACACTGCCAAGTCCACCACTCAACCATGTCCCTGAGCACCACGTCTTTTCAATACCTCCAGGGATGGTGACTCCACCACCTCTCTGGGCAGCCTGTTCCAGTGCCTGACCACTCTTGCAGTAAACACATTTTCCCTAATCTCCAATCTAAACCTCCCCAGGCGCAGCTTGAGGCCATTTCCTCGCGTCCTATCACTGTGACTTGGGAGAAGAGACCAACCCCCACCTCACCACAACCTCCTTTCAGGCAGTTGCAGAGAGCGATAAGGTCTCCCCTCAGCCTCCTCTTCTCCAGGCTAAACCCCCCCAGCTCCCTCAGCCGCTCCCCATCACACTTGTTCTCCAGACCCTTCCCCAGCTCTGTTGCCCTTCTCTGGACACGCTCCAGCACCTCAATGTCCTTCTTGTCCCGAGGGGCCCAAAACTGAACACAGCATTCGAGGGGCGGCCTCACCAGTGCCCAGCACAGGGGCACCATCCCTGCCCTGCTCCTGCTGGCCACACCATTGCTGATACAAGCCAGGATGCCGTTGGCCTCCTTGGCCACCTGGGCACACTGCTGGCTCGTGTTCAGCCAGCTGTCAGCCAGCACCCCCAGGTCCTTCTCCGCCGGGCAGCTCTCCAGCCACTCTTCCCCAAGCCTGTGGTGTTGCCTGGGGTTGTTGTGATCCAAGTGCAGGACCCGGCACTTGGCCTTGTTAAACCTTTACCTAGCTGAGCTCAGCCCATCAATCCAGCCTGTCCAGATCCCTCTGCAGAGCTTGCTTTCCCTCAAGCAGATCGACACTCCTGCCCAATTTGGTGTCATCTGCAAACTTACTGAGGGTGCACTCGATCCCCTCATCCAGGTCATTGATAAAGATATTAAACAAGAGCGGCCCCAACACTGAGCCCTGGGGAACACCGCCCGTGACCGGCCACCAGCTGGATTTAGCTCCATTCAACACAACTGCCTGGGCTCGGCCATCCAGCCAGTTTTGTACCCAGCAAAGAGTCCACCTGTCTAAGCCATGAGCCACCAGCTTCTCTAGGAAGATGCTGTGGGAAACAGTGTCAAAGGCTTTACTAAAGTCTAGGTCGACAATGTCCGCAGCCTTTCACTCATCCGCTAAGTGGGTCACCTTGTCACAGAAGGAGATCAGGTTAGTCAAGTAGGACCTGCTTTTCCTAAACCCATGCTGACTGGGCCTGATCACTTGCTTGTCCTGTATGTGTCACATGATGGCACTCAAGATGATCTGCTACATAACCTTCCCCAACACTGAGTTCAGAGTGACAGGCCTGACATCTCATCCAAAGTAACTCAATACCTACCGCAGTCTTGGAAGGAGATGCTGCTTCTAACAGAAACTCGATTTTACATGGGCATTCCAGTGTAACGTTACAAGTGTTTTACTGACTCTGAATTTCAGTTTTACTAAGCTTTTGTCTGGATGGAGGTCAGCTCAAAACAACATTTATCTGTTTGGAAATCCAAAGGAAAGGGTGAGAGGCACTGTATAAACAGTAAGTTTGTTGTGGAGGAAAATTAATACCGCCAAGTGGATGGTTATTCCACGTTGTAGAAAAAGTGTACCCCTGTTAGAATACTTTGAACCAGAAGTACTGCCCTGATAATTGTAATAACTTGTTCTGCTAATTCAAAAGTGGCAGAAAAAAGGAACCTCTATCATTTATATGATCTAAAGAAGTGGTCCCCACTTCTACTGCTGACTCATAAGCACTGAACTATCAGCACTTGCAGAAGAATAAAACTGGAGATTATTTACCCAGTAAGGCTACTATAAAATTGCTACAGTATTGTTTGGAATGCTTCACTGAAAAATAATATTTCACAGGACGATAAAGCAACATTAATAAAGTTAATTCTTCCTCCAGAAAAACAGATATTGCACATGCTTCTAAGAGCTGCATAATAATTGGCTCAGAAATTAAGAGCTCATGTTACACTTATATCTATTTAAAAGTTTGTAGCCAAATATTTTACAAAACACTACTCTAGAACATATAACTAGGTAAGTTAGTTAGTTGTCATCACTTTTTAGCAAACAAAACTGATATGGTGTGTTGTTTGGGGTTTTTTTTTTTTGTCTTTTACCTTGAATGGATCGTTCAGCCTACCTCAAATTAAACCCAGAGGCAATGTCAATAAATGCTCGATGATAATGTACAGAAGGAATATTTACAACTACCAACTGACACCTGAGAGGCTTGCAAAGTGCATTCCACCACCATTTCTATCTCCCTCCTTCTGTTAGGTTTCACCCAAGCCACAGAGCAAGCATTTCAAAAGATCATTCTTGAAAACTTCCAAAAATTTATGTTTGGTGCAGTAGTGACTTTTTGTAAGCTATGCTCACTCTAAAACAGGAGGCTTCCTCCTCACTGCAGCAAAATCCGCAGAACACAAATACAAAATAATTGAAATATGAAGAGTTTACATAGCTTTACATAAATACACATCACTGTATTTTTAAAACGTGTCTTATTGCCTTATGGAAGCAGGTGGAACACCGCGTTTTATTTGAAACACATTCTCTATTAAGAGGTATGGCTGACACCTCTTATGACATAAATGACTTTAAAATGTAACAACCAATTAAATGAACGTCAAACTTACTTTTTTTCCTTGAACTACGCTATTTTCTTTGCGTGGATTCATAGATCAATTACAGCAGCTTTTGGAATATTTACTTGTGATACCTTTACAGGAGGTGGCGGGATAACCTGCATTCTACATCTTGAATATTGCACAAGTCATTCCTTCAGCTTTAAGATAAGCCTTTTCTTAAAATCAGAGCCTATTCTAACAAAACCCACATGCAATTGTCACTGCAAAACCAATTCAATGTAACGGCCACAGCATGATGTTGGGTTTGCCAGAGATAGTTTTGACCAACTGTGTATCACATTTTAGAAGACTCATTTCCAAGCAAATTTAATTTCAGATAACATAGCTCAGATTTTCAACAAGCTATTTACGTCTATAACAACAGGCATAGAAAGAGACCGAAAAGTACATACGTATTTTAGAAGTGCCATACTAAAAGATTTCTATTAACCACTTTTTCTAAATAAAAATGACAAAAGTTTAAAGACCTTATTAAAGTGCAAATACCTTTTTCAACTGCTGTTCCTTAAAGCACCGCACAGTCCTGGCTGGTTCAGAAATTAAGTTTTTATAGTTCTCACAGATATTGAGTCGGGATTGGGCCACTTGCATCGTGCCTTCTAAAAGCGATTTCCAAACTGAGTACATGCTCCTAAAATAATGAAACACAGAAAGGTTGTGGGAAGGAAGGAAGGAAGGGAGGCCAGGTGTTACACTGAAAATATGGGTTGGTTTATGTAACAGTAGCATACATTCCAAGGACTGCTTTAAAAAATAAAGCTAAAGCACAATCCGTCATGCTGATCTAGCAAGTATCTGGACTTTGAACAAAAATTTTAAGTGAAATTATACTGAAAGTAAAAATTTTCCCTCCTGTCCCTGTTTTATGATTCAATTCTTTGGCAAACATTTTTGGTTGAACTTGTTGCTCCAATGGAACAGACCGTACAGAACCCAACAGCCAAAGCCAGATCAGATGTTGACAATTTTTGATAAGATCATGGATTTTGTTATTTTGGGCATCTTGCCATCAAGCAAATAGTTATAGACTGCTCATCAATTTTGCCTCAGCTACCTGTAGTTTCTTCAGCATGTGTAATAGGCCAAAGACAACAACCGTAGCTGCGTAGCGAGCTTCGCAGGGCCCCGTTAATTCACCACAAAAGCTCAGAAGTGCCCAAGTCAGAAGGAGAAGGTGGAGCAGGGAGAGCGGGGCAAGAGGGCAACAAGATCTCCCCTGCAGCTGGCAGAAAGGAAAGATTGCTGGAGCTTGCAGAGCCCAAGTACTTGGTGATAGGGAGGGAGGGAGGGAGGAGGCGGTAGGTATTTGGAGGAGACCTCTGGGCACTGTGGGTGTATGTGATGGCACGAAGGCAGAAGAAAGGCTTGCTGAGTGGGGAGCAAACTGCAGGTCCGAGGGGTCTGTGTGTTACGGGAGCATTTTATATACACTTAAGACTGATAATTCAGTCCTTCTTAGGCACAAGGAGGACTAAGGAAGAGAGCAACTCCTTCTTAGTCACACAAGTTTTGTGAAGGTATGGAAAGTCCAAAACACAAACCTATCAACAATTTCTTCCTGTTTGAAATAAAACTTGTCAGAATACAAAGAACACAATAAAACAAAGTATCTGAAAACTTTTTCAAAATATTTAGGAGGTACTATTCAAAGGTGGGAGGCTTTCAGCAACGGACTCATTTCTGTTTTCATGTTATGATCCACCTTTCATGTTAATGAAACTCAGTTTTGTAAACAACTGTTTCTTCCTTTGCCTCCTCCTTGCTGTCGGATGTGATCTTCATGAAGAATGGCGTCCTAAAAGAAATCTGTTGCTGTCTTTTCCTATGAAGAAATCCACACGCTTATTACTCTAACCTTAAAGCTATTTACTATAATATATATTCAGATACAGGCATTAATACCCAAACGGTGCACAATTACAGTTGTCGTGTCGTGCCATTCTGTTTTTCTGATCTTAAGTTATTCAAGTAATAAACATCTATTTAAGACTAATCTCAGAATTTCAGGGGAAAATGAAGGTTCATTTTTAACTGGCAATGCTCTACAAGAAAGAAAAAAAATAACTTTAACTACAGAAGAGCAGAGTTTCATTGTTGACTAAAATAATTACACAGATTGAAATTATAAAGACAGCTATTTCGAGATATCCAACTGTTAAATTACCTATAATCACTTCGTTCATCAGCTTTTATTCCAAGCCAGTCCTTCTTTAAGTATTGGCTAGCCAGCTTCTGAATGCTCTGTTAAAAGAAGAAAAAAGAAGTTAAAAATAGGAGCAAAAATGTTATTTTAGTTACCTCTTATATCAGACAAATGATAACCAGATGTATAAAGAAGCAATCCATCTACAGTAGTAGCAAAATACTACAATGCAAGACCATTATTTTTACCCCTTTTTATATTTTTGTTTGACTCTCTGTTGAGAACAATTCATGAGTATCATGTTAATATTTTAAATAAGACGGACTCTAGTAGAGATCTACACATGCACAGCTCAGCTCTGAAAGTATTTCTGTGCATGACTAACCCCAGCGAGACCAATAATACAGAAGATATTTGACCAATGTCTGGCAGAATCAGAGGCAGGAATATTGCAAGTAAAATGTCTCAATTTATCACAGCTATAAGAGTCAAAGTTTTTCCTTAACTGAATGAGGACCTGGGGTTCTGACAAGCAATGAAATATCTGGTCATTTTTGTGCCCAAACTGAAATGCCTACATTTGACTATTCAAGATTGCACCGTTATCAGTGAACTGAAAAAGCTATGTTGCTCACAGGATCAGGCCTTTACTCAGAGGATTACAACAGACCAGAGATCGAAAAATGCAGTTTCATTTTTAATTATTAATGCTAATTACACTCTTTAGTCTCCGCATTTCACTTTGCATGGTCTCAGAAAATCAATAACAACATTTTCACGTTCAAGCTCAGAGGGCAGCAAAATTTAATTTGTAAACAACCGCAAGGGAGGGGGAGTCACTGTCGCAGCAGTCCCTCCTTCAGCTTGTAATCTCATTTAACAGTATATATCGCTTATGAATTGAGTACCATCAAACAGAAAAGAGGCTGTATATTCTCCAACTCACGGAGTTGGATAAGGGGTTTATGAACACTGAGCAGCGTTCCTGCTTCTTCAAAAGAACCATCACTGGAGAAGCACTCTCCAGCTTTTGTATAAAAGTCTATTTAGCGAAGAAGTGGGAAACCTGGGTTGAAATTCCCGTTCCAGCTAAGAAAAATCAACCCCACAGATGCTTTCCAGGAGAGTGCATCCTAAGGACACGCCTGGGGTGAGACATCTTCGCATCTGACCCACCTAATGAGAATTGCAGAATCACAGAATCATTTAGGTTGGAAAAGACCTCCGGGATCATCAAGTCCAACCGCCAACCCAACACCCCCAGGCCTCCTAAACCATGGCCCCAAGTGCCACGGCTACACGGTTTTTGAACACCCCCAGGGATGGTGACTCCACCACCTCTCTGGGCAGCCTGTTCCAGTGCCTGACCACTCTTGCTGTAAACACATTTTCCCTAATCTCCAATCTAAACCTCCCCAGGCGCAGCTTGAGGCCATTTCCTCTCATCCTGATGCTTGTTACTTGGGAGAAGAGACCAACCCCCACCTCACCACAACCTCCTTTCAGGCAGTTGCAGAGAGCAATAAGGTCTCCCCTCAGCCTCCTCTTCTCCAGGCTAAACCCCCCCAGCTCCCTCAGCCGCTCCCCATCACACTTGTGCTCCAGACCCTTCCCCAGCTCTGTTGCCCTTCTCTGGACACGCTCCAGCACCTCCATGTCCTCCTTGTCCCGAGGGGCCCAAAACTGAACACAGCATTCGAGGGGCGGCCTCACCAGTGCCGAGAGGCGTAGCCCAGTATCATTTGTTTACATTGTCCATACTATATTTAAGATGCTATCACCTGCTAGGGCAGCCTTTAAGTTCTCTTAGAGAAAAGTATCAGAAGTAACTCAAAAAGCACAACCAGAATTCATTCTTGTCTTACCAGCCCATTTGATCCTAAAAATTTATTACCAAGCTTACAATCTGACTGACATTTTCACACAGTAAAATGTTAAATGTTGCTAATGTATCATTAGTAGAAAACTTACACTCCCTCATATTAAATGTATCTATTTCTCCTTAGAGTCCAACTGCTCGGAACTGATCTGCTGAGCTGGATATCAGTTTTTGGTGTTAAAAGATGCTTACAGCCAGGTTTACGCTAATAGTCCTTGTGGAGCCAATTGTGGAGAGCTGTTGTTTCCCGTTCTGAGTTTCCGTGTCTTCCCAAGTTACCTTCCCTGATTTCCATTGCACTTTTTGCTCAGTTAAGGATCATCTTCAAATTCCACATCGATATTTCATCATAGAACATGAAATACACAAACGTACCTGGTCACGTATACAGTCAGCAATTCTTTTCACGGGTAAAGTTATGCTTGTAACTAAAAATTCTTGCAATTTCATTGCAGTTTCTTCCATTTTTTTTAAAGATGCACAAATTGCATTAGGTAGCTGTTAAAAAAATCCCAGATAAAAGGAAAAATAACATTTCCTTTAACTCTGCTGGAGCATTTTGTGATGAGATTTGGAGCTTTATTAGGTACGCCCCACCGGGTGCTATTTTCATGTTTCCATTCCATAAATAAAATCATTTTTGCACATAGAAACCCCATTACTGATGCCAGCAAATCAACTATAAAACTAGCGGGATTAATCACTTTTCTCCAAACAGAACAAGCTTGCCACTGAAATCAAGGAAACATCGAAAAGGGGGCTCCAGCTGCATAGGGAAGATGTCTGATCATTTAGTATTCATTCATGAAAACGGATAAACCACATGTTGGCATTTCATACAAAACTGCTGTAGGCGAACGTATGGCTTTTAATTAGACCAGCACAGTAGGTTTGCTTTCTGAAACTCTGTGTGGAATGTAACTTTTTTGTATGAGATCCTCCTTGTCCTGTTCTCAATAACACTTCTTGTTTTGCTGTATCAAAACAAAGAATACCACTGTCGGGCTCAAGCGGGGAAGTCAACTGATAGTTTAACCTTTGGCATCACCCGACTTTGCCCGCAGCCTAGGAGCGTGATCGTTTCTTCCTTGAAGGTGCATATCAGTCACATCTAACAGGCTTGAGATAATATTTAAATGCAAGAATAAATTTGTAGAGAGGCAAGAACTGAAGTCTGTGCAGAATGCTCTCCTGATTTCAATATTGTTTGATGACGCATTTCCTTAATATTAATTTAAAAGTAACTTTAGAGGAAGGGACAGAGCTTCATTGAGCAAAGGCCCTATCACAGAATCCCAGAATGGCAGGGGTTGGAAGGGACCTCTGGAGATCACCCCGTCCAACCCCCCTGCTTGAGCAGGCACACCCAGAGCAGGGGGCACAGCACCGCATCCAGGTGGGGTTTGAATGTCTCCAGGGAAGGAGACTCCACAGCCTCTCTGGGCAGCCTGTCCCACTGCTCCGGCACCCTCACAGGAAAGAAGTTCTTCCTCGCATTCAGGTGGAACTTCCCGTGTTCCAACTCGTGCCCATTGCCCCTTGGCCTGTCGTTGGGCACCACTGAAAAGATTCCGGCCCCATCCTCTTGACACCCGCCCTTCAGATATTTATAAGCACTGATGAGATCCCCCCTCAGTCTTCTCTTCTCCAGGCTGAACAGACCCAGGTCTCTCAGCCTTTCCTCCTAAGGGAGATGCTCCAGGCCCCTGATCATCTCCGTAGCTCTCTGCTGGACTCTCTCCAGCAGCTCCCTGTCCTCTTGACCTGGGGAGCCCAGAACTGGACGCAGCGCTCCAGATGTGGCCTCACTGGGGTGGAGCAGAAGGGGAGGATAACCTCCCTCGACCTGCTGGCCACACTCCTTTTCATGCACCCCAGGACACCGTTGCCCTTCTTGCCCACACGGGCATGTTGCTGGCTCATGGTCACCCTGCTGCCCACCAGCACTGCCAGGGCCTTCTCAGCAGAGCCGCTCTCCAGCAGGTCGGCCCCCAACCTGTACTGGTGCGTGGGGTTGTTCCTCCCCAGGGGCAGGACCCCGCACTCGCTCTTGTTGAATTCCATGAGGTTCCCCTGGGCCCAGCTCTCCAGCGTGGCCAGGTCTCGTTGGATGGCAGCACAGCCTTCCGGCGTATCAGCCACTCCTCCCAGCTTGGTATCGTCAGTGAACTTGCTGAGGTTACACTCTATCCCTTCGTCCAGGTCATTGATGAATATATTGAACAGGACTGGACCCAGTACAGACCCCTGGGAAACTCCGCTAGTTATGGCCTACGGAAAATTACAATGTCAATCCCCATCCAAAGCTGAGTGAACTCCATAAAACCTCCCCTTCCTCTCAGTCTCGATTGGCTACAGACAGTCAGAGCATCACAACTTAAAATCCTGTTCAAGAGAAGCAATATTGCAAGGTCAGTGTATCCGCACCCCCGGCTGCCACGTGGCTCAAGAGCCCTGCATCCCACTGTGCTGGGCACCTCCGTGGACCATGCAAAGGCACGGGCCTGCCTTCAAAACCTTTGATACCTGAAGAAAAACTAAAACAATTTTTAGTATAAACACGTAAAACCGTAGTTCACCAAAACTACAATAATAGTCTGCTCTCTGATAGCTGTGAAACAAGAAGGTTTTTTGATTTAATTTTTTCACTTCATTCTAAGGTGTATATCATTGAACTTGAATAAGAGTTCAGTTAATTGTTTCTGAATGGTAGTAACAATCGATTTATTTTGAAGTATTTTTAACATTATTTAACACTATTTTTAATCAATAATTACTGACATGAAAGGTCAAAAATGTCTGAAATCTCCTGCAAGCACTGTGCAACCTCTGCGCACCCTTTGTCGAAAGAAATGTACTTGGTGACTCTGCTTGTGTGTGTTATTAACTGATTAAGCGGGATTTAGAAAGAGCAAATATAGAATAGTGTAAACAGACTGGCTGTCACATAAACCCAACAGTAACTCATCTAAGACGACGCATATCCTTCCTCCATGTCTTGGTTTTCCCTTCCTCCCGCTCCATCGAAACGCACGTTCTATCGATATGCTACAATCACGTTAATATGACACATTCACGGGTACTTCAACTCCTTGCAAATCTGCCTAACAGATGGATGGATGGGATATAGAACTGTGTCAATCAATCATCCAAGGAATCAACACCCAGAAATTAAATTCTGCTGAACGGAAAGACCACCAATAAAATCAGCACAGTTTCATGTATGTCAAATTCGTATTTCCCAGTGCTGCAGCTCCTATTTGATGTTTCTATTACTGGACCTTAGCTAAAGTCTATTTATTGTATTTTCTAATAGGGCCAATTCTAATAAGGCCACATAAACCCAATACAGACAGATATTGGGGGAGGAAAAAAAAAAACACGCAAAAAAATTGAATACTCTGTAAATATTTGCTATAATAGCAATAGAAAGTAAGTAATTACTGATGGAAAAGGAACGAGAAAGATGTCCCAAATTAAAATATCATTCATAGAAAAGTATGCAGCTTTTAAAAAGATACATTAATGATGCTTTGCAAAGCAGTCTCAGGATCTTTATTCACAATAATTGCGAGGCGCCGATGACAGCCTGGTCCCCTAAAACCTACTATTGATTGCAGAAGGCATGGTAGACGCTAGCTGATGTAACACTAAGCTGAGTTTTGGAAAATACCTATCAACAGGACAAACGTCGTGCTCTTTTTCACTGAGGTGGTTTCAGTATCTTGCATCATTTTGAGCATTTCTCTTTGTCAGAGCAGAATCCATCAACCAACCCCTTATAACTTTCATTTCTACAAATAAATCTATACTCTGCTGTTATCATTTCAGAAAAAAAGGAACCTTTAACTGAGAAGGACAGAGAAATACTGTCGTCTGAGTAATCTCTAATAGTCAGCGATCCAAGGAACTCCAGCACAGGCTGTAAGCAAACGGCCCAAATAATCCCTCCGAGTGGGGAAAAAGGAAATGGATGGCAGAAAAAGCCCAGCCGGAAGGTAAGGCCTTAGGCAACACGCTAAATCTGAGGCTGGCAGACGAGAAGGGCATATGGACAGCAGCTGCTGGAACAAGTCTATGATTGAAAAGCTTCCCCCAGCCATGCCGCTTGCAGCGGTGGTGGGACCCTGAAACAGCAGCGACGGAGAAGATGGAAAGGAGAATTAAAGCAGGAGGAAAGGGGAGAGTTCCTACCTGAAACCAAGTCTGAGTTGGGCAGATGATGTCCCATATGTTTAACATCCATTAGCTACCACATGGTGTTAATACACTATTTTTCTACTTTGAAGAGCAACTTTTCCAAGCACTGATCACTGACAAGTGGCAACAAATAATGCTTTTTTTTTCTCCCCTGCGGATGCATGCACAGCAACTTGCTTGGCTGATCCTCGAGATCACTGCCTCTACGTTATGTGCCGCAGCAGCAGCTTTCTGACATTATTTTGTTTACTAAGTGGCATTATTTTGTTTGCTAAGTACTTTTCTGGCAGGCAAACGCTCCACAAGGGAAAGGTTTTTAGCATCTCTCTCTTTACTTGACTTCCCCTCCGAGAGGAGTGAGGTTATTCCCAATTCAACTGACTTCACAGAGGATTGGAAGCCAGTTGTACTAATTCAACACCTGCAAATTAAGGCTCTCCAATAGCAGCAAGTAATACTTTTTTATGTATAAATTCTTATTATCAGCCCCATCCATTGCTTAGGTGCAAGAGAGCTTTGTTTTGTTTTATTTTCAAATGAAAAAAAAAAAAAATGGGTTCAGTAATGTTGGGCCATTATTATTGTGAGTTGCATGTGAGATGGAAAATTCTGCTTCATTTCAGTACTACTGGTTCTTCAAAAAATAAAATTGAGAGTTACGTTAAGACTTTCTTGCCATTGTAAAACCAGCAGTTTGACTGATATCAGATATTTTTAAAATAAAACATTTTTAGTTGTAGGAGAGTACGACTGGCTGAGAATGAAGGAAAACTGCCACATACAGAGAATCCTCCAAAAAAAGAAGGAAAAAAACCCACACAACCGAGCTAAGAGAACTTCCCACATTTTGAAGAATGCTTCTACTACAAAACCGAAAAAAATTAGATGCATCCAAAGAAGACATTTCAGATGCTCGTGCTTCCCTGATGCTCTCAGATTCTTGTCTTAAATCAGTATGATTTTACATGACTTTAGCTAGCTCAGTGAGTCTGCCTCACTGAAACAGCGAGATACTTAGTGCCAAAAATTTCATAGGCAACTTGATCAATCATACAGATGTTTTTTTCACCAGCTTGAAGAGTAACTGGAAACATATTTTACGCTGTTGCCAATCTCTTCGAAACATTTGGACAGGGAGAAGGGAACACGTGGGAGCAGAAAACGCAATGCAGCCTGAGTGGTGAGACGAGGACTCCAGCTCCTGAATACAGAAGAACAATTTAGCCTCAATATTAAATTCCAAGATAGTTAAATGTTCACGGTGATTATTTAAAGTGGTATTTTATTTTCTAGAGCTAGACCCAATAAAACCCTTAACAATTTAGTGAGAATGAACTCCGTTCAGCACGGACTCAGTTCAGGGATTCCACGCAGGAAATGACCTGGTCCAATTTACATTATAAGCTGACGACAAAACCACTGTCAGGCACAATTATTTTGCTCGGAGCTTACACAGGGCCTTAGGCAACGAGACCGTGACTAAAGCGCTGCTGCAGCACAAATAAAAATGAAAACAAACCACATAACAGGTAACACATGGACTTCTACAGCGCATCCTAATACTTTCTAAAAGGGGCAGATCAAAACTCTGCCGGGGCTGTTTATCTGCATTGCCTCTAATACAGCTAACAGATTGATTCAAGAGGTCTCCATGTGCCTGCAGCATCAATTGTAAAACTCCCCAGAAATATTATGAAAGGTTGATTATCTGATGTAAAGCTGCATCTCTAATCATGTTGCTTCTCCTTCCTGGAGATGGCGTATGCCTTCCTACCATTAGATGATTCCAGTGCCAGAAAATACAGAGTTTCATTCTTTCGTTTGCAATCTCTTTCCAAGCTGCTCCATTTCTCATTTTTTGATATTTGAAGCATGACAAGAAGGCAAAGGAAAACAAAGGGGAAAGCTGAAAATTAATTTACAGCAGTTAAATATCACCTAGGGCACTCCTGCAATCAGGTTTAGCAAAGGAAATGTCGAATCTCTTATCCTTCATGGGTTTTGTTCATTTGTTAAGTTAACTTTAAGTGTTAAAAGCGTTACTTTGCTGGAAGCCTGTTAATTCTTTCCAAAACATCTTGCTCCTGGAGTTTAGCATTATTTTCTGTATTCAATCCATAAAAGAGATAAAAAAAAATAAAACAACCCCACCCCCCCCCCCCAAAACTGCTTATTCACTGGTAGACGGAGTACCTGTGAGATCCTGCAGAAACGAAAGGCAAAAGCCATCTACACGGCAGTCCCCCAGGTCCAAGGAGGAATGATCCTACACCAGTGAAGACTATTTGGGAATGATCGTGGAGTCTTGTCCCAACACCTAACTATATTTACTCTAATGTCCCTAAGACCACTTACTGCAACTTGCAGCATGCCAGACAGCAGATAAACTAAAAAATTACACCACTCTTTTTAGTGTTTCAAGACTTCCTTAATGCTCTAGAGTAAACACATGCCTCTTCATTCAATCCCAAATCTTTCAGTCTTAATTTGTAACCTGCTTACTTTCTTTGCCTTTGATTTTCACGGCTCTTCTCTGGTCTCTCTCCAGTTGGTCCAAATCTTCCTTAAAACGTAGCAGCCAACACCTGAAGGACAGCTGATTTTCCAGGCTGATTTTGAACTCCAGTACTGTTGGCAGACTCACCTGCCGCCCCATCCTGAGTCAATATCAGTACATTTAATAAGCACGCATCTTACTCTGTCCTCCAGCTATCAATGATAACGTTGACCACTACCAGATTAGTGAGAGGCCCTAAGAAACCTCACTCATTTTAATAAAGAACTATTTGATATCTACATGATTTTCCAAATGTTTTTCATCACGGTTTTGTTGTTTTATCGAGACCACATTTCCCTAGCATGCATTTTAGACCACCACATGAAAGGTTCAACAACCTCCCTGAAGTCAAGACACCTAGCACCTTCTCTATTTACAGACCTGTTACCCTGGAACAGCAAAAAAAAAAAAAAGTCAAAAAATTATACCAAGCTGGTGTCAAGCAGTTTTTCTTTACACTTCTATTTGTTGCTGCAATGCTTTCCTAGGAATTTAAACTAACCTGAATGGTATATAACTTAACTCTTCCTCCCTCAGCATTCCTTTTAAAAAAAACCTGGCACAAAGTTTGCCCCTTTTTTCAAAGGTTTCAAAGACAACTCTCACAGCTTTAAGACGGGAAATTATCTGAGGCTAAATCCTCTGCAGCCAAGCTGACTGGACCTAGAGCCAATTCAGATTTATTCATCAAAATCTCCTCTAACCTATTATATTCCTGATCTTTCATCAGGCCAAGATAGATACATAATCTAGGGATTAATATGAGCCAAGCTACCCACAGTGCTCTACTTCACTTGGCAAAAAACAAAGGTTGGAAGTTTCTTTATCTGCGTACCTCCATTATTAAGAGTATCCTGACAGATTAGTTCAACAAATTTTAAGTAATAAAACCATACTTCACTGAGCTTCAAACTATTTGCTTTTTCTCCAAGTTCTCCTGCCTTTGGCTTCCAAATTTTAGGATTTTAGGCACCCAAAAATACAATTGTTATCTTCCTGATGTGGCACCATGTCCATAACTTGCAGATTCTTCCAACTCTGAACAAGTTACAAACTAGAATAAAACCAGTTACAACGACCAAGCTATGTATGCACCGTATAAATTATTTTCACTCTCTACATCTTTTATTTGAAATTGCTAAACAAGAGGTATGTTGCCATTCAGAAACATTCCTGGTCATTTTTAAGGCCTTTTGCTAAATTACTCTGAAAAAATGTCTAGGTTGATGCAAACTCTCTTAATGCACAGTCCAATGAGTATTTCAGCATGTTTTCTCTTCTATGCACACTGTAGGGTTGTCTGACCGGTACTGAGAGACATCTCCAAGTTTAGGTTCCCTCTTCTTGCACACACAGCAATTTTTAGCTCCACAACCTATGAGGAGGTACGATATGCCAAGCAAACATCCCCCATCTCTCCACGACACCAAAAAAACAGAAGCATGTTGAACAGAATTACCCCCCCGCCTTTGAGTTTGAAATGTAAGAAACTGCTAAAACTTTTTAGTCTTCAAAATATAAGTAGCTTGTGTTTAGACCATGTAAAATTACTCTTCCTTATACTTGCAATAATTCTTTCTAGATTGTGAAGCTGTTCTTCATAAACCTAAATACAGAGTCCTTTTCATAGCTAGCTTTCTTAAAGTCCCTGTGAAACTGTTAGAAAACCTCAGGAAAGGGCACAGCCTTAGATGATATTAAAAGAATTCAGAAGGTTCCCACCACATCACTCTTCTGTGTAGCTGAAGGCAGATTAGCAGCTCTGGAGAAGAAATTTGTTTGCCTCTTGGCTCAAAAGTCTGTGCTTCTGGAGCAAACTCCCACTCCTAATAGATAAACCAAAGTCCTGTACAGCATTACTGAATGGGGTACCAGTGCTTTACGTAGTTTCTTATAAAGTAGATCTCTTTTCCATCGTACTGCGCTAGACAATACAATTTTTGGCTGAGTTTATTTTATATTTTTAGGTAAAATTTAGGAACTTTGGACCTTGCCTGGCACATTTAGACATTGAGGACGAAGCCTCTGAAATCCATTCAGTATTCCATGAACGTGCACAGCCTAAAGAATGATGAGTTCTTGCTAGATGAACGTGCTTACTATCAGCAAGTATTAGAAAGTATCAGATGCCACAGCACTGCAACAGAAAAGTCTGCAGAGCCCCGTAGCTGTAGATGGAAGATATTTTACCTTCAGACCCCACAAAGCAGAGGTAGGAAGTGCCAGCACCATAAACTAACCCCGACAGAGAGGAAGAGTGCAGTTTCTTCCAAAACCCCCTTCTCAACCAGCGTTTGGGAGGAATGCGTTAAGACGGCAGCAGAGAAGTGCTACCAGCTCTGCTACTCACAGCCAGCCATGGCAGGCTTCTGCAACTCGTGCAGCCACTCAAAAAGTTATTCAAGATCTTCTCAGAGCTCCAGAACAGCTGGGAATCAAGAGGGCATAAAATATATGATTTATAAAGATTCCCTTGCTCTAAGTTTTGAAATGCAGGCCCTATAAAACTGGTATTGAAACACTGAAGAGAAGGAAGTTGTGACTAAACATCTGGTTTTCCCCATTTACAGGTCTGATGGCTAGTGTTCATTCAAATGATGTTTCTCAGGATACAGCATAGAATCACAGAATGCTTTGGGTTAGAAGAGACCTTCAAAGATCATCTAGTCCAAGTCCAACCCCTCTGTGATGAGCAGGGACATCTTCAACTAGATCAGGTTGCTCAGAGCCCCATCCAACCTCACCTGGGATGTTTAAATGAATGTTTGAACGTTAAGCATCCTCACCTACAATATAATCCAAATACCACATGTAGAAGTGATAGTAAAAAAGCAGTTGTCATTCACTCCGAAGAGGAACTACTTTCACACTTACTGGACCCAGCAGTCTCCCCTGCTCTCTGTGAAACAAATGCCACATCCTTCCTCTGTCTCAAACAAGCTGTTTGCACAAACCTTATCGGAGCCACACTGCCTGTGAAGGAGGAGATGGGAGAGATCTGTATCACTTCCTCACCATCATCTTCTGCCCTTTTAAGGGATACAAGCCAAAAGCTCAAAGAGGTGCTATTTAATACGACTTTGAAGTCACTTGATGCAGGGTTTGAACTAGCTCTGCTGTCAAGTAGAGGTACTTTTCAACTCTGCACAACTTTGTTTGAACTGCTGAGAAATATCACTTGCAACAAGTACAAAATTGACTCCACGGACTCCTGAAACACTGATCACCACCATCCCCCCGCACCCAAGTGGGAGCCCCGTGTTGGTGGAGGGAAGGAAGGACAAGGATCATGATCTGGCGCTTTGGGGAAAAGCAAAGCACCAAAAATAACCCCAAAACCCAAAAAGCAATAGCTTCTCAAATTCTCACCTTCCCCATAATTACATCCACAGGTTCTGTTTTGCTGAGTGAGACCATAACCTGGCACTTCCCAGTTTTGTAATGTGTGAGGACTTAGTGTAGCTTTCAATTCCAATTTTCCTGTAATTCAGATCTTGGGCAGCTGATGGAGTATGGCAACAATTTCGTCTTCTACAGTATTTTTGTCTGTGGCAACGACTCCTCTACAAAACAGAAGAATCAAGACAGGATCCCGTAGGCAAAGGCTGAATTAGGGGTTAAAAATCAATGTTAACTAGTTCGCCTGCCTGATGGACGATTTTGAGAGAGAAAAACCTTATCATCCTTTCAGTGAAACAGCTCTAAGTGCACTGATCTGCACCAGTGAACAGCCCCGCACGAACACTTTCAACTCCATCACTGCGAACACGTTCTGATTCAAGACATTTGGCTGAAGAAAGTAGCAAAAAGGTTAATATAGCTTTGTACCCTCCCAAATTTGACAAATCATGCACGCAGCTCTCCTGCCCTCGCTAACTTCAACCTGTCATGATCAACGCTTGCTATTTTCTTCCTTTTAAAAAGGGAAATGCTTTTTTTACCCACCCCACCCCCCCCCAAAAAAAAAGAAAAAAGAAAAAAAAGAAAAAAAAGACGTATTTATAATCTACCCAAAGCCTTTTTGGAGGAGACTGGTCAAGCAGTGCTGCCAGCTGACCCTGACTCAAAGCCTGGTTTGTAAAGGAACCTGAAAAATCAAAACTTTTGCTTTTAAAATAGCACTTGGTGCTTGGTGGCAGAGAAGCGGTTGAAAACGGGATAAGCACACTCTCACCCTGCAAAAGTTCAAATGTGTTTTTTGAAGCGACTTAATGGTTGAGTCAATTCTGCAGCGATTTTCTGGGAGAGGAAAGGGTGCCCAAGAGAACCGTACAAGAATAAAAACACTGGGACACTGGCTGGGACACTAAAAACACAGCAAGTAAGCCACAGTAGAATATAACATTACAGAATGTGTCTATTTTCTTACATAGTTACCTTGAAGTGTAGAAAGATATGAAAAGAACGTGTAAATTGAAAACACAGGCTGGAAATGATCTGAAAATATGATGATGAAATTACATACTAGATCAGTCATCCACAAAGGCAGATTAAGCGACAATAAAAACAGACTCTTCAAAATTAGAGATTTACGGAGACTGTAGGAAAGGGGATTTTAAGAAAACTTGAAAAACACCTCTGACATCAAAATCGGTATGTTAACTGAGGAAGTTCAGTTAAGGAAAATCCCGCAGTCCAATTTTACTTCCACTTGATCACAAGGTTATAAAACACATGTAGCTGAATTTTGACGTGGTGAAATACAGAGTTTCAGGAAAGAATTAGATAAATGGGAAGTTCAAATCAAAACCAGCTTTAAAAGCCTGCAAGCGCAGTATCACAGAAAGATGAAAATATCCTAATAATTGCAGTCACTGTTTGAGACTATCAATAAAATGCAGAACTGTGAACTAAGCCGCATAAGAACCTTACCAAAATTAAACACCTTCATCTTCAGATTATTTAAAGAAAACAGATGTATATGAAAAGAGCATACGATTAAGAACAATAGTTGAAGAGACTCGGGTCAGGAGACAGAGAAGGTGATAATAACATAAATATTTAGTTTTAACAGGTATCAAATACAGCTGAAACAGCAAAGAATCAGCAGCTACAAGTTAAAGAAAGTAAACGTACAGCCATAGGAAAGTTAAGTTTTCTGATATACTTATTAAAAAAAAACCCTCACAGATATTAATATATGACAGCATGGTAGACACAGGTAAAGCATGACACTGTCTTTCAGTGTAAGCCAAAACATATTAAGAATTGTTCTTGAAAACACTTCTAATTCAGTAGCTGCCGTTGATATAAGTTAATATTAATGGGCAGCTAGAAAATATTTAGTACAGTGCCAGAAGAAGTTACAAAGCTATATATTGAGGTAAAGTCAAAACAGAGTATTTTCTAAGATCAACAAGGAGGATAAAACCCATAGATAATCTCAGTGAAGATCACAGGGAGATATTTCTACAAATTCAGGAGCATAACTATGCCAAGAGGAGTTCTCTGTCTTTATGAACAGGAGCAACAGCATCTCAGGTACCAAACTGGCTTATAAAAAGCTACACAACTCAATTCTTGAATCTGAAAGGTTGTTGTATTTTCTAAGAAACCGCAGACAAATAAACCCACACCAGCCCAACAGCTGCCACATTAAAGCTACTTTTTGCCCCCAAGCACGCACCGCTCACTACAGATCAGCTCACTTGCACAACCGTCCCTCGGTTACGGGCAGCCCAGCTGTATTTCGGATGCTTTGGCAAAAGGTGACATTTCGAAGGAACCAGGAGTACGGAGGAATACGCAAGTTGGAGTTATTTATTACTTGGGATGCAGGAACATAGACATGGCATCTCTCAGCCTAACTCAATTGAGTCTGGTTTAAGGCAACAAATTTACTGAAATATCCCGTGTACACACAAACCAGCACACTGTAACCTTAACATATTTGTTTGCTTTAGAGTTACTTTGAACCAGTTCAAAAAGCAGTGAAACACTGGAAGAGCTAAAAAGACAGCATATAGGAATGTCAGAGTAAAACAAAGTCTGGTTAGCGACCTCTCTAACTTGTTTCAGAAACAGACTGCTACTGAAAACTGGTATTTAAGACTTCACCAAGTCAGCCCCAGAGCCTGGGATTGTAAAATTACGGTTCTCATCACTGTTGTGTGACTTTGCATTTCTAGTTATAAATAAACCATAAATATGTTTGGTTTTTTTTTTTTTAAATAATGCCATTCATGAGAATTCAATTTCTGAATATTTAATATTTTGAAAAAGCATAGTAACTGGAAATATAGCGTTTAATGTCATGGATATATTAGCATTGTAAGGCATCTCAGAAGGAGAGGAACCGCAAAACAATTCTGGCAGCTATTCCTTCCAAGTTATTAGAGCTCTTAATTGGTGAAGCTGAACACTCATCTATAATAAGCATTTCTTGAAAGAGTCTGTATTTCATTGCACTAGAAACAGACTGCAAAACATTACTTCTTTCCATTCTCCATCTGCAGAGGAACACGTCCTACACTCACTTTCTTCTGTGTTGTAAAAAACATCTCTGAATTTGTTGTATCCTCTGAAGCGCAGTTACCAGCCGCTTCTGAAGTTGCTCGGTGTAAGTGTCTTCGCAACTGAGCAGGTCGGCATTCTCTATTCTGTGGGAACTTCTTAATTAAAGGTTCACATGATTACAAAGCAGTGACACAGCTCCATGTTTTATGTAGCACAAAGCTTATTTTTTTTTTCCATCCTAAAACAGCTGGCAGATAACTATTACATTTGTTGTGCTTCACATAATGTTTATTGATCTGGTTGTAACAACTAAAATGTTACTATTCTGAAGTTTATCACACTACAGTGTCAAAATTAATTTTGCATTTGGTAATTAGCTTCCGAGCTTGTTATATCTTCAGAATATGGAACCTGCAATTAGGTAATCTTTTATATTCAAATTTAGTACGTCAGTTTTTGGCATTAGTTTAAATGTACACTTCATATTGTGGGGGGAAACACAAAAATCCACCTGACAACACAATGCCATATTTTTAATTAATTTGGCATGTTTTGGTCTTTGGTATATCTTGGTATTTGGTAAATCTCTCAAAATCTATATGAACAAATTTCGCTCTGGAAATCATCACTATTCAGAATTCATATGGGGTTTTTTTCTAATATTTCTTGTCCATTCTGTTTCAAGTATTCTTTTTAAACAGTAAACCCTGAAAGTCTACTTTTAGCACTGCTGACCAGTCTCCTCCAAAAAGGCTTTGGGTAGATTATAAATAAGTCTTTTTTTTTTTTTCTTTTTTTCTTTTTTTTGGGGGGTGGGGTGGGTAAAGAAAGCATTTCCCTTTTTAAAAGGAAGAAAATAGCAAGCGTTGATCATGACAGGTTGAAGTTAGCGAGGGCAGGAGAGCTGCTGAAATCTTACACCCTCTAATACAAGATGATGATGACGATAATAAAGATTGTGCACAGCCAGTCTGTTTCTACAGCTATATGTTTATTAACTTACATAGTTTGGGGCTAATTGAGCAAAGCACCTTTTCCTCAAGTACCTCAGAAAACACGTACTTGCATGGAGAATAATAGATCACCTAATTCTACATTCGTCGCAGACGGTCTAACCCATTCATGCAGTTTTCTCCAAGAAACCTTGATTTTCTGTAACAGTGCCCTTGATGCCAGACCTTTTTTAGGTTTGGGGAGTATTTCACATGTTCTCATTGGAAAAGGAATATCCTGATAAGGACAAATTACAATGATTATTATGAAATATAGACATTGAATATGAACACTTACAAAATTTATATGATAAAATTTGATGATGTGAGGAGGCACAAGGCCAAACCTACCCAATTCAGCAGTCAACTGGCAGTCATTTCCAAGTCTTGCTCAGTAGCGTCTTCCCTTCCTCCACCCCCCCAGCTTATTTTCTTCCAACTACTACAACAGCCAAGGAGAAGAGGTTTGCCACTGCTTGTCTAGTTATGAACAGATCAGTAAAATAATTAATTGTACAACAGGCTGCTTCAGCCAGTACATTTAATCTCTAGACTGATAGTTTGGGTTTGTTTTGAACAAATAAGTAGGTCCTAAAAGTACTGGGATGCATTTTAAGTGTAGAAGACAAAGAGACATAAAGATCTGCAAATTTCTAAAAACAAATGAAGATGATTCACCTCAGCCAGTCAACTCTTTCAGCTGAACAAACAACCCAATTGTTCTCTGGAAATCAGAAAGAAAAGCGTGCATGCTTACATCTGCAAATCGGCTTTGGCATCGTGATCCAGTTATGGAAAACAAAGGCTTAGACTTCCTGAGTAAAACAGCTGGATTAATCAGGCAGCTTGAGGAGGAGGTAAGTAGGAGTCCGGTCGTACCTAACACTATTTTCAACATTTGAAGTCAGCAGACACCAAAGCTACTTTCTTCTGTTTAGTGAAGTTTGAAAATTGACCCACAAAAGGGGACTGATGAACTATTTCTCAATAATTTCAGTGGAGAAGATGCGTTGTGGTGGAAAAAAGGAAGAATAAATACATTCTGGGTGAGGGGAATGCCATCTAAGTGGTTTTGCAGAAGAATCCGCATTCATGTAAGGACATAAAAACTGATGTGATGGTGTCCCACAGGGAAATACAGAAGAAACTAAGAAGCTCAAGAAACAATTTCAGGAGAAATGTGGCCAAGGATAGGGTTTTTTCTGATCTCTGACTGGCCTGCTCATGACAACTGAACTACAAGCCAACGCAACCTGATAACTGGATTAATGGGCCTTTAAGAATGAAAAAACTCTCACCGTCCACTTCCACAGGCAAGAGATTTTGGAACATATTCCCAACAAGAATAAAATACAAGTATTGTTTTCCTTCCCATAACTCCAAACTTCAGCCTTTTTTATGCATCAGTCAGAGCAACACACCACTGCGACACCTCAAATTTTTGCAATTCCTATTTTTCAACACCAACAGAAGTTTCTTCAACCTTTCAGCTGAGCTGAGATGAAAAATGGCATTCTCAAGGATCTTTAACCCATGGTCTACTACTCCAGTTAGCGTCTGAGCCACTCTCACTGGATTGCTACATCATGTACTGGACGCTGCAGTTCATGAAATGCTAGGTGCCAACGCAGCATTCAACTTCAAACGATGAGAAACTAACTGTTTGCCTGAAACTGTCAACATTCACACCCCAAGGTGACAGAGTTGAGCCAAGATTTCCCAATGCCGAATGCAAAATTGCATTTTACACTCCTGGGATGAACATAAAAACCACCCTGCAGAAAACCTAAGCTTGCTGCTCCTCTCATGCCCATGGAGATAAGAAAGGGCAGCGGCTTCTCCTCCACTTTAGGTCCATGCAAATCGTATGCCCTGCTTACTGAGAATCTTTGGGAGCATTTTTCCATAGACCAGTAGAAGTGAGCAACGTCCATATTACCTTTAAAGCTGCAAAAAGTTTGCTGTGAGAAGATCCCCAGTGAACGTACCATGCCAACACTACTGCAAATAATTAAACAAAGTCTAAAGGTGATCACTGATACCAGCATTCCCGAAGCAAGGTGGCTACAAAGCTCACAACCAGTTTTTAAAAAGCAGCAGTGATTTTCAGGGTTCACAGTCTTTGTACTTCCCTTATGGAGAGCCCTTAACATACAGAATTTCCCACCTTCCTAAGACTCCATATTAACTCTGAGTGGAAGTAGGATATAATTTAACAGTAATATTACTTAGTGCAGAGCAGTTTCCTATAATGCCTGCCCTCAGATATCCTACAGGTCATGCAAGAAACTTTTGAGATGACATCCACATTCCTTAATCTGACCTTAAAAATTATTAGCATGTATTTCAGGGGGTATACTGTGTTTTATTTTGTCCTCTTTAAATGAAACAGTAGCAAAGACACAATGTAATCTTTGAACATGGATATTCAGACTATGCAAAATTATAAGTAAGGTTTGAGTAACCTTAAATTGTCTTTACTAGCATTTTAAGTTTATCAAGGGTAAATTTGGTATCTCAAGGTACCTTGGTACCTTAAATCACGGGTATTTTTTAAAAAAAAATCTCTCTTTTCAACAGGACAGAAGAGCAGGCGGTTGCAACTACTGCAGAGATGATAAATGTTGTGTTCATGTTCAAACATCTGTAGCAAAAACCCTCCACAGCCAGGATACAGGTGCCAAAGCACTCACTGAGGGGAAAAACAGTCTATTAGAAAATATTTTTTTCTCTGAAGTTATAAGGCAAGCCAACTCTTTTATATGAGCTGCCAAGAGCATCCAAGTCCAACTCAGTTTGACTTCATTCATATAAAAAAAAGTTTCCTTCCTGCTCATTTAAGAAAGAATTTAACAGGAACAATTCAGGAAAAAAAAAGGAAAAAAAAAGGAGAAAAAAAAAAAAAACAAAAAACAAACACACACAAACAAAAAAACCCTTCAAGCTAATCTCTGCACAGAAAACAAACCAATGAAAACCAGCCAGAAAAGAAGGAAAGCTTGTCTTTGGGTATTTACAACACAAATTTATTCAGTCTCAATGTGTGCGAAGTACAGGTCCGCCCACAGGAACTTTTTTTTTTAATACATACATATATATATATATTTTTCCCACACACACACACATGAAACTCATGGACTTGGTATTATCAGACAATCAGAACTGAGAAAAGCAAGAAAATGCCCGGCGACGGGGGAAGCGGACCATCTGGTCTCTAACACGCTAACACAATAGGGAAGGAGTTGAGTTTGGCAGCTAAGGACTGGAAAGCATATGGTACGTTTCCTCTTAACTGGGCATTTTCTGGCTTTTCTTAGTTTGTGTCAGAACCTAAACAGACCTTGTGTACTTTGTATTAAGCTTTCTCATACTGAAAATTAAACCCTAGAGAGCCCCAGAGTTCTTCGCTTCAGGTAATTTTGAAGCAGAGTGAGTAGGAAAATTAAGTCTGAAAATCTCTATAATCTTTGGAAATTGTTGTGTTGGTATTTTTTCTGCTTTCTGAATGGGTCATGTGCTAATTTGACATGCGACGTCTTCCTTATATTATTTTCAAAGAACAGATATGGCAAATGCCCTCGTCTGCTTCCAGGTCGGTTCAAAGAAAAAAAAAAATAAAAAAATTAAAAAAATGAAAAAAAAAAAGCAGGACTGAAATATGGCAGTAAAATCATTCCAAGATTATCTGGGCCAAACTTATTCGGGCTCAGAGTAAGTTTATTCTTAAAAAAAGCAAAGTTAATATTTTTATTTGTATATTTACTAACGGTTACAAGAGAAGCTCTCGATCACCAACTTTATTCATATATCGATAAAACAAATCAGAGAAGTCTGAAATTACCACAAAAAGTCTATGCTGGCAGCCAATATACTATAATGTAAAATTAGCTGAGCACAGGACTGAAAGGAGTTACTTCGAAACAGATTCGTATTTCACAGACACTCACACTAGTATTAGAGACAGCTTCTCAGGTGTTTTGTCCATCCAGTTTATCGGAAGGATTCACTTCAATGATAAGTGGAAGTTCTCAACTGTACTTTCAGATTTTCAGCAATTTAAATGAGATAAATGCATACTGCTGTAGATTTTTCTGCACAGACTGGCATGGTGTCTGGGAGCACCAGTACCCTCTGAATGGGTCAGCACTCTGTAACACCAGGGCAGAAAGATAAACCAAAACTTCCAAATATCAAATATAGTAACAACTCCTCAAGTTTAAGACAAAAATTTTATAAAAAGATTAATCTAAAGTAAATGAATCGAGCACAGGAGAGAATGAGACAACATTAGTCAACACAACACTGACCTCAGCACATCAGCACCTTGAATTAATTTGAGATTACACAGCAGTTACGTGAAGTTGCACTATTTTATACTGCAATATGTTCAGCTATTATGTAGTCAAAGTCAAGCCTTGATGAGTACTTAGCACTAATTTTTTGTACCTAGCAGCAACTTTCACTTTGCAAAGATTAGCAGGTACTATCTAAAAAGATATGAGGATAAAAAAAATCTGCAGCTTCCAGGAATAAGTATTAGCAACTACTACAACTTTATTCCAACAGGAATAGCCTTGCGCAAGCCTGCTTAGAAAACCACAAATTACTCCTATCAAAGATGATGCAGATGAGCTGGAGGGAGGGGGAAAACTGCATTTGCAAAGATGTGGCCAACAGAACTGGCTGACCCCTTCAAAAGTTTCAGTTGACTTTCAGGACGTAATCATGATGAAGCAGCCATAAAATTAAGATTACTGTGCATCAAATAAACAGCAGTAACTGTACCCATGGTCTTAACCAGTGACAAATACGAGACCGGATTCATTCAGCGCAGAGTCAAACATTGCGGCTGATCCAGCAGACATGTTAAAAAAGTCATTGCTTGAGGGTAAATGCAGCTATATGGTGATCGGCAGCTGGAGCCGAGCTCTGTGAAACTGTAGCTTTCCTACATCAAGCAGCACGGTTAAGCATTTTTTTCTTCTAATGGCTTGACTGCTTGACATTAATGGTAACTGCTTCAACCGCTCTGCTTTCTTCCAAAACAACAGTGTACCAAACCCTGGTGGCAGCCAGCGGTGCCGGCCAAGAGCACACCAAGAGCAACCCAGGCTCAGTTGATGCACAGAACCAGGTTACGGCACGGCAGCTTCACCATAAGCTCCACTACTTCTTTACCTAGAGTTGACTTCTAAGTTATCCGTACGTACAACAATGAACATCAGCATTACATCCAGCAAAGTCACTCTATGACTACCGATACATCAAAGGTAGTATTTCTTATATGAATATTTGCATTTCAGTACCTTCAAAAAAACCCCAACTCAAATGGAAATACTCCAATCCTTGAAGTAGAGATAATATTATCCAAAGAGCACAATTAAGCACACTTAAGAGGGGAGGAGGGAGGTCTAGTAGAATTAAAATGTGAAGGTCGAAAGTTTTTAGGAAAAAAACAACAAAATTTAATGCTGATATTGCAAGAGACACTGTGCAATGGAGACCAGCTCCCGCAAAGTGGAGAGTCCTTGGAAAAAAGAGATGAGTTTGACTGCAAAAAAGGAACAGAATGAAGTACGGAAAAGTGAATCCACGCTCGAATTCTGGAAACTGTGTGGCTGTTCAGAATTGAATTCAAAGCAATATGAAATAAAATACAGGTCTACCTCTTGAATAATACCCTTGGAACAACTGGAATAAGCCAAAGAAACAACTATTGAACATGGTCATCAAAATGTCTCCTAATGTCTGTATAGTTGCAGTGTTAAGATTAACAGCAGAACTATTTAAACTGAGCAAAGCAGCTGCCCATCGACTGGAGATGGAAAAGTCACATCCAAGAACGTTAGCGATACGTTTGATAAATATTTCTTCCCTAGACAAATGCTTAAGAGGCTATCATTAGAAATTGCTCAAAACTTTTAAATTTTATAACATTTATAGCAATGAAAAATTGCTATAATTTTCCAAAATAATTTTATTTATTATGAAACAAAAAACATCTTTTACTTATGAAAATGAAGATAGTGTTTACAGACAGGATTTTGTATGAGGGGCTCTGGACTGTATTTCTGGTTCTCCTTTGCCTTTGCACATCTCCAGACAGACAATTCGGTCTAACAGCACTTCATGCTCCTGCACCTGAAAAACCTGGGTGCACTTTTCTTTCTTTGATGCAGCAAAGGTTGGGCATCTCACTGGTTTTTTTGTTAAATATTAAATTACTAGAAATTATTTTGCTATAAGGTGTCCATGTAATTTCTAAGATCACTCATATAAATGCCAAGTATACTGAGATTATGATCTAGCAGATATGCGATTGCTTTCCTCCCTTCCCCAGTATTATTTTCCTAGTTTAATATAATATTTAAGGTTACAGAATATGAAAAACCCCACCAAGTTACAAGCAAATTCAACTGAAAAGAATTTAACAAATGTATCTGACAAGATTTGCAAAAAAATACTGTTAAGTTCACTTTCTGCTTCACAAAGGTTTTTATGTATTCACAATACACCACAGCTCCGACAGATCTGAGCAAACTGTTATATTTAGGTAGCGACACAAAGCATTAATTAATAGATGACAAAGTCATCTGGTTCTGTATCCTCCACTGTTCTTCAAAGGAAAATTATTTCTAACCTAAATATAGGCTTCATAGAAAGCACTGAAAGGTTAAACAAAAACCTCTTCAGTCAAAATGCTTACAACTCTTAAGACAGCAAGCTATAAATTATTAAGTAGCTTGTCTAATTGCTTCATGATGGCATCCAAAGATTCCGGTCTCCCCTACCCCCACATCCCAAGACGCAATTCCAGCTGGATGCACTTTCAACACAGACCATTATTCACAAGAGTCCCCTCTAATGTTAAAATGAGGTACCAGAGGTCAGGCTCCTAATAAGAAAACAAAGAGTAAGATTCCCATACCCACATAACATCCTAAATCTCAAAGCTACATCAGCAAGCTGACAACTGGAAAACCTAGGAAACCTTGTCAATAAGTAAGGGAGAAAGGAATCGGATTACACTGAACACTCAGATTTTAAATCCCCCAAATTAAGTCATATATGGTGAACTGCTCCTATAAACACTGCTCTGAACCACGGCTGTAAATCAGAAACTTCAGCTAAGAATTGGGGAACTTTCAGGTCTTCAGTCAGAGGATGAGAGTATAAAAAGTGAAATCCATTTCCAGTTATTATGGAAGAGATAGGCAAAGCAGGAAAAAACAGTGCGAGATGAAAACACATCCAATTCATCAACATGCACAGATTTTCCAATTCACTAGTTTGATGGGTTTTAAACACCACATTTCAGGCAGAGAAAACACATATTTAATGACTCAGGGTTTGCAAACTATAGCATGGTTTGCAAACCAAACAAAATAGCTCTTTTTTTACCGGGTAATAGTAAGTAACAGCATTCAGAATTTTATAAAACCAGCACAACTGACCAACAGGGACGGATCAGCCGGTCTTTCCATGCAGTTTTCATACCAAAGTCCACAATAATTCAAATACCTGCACAGCTGATACTACCAACATAGAAGTAATCTGTAAATAGCAACGTCCAACGTTCATTAGAAGGGCTACCAAATGATTGCTAACTAAGGGAAATGCAAGAGCAGCAGCAGCTCCGTACCCCCCCAAATGGTGATAAACCTGAATCAGAAACAAGACAGCAGCAAAACAAGGTAGTAAAATGTATGTGGTGCGTGTCTTGTCTCAAGGCGTAATTGCAAGAGCAGCTGATGATTGGCAGGAATCTCCCGTCCGCTTATCCACCGCCACCAAAGAGCAATCATAAATGCCACAGACACTGCAGGGCACTGAACAAGGGCTCAAAAAGAGAGTTAAAATAATAATGTTCTATCGGTTCAATGCATCTCTTCCCTTTAACTGCTACTGGAAAGAAAAAAAGGCAGGGGAAGAAAAAAAACATGTCTGCCTTTATTCTTTATTAACGATTACTCAGCCAACTTTGGCCAGTTGTTTTTCAATATAGACGGAAGACCCCAGCAGTAAAAGATACAAGCAAAAAATAGCAGTACGGGAATCTCACTATCAGGTTTATCTTACGTGCAGTTTATGGCCAAAAAAAGTATGGAAGAGTTTGTTTTCCTTTATCATAATGCAGTAATCAAAACTCAGTCTTTGCATACTGAGACACTCTCGGTGCAAAGGTTGACGTGCAATAAAACGTGGCACCAAGAGTTTGCCCTTCCTACACCTTGGCTATCGAAAGCACCAAACCTACACGAAAGCACGTTTTGTATTCTTCTCCTTAAAAGCGGAAATTAAAATTAGTTTGTTACTGCCTCTCTAGTCATAGGGGTACAAAAGATCAAGAAACATCATTCATATATGCAAAAGTCAAAAAAGTGTGTATAGCAAACAAGCTTAATTCTTGTGAGGAAGCACAGGCAGGTGTAGCGTCCTCAGCATCCTTTCCTACCCTCCTCTTCTTCCGTCGCTAAGAACTCATTTGTTTAATTAATTGTTTTACATAGGTGAAATGGACCATTAGAAAACATTAGACAACACTTAATTTATCATTTATACAGGGATGAATGCAAATCATTTTGAGGTTTGGGGTTTTTTCTTCCCACACCCCTAATTAATATTCATGAGGATAATTTCACAAAGGCAGTTATAAAACTATGTCAGAGGCAGCTTGAAAATATAGTTGTGCTAAAGCAGAAAGAGGAAATTCTCTCCCCCTCGTCCCCACCCCTGAAACGGGGGATTTAAACGCAACGCAAACATTTACTGAATGATGGGGTTTTATAATATTTTAATCGAGTTATTCATTACACAAAAATAACACTGTGGAAAACCAGATAACGTTATACAAAAGCTAAGTTCATTTGTTCTGGACAGGTGGCCGGTCTGCAACTCCGTGCCGGCATCCAAAGCCCGCCCACAATAGCACTAAAGACGATTATGCAAATGTTCCCTATTCCCTGCTATTTTCCCAGGAATGGGAGAAGGGCTCCATGTGGAAGAAGCAATTGTTTCCCAGTCATGTGGAAAACAAACCAAGAAAAAGAAGGGAGGGAATGTGAATGGGAGATAGCAACACATACCCTTACCAGGCCGGTCTTCTGCTCTCTCTCGCTGAAAAATGCTTGAAATGATCATAACGGTAACGTGATTTCCATACCGGAGCACGGATAGCAGGGGTCAGACACAGAGTTCAGAGCCCAGGAAATGTATTCTTCATACGTAGCTATTCTACATTTTCCCTTGTATTTTACCGAGGGACAAAGCAGTTTAAAGATGGTAACTCTCCTTCGGTTGTAATACATCACTTAAATGTGAACGGCGGGGCCGCGCGATGCTTTACCAGAACAAGCAGAAAGTTTGTAAAAGATGGGCAGCAGATCACTGAGTTATCTGGGAGCCTGAATTTTGTCCGGGTTTCATGCTATTGAAGGATTTTTTTTTTTTTTTAATTCCACATCTCAATCACAGAGTAATTAAAAAACAAACGTGAAATCTAAGTCGATGCATTTGCTTCACTTCAGTCCTTCAATGATTATTAAACATGTTTTACTAAAATACAACACCTTGCACCACAATATAGACTAGCTTAAAAAAAGGTACATAAAATTAATTCTTAAAAAGTATCCGAATGGTTCTTGTATTTCAAACACCAAAACCCATGGCTTAAACCACCCATTTCTACATAAAATGCTCTTCACCTCTCCCAAATACCAATTTTCCATCTAAATAACTCAGCTACCCTTCTGCTTATATAATAACTGTATCTTAGAGGATTCAGCGGGACACAAAAAAGATGGTAGGCAAAAAAATGTGATGCAACTAACCAGCAGTCTGCAACTTTATTAATTGTAAGTTAGGCATGACTAATTATAAGGGCATGACTGTCCCTTGCCACAAAGCACCAGGTATTAAGTGAATGCAGAGCAGCATTAATGGGCTAGAAGTTGTAACAGATAAACAACCTGTCCCATTAGCATTAACTTTTACATGGGTTGAGGGTTCAGCTCTGCAGCTGAACCCTTTCAGCCGCAAAGGGGTACAGGAGCGGCTGCGTGAGGCGGGGGTAGATTCCCCATCCACCACACCTCCCAGGGCCAAGCCAGCCGCATCCCGTGGAGATTTACTCCAGTAACTGGTTTCATGTGAGCCAGACAACCACCACAAGCTGTGACACTTGATTCAATAATCATTATTTTTTCTTCGGTTAGCTATTATCCTTAACACTTACTATTCTAAAAGAACCAGGTTTCTACAGCTGGTATCAGGAGACTAAAATAAGAAAGAATCATCCGGTTATCCTTGCTCAAATGAAAAATGAAATAAAATAAAAACCTTCCCTAGTTCCCCAAAAAACCCATACGCAATCAGAGTTACGGCGAGCCTCAACGTTTGTTGAATGTAACTTATAGGAGCAGTGTTAAGGATAATCCGTATTTGGCGATTTAAAGACCAATACCTCCTCCGCTTCAAGTACAGCAACACAGGCTTTCCCCCTATTCCAACCTTGTAATTTGAACTAGTAAAGATGAAAGCTGTCTCCTATACAAAGTTTGGTTTGTTGGTTTTTTGGGGGGGTTTTTGTCCTTTTTTTTTTTAACTTTTAATAGCACAGCTTTTCAGAACTTCATTTTTTATGCTTCTTTTTGCTTCACCTCAACGCCACCTAATCCTTAAACCAGGCTTCCAAAGCATATGTGTTCTGCTTTCCCAGTTGCTGGATGTTTGTTTCCATTTCCGATCACTACCTCTTCTCCATTCAGATACCAACAACTAAAAGACTTCACGCTGATCTTCAAAAGAATTTCTTGGCAGTTTCTACCATTGCTCTAAAGCGATTAATAAAATCCTCCTTACACGACTGATATTATTGCTGCGTTTCCTCATTCAACAGAATTTACACATAAAAGTGTTGAGTGAGGACTCTTGCTCATATGTTCATCGTCCGTACACTGCCTTTAGCATGTCTCCTGCCCACGTGTAATTATGCCACGATTATTTTGACACTCCCTAGAACTGATATTCTTACTTTTTTCCCAAGCTATCGAGTGCTTTGCATTTCCATTAACTCCACTGCTCGCTCTCCCTCTTTCTTGTAGGAAGCTCCTCCAGGATCAGCCTACCTACTGGCTTCTGGGCGCTTTGTAGATCTTCCAAATATCTTTCAGCCATTTCTTTTTGTGTGCTTGCTTGTTCTCAGTTATTACATGTCTTTCAGCACTGACATCTTCGATTCAAATGTTCCACTTCAGAGTTCTCTTATCTTGCCATACAACTCATTTCAGGTTTCTCTCTGCACACTCTTCTGAACATTCTTCCCCTACCCAGGCACTTCTCCATTTCCATTTTCAACACCAACTAGCTGGTCAATCTCTTGCATCTCTTTTTTTCTCCCCACCCACCCACACCCCCCCCCGCAACTTCTAACACTTTCCAGCTCAGCAGCTCCTCATTCTTTACCCACCTCTATTTCTTTGTCTTGGCCTGGTAACACAAAACTTCATCAGCCATTCCTATAATCTCATTTTTTATGCTGTTCCACAGCTCTTCACCATTCATTTCTTCTTTCACCAGAGACAAAATTCCACCCCCTAACTCCTTTGTCTTCTCTCCTGAATCTGGCTCTTTCCATCTGTGCTTATCGTAGATCTTCGCTCTTGACACTTTTTTGGTTGCTCTTAGCTTCACTGATGCCAGCGCTAACTTCAGTTCTGGAGGTAATTCTGTGGGAGAGGAAGCCTTTGACGGCCTTAGGAACATACCCTGATTTACCGCAAACTCCCTCCGCAGTTATCAATTCTTGTTCACTATCGTGCAATTTACTGACTCTTTAGAGGACGGGGATTATTCTGAGACTGAACTACATACTTGCTCATGTAAATAATCAGGAATTTCAGAGAGAGTTTAAAAGGTAAGCACAAGCACGGCTAAAAAAAAAAATATACGTTTCCTATTTTAATTAAAGCATGCCTGCAGGTCATGGCAGTATTCGTATTGCTTTGGGGGTTATATCTGCATATTAGAAAAAATTTTTGCGTGTGAGAATACCACTACCAGCTGTAATTATATGACCATACATAACTGGATTTTACTAAAAGTTCTGCTCTATCTTTCATTTAGTGGCTTTTATATATTAATTATTATTGGTCTTTTTTCTAGGTGTACAGAAAATATGTTGAGAGAGGGACAAAAAGCATTTAAAATACAAAAACAGGTTCACAGAGACAGTCATGTTTACTAAAGGGGGAACAAATCCAGCCTGCTGTAACAGAGTCCTGTCCACGGTCTTCTCCCCATCACCTTTTTTCCCAGCCCAAATTCCGTTAACCACGACCAGAAATCACGCCACATGAGTCGCTGCGGTGCTGCGTATTCTTTCCCTCTCAGGATCGTGTTTATTCCACCACCGCACTGGCACACCACTACACCCGTAACGGGACCTACACATAGATGCTCCCCTCTCCTCTCCTTTGCAATTACTTGCCAAATCCATTTGACTAAAGAGACACTTGCAGAGCTACGCAGCCAGGGACCGGCACGGGACATGGTGCAGGACAGGTTCCTGCTCCGGCTAATGTCTGCCCAGCCCAGGGAGACACAGACTCTTGTAGCTGTTATGTATATATAACTCTTACAGGCACTCTCAACTACCTCATGTTTTCCAAAAATTAATAGATAAGAGTACACTCAAAAAAAAAAAATAGAAAAGGTAGCGCTCGTAAAAAATTATAACAAATTCTCTTTTGAAAATGAGATCCAAATGGCCAGTTTTTCTTATTCACATCATTATTATACACATACCTGAGAGGAAAGAAAACACACTTTCCCCTTTTTTGGCATACAAAACCCATATGATTAATTTAGCATATAATTAACATATGTTTGTCAACTCCTTGTTTCACTGTAGGCCTCTAGCCCAATATCTTCTGTGCAGCTATCTAGATAGTGCCACCATTCATTATTGAAAGGTTTCGGCTGCAAACCAAAGATGTCCTGGTAAATAACAGTTTTGGACTCGTTACAAGGTGAGTCATGTTTGAGTTTCCAGTCGTTACAGGTTTTGCTCTTTGCATATTATTCGGAGTTGCGTAGACAAAAATCTTCGCTACAAGCCATAGGGAGAAGAGGAAAAAGAAATTCATTGTAAATAATCAGCTGCTCCTGGGAGACAGAGACATTGCAGTGTGCCAAGTCAAATTAATCCCAGACACAAAGATGTGAATAAAGCTTTAAAACTGAGATAAAGCAGGGAAATTAAATAGATCACTTAGAGAAATAAAACTAACTTCATTCGGTACTGTATTTTACACACCGGCCAATGTGTGCCTAAAATTCAAAGTTTCTGCAAAGGAAAATGCTCTTCACATGAATGCTTGAAGCCAGAGAGTACTGTATACAGAGACTGGAGAATGCAGATGGGCTTTCTAAAGTCTTGTTTTAAGCAAATGCATCAAGAACAAATTTCTGCTAAGAAAAGCCAACAAAATCTGTTTTTAAAAGATCTGAAATAGAATCAGAACCAAAGTGAACTGCATTCATATTGAAATCAGCATTGCTAGATAATAGATTTCAAAAAAACAACTTTTATTTGGCCTAGAGCAAGCTTCAAATTTGCAGTCCGGTCTCATCTCTCCACTCAAACCTCTCTTTATCACGTTTTTCATTTTGACTCCTTTAAATAAATTGTGTGTTTCTGAACACAAGATGTCAAACTCAGCTCTAATGTGACTTAATTAACTTCTACAGGGGTGGGTCATTCGAGAACATTTATATATTGTTGCAAATTTACATAGTGCTGTACAAACACAAAAGGAAACAGATTTCCTACCTGGAAGCACTTACAACACAAATAAAACCACCAATAACCAGAGTAATCAGAATATGTTGTGAGCTGGCAGATGCAGAAATGAGGCGGTGTTTTAGGGGCACAGAACAGCACCGCTGCAGGCAAAATAGTCAAGAGATTGAGAGAAGTGAACTAAAACCAGAGGCAAGCTAATACACAAGGGCACGACGACACTTTAGAGCTTCACAAAGAGCTTAACTGTAACACAGTAAAGGACAGAAAAACCACCCGTGCGTAGAAGAAAAGCACAGGAATCTATATCAAATATTTCCATGAATATTGAAAGAAACTTTTTGTTCAAGTCATTTCAGTTGCTGTATAAGGGATGTTGGTACTTTGACAACAGAGAAAGACATTCTGGCAATAATAAAGAGGCAAAAATGAATCAAAACATATGTGAAACATGAAAAAATGATCACTGAGAAAGATGATAGCTCACTGTTTTCCAAATTAGAATCTAATATGTTTGAGAAAGAAAGACAAAAGGACAGATTCGGAAATTAAAAGCAAATATAGCGCTGGTTACAGGCAGGGAAGATCTACCTAAGATGGGACTGAAACCACACCACCGTACACTTGAAAATAGCAAAAGAGGATTCACTGAAACCATTTGCTTGCTGAGATATTCAATGCGTGGGCAATAAAACCCAGGGATGACCGAAAACTGAATCAGCTATGGAAAAGCTTTCAGATAAATCAAACATCGTAAAAACAAAGACTATGACAACCACCACCACCACCTAAATACATACATACATAAACCAACCTTAGCAGCAGCATATGAACAATTTAATGAGCCCACGTGCAAGCAGGGATAATTAAAAAACAATCTGGTATCATGTGATATTGATGTAAATGAGGGGCAATTAATGGGACTAAATTGCTTCTCACCTTTAAACAATACCCTAAAACCAGGCACGATTTTTCTTCATTTACTTTTGTATCCCATTCTTTTGCTAAAATGCCCTTCTGTGAAATTTGATCACGACCAGTCCCAAGATTATGAAAAACACATACACCAGGTCATCTTGACACGGTAGCTGCTCTGTGCATTTGTATTTTTATTATTAGTAATATTTGGTAGCTCATCTGCACGTACAAGCAAATACACCTTCCAGAGACTCGGAAAGGCAGCAGTGGCAATTCTTCATTTTGCTTTTCATTCTCCACTCCCACAACAGTGACATTTCTGGGCACCTCGCCAAATGATAGTCAATTAAAAGCTACTCTGCTTTTGGTTCTTTAGTAACTTGGTTACCAGCTCCACTGACCATTTATGCAGTCAAACGAATTTAATATAAAACTGGTTTTCTGTTGTGTTTACAGAACCAGTGACAGTATAATTTTGAGTGGAGGGACAGCTGGCAGTGCAGTTTGCTTTAAGAACTCAGAGGTGTAAAATATAGGAAAAGTTGACATAGAAAAAGCCCAAAATCAATGGAGTATTATGTACATTAATGCTGTAAAATCGCTATTCATTTTAGTTTACCATTTGGCAAACCAATGAATCCCTGTTTTCTTCAGCAGAGAGGCAGTTCTCCCAGAGTACCTCAATAATGCCAAAGCTATCAATTCCTGTGCTGAAGCCTGGTATCAGAAAGAAGGCAAAAAAAGGGTCTTTGATTTAAACTACATCTCCTGCCCTCAAAGCGGGCTGATTAAACACATCTAGTACAGAGATACACACCAATGGAGCGTATAAACATTTCTTGGGTAATGAAGGGATAAAAATGGCTGGCTGAAGAATGCACTAGTTCTTTTTATTTTGAGGTTGGGTTTACTTGGTCTTTTTTAAATGGTAGGAAAATATCTCTGATCCTATCAGTAGCCTCCGGTCATGGTTTTAAACACCTGAAATCCTATCTTAGGCTCAGCAACCCAATCACAGACCTTTCTGATAACCCGAGTACAGCGGCACTAATAACCCAGCCCACATAACCACCTACAGCAAAACTCACTCCCGACATTTCTCAGTGCAGCAGCCACACAAGTAACTGAGGAAAACCGATGGCTTTTCCCAAAACTGGTACAGCAAAGTGAACTTCTACATCAGAAGCCTAGGCAAAATAAAGAGAAACTGATACAGGTGATACCTTCCAAAGAGCTGGAACTGTATTTTCAATCCTAACTCAAATAAAGGGAAAATGGACGATGCTATGTGGGCAGGGTTGGACACGCACGCACAGCAGAACAACCTCAGATGTTCTCCCATCTTTACTGGAAAATATTTTTCTTTTAAAACATGCTGAACGCTTATACTTAAAACCGCAGATAATATCAGAAAAATCATAAAATATCAGAAAAAACATTGAGTAGATCTAAACAACAGAATTAACGTAGACCTATTCCTGCATCCCACAGTGCTGAACACACATGCCGATACCATCAACCAGCCAGGCTACACTCGTGCTCGCACCAAGTCTAAATTCCAGCAATGCTTCCTCAGCATGTTCTAATCCTGCCATGACTCATCAAGCACTTCTCGGCCCTGAACCCGGATAAGCAGTAAGAATAATCAGGGAGAAACTTTGTCAAACACGACATTAGAAATTGGTTGAAAGAGTAAATCTCCGTTTATTCCCATTACGTACAACCCTGTAAGGCTTAAGAGTTGGTGGAATTTTACAACTTGCTTAGTCTAAATAATTTTAGTGAAGAAAATATCACCACCATTTAGTGAAAAGAAATTTTTGTAAACCAGAGAGAGTATTTTATTTTTAGCTATAGTCTATGACTCAAATTTAGCTGCATTTAATATCTTAATTTGGAAGTTAAGCCTCATTTCAGCTCTGTGGCTTACCGAAAAGAACACAAATATTAGGAACTGAAAAATATTTCAGAAGGTTGTTTTCAACATTTCTACCTTACAAGCTCTTTACCTAACTTCTTCTTAATGCCTGACACATATAAGGAGAAAAAAAAAACACCTTAGATAAGCTGTACAAACTAGCAAAGCAAATAGTAAGTTACAGCTTTTGGGTTTTTTTTACATTCAAGAGCTCAATTAACTAACACGCAGTAACAACCCTTCTCTTGCAGATTTCTCACCCGAAACTTTTAAACAAACTAAGCAGTCACAGCAAAAGTGTGTAAAGAGATGCAAACAAGGGAAAAAAACCAGTATCCCAGTCTCCCATGCAAAATGCTCGGTGGACCATTTCCACACAGGGTCAAGATCTTGGGGTCATAACAGGTAAGTGCATGAAAAACATCCATGTCTACCAGCAGTCAAAAAATATCTAACAGTGATAGAGGAGACAGAGGTAGAGGAAGACGGGAAGGAAGAACATAACACAGATTACTGCCATCGCTGCAGGAATAGATGGAGCACCATTTCAGACGTCTGTGTGCTGTTGTGGTCTTTCCCTCTGCCCCATCTCCAAGAAATAGAGAAGAGTTGGAGAAGGAGAAGGAATAAAGATGGTAAAAATGCACAGATCAGCGGCACATCGGGAACGGCTCAGAGGGCTTGGACTCTCCGGTTCTCCTGGGAAACCAGACAACTGAAGGGACGGGAGAATGATGTTGGTTTATGAAATCATGACTGATATAGTGACAATAAATAGATTTTGACTGTTCTCTCTTTCTCCAATAAATTGAGGGCATCAGACGAAACAAGGAGAGGCAAGGTTCAAAGTAAAGGACACATTAGCCAGGCTGTATCAACAACAGAAGCTGAGGTAATCTCATGAGTTCCAGCCAAACAACAAACCTCTTTTAACACAGAACTAGTATCAAAAGAAAGAAAGAAAGGCACTTGAAATTTCAAGTGGAAAAAAATGGCAACCTAAAATATCTTACACTGGGCTAGATATCAAGACCAGCCGAAAGCTGGCACATGGACTATGAGGTACGTCTATAAAGAATGCCCTAGAATAAAAATCACGGTAAGAGTGGGAACACAGGCAGGAATCTAAAGCAAAGAAGCCTAAAGCCCACTGCCTCCCCACCAGGTTGACTGACATGGCTCTAGGTTCTCCGTATTATCTCATCTCATATGGGTTTTCTTCAAGAGTTGTCTTAACGTCTTCCACCTTTTGAAAGAAACTGAGGTGACATCTGTGCCACTCCAGAACATGAAGGATATCAGAGATTTCATATTAAGTCGCTTTGGAAGGTTGGTGAAACAGTACCATGCATGACAAGCAGGTCATTTAGAGCAGAGACAGGCAGCGTACAGCTGCCAAAAGCAGCAGGTGGCAAATTTTGCATGTCATGCAATAATACTAGTAGTGGAGGGCTGTGAGCTGTAACATCTACAGTAAAACACCTAGAAGAACTTGCCAGGAGGCAGAAATACTGCCTTGTATTTAGACAATGCTTCTACTGATTAGATGATCAACATAGCTTGCTTCTGATATTTTGATTCCATCAGCTCTCCTGTATGCTGAAACATCTTGGCCACAGCATAAGGAGCCCCCGAGGCCTTGCCGGGTTCTCTGTCCTCTCCATGGCCTCCTTGACACACGATCTGTCCAACAGCCACAACACAGAGGTTGTACCTCATACTGGGAACACTTGATCTGGCTCACACGCAGATCATCATCAGCTACCTCTGATGGAAACGGTGAGGTAGAAAGGTCTTGCCATGCTATGCATCCTGATGCAGTCCTCAAACATCAGCCCCAGCAGATCCAATGACTCACTTCCACAGAATTATGTGCTCGTTTTCACATAGCTCAGTTCCAGTGGTCATCAGTGACGACCCCAAAAATGGAGAGCTATGACAACTGAGTGCTCAATGCACATTGCACAGGGAGGATTTCTGCAAATGCAGGTGGCCAAATACATCAGTACAACAGATGTATTTTCAACCATCACCTGGAGCAAAGGAATTAATGGAGACAGCCTAAATAGAAAAGTGCGCTGGTTTTGGCTGGGGTAGAGTTAATTTTCTTCATAGGGGTTAGTATGGGGCTGTGTTTTGGATTTATGCTGAAAACAGTGTTGGTAATTCAGGGAAGTTTTAGTCATTGCTGAGCAGTGCTAACACAGAGTCAAGGCTGCTCCTCATACCACCCTGCCAGCGAGCAGGCTGGGGGTGCGTAAAAAGTTGGGAGGGGACATTTTGTTTCAATTATTAAACTGTTCTTGTCTCAACCCACGAGCTTTCTCACTTCTACTCTTCCGATTCTCTTCCCCATCCCACCAGAGGGGAGTGAGCGAGCAGCTGGGTGGTGCTTAGCTGCCAGCTGGGGTTAAACCACGACAGTCCTTTTTGGCGCCCAATGTTGGGCTCAAACACTTTGAGATAACAACTGAACAACCAAAATATATTAGAGGGCATTTATACCTGTTAACAGTTGCGGGTCACAATATTGATTCATCTGTTCTCAACATGGGTTTATGTGATCTGTACTATGCTCTTTTTTTTCTGCTGTACCTATTAAAGACTGGTTGCTTTTGTGTTTGCTGCGCTCCGTAGTGATTACTGATGTTTTGCCTGAGAGATTTGTTATTAAAACACTGACCTTGAGCTTGATCTGGCATTTGGGCTCTGTGCTGAAGCCATTACTGTACTTCAGGTACCATCTCATGGAGACAATTAGCAAATTTACTTTTTCCTCCGAGAGGTTTTTTGCGGTGGAAAAACAGAATGGCACCTTTGCTACCTTCTTCTGCAATGTTTTCTCCCTCATTACAATAACTCCTCAGTATCTTGAGCATCTTTGGGTAGTTAAAATACTTTTATTGGAAGTTCTTAGGTTTTGTCTAAGGTTAATGAGCAACTTAGGAATATGACCCAGGCTCCGTGACAGTATGATCATGGGTGACATGGCATGTGGGAGAATACGGGCAGGTGTCTAGAGAACTTCTCACCTCCAATGGGCTGGAACTTCACTCCCAAACAACTACAGGATTTTATGAAGTGGTAGAATGTTTGGGAAAAAAAAGGATGCTGTGGCTACTCCAAAGAGGCACAACTTACCGCACTGTGCTGGGCCCTGGCCAGCATCTACCAAACGCTGTTCGGTATTATTGAGCACCCTCAGGGAAAAAGAGAGGGAAAACAAACCACCAGACACTGTGGCTAAACCAGGCACTATATCAGTCATCCCTATAACTAAAAAGAAACAATGGAAGAAGTTGTCAAGTCATTTAGTAAGGGATGAAGAAGCTTCTCCTAAAGGGGGTGCAGGAGAATGAATCAGAAGAGGCAGCCTGTTCTGCAGCAGAGCAGTCACAGGAACAGGAGGAGGAAGAGACTGAAATCATAACTGAGACAGAAACCACCCAATCCCTATCCCTAAGTGAGCTGTGAGATATGTGAAAAGATTTTAGCCATCAACCAGGCGAGCTAATTCTCAGCTGGTTACTCTGATGCTGGGATATTGGGGCCAGTAGTCAGGAATTAGAGGGTAAGGAAGCCCAGCAGCTGGGATCCCTTGCTAAGGACAAGGCCATTGACAAAGGGATTGGAAAAAAGGCAGGAGTCCTCGGTCTTTGGCGGCAACTCCTGTCAAGTGTGAAAGACAGGTATCCCTTCAAGGAAAACCTGCAAATTCCCAAAGCAGATGGACCAACAGCGAGGGAGGCATCCAGTATCTGAGGGAATTAGCCGTGTTGGAGGTGATCTATAACAACCAGGCATCCAAAGAGGCAGATGAAATATGGATCATGTGGTGATCCACATCATGGTCCATGTGGTGAAAGTTTTTACATAATGCACCCACATCATGCACCCACACCCTGGTGATAGTGAGCTGGACAGACAGAGGCACCAACTACAGATGAACTGGCCAGGTATCTCTGAGAATATGAAGATAATCTCGCTCCCTCCGCGTGTGCCTGTGTCTCGGCTGTGGACAGACTGACCCAAGAAAGTGTTCGAGCAAGCCGAGAAGGGTAGGTCTTCCTTATATGCTCCAACCCAGCTATTAAGAGTCAGCCTTTTTCCGTTCAAGGGAAAGGGTACCGGTGGCACACACCACGGGCACCCAGTGGTTGCCGGCTGGGGTTAAACCATGACAAAAGGAGATCAAGCACAGAAGGATAAAAGCAACTGATCCAAACATTTTTCACCATTTGGAGTATTAGAGAGAGGAACAAGAAGATATAATTTGTGTTTTTACTGAAATTTAAAAAAAAAATATGCTCATAAAATTTATGCTTTATCTATTGTGATGGCTGATGCCATTATTGTCCCTTCCTTCACAGATGTTCAAATGGGCAATCAAAAAGGGTTTCGCTTTGTCAGTTTTTCCACTGCCATCAGTCATAGGAAAAAAGAGCTCAAGAGAAACAAAAGGCTGGAAGAGAAGGAACTGAAATGCTCATCTTCACTCTAGGTTTTACAAAGCAGTCTCCACATATCAAAACAGCTAGTTAAGTACCATGATTTCTCCTTGCAATCAAACCTTTTTATTTCTCTCTGGAGCCTACTACCAGAACAGAATAGCACAACACTCCTCTGCAATTGAAGACTTCACTTAAGAATACACTGCACAAATGCAAGGTGATGCGATGAATAGAGACCATGTCAAAAGTAAGAGCACTAAGGCCAGAAATGAATTCTGCAGTACTGATGACGCCCTCAGATTTGCTAGCAGCCCTAAGTTTCACTGTCAAAAAATAAAGACCTCTAAGCCCCTGCAATTTTTACACCTGCAAAAATACCTTTGTTGTTTTATAAAGTCTTGCGCTGCTGACGCAGAACAAGAGTGCTTATCTAGAGGTATTACAGTACCGGAAAAACTAATTTATTTAAAAAAAAATTTAAAAAAAGGGGGCCAAACTTTTAAAACTCTGCAAGCTACATGAAAACACGTTTAACTTACTGTACTACAATAAAATAAGTAGGATCTATCAAATTCCATTTAATATTTTGTATTTTATATTACTTTCAAGAATTTCCAGGAAAAATAAAAGGGCAGCTGAATTCCCCAAAATCTTCACAATCTTCAATAGATTCATTGAAACCTACTCTTTAATAGAACAAAGCCATAGTCCATGCCAACTTTTGTGGATCTTCTGTGCAATCTCGACTTGTCAGCCTCCTAGTTCTAGAAAGCAAGTTTCAAAACGTGAAAAATGTACTTCCTCATTTCTTGAAGCTACGTATGTACCAAAATAGCCACTTAGACATGTTTACACAAACCGTATCAGGAAGAACCTTTGGTAAAAACTTCAAAATATCTTGAGCTACTTAAAAGTGTGACATGACAATTACACAACACACCTCTTTGACTATTAAATTCCTAATATTTTAATTGTTTAGAAACAAAATTGCAGAATGACAGAATGGTTGAGGTTGGAAGGGGGCTCTGGAGAGCATCTGGTCCAACCCTGGTCCTAACAGTAATCTACAAAGCACTAGAAATGTACTTTTATATTCCTAGAAATAAATTCTGTGAAGTGGCCATCTAACAAACAACTCTTGAGGATGGACAGCTTAGAGTGAAAGAAGGGGATGGGAGAGGAAGTAGTACAAGACTTCCACCATTAAAAAGCCCTATCATTAAAAAAAAAAACACCCACTCTGCCAAACCCCACAATTTTTATCCTTTATTGATATGTAATTATTGCCACAGAGGAAAGGGAATCAGATTTCAAGTCAAGAACTCTTTGTTTCTTTGTTATTTGGAGGAAAAGCAGACATATTTCTACTCCATAAAAATCAATATGCTGTATGTTTCTTGTTCTTTTTCTATGGAAAAACCTACCTCTAGAGGAGTGAGCTATCAACATTGGTAAAAACCACTTTTTGCAAAGCATGCTTCTGTCTGTCTGGTGCAACTGCTACTAGGTAAGGCTGTAAAGTAACTCCTAAATCCATCTTGCCAAGGAAAGCTGGTTGAGCCATCAGACTTGATGTCTCAGTACATGGGACATCTTGGAAGATGTCTTGGATGAACCCTTCTGGTTCCTACCAAGAAACACCATTTTGGTTTTGTAAACTGAAAAAGTGAACAGGGCAGATGTCACACAGCATTAAGTTCCCCGAAACAGCCGCAGGGTAAGAGGAACATCTCTTTGCAGAGATCAAAAAAAGAGTGACATGGTGCAGTTTTAGCAAAGTATTGGTATTTCTTAAGGATATTTCTAAGAACTCATGGTGGTGTCCTCATCCAAAAGCCTTCCGCACGAGACTTCCCAGAAGTTGTCTGCACCAAGATTCAAATTTCCTGAGTTTTTTTTTTGTTGCGGTCAAGGTTATGAGGGGGATTTTGCTTCTAAATGAAGGACATACAAGATCTAACATGCTATTTATAGGCCAAAAGAATGATCAGAAATAAACATTTTGATAGATTTCAGCTGTTTGTCTTTACATGACGCCTTTTAAGAGAGAGCAAGTACTAAATAGCTGATGAGCAGAGATCTTCATGCTGATGTCATGTCTTTTATTTAAAAGCACATGACATGATGGAATAAAATGGAAAGCTGTGTTTAAAGGAACTTTTGATCTTTGATCCTCATGTCCATTTGAGAACTTTCCCTTGGCCATCAACTGGGATGAAACCTTTTCTTCCTGACCATGAGGAAGAACTGACAAGTCAGACATGATGGCGAGCTTGGTGGCAAAGAAAACTGAAGCAGAACATGGCGGGATCAGTTGTAGGGTATCTTCACTTCTCTGAATTTAGATGCAAGAGTAGAGGTGAATGATGATCTTTCAAAAAAGGGATGTTTATTTCCTCTTTTCTTTTACATATGTGAACCTCTCTATGGAAAATTTAGCTTAGGAGTATACTCCATTCTGGTTTCATTCATGTTCTGTCACAGCCTCCACAATCTGGATGAATTTGTTCAGCTTTTTTCTATCCTTCTAACAGCAGCATGTGTGTATTTACAGCACGTTTTCAAAACCAAAGGCCTAAAAATGGGCACATCAGCCCAAAAGTTTGCTCTTTCCCCCTCAGTTTTCATCAAATACATTTATAAAATTAAATAAAAAATGTATCATCGTTACACCTGATAATAGTTGTATACCTGCAAGCTCTTTTGAAGAAGGTAGGTAGCATATTATCCTTCTTATCCAGAAGACATCTTTATGAACACACAGAAAAAGTAGTCCTAACTCACAAACCCCAGCCCAACCACATTTACTGGAGGGTATTCCTAGAGATGCTTTGCTCTACCTTAAGTGAACAGACATTATCAGGAAAAACAAAAATAGAAAACCAACACCAGACAGAAAATTTCTTTCAAGACACTACTATAAACAGAAGAAAAATAATTTGTTGGAAAAATGCAAATTTCTCGCTAGTCTATTTGGATAGACAATCAAAAAGCAAACACAGATGTACTTGGCATCCTGACCAGAAGTAAGTCTAGGAAACCTAGTAGCTCACAATTTCACGTCTCAAAAAAATGTGACCAGCACTTACTATTTTTTTTTATTTTAAATTACCTCTTTATGGTTTGTGAAGGTAAAAAAAAAAGTTTTGAGCCACATTTGTACACAATCAGGGCTAAGAAAACCAGCACTGAGATTTTTTTTTTTTTTTTCATAAATCTGCAGGCTTCCTCCTACTCAATTAGTTTCTGTTTGCAACCAGTATGAAATATGCTTTTATTCTTGTTGAAAATATGACAAACTACCCTTTAAACTGCAAAAGGCGGTGTATTAAGTATCTTGCTAGTGAAATGAACAGCACCAAGAATATCTGTCAAGCAGAAAATACAGAATAATATTTAAAAAGCTAAAAAAGGCAAAGGAGTAAAAAGTCTACGCAATCATCAAAACAACTTTGGTGACCGAAAAGAACATTTTACATATATAAATTAAAATGCAAGTCAATGTTAAGGATTTGTTCCAGTAGATTTCCACCTCAGGCAGGACATTCATGTTTCCTGAGGACAATGATGTCAATAACTTACCAGTCAAACTGGACCTTAAAAGGTTTCCTCAATATAACAGAAGTACAGAGTTAATTTATTTTAATATTCATGGAGATCTCCCAATATAAAGCTAATTGCATAGGCTAATTTTACTTTTCATGGAAAATAATGGAAAGTACCAAAAGATATCCAGTTTCTCCTCAGGTACGCCACTGTAACTAACAGAATACGAAGCAGTGAACACTACTAAACAAAGACAAGTCGCAACAGTTTCAGAGATTAAGAAAATAACAACCATACCATTTTCACTGAAATTGCAAGAGACTGAAGCACAGTATGTTTTCACTATTTCATGCTTGTAATTAGGAGATTCATTTGCGTACGTGATTTTTATGTAATTAGAATGGATGCCATAACACAAATTTCCACCCCATTTTGGCTTAAATTCAGTATTGTACTTCAAACACATGCTTATGTCTATCCCAGTTTTTTACAGCTAAGGCAAATAACAGTTTTATTGAATTTATCTGCCCAAAATGTCACGTTTTGGTTAAAATCTTTCACGTAAGTAGCACACAACCATTGACTTACACTGAAATTTCACTGAGCACTCTAGAAAACACCTTAGGGTTTTTTGTTTTATTATTATTATTTTAGTGATGTTGCCAATCCCATAAACAATACCCACACTGTGTTCTGAAACAGGTACTGTGGAGGGAAGACACTGGAAGCGCTGGCCCAGGATGTTCCCGAAACTGTGATACACAGCGGAGCACATCATCTATACACACTGTACACCAGGCCAGGGATTTCTTCCAGAATCCGGCTGGACAGCGTGCTCCCTCATCAGTGCTAGTTTTGTAGAAAAAAAAACCCAAACCCCCTACTTGATTTCTTTATTTATTTTAAAGCAGTTCTAAACTGGCATCTTCAAGATCTTTGGCACTGCTCTGACAAAAAACTAGAGCAACAAGCTTTTAAGATACTGTTATTAATTTCTTCTAGGGGAATGACCCAGTTGAGGTGAGTTTCACTGCTGGTCACAAAGACCTGAAAATATGTCATAAGAAATGTTTGAGGCAACAGCCATTTTCTGGTAAACTATTAGAAATAATCCCCTAGGATCTAAAAGCTGATGTAATACGTCGTATTTGTTTGTGTTTTGCAGTAGTTCCTTTAAATATGGGCAAAGCACTTTAAAATTAAAGGAAAGCTTACATATTACTGGTAAAGAATAGGAAGATGTGAAAGTTTCTTATCTAAAGTTTATAAGTATACCATGTCTTTATCATAAAGCATGCACATCAATGAGAGGGTTGCACAGTTGCAGCTCCGGAGTGGACATGAAGAATAAGCCTCCTTTCCGTAACACGCTCAAGAACCGTCCTAGCCATTTACTTCTGTATTTACCGAAGCAGCAAGCTGTGCAAACAGCAGCACACACTCACTTGCCTCGATGGTACAGACAGACTTCTCTGCTGCTAGCACATATTGGTCAGAATAGCAGCACATCTTTTATTACTTTGCAGCTGCCATTTGGACTCCTCTCCTGCACTGGCCTGAGTAACCTTACATTTCCTTTCTCCCTCCTCTTCCTCGGGAGAGTACGCAGGACTGGCTGATAAAAGGCCTTTTATCTGTACGGAACTGAACAAGTCAACCACTGTATATGTAGGGTCTTATACTGAATAATCATTTACGGTAGATTTGACTTAAACATTCTCTCTCTGTTTTTTTTTTTTTTTTTTTTTTTTTTTTCCCCCTAGCTGTCAACACGGCCTGGTTTGTGCAGGTCTGAAAGCACAACTTCCAAGGCTGCAAAGGGGAAGAAGGGAGTATAGTTTTTAAAAATAGTTAAGAACACGTCTACTGTACCCTTTAAAGTAATCCTCGGTCTAAGACAAAAAGCTTTAGTAGCCAAGAAGGTCTGCCCAGTTTACCTTACATCCATCTACTAAACTGCTAAGTGTCAAGCATAAAATCTGGACCACTGGGGTCAGGGACTGCTCTAGAACTGAAAGGATGAGAAGCCGCTCCTGTAAAAAAAATGCTTGAACATACTTTTACAGCATTCATACAAATTTAGGTACTTTAACTATTGCACAGTGTGTCAAATGAGCTTTTTTTTTTAACCAATGGAGACTTTATCCTGAGGAAAATTAAGGTAACGTGATCTGGGAAATATGAAGAGAATCATTTCTCAGAAAAATCACTATTTAAAATACATGGAGTCATGCAGACATAGTCCAAAAACACTCTAGTTACTGTGCAGAAGCTGCAAGCAAACATTTCTTTAAGTCCCATCGAAGAAAGGAATAACAACTCATAAATTACCTTTGTCTACCTAACATCTCTAAACCCGCTGAACTAGCTGAACTTCAGAAAAATTAATCAGCTGAATTAACTAGCTGAACTTCAGGATAAAACAAGGAATGAAGCTCTACATACCTCTATTTCTGCATGGATTTTTTTTTTTTTAAACAAACATTTTCATTTTAATTACAGTCTCCAGAGCACCATTCTCAAGCAACTCCGTGACTGCTGTTTTTCCCTAAATTATGGCCTTTTGATTGTAACAGAAAATGTGCTCATTAGGTAAAGAAGCAGTGTTATGCTGGAATACAAGATTTTTTTTTTTAAATTGATGGCTCCAGAACAAACGCAGGGCTAACTGAGAAAGTGCATAAATGCAAAGAGAAGACAAAAGAAAGTTAAAAGACAAATGGCTTTTGACTTGGCTAGGGTGTGCTAGAAAATATGAGGAAGGGATGATAGGTGATGCTCACCACCAAATATTTTCCCTTTTTACCTAAAAGCTTTGGGGATAAAAAAACCCAACCCACATTCAGAGTATTCATAAGTTTATTGACAACTTGCAGATCCTGCACAGAAATGCCCAGCAGTGATTTGCAAACCAGGCTGCATTTCCCACCCCTGAGGGAAATGATACCAGCCCAAAAGCCGAGAACAAGGGCAGGAAGAGAACAAAGCATGGAAAGGAAGGCACAGCCATTACCAGGGGACTGTGAAAAAGGAGGGAGGGTAAACTGCCAAGGAGATGACTGAGGTAGGGCCTGGGCTATCAAACAGCCGTGAGAATGAAGACACGTTTTTCACGAGGCCTGCTGAATGCCTGAACAGCCCCACAGAGGTTTGGGAACCTCCATGCTTCAAGATTTTCCGAACTTAAAGGGATGAGGACCTAAGCAACTGAACTTTTAAAGTTAGCCCAGCTTTGACCAGGAGGTTGGACCAAATAACCTCCAGGAATCTCTTCCACCCAAAATTATCCTGATTCTAAAATTAAGAGTAGAAATAGAGCTCCATTACTTGGCAAAGGTCTCAGGAATGGAAGAGACAGTCATGACACTGTCTGAAAAACAGATGACTTACAGCAATTATACCACCTCCTTTCCTGACCCACGAACTGCCTAACCCCCCACCGCTGCCTGCTCTCCATCCCAATTTTCCACAAGAGCATTCTCACAACATACCTGACCCAGACACCTTGCTCCAGCACATTTTCTGCTTCACTCTCCCTTGTCTCTCCCTGCTTCAGCCAACTCCTCTCCTACTGCAATCCAGAAACATTGCAGGGATAATCCTGCCACCCATCCCCTTGGATACAAGAACTAGTTTTTGATCAAGGGAAGGGAGAGCATTAGAACTGGGATGAAACGAATGGCCAATAAATACAGTTGGAAAAATATTTTTCTTTTTTCCTGGAAAAAAAACCAAAACCAACAAACAAACAAAAATATGAATAGGATGTGGGCTCTTTTACTGTAAACTGTATGCCTCGCCTTAGTGGTAATTTTTCACATGTTCCAAAATATTGCGTAAGTGTATCCCACTCCCTCTCCCAAGTTGTTCCTAAGGTTTAAAAGAAACAGGTGCAAAGCATCCGTATTAGGGGGAATCATAAAGCCAGACTTAAATAACTCTGAGATGAATGTGTGATGCGTATAAGGAATACTGGTGTGGAAAGCTAGGAAATAAAGAAGAGCCTTCCTCTTGTATACCCAGAACAAGATATGTGAAAAGACACAGATGAAAAAGGAATCCAGATCGAGGTGCAAGAGACTAGGTAGTGTATTGCTGGTGTGGACTTATGACTCAGTGCTGGTATTGCTACTACTTTGGAGGCCCAAAGTTTCCACTTCGTTTATTTTTAAAGCATTGAGTTGTGACTAGCCCGCCCTCATAAATCACAGGAAAGAGAAAAGCAGATATGGGGAAGGATGACTGTTTGGATTCAATGTGTTAGAAAAAAAGCTGAGATGCTGACGCAGTTAGGAAAAAAAAAAAAAAAGGAAACAAAAACCAAACCAAAGACGCCCAACCTACTGCAGAGAAAACATCGATGCCCACTGAAGCAGCTCACAGATAACTCCACAGACTGAAAGATAACACTGCCTGGTTCGCTAAAACTGAAAGACCAAGTAAAAATGAACAGCTTTTAAGAATAAAGTTTTTCATCCGAGAGCAGAGCACTTACATGTATCAAAATTCCAGGCAGTGGACGCTTATGAGCACAGTAATTGGAAAGAAAAACAACAGCTAAAAGCAGGCTAAGAGAAATTTGCTTGCATCAGTTCAGCAAAAAATGTAGTTCCTTTATGAAGGGCTTTCTTTGTAGAAATAGCGTAATTCTAAGCTTAGCAACCCCTTTATAAGGAACCAAATGTTTTCACTGAAAATAGAAGCTGACAGTCCACCTCTGTTCTTAGAGGAATATTATTTTAACCTAAAGAATTCCATAAAAACTGTAGCAGATAGCTTAGCATTTTTAAAAGGCTGCCTTTAAAAATTCTTTTTAAATGGACAAATATTTCAGTATAAGGCATTTTAATTTTTCATCTCACAGAACAGAAGAGTCAGTGAGACAAGACCTAAAATCAGATATCTGACTTTTTTCCCCCCGCTTCACGTGCTGACATGTGTTTCTGGGAGGAGAAAAAGTACACGAATGGCTGAATGCAAAATCTACATAAAAAGAGAAGGTCACCGATAATATTGTTTGGAATGTCACACGTAGACCCATAGTCTTTGTTCCATGCAAAGTATATTATATTAAATGTTAAACGGACATTTAATACAGAGAATTCTAAAGAGCTTCTTGTTTTGCAGTAAAAAGGGAAACGTGCACTAAGAGGCTGAACTGTGACAAGTGCAGAATAGTATCAATAATCCCATTATAACACCTGATTTGTCAAACTTGTAGAGACAAGTTATTCTAAAATTCACAATAGTGTTCTTAACCATTTATGAAATGGAGCAGATCACGTCTTTGTAGCATTCACAGCCGCTGATTCTCCATGCTTTGTTGGAAAGAATGGCATGAATAGCTATTAAGTCTTACACTTCATTTTCTTCAACCTCTTACTGATATCCTGGTGTTTTGAATGGTGTTCAGCTATAGGAGAATATAATACAAAGGTAGTATCAAGCAGGTGTTTTCTTTCTGGAACCAGTGAGTTCTGTTGATGTATTATGCAGCATCGTGGCCTAACGGACCAAACCAGGCCATCAATATGCATGATCTCCACCGCGGGCAGTGACCAGGCAGTGGCACAGATCCTCTCCTGAAAAATGGAAAATCTGGCGAGCCGAGATTTAAGACAACCCAACAAAACAATGCAGACTCCAGGTGTATCTGAAATCATGTGCGTACACACGTTCCACACCATATACGAGCTTTTTCAGGAAAATGGCAAGGAATGAAGACGCTTAGAGAGAGAACTCATTAACAAATACGTATGTCTCATAATCCAGTTTGAAAAACAGGTTTTCCCCTTCGTTTTATACCTTAACTGAATGAACCCAAAGCTTTTTTAGAGATCACCATGGATTATCCAGAAGAAATATCATAAACTAAATGACAGCACAGAATAAAAAAAATTTAAAAATAAAAAATAATTTTAACAGCCCCCCCCCCCCCCCAGCTTCTTTTGCCAAGGAGATACTTGAAAGATAAAATTTTCTACCAGGAAAAAAAGTCTCTCAGAAAAATTATTTGAGAGCAGGACTAATTGCAGGACATCTCTAGAAAGTAAAACATTAAGAAGGTTCCTAACGGAAAAGGTGGGGTTTCTTAAAACAGAAAACGAAAGCACACAGCAAGACAACTATTTAGACTTTCATTTAGACAAACACAGATTATTAAATTCTTGGACTGAAATGTGGAGATGCCTTATAGATCACTGATTCTAACCTGATTAAGATAAGCAGAGGAAGACTCGAACAAAGATATGTGACAATTCTCTCTAGCTTTTTAAAATAAATTAATTACTCCAAAATAAGAAAAATAAGCAAATCTTACAGCAAGCAAAAATTTAGACTGGGACAAATAAATTTGTCAGATAACCAAACAAAAGTCACAATTAGTGTAGAAGGCTTTCAGAAAAAAATATACATAAAATGGAAAAGAAAGGAAATAGAGGCCACTAAGAAATTCAACCCGAGGAGGGGGAAATTCTGTTGGCAGATGGAACGATGGACGCGTGGGAATTAGCTGTAATACAGGCCCACTATCAGGTGCGGAGATTAAATTTATAAATGGATTTTAAAAAAAGCAAATCGCAGAAGACGGTGCGAAAGCACAATCCCTATCCAGAGTCTGTATTTGGAAAGCAGCAGTTTGCTTATGTTTTAACACAAACCAGCACATCAGTACCACGGAGAATATGCGGTATTAACGAGGGAAAAGACTTTCTAATCAACACACCCATAAAACTCGCATCTTGAGAGAAAGCTTTTGACCCACGATGTTCAGTTTTCTAAACACTGGAATACCAGAAGACAAGATAAATGTATGTGGAGATGCCCTTCCTCATGTAAGAAATCACTATTTAATAAACATTTGGACCAGGCAGATTCTGCTTTTTGCAAAAATAAAATGAGCGATATTTTCACGAACACCACTCCTGAACATTTCCCACCATTTTTTCCACTTGATTCATATGTCAGCGTGTCATAGTGAATGGAGTCATAGGTCAGTATGTGAAGACTGCTAATCTATTATGCATTAACGAGGCAGATGCAACACATTTTCATGAAGCATTTGTCTTAGTACCTAATGAAATTTTAATTTAAAAACATTAGATACCAGTAACCAAGACTTCAAAACACAATTGTCAAAAGAATCATTCATCTAAGCCATGTTCGACTGAGTTTTCCAAGCACCTGCACAAGGCCCTCTTAGTATTTTGTGCTTTCATCAACTAAACACAACAGAAATCAGCAAAGGAGTAACTAACCAAGAGGACAAGACAGTCACAAAACAGAATTTGAGTCGCTCGGTTAACCAGGAAAGCTCAAACAAAGCATGTTCTCATCCAGTTCATCAGGCTTGCACCAAGCATGCGTGTAGTAAAGTGCTTCAGGAGTAACAGATGCCGACAGGCAGGACTGCTGGAGCTGGAAGGGGGAAGCAAGAACTCTCACAGGCTGTCCTGTGCTTCACGTGCCGGTGGTGACATGGATGTCAACCAAAGACATCACCTCCCAGAAAGCATCAGCTACCTGTGAAGGTTCTACATCCTCCCTAGTTTCTAGGTTTAATAAAAGAGCATACTTTTTTCACTTTTTCTTTTTTTCCTCCCAGAAACCTGCTCAGTTTTTTATATTTTTATTCACAAAGCAGGAAGAAGTCTTCAGAAAGAAGCACAGTGTGTTTATAAGCAAACCTGCCTGACGTGGTTTTCTATGACAGATGGGACCAACCAGAGCAAAATTCCAAAGCGGGAGAAACAGAGGAGCCTCACAGCCCCTAAGTACACGTGAGGGAATATCACTCGGTGCAGGAATAGGCCTGAATGGCTCCAGCATTTTTGCATTTGGATCCGGAGGTTTCTTGGATACAGCTTTTCCCCCTCCCCCAACTAGCTGTGCCAACAAGGCTTAAGGCAGCAACATCCAAAATAAAATTACCCATGAAGCTTCAGCAGGTCTGCTGGCTTTTCCTATAGAAATTCCTACAAAGGGAAAGGCAGAAAATTCAAATCAGAACTTGGATTATAAGATTTCAGTAGCTCTTATCTCTGTACAGGTAAGAAATGAACTCTCCTAAGTCAAGGAGGTGCCACATTCACACAGCCACTACGGGAAACAACGGACACTGGAAAAAGGCCACGCAGAAAGTCTCCCTCCAGGCTCTGATGGCGAGGCCACAGCTCTGGCTTGGGAGGAGGACATTCCCCAGTGATGGAGGACAAAAATGTGGTTTTTCATATTTAGGAAAAGAACAAATGAAAAATTATTAAAGCGCTATGCAATACTATTGCTAAAATGGAATGAAGCTACCTCAAACCTACAGATATACTTTTGAGTCTATCTCACACACGTGGACCGTCTCAAGCCTCCGGATCACTTCACACAGCCAGCGTGAGCCAGGCTGGACGTGGCTTTCTAAAGAGATCTAAAACAGCACAATAAAGATAGTGAAAATCTCAAGGGAAGGCTTATATAAAGAAAACTCAGACATTTCAAAACAGACAGCAATGATAAAGCTAACACCTGCAGACATGAGGTGAGATCATTTATGGAAAAAGATTTCACTCTGAATTTTTCCCTAATGTTTCCTACAGAAAGTTTGAAAATGTAATAAATACGTAGAAGGATTTCAAAGCAATTTGCTGTCTTCCAAATTAACTGCTATCAAGTACATCCAGATATAGCAACCATTCATCTCACTGCCCAGTACGGAAATTTCTACATAATCTACTCATTTACCACAAGCGGAAGTTTCTCTGCAGAGGAACAGTGGAATGATAGCCAACTTTCTTCAAAAGATAAGCCTGAGGAAAAAAAACTAGTTTCTGTATGTGTGCTAATTACCAGCTAAACCCCTCCTCACATGATCTGGAGGGCAGAAGTCAAAGCTCTTAACTCCCTAAAAGATAAAGTGTGCTTAAGTCTTACTAATACACCTTCCCCACCCCACCCCGCAAAAGCTAATTTCACAGGTATTTTTTAAATTACTGCTTGATCACAAAAAAGTCATCGATTTCAGCCATAAAGCAAAACTAGACAAATGACTAAAATATTACAGAAATACTCTAGAGAGAGATTTACCGCAGCAGTAAATCTAATGTCATCCTCAAAGGAAGAAACAAATAACTTAAGTTCAGCAGCGAACCAAACAGGCTCCTGACCACTCAATCTACAGCTGCTTCTCGTTTGTCCCGAAGTCGGGGACCCACCCTTAAAGTCTACAATCTCTTCCCCCTCTCTGTAAGGCCACAGTAACCTCCTGTATCCTTTGGGCTGAAAAAAACCCCACTCTGTCCAGGCTACAGGGAATGAACTTACTGAAAGTTGCTTGTTGGATTTTCAAGGCAGGTACCTCAAGTTTGTTTTACTGATGCCCAACAGCAAAGAAAAAAATTAGCCACAGCACAAGTTAGTTAAGGCATGGGGGGAAATCTCTGATTTTAAGCCTTAGAATTTTAATCCATGGAAAAATTGTTAAAAAGGCCACTATATCTTAAGTAAAGCTGCCTAGCATCCTTGTCAGAAGGTGGTAAAAGAAACGGTCAGCTTCTATCTTCTGATTTTAAACAATGGAAAACCAATACAGTAAGGAAAAACATTATCAAGCAACTAATTTGGGCACTGCAGCCCATAAATAGTATTTAGATATATAAAATAAATTATACATTATATTTATATATAAAGCATATATATAATAAATAATGTATATACACACACATTATATATAGACAAAAAATTGCTATTGGAATATTGCACATTTTCATCACTTTTCTAGGAAATAGGTGTTCACTTATTCTGACGTCTTGAAAGAAGTGGTTTTTTTCAAGTCTGGTGAGACACTCACAGGGTGAGGAGAAGCTGGTAAAGGCAATCACACACTGCCTCCATCCACCTTTCCTCTTGCCTTTACTGCTCCTCTCTCCCCTCCACCCCTTCTCCCTCCATCAGCTGCTCTGACAGGCTGCTTTTTGCTTTGGCATCCGTCTTGTTTTAAGGCTCCTGATTATTGTCATTGATATAACTTCACTCACAGCTGCCAATAGGAATGTGTGGATATAAGCTATACTACCTTTTATTTTCTCCATATTTTAAAATGTTGTCAATATATCGTTTCTCACTGCAACCGACTAAGTAACAAGAAGCAGCAATCAACACCAAGTGACCTGTCCCCTCTCCCGATCACAGATAAGACAGTTGTTTTTACTCAGCATGCACATCTCTTCAATGTTAATTTGACCTCCAGAAAAAAAGACAGGAAAAAAATCGTAACAATTAGTGTCTCTTCTTTTTCCATCCAAAAAGAAACTTCTACTTGCAACTCCGTTCAAATTTAGAGCTCTTGTGCAGCTCACAGAATGGACTTCCCTACCTCTTTTCTATGCTATCGATGTCTTCAGCGTAGGTACTACAGTTAGCAAGTGAATTAGCATGCACTGAAACGAGTAGCACATTTCACAGCTCAAGCTCTTTGAGGTCACTTGCAAACTGAAAGAGAAACACCACGTTGATTGCCCAGAGTCACATTTTACTCTGAAACGACGATGGCTAAATATCGAGCGAAAACAAAGCATGACAAAACACGACAAGGAAGGTCGCCTCTTGTGTTCTGAGGATGTGACACAGACTAGGAAAGACTGTTGTCAAGCTAAAAGGACATAATAAAGGAAAATAAAGGAAATAAAAAGGACAGCAGAGATGTAACTACGATCTCAGAATTTTTTTTCCCATTGTACTTATTTAACATGCTAGGTAAACCAGTTTTATACAAGGTAGGAGCAAAAGCACACATTCACCAAGTTCTACTTCCACCTAACAAAAGAATATTCTTAGCCACTGATTTCAGCTAGCTTATTAATCAAGGAGAACAGCTAATAATAAAAATACAAAATTGCAATTTAAATGCTATTACTAGGAACACTGTTAACGGGAAATGAGAGCCTTTCTATAGTCTCAATTCTGAATATTAAGGTAAGTCTTTAGGTGTATATTAAATAATGCAGTACTGAAAATACGAGCTAAATAGCTTAGTGTACATCCACGACAGACCCAGAAAGGACCGCGGAATTGCAGCACTAGGGATGATATGTCAAATCCTTCTCCCATTTATACCACGGCACAGCCCAGAAAAGCCAGTAAAGAACCTACTGGATGCAGACAATAAGCAGAAAAACAGCTCAGAAAAGCTTCAACGGCAACAGGTACAATATGGTGAAAAGAGTCAGTAAAAAATCCCTTGATAAAATAAAACACAGGGCAATTTACATACAGATCCCGTAATTCATCACATACATTCAAGCCACTTACCATGTAATTAGGGATAAATTATAAACACTGAACCATGGTGTTTCACTAGCATGTGTACAGGTTCTCCTTCTCCAAACAAAAGCACTCTGTGTATAGAAACTTGGCACCCAAGTGCAGTGCATCAGCATACAAGTTTTTTAAACCAACAAAGCATTCAGTTCAGGGAAACTTATTTCACCGTCCACCCTTCCACTTTTTAGCTTGCCAAAAAGTCCTAAATTAGAATATTCTGCGTTCCCTAAGGTGACAAAAAGCATTTGGACAGAGTCTGTGAAAAGATATAGAAATCTTGCTTCAGAAACTAACTGCTGAGAATTTCCAGTTCCCTTTATAACAGGTTTAAAAGGAATCTCCCACTGTTGATGAATACGACTTCACATTTATTTTGATTACAATTTCTCTCACCAAAAGGCTTTATGTGAAATTTTATTACCATCTCAAAAACAGAAATCCTTTTACAGGCCCAAGAAGAAACATCCAACATTGTTCTTGAACTGTACACTTATCAACAAACCAAGGAAGCGATCCCACAAGACTTCATTCATGTAAGCAGCCATTCAGTGAATCTCAAATGATGCAGCTGTATTGCTGGAAAGTTGGGGGTTTTCAATCCAAGTATCTGAAAGCCTCAGTTGTTAAGACTGAGCCTTCCAAATCTAAGAATGTAATTATTTTTCCAACCTATGAAGACTATTCCCTAAATGCACCGACTGCTATAAGTGCCTCTGCATATAAAAAACATTCCCAGTGTAGAATGGATAAATGTATTAAGAATTGATCTTAAATTCTGTACAATGTCATTACAAAAATCGCTAAAGAATACATACTTTTAATCAAAGTTTCATTAGGCATATATTGATTCTGTCAATGAAAAATTGCTATATTTAATCAAATTAAGTGCAACTGCCGATGTAATCAATGTATGCTAATGTAAATTCGTGTACAATGAAAGAACTGGAGCATTGGTAACTGCAGACCCTTATAGCACCATTGCGAACGTTTGGATTAAATTCAGTACAAATTTCATTTGATTTCCTAAGTGTTTTCAGCTAAGTTTTGGGCTGAGACCACATGCAGAAAATCTAGGACTAGAAAATGCGCCTGTCACAGTTTGGAAGTATAGAGAAACCCTCCTTCATAAACTGACAGTAAAGTCTGGCCCACAGAAAACGTTTGCTCTGTATATTCTTGTGGCTGACGCGGCACTGATGACTATAAGGATGCTTAATGCAACAACCTACCAACGACTTTTGGAAACATCCTAGCGACAGCTTGTGTTTTCACATTTCACTTCTGTCACTGCCCCAACATCAACAACTGTAACGTCAGGCACATCTCCAGTTGTATTTATTGTATACTGAGCTCCACAAGCTCCCTCGCTTGTATTTTTATTCTAACTTTAATCTATTTTAAAATAAATTAATGTATTTTTAATCTGTTGCACTTGGACTTAAGCTCCAAGAGCCTTTACTGTAAATTAAGCAGGCAGCTGCCCCTTATTAGATACTTTCTAATTTTGGAACAATGGAGAAAAATCAATCCTCCCTCCCTTCTCACAAACAAATCAAAGTTCATTCCGCTCCCTATCACAAGCATGAGGCTGAATCTGGCTGCTTTTATTTCAGATAATGGGAAGCTGCTCTTACTAAAGAATGTGAATGTACATTTATTTTGGACTGAGTATGCCAGCACACATTTCCTCTCCTCTAATTGACCTGATTTTACTTTTTACTCAAGTTTCGCACTAACTTCTGAGAAAACCTCAAAGAGTTGATTGACTTTATAACAATTTGAAAAAAATGTTAAAAATGTCTTCTGTACCCAAGAACTTCCTCAAGTCAAAATGTCCGTGAAAACACAGAATAGGCTTAAGTCCTGCATAGGCCAAACTTTCTCATTCAGAATTTCCACCAGATACTTTCATACTAAGCAAATTACAGAAAGGATAAATGAAAACACACAGGCTGTGGAAAATTTGCTAATGAGTAAGTTACCTCAAGAGAACAATGCCATAGACATTAAAATTATTCCAGAACCTACCTGTGCATATTCTTTCTCTATTGCAGCTCTTTTCTGACTGAATGCTCTGAAAGAAAAAAAAAAAATCCATTAATATATAAAGCAAAACACTATAAATTCAATAATTTACTTAAAAGGATTTTCTGCTAGACAGTCTTTATAGTTAAATGAGCAACAAAAAAGCTAAATTGTTTGACAACTGCGTATCAGTAGCCTAGCAACTAGCGCGTGTGGACTTCACATATGCGGTGTTCAATTTTCCAAGTTCTATTGGATAAATTCAGTTCCCAGGACTACTGGTGTAAATACCGTTTACTTCATTAAAGGCTCATCAGCTTTCCACTGGTATAGCCTAGGGAAGAATTTGGCTTTATGCATCTAGACAGACTTACTGGACAGCAGTATCCTGATTTACCCATTAATGTAAGACCCACTTAACTCAAATGGTGCCCATCACCGCATGTCCTTCCACATGAACGTCAGTGCCATACGCTCATGCAGGGGCTCGAGATGTACCATTTCAGCGTATTTTAAAACGGAGGCTTTCGACACTGTCACTGTTATAACAGGAAGAAGGTTCAAATACCTAGATGTGTCAAGGCTCTTTCTTCAAGAGCTTAAGCTATTCCTCTTTATCCCTTGAACAGCCACAGCAGAGTAATTTTCTTCAAGCTATATTATAAACTACTAAGCGTAAGGCTACGCCATCAGCAAAAGAAAATTTAATTCTATTTAAACTGGTTACACAGTAATTATGGTGACACATTAATAAAAAAAAATCCTCAGGAACATCCTATAATAAGGTTAACTCAATAAACACAACCAAAAGGAGCTCTGAACAGGCTCGTTCTACTCCTGTCTACTCCATTTCACCCATGAAGGGCACCCACACGCTGATAGGGCGTTACAGGCTTAGGCTCCCCAACGGGATGTAAAACAAAACTCTAAACACATTGTGATCGCTTAAAAATTGTTTCCGGATCAATGATAGCCCCAAAGAGCTGGCCATAGTCCAACTCCGATAATTACATCCCATCTTCCTAAATCCCCCCCCTGTGTAGCTCCGGTGGGTACAAAGGGCTGCACGCCTGTGCCATACAAAACTCCCCTACATGAACAGGTAAATTTGCTGAGACGCTTGTAAATGAATCTACTTTGTAAAGCATTCAAGGTATTTCATCTAATATTACAAAACAATTTCTTTTAGGCTCTCCTGTTCCAAAGTCCAATATCTCAGTCTGTTTAGCAAACATCTAAAAAACACAGTACCCTTCTATAAGAACTTACGTTTCTTTTAGCATAACTATAAATACATACAGAAATAACTACTAGGAATAACTGAAATGTATTACCAATATTGAAAAGGTAGAAGAAAACAGGCAGCTGTCTTTGAAACGTAAATCTGGGAAGACTTTAGGCAAAGGCAGTTATTTTCCAATTCTCAGCTAATCTTATTTGAAAACATATAATCAGAGCTAAACATTAAGGATACTCAGTTTACACAAAACCTGGATATGGAGCTGTGTATTTCACCACGAGGTTTCCCCCCCGCCCCCCATACAAAACAAATTCCACTTAAACTAATTGCATACCAATAACTGTGACAAGCTGGAAACCTAAGTTATCCCCCAAAAACCTTCTACATTAAAAGGTTTACATGAGAGAAGAAAAACAAAAGCACTCAACTGGCCCTGGTGTAGAATTACAAAATACCACGCAAATCAAATTCACTCGAAAAACCGACAGAAATCTCGGACTTGGAACGACCGCAAGCTCCAGCATGAAGAAAATGTATTGTACGGTAGCAGTTCCATAAATTAGAAATATTTTAGAGCAGTTTTAGATTTTGTTCTGTATTTTAAATGGAATTTTACAAAAAGGTTGGCAAGACAGAACGTAATTCAAGTTATACAATACTTAAATTTGTGTTTGATCTGTGTTTTGGTGAATGAAGAAAATGGTAAGTACCCCAAGACCGGCAGGATCAGCCGTCTGCATTCCTTGAAGCTGGTGTTCTCTGCTGCTCTGTGACTGCATTTCCCTCGATTAGTCAAACACAAAGCTGTTTTTAACCTCAGGACAGTTTATACAGGAATCCTTTACGACAACCATAAATATATTGCAAATCATGATGAAATATGAGACTGAAGTAGACAAATTTCCCAGGAGAAAATTATTCTGAGCAGGGGAAAAAAAAAAAAAAAAGGTTTGACAAATGCATCATAGTTTCGTAACTTGGGAAACCTGAAAACTTTCATGTGTGGATCTTGATTTTATGTGCAAAGCTGGGATATTTTTGACCTCATGGTCATTCAAGATGGAATTTCAAATTCATTCATGTAAGGAAACATTTGGTTCCGTAAGCGAATAGCATGTTCTCTAACTGTTACCAAGTAGTTTTTAAGAAATGAATTAGTGCATCTGCAAGAAAGCAGGAACATTAATTAGGGTTTCTTTAAACTAGGATGTATTAATAGCTGCTATTATATCTTTTTCTCAAATTAACCATTAATTAAGTGCAAGAAACACCAGAATTGCACACCCAAAAAAGTGTCTTAGTTCTTATTTAGGAATTACTGTCCAGAAACATCATCTCCATCCTGAAAATGTTCCCTTTGCCCAACTAAAAATCACTCAAAAGCATTTAAAGTCTTTGACAATTTAAAAAGAGGGTGAGAAAGGATAAATACAAAGAAATTCAACGATATTGAGCGTATATAATCAAGCTAAGACTATTTTTCATTGAAGTATGATACTTGCCACAATCCTCACATTGCAGGGAAATCCTGACTTAAGTCTCCAAAACCAGAAAACCAATAAAAAAAAAATTTACGCTCACCATCAGGACAAGAAGCCGCCATTTAAAAGAAACATTATTTTATTACAAGTCCAGAGTGTGACCAGGCGCCTGTCTTTAAAAGAGCCTGCTGCTAGAGAAGGCTGCTGCAAGCCCGAAGGAAAAGTCACACTCGGGAAAGTTATTTCAGTGGTTTCAACATACATGATTTAACATCGAGACACAATGCCAGCGACCCACAGCATTTCCTCACATGCCGCTGCCTGCAGCCCCTTCCGTGGTTTACGGCTCCGTATGACTAGAATGAACCTAATCCTGGAGGGATTACGCAGGAATGTTCTTCCCAAAGCACAAACAGCTAGAGAAGCTCTGCAGAGAAGGGCTGTCTTCCTTTGACATGTCAGCAATTGGCCAAGTCTGTCTGAAAACAGAGCAGTGGGGTTAGAGAAGAGTCGCTCCTATTGTCATTAGGACAATAAGGGCTAAATGTGGTATTGGAAAGGACTTCTCTTTCAGACTAAAAACTAGTAAGAATATCTGAAAAGGAGGAAGGTGGAGATTCTTCTGCTGCATAGCAGGCCTTTGCCCACCTACATCATCTCCTTGCTTTCCTCACCAGGCTTCCGACCTGGGATAACACACTCCAAGGTGCACCATGAGGCTGAGACACTGTTTCCTGAGGAAGGAAATTCGTTGGTCTTAATTCATATGACTTTATTTGACAAAAAATATCTGGATGAACCATAATGGTCTGTTGTATTAAAGAAATTAGATTACGTGATCTAACTTTCCCAGTCGAACTGTAAGGGAGCAGGGGAAAGAAAACTACACTTACTGTCACCCTCGCTTTGCCAATACGACTTTTTACTAGTGCTGAATCCTCACTGTCACTTCCAAACATGAATTCCAGCAACCGCTAGGTATTTAAATTACTCGTATCAATTTAAGGTAATAGATGCTATGAAATATTCAGGTATATTTTTAATATTTCATTGTAAATAAGTGTAACAATGTGAACTAAGGAGTCAGGTCAGTGGATGATGATACTTCAGGAAGTCTTCCTGTAGGCCAGCAGTTACCAGGAGAAACAGACGGGCTCAACCTGGCACGTGGATGTCCACTTGGGCTGGAAATGTCTAAAGCTCCCACTTTCATGAAAAATCAGTATATTAACATTAAAAGATACATTAGTGTTATATAAAACAATGTCCTATTTACCAAGATTATCTAGTCATACAAATCTAAGGACGAAAGTCACAGCTTGCACAGTAAAAACACTCAAACACACCGACACTCGAAAATCAGAAAGCTAATTACTCTCTATATTAAAAAGTTAATTTAACTACATCTAGAGAGCTATGCAAAAATGTAAATAGACACTTCATGTACAGGTCTCTTGAATAAAAGAAGGAGCTAAATTTGCATAGGTGAATGTATTTCCATTTAACGGCTGAGAAATTCAACAACAAGCCAAGCAGGGACCCGAATCTCATTTGGAACGAGTCCCCGTGCAAGGTCATGAGCCATAACAGTAAAAACCCATATGTACTAACTGATAAATCGGTACGACTCACCTAGCACTAGCAGGTTGTGCTAATGCAACTTTTTGGCTATGGACATTCAGATAAATTGGTTAGAAATTTTAATGAAAAAAATTCTTTACACAACTATGCAAAGCACCAGAAAACATACAAATTGGTATCAGATCCAAAACATGCAAAAGTGTTAGACTAAAGAACTGCACCTGTTTTAACTGACCTTGACCTAGAAGAGTCCCCAACTGCTACACTGACAAAAGCAAGGAGCAGCAAATGAGAAAATAACGTGCTCAGCCCTACCGAGACTGGATTTCCCGGATCAGCAGAACACAGAGAATTGACACTTCTAGTGGCGTTTAACTGAAAGATGATGAAAGGAAGATGGGCAAAAATCACACATGCACACATCGCATGGTGATGGTAGCTCTCCAAAACCTTTTTTTAATCCTTTTAATACCGGCTACTGTATCCCTAACAGAATCAAAACAATAAAGTCAGAATCATTTTCTCTTTGCTTTACCAACTGCGGATCTCCCCACTTTTTGGTCGACAAAAAGTGAAACCCACATTAAGTGTTGCAGGTGCAGATCAGTAGAGCAGATCTGTAAAGCCCCAATACAATGAGAAAAGGAATAGAAGAAAACAGGTGGAGGAATAAAAGGTTTTCCATTGTTTCGATTTTACGGGGTATTAAGGCAATTTCAAAATTTCGTTTAAAAAGGAATTCACCCCATCAAAAATCCTTGAAGTGAATCTACTTAGGAATTGTAGAGCACATTGCAACTGATTTTAAACTGACTCAATCCACCAACACTCAAGGAGGTGAATCAGTGAATTATGAAATACTCCAAAATTTCTAGCTTCCCAAAAAGTAGATCAAAAATAACTCATGACATCTAGGACATATGCCAGCAGAAAATCATGACCTTCCAACTTCTGCCTGTGATGTACAGTGGCAGCACACACACTCCATACGCAATGATGTCCAAACTAACACTACGTTGGTTCTCTTCTTTAACAGGAAAGAATACACTCACTCCAAAGCCTTCCTAGGAATATTAAAACAGACAGCTCTCATTAAAAATGAAAACAAAAAAACAAAACAAAACAAAAAAAAAAAACAGGGAGGGGCAACCCCAGAAAACTCTAAAGCCAGTATTATGTATTAAAAGTAGAAGTACACTGATGGCTTTGTTCATTCCTTTTGTCCCATTCAGAGAAGAGAAAAATGAAAATCGTAACTGAACAACCTAAAAGCCACCTATCTAACAGCGAATACGTGCATGAACACAGTCTCTCAGCAGGAAAAAACTTCCCAGACTACCTTTGAAGAAAAAACCTGCACGTGCCAAGTTAAAATACAGCATTAGATATCGATTCCCTGCCTCCCTTAACTGACAAACAGATCCAGAATGCCTTTTACAGCGATGAGATGTATTTATTCTAAGCAATGGAAATAGATCCCAATACATGAGCACCAGGGGAGGAACGCCGATGATGAACCACACGCACTTGAAATATTTATGTGCAAGATGGCATTGAAATTTCCAGCCTGGCCTGTTGCTCAAGGCCAGCATGTCCCACGGGAGTTGGCATTTGCCTCTGTTGACCTTTGTGAGCTTCCTGGCAGCCCACTTCTCCCATGTGTAAAGGTCGCTCTGAACACAGCCCTGCCTCCAGCCTAACTATCAACCATTCTCCCCCAATTTAATACCCTTGATCAACTTGCTTAGAGCATGTTCCATCCCATCATCCAGGTTGTTACTAAAGTCATTAAACAGCATTGATCCAGTATTGACCTCCGAGGGACACCAAGCCGCCAGCTGGACTTTGTACTGCTCTCCACCACTCAGACCTGGGGAGTCTAGCCAATTTTCCACCCACTTTATTGGCCACTTATCAGCCCATATTTGCCTGATGTGGCTATAAAGGTAGTACGGGAGTCTGTGTCAAAGGCCCTGCACTAAAGTCAACACGTACAACATACACTGCCGTCACTTTGCCCACATAGCCAGTTATCCCAGAGGGCAATCAGGCACAATTTGTCCTTGGTAAGTCCATGCTGGCTGCTCCCAATCACCTTCTTGCCTCCTTCAAGAAATAGCTTCTTGGAAAGGAAGCCTTGGAAATGGCTTCTAGGAGGTTTTGCGCCATAATCTTCCCAGGAACTAAGGTAAAGCTGACCAGCCTGCTGTTCCCAAGATCCTTCTTTTAGCCATTTTTGAAAATGAGTATGGCATTTGTCTTTTTCCAGTCATCGGGAACCTCTCCTGATTGCAATAACCTTTCAAAGATGAGAGAGTGTGAACTACCTCGCCCCATCTCTGTAGTCCCAGTACGCTCACAGCTCTCCAACTGCACACACATTTCCAGTTCCTCCTCTTTGTTTCACAGCTGCATGGGCTCATGTATGGGCACCTGCAAGAGATCCCCAGTCATACTGGGGAAAGCCTCTTCCGCGACACTGTCCTCCAGACACTTCCTTATTAGATCTCATGCCTTTGCTTCAGGTTATGGTAACTCTCCCTTAGCAGACCTAGTTTACAGGCTTCCTCACTAGGTCTAGCTGTTGGCAAAGGTGCTTGTGCCCCAACTTGTCCGATAGATCCCATCCCTCCTCAGCAGTCCTTGTTTCAGCAAGGCTCTCCGTTTATAAGATTCAAAGCCCAGTCTGCAATATCGACTGCACAGCCAGGCGCTGACCTGCTGGCTATGTCCACTCCTGCCCAAGCCCTTCACCTTCACAGGAAGGACTAAGAACACGTCCAATGCCCCCCTGCCCTTCACACTTGTCCCCAGAGTTCTGCCATCACTCTTTACACATTCAAGGTCACCTCTGGTAGCATCCTAGGTGCCCACATGGGGTAACAGTCCCCACGTTGGACGAGCCTTTGTTCTTCAAAATCCTAGATCTAATCTCCCCCGCCCCCAACAAACAACAAACCTCCCAAAATATCAAGTCAGCTCAGCACATGGATGCTTCTGTTTCCTGCAGGAGGGAGTCTCCAGTAACCATCACCTGCCTCTGATGGTACACAGTCTGTTCACCTCCTTCCACAGCTCCTTCACCTGGTGGCAACTCAGTGCTTTATCAGAGCACATCTCCCTCCGGAGGGGTGACTGTTGGCCCCAGCCCCAGGGAGAGGCACCACACACACCTTGCGGCCCCAGACCTGGACAGCAGCATCCTCTGCCTGGGTTGAGACCTCTGTTGTGCTGGCGGTAGTTGCTCCCATTGATGTTCTCAACACCATCATTGTTCCATTTCAAGCGATTCCACACCCTGAGCAAAGTCTTTGATCCACCTTGCATTCCTGCTATGCCATCTGCTACCTGTTAGCTGTAGTCCAGGCTAGCAGCTATATAGCCACTCTCTAAACACCTGTTGAAGAGTTGCTCCCTGGTCAATCTGTTGAAGACAAAAGGTTTTAAACACCCCCCTGGTCAGGAAACAGTCAAGAGAAGCTGTCTGCTGGAGCCGCCAGCAGCAAGCCAACAGCAGTGCCCCAGACGATGATCGCTGAAGCAGCAGCCTGAAAACTGCTGCACCAACTGCTATGTCAAGTAACGAACTCTGCTGCACTGTCTTGGCGGTGCTAAGGAAAACCTCACTGGAAGCACTCCCGTGTGTAAGCAAAATGCACAGCATACCAGAAGAAACATCTTAACACTTCAAAGGTACAACAGCTAATGTTTAATAGACGAAGAGTTACATTTGATATGGTCATAGCTGAATTAACACATTCTTTGTAATTCCAGCTGCCACTACAAAATCAAAGAGGGAGCAATCCTGAAATACTTGGGGGGAGGGAAGGAGACAAAACATTTTCCAGTCTTGTAGGGAAACAGGATTTCTTTAGGAATGCTGATGTTCTTGTTTGGAGGTTTAAGTCAACGCTTTATCTGGATACCTCATCCCACTTTCCCCAGTAATATAAAAAAAATACACCATAATGAATCAATATCACAAAATTGGACAAGTGCTTTTATCTGGCTTTTAATATAAGGACAGGTGTGTCACTAACAAAGGCACAACTGAATTCAAAAGTACTTCAGCTAACATAAAGCATCACCATAGCTTAGTTTAGGCCAGTGGTTGGCAATAAATGCTGAGATAACATAGCACACTAGCAGCTGCATGCCTAATTAAGTACTTCAGGAACACCCATATATGCAGGGACAGACTGTATTAATATCCCCTTTCCACGTCCAGCAGAGACAAAGACAACATACCTGGAGCAATAACTCATCTACAGAAATTATTCATCATGACAAGACTCTCAAATGCCACATGAAATAGCCTCCTTTTTGTGTTTTTCTGTTTACACTAAACAGAATTACCACTACCCAAAGCATTTTAAATGATATGCATAAAATTCTGAGTGTCTGAAAGATAAATTATTTTACAGAAAAGCACTGATTTCTAAAGTTATCTCTATATAGACTTCAGAAGCCCCAGCAGCAGCCGGAGCGCAACAACCCAGGTTATTAAAACTAGAAACATACTTCTAATAAGAAGGGGTGTCCTATTAGCTCCTTTCCACCAGGTAAGCGCACGTGTGGTTCTTCAAAGAAAAGAGCAAGCAGTGCGCCACTTCAAAGAGGCTATTTAAAACACTACATACAACAGAGGCAGAACGATCAGAAGCAATTTTCATCACAAAGTACCCACGGCTTCAAATTCAGAGACTTTTGTAGGTTGGGGAGGTCACATAATTACACAAAAGACCGGCTTTCGCTTTTCCAAGCAAAACTCCTCCGAACACAGAAAATGCTATCGTCTTAAGGCAATGCAGCAGCCTTGCCTGGAATGCAGTAACAGAACCGTTTCACTGCCTATAGCATCTAAAAAAAAAGAAAATCACTGTCAGCTTTGTGATTTGACACCAGTATCTCACAGACAACTGGAAAGCTCTCTAAGCTTCTTCAGGTTTGTAGAAAGTTCAGACATGGCATTAGTTGGGAAAACAAGAAAAAGTATTGGAAGATAGAGACCCTTACCACCCAGCTAAAGGTAAGCTGAAACAAGTTCATGGCTGTTGCACTTTCTACTGCGAAACAGAAACCCCACACCAGTCCAACAGAAGTGGGTTAAGAGGCCTTACAGAGTGAATTCTGGACTCTTAATGCTGGTACAAGTTCAGTCATTTAACTTTACGATAAGGCTTTGTGCTACCAGTGAAAATAGCGGTGCAGTCCTCTGTCCTGTTCTCAACAGTGTATTTCGCTGCCCCTTGAGCCAGCCCTAAGAGTTATCCAGCTGCTAAGTCATCAGCCTGCTTGCTTTTCCAATAAAGTGGAATTTGAAAATCCATACAGCACCAGTTCTTTGTTCTGTTTTAGGGTGCTCCTTTTATTTGTAACATATATGAAGATCACAAAAGATTGATCCAGTGATGAATTTCAAAAAATAAGAAATGTATTCGACATGCCTACCTATAAAAGTTTGAGAAAGCAGCATTAAGTGACCATGTGCAGTTTAGTTTAATTTTTTTCTAGCCATAACATATTCCCTGGCACAAATTCTACTTGCCCACCCTGCTTCTGTTGATCATTGAACAGCACTAATGACGTTTTACTTACGCATCAAAAAATTCACCTAGGACGAAGCATGCAAATTTAATTGTACAGCAATGCTTTTATCACAACAAACAGTCTGCTTTTTCAAATTAAGTTTGTGCCAACACATCCATTCATTGTTGCTATTGTTCTAGCATCACAGATAAAGTATCTGTTAAAATCTGTTAGGTTTAACACAAATTTAACTTCTGTTTTGACAGATGGTCATAAATATGTCACAGAAAACAAAGCAAGTGACTTGGAAAGCAGCAAGGTTCAGAGCAAGAAAGGCACGGTGCGTGTCCCAAGCGTCGCAGGCGGGCCTGTACACCTGGTACAAGCCTGACAGTTCCGCTTATCGTGGTCGAAGCTGGCTGAACCTCCAACTGCTCTGATCTGGATGCTCCATGTCTAACAGACCTGCCAGCTCTGAGAATGGGGCAAAGGAGCTCATGCATCCACATCCGTCTAGACAGCCATGCTCAACTGTCTTGGGAAAATACGGACAAACTGTTTTAAGTATTCTCTGCCAGATAGTGGAAAGTTTTTCTTATCCAAGCAGGCTAACGGGACATTTCCTCCCTGAATTCACCCGGAAAAGGGCAGAGGTGCAGAGATCCTCACAAGGAAGCAATTCAAAGGCTCTTTAGACAAAAAGGCATCAAGTTCCTCTTTCAGCACCCATAGCCAAAGTAAAGTTTCACCTTAATCAGAATTTGTAGAAGAATTAACTCCTTTATTACACCTTTCCACCATCAGATCACCTGAAAGTCACTGGCAACAAAAGCTACTTCACGAGGGAGGGCACTGCCTCCAATCATTTTCAGGCTACTGAGATTCAGTTTAAACATCCCTGTATGTCAGTCAAACCAACATTGCCTCTCTAAGACTAGACATCATGCCTCTGCTCTTGCAAAGAGGCAACTGAAGAAACCAAGAAATTGTAAGCAAGCAGAAAGTCCTTTCCATTTCTTTCAGGATGGTACTCTCTGCTGCCACAGAGTACTTTAGCCTCCTTTTCAGCCACTCAAAGAAAAGGAATCACGAGATGCTACGTTATAGCCTTTATGTTTGGTTTTAAAAATAACAAACTCTTGCTCAATGATTTTATATCATCTGAATGAAACAGATCTCTTCCTAGAAAGGTGACTATTTTATATGCACACTGTTACCTTCCAGATTTATCTGATAAAGAAAAAGCAATTCACCAGCATTTTTATCAAGGAGCAAAAGTCTGGATCCCTCAGTGCATACACTTCCTATTCCATGTCAGGTTTGAATAATACCAGCACTATGACTATTGCCTATTCTGCTGGAGACTTTCTACCACCCATTAAATAAACTCTAGAATAAGTTACTGAACTGTGCTGAGGATTTAATAGCACTGTCCAAACACAGTTTCGCTGCTTAGATTTTGGGTTGGCTTTATTTGTCTGATCTCTGGCTAAACTTGCTGTCTCATACGTCAGCACAAGATCATCCACGTAGTTCTGCATGGAGATACACACGTGCAATTTTTCCCCCAGGTCTTGTAGAAAGATGTTCATCAACATTCATGTCAGAGCAGTATCTTTCCAAATGATATGTTAAGCATGTAAGTCTAGGTAAAGATTTCACCTGCAAGGACTGAGGGGAAAAATTAAAGTGTTGAGTACTGCAGTCTTTTCCCTAGAAGCCATCACTAGGCTGTCTCCCCTGTTGCCCCTGAAAATGCCTTGCCACTACCACTCTTGTAGCACCCCTTTTATTACTCTTCATGTCCCTGACCAGCTGTAGATGCAACTGGTATTGTCCTTCAGCAGCCACGCAAAGCTTTAATACTACTCCTTTATCGCCCACCGTTTTCACTTGCTCTATGCCATCCTTTAGCTCCTTGCTCAGCCTTGTGGGGCTTCTGCTGAAATTCCTGATCTTCCCACACAACGGGGTGGTCTGCTCCTTAGCTTTCTGGAAGTCTTCCTTAGAAAAACTGAACTAAAACCATCAATCCAGGCATATTTCCCCTTCCTGTCCGCTTCCCAGGAGATTCTGCCCACCAACTGCACAAAGAAGCTGAATTCTGCTCTCATGACAGCCTCTCTCCAGGTCCCGAAGTCAATTTGTGGCCACAGAAGGCCAAGCTGCCACTAGCCTGGACAGGACTCCTAACAACAAGTTATGAATACCAGCCTTCCTCCCACGACAAGTATGGACAATTTGCAGTTCTTATACCACAAGCATCTCAACGCAGTGTGAATGTGGCCTCCAGGCCAAGACTTTTAACAAGAGCATACTAATACGATCGTTGCTGGGTAGCCAAGTTCCCGTCAGCTGTGAAAGCACGCAAGCCAGAAGAACAAACTCAGAACCACCCTCGCGAGGTCGCCCACAGCCTAAACTTTTGCCCACAATGAAGCTCTATGACCCACCACAAGAAGCCAGTGACATTTCCTTCTTGTGAATCAACTCGAGGTCTGCCTGATCTCAGCAGATGTGTGAAGGACATCTTCACAACTCTTAAAGCACAAATATTTGTAACATCAAGAAACTCTTTGCTCGCTGAGTCAAGAAATTCAGCTATCCTCCCTGTAGGGCACTGTTCTTGCAGCTCGTTGGCAAGTCATCTGTCACTTTTTCTACTTACCTCAGTGTACTTGTTCAGTTCTCTGGCAAGTATAGAAGGAAAAAAAAGTGGATTTGATTTTGAAATTTAATTTTAATATACATACTCTTTGTACTACCTTACTCCTCTTTAACCTTAAAATAGTCAGCTCTTCAGAATACAGCTTCCTAAGTTCCTGCAGAAAGGTATTAACTGACCAATTCAAACATCCTGTAACGTATCAGAGCTCTTCTCTCCTCTATAAATTCCTTACTACCACACATATCAGCATTTTCAAACAGTAGTTTTCCCCAAGGAAATAAAAGCTACAATATCTGCCCCATCCCTTTTATAGCCAAGTACACAGTAATCCCTTGTTGATTCAACTGCTACGGAACATTTTACCACCCTGAGGAGTCTTGCGACATCTTTCTACTCGTATTCTGCTACCCAGAGGATTTACAGTAACTCACCAACTGCGTCCGATTTGGCATCTCGATGCTGCAATTAGAAGTACACTTTTCCTGCCACTAAAACTAATCATCTCAGGCAGCTTTGCTACGATTTGTCCTTTGGAATGTTTACTCTTTAAATATCCACTTTTTCTCAACTAAGATAAACTACACTAAAGGAAAATTCTCTTGAATGTAAACAGAGGTATTAGAGCAGAAACTATTTCAACCAACTTGCAGAAAATCTGCTTGTAACTTAAATCAGCATATAGCAAACTATATAACAAAGATCCTCTTAAATCAAGGAATCAAAGCTGTGCATGGTGTATTTGTGTCCAAAGCAGTCTTCTGCCTTCCCTGCTGGCATTCATCTACAATTGTTTTACTACAGTTTTCACATGCAATTTTCAGTATCTAGATCATCCTCTTGTCCTCCCCTCAAGCAACTCACGGAAACAGAAAAAAAAAAAGATTTTTTTATGCATCAATTCCAGAGGAATTAGAAAAAACCTAGAAGAGAGGCAGAGCTAGAAGATCTGCCTCTGCCGGGTTATCACCAAGCCCCATCCTTGACATCAAGCATAGCTGTTTCTAAACACAGCTACAGGTCTTCATCAGCATCATTCTTCCGGATGCAGGAGAAGCTTATTCTAATTTGGACCCAGAGATAACTAAACCAGAGAAGGCTCGACCTCCTATACAAGAAATGAGCGGCAGCATGCTTACAAGCCTGAATTTCTCTCAACCATTTTACTATGAAACAGGTCTCCAGTAAATAGAGGAAAGCCAAATAACTTCCCTTATCTTCTGTAGCTAGAAACCCTCCAACTGACCCTAAGCCCTTAGCAGTCGGGTACTGCCATCCACACCGTCAGAAAACTCAAGCCTCTCAGCTCTGTTATTACCTTTCAATCACTGCATTGGCAGACAGGTTTAAAAAATTATCAGTTGATGTATTTTTGGCAATCTAGGCACTACTGTTCTTCTAAGCCCACTCAATTCAAAGGAGTAAAAAAAACTAATTTACCTTCCATGCCTACAGACAGGGAGCAGATAAACAAGATTTCACTTTCAAACACAAAATCCAGACAGTCTAACTTTGAATTTCTTGACCTTAGCAGATCTCACACATGAATTATTTCCTGCTGTTTAAAAAATATCCCTCCCTAAAAAGCACATTTATATTTTAAAGAGTAAATTGCTCGCTCACAATAGTTTAACTGATGTATTTAAAATCTACAACTTCCCCATACAATGTACTATAAAGTCACCATTTTTACCAGGACATTTAGAGGTCAATCACAGCCAGCATGGGCCAGTGGGTGCAAGTTTAGGTGTTCTTTATAACACGCATAATGTGCAGCTTGGTAACATTTATAACAGAAGCTTTTTAATGCAGTATGTGGGACACACTCAGAAAAAGTTACCCGATTTAAACAAAAATATTAACATATATGGATAATATTTAGTGTGATAGTGCAAAACCACAAGCAAACTGGAGTTTAAACAGGAGATACTTGTGATTTTTATCAGCACGAGCTTCCAATTAACCAGAAGCTTCGTAAACCTATCAAAAACGATGAAGCAATTTTCTCCCAAGTTTTTAAGTATGCTTTTGAATTAAGGTTCTATTCATCATTTAAAATATTCCAATCCACCCAACCTATGACAAACAACTCTTTCTTAAACCATGAAATGTCTTTACCTCGTGCCTGAACAATGACCCTCCAGCAATGCACACTGGAAAAATTTCCAGACAACAAGACAGCAATGTACTCACCATAAATCACATTACTGTACAGTTTGGGATTAGGATGAGTTGCCACTAGCAACAGAGCCAAAAAAAAAAAAATCAATTCTGTCGCTATATATAGAGGATTCTTGTAACCTCAAACGTAGTCAATGTTTTCAGCAATTTGTCTCAGAAAAGTATTAGCAGTCCAGCATGTGATCAGAGAAACATAACATCCAGACACAAAACAATACTAAAACAATAGTTTTCCCCTTTAGTAGAATTAAAAAGGAAAACAAAAAGAACCACCAGAAAGCTGCTGGTGAGCGTGAACGTTTCATTCACCCTCTTCAAAATAAAAGCGCACCATCTTCATAGCATTAGCATTTACAACAAATATGAAGATTGGTTTTAGAGCTTAAGTGTACTTAAAATGATCACTAACACCTTTTTGTTTTAAATGGGAAACTGAGCAAACAACTGGGAAAGATACAATTTAGACAAATACAAAGTGTTTTTATAGCTTACCCAAACCTGATTCATCATATTCAAGATATTTCCTATTTCGAAAAAAAAACCACTAGCATAATTCAGACAGACTACTAGGAGTTTTTAGAAAACAGGAATATGAAGAGTTTCTTTGATCCCCATTTGCTTAACAGCTCTCTGAAGAAGCCAAGACACATTTCATCATTCAAGCAGCTTATTTCATCCTGGATCTGCAAAATGTTTGCAGTAGGCAACAACAACCTTAGAGTTTTTACCTTACTCATCTGTCACATTTTAGGAATCTTGACAGTGCCACCCAAGTTTATTACAAAGACGTTTCTCCTTTTTTTACCTATATTTTTAAATACAGACACTTCATTTTTAAATTATGCCCCTCACAAGGTTTCATTGTCATTAACATTGACATAAGTCAAATTCTGTATTTTAATGCATTTGACAAGTAATAATAATTACCATAATGTTTTTTTTCTCCCCTCAAAGAACTGTCTTGTAAGAATACGGTACATGTACTGTTACTTTTTAAGTCAATAAAATTTAATAGTTCACTGAAAATACTCAGTCCCATTTCTAACATTTATCCGTAGGTATATCTCAGAGTATGCCTTATAAAGTTTTAGAGCAAGAAAACAAGCTGCAACTGAAACCAATTTATCTCTGCTTTTCACACAATGTGCAGATCCTCCACACATTCACCACTAAAATACGGTTCACGAGGTGTGTCTGTGTGAAGGCAACATTCACACACTGTTTACACCCTGATCACACTGCTCCACGTGCTAACCCATTTGTACCTTCACAAAAAGCTGTTGTTGTTCAAGAAACGGCTGCCATTTGTTGCACATCTCCCCTAGACACTACCACACGTATGACAGTCAGCGCGTGGAATATGCCCACACTTCAGCCACTTCAGCGTGAAGTCTCATAACTTTGCCAAAGAAAGAGGGTTGTAGACGTTTAAGGATGGTTGACACCCCACAAGCCAGGTGAACCAACCTAACTGCTTACCCACAGCTGGATACACCACTCTGTACACAGATGTCGTAACAAGAAAGCACATTCCTGCCCACCATATAGCTTTCTGTAAATGATACTGTTCACAGTTTTCCTCCAAAGGATATTTAACCTTGCTCATACCTTGGATGCAGGAATTGGATCCGTCAGTCACAGAGAACTGTGAAACGTACGCTTCCTCCCACCACCATCTTGTCGTTTCCCTGCCAGTATAATTCAATGCTGTATTGCTATTACAGGTTGTGGTCCACATACTATGGAAAAACAACTATCCCTACCACCACGACCACTTGTTCTAAATAAGCAATGGAAAGGCTGCTCAGTTCCCCGCTATTCCGCTCATGTACGTTATCCCTGGGCCAGACGAAGCAACAGGGGAGACACTGAAACAGAATTATGCTTTCTGAATTCGGGGTTATTGCTGAAATACTGAGAAAAGGAGTGGAGGGAGATAAATTGGGGGGGGGGGGGGGGGACGACACGACCCACAAACACACCCAGACCCAAACCCTAGCATTTTCTTACTAATGCCACTTGCCAACAGGCCTGGCAGGGCACTGCCTATCCTTGAACCGTTTCTTTTTCTGTTCAGCTCACCTCCTTTTCTGGAATGGTGGCGTTCCTTACCTCTACCCGTTTCACCTGGGACGGTTCTTGAGTACAGCCAGTCATTTCTGCTTTGACCATTCCCTACACAGGGAAAGAGAAGCCAGAGTCCCACCCCATCCTTTTTTCCAAAAAGCAGAAACTTAACTCAACTCTAGTGCCAACCAGCCTCCCGGAAAAGATATCTGAAAGATATGAGAAGCCTGTTCTTCTTGCCACTGGCTTTCCTTGATCTTGATTACTACCCGCAGTAGCATCAGCTGCTACAAACACCTCGGAACAGGAAGTCCAACAGAGGATAATCTTCCCCAAGGGCAAATGCAGCTCAGGTGCTTAACTGGGAATTAAGAATCGGTTTTTAATAAAACTAAATTGGAAATTCATTTATGAAAACAGCACTTTTGGGGTGCAGGAGTATCACGTAGTTAAGACTATTTTTCCTGAATGAAAAGCTACAGTAAAACCAAGACACAGTTGCTAACGCAGGCTGCCTCTGCACTGGCAGTTTGCCAGCATAGCTAGGTGGAGATAAGGCAAAACACATTTCAAACATCTAGCTAGCTATGCCAACAAAACAGGGCCCAGCCCTCGTCTAGCATAATACTGAACTAACCTGCTAAATTTAGAAAAAAAAAATCAGAATTTCAACAGAAACTTCTACAGGAAGAAGATCCATTTGTTCACTTGAGAGTAGAAAAGTGTTTGGATGCATCTGGATTCACAATAACATCTCTTTGGCTGAAAACGTCTGGTCTTGGTTACTGACTGGACAGCAGCGTTGCAGTGCACCTCCACGTGAAGGACTTGGCAGTAATCAGCTCCAGCAAGCAGAGAACATCAAAGCACCCCTGCTAAGTAAAATGAACTTTTTGGGGAAGATCAAAGCTCAACACACTCCACAATCTAGGCCCAGGGTGTTTAAAAGACTCCCCCAAACTCCAGAACAAAGACCACCGTCGACAGTCACATTCCTCTGACACAGCAGAGCTCTGCAGCAACTGTAAACCTCGGCTGCAGGACACAGAATGCGACTGGTCAGAAGTCCAAGTCTCCCCAGGAAATCAGGAATAACAACATCACCATCCTTGGTTTCAAGTAAAAGAAAAATACCTTCACTCCTGCTTGCACATTTGTAAAGATGAAAGCGAAGACAGCCACCTCTTACCAAAAGAAAAGGGAACACAAACGAGAAGCAGGTGCAGAAGGAAGAACATCATTTTTATCAGGCTTCAGCAACACACTAGAAGATGCTCAAACTCTTAATGTAGATTTTTATACTATTTTTTTAGCACCTAATTCCCACTAGCTGCCACAGAAGCAACAGAAACATAGAGGATTTAACTCCCCTGGCATTAGAAATAGTCAAGTCACTTCTCCCCCAGCAAAAGGCAGACTGAAACACCAACTTTAGCCAGTCTTTGGACACTGGCATCAAAGTTCCGTAGGTTTAAAAATGAAAGATTCATGTAATAACAAAGATTATGTTCACCTCCTCAGCAGAAAAGCCTAAGCTTCAAATGCTTAGAAAAACTAGAGTATACAACCTTCTTTGTCTTCTACACAACTCTTTAGCTCATAGTGACTAACCAAAATCTGCTTTCACATAGATTAATACAAATACAGATGCACGATTTTAAAGGTTGTTTGATTTTGGGGTTTTTTGTTGTTGTTATTGCTTTGGTTGGTTGGGTTTTTTAACCTATTTGAACATAACGCACATCATTTAAGCTCTGCATGTATTTTGCTAGATTAGAAGTTTTTAGGCAGATGCTACCCTGAAAGCCTGCACATCAGTCACCGCATCGTATCAAGTGCTTCTGCGCCTTCTACACAACAAGCACAGGGAAAAATCAGATGCCCAAAGGGAACTAGTACACTTCCCAAGTCTGTCACTATATATTCAGGTAATGATTCCAAAGACTCAACACCTCCTGGATCATCACTTCTGAGCTCTCCACTTATATTTGAAACACAGAAAATAGCTAAGAAGCAGATACTAACTAGTCTTACTGCAACTGCTCAAAGAAACTGCAGAAATTACTTTTCTTTCATCTCTTTTCTACTACTGGGTGGAAAAAATGTGGAGTACAAGGAATAGCTACAACTCCTGCTAACAGACCCAAAGATAGTAGTTACACAAAATAATTCAGTACCCCAAAAATATTAATGTTTGCTATACTCAGATCTGAGCGTTCTTTTAACTGCAAAGAAAAGATGAAATTGCTCAAAGATCTAGGGAGGAAATCAAATCATGAGACCTGAATTGTTTTGCTCGCAAATTCACACACCTTTTTGTTAAGATATCCCCGCCACCAAAAAAAAAAAAAAAAAAAAAAACAACACACACAAAAAAAACCACACTACTGGCATTTTCTTTCCTGTTTGGATTCTCATCATTTCAAAGAAATCATCTCTAATAGATTTACTGGCTGCTTTTAGATAAAGAGAAGAAACACTGTCTAGTATCAGTTTTTTAAACAACCTAAGGATACTTTCAGTAAACAGAGTTTGATTCTCTGTTATTATGAGGTATTGAAATGCACAACATTCAGCTTTTACAACCCACACTCCTACACCACATCACCTTGCGTTACATAGATACGCTGTTCCAACAGTGCTGCTGCTCCAGACACACAGTCCCATTCAACAGTCTTGTCATTTCCAGGGGCATTGAAGGGAGGCGAGGAAAAAAAAAAAAGTAGAGTTTTGTAGTCTTCTAGCTGAAAATGCATAAATGCTCCAGGCTGTGTGACCACTGAGCCTAAACTAGAAGGTCCCACCTCTCTGACTCCTTGCTGTCTAGCATGGTCATACAGCTTCTCTTCAGAAGGGGCAACAGCACAAGTTGCACTGGGAGAGGTTTCATCTCGATGCAAGAAAGAATTTTTTTATAGGGAGAACAATCAATCACTGGAACAACCTCCGCAAGGATGTGGTAGAGTCCCCATTGCCGGAGTTTTTCAAGATGCGATTGCACAGGGTGCTAGGTAATCTCACCTAGGCTCCTTTTTCCACAGAAGGTTGGACCAGATGGTCTTTCGAGGTCCCTGCCAACCCGGGTTGTTCTACGAACTTGTGGACCACAGTTAGCTCGCACTTTATCAATTTAGAGAGCAAAGCCAGCCAGATCTGCTCCCCAGTATTTTGTCTGGACGTGTTTCCAGATACAGACTTTCACACATTAAAGAAACACAAGTCACCTCAGTAGCTTTCACTGCAGAACTTGGCAGGGGGGTAGAGATCATTCCAGCCACCAAACTATTTCCTCCAATATCAGGAAGGACAAACTACAGCTGTTACTCCCCATACTCCAAATTGTAAAGCAGTGCTACATGCAAGCAGAGCGCGGTGTAACATCAAACGCACACAGCAAGAGCAACTGCTGTATGCGATTTCATTTCCTCGCCTAGGTAGGAAACAGCTGGTTCCGTCAAGGCAATAGCTGCAGCACAGAGCGAAGAAGGTGTGGCAGAGTCTGAAATGGGTACTGGTTGGACACCGCAGGGGAGATACCTTGGAGGCACATCTATTTTTAAAAAGCACCTATGTGTTCTGGTATTGCTGGTATGGTGAATTAACTAAGTTTATCTATCACCTTCCACCAATACCACAGGAGCTGGTGAAATAAATTTCTTCAAATTCAAAGGTCTGGGCTTTTTTGTGACTCCTGTTAAAAAAAAAAAAACAAACGCTTGTGACAGTCCTCTCAAGTTGTTTCTTCTCCTTCTTGTAGTTTGGATGGAGCGGAATCCAAAAATTAATACTAGCATGCCCAGAAATGGCTTGGTTTCCCCCACCAAACATATAAATACTGTAGCAGATCTTGTACAGAAAACGTGAACACTTTACCTGTGCACTATGTCTCTCGCACAACTACGTGGACTAACAGCGTGGAGAAGAACAGGAGAAGAACAAGAAGATAAAGAGGAAATTCAAAAGCAGGACCTATTTCTAATGAGGTGTAACCAGGCAGCTATATTTACTTGTCCTCTTATTTAGTCAGCTTAGATCACATAGAGTTAATTAGAAACAATCACACAAAATCAATTAACAAGAAAGAAAACTTCATAAACAACAAGCACATTAAAATAGCATGTAAAGCCACTGCTATCTATGCCCTTTTTCACTAGTGGCAACACAGCTGAAAATGAGCAAAGTACATTTAGAGATAAGACAGGCTAAAACCAGGCTGGGTAGATACCAACAGTATGAAAAGCGGCTGCTAGAAATCAAGATGCCATAATGCTGCCTACTATTGCTTTTCGGAGTTATTTTTTAATTCACAAGTCAGTCTAACCTCTCTCCTCTGTCTCTGCCTGGTTTTAGGATGGACAGACATTGATTTTTAGATCAAACGTGAACAGAAATTCAGCAGCCTAACATATGGTAAAGTTTCAAGACAGAAATTCACAATTACGTCAAGAGAATACAACTATTTTACCACGCTACTGAAAGTCTGAAAAATGTTTGGGTTAATTTTATTTCATTTTTTAAAAAATTCAGACCCTCATCTCTGTCATTCTCAAACTCTGAATTAAAACCAAATACTTCTGCCTTTTATACCCTTAGAAAATAATTTTAAGTAATTTCTCAAATTTCCAGCCTTTCCAAATATTGCCGGAAATGTCTCACAAAATATACAAATTCATTTATTCTTATATTCAAAGATCTTTAAAAGCACTTTTGAGCTGACATCATCTTAGAGTATCATACCCTCAAGAAAAATTGTGGCTTGTTTCATTCTTTGCCTCCTCCGTTTTTTTCTCCCCTCCAAATATGCATACAGAACATAGCAGAGCCAAAAACGTAACTTATTTATGCTTGGTATTGTATGTATTTAAACACGGTCACAAGTGCCAAAATTTTCTTCACTAACTCTGGCTCGCATCTGGCACACAAGCTAGAAATAACTATACTTAGTGGCTTTACCACCATAAATCTTCAGAAATCTTCTGCATGGCTGAGCTCTTCTCATAAAATTAGACACCAACACGTTTTGTCTTCCTCATTAAAAGGATGCTTGCTGGAGAAAGTGCAGGAGCAGAGAGATGTGTGTGAACAACCTTCTCGTAGCCACTGGAGATTGGACCTAACCGCATTCTCACAGGCACAAAGAAAGGAATACTTAAAATAACTCCAAAGACTGTTACAAGGAACATCTCCAGACATTAACAACAACTTTAAAAATCTAAGAATAGAATAGAATCTACATGCTTACAATAGCGCACAGGAAAAAAACCTAAATTTCAATAGATGGTTTTTTTTAGTTACTTTTACTCTCTTTCCTCAAGAATTAATTGGAAATATTGTGTTTATTTCTGAAATAAACACAACCCAACACTTACAAACATTAATTCAATAAAAAGCCTCTAACTTAACCTATTCCTACTACGCACTTTGGAAAAATGTTATTAAAATTTTAAAACCTACTATAAAGAAAAACAAACAGAAAAGCACTACTTTGAGCTATTATAAACCAGTTTCGTTTACTGCAAATACTTGACTGGAATAACTTTGGTTTGATTAGGTTTTGCCCCTTTTTTTACAGCCCATTTTTAAAAACATGAATGCAGACACCTTTTTTGTGTGCTTTCATAGTGCAGTAAGTGACTAAGACGACTGAACAAGCCCATTGACTGTATTAAGACCAAAAAAAATCAAATGCATATTCACCAGAAAACTAAAATAATGAACTGCAATACAAGATAACAGCTAGGTTAAAAGTCCACTGGTAGTAGGAGAGGCTGATCTCAGTGACAGCTGGGGATGGCAAGCAAAGTAACACAGTACTAAGTTCTCTGCAGTCAAGATAACCACGCTACATTGGCCCCTATCTGCGAAAAACCCCCAAAACACCATAAAAACATCTCTTTTCACCTCCACCTTCCCTATGCAGAGTATTTACATGAGGTATGATCTGATAATATCGTTTCCCTCATTTGTCAGGACAAGCTTCCCACTCGCTAGCATTGAAAAGGCACAGGGTTTTCAAGGTCTCCTGATGGGAGGTGAGACCAGCCCTTCTCTCTTGATTCCAAAGCTGGACTTGACCTGAATCCAGAAACTCAATTATTAAAAGGAAATCCACACAATGCACCATCAGGAGACCGGCCAAGCGGGTCTATAACGTAAATTCTGTACATTTCTTAAGAGGTTCTTCACCATCCTTTAGATAAAGTTCAACTAGCCTTTACAAGACACAAAATACACACAGGTTCCAATTATAACTTTTAGTAAAACCAGAAAAACCACTTCAGATACAGCAACAACCATCACATTCTCCAACTCATATCAGCTTCTATGAAAAGCGGTATCTCTTTCATTATTATTTTTTAGAAACACCAACCCACTACACTGTTTGCATTAGGGATCACGGACAAGGTTTTACTTTCTGATTAACTCCAGTTCCCTGGCACAAACATCGGCATTGCCAAGAATTAGAGTTCACAACGTGCTAGCGGCTATTTTCAGCACGACAAAAATTGAACTTGTTTGGAGCCAGTTTGACACATGGTCAAAAACACTTCAGCAAAGCCAGTTCTGGTGGTGTAATACTTGTCTCCTGCTACTCACCACACCCTTCTCACAGAGGCAAGAGACAAGAATCTGTGCCCGCGAGACAGATAATACAACGGACCATGAACTGGACTAACATAAAATCAGCTTTACTAGCAGATGCACGTCTCCGTGTTCACCCGTGAATGTCTAAAATAACTTCAAGAGGAAAGATAAGGCTGGCACAGAGGGGAAGGGGAAGAAAAAAATGATGTCTTCAGCCAGGAAGCTAGATGAAAAGGGAGGAGTGCCCTCCATCCTCAAAGTCCTCAGCCACAGCAGGTATTGTTTACAAAAGTCTTTTTGTAGGTTACGCTAAAAAGGCTGAAAGCACCGTCTGCAAAAGATGCTAAAAGCACTCTTGGCAAAGGATGCAAAACCTGCAAAATAAACTTTTTCCCACCAAACAAGATGAAACAAATACAACAAGACAACATAGGAAATTAAGCCAGGCTACACTAATTGTGTCTGGAATGATAAGAATGTTCTTCCTCTTTCCAATACAGCTTATCATGACATTTGTGGTATGCCCTGAACATCTTCAATTCCCCTTACATACAGGGTTTTGGAAGAAAGATTTGAAATTAAAAATACTTAGAGCCTCAAAGAGAAAGCCTTCGTCACCGAATCAGGCTTGGGTTTGATCAAGTGGATCAAAGGAAGAGCATTGTGTTCCTTTAAAATTATCCTGTACCATATATTCTAATATACATACCTAACTCAGTTGGTTTTCAGCCCCACCTTGCAACTGTCACCGTAATAATCTCTACCAAAGGCAACTTTGCAGCATTGCATCGCAACTGCTGGTTTTCTAGAGCTCTGCTAAGTAACACTGTGGTGAAAAACGATAGCTCCAGGAAAGGCCATTCTCAGACAAAAATCAGAAGAAAAAAAAAAACCGCACAACTTTCTGCAAGCTAAAGAATTCATTCTTAAAAAGGGGGCATTGAGTCAAAACTGAAAATGCAACCTTTGGCAAAGAATGCATGTGTCGGACTTTGTACCAGAATCATCTTTTTACTGCCTTCCAAGACAAATGCATGCTAATGGCACAGTGCTCACCAGCTAGCAGAACAAGCCTGAACTCTCCTGAAAGCTTCTAAGGAAACACAAGCCCTTAAAAATCAGACTTCCAGAGCATGTGTTGGAGTTGCTTTAATAAACAAAAAGCTCATTCAAATGCAAACCTTCAAGCTAAAGTGGAGAAAAAAAAATTAATTTTCCTTCTGATGTGAGAAACGGATTGTTGGGTTTTTACACTATTACTGCTACCAAAAAAAAAAAAAAACCCCAAAGAATTGTCAAAAACAAACCTTCATCAGTTAACCAAAAACTGTAAAGCTACTTAGAAATATTGAAACAGGAGATCCATTACTTTTTATATGTCAGGGATTAAAAAAAAATGAGGGAGTGTGGTCCATTTCAGAATATCACTGTGCCAAGATAGGCCTGAATCATTACACTGTGGCTATGTTTATACTGAAACTTATTTTTTTTTCCCTCGCTCAAAACTTGAACTTCCACACCCAGTAGGCAACATTTTTTTTTAAGTACATTCCAAGCTTCCCTCAAACAGTTCCAGTCAAAACATCACCAGATTTTAATTCCATCAAGAATGCGAGCATCTCATTAAAGGACTGCCTAATTATAGGTAACGTGCCCAGACCACAGATTCTGTGGCACCTTTATACGGAATATTATTCAGAAGTAACACCACCAACTTCTCTCAAAATTTCTGAAATTTCTGCATATTTAGTGTCATAGCAAAGAATTATGCTGTCTCCTCTCACCTAATTAAAAGAGCTTGAAAAACAAAATAAAAAATGAACTCACAATACTCACTAGTGGTGAGAAAGATCAACCCAAGAGGAAAGAAAGTGCCATCAACTCCTAAGAAAACTGCAAGCTTTAAAGAAAAAAAATTAAGCCTCTAGATTTACTAGTTGCACAAGGAAAGCCTTTTCAAGTGTGAGTCAAACCTCTAAGAATAAAACAACATCGTGCATACAGTTTTCATGAGTTTTTCTAATTCTTCTGCTGTCTTCCACTTTGCCAGGCTACAGAATTCAGAACCTGCAAGCACAGAAAAATCACTCTGCTCCTACTTAAATAAAGCCACGAACACCAGAGGCGAGCATCACGTCTGCTGAATGGAGTGAATGACCTTGGAGGAAAAAGGAAAAGATGGAAATGAAGGACAAATTTCTGAATGGTATAAAGGAAAAAAAGATGACCTCCTTATGAAAACCTCCCAGTGACTGCAGAGAGGAAGTTCTGAACAGGAATTTAAGAAAAAAAAAAAAAAAAGCCTTATCAGATACCCACTAGCCAGAGGCAAACATGCTCTGAAGCCCCACACAGGGTTCAAGAATATCCAAACAAATTGCATTCCCTGCAGCTGGAGACCGGAAAGAACAAGAAGAAAGGTAAACTCCTCACTACCACTTTGCCTCAGGACAGGAAAAGTAAAGCTTTCTCATAATTTTTCAGAATCTCTTATGGCATCCTAATATATACAGCTACATACATATATAAATACATATTCTTTTACAGTTTTCTTTTCCAGTTACTTATCCTTCTGCAGCGCTACCCATCCTGTGACCAGACTTTTCCCTAACACAGTACCTGTTAAGTGATCTGCATTGTAGCTGCTATATTAGATTTGCCGTATTTAAAATTGGAACTGCAGTTAGTTGCTACTTCAGCAGCTTGACTCACAGCCAAAGTTGCCTAGACCTTATCACGAACCTACCAACATAATCAGTGAGATTACAGAAGCGTAGTCAAATTCCACTGGAGAGTACAAAGTATATTCATAGCAAAAGGTTACACGCAACTTTATTAAGTGGAGCATAATTCAGTACATAAAATGACATGTTAAAACAAGCAGCAACTAGCTATCTACTGATACATATTCATTCATACTTTTTTTTTTATAATCTGTACTGTTCACTCAGGCTTGTTGTGACAGGAATGAGACACCGAGCTAGAGACATCGAAGAAGCACTCTGTCCTCGTACTGGGCACATAAACACAAATCCCCAGTAAGTTCATTCTTTCCTCACCCACGTACTCCACATCCAACTTGCGATGTCTCGGCGGAGCAGAAGCAAGCGACAGCCCAGCTGACAAGGCAACAGCATCTGAGACCAGAATTGGCTCAGATTGTTAATGAAGACTCACAAGCAGATCCCCCCACTTAGCAAGTAAACACAGAGGCTTAACAAACCTAGCAGGCATGGAAGCAGTACTGCTGGACGTTAAATACCAAAACATCCCGGAAACAGAGGTGATACCCAAAAACTAACTAAAATTCACAAGCTCAGAATTGGATAAAGGACAGACTAGGGAAGAGATGAAGTATCTGGGAGGAAAAACAAAAAAATAAGTTGACAAATTGGAAGGAAGAAGCAATCTGCAGAGGGCAGAGCTTTGGCGGAGAGGCTGGAAGACAGAACATACCACAAAAAAACCAAGGCAGCAGAAAGAGAAAGGGGAATGACAAAGAAATAGAGTGAGAGAAGAATGGGCTTTACGAAAAGAAGTTGAATGAATTTATAGGATGCGTTACGCTATATGCTAGACTGAACAACAAGAATCTATTTTAAGAAGAAAAAGTACGGAGAGAGAAACCACAAGGGCAGAAAAGCAAAAGAAAAAGAGCAGCTATTTGTACATATATTTGCATCAGGAGAACATAAAGATTATGAGCCTACAATTTTGATAATTCTTCTCACATGAATTTAGTTGAAACGACGAAAACCTAAACTTGGGACCCAACAAATGAAAGGATTGTATTGCTATTCCATCTCAGCCAGAAATCACACAATTGTGACATCTATTTTCACACTGCACAGTCAACTGACTTAAAATGACGAAGCAACATAGGATTAACACATCCAGACAGCAGAAAATTAGCTAAGACTTAAATAAGGTGGCCTTTCCAGCTCTGTAATTCACAATGCATCAGCTGTGCCTTCTAAAGGAGCACTAGGCTGCGGCTACACAGTGACTTTAATCCCACGTGAACCTGGGCTGGCACTGCACAGTCTTGCTTTTCCTCTCCTTGCTCAGGTACTCATTCCTCCTACCTCTCATGCTAGCAGCGGCACTTGCGCAGCCACACAGCAAGCTGGAGCAGGGAATGGATTTAGCCAAAAATTACCACTCTTTGGGAGAAAAATCAGGGAAGGTTTGATTTCAGGTGGTGAGTTCCCTAATCCACATGGTTCACCGATCCTTGTGCTTCTACAGGCAGACAGTAGAAACAGTTCGCAAGAGGAGCTGGCCCTTCAGCGGCAGTCCAGACTTTAGAACAGATTAAAACAGCCACGTAACCACAACCTCATTCTCTCTGGCAAAACATGAAAGCAAAGTAGTTTTTAAATTTTTAGAATACATTAGCAAAAACTGTAAAGGCATATGAAGTTCTTTTGAAAAGCAGGCCTTGAGATAACGTTCAAGGTAAAGCAGCTATCACCTAACAAGTTTATAAAGTCTATAACATACAACTACATTACAGAAACACCAATTTGAATTAAAATGTGGATCACAGAGTTCTTTACAATTTTGCAGACACGTGCACACACACAAAAGGAAAGCACGCCTATGTCCCAACAAACTAAGGGCAATTTCAGACCACTACGTGTGACTTATTTACTACCACCAATCAAATAAGGTAATCTTTAAAATCAAAATAAATAAAAATTGCCTACACCTCTGGAAAAATTCAGCCATTCAACATGAACTTGCTGCCTAAAAGCAGCCGGGTGTGGATAGAACGAAGAAGTACTTCTAGTCGTAGAGAAACTTTGAAGGATTTCTGAATCACGGCAACAAAGCCCATATTTCCCTTTCAGGGGGAATACCCTCTTTCTCCACCACAGTTGCAGAAAGACAATCTTTTTATAGTAACACCAGCACGGATCAACCATGTGAAAGGATATGGTAACCTCAGTGAGCTACAGAAGATAAACATATGTCATGCCTAAAACTGCACCAATGATCCTAAAAGCATCCTGAATCACTTGTTCCACAAATTCCCCAGTCACCAAGTATGAAGAAATGTATCACGAAGAGCCAAATAGAGATTATAAACACAGAAAAGTATTTTTAAACCTCTTTGCTAATACGTAGTTACACCTATATGCCTCAACCCTGACCAAGAAGAATCCCACTTGGAATAAACAGTACATCAGTCTTCATCCTCTCCAAATGACAAGAGTTTAAGCCTTCAAACTACAAACATTCAAAGCAGTGCTCAGTTCTGCATAAAGATATCAAAGCTATTGGAATGGCAAGTATGCTTATGATCTGGTAGGCTGCCAAAAATCATCTGCTAACATACTAGACAATAGATGTATTCTGCTAGAACTCATAAGGGAACTTTCTGATCTCTTCCTTGTATCACTTCTTTTTGGTTGTATACAAAACTGAACTGAAACGATGTAAAAAATTTAATTAAGAGTTTTAAATCCTATACAAATGCTATGGTTTATTAGTATTGCATGTGATTTGAATGTTTGCATTTATATGCTAACAAAAACAGTCATTATTTATAACAATTTTACATTTTAAAATATGCATTCTTAATCACTAGCTTGCAAGCCACATATTCAGAGTTTCTTGTTGCCACTGCAGCAGTTAAGTTTGCAGAATTCAGAGCCACGTAATAGAGGAGCACGAAGCTGTACTCCTGCAGCGCCTGAGAGCTCCAACAGTGCCTCGAAAGGACCCAAAATCTCTCAAGTCTTGATAAACAAACAGCATTCAGTTAAAATTTAATACTTTTGACCAACAGCAGGGTGCTTTCTACAAAAATAATTCCTCGTCCCAGAGACAAAAAGATCCTGCGTCTGGTTCCAGTGAGCATTGCTTTCTGGAACACTCCGGAATCACAGTGGCTGCGTATCCTGAATACAGTCATAAATACCCAAGTAATGGGATGGCGAGGTTGACACCCGACTTCTCACACGAGTGTCACACGCTGACCGGCGCAGCATCAAGACTACCAAGCCTTCAAAGACCAGTTCCTCCTTCACAGCTAGATGCAATTAAAAGGCCTCTGCATCACACACCAAGATCGGGGTTTTTTCCAGCTAGCGTTTTTAAGCAAAAATTCTCTTGTTCTCTCTTCTGCTGCTATCTGATATTTGAACAAATCATTGCCACGATGGAGCTGTCATATCCTATCACATCATTCCGTGTTTAAAGAATGTTTAATCTGTAAATCCACACAGTGATTCTGCAAACACAGATTGCTTGCAACAAGAACGCTGAACAGACACTATGTACGTTTAGTGACCGTGTTAGCGAATTAAATATATTAACACAGTTTCTTAATCCATAACATTAAAATTTACAAATTAAATTAACTGTAGAAATTAAATTACATTAAAGAAAAATATTTTAAGCCAACATTTTCACGTTCTGCTCTTTTTGTATCCACAGGCTAATAATGATTATGACATCTTTCAGCAGAATCCAGACGGAAGTAATTATAAGCTCCTGAAAAATAGGAAAAGCTAACAAAACCTGGACCAGAGCAGCAGTACCTGGTCTAGAGGTTCTAAAAATAAGCTTCTATCTGGGGGAAGAATTCCTTGGATCAGTCTGTTACTTATTACTCAGCATTTGCTAGTTAAACACTGCACAGCCACTAATTTTAATCTAAGGAAATGAATGCTGTGATCTTTCCCATACAAAAAAAGTGTTTCAACACCCACAGAAGCAAAACAGGGGAGAGAAGGCTCAAGGCTCGACATTCTGATTCATGAAGAGAGGACACTATGAGAGTGAGACAAACAGTATGTCATCTGTCAAAGCTGCCACATTTGCATTTTATATACAAATATAAAGCAAAAAAAAAAATCTCATTTAAATAATTAACAGGTGGAGTATACACTGCCAAAAAGAGCAGGACGGCGATGGACTTACTGCTGAATATTTTACCGAAGAACCATCTCAGAAATTCATCCTCCCCAAATGGAATGGTTAATCTTCCACATAATGCTAGGTACCCACTACCACCGTATTTTATTAAAAGCAAACTTTTAACTCAAAGAGAAGCAATGACATTGGGTAAAATGAATACTAAAACCCCCACAACTGATGTCATGTAGATTTTCCCTATTGATCTTAACCTGTGCAGAGTTTTAAATTATAAATGCAAAGATCTTCTTATAAATTTCTGGTTAAAAATACAATCAATTTACAAGCTATCTCTAGCAAGACATAAATCATCAGTGGTTTTAAAATATTTTAATAGTTTTAGCAGCCTCTTACAACTGGTAAATCTTAGTCTATCATACAGAGAAGTACTGCTGAAAAGATCAATGCTTTCTGTATGTTGTTTGTGACTTTTTTTTTTTTTAACATTTCCCCCATTGAAGAGAATAAAAAATGGTTTGCATTGTGTTAGCTCCAGTTATAATTTCCAGCTGTGTCAAAACTTTAACAGCCTAAAAGCAGGAAATCCAAAGAGGAAATTCCATCGTCAGTTCCTGAAGTTTTGTAACTCAAATGTTCTTCCAAAAACTGGATCTTAAAGGAATTTTGGTAGCATTTTCTGTAACCTTACCTGATATCTTCAAGTAGATCACATTCTGCCTGATGCTTGGCCTGAAGTTTTGTCATCTGCTCAACCTGAATGTTTTTTAGCTCTTGTGTGACTTTCACCTACAAAAAAAACAGAGGCCACATGTATTTTCTGTAGAGGTTAAATCAAATTTCAACAAGAAAAAAAACCACAATTCACATCCTTCATCGATTTTGAAATTGCACATTTCAGAGGAAAATTCAAACACAGAGTTAAGAGTACAGTTTAACCCCACGCAACATTCACAAAGACTGATTTCAGTAAGTGCTGTCACCCCAGCAGGCTTACACTGCACATGGCAAGAATCTCACACTTATACCCAACCATTAACAAAAGTGCAATTTTATTCCAAAACCTGGAAGGGCAGCTTGTGTGCAACAAAAGAGTTTTGCCTACGAAAAAAGAAAAAGCAGGCCACAGGAGAAAAAAAATTAAATTATAGTGTACACATTTAGCACTTCATTACAAGTCACACCATTCTGAAATTTATCAAACTGTCCTACAATTGCTATCATTCAAAGATAGCTTAAACATCAGGTTGGTTTTGATTGTGCATCAGATCAAAAAAGCCCTCTATAAAAGGCTTCAGAAGGTTGTCCTTACATTTTTAGTGTTGGTGTAATTTTTCCTTTGAACCTTGTGATCATAAAGCTAGAACTTCAATACATTGGGAACCTACTTGATAACTGGCAGGGAGCACCATTGGCGCAGGTGTCGGGGAATGATTTGATTGTGGAAGGGAACCTTGGGGTTGTTTTGTTCTTGTTTTCATAAAAACAAGGGGTCTTGGCATTTAAGCCCTCTAGTGATCACAGGGAATCCACGTATCGGCCTAAATAAAATGATCACCAGCATATCTGAAGACATTATGCATTCATGAGGACAGAAATGCCAAACAGTTACTGTAATGGGGGAAGAGAGATGAAAAATCCGGAGAGGAAGAAGACACAAATCTCCCTCTTCATCACTAGCCAGGCAAAAAATAAAAAAACTAGATCTCATCAGCTAGCAAAAGCCTCCTTGATTTTAACTCTGAAAACAATCCCCCAGCAACAAGCACCTTTTAATCACAACATTATATAAAGACAAGTTTTTCACATGATACAAAAAAAGAAAAAAGACTTTAAGCAGAAAAAGTGTCTATTTTTAATGTGAACTTTCAGCATTTTCGTTTTTATCTGTATATGAAAAAAAGCCCTACTCGAAATAAATAAACCCAGACAAGATGACCTATGTAATGGAAATAATCTCAAATGAAATAATAGAGGCAAAGAATGACACACATGTAATATAAATAAGCCACCAAATGCAAACTAAAATAGAAATAAGAACTGTTTTAACAAAAGCAGAGTCCAGCCACAAAACAAGAGGTCGAGAGGCAGGAATGAGTCGAGGAGAGATCTTCACCGCAGCTGCCTGCCAGGGCTACTGGGGAGCTCGGGGGATGACAAGGGATTTCTGTTTACACTCCCTCTCAAGTCTTCCTCCCCTCCCCATCTCTCCTAGTTACTATTATACAGTTCACACAGCAAAGCCCTGCAATCTCCTCTCCTCACCGAGAAATCTCAACATCATGTACGAAATCTCAAGCATCTACGGCGAGCTACAACAATCAGACTGTAAATGACTACAGCCCCAACCTCCCTAATCGGGCAGCATCGCAAAGAATATATAACACACACAAATCTCAAACCCACAAAACTCCCTTCCGTGGTGCCTGTAAAGGAGCAGCCTCTCCATCCTGAGACCCGCTTCATCCTCTCTAGCTCCCCCTTTCTCCCCACACACCGGCCATCGCATACAACCCTCAAAATAACTAACCGATAAATCTCCATGTATCGGTACTCACACATAGCTCAAGACCCCACCACACCTCAGGTCTCCCAGATAACAACCTGCCTACAAAGACAAGCCACACTAGGAACAGCCTTTTCCCCAAATCTACATTCCTTCTTACATCTTTTCCCGCACCGGCCCCCCTTAACGCAAAGCACCCCATATTCCCATGGACCGCATGGACACAAAAAAGCCTCCCCACTGCATTTGCAGATTGTTCCCATTACACATATGTTGCACATTTTTGGCTGCCCCTTGTTCGCCCACACTCCTCATACATGCCAGGGTAGCCTGCATCCTTGCATCAACTCCAGACATGACCTTCTGCTCCAAGACAACCAACCCGTCGCTGTTTGTATCAACCCACCGTAGGACCCAAATGCAGCTGAGCCCCCAAAATACTGCGAGCAGCACCCCACAACCGGGGTACAGGCTCTCTCAACACCTCCGTGCAGCCAAGCCCTCTGCAGTCATTGACCCCCTTCCAGCCCTACCCAGCCATTGCTCTCCTTCATTTGGAGACCCTCTATGGGTACGGGGGCGACCCAGCCATGGCCACCCCAACACCCACTGACCAAACACCGCCCTCCCTGCTCCCCTTTCCTCCCCAGCCCTTCCCCATCCTCTGTCCTGCTTCCAGAGCTCAGCTCCCACACCTGACCCATCCCACCCCACCACCACCACCCCAGGCCCCCCATGTCCAGTTTCCAGCCCCCCCCACCCCAGTCATTCCCCCCCTTACCCACCTTGCTAGGCCACCCTCACCAACACCCCACCGCCCCAATTCACCCCTCCACCCCCTTCCCTCCCAACACTCACTCCCCCTCACCCCACCACCTCCAGACTCCACCACTGCACAGCCCCAACCTGCTGCCCCCCTCCCCACTCCCCCCAGCACCCCCAGACCCCCTCATCCCCCCCAAAACCCACCCCCCAAGGCCCCACCACCCTACCCCAAACCTACCCCATCCCAGTCACCCCCCCCAGCCCCACTCGCCCACCCCCCCGCTCACAGACCCCCCCCCCCCACCTTCTCCACACACAGCCCCAGGTCCCCCCCCCACCCCGGGGGGGACCCCCCTCACCTTCCTCGGCGGGGGCTGCATGGTGCTGCGCTGGGTCTCCACATCAATTCCCTCCCCCCGGCAGCAGGATGCGGCCCCCGCTGCAGGAGGAGGAGGAGGAGGAGGAGGAGAAGGAGGAGGAGGAGGAGGAGGAGGAGCGGGCAGCGACCGTCTCCCTCCCGGTTCGGGGCGAGTCCCGGTCGGCGGGAGGAGCGGGGGATGGCGGGGTGGGGGGGGTGAGGCCGCCTCTTCCTCACGGGCAGCGGCGGGAGGGCGCCCGGAGTGCCGGCCCTGAGCAGCGGGGAGGGAAGGGAGGCGGCGGAGGGAGGGCGGGGACGGGGCTGGGGGGGGGACGGGGACGGGGACGGAGGGGGGGGGGGGGTAAAAAAAAAAAAAAAGGGAAAAGGAGGAAAAAAAAAGAAAAAAAAAAGAAGGCGGCGGAGCGCGGCTCGGGAGCGCCCCGCTGAGGGGACGCGCGCGCCCCGCCAACGGCCCGCCCCGCCGGCGGCGGAGGCCTCCCAGCCGGCTAGAGCGGCCACCATAGAGAGGCGGGAGAGGAGAGAGAGGCGGGGTGGGCACGCCCCCCCCGGCTCCGCCCCGCCCTCGCGGAGCGCCGGGTCCCGCTGCGGCCGCTGGGGGGCGCTGGGGGGCGGGGCGGGGGGCGCTGGGGGGCGGGGCGGGGGGCACGGGGAGGGTGCAGGGTGCAAGGGGGGTGCAGGGGGTGCACAGGGAGAGTGCACGGGGTGCACGGGGGGTGCAGGGGGTGCACAGGGGGGTGCACAGGGAGAGTGCACGGGGTGCACGAGAGGGTGCAGGGGGTGCACAGGGGGGTGCACAGGGAGAGTGCACGGGGTGCACAAGAGGGTGCAGGGGGGTGCAGGGGGTGCGCAGGGAGAGTGCACGGGGTGCACGAGAGGGTGCAGGGGGGTGCACAGGGGGGTGCACAGGGAGAGTGCACGGGGTGCACAAGAGGGTGCAGGGGGGTGCACAGGGAGAGTGCACGGGGTGCACAAGAGGGTGCAGGGGTGTGCACAGGGAGGGTGCCAAGTGTGCACGGGGGTGCACATGGGGGTGCTGGGGTGCATAAGGGTGCACTGGGAGAGTGCATGGAGTGTACACAGGGGGGTGCACAGGGGAAGTGCACGGGGTGCACAAGAGGGTGCAGGGGGGTGCACAGCGGGGTGCACAGGGAGAGTGCACGGGGTGCACAAGAGGGTGGAGGGGGGTGCACAGGGGGGTGCACAGGGAGAGTGCACGGGGTGCACAAGAGGGTGCAGGGGTGTGCACAGGGAGGGTGCCAAGTGTGCACGGGGGTGCACATGGGGGTGCTGGGGTGCATAAGTGTACACTGGGAGGGTGCACGGGGTGTGCAGGGGCGTGCATAGGGGGGTGCACAGGGGTTGCAGGGATGTGCACAGGGGGTTGCACAGGGAGGGTGCAGAGTGTGCACGGGGTGTGCACAGGGCTGTGCACAGGGGTGCCCAAAAGGGTGGAGGGGTGTGCACGGGGAGGTTTCAGAGGGCACCTGGGGGTGCCCAGGGGTTTGCTGGGGTGCACAGGGGGTGCGTAGGTGGGTGCACACGGAGAGTGCAGGGGGTGCACGGGGTGTGCACAGCGGGGTGCACAGGGCTTGCAGGGGTGTGCACGAGGGGTGCTCAGAGGTTGCAGGGGTATGCTTGGGGGTGCAGGGGTGTGCACAAGGCGGGTGCAGGGTACTCACAGGGTGCAGGGGCATGCTCGGGGTGTGCACAGGAGGGTGCAGACTGCACAGTGGGGAGCTGGGGTCTGCACGGCGATTGCAGACTGCACAGCGGGGTGCATGGGGTGTGCATGGAGGGGTGCACAGGAAGGCACAGAATGCACACAAGGGGGTGTGCACAGGGGAGTGCACAAGGGGGTGCAGGGGTCTGCACAGAGGGTGTAGGCGGCTGTGCAGAGGTGAAGGGCTGTGCAAAGGGAGGTGCAGGGGGGTGTACGGGGGGGTGCAGGAGTGTGCAAAGGGTGCAGGGTGTGCACGGGGGGTTGCACAGGGTGTGTGCAGGGGTTTTTACAGGGGGTTGCAGGGGGGAATGCACAGGAGGGTGCAGGGATTGCAGAGATGTGCATGGTTGTTACAGGGGTGTGCAAAGGGGTGCACGGGTATGCGGGGGGGATGCAGGGATGTGCATATGGGGGTGCAGGGGGATGCATAGAGAGGTGCAGGGTGTGCACAGCAGGGTGCACAGGGACCCCACAGCGCTGTTGCCCGGGGCCACCACCAGCACACTGCCTGTCCGCCCAGCCTCCAAAGCATGAGTCCACCGCAGGATCCAGCCACACAGATTGGGGTGCAGGACACAGCCCGTGCTGCCCTGGAGGTGCTCCCCAGCACCTTGCAGACAGGGCGCACCAGAGGAAAAGCAGCCATCACCTTCCCTCCAGCACTTTTCAGGTTGCCTGAGCAAAGCAGGGCAGCAAGAGCCGGACTTGAGCAAGGGTTCAAGTATATAAGGGACTCTCCCCCTCAGACCCTGGGGACAGTGGCTGGAGCAGTCCCTTGAGGCTGGCACCCAGGTCCCGGTGGCCACCGCACCAGGAGCAGAGCAACCAAACACACAATGGCCAATGACCCTTTTGCAAGAGGTTGCTTTTAATCAAAGGAGAATAAAATGAAGCTGAACCCTTGACTGTTGCAGACATCAGTGAGATGCAGGAGAGCCCAGGCGGCAGAAATTATGTTCCCTGCCATGCAATGTCATGTTTCGCTGGGTGTGAATAAAAAAAACCCTGATCAGACATGCTTTCTCCCCCCTGCCCCCAGTACTTAGGTTGCTTGGCTTAGCTTATTAGATCTGCTGCAATGAAATCTTTGAAATATTAAAGTGCATTTGGATGCTTCCTTTAAGCAAATTACCAGGGCAGTTTGCAGAGCGTAAGGCAATTCTCATAATTGCATTTTCCCAAGTGCTCCAGCGTTGCTGCTGCTCCATCGCTGGCTCCTTTATTATTGATGAACTGCTTTACTCCAGCTCCCAGAAAATGACCCCTCGCCTTTAAAGATGCTTTAACCATCTTTAACACTTTAAAAAACTAAAATGCAACTTGAATTCTCCTTTCTCCTCCAGCTATTAGTTTATTTAGTGCTGCTAATTAGTCTAACTCATTCTCCCTGGGAAACCACCTCTAAATGATGAGTGGGACGTGGTGCATCAATGGATGCTGTGAAAATATATTGCATCTCTCTCTTTGAGCTGCACTACCTGCAGACCCGGAAGGTGTTCATGCAAGACGTGCCCCGTGCCCAGTAGCAAGTTTAAATGCATCCAGATTGTTTCCTACACACCCACATATAGCTGGGAAAGTGCTTTGGGAAGAAAGAAGCATGGAGTGCAGTCGTTATTTACTATATGTGTTGCAGCTCCTCCATGCAGCATGGTGCTCAAAGCCAGGATGAGCAAATGCAATGGGATGCACTCAAGGGGGCTGCAGAGGACGCTTCATTCAAGCAGGAGGGTGCAAAAATGGGTTAGGAAAAAGCATTTTGCTGGGCTAAGAAAAATTAGCTGGCGCTCTGGAAGCCAGGGCCTGCAGGAGGAGCGGAATTTTGCAGATAAACTCTTAAGTCAATGGTGTAACGTGCAATGATCTGCTTCCTCAGCAATAAAATCATCACGCTGGGCCGATGTGAAATGCAACCTCCGGTGAACTCCCCTTGTTTTAACTCATTGCCTCAAAAACAAGTCATCCTGCAAAAGTTTTACGTCTCACATCTCGTTCCTCCAGCCAGCCCAAAGGAAATTCCTCCTAAAATATCTCAAAGTAGCATCTGTGCATGCAACCCTTTGCACGCGCAGGTGTAAATCATCCACAGGCTTTTGCATGCAGGACGCAGAAGTGTTTTAGGTACCACACCTGCAAGCAGATGCATCATCCCCCCCTTATCATGCATGGCAATAGTTTTTCCACCAGTTGCTTGTATTCTTCCATCAGTAATTGCGTTTTATATATTTGACCATAGATTCCCTGAAGCCTGACCCACGGGGCACTGCAGGTTCAACGTGGGTCCCAGGGGAGTTTTCATCTTCGGTGATAAATCGTGATAGAGCTGCCTCTTGTAGCTCCGCGTAGCTCTTCTGTGTCTTTAAAATACTGATAATAATCATGACTGGGGGGAAAAAGTGAAATAAAGAAGCTGATAAAAAAATAAATAGGGTAGGTGTCTAAGTGCAGTATGTTTTATAAAAAGTACTTATTTTCACAGCATAAGTTGAGAACTTGAAGGCAGCTGAGTGTCCTGCAAACCCAAATGAGTAGAGGCAAGCCCAGCTGAACCTGAACATCACAACTGAAGCTAATGTGTTGGGTTTTTTCTTCCTTAAGTTATATATGGCAAGAAAGTTCACGGCCAGATGCTGGAAATATAATAATTAATCCTTTACCAGGCTGGCTTGGTGGCCTGCATCCCAATCAACCCCCATCTGCTACATCCACCCGCTCATACATCTGCACCAGATGTTGCTCGCACATGCTCCAACCTTCCTCGCTGCCGGAAAATAACCCCTGGGTTGCAGCAGCTCAACCGACACCAGACCCGTAAAAGCAAAGGGAGCTTCTGCTGCCCATTTGGAGCATCACACAAAGGTCTGCACGCAGCTAACGGGAGCTTGGTGATTCTCTGCCTTCCAAAAGGATGAACCCACTGATAGGTTTTTAGAGGTTGGAGCAACTCTAGGGTTAATAGTAATGCAGAGAGTATTCAGAGTCCATGGCATCAATGTGTTTGTGCCTAAGTTCTGCGCTACATTTTAATTTTTCTGGTATTTATTTGCTTTGCATTGGTAGGAGGTAGTTACGGTTGTGTAGCCTGAGGTGGATCAGCCCTTGATATTCACCAAGATAAGCAGAATGTTCAGTGGAGGAGGTTTATTAAGGGCTTTGTTCTCCAGGATCTCCAAAAGGAACAAGCACATTCACAATCAAAAAAAAAGAAACAAAACAATAAAATAAATGCATCCACTGCTACAGAAATAGAGTTATTAATGGCAGGGGGTGGGCTGGATTAGGTAAATAGTCATTGAAAAGGGAGCTGCAGCATCATTGAAGAGGAAGATGTAGCATTATTTAAGACAGGGTTGCAGCCAACGGACTTTTATAGTTTTCTAAATAGTCATTTGTCTTATTTTTTCTCCGAACAAGAAGCACATGAAAAGTTTCTAATGAAACCTGACATTTCCATGAAGCCAGGCCAAGCTTTAAGGAGAGATTTACAGCTCCAGGAAAGCACTGGCATTGGGTCGCAACCGGTGAACGGAGACCATTTTGGGTGGGTTTTGCTTCTCCCTCGGTCAGGGATGCTCAAAGGGTGACTTGGGATGTTCATGGCATGGTGAACAGGTACCTTCAGACATCGTACTGCATGCTGAGGTCTCTTAAAAAGCTTTTCTATGGGTAAATGCAGGATTTTGATCAGCTGGTGGCACCCACTGCAGCGATCTGGCTCCTCAAGGGTTAATCTGCCTTGGCAGCTAACGAGCTAGAGGTAACCCAAACGAGACATGAGCAATTCCTTCTCCATCCAGGAGAGAAACACAGCCTGGGACTGATCTTGGCCCAGCAGCCTAGATCCCGGTCCCAAGCTTAGAGCTGCTCCCCCGCTAACTGGGCCCCAGTGCATCTGCATTGCTGGGAAACTGGGAGCTGGATGCACCAGGAATCCGTTGCTTATTGGCAAGAAGAAGGAAATCTATTAATTGGCTGTTGAGATAAAAACCTCCCAGCGATGGGCATCAGCAAATACTCCCCTGGCATTCCTCAGAGCAGTCATGCATCCCTAATTCCCTGAGCGATGCACAGCGCAGCAAGCAAATAAGCAAGGAAACAACCCAAATTATGTGCTGGTAGAAGTAAGACACAGCTGTTTTGGCTCAAAAATAGGCAAAATAAATCATGATCCTCATTGAGATAAGCAAGTCCTGGGTTATGAATATCTGTGCTGGTGGGGAAGAGCTTTCCCAAGTCAGGGGGTGACCTGGGTGGTGGTATAGCAGCTCCAGCTGAGCTGGCCGATGGCTTTCCCATCAAATCCTACCACAGAAATAAGATCCCAAAGGATCTACCTTCCCTCAGGAATCTGCCTGTGCTGCCAGGTCATGCCTCTGCGGGCAGCTCTGCCTGAGCATTCCTGAGCACGTCTTGTGTGCTTTAACGAAGAAAGTGGCTCCCAAAATCCATCAGCAACATGGGATCCAAGGTGAGAAGAAAGGTGTTGTGTGTGTCAGTGGCAGGGAGCTGGGGAAAAACTAAGCAATGATGAAACAAAGGTTTTGGGGTACCTATGCTCTGTTTGGGGACCTGCTTCTACATAAACCAAGGCGAGGCTGTGTGCTTCCCCATCCCTCCATCTCTTGGCTGAGCAACCCTCCGGCTTAGAGTATCATGGAATCATTAAGGTTGGAAAAGACCTTTAAGATCATCAAGTCCAACCATTAACCCAACACTGCCAAGTCCACCACTCAACCATGTCCCTGAGCACCACATCTACACCTCTTTCAAACCCTTCCAGGGATGGTGACTCCACCACCTCTCTGGGCAGCCTGTTCCAGTGCCTGACCACTCTTGCCGTAAACACATTTTCCCTAATCTCCAACCCAAACCTCCCCTGACGCAGCTTGAGGCCATTTCCTCTCGTCCTATCGCTGTGACTTGGGAGAAGAGACCAACCCCCACCTCACCACAACCTCCTTTCAGGCAGTTGCAGAGAGCGATAAGGTCTCCCCTCAGCCTCCTCTTCTCCAGGCTAAACCCCCCCAGCTCCCTCAGCCGCTGCCCATCACACTTGTGCTCCAGACCCTTCTCCAGCTTCGTTGCCCTTCTCTGGACACACTCCAGCACCTCAATGTCTTTCTCATAGTGGCTCCATTTTTTGTCACATTGTGTCACATCATGTCCTTACATCCATGATGGTCCTTCACCTCAAGGGTGAAAAATCTCATCCCCAACTTGCTTTGGGTCCCCAGACAGGGTGCAAGGTCCAGGGCCTGGGCTGGCTCTGGCAATAGCTCTGCTGCCCTGAGAGGTGGTTGATGCCCCATCCCTGGAAACATCCCAGGTGAGGTTGGACAGGGCTCTGAGTGACCTGATCGAGCTGAAGATGTCCCTGCTCATGGCAGGGGGTTGGACTGGATGATCTTTAAAGGTCCCTTCCAACCCAAACCCTTCTATGATTCTATAATAGCGTGGGACTCAGTGCAGCAGTGGGAAACCCGGGGGAGACCAATCTATGGGTGGCCCCCAAGATCTTCACCCCAAGTCAGGCCTTGCTCCATGTCACCTCACCAAGGAGACAACATGGAAACAGCTGCAGGAGCCATGCAGGGTTTCCTGGCCAGCACATCCCACAGCGGGAGTTAAATAAAATACAACCGTGCCCTGAGCTGTTAAGAAAATAATTTGTCAGCCTTGTTGATTTTAATCTTCTGGATTTTAATCTTCTGAATGTTTTTTGTAAATCTTGCTGTTTGCAAAGGTTTATTCCCTCCCTGCAGCCCCTCCAGGAGGGACCGAGTCCTTGTGAGGATGCTCAGGACATTAATACTCCAGTTTCTCCTTGGATATGCTGGTGGGAATGGGGAACTGCTTCCCTGGGGTCCACACCGGAGCAAGGAAGGGGATGAGATTTTGGGGGAGAGCAGCGTTGAATTGGCTCACAAAAGCAGGAGCTCAACACAGTGTTGCTAAGCCAGTCAAAATAAACAGTTTTATTTTATTTTATTTTATTTTTTATTTTTTATTTTTTTTTTTTTTATTTTATTTTATTCCATTTTATGTGAGAGAGAGTAGAGAATACGGTCCCAAAGAGCTACATAATGCCCAGGGAACCTCAACAGAGACAAGACATAAAGGTTGGAAACCCCAAGAGCCAAATACCAGCTGATGGTGACAACCCACAGCTGAAAATAGCAGCATATTCCCTCATCTAAAAAAAGAAGAATCTGGCCATAAAAGGAAAATTTGGAGATGAACCCCAAGGAATGGAGGTTCACTTGATTCCCATCCTCACGCAGCTCCTTCGGTGTAAAACACATCACTTTTGAGTCGGGCTCCCAAGTGGCCGCTTCCCCACACGCCTCTTTATTCTTCACGTCTGAATTTAATCCCGGAAGGGGTTTAAACCTTTTTAAGTACAAAAAGCTCGTGGCGAGCAAGGAAAACCCTTTGCATTTAAGGACTCTTGGCTGCAAGGATGCGCTTCGGAGCAAAAACCAGCATTTTTTAACCCACGCTACGGGCAGGGTGATTAATGGACGAGGCAGCTCTGGCTGCAAAAGCCTCCATGGAGAAGCATTTCCACCAGCAAATCCAAGCAGTTGCTGATAAAGCAGATTTTGTCTGCTGAACTGGCAGGAGTTTTCCTGGCAGAAGGATTTGCTCGCCAACGGAAACCGCAGCAGGAGGGGGCTGCCGAAACAGCAGCTGCTGGTCTGTGAGATCCCCCCTGTCCTGGGGAGGTGATATGGGAACTGCTTTCTATGGGGAAATCAGCTTTTTATATTAAATATGAATACATATGAATATATATGAATATGTAGTTGTCCTATGAGGAGCAGGGAGTTGAACTCGATGATCCTTATGGGTCCCTTCCAACTTGAGATATTCTACGATATATTTTTATATTAAATATGAATATATAGGAAATAAAAAGCTTAAGGGCTATGATAGGTAGATAGATAGACAGATAAGAACAAAAGAATGAAAAAATGAAATGAAAAATGAATGAAAGCATAAAAAAAAGACTAAAGGAACAAAATTTTCCGTAATAATTAACAGTGATATCCTGGGGGATGGCACAGCCATTCCCTTCCCTGCCTGTGTTTTTGCCAGCGTGGGAGGTGATCTCTCCGAGGAGCAGGTGAAGCCAGAAATTAAGCCTGGGATTACCTGATGGCTGCGGTTTTATTCTAAGTGCTTCTCCCAGGGCTTCAAAGACCACAACAGCATCGAACCAAATGTTTCCAGCCTCCAGATGTTGTGCCTCCAGATGTTTCCAGCTCCTCCTTTCTCCTCCAGCCCTGGCTGCTGTTCCAATAAGATGGGGACAGGTTTTGGGGGGCCATGGAGATGCCATGCCATGGGCATATTTCAGGCTGGGGGTATCCCAGCAGCTGCTGTGGGGGCTCCTCGCCCCCCTCCACTGCCTGAATGGATCCCATCCACCTGGGATGAGGTGAAAGATGAGGGATGATGGGTCCTGGTCCCAATTTGATTGCTCAAAGCAACCCACGTGCTCCAGCAATGATGCTGGTATTCACCTTGCACTGCCCTGGCAGAGCTTTCCCAGCACAGCCGCTGTTTTCCCCGGATTTCCCCTAATTAATTATTTGATCTTTATTTCCACTTCTTCATTCTTTCACCCAGAAGGCTTTGCACATCCGTCAGAAGGAAAATGTCAGGCTGGCATGGAGCCTCCGGGCTTTCCCCACGTGGGGGTGCCATGCGGATGCAAATTGGACTGGTGCGCATGTCCTACAGTGATGGCAAGGCAAAAGGTAACACCTAAGCAACTGAGACCGCTCATTTTTTTGCCATAAAAAAGAAAATATATGGATTGGGAAAAATAAGATTCACAAAGCATGCAACAAGCAGGAAATTATACGGATGGGGGACGGACTTAGCACTCTCTGTGAATCTTATTTTTCCCCATCCGTATAATATCTTGCTTTTTGCATGCTTTGGCATTCCCCAGCAGAAGAAAAAACATCCCTCTTTGGAGCTTGTTATAACCTGGTATGAACTGAAGAAACCTTGAAGTGCTTCTTCAGAAGCCCAGGGGATGAATCAGCCTCCTCCAAGTTAAACTGGGGCGGAAGGACTTGTCCTGCAGCCGAGATGGCCGCAGGGGGATAGAGGTCCGGCCAAGCTGGAAGAGAGCCCGTATGGTGCTGCTACGTCCTGCTTGGGCCTGTTCCACCACATTTCGGTGAAGGCTGGTACACCCAAGCAGCTTTGTTCCCTGTGCTCCGCCATCCTAGCCTCTCCCCATTCCTCACTCATAATGTTTACCATACCTGGAAGGGTGAGACTGGGATTAATTTCCATGAGAACACATCGAAAGAGTAAATATTTCTGAGCAGGGACACTTGGCAGGTTTGTGGGGTTTGTTTTCCTCCAAGAATTGGCTGCTTCCCTGCTTTTTTTCTGGTTGTTCATGACCAGATGTGAACATCAGAGTCTGTTGGAGGCAGGAGGCATCTGCCCATCTGGAGCAGAACTCAGTCTTAGCCTTTTGTCCTGCCCTGGCGTGGGACCATAACAGCTTCCAAGTCTATCCAGGAGGTACTTCTTGGTGCTTTCAAATGGACCTGACCTCTCTGCTGGTGTAAATCAGGTAAGTCCTAGCGCAACCTCCTCCTTATGCCGGTGTTATCTCCCATCCTGCGAGCTGGGAGCAGATGGGGGAAGGCGAAGAGAGGATACGAGTGTTCTGTCCAGTGATGGGTTTTAGCCCTTGGGTGGGAGTGAATCTGTGGAGCTGCTGTGGTCTGGTGTAAGAGTGGGACCCACAAAACACAGCCCCATAGGGTCGCATCAAACACCCGTTAGTTGCTTTTCTGATGTGAAGCTGTGCTACACCAGCAGTACATCAGGAGCAGGAGGCAGGAGGTCACTGATACTACTCGAGCAGAGGAAATATAAGAGTCTCCAAGAGCCATCCAACAATGCTCCTGAGGTTTAGGAGTATTTAGACAGCAGGCATGGCTTCATGGGCTCACGTTGTGGGATCACATTGCTCCTGGGATGTGGGCACCCAGAGATGGGTGCAGAGCCTCCTGCCAAGAGCCAGCCCCGCATGTTCACCATCACTGGATGTAACTCCAGGAACACACGTCTCTGTTCAACCAGGAGTTGTCGCCATCACTTCTGTGGAGCTGGGATGGGACCTTAGGTGTTGCTGCCACCTGCCTTCATCCTGAGGGTCATCTACAAGGTCTAGGGACTGGGGCATCAGCAAGCTTCTACCAGCCTGTTTCCTCCAAACTCTTCCACGTGACGTGGACATGGACACAGACATTCCAGTGAGCAGCAAGATCATCTGAAGACCTGTTCAGGGTCCTCAAGGTTAGGACACACCTGCTGAGCTGCCCCGGAGAGGCAGTTGTGGAAGTTGTCTTTAGGAAGGTGGCCTTCATCTTCCTGAAGGTGACCTTGAAGGGGTTGACATAACCAGCAGGAAATTATGGCAGTAAGGAAGGGTGGGACAGTAAGAAAAAAGGGAAAAAAGGAAAAGACAAAAGCTCTGAGGGGAAAAGAGACAAGAGGAGACAGCAAAAGGAGGCTTGAACCAGGGACGAAGAGAAAGGACATCGAGGCAGGAGGCAGGCTGTAAAGACAAGGGAGGAACACTGGAGTTGCAAAGTGCTGAGGTGTGTGACAGCAAATATAAAGATGACGATGCCACTTGACCCTTTATAAATCACCAGAAGGACCCTGGGGTATTGTGGATGCTTTCCACATTGCAAGAGCCTTCCATGCTTGGTACATGCAGGAAGACAAGGTTGAGGGGACACTCACTGGGTCAGATTTACGAATCCCCAAAAGGTGTTGCTGTGTGTTCAGGGCTCTCCCAGTGCGGATGTCCCAGCTTGGATTCATCTGGAAATAACCAAGGATGTGTGCTCTGGGGCTGCGTTTCCAGAGCAAACCAATGTACATTAGGTGGGACAATCAGGGCAGTCACCGCAAAATTTCTTGTTGCTCTGAATTAAAACATTGCCTTTGAGTCCTGTGCCCTCAGCAGTGCAGACCTCCTTCATGCTGCTTCACTGCATGGTCCGTAGCAGGAAATATGCCTTCGACGGTGGAGGAGGCAGCATTCCATCTCCATCCTGTAAAAGCTTATCATATCTGTGCCTGAACGTCCTCCCCTTTTTAACAGAGGGTGATTTGGGGAGAAGGATGGTTGCATGCCCAATGGTCATGGAGAGAAGAAGTCTGATGGACACGTGGGAGACCCCTTCCCCATGGTGGAGCCCAGAGCCAAGCTCATGTGTCTGGCTGTCTCCAGGTGGTGTGATCACAAGTCAGGGAGGTGTGGATCGCTCCCAATTGCCTGGCTTTGTTGTCAGAAAAGACATGAAAGGATGAGGGTGGTTGCAATGTAATAAGGCACGCTTGCAGGCATGCTCAGCAATGGTGAAACTGGACCCCTGAAGCTGCTCAGAGGGTGGCCACGAGATCCTACTCTGAGATAAGGCTGAGCTGAGGGCCTCAGCAGGCTCCAAAAATAGAGGTGTGGATCTCCAGCTGGCTTTTATATCTTTAGCAATCAGCGCCTGTGTTGATGTGCAAGGTCAGAGCTGTAAGAGCATCTTCTCAGCTTTGTGAGAACTTCTCCATGTCTGGGGGTTTTCCACACCTTCCCTGGAAGTACAAGCTGCTGTCAGACTGACAAACTCCTACTCTAAATTGACTCTGGCTTGATCGACAGGGATCTGATCCCAAAAGCAGTGTTTGCCCTGCTCCCCTGGGCACACTCTCAGCATCTCCAGCTCACAGAGACCTGCTACTGCCAGCCCTGGCTTGTGCAGGAGCACGTCGGGACAGGGCTGTCCCCTCCGTCGTCCCCTCTGCGTGAGCTGAGCAGCGTGTGCACTCCTGCTATAAATTCCCCTGCCCATCCGTGCGTCACTGCCCCTGTCCCCCATTTCTTGTTAATGTGTAACTTGAAACTCGCTGGGGCACATTTCTGTGATCACAATGTTATCTGTTCCCAGCTGGGTGCATCCCTGCCTGCTCGGACCATGGGTATTTTTATCTGTGAGTAGATGGTATCATGTGAAGAACAGTGGATGGGGAGGGCTGAGCACTCTGGAAGGTTTTCCTGGATCCCTCCAGGGCAGCCGAGGAAAAATCTTTCTTGGACAGAGGCCGAGCAACCACCTGGAGAGAGGTTCTGCAAAAATGTGTCTGAGAGCAGTTTTGGGGACCAGGAGCTCAACAGGGCTCAAGGGTGTTGTGTGGATGGGACAAGATGTGGGAAGCCCTTCTCCTCCTTATTACCAGCTGGAAGGGGACTGTTTGATTGCTTTCTGTGTCTATGGTGGATGTTCAGGAAGGACATGGCACGTCGAGCACTAAATGGTTTTTAGAGCAGACACGTGTTGATTAAGAGTGGTGTGGGTAGAGCTGGTTGACCCACGGAGTGGGGGGAGAGTGGAGACACTGGCACCTCGCTGCACCCTCCCACTATCAGAGCACTGCTCCGTGTGCACCAAGGGCTTGGCTACACGGGGACCATATCAGCCTGCAGCTGCCTGGGCTGGACGGAGATGGTTGCAGCCCTGGTTATCAACACCAGACATCCCCGCCACCCTGGCACTGGTGTTTCTACTGGTGCTTTTGCATGCAGACATCTCCATTCACCCTGACCGGTCTTAGTATCTGTTTCACCTCTCTTCCTACAGCCCAGAGCAGCGGAAGGGAGGAAGAAGCAGTGTCCTGCTAGGAGATAAGCTCCTTCCAACCCTGAACATTCCCAGCTTTGAAGCCCAGGAGAACAGCTGTGGTTCAGCCATGGGGAATTGCATGTTTTAGGGGCTGAATGGAGCCTTAAATCCTGCAAGAACTTTTCCCCCTCACCTTCTCAATACAAAAGATGACTCTGGCAAGACTCCACCTGACATCGTGACCATAAGCCCAGTCTTCTCTTTTCTTATGCCTCATCCTTTGCACGCTGCTACCGTCTTGACTACTGAAGCAATGGTTGGATCAGGAGAATTTCTTCCTTATAAATTTTTCTACTGCTTCTGACCACAGCACTTCTGTAGTGCAACTCAGCAACATTCACACCCCTTCCACTCTCATTTCTTGGAAACATCACTGTCTGATTCCTTTTCCTCTGTTTCAGTCTTGCCCATGAAGTGGGTGAGACCCCAACACCAAATATTACATCCAGTGGCACACAAATGAAGCCATGCTGAGGTTTCGCTTGCTTGGGTAAGGTTGTAGGAGCCAAAAGCATCCTTACAGGGAGGTACCCTGTCACTGTTGGTCCCTCCAAGGAAGGACCTGTCCCTGGGTGCCAGTCAGGGAAAGAAAACAAAGATTTCCCCTGTGCTCGGCACTGGTGAGGCCGCCCCTCGAATGCTGTGTTCAGTTTTGGGCCCCTCGGGACAAGAAGGACATGGAGGTGCTGGAGCGTGTCCAGAGAAGGGCAACAGAGCTGGGGAAGGGTCTGGAGCACAAGTGTGATGGGGAGCGGCTGAGGGAGCTGGGGGGGTTTAGCCTGGGGAAGAGGAGGCTGAGGGGAGACCTTATCGCTCTCTGCAACTGCCTGAGAGGAGGTTGTGGTGAGGTGGGGGTTGGTCTCTTCTCCCAAGTCACAGCGATAGGACGAGAGGAAATGGCCTCAGGCTGCGTCGGGGGAGGTTTAGATTGGAGATTAGGGAAAATGTCTTTACTGCAAGAGTGGTCAGGCACTGGAACAGGCTGCCCAGAGAGGTGGTGGAGTCACCATCCCTGGGGGTGTTCAAAATCCGTGTAGCCGTGGCACTTGGGGCCATGGTTTAGGAGGCCTGGGGGTGTTGGGTTGGCGGTTGGGCTTGATGATCCTAGAGGTCTTTTCCAACCTTAATGATTCTATCATTCTATGAGATGAAGCTCCTAAGAAAACCCCATGGGGATCTGTGACCTTTGTGGTCGTTGACTGGGCCCCGCTCCAAAGGCAGCACCTGTAAGGAGACAGGAAGAGAGGACATCAGGAGATGGATGGGTGGCCTTGGAGGTGCTGGTCCATGGATGGGTGGAGACCTTGGAGTTACCCATCTTCTGCCAAGGCTAGGAAGGAAGCAAAACTAGGTACGAAGCTGAAATTGTGGCGTGAACCAAGTTCTCATTTTTTTCCCCGTTTTGTGGAAGGGCCTGGCACACTTCTTCAAGAGGGTGGGTACAGGGGAGACATGGGCTTAGAGCTGGGCCTTGTCATGCAAGAGGGGAACTGAAACTTCCCCTGTGAAGGCAAAACAGTTGGAGCAATATGCTGATGTGTCTCTAGCTGCTTTGATTTAATTCTTATGAAACTCTTCAGTATGAAGAACTGCATCTCTTTTACAGAAATGATGCTCTGTGGTCAAGCATTGTGCTCGCTGAAGCAAAGTGACTGCAAAGCACAGGCCTGAGAGCAAAAGTGGTTTATCCCTGCTGTAAATGAGCAAAGGTGCAGAGATCAGCCACACTACTGCCTGCTTTTCTCTTCTGCCTCTTCTTTTTGCCAGTGAAATTATCTTATTTGAAGGGTGAGGCTTTGAGAACTGTGAAGAGATGAAAACCCCAACACGTGAAAGAAAATAAACCAAATGGCCCCAGAGATTTTTATTCTCCTGGAGCAGAACATGCACTGAGAAAAGAGATTGTGGCTGTAATTATCAGATCTAATCAAAGCGTTTTAACAATAAGTAATCCCCTATTTAACTTCCAAATGTAAAAATACAGATATATGAGTGTTTTGAGTTTTCTATGAGCACATTCATCTTGCCTGAACATCAGAAAGCAGCAACAAAACCCATGCAAATACTAATTTCAGTGCTGATTTCTCATTGGTACAAAAGACAGAACAGCTTCACATTACTCTCCCAAAGCTGAGTTCATTCAACCTTGGTAGATTATCAACAACTTCCCAGCAGCACTAAATAAACCTGGGCTCAGGTGTGCTGGCTGAAAGGCTGCCGGATTTATACATCCCCTGCACAGAACCAGCCCGTCCATACTAGAAGGACCTGCCATTTTCCGGAGCAAAAGCAGCTTTTGCTGCTTTGAGCGCATTGCTCATGCCTTGTGAAAGGTTTCTCTTCTCTGGGAATGGTTGATAGGTTACAGTGGCAAACAGAAAAATCTACTTACCAAGCCCAGTCTTACACAATAGCTGCTCCGGAGAGTGAGTTTTCATCTCTGAGTCATAGGGGAAATGAAACAAGAATTTATTCTGTTTTTAACTCTATGAAATATTTAATCAGTTTACTTTGCCTGTTCACAAGTGTGGATTGTACATCCGCAAAGTCCCAGCATTTAGAGGCATAAACATGAGCTTAGCTAAGCCTTATCCTGGCTGTTCAGCATATAGAGAGAAGATGGACATCTGGAAATACATGGCTTAGCAAAGCTCAGAAGAAGGGCTGGATCTGGCTGGTATTTGTGTGAGCAAAATTGTGCCACGAAGCCCAAGATCTCTCAGATGTACTCATGGTATGGATGCATCTGAAACATGCAATATAAGGTTTTCCATCCTTGCTTGCTGCTGCTGCCTTCACAGGCACATTTTGCTGCTAGTGTTTGCTTTTCCACATGCCCAAACTCCCTGAAAATATCATGCAGGGCTGGCTGCATTGAGGAGAATACCTGACTCATTTGCTCTATCCCACTTGGTTGCTGATCACAGCAGGTCCTAAGACAGGCTGGGACATGAAAGGGAGCCCGGCAACGCGGGAACGCCCTGAGCAGCCCTGTGCCATTAACACCATCAGCTCCTGGCTCTGGGATAGCATCTGGGATATATATTAGTGGTTATAAGACATGAGTAGCCTCCACGGTTGCACAAGCTGAGATGAACTTTGCAGGCACAGAGCGTCCCCGTTTCCTGGGTGAGATGGATTCACCAGCCAAGGTGAGGAAGGAAACGCTGCCCGGGGGTGAAGGTTGTCCTTGCCAGGACGTGGGAGCATTTTTCTTCTCCTGAGCATCCCTTTTCTGGTTGCAAAAGGCATTGCCCAGGGCTGGGCAGTCCCTTGGACCAACCTGCTTCTGATCTCGCTAAGCCCTAAATGCAGACCTTTGCCTTGCCCGTGTTTTTTGTCAGCCCTCCGTGGCCTCCCCTTGTCCCACTCCTCCCCAAAGGTCCATTCATTTGTCACTGTCTTCTTGGGGACACCTAGCTACATCCCATGCATGGGGACCCCAAATGAGGGTGTCATTGGGTGGCACAGGGACATGGCCTAGATGCTGTCCTCTAAGAGCAGGACTAAATCTAGCCATGCAGATGCTGCCATGTCTTGAGAGGATGCCCATAAGAGCTGGATTTGAGCTGGAAGGCCCCTGTGTGTATTTATAGGGACGGTCAAGGCTGGGGAAATCAGGACAGGGCAACCCCAAAGGTGGTGTGGGTGTGAGGGGTAGTGGCCATCCCCTACCCAAGTAAGGCATCTATGTAGGATCTCCTTGAAACACTAGAAAATTACAGGACAGGGAGCATTGCCTATCCCCAACCCTAACCCTCACCCCAGCCCTAACTCTAACCCAACACTGGGGAGGGTCTGCAGGTGAATCCGTACTCCCCAAAAAGGGCGATTGGGTGGTGCTTGGGATGGGTGCAGGCAGGGAACGCCCAATGCGTAAAGGGGCAGGAGGCAGGGGGTGTTTCCATGTGGGTGAGACAGGGCTCAGGGCCACCACCCTGTGAAGAGGGCCCTTTAGATAAGGAGTTGGCAGCAGTGAGGCAGCCCCAAGTGCCAGGCAGGGCCAAGCTGACCCCACAAGACCTCAGCACACAGCGTGAGGAATATGAAACTCCTCTTAAATCCAAGCATAAACTCACAATGACTTTTCCTCTCTCGCCTGATGATGAAATGCCATGACCTCTTCGGGAAGCCAATCGGGCAGCTGGGAGGAGATGGGATGTGAAGAGTTAACCCAATTTCTGGCTGCAGGCTGACATTCCCACAGACGAAATGTCCCACTGCAGCTGTACTTCTAATACCCTCTTGTGCACGCTCCAGGGAAGGCTGGAGCACCAGGGCACACTCAGGCGCTCTTTTATCAACCTCCATCACTCTTGTAACCACCTGCATGATGGGTTGGAGAATGCTCAGTGAGTTTGGGAACAACACCAGGTTGGGGAGCACGGTTGACTTGCTGGAGGCAGGGCTGCTGGAGGGACCTGAAGAAGTTCAACAAGGACAAGTGCAGGGTCCTGCCTCTGGGACATGTTGGCTTTGTGCAACAGGTGAGGCTGGGGTGGCCAGCTAGAAGCAGCCAGTGGCCACAAGTTGCCCCCAAATCAGAAGTGTGCATTTGCAGCAGTGAAGGTCAACCGTGTCCTGGGTGGCATTTGCAAGAGTGCAGCCAGCAGGGCCAGTGCAGGGATTCCTGCTATCTCTTTGGCACTGGTGAGACCATGTCTGGGCAGTGGGGCCAGTTTGGGGCTCCCCAGTACCAGGCAGAGGGTGACAGATGGGCCCAGAGGGGCCACCAAGCTGGAGCTCAGGACATGGAAGGAGAGGCTGAGAGATGGGTGTGCGAGGAAAAGGCCAAGGGGGATTTTATTGCTCCCTGCAGCTCCCTGCTGGGATGGTGCGGACGAGACAGAGATTGAGGTGCCCAGTGATGGGGCAAGAAGCAGTGTCACAAGTTGCAAAAAGGGAAACTTCCATTAAATACTAGAAAAAAATCCCATAAGGATAGTTAAGCCTTGGAAGACAGCCCAGAGAGCAGGAAAATCTCCATCTTCAGAGACAGTCAAGCCTGTCCTCAACACAGCCTGACCTTGTTGAAGGTCAGGCTTGGAGCAGACTTGGACCAGAGGTCTGGAAGGTCAGACTTGGAGCAGAGACCCCAGATGACCCCCCAGCCTCAGCTGTGCTGAAGCTTGGGCTCAGATGGACAAGCTCTCCTGGCAGTAAGTCCCCAACAGTGAGGCAGAAAGCCACCCGGGACCTGCTAACAGGGGAGCAGGGACGGAGGACACAGGCATGCTCCCACCCTGAGTACCAAGGGACCCCCTGCTCTGTCCATGCCGTGGCTCCCCAGCATTCACTGGGCTTTTTGTTTTCTCCACCAAAAGCCAAGTGATGTCTCATTTCCTCCACCTGGCAAGAAGCTGACTTCCTCCATAGCCAACAGGCTCTGAAGCCAACAAATTTCTCATTTGACATATCACTCAGGGGTCCTTTGGAGACCTGCACCCATCTCCACTGGGAAAGCCCCTCCATCTGCTCTGAGGTGCTCACCATCCCTCGGGGCCCCACCAGCTCTTGGTGGAGCGGGGCAGGGAGATGCTGTTACCAGCAGCTCCATCCACCCCATAGAACATCTCCTAGGGCTCACAGGGGAAACGATGGTGGTACCCAGACCAGACCAGAGCCTTGGTCCTACTGCTGTCACCCCATTTATTAGGTTGGTGCTCAAAAGTGGGGAGGAGCTCCCCAGAGCTGAAACCGAGACAGCAAAATGTGATAACATGCAAAATGATTCCCTGGCTGTTGTACACAATGGGAAAATAGTGAGGAAATGTAATTAGCTAATGCAATTAAATCATTCCGCTTCATTCTGCTGGAATGGTTTTGGTTTAGGCTCTTGAGGAGGTGTGGAGCTGTAATACTTGCTCCATACTCTCCTTTAACAGATGGGGAAACTGAGGCACAGGCTTTCCCTGGTGGTGAGTAACCAGTGTGGCCAGCAAGCATGCATAGACATGATGAAAGAACCAAGGACATCACTGGCTGCCCCAGCCCTGAGTCCCAGAGCAAGGACACCCTCCTCCTGAGCAATCCTTGCACCCATGGTGCTGCTCTCCATCCATTACAGAGCTCATGGGCATCTTGGAGGAGGTCAAAGCCTGGTGCAGAGCTCGTGCCCCAATTGCTGGGGAGGCTGGTCCCATGCTCCTGCCCTTCCACCCCTGTCACACTGCGCAGCTGGGTTTTAGGGTTACTTTCGGAGCTGAATTTCAGAGCAGAGGACACCCATCAGCCTGGCAGTAGGTCTCCCAGATGCCCTAAAACCATGTTGGTGTGAGATGACCATGTCCCACCTCCACAGGGCCCATGGAAGATGACCACAGATCCCTCACCCTGGTCTCTGTGGGGACGTGCAGCGTTTGCCCTGGGCTCCAGGGCTCTGCCGAGCTGGTTAGCAGAAGCAGTAAGCCTTGCCCAGAGTCGTCCATCAGCTTTTCCCACTGGTCCAAGCTGTTGCCATCACCCTATGGCCGTGGTGGGACAGGGAACATGGAGCCAGAGTGGTATGGAGGATCACCACTGTGCCAGGGATTCCCTAGGCCGTGCTATTGGACCTGGGGGACATGGGAAGAAGCAGGGCATTGTATCCCAAAATAGCTGCCTCGTCACAAAGGAAAGGTCAGTGGAGAGCCAATCTGCAGGGCTTCACGGGAGTGGGAGGGATTCCTCCTGCCACAGGAAGGTGAGTGACTCACTCCTATGGAAACTGGAGGGACAGAGGAGAGGCAATCCCTCTCCCTGGTGGCCATCTATCTGGAGATAAATCTCCGTCCACTTCCCTTGCAAATACCTGCTCCTGAAAATATCTGTTCCTGGGTTTTCTTATCAGATGGTCTATTTATTCTGAAAATCATAGAGCCCCGAGGGTCCTTGCTGTGACTCCAAGCACATCCCAAGGCTTTGCCATGGCCACCCCATGAATGACTCATTGAAGGAGAGAACGTGGCCGGTCCCCATGCCTGGAAACACCAGGAAACACCTGCAAGCACTTAGCTAAGGGAAGGGTCTTCCTTGTGGTGTTTTCTAACCAGGAAGAGGTAGATCCCAGTGACGATGAGGCAGTCTGTTGTTTCTACATGAGTCTATGGTTCAGTTTTAATGACAGCTACCAGCTTGAGGGTAATGGTGGGTTCATGGGCCAGACCATGTCCTGGGTGTCCTGCAGTCTGGTAATGTGTGAACGATGCACCACACCCCAGTCCCTGTCCAGGCTACACCACGATGGGTGGGACAAATCTTGAAAGAGAGCTAAGCCATCATCTATTTTCCATGGGTACTGTGTGCATGGTCCATCTCTCACTATAAACCCAGGGCCTTCCCCTTGACTTGAAACAGGCTGGGAAGTGTCTGCTGGTAACCACCCTCCACGTGTTTACTTTGCAGCCCAGAAAAGGCCAGCTCAGCTTCTCCTTTCCAAAAAGACCTGCCTGAATTGCTAAAAGGAAGATCAAGACCTGGCTTGCACAGCATGAGGCCCTATGTCCTGTGTCAAAGGGCCCTTTGGTCACTAGATGTCTAAGCCAGACATGCTTATATTAAATAAGGCACAAAATTTTAATACATAGGGCAGAGACTGTGGGGAAGAAGCAATGTTGAATGAAAGGACTATCTTGGCAAGAGGCAGTGGGGTCTCCCCATGGATGTCTCTAATGCAGGACACGATGTTACTGGCTTTTGCAAGAGGTTAGAATCATAGAATCGTTTAGGTTGGAAAAGCCCTTTAATATCATCAAGTCCAACTGTTAAAGGTTGCAGGGTGAAATTCAGGTGGCAGCTAAAATATGGACCTGGTTATCTACTGGTCTCAGCAAAACTCCCTGGCACTCCTTCAGTCTGAGACAGAGACTTAGGGCTTAGTGCAGCAGAGCCATGACGGGCCAGGCCATAGTGCTGCTCCATCACTGGCATGTGTTGGCACCTTCAGCCTGACCCCAGACTGCTGGGATCACCTGATCAGAGGATGACAGGAAAACTCAGGTTGAAAGGGACCTCAGTCCCTCCAGTCCAACCTCCTGGACAGGGACAGGGCTACAGGGGCAGCTCTGGGGTGAGACCAGGTTGTGCAGGGTCTTGAAAACCTCTGAGGACAGAGGTTGCACAGCCTGTTCATGGTGGAGCAGTTTTCCCTTATACTCAACCTGAAATATGAGTGGTGGCAATGTTGGCGGTGTTGCCGTGATAATCAAGACTCACTCAAGTGGGTCTCTTTAGCCCTCATCATGGGAAGAGAATGAAGGCAATAATCCCAAGGAGCACCACCATCACCTCTCCTGGGAAAGCCCTGTTGGCATCAGGAGCAGCCCTGGGGGACACGGGATAGGAGCCCTTCTAGTTAAAGAGTGTCCCAGGCTGCTTCTTGCAAATTTGGGTGCCACAGGTTTGGTCCATCCAGCTGAAAAAATGATACTGTTATAAAGGTATATGTCTCTTTGCAGAGGACACACTACAGGTCCCACTATCCTTCCTCCCCCATCTTCTGCATCACAGACTGTCAGCTATCTCCCTCTTTCCTTGGGAATAACAGAATCATCATTTCTCTTCCCCTTCCCTCTCTCCTTGCCTACATGTGCTCTGCTCCTTAGGCACAACTTATCTTTTCATTTAGAGATGGCCTAACTGATACCCACTTCATTAAGCACTCAATTGCTCTCCACTTGTATTTGTAGCTTGGAAACCCATTCCTTTGATTCCAGGACTTGTCTGGGCAAAAAACAAGCACAGGACCAACTGTACAAGTCAGTCAAATAAACACTATTGCCTCCAAAGCTTGTTATGCAAATCTGGACTTCCCAGGACTGCTCGGCCGAGGACTAGAAGCAGATTTGCAAGAAAATAACCATTTGACCTGGAAGAATTGGCTTCTGTTTAGCTAAGTCTTGCTGATAGCTACATCCCCAGCTTGCCAAGGATGTTGAACCTGGTGCTGGTGACAAGCCCACTCCTGGCCAGGGGATCTCTAGCACTGGGAGTGCACACCTGGCACCACAGTGCTCTTGCTCCGTGTCGGTCCCATCAGCAATCCCAAGAAAAGGAGCCGGCCTGAGAGACTCCAGATTAATCCCTGGAACATGACCTTTAAATGCTGGGAGTGGTGAGAGAGTTATTTTAACTGTGGTGGCAAAGATCCAAATAAGAAACACCAGCCAGGCCCTAGATAACAATATTGGACTCCTGCCGAGGACACCAGCTGGGAGCAAGCCTTTGGGCTGGTCTCCCTCCTTGGGGGGTGTGTTATCATGGGGTGGACACGGGAAAGCAAGTGCCTCCTATCTCGCCTAATCAGAGATTAAAAAAACTCCACATCCATTATGGAGCACCCAACTATCAGCCTGCGTTTCCCCGGAAGAAATCCATGTGGACCCAATTTCCCATCTCACCAGTTGCTCTGACCCCACTCCAGCCATGGCCAGGGAAACAGACGTGGGTCGCAGAGCTCTGCACTCCACAGGGTAGGCTTTGTCAGCCCAGTTTGGGCTTAATTAGTGTTTTAAATGAGAAAATATGGAAAAATGCAAGAAAATTAATCTTGATGATAGGAGGGGTTTTAGAATGGAGTCGTTGAATTGCATCCATCCTCCGCAGGGAGGTTTTTCTTGAGAACTGCAGTGGACCTAATGTTGGTCTGCTTCAACGCGGTTTGTATCCATGGGGAAGCTGCTAAGGGATGATCTGGGTGCAGGAGGATGCCACCAACCTTCTTCCAAAGAGCAGGAAGCAGGATGGGTCCCCGAGGAGGGTGGTTGGAGTATTGTGAAGGTGTAATACTGCAATCCCCATCCTCACCTGCTCATCAAATAGGGATGCATTCGGTTTGGGGTCTAAAGAGGGGCTTGGTGTTGTTCTTTCACACATTTGAAATGTTAATTTAGATGGACATCTCCAAGGGGCCATGCATGGTCTGAACTCATCCTGGCATTGCTTGTGAGCCTGCTTTCCCAGCCCTGCCTGGGCAGTCTGGGGCTGTGCAAATCTCTTGTTTTCTGGGCTGAGCTGGATCAGGAGCATCCCCCACTGCATGGCATCCACAGGGAGCAGTGGCTTTCTGGGGCCCACGCATTCATCTGCCTTCCCAGCACCATGCCCGGGGTCGTCTCAGCACGAATCTCCCTGAGGATGCAAAGGTTATTTTGGAGCAGGAGGGGAAGGAAGTGAATTCAAAAGCCCCGTATTGAGAACAAGTATTTTTTTGGAAACAAAGGGATTCCAGGGTGGAACCCTGCGCTGGTCCCCATGGTCTCTCTGCTGGGAGCTGAGAGCAAGAATAATGATGCAGAAAACTACTGTAAAATGTTTTTTCCCCCACCACCAATGGGAACTTGCTCCTGAGTATCTCTGTGTCTCTTGTCTGCTGGGTCCTTCATGAGGAATAGATAAAAAGTGGGAGACACGGGATGCTATGGGGGTCCTGCCACCCCATCCTATAAACCAACCTCCAGCTGGACAAGGCAGAGCAAAACCTGCTGTGGTGCCAGGCTGTGCTTCCACCTTCAGGCTGAGCTTCTGGCGGGTCAGTTGAGCAGTGACCCCACAAAATTTGGTGAGCAAGTGGACCCCACGATCCAGCTGCCCGTGCCCACTGCGTCCCACCACGCTGCTATGAGGGGTCCATGCATGGTTGGATCCACGCCTGCCCGGCTCTTCACCAGCCTTGCTGACAGAGAAAGGAGAAATAGAGAAACGAGCCTTTTTCAGGGCAGCCTCTCCCTGAGCACTACTTTAGGCTTGGACTGTTACGTGGATGGGTCACCACTGCGCTGTTTTGAGGAATACTTTGTTTCAGGACATGTGCTTACCTGCTTTCTTGGACACCAGGATCAGTGCACAACCCTTTCCAGCAGCACCAGCCGTGCTCAGGGCAAATAGTCTCCTCCCAGCCGCCTCTTCCAGCACCTCCTGTTGTTGCAACTTACTCAAAGCCCCCAAAACCCAGCTCTTGAACAAGGCCTTGTTTTATTTTTTTAATCTCAGTTTTATTTACTCTTTTCTGGGCAGTCCCAGAGGAAGATGCAGAAGAGGAAGCAGCAAAGAGGGTCACGAAATTTGGCAGAATACTCAGCATCGCTGCTTCTAAGAAAGCCATTGATGGGATCAGCAGCAGAGCTGAGGCTGACACCCGCTGGGGAGGAAGACTGACCCCATCAGCCTGCAGCATTGTTGTGACCCCCCTCCCTCCCTTTGCCAGCTACGGTGCAGAACCACATCCACCACTGCCACCACACACATGCTGGGAGTCAGCCTGCACTGCCCGCAGCACACGTAGCCCAAGCCGATGGGTTAATTTTAACACGCCTGCTCCAGTGCGCTGTGTTTATTTAAAGTCTTTATAGAAGCAACACTGTCAGCCACAATGAGATCCTTGTGCTTCGGGGCCCGGCAGCCGGCTCCTGCCACCTAGGAGGTCGTGGCAGCACCAGAATCACTCTCTGCAAGCATCCTCCTGAGGGAGGGGATGCGCTTGGAGGTTGCAAACGCCTCCAAAAAAGCTGGGTTATGCAGGAGCTTGGAGGAAAAGCGAGCGGCTCGAAGCCTGACACCTCCATCATCCTCCTGCTCTGAAACCTCGCGGCTGGTTGAGGAGGAGGGCTGGGGCATCACATGCGCTCGGTCAGGAGGAAATGAAAGCTGAGCTAAAAAAGCAACACAACCACTGCTGTAGAATAAAAAATAGACTCCCATGGCTAAAGCCACAGAGCAAAACCCTCTCTGAACTGAAGCAATGTGGAAAAGATCAAGTCTCGCAGCTTCCAGCTGCTTCCTCCAGCAAGCATCATCAGGTGTCCTCCAAGTGCCCCCTTCCCCAAGCTGCACCAGCTGGATGTGGCCCCGGACAGCAAAGGTCCCCTGTGCCCTGTCTGCACCCGCTTGTTGGTTCTTGTTGCAGGGATGAGTAGAAAAGGGTGGAGGTTGCCTTTCTGTGCTCAGCACCCACCCACCCACTACTGTTGTTGTGACTCTTGGGTACTGCTTCCCCAAATGCCATCAACCTCGGGGATGGCAGGAGGAGATTCATACAGGAACGCGTACATATGATGGATGGACAGAGAGACTGGCTCATGGTGCTTTTCCAGCCCCAACTCCCACCTCCAACACCTCTTTCTCTAATCAACCCTGCTTTGGAGATCAGTTGGCTGCTAGGAAGGTCCGCACACCCTGTTGGTGTTCACCACTATGAACAGATGCTTCATCCTCCAGCTGGATTGGGTTTTGCTGCCTCTTATAAACCCTTAAAAGTTGCTGACAGTCCTAATTTGGATTTGATGGGTGGACTGTTTGGCAGATGAGGAATTGGTTGGATGGTTGCATCCAGAGGGTGGTGGTCAATGGCTCGATGTCCAGATGGAGACTGGTGATGAGTAGTGTCCCTCAGGGGTCCATACTGGGACCAGTACCGTTTAATGTCTTCATCAATGACATAAACAGTGGGCTCGAGTGCACCCTCAGCAAGTTTGCAGGTGACACCAAGCTGAGCAGTGCAGTTGACACGCCAGAAGGACGGGATGTCATCCAAAGAGACCTGGACAAGCTGGAGAGGTGGGCCTGTGAGAACCTCATGAGGTTCAACAAGGCCAAGTGCAGGGTCCTGCACTTGGGTCAGGGCAACCCCCGGTATCCATACAGGCTGGGGGATGGAGGGATGGAGAGCAGCCCTGCGGAGAAGGACTTGGGGGTACGGGGGGACAAAAAGCTGGACATGAGCCAGCAATGTGCGCTCGCAGCCCAGAAAGCCAACCGTCTCCTGGGCTGCATCCCCAGCAGCGTGGGCAGCAGGGCGAGGGAGGGGATTCTGCCCCTCGGCTCCGCTCTGGTGAGACCCCCCTGCAGTGCTGCGTCCAGCTCTGGGGTCCTCAGCACGGGACAGACACGGACCTGTTGGAGCGGGGCCAGAGGGGGCCACGGAAATGATCCGAGGGCTGGAGCAGCTCTGCTGTGAGGACAGGCTGAGAGAGCTGGGGTTGTGCAGCCTGGAGAAGAGAAGGCTCTGTGGGGGAGACCTTATTGCCACCTTTCAGGGCTTAAAGGGGGACTATAGGAAGGATGGGGGCAATCTCTTTAGCAAGGCCTGTTGTGACAGGCCGAGGGGTGATGGTTTTAAACTAAAGGAGGGGAGATTTAGACTGGATATAAGAAAGAAATATTTTATGCTGAGGGTGGTGAGAGCCTGGCCCAGGTTGCCCAGAGAGGCTGTGGATGCCCCATCCCTGGAAACATTCCAGGTGAGGTTGGACGGGGCTCTGAGCGACCTGATCGAGTTGGGGATGTCCCTGCCTATGGCAGGGGCTTGGACTAGCTGAGCTTTAAAGGTCCCTTCTGACCCAAACCATTCTATGATTCTATGATTCTATGATTCTAATTAGAGCATCCTGGAGGGAAATTACAGCCACGCTGGGAAGCTGCAAAATCAGATCTGGTCCCATGGGATGTCTTGCCCCCGTGGGATGTCCCTCCTGCATGCCTGGTCACACAGGGCATATTTCTGCCTCCCAGTTAGGTGGCGGAAGATCTTACCAGCCAAGAGACCATGAGAAATGATGAAATGCACATGGCCAGGTTGGATCAAGGCATCAGTTTGCACTTTAGATTTAGATGAGCGTTCATGACCCTTTCCCACCAACAAATGCGAGGCAGGTCTGCAGGCTCAACCGAACACATCTGCAAACTTTCCTCCTTTCTTCCACTAAGGCTTTTTAAAAAAGCAAGAAAAAGAGATCTGATATATCCCAGCTTGTCTCAAGTGCTTCTGCCAGTGTCCCCTTGCCCACACTGCAGGTTTAAGCTGCACCCATAGGTGCAGCGCCGGGCTCTGCTGTGGCCACCCTGACCTTCCCAGTCCTCCCATTCCTGTATTGCATTCCTCCCCACTAGACAACATGGAAATGTTTTGAAAGCGTCTTAGAAACCTGCATCGCTGCCAAAACAGTTGAAAAATGAAGCTGTGAAGGGAAATGTGGGGCTGCTTTCCAGCTCAGCTCAAATGGGTATCGCCATTCGCCTCCGTCTTCTGCACTGCAGCTGCACAAATCATTCGCTTCTCAACTGGATTTAAAACATCTGCCTCTTTCTTTGGCTTGTTTGAGCTTCTCTTGAGCTGGGAAATTGAGATTTTGGGGGCTGGGAGGCTCTTGTTTTGGGTCCCCTGGGCAATGGGTGACCATCACCTGCATGAAGGATGGAAATGAGTAAGGTGGGTTAGGGTGGACATCAGAGGGTAACAACCCTCCTGCCGTCTCCCTCACACCCAAATGAGTGCAGAAAGGTAGAAAAATTGAAAAAGAAGGGGAAGGAAAGGCTTTTCCTTGCAGTGGGCAGTGAAGATGGGAAGCTCCTGCTTGCTGGAAGCTGCTGGGACTTCAGCCAGGCTTGGAAAAGATCTGATGGGAAGACGAACCTCCAGGGGACCACTTCCCTGCTCCAAACAAGCTTTTAAAAAACATCTCCTCTTGCTTGTTGAAGCATCCAGCAATAAGCTGCCAACCAAACCGTAATTAATCACCTCTTGACATGAAAAAGCCGCCTGCCTCTCGTCTTGAGTTGTTTGGCTTTATCTTGCAGTGGAAGAGCTGTGGGTGTTCAGACCTCGGAGGACCAGGCTGTGGGAGAAGGTGCCAGGCAAGGGCTGCTGAGCAGCAGCAATCGCCTTGTGGGCCAAAGCTCATGCAAGGACAGACAACAAATCTCTGGACATTATCCACATCTCCATCCATCATCTCTGGACGTCTTCCTTCCTTTGGAGGGAGCCAGAGTGAAGGATTTGGATGATGACGCCGGGGTTCTGTGGTTCAGTTAACCCAACCCTTGCCCTTGAAATGTTTCCAAATCCTAGAGAGATGGGCTTAACTCAGCACCACGCTGGCGTCCTGGCAGGGCACCGTTAGGCAGCTTCACTGGTCTGAGCCTCACTCAACAGCTCTGCCCAGGCATCTCCTGTCCTCTGTGCAAGCAACAAGCTTGTCCTTCCTCCCTTATCAGCCCCAAATAGCTTCAACGTGATGTATTGTTTTCCCTCCTCAAACAAATTACATCAGAAGAAGGAAACAGGCTTTTTTGTTGTTGTTGTTTGCTGGCATGAAGGTCCGTCAGCAAGATCTCTGCAGCACCGTTTCCGTGCCAGATTTCATATTCTCTTCGCAACGGCTAATGCCTCCTTAGCTGGCTGCCACTTTCTACTTTTGAATAATAATAAATGGCATTGGTGCCCTTTCCCTCCTCCCTCGGGGGCTTTATTGTCCCTCCTGGCCATATCCAGGAGGCCCAAGGAGCCCCCACATGAAATGAGATCCAGCGGCAGAAGGAGGATCTGGCTTACGCCCACGGATGCAGATGGGGAATACATGGGGGAGCGCTGCGGCTCGCTCTGCCCTCGCGGTGGTGGAAAACAACTGGACCACCAGCACGTGATTTGGTGGGGCTTGTTCTCCAGCCCCATCCTGTCCAGAAACCCTCCAGCCCCACCAAATTTGAAGGTTTTTCAGCCCAGGTGATTAAGCCCCACTGGGGAGGTAGGGTTGAACTTGGCTACTGCTTCACTTGGGCATCAATCATCTGCAGGGAGAGGGCATGCTACGAAGAGAGTGGTGGCCCTCCATAGCTTCCTGCAGCTTCTTGGGAGGCCGTGTTCTGCCAGGACTCAGTGGGGACAGACCTCAGAGCATCTCCATAGAGTGTTGGGGGGATACGGGGGACACAAGCCCCCAGCTCACACCTACAGCACCCAAACTCAACATTATTTCCTAGAAATGTAGGACCCTTGAAGGACTTCTCTTCCACAGTATGGTCCAGTTTGCCTTTATGTTTCTGTAGAAGTTTTGCAGAACCCAGACCCCAGCAGTTCACAGGAGAAGACACGGCAAGGAGCAAACCTTCTGCCACATCCTCCTGGCTCCAGCAATCTCTTCCCTGGATTAAAAGTCCCAACATTGGGATGCAAGAGGTGTAGCATCCACTTTCCCAAGGGTTTACCTGTATCCCCAAGGAAGAAGCACTTTGGCAGCACGTGGCTCCCAGGAAAACGAGAGTGGAGCAGGAGAAGCTGCGATGAATCAGGCCCCCAAATTTACTCTTCTCTAAAATAAATTCCCCCACCCCAGGGTGTTCGTGGCAAGGCAGCTGGTTTTGACTTGACAGCTTGCTGACTGGTTGGCGGGAACAGGTCCTGAGAGCTAAAATTAGAGCCAAAATTGGCCTCAAAGTCCCTTACCATCTCATGTCCCCCGTCTCTCCACTTCCCTTGGAAATGAAGCCGGCTTGTGGCGAGGGATGTGCTGCAGAGCATCACCTGAGGTGCATTGGTACCCTCCCTGGACTCGATGTCACAGCTCCGTGTCACCCACAGTGGGACAGTGGCCCCACATCAGGGTGCCCGTGGTAGGACTGCCAAGTTGGGCTCATCCACCCGGTTCAGAAGCATTTCTTCCCCTCCAGGGCTGGTCCTGGGACCCCCTTACCCCCGTGTGGCTGCTCCATGCCCCAGGGAAGGAACTGTGGGGTCTCCAGTACCAGGACACCCCAAGATGCAGTGGAGGGTGGGTCCCCGGGAGAGGCAGCTCTCTGGGGACCCCGCGGCAGCTGCGGGTGGGGGGAGGTTGGATGCAGTGGGGGCGACTGGCCCCAGCCTCGGGGGGGTGGGATCCAGCCCTGATCCCATCCACGGTCCCATCCTGGGAGTGGGGGCTCCAGCCCCGATCCCACCCATGCTCTCATCCCTGGAGGGGGCCTCCTGGCTTAGCATCAGCCCCGGTCCCAGCCCCGGTGGGGGGGTTCTCTGGTCCCTATCCCAGCCCCGATCCCATCCACGCTCCCATCCCCGGAGGCGGGGACCCCTGTCCTAGCCCCAGCCCCGATTCCAGCTCCGGTTCCCATCCCCGGGGGGGGTGAAGGGGGGAGTGCTCGGGCTCCAGTCCCGGTCCCAGCACCGGTCCCAGCCCCTTGGGGCGGGGTGTCTGGCCCCGGTCCCAGCCCTGATCCCATCCATGGCCCCATCCCCGGAGGGGGTGCTCCTGTCCCGGTCCCATCCCCGGAGGGGGGGGGGGGGGGGGGGGGGGGCGGTCCCAGCCCCAATCCCAGCCCCGGGCAGGGCGGTCCTGCCCCCGGTCCTGCCCCGCTCCCAGCCCCGGGGAGGGCGGTGCGACCCCACGCCCGGCCCCCGTCCCGCTGCCCGGCTCACCCGCGGCGGGACCGGGTACCGGGTGCGGGAAGGACCGAGCCCCGGGCATGGCGCTGCCTCCGCCGCCCGCCTGAACGGAACGGGACGATCGGCACGGAGCCACCCACCAGCTCGGCATCGCCCGGTGAGCGGGGCCGGGGGCACCGTGGGGAGGAGGTGGGTGCGTGTCCTGCCCACGCAGGAGGGTGTGCGACAGCGGGGGACAGAGCGGGTGCCACCCCCGGGGTGCGGGCGTGCAAGGCGTGCACGGCGTGGGAGCGGGGGACACGCACGCACCCCTTGCACACGCACGGGGGTGGCACTTGGTGCTGGGTGGGTGACATGGGTGACGCAGGGTCCCCATGCACCCAAAGCAGGGAGCGGAGCACTTGCAAGGGCAGAGGCGAACCCCAATTCTCCTCTTCGGTGTGGGCGCAGCTCACACCCCACATATTGCACGTACCGCCACTAAAACTGCCCCCAAAACCCCCAAACTGACCCAAAGACGGGGTGGTCAGAGCAGCGGCGGGCAGCGAGCCGCTGGCATGGGCTGGTGCTGGCATGAATGGTTTGAGCCACACACTCCAGGAAGCCGCCTGGGCTCCCTTTGCTCCTCTTTGCCTGAATTATTTGATTGTTTATGCATTAATTCCCAATAATCTCTTTTGCTGCTCGGTTTCTCCCTTCCCGGGGGAATTCGCTGGCTGTTTATTAGGGGTTTCCCGTACACACCTCTGGTAAAAGTCGTGGAGCTGACTCTCTGCTTTACTCTGGCTTGTGTTTTTCCACCTCTTTGCACGCTGGGGTCCCTTTGTAATTTATATGGGGGTGTTTTAATTTGCACCGGGATCGGTGAGACTCTGGTTTCAAACCCTTTGACTCCTTTTCTTAGCTCCTAACCCCAAAAACACCTTCTTCTCCGGAGCTGGGTGCTGGCTGACATCACTGCAGGAGCACCTTTAAGGGTGAAACATCTTTTTTCTCTTTCTGCTCCAGTTTTCTTATCGGCTTATTACGAAACCCATTTGGCAACCCACTGCCTTCCTGTGCAGGAGGCAGAGAGCAGCAAACCCCACTCCTGGGGAGCTGCTGGTGCTGGGTGACGGTGCCCCCGGTGCAAGGCTTGCGGCTGCCGAAATTGGGCCATTTTGTTAGTGCCAGGCATGTGCCCCGAGTTCCTCTTCCTCATTTACACCCGAGCAAAGGGAACTTTGGTGGCTGGTGGGTTAAGGACCCCCAGTGCAAAGGGGGAGACCCCTAAATACGCTGCTGAGCTCTGGAGCGCGGCTGCACCTTGGGGCTTAGTGGGTTATAAAACCCCAAGAAGTATTTTTAACTGTCCTGGCACTGAGTGGCTTTACCCCGTCTCTGCCCAATGTGATTTTTATCTCCAGTTATTGACATAAAGCCAAAGCCATGAATAGTTCACTGGCAGCGGAGCGTGCTGCCGGCCACGCCGTCATCCCTCCTTAATGATGAACATCCCCCGTTAACGCCTGGACAGGAACCGGTCCATGAAGCAAAGACCCTTTTGCTCCTACAGCATGCTTCTTATAGAGGAGCAAATTATCCCCCAAAGTCTGCGCCGCATGGGGTTTTCTGTGGTTTGGTGCTGCTTTGGCTTCACAGTAACTGCCGGTGCTGTGGTGGAGCCCGATAATTGGGTTATGCCTGGTCTCGGATGCTGGTTATCTCCCAGATGGGCAGAGCGCATTTGGTTTTGCCGGGGGGGTTGTGGTGTTAATGGGTGACTCCCTTGGTTTGGGCAGGAGGCTGTTAGGTCTCTGTGGAAATGTCATTTCTCCCAGATAAAGGGCTTGTAGGGTAAAACAGTTACCAAAAGCAGGTGATTGACCAGAAACTGGTCCTGCGCTCTTCTCCCGGTCCAACGGTTGCTTCCTCCAGTGAGCACTAGAAAATCGTGGAGGGCAAAACCAAAGTCAAATTCCTGGTATAAAAACCAGCACAGGGTTCCTTTCTATCTCCAGGAAGCCTAAAGGATGCGAAAGCCCTGTTTTCCCCCTGCAATAAATAGAAATACAGGCTTGGGGGCTCAAACAGGATCTGTCCCCAACCCAGCAGGATGCTGCAGTCTCCCAGAGGGCAGGTGATGTAGGGATGCAGGGGCAAAACACGCAGGGAGCATCACCTTTGCTGTAGCAGGAAGGGAAGTGTTGATGACGGGATTAAATATTGGCCAGGGTAGTATTTGCTTCCAGCAGGATCCATCCCCAGAGACCTGTTGTGCTGGGAACTGAGTCAGGTGCAACTGAACAAAAGTGGCTTTAATTATGCACGGGTGCCGGCACTGATGGGTTTATGCTTTTATCTAATTCACTCTAAAGCCGCAGCTTTGGTTAATCTGCATAGTCTTCCCATGGTATGGATGAAAGCAGGAAGTTTTGGTACCACCTGGGAAGCAGAGGCTCGAAGGAAGATTGTTTCAGAGAGGAGCTCAGGGAGTTTCTTAGGGGAAACCAGAAATTCCCGGAAAATGTCATTTGGCTCAAAGCGAAACATTTTATTTGACCTACAAACAAATTCATAAAGTTCTTTTTAAATCATTATATTTTTTATCCAAACTTCCTCTCCCCTTTTTAGTTTGAGTCAAGTGACTAAAAAACCCTCTAGGAAACCAAAACTACCTGCAAAAAATACTTCTCACAGTGAAGACAAATTCAACTCTGCTGCTTCTCAGCCTGGGGGCAGGAGGGGAAACTGAGGCATGGGGATGCTTCAGTGGAGCAGCTCTATTTGTGCCAGCCAGAGTGGAGCTGCTCAATGCCCTCCAAGGTGCATTTTCGAGGAAAATAAGAGAAACGCTAATTGTTTGCAAGCTCATTTGGGGAGGAATGAGGGTTTCTGGCTATTTTTGGGATGGGATAAGGGGTAGGTCAGACCCATGGGGGATAAAAGAGGGGGCATTGCCTGGGGGTCTGGGCAAGGAGATGGGTAAAGGCCCTTAAGCTGCTTAAACCTTGCTTTTGGGTATCTTGGAGGTATCTTGCCTTGGGATCGCTGGCGAGAAGCACCGGGGAGCAATGCGGATGGTGGGACCGGGATGGCTGGGGATGTCCTCAGCCCACACTGGTGGCCGGAGCCAGCCCAGAGGAGAAAGACGCTGAAGGTCACCACGGCAGAAAAGAGCCAAATAGAAAGGGTAGATGAAAACCAGGCAGTTTGGCCAGGCTCAAATTTCAGCCTGGTCGCATCTCACGTCTCCCAGCCAGACAGGCTCGGTAGCATCCGAACACGCTGTCTGTTTGCTTTTGGTTGCAGAAGGCTTCAACCACAGTCCCAAAGGAGCGAAAAATGATGCCAGGTTGTTTGCTTCCCAGCGTCTCGAGTAGTTCCTGATCCGGAGTGAGGATTTTGATGAGTCTACTAAATGCCTATAAATTAGGGCAGGGAAAACACCCACGCTCTCCTTGTGTCTGTTGCAAAGGAGTTGGTGGGGAAGATGCAGTAAATGGATCGTGGTTTTGACCTCCGGTGTGAAACGATGGGAGCTGCGGTCGCAGTTAGTGCGTCTGCACCGTGCGGGTTTGATTTCCCAGGGATTAACACCAGCAGAACAAAGGGCTGCGTCTGTGAGGTCCTGCTGGTAAATTAATCCCTATTAATTATTTGGGAAGGTCAATTAAACCTTATCAACCCCTCATGAAAAAGCATTCATCGCAGCCGTGATTTGGTTGCGCTTTGTTTGCTTTTGTGACTTTGCTTCTGCTGGCAGGTTCCCAAGCACAAAACACCTCAGGATGGATGGTGACTGCTGGGATGGCACCAGGAATGCTGAAAAATGGGGCAGAAACCAGGATTAAAGGCCTTTACTCAGTGATTCAGTGTCCAACCCATGGTCACCCTGTGCTGGCCCTGGGTGCTGCCCATCCCTCGACTGCCCATGACCTTCTCCAATGACAGCCCCCTCCTCCCCTGTATTGGCTCATCTAAATGTCCCCTGCCCGGCCATGGTGGATACTGTTACGGGAGCATTTTGGGATGCTGGCATCACATGCACATGCCTGTGGGTATATATATTTGAGGGCACGTGGCTGCCAGGATTACACCACCAATCTGCCTGGGCTCCTCTCATCACAGGACTCCTCTCCTATGCTGTTTTCATCCACTACAGTTGATGGTACCTGTTTTCTGGGAAAAAAACCCACATCCTATGGGATAAACAGGTCCAAGGCCATGCTGCAAAGAGAGAGATGATCCAGCCGTTGCAGCCAGGTTCATCCAGACCCAATGCATGGTCCAGCATGGAGGAAGCTGGTCGGGGCGATGCCCTTGCTGTGCACGGTGGCTGGAGGGTGCCTAAAAAGCTGTGCATGGTCACCTGCATTCAACACCAGAGAAAAAAACCTCCTGCCATGACCCTGGGAAGGGCCGGGAAAGCCAACGAAGCAGATGCAGGTGGTTCTTACTGAAGCATCGTGGTGGGCTTGCTTTTGGTAGTCATAGAAGTATTTATCCTGCTTGGCATCCTCAGGGACTGCTGTTGCTTCCTCCGTCCCCTCATCCCCACTGGGGGCTTGATGCATCACTGTGAGAGCTGGCGTTCGTGCCATCTGGCCCGTAGGCAGAGGAAAGAGCAGCTGCCAGCTTTTGTGCCTTCACACGCCTTGGCTGGCCGTGTCCTCTCTGGCTCCGTCGATGCGGATGCAACGGGGCCGGAGGCGAGGGGGTGGACCGCAGCCACGGCCCTGACAGACACTGCAAGTTTTGTCCTAGGGATTCTGGGCAAAAGTAGGGACAAAAAGAAAAAAGAAAGGCTTTTGCATTTCCAAAAGGAAAAGAAGGGAGAGCACAACGGCAAGGACAAGGCTGCCTTGTGAGCGGGGTTTTGTCTCTGTGATCACCCTGTTCAAGCCAACCAGAGAGCCCTGTTTGCTCCTTGTCCTGAAGATGCAGATGTGCATCTTGGCACATCCGTGGCTGCAGCATGGCCTGGGGCAGCCTGTGCTGCCCTGCACGCTGGAGGATATTCCCCACCTTGGCTTACGGATGGATTTTAAACACTATTGGGTTTTCTAGCTGGGGCTGCAGGACCCTGCAGGGAGGTGGGCTGGAAGATGGGGTGATCTTGCCCCCATCGGTGCTTCAGAGCTGGGTGGTGGGTTGTCTGCAGGGGACAGAGGGGATGCAGATGTAAAGTCATGGAGAAACCATGTGCAAGGCTGAAGTCTCTGGAGCTCTGTAACCCTTCCCTGCACCTTTTAGGGCATCTTGTGTGGCTTCTTTTGGTTACGGGGGCCTGTCTGGCCCATTTAATTGGCTGCCAGGTGTGCAGGCAACCTCTGTCTTGTTGGCCACAGATCTGCAAAGCTCAGAGGGAATGAAGAAGCTGGGGAGAAGAGCTGCTAGAAAGTGTTTTCCCATCTGCCCAAGCACTGTCAACCCTCTCCATCCCCAGAGATAACCCCATTGCCAAGGACTTGAGGGAGGCGAGATGAAGGGTGATGGGACCAAAGATGAACTGGGCACAGGAAAAGCAAAACCCTGGGGCCAGGACAGAGCAAGATCGGTCCTGGCTCCTCATGTTCATCGGAGAGTAGTTCCCGAAGTTATATTTGGGTTTTTGCAGATGTTGCAGATCAGTCAGGGTGTGAGCATCTGTGTGGTTTCTGCCCATGTCCCTGGGAACTGTGAGCCTCAGCCAGTGCTGCTTGTGGTCTGCCCCAAGGGGAAAAGCAGAGAAATGGGGGAGACATCATCAGGAATCATGTCTGTGCCACATCTGGACAGGTTGTTTGATCCAGTCCCTGGAGCAAGGACTGGGTTTATCCCCATGTGATGGGCTGGAGGCATCACTTCACCCCTTCTCCATCAGCTATGAGTTGTCAAGATTCAAGGTTCAAGTTGTCAAGGCTTTTTAATGCCATAGTGCTTCGCTTTGGTGAGAGATCATCCAGGTTGGCAGCTTCTAGGAGACTCTCATTGCATCCTTCCCTGCAGGGTCTGAATTGGAGGTAGGTGCAGGATAGCTCTGGGTCAAAACAGTGCTTGTTTGCAAGAAAGGGCATGCCCACGCCGTCCTGCAGCATAGTGGCACCAGGTTAGAGCTGAACCATTTAGCTGAGAAGGCTGGTATTGCTCTTTTCCACCTAAAATCATGGTGGGATTTGGGTTAGGGCATATCCCACATACTCATTCAAACCTTTTCTCCTGCAGTAGCTCCCAGTCTCTGAGATCCTGTGCTGGATTCATCTCCCTGTAACCCCATTTCTGTGGGCTCCCTGTAACAGGGTACAGCAGTGAGATCAAACCGACTTGTTTTACGGGAAGGGAGGCAAATATATTTTAATTTGATTCCTGGCTGATGGGCTTGCTGAGTGATCATGTGTCGGCTTGGTCGTGGGCTGTCCCCGACACACAAAAGGGCCCTTGTCCCTCCTGACACAGACACTGCCAGACTCTGTGTGTCTGCAGAGACTCTTTCGAGTCCATTTTTCTCGTCTCAGCTGGTCATCCCTATGTATAAACCAGCTTTGCACAAGCATGGGCAGACTTTCTAGTGGTGGTGATGCTGGAGGAGCAGGTCTCCAGGCCAGGAAGCAGGATCAGTGAGATGGCCACCATCAGCCTGACACTGAACCCATTAAAAACCCATCATCATCATCAACAACCAACCCAGGCAGAGCCCCTGTGGTGGAGAACATGCTCCCTTTGGCAAGGTTTGATTACAGGGGCCTCCAGATGTTGTGGTGGTGTTTGCTGTGCCAGAAGGAGCTGAGAACCTCTGAAATCAGGGCCCTGCCAGTCACAGGGATTGTTCACTGAAAAGCACAGGTTCCCTTTCCTTGCCCTTTCTGCCTGGGGTTTAGTAGGATCCACCTTTCACGGTGCTCAGCTGAATGAAATGTTAAGCACAGAATGGAGGATATTTCCTGTTCTCTAGTGCAGAAGACCAAATTTGCATGAACCGGGTGGGAAGGGTGGTTTGGGACATTGTCCTGGGCTGCAGGAGATCTGAGTTGGACTCCCATGTGTGGCCTGGGATTTGTTGGTGACTTCAGAGCAGCTTAGTTCCTCCTCCATGCTCCAGATGCAAAATGAGGATAAATAAAATTCCCTTTATCTGCCTGATCGTAAGTCCTCCATGCTAGGGACTACCTCGGTTGTGTCAACACCCAGCGCAATGAGGCCATGGTCTTTGTGGGCATGCGATGTGCTGGCAGGAGGCATGCACTGCCACCTCTCAAGTCGTTGTCACCTGCACCAAGATGGCACTGCCTGCCAGACAGCGAGCCATGCTTGTGGGTAGCTTTTGGATACACACAGTCAAGCGTTGATGGCAAACTTGACAGGAGGAGAAGGGAAGGGTATATGATAGTATATAGTAATAATGACAACATGGACCACGCCATGTGTCACAGCACTGTGGCACTGGGGTTTTCTCATCTAACCCACCTCTTCCAGGGACTCCTCACCTCTGCATCCTTACAGTCTCTTTGCTTTCCCTCCAGGGTGATGGCGAACCTAACAACTCCTCCAGCCTGGAACAGAGACATCAACAGCTCCTTGGACCCAGGTGGTGCTGGAGACAACACCTACAAGTGCATATTTGATGAGGACTTCAAGTATGTTCTGCTGCCCGTCTCCTACGGCATTGTGTGCGTGGTGGGGCTCTTTCTCAACCTGCTGGCCCTCTATGTCTTCATCTTCAGGATAAAGACCTGGAACGCCTCCACCACATACATGTTCAACCTGGCCGTGTCCGACACACTCTACGTGGTCTCCCTGCCCCTCCTGGTGTATTATTATGCCATGGGGGACAACTGGCCCTTCAGTGTGGGCTTGTGTAAGATAGTCCGCTTCTTGTTTTACACCAACCTCTACTGCAGCATCCTTTTCCTCCTCTGTATCAGTATCCATCGATTCCTGGGCATCTGCTTCCCGCTGAAATCACTGAAGTGGGGACATGTTCGCTACGCCCGGAGGGTGTCAGTCATCGTGTGGGCAGTGACTGTCGTGTGCCAGTCACCCGTGCTCTTCTTCGTCACCACCAGTGTGAAGCGTGACACCATCACCTGCCACGACACGTCCAGCAAGGACCTCTTTGGCCAGTTTGTTATTTACAGTTCGGTGATGCTGGTGCTGCTCTTCTGCATCCCTTTCCTCATCATCATCATCTGCTACTGCCTAATGGCCCGGAGGCTGCTGCAGCCTACATGGGGGATCTCTCGGCTATCCCGATCCAAAAAGAAGTCGGTCAAGATGATAATCATCGTCTTGGTGGTCTTCATTGTTTGTTTTCTTCCTTTCCATGTCACTCGTACTTTGTACTATTCCTTCCGGAGCTGGGACTTGAGCTGTCAGACCCTCAATGCTATCAATTTAGTCTATAAGGTGACTCGTCCCCTAGCTAGCACCAACAGCTGCTTGGATCCCATTTTGTATTTCTTAGCAGGACAACGATTTATGAAGTTTGCTGGCCACAAAATGCCAGGGAAGCCTCAAAATGAAATGGCGCTGGGCATCGTGCCCAACAATCACCTGGGAACCAGCAATGACACAGACACATTATCCAACAATGTGAAATCCTAGCTCTGATCCGGCACGGCCAGCACTGTCTCCGCGACAGAAGGGTTTATCCCAGGTGTGAAGGGAGGTCAGGATGCTTTGGGGCCTGAGGCTTTTGGTGTTTGTGCTGCCTTGGCTCACACCCACTTCAGCGTAGTCCATGTTAAACGCACTTCTCTGCTTGTCGCTGTTTCAAACTTATTTTTTCAGGAAGATGCCGCTGTGGTTAAACACACAAACGCTGTATCTCTGCCTCTTCGTCCAAGCCTGCCTCTCTGCTCAGTGCTGAATGGCATCTCTCCACCAGTGAGGCTGGGTGACCTCTATCACGGTGCCCAAATCTGCTAAAAAAAAATCATGCCCTGAATGTCTTAGATCATTTTCTAAAGCAGAAACATTGTCCCCCTAAAGAAATCCATCTGCCTTTCTCGAGATTCCCTGGCACAAAGCTAGCAAGAGTTTTTCTGTGCCTTGGCAAGGGAGGAAAGGCTTTTGGTTGATGAGGAGAGTCAGCTGCGGTTCTGCTAAACAGGTCGATGAAAATGTCAAGCGCAAATACCACCCACAGTGGGAAAGGGTCTCCCACAGCTTTGCATCCCTGAAGAAATGCCATCCCAGCTTCAAGCCCCGGCATCTGCTGGCAGAGCCGGGAGGGGACTCCTAGCTCCTGTCCAAGGCCTGGCTTCCCATTGAAAAGGCTGCTGGTGGACCTTCCATCCCACTGGAGTATACTGGTACCATGAAGCAGGTCCCCTGTAAGTTTCTCCAGTGGGGTCAACATCTTCCAAAAGACCCATTAATGTTTCCCAACAGCAACGTTCACCCTTGAAAAGCTTTTAGGAACCTGTAGCTTTCTTTCAGCTGCTGACTTTAATAATCTTTTCCAGCTCATTAAATTTTAGGGTGAGCTCTTCATGTCTTGTTTTTAACCCCCTTACTAGTGACTCATGTTTCCAGCAAAGAAGTGAAGACCGTTGCTCATCCCCTTGGCTGAGTGCTGCCACATCCTCACTGCTGCTCAGAGGTGACGGCCCTCTGGGACATTTAGCAGCTTGCTGTGACCCAAAATGCTGCCCAGATGTTGCTGTCTGGTCTCCTCCTAATCCCAGTAATCCCAGTGCTCCACTAGAGCCAGTCAGCATATCCCTTACTGACAGTGTGGACCTTCCCTGGGAAATCTGGCAGTGCTAAACCCTGGGTTTAGGAGCCATACCAATAGCTTAACCTCAGTCATGTCTGGATTTGGCCTTGCATCCCCCATCAGCCAGGACAGTTCAAAGTAAACTGGAGAAAATATCCACAAAACACTTCACCAGAAGGTCCACTTGGTCTTTCTCTTTGTAATTGTTGGGTTAGAGAGCCAAGAGCCCAGGTCCATGGTTTCCTTGCCCAGCCTTGCCACAAGGATGCTGATTTCTCACCCCAAAAATGAAAATTGCTTGTGCTGCAGCACTGGACAAGTCATATTTTGTAAAAGCAGCCCTGGCTCTATTTTAGGATTAGGCAAACACATTTGATCCTGGTTTAGACCAATTCCTCAGACCTCTTCTTAGCTCCTCCCATCCCTCCTTCTTATGAAGTGGCTTGGTGGAGATAAAGACACGCCACGAGGTAACTGTCCAAGTTCAGCCAAGGGCAACTGGGACCATAAAGGGGCAACTGGGAGATTCTTGTGGTCCTGGCTCAGTGGAACCATGGTCCCATGGAGGGCTCTTGTCCCAGCCAACAATGTCACAACTACAGGAGGCAAACGAGGGGACTGTCTCAGCCTGAGCACTATCAGCAAAGAAAAATAGGACATTTGTAGGGTGGTTCATCTCTTGCTTGAGTGAACTTTTAGGATAGGGTTGGGTTAAGATAGGACTTGCACCATGGCAGCACCATTTTGTCCTTGTGCCTGTGAAAGGAGCTTGGCTTTATGGGGAGGGTCACAGCACAGTCACCAGGGCGGGACAAATAATTGGGAGAAATTAATTCCACCGAAGCGCTGAACTGGTACAAACATTACTCCAGGCCAGGTCTTACCTGGTCCCCTGCACTTGCCAAAAAGCGTGTGAACACCAAGTTACGTGCTCGGAATAATTCAACAAAAATGTGCTCAAAGTTCACTCCTGTGTTCCTGCTCAGCGAGCCCACTTTTCTCTGAGCTGGCATCAGCCAGCTTCAAACCACCGCCTTGGGCAACATTGCCAGTCCCATCAAGGGGGTCCCTCTGTGATCCTGGTCCTGCACAAGCTAGCGGCACTGTTCAGATGGAGAGCGGTTGGAGAGGTACCAACTGGAAATTTATATATAGAATTTTTTGTTGTTGTTTGTTAAAGCACTAACTTATACTAAAAAAGTGGGTTTTGTGACAACAACTGTACATTTTTATTTTTGTAACATGCAGACACCTCAGATTTCTTATAATAAATAAATTTATTTCTACTATGAGCACTCTTCTTCTGTCTCCTCCGATGAGTACAAAGAAGAGGGGATACTGGGGATACTGGAAACTGGTTTTTTGAATGTCATAGACATGTTTCAAACTCCAGATCCAGCTGTCCACACATGGGCTCCACACTAGATACCTCCAGCACCTAAACTCCTGGAGGAGTCCATGGAAGAGCTGGTCACCCCAAGAGACAGGTCTTCTCATCCTTGGGCAAGGTGAGATGGAGCTGAGATGGAGATGGCTGCTGGAGCACCCCCAAACCCGGCAGCTCACTGGGGAAGGTTTCACTTTATCTTGCTGCCGCTTCCGCTTTTCCAGAAAGCCCAGTATCACCAGTGCTCATCCCACATCCTTGCTTCTCAGAGAGAGGAAGACCTGGAGGAGCAACATAACTGTCTCAGGTGAAAATTTGCTGTAGAGACAGGTTGGAGAATCCTAGTACACTCCAGGATGGCTCCTTATAGCTGGTCAAAGCGAACTTCTGGACCTCAGAAGGTCTTCAGACCTCCCTTTAACCCATCCCCAGTGGGGCAATGCAGCTCCTTATAGTGTGCCCATGGGCATTGCACTGCAGACCCTTACAGCACTGCTCCGTAACTGCAACCAGCTGACCTGAAACTTCTGATTTACCCCTTAAAGGTCTGGCAAATATTCAGGCCAAGTAGAAAAATGCCCCACAAGAGACCACTGCTCCTGGAGTCCATCTGCCAAGTGAAACCTCCTCTGTGAATCTTGACTTACACCTAATGTCTCCTGAATTAAATTCTTGCAGAAGGCTGACACCACCCGTTCTGGCAAAACCCGGGTACAGAGAGAGCTGTATGGGCACTGCAAGGCTTTACAGGGGCCAAACCCCCTGGTAGCATGACAAATTCAGTAGCTGATCTTTTTGGTTGTATCTCCAAGGACTTGGTGGGTAGCTTCTGCTAGGCCACTCCTGTTGAAGACCAGAAGTTGCTAGATTAAGTAATTAATGCATGAATCTCTAAGTAATTAGTCTCCCATCCCATAGACCACATTTTTCTGCTTCACCCAGCAGTTCATGGAGCCACCAAGCCAAGAGATTTTACTCTACATGCTGGAGTGAAACCTCTTGTTCTCAAAGGTTTCTCACCTTCCTCTACTGACACCAGGAGAAGAAGGTTTTCCGAACCTAACCACAGTTGCCATGAAAAAGTACGCATTTTGTTTTCCATTGCAATTTAACTGCCACTTGCTTCCCAGCCTGGCTTTTGCTGTGCCTTTCTCTGCCAACATAATGAATCTTTTGGGACACACCTATCTCAGTTGATGCATTTATTATAAACTGTGATCACGTTACCTTGAAATCTGCCTGGCAATAATCTGAGCAGCTCTAATTCCTTTGGTCTCATCCTGAGACTGATTTCTCCAGCCTTCAAATTGGTTTTGTGCCTTTTTGCTGCAGCTGATCTCCCAACAATGTCTTTAATATGCAGTCATGGTAAATGGCCACTGCCCTGCAGTGTGGGATGGAGAAGCACTTCATGGTCCCCTGCACCATGGGAGAAAGCTCTGCTTTGGTTTCTCTTTTAAAAACTTTATAGCCCTTATAGTTGCCAAAACATGAAGACTCAAAAGCATAAAGGCAAAGAAATAGCTGCAAGCACCAAAATTGCTAAATTAGTCATCCCAAAATACACTCTCTGAAAGCCCGATCTTGATTTTCAGCCCAGGTTTTGAAGTCCCACCCCAGGGTGAATGCCATGTGGACGAAGCACTCACACATGAATAGCTTTAGCTCATGGGTTTTACAGCATCACACCCAAGCTTTTCCTGCAGTGACTTCTGTGTAGCTCATGTGAGTCACTCAAACCCAAGAATGCGAATTAAGCAAGAATAATATCCATTGATGTGGAACACAGAGATCATGCACTTAGTTCAGAGAAATAAAAAAAATCCACCAAAACCACTTTTTCTAAATATCTCTTAGCACTGGGAGCAGGAAGAGAAAGTTAAGAGCACTGAGGGTTTCCTGCCAAGCAAATAAATCTGCCACGTGGGCTGGAGGGATTCATACTTCTGCTTCCCAGCACCAAGTACAGGGCTTTTCCTTCCTGATCATGTCTTTCTAGGAAGCAGACCCTTAATGTGGCAGAGGCAGGCAGCGAGCCACGTTGTTACTGTAAGCTACTTGGTACATTCACTTCTTTTTTGAGTAGTGAGTCCTGGCTTAATTAATGATGAGCAAGGAAAGGTGACAGATGTGCCCCAAAGCCATCCAAGAGACCAGTGTTGGGTTCAAACAGAGGGAAGAGATTCCCAAATCCCACAGACAGAAATTCTCAAAAATGGATGGGCCAAGGCAGCATTTTCTTTGGAAGAAACCGAACCAGTGGGTGTGTGAAATAGCACGCCAATCACCCAGCTTTGCGAGGGGTTTATTTTAAGGCTTTCATGGGTTTAATACCAATATTTGCAGACTCCTTGGCAAATAAATCCTCAGGAAATCCTGAAAGTTTAAGATATCCTTTTCTTTTTTTTTTTATTTCTCCCTAAATACCTGCAGTTTTAAGCACTGGCTAACCACCAACATGTTGGGCCATGTTTTGGGGAGCAACTGGACTGTCACACTGCGAATGCACACATGTACACATGTATATGCATGCATGCACACATATATAAGCACATATAGGCACACAAAGCATCCTTCCCACGCTCCAGGAGAGGAGAAGGGTTTGAGTCCTCGTGCATGAGCCCTGCCCAGTGCCTGCCCTCCAAGGGCATGTGAAACAGCCCTCTGTACCCCAAAGCCTCCTAATTTATTCAAGAACAGCAACTCTTCAAATCCTCCTGGCAAGCTGAAAGCTGCCTGACTGTGGCTCATCACCCATCCGCCTTCACAGCAAAGGATGTGCTGAAGCAGCCTCCCCAAAAAACCCATCTTGGCTGGGTGGGTTTTGCAGCCCCATTTGATGCTTCTGGGTAGAGCAGGAGACCCCCTGCCAGATCCTGCTCCTCTGGTTACACCACCCGTTGTGAAAAGACATCATGCCACAACCCCATTTCCAGCCCTCCTCCCCAAATCCTGGGGGAGCCCTGAGATGCCTTCAAACCACCCAAGTCTCACCTTTGAACTTGGAAAGAAAGGGGTGGGGAGTTTCCAGCTGAGATTCCAGCTGGTGGGAGACGGTGGAAGATGCATGGAAGACTGTGGTCCCCATAGTGCAGCCCGCATCCTGCACTGATTTTTAATAGGGAAACCGTTTAGTTGAATAGGCTGAACCCTGCTGCAGCAGAGTCCTCTGCTGGTGCTAAGGGGATGTGGCAGCAAGGAGGAAGGGGTCACCACGTCCACCCCAGGGGAAAATGGGGTCCCCCATGGGAGTGCTAATGATGCCCTAGAAACACCCTGGGACCACACCAAGGGATGGGAGCAGAGTACCAGCCTAGCAGTGGGAGCATCGGGGTGCCAGCAGCGGGTCCCTGTCCCTGTGCCGGGATGTCCACCCAGGCGCACATGGCCACTCAAGGCAGGGTCCTGGTTTTCATCCATGAGACTTTCCAGGGGATGGAGGTGTTGATATTCCCTTTGAAGTTCCCCTTGCGTAAGCAGAGCCGCAACATGCGAGACAGCCAGGGAATCAGCCTCTCCTCCCATGACCTTTGGTTTTAAGGGCAAGGGAAGAGCCTGGTCACCATCTACCTTTCATCCAGCTGCCCATCTGCTGCTCCAGCTCCATCTCTACCTGCCACACAGAGGTTCGATACTTGGTTAACATCCTTTCACCCTTTTCTCATCAAAACTGGGGCAAGCAGGTTGGAAACCTGCTGGCCACTGTTGGGAAAGGAGCCCAAGTGCAAGCCCAAGTGCATGGGTGGAGGTGGAGGCCATCTGAGACCCACGCTGGGAAGGACCTTGGTACGTGTCCTTCATGATGGGAATTTGCTACCATCTCTGCATTTGGAAACAGGTTTATTTTGGAAGGATGTCCCTGATCAGCTGTTCACCTGGGCTATGAACCTCTCTGCACAACCTCATCCATGTCCGGACTGCTGGACCAGCCGTCCTGGTCCCCTGAGCACTCCTGCAATGCCATTAGTGAAGCTGTGAACCCAGCACTGGGATGTGGGATGCAAGCCAAGCACTGGCAGGTGCCTGCAAACCTCCTCAGCTAGTATGCAAGAGGGTGCAATGCCTTTCTTAAGACCTATTTAGGTGAAGCAGCTCCACCACCCCCAGCCTGATGCAGTTCTTCTGCTCCTGTCTCATGTCTGAGTGCATTTTGCAGCCTGGCAGCAGGACAAGATGCCATGTGGGTGTCAGCACAGCCTGTTTGCAAATAGGGTGTGGGTGCAATGCCCCAGCACAGCGGCTGATCCTCATGGCCTGTTGAACAAGTCCATCTAGTCCCAAATGAGCAAACGGGCCTGAGCACCTTGAGATGGGATTGCAAAGCAGGTCGTTAACTCCTGGGAGACGGCCAGCTCTTCGATATGATCCTGTCACTGCACACTGCAATTTGCAGGGCCAAATAGAAAGGCTGCAAGAAGGAGAAGGTGCTCAGGGGATGACCACGTTTGGTTAGCAGAGCTTCTGGTCCTCCTTGGGCAAAGTATTTGACGACCTCAGCCTTCACGCTAGGAGAAAGGGACATTGCTGTGGCTTTCAGGGAGCAGTTGGACACCCCAGAGCCTGCTATGTGTCCTTGTCCTTTGTGCAAGATGCATGGTCACAAGGAGAGGATGCATTTCCTATGGTCCAGGTCCCCAGGGCTACATACCCCACCTGAGCAGACCTCCAAGCATCAGTGGAGGGCACAGGAGACCAGCTGCCCCTCTGCCAGCCCTATGGCAAAACAGGAGACCTACTCTGGCAGAGCCAGGTGTTGGTGGCACCTCCGTTGGGGTAGCTGCCTGGAGGCCATCAAGATAAGATCAGACGGGATCTAGGAAAGGGATCCATGGAGGTCTTTGGTCCAACCCCCTGCTCAGAACAGGGCTGGCTCCAAAATCAGAGCATCCTGGACATGACTCAACACACCCCAGAACTGGATCTCAAGGGGGTCCATGGGTACATGACCCAGAAATGCCTTTTCCTCTCCACTGGTTATCAAGAAAGCCTAGCTGACTATCTGGGAGTTGTTAAATGACACAAATTGCCCCTAAAGAGTCTCTGCAGCACCGCCAGGGCCCTGTGCTCAGCAGGATGCTGACACTCCAATGTCTCCCCCCTCCAGCATCCTCCCGGGATTAGCTTGCAAGGCTGAGACTTAAAAATAACCCAATGGGGGCAGTGGGTGGGTGGGCATCACTGTCACCGCACCATCACTAACGTCAGCTTCCCCAAACCCATCTGCACGCTGATGTTGGCCGCGAACCCAGTCCAGCACGCCGCGGCTGCGCAAAGGCAGCCGAAAAACCACAGGAGTTTGCCAAGGAAATATTAAAAGCCCTGGAGCAGCCTCCCTGCTGATGCCTCCCCATCTGCTCTTCATTAGGCAAATGAGCTGTGGGCTCCTGGCTGGGTGGTCTAGGCTCAGGGACCCCTCTGTGGTCAGCTCCTGGGGTGATGTACCGGGGCGGGAAGCAATGACAATGCTGGGGGCGGAGAAAGGAATTTTTGGGATTGTGGGCCTGGATGGAGCAGCATCCATATGGATGATGCCGCCAGTCAGGGCTGTGGGCAGTGGCAAGCGCCCGTGTCCCATAGCCCTGGTTCTAGCTGGTGATTAATACCCTACTCGCCTGAGCCTCATCCAGACTTTCTGGGATCATTTCCTAGAAGTTCATCATCCCTTCCCAGGCAATGCTTCCCAGATGTTGCAATCCATCTCTGTGTTTCGGTATCTGGCTGGTGATGCAGTGCTTTCCTCTCTGCAGCACAAAGCCTGAAGGAAAAACAGCACGTTGTGACAACCCCTTGTAGCATCAAAATCCCCCTCATCTCCAAAATATTTCCTTTTTTTGTCCCAATTAGCAAAAGACTCCCAAGTTATGGTAAACCCTCAAGCATCTCCAGAAGGCAGCTGTGTTGAAACGTGATGTAAAAATTAATTTGTAGCAGCTGTTCTTCCTCCTGGTTGCCCGTAGATGGAGGAAGAGAGCTTCACCCCTTTGGGTTCCCTCCTTCAGCTATCTGGCTGATGAGGGTGCGTGGTGTTTTGGGGCTCTCCTCCTCCCCGCTTGGCCCATCAGATGCCTGGTTTGGGCAATTTAATGCCTGTCCTGGGAAAGACACTGGCCATGACCTTCACCCTGCTACCCCATAACCCACAAGGAAGAGGTGGTCCCTCCAGGATCCCACGTACCCTTTTGAGAAACTCAAGATGCCACATGAAAAGTGGCCCCAGGGTAAGGAATGATGCTGGGATAAGAAAACGCAGCTCCTCCTGGCTACAGCTGTGCTGGTCATGAGACAGTCCAGGACCCATCTTCTGGGTACACATCCTACAGGGTTACTTTACTCCCTCACCACCCCGATCCAGGTGGCCACCTCCAACCCACCAGTGGGCATCCCAAAAAGGAGTTGCTTTGAAGGAGCCCAGGTTCAAACCATGCCAGCGATGCTGCAATGATTAATCTGGACATTTGCAGCCCAGAGGCATGGATCCAGCCAACAATGTCCAAGGAGGCTGAGTCATGCCAGGTGAGCACCACAGAGAACCCACATTTGATGGAGAGAAAGATTTCCCCCATAGAGTTGTGCTGCTGCTCAAAGACCAATATTAGTTGAGAATGGAGATCATTTGGGGTGAATAACTGAACTCCCAGAACATGTCATAATTTTTGGAGATTTTTATTCTTTTCTTCCAAAATGAAGTGGTCTGTTTGGGAAGTGCAGAAGTATTCCCCTTCCCCCTTTTCTGATAGAAAGCACTTGACTTTTCACTTTAAAAAAGACATTTTTTAGCATAGAAATGGCTCATCTCCTTTTTAAGCGAGCAAATCAAAATAGGCAAGGGTTAAAAGAAACCAAGAGAAACTATTCACTTTGACCTCCCTTTGACCGGGATCATGTTTTCCTCCCAAATTTTGGTTCAACCACCCAGTCGAAAAATGCCTCCTGCCCCAGCCTCGCCACTCGGGCCGGCTTTGTGGGTTTTGTCCAGCTGCGAGTTAATGGGATTATTGTGAAACTGGTGGACGCACACTTGACGTTGACCCTGTGTGGGAGGAGGAATCAGTTAGAAGACTGTACGAAACCCGATTCAGTAGGAAAAGAGCAAGAGAAAGACTTTATTACTTCATTACCCTGCAGATAAAGCATTCACAAAAGCAGTAAGGGCAATTGTTTACCCTGAACGATGCAAACTGATCCCAGGTAATCTCAGGTTTAACGACATGGTTTAATACCACTGAAAGAGCTTCTTTTGTATTTCTCAGGCTGTCATCCAGAGATGTCCTACCTGCTGGGGGATTTCCTACGGGTATCTCAAGATATCCTGGTAACAGCAGTGACACTTTTTAAACATGTTGTGAAACCTGTATTATATATAAATATATCTATTTATTCTTTTTAAACATGTGCGGTTTTTTATATAAATACTTACATAAGCCCCAGTGCCCCGTCGCTGGCAGAGGCCACCAGGGAAGGGATGGGGATAAGGAAAAAGCAATGTGATGCCTGCTCTGAATCACGCCCTGCGTTTGTGGCTGCAGGATTTTGTGAGACAGAGGTGGGGTTGGTGTGCTCGATAATCTCTGGAAAATTTCCCTGCCTTGGAAACTTCCCCATTTTTATAACCTTCACACGTCACCCTGCCTCCTCCAGGTAGGACACTGGGTGGGTGATGGAGGATGAGCCACAGCAGCTGTCACCCCATGCTCCATCCCTTGGTGGTAGCAGTCCGGGTCCTAGACAGGTCTTTTACAACCATGAGGAGCTGAATAATTACTGGGGGAGATCTTCATCCCCCACTTGGAGCTCGTTACAGCTCCAGCCCATCTCCCTGGGGACAGCAGGATGGGGACAGCTCACAGGAGGTGCTGGCATCTCCTCACCACCATGCAATTCAGCACAATGAATTTTATTCGACACCAAGAAGCTCTGTAGCTCTTCACTGTGGGCTTTGGTTCCTGTTAACTCATTTTTCAGCTTTTAGTGAGTTGTTCCCCAAAATATTCCATGCATGCTCAAGCAGGTTTTTGCATTCAGCTTGCCGTGTTCATGACCTCTTCCATGCCTCCCCCTTAGGATGCAGTGTGGACCTTCTCCAGGAGATTGTCTTTCTTCTAATGACATTTTTCACCCTGCTCTCTAGCTCTGGCTGGCCTGGGGAACCTTTTTATGGCCTTTTTGAATCAGTGCTTTGCATTTGCATCTTCAATCCACTTCCACTCCATCTGTAAATATTTCATCCTTGTGTTCAGCTGCTTAATTCTGAGGAGCTTCCTCATTTGTCTCTAATTTCCCTTTTTGCAGTTAAACACTGCAGTAGTAGCTTTTTTTTTCACTGTTAATACTTTACAGTCACTGAACCTCCTCTGCTAAATCCATGCTGCTTGCTAACCATGGCCAGGCAGTGGTTTAGCCTGTGCCAACTCAGACCTATCAAGATAATGCCCAAGCATGGTCAACCCTATAGGTTGGCCATATAACTCTCCTCTCCAGGGATGGAGCACACACTTGGGGCTAGATCAGGAGGGATTTTAGGACCTCAGAGCTTTAAAGGCTTTTACAGAAGTTGAACTGTTGTGGACCTCTGCAAGGAAAAGCCTAGAGCATCTCACAGCAGACACATCCAGTGGACCAGCTCTGCTTGTGACTGTCTCAATAAGGGAGAGGAAATTATATTGTCTCGAAAGCAAATGTTGTTGCAGAAAATGCCTTTTTCAGATATATCACGGTCTAGGCCAGGGTCCAGGGGATCTCACCACCATCAACAGCTTCCCAGGGCAAGGCTGGTGGAGATAGCAAGAGCCTGGCTGAACTGGTCATCCTGGGGGATGCTCCCTGACAGACACAAGGTTCTGGGACAATCGGTGGGAACTGGAGCACATTTCCATGGACATTTCTAGTCTGGGGCTTGGGTTTTTGCCCAGTAGAGACAGCGTGGTCACTCTGCTTAGGGATGATGGTGCCCTCTGACCACGCTCCTCCAGGGACAACCTCTCCGGACCTTTGCTCCAGCCAGCAGACTCTGGGCAAGGAGTGAATTTCCAGACACATAGCCTCAGTCTAATTAGTCTAAGAGGAATATTTGTTCTGGCTTTGCCTGGAGCAGCTGGCCATGGGCCAGAACCTTTTAACTTTCCAGCCTGAGCTCTGGAGAGTTGCCGGTCAGACTGTCACAGCATAACAAATACCTTGCCCTGATGCTGTCCATTACAGCTTGGCTGCTCAGAGCTCGGTGGCAGCACCAGGAGCTCATGCATGGCTGCTACAGAGGAAAAGGAAAAGATAAGAGGAAGCATCCCCAACTTCTGGTGGTCCAGGACCTACAAAATGACTTGGCTTGATGGTATATCTGCACCCCTAAGCCAAGTTATAGCCCTCTTTTCCAGGAAATCTTGAAATCTGCAAATTTACACGAGGGCGTAAAAGCACTGTCTTGTGTGGCTACACCGAAGACCCTTTTCTTGGTGCAAAAGTGTTATGGGGAACTGCAGATGCCCCTGATATGCAGCCAGCCCCCTTTTTCAAGGGAGAACAATGTGTAACTCCTTGCCTGGATGAGCACATGTCTCTTATCCCATGTGCATATCTTGGGGGTCCTCAGAGATGAACCCTTTTCCTAACCACTTGGCTTTCTGACTTCATGGAGAAGAGAGGATGGGGACATCTCCTTCCTCCCCTAAATACCACTCCCTGCCACCAGCTTGCCTCTTCTGTGTGGCCTGAGGTTTTGAATGTAATCCAGAGAGAAAGAAAAAATGGAAATTCCCCAGGGCATGGAGGGAAGGAGGATGGAAACGGAACAGTTTCTGTTATCATGGCAGCTGCGAGGTGGTTCCTTCCCCCAGGCAGCCTGGGCTGTGCCAGCTGTGCAGCTGTGGGGACCAGCGGGACATGAAGCCCAGGGCAGGCTGACCTGGCGGGTCACATCTCAGCAGACTTTGCTCCTCAAGCAAGGTCATCAGAGATGCAGAGGTGGAAAGGTGTTGAAGTGACACGTCTGAGGTCATAGAGTAGCAGAGTCAGGATGAGACCTGGGATGCCTGATCCAGTATCTTTCCATCAAGACCACAGGCAGCCAGGAGAAGGAGGACAAGGACTGTGGGATCTCTGGCTGGCTGTGCTGGTGGGGGGATGGTGGGACAGGTAGCCATGTGTCTTACAGCAACACTCAGTTCAGGTGCTCCCTGTGGAGCTGAAGAAGCTGGAGGTTTTATTATGGGTGGATTCTCTGAAGTCTAATAGGGGTTTCTCCTTGCCTTGTCCCCCATGGAGGGATCACTCAGGGTCTGCCTCCTTCCTCTTCCACATGCAGGTGGGAACATCAGCATCTCTGAGCTTCTCACCTTCCTCCAGGTGTGACCAAACGGACTGACAGGCTCAGAAGTGATTCATCCCACAGCAACACGCTCCAGTGTGCTGATGAGCACCCATTTTCTTAGAAAATCCACCACCAGGCCCCTCCAAAATCAAATACAGCTGCCTTCAAGAACGCAAGAGCTTTTAATACATGTTCTATTGTTGGGTTCTCTCTATCTTCTCATCCCAGAGTTTTTCCAGTATTTCCTAGGCATCCCTTGTCCTCACAGGGACCAGCAAGCTGAAACTTCAGGAACCAGAAATTCCCAGTCTGTGAACTGGGACAAGTCCACCAAAGCCAGCAGTTCCTCTCCACCTGGTGGGTGGATACCTGTTGTTAGAGATGCTGGTGAAGCACCAGCTCTGCTTGTTTCCAAGCTCCTCAATGGGCACAGTAGGGATTTCTGATCCGTATTTCATTGCCATCTCTTGCTCTTCTCTGGGCATCGTGTCCCATGTTCAAACACACTGAAATGTCCCAACTAAATTGCCACTGGCTGCCGTGAGAGATGAGGTAGGTATCAGCCATGCACATTAATGCTTAGTTAAAATAATCCATTAAAACTGTCAAGGAAGAAGACTCAGTGTCCTAGGAAACATCACGAAGAGGAGTTGAGTTCACTGTTCAGGATCTGGCTAAAATGCTGGTGCTGGTTTTTTTGCCACTGTTATTATTTCCCGGCCAACCTGCTGCCCTCCAGCCTCTCTTCCCCTCTGCATTTTCCCCTCCTCTTACCTTTCATCCTGGTTTAGTGCCAGGATAGCTCCACCTTCCGCAGGAGAAATCCTCGGAGGAGCGTGAAAGGACAAAGACTTGGCTTTGCATGTGTTGTTTGTGTGCTTGTGTGTGCTATTTCTAAGGCACTGGTATTTCTCCAGTGCTCCCACCGTCACTGATCGTGGGAGGTCACTGTAATTCAGCGGTAGGCAGCAAAGAGCTCTGCATAATCCCAAGCCTTGTCCCCAAATATTCAGAAATTGCTAGCTGATGCCCTTTATGGCATTAAGAGCTTGCATTGTCCTTTGAAAACAAGCCGCAGCATTGGGAGAATGGATAAACCATGCAAGATCCTTCCTGAGCCAAAGGGAAAGGGAACCAGGCATATCCTCAGGGATGCTTAGACCTGCCCAGCGCACATTGACCAGGATGAAAAGAGAAATCAAAATACATGGGGAAGGAGGGAGGGAGAGAAGGGGGATGGAGGAGGCAAATGTTTGCATCACATTATACCAAGCAGAAGGACCTGGGGCAGCTGACCTCCAAGCATCAAAGGAAAGGCCAAGGGAAGAGAAATGCCCAGTGCCAGGGTGATTTCCCAAGGGAAACAACCCTGAACTTGATATTGCATCCAGCCACGGTGCCACGGAGTGCTGGAAAAGGGGCTAAAGCCTGGATCCCACAGGGGGAAGGGCAGAGCTGTATTGGTCTCTCCTGTCCACATATGCATGTTCAAACACAGGGAGAGATTTTTGCAGCCAGCTCAAAGACATCATAGGGAGATGGAAAAATACATCCGAGCAGGTCCTGGACACCTTCTGCATCACTGTTTGGAGCTGTCACCACTTGCATCTCTGTCTAGATGATGACAGGTGAGCTATTTCTGGTCCATGAATGAATTTTTGGCCAGCTGTGCTGCTGGGATAGCCCTGGGGCTCCCTCCAGAGGAGACCCCTTGCCTCCTGCTAAGCACTTTGCTCCAAGCACCACAAAATTAGTAGAGGCCATATGAGAGCTACGGTCCCCATGGCTGGGTCGTCAGTGCCAACACGCAGGGCACAGGAGATCGCACATGTGCTGCTGACCTGCTTGGTAAAGCAGCCAGCCCTGCTGAAGGGCCATTTTTACCCTTTCTGACCTCTTTACACCACATGATCCCAATTCCCATTAGTTCCTGAGTCCTGCCTGGATCAAGGTGCCAGTGGCTGTTCAAATATAGTTAGTTATAGCGGTGATTTTTAACCCCAGGGATGCAAAGGGCAGCAGAACAAAGCAATCTAGTTTGAAAGTACATGATTTTGGACCTGATCCCAGAGGGGCAGGATGTCCGTGCCCCCAAGGCTGGCAGCGTGTGTCCCTCTCCTATCTCTGGCGCAGTCCAGGGTCACTTGGCCCTGGATGCGGCTTCGTGGAGCTGAAACATTTCCATGCTTTGCAGCCTGGAGGGGCTTTGCTGATGGCTGTTCTCCTGCATGCCATCTCAGTCCAGCTCCCTGCATCTGTATCAGCCCTTCTCTCCCCACAAACACTCTCCTTATGATTATAAACTGGGAGCATTTATAAACTGGGAGCATTTATAAACTGGGAGCACTTTTAAACTGGGAGCACATCCCTTCCCTGCCAGCCGGTTTTGCAGGGTGGGTGAGCACGGTGACATGAAGGGGAGATTTGGGGCAGTAAATACATGTTTGCACCCATTTTTCCTCTGTTTTTTCACATTTTCTCTTTACATTGTACTGAGAGACAGGTTGCCTCTAGCCTGGATGCACTGAGAGGGATCAGAGAGACATGTTGGGAGGTATTGCTGGAACAGAGGGACCTCCAGCCCCCCATGCATGGAGCGATGCAGGGTTCAGTGGCTATCTCCACTTATTCATGGTGGGTGAAAGGTGCAAGATGCCCCCGAAGGCGCTGAGCCAAGCAGCCCTGGAGGGCAAGCACAGCCTGGAGCCAGCAGGAACTGTTTGGGCTAAGGGAGAGGCTGATAAGAGCTGCTCAAGGCCCTCAGAAAGCCGACCTTGCTGCAGCAGTGCTGGTGAGGAGCTGGAGCAGAGGGCTCGGCTTGGACATCACAGTACACATGGGACCCGCTCTGCCCACAATTGCTGAGGCCCAGCATCTGGTTTTGATGTGATTGCTGGAGACTTAGTGATTTGAGGGCATTTGTGGTTGCCTGAGACCTCTTCCAAGCCTTGGTCAGCAATGTTCTTTGGGAACCAGGTGACTGGTGGCCTCTGCATCCCCCAAAACTGCCTGGGGCTCCCCAAAGCACCACTGCTCGAGTAGCACTTTGTGCCCAGAGCCACATGGCTGACAACCATCACATGTCCTCTGAACACCTTCCATGAAAGCACTGAGCTTCAGCCCTTTGACTCTCCCCCCTGGAGCAACTTTCCCTGCCCCACTCCCTTCCTCACCCCACGTCCAAGGCATCGGCGAGGTGTGAGATGCCCTTGGGGGACAGAAAGTAGAAAGTGGGACAGAAAGTAGGTGCCTCTTCATGCCACAAATCCTTCTCCAACCTTCACTTAACCAAGTAGTTTCTCACCAGCCCAGTATTTAATTTGCTTTTTCCCCAAACCAGATGCGACCTTGGCTTTTTATGCTCGGCCTTTCACCTAAGCCACCAGCCTCCAAAGTTGAGGGTAACCTTGGTCCAACCAAGGAGGATAATTGCCATCAGTGGCAGCAGCCACAGAGGTTCCATAGCCTGGGGAGGAAATATCTAAAGCAAAGCAGGCATGAGAGACATTTCTGTGCTGTGTACAGGTCCGTGTACCACACCCATCCTTCCAGCTCCAACTCCATCCTCATCTTCATCTTACTTTCTGAGTGCAAGATGTTCTCAGCAAACGTTCTCCAGAACAGCGGTTATGGGAATTGGGACCTAATTCTTTCAAAAGCCTCAAGGCTGATGTTTTTGACAGCCTGGAGAACACCTTTAAGGTGACTAGGATAGTGAACCTGCCTTGGCAGAGCACCTGGGTAAGTATGGATCCCTCTCCAGGGGATAAGATGGGTCAGACAGCCTGGTTTCAGCAGGTAAGTGTCAACCGTGAGAGTGTGAGTCTCTAGCATCAGAGAGAAGGATACTTCCAAAAGACAGCTGATGCCATCTCCAGGGATGCAAGGTGCTGTATAGAAGCAGCCTCTAGACTCAAACATGGACCTTTTAAAACACATCTGGACTCATCAAACCAAAATTAGGCATCTAGGATGGATGTCCACCGAGTGTAGCTACCCAGATCCTCTGTTGGCAGGGATGTAGGTGCTTCCCAGTGTTGTTCATCTCCAGCTGTGCCTATGCTGCCTCTCCAAAACAGTTGAAAAGGGGCCCATCTCCAAGGGGAGCAGGTCGAGCAGCCACTGTGTCCAGATATTTCTCCTGGAGCAGCCCCTCCCTCACCTCACGAGAGTGCTGACTTTCTTGTGCCAGCTGTGCTAACATCTGGACTTTGCTATCCTGCAGGAGCACCTGCTTCAGAGGACAGAAGTTCATCCACTTCAGCCAGAGCTTTTATCTCTGATCTAATGACAAACACATGGTGCTCACATCCTCCGCAGCATGTCTGGAGGTTGTCTGGGATTTACTGGTGAGGGAGGAGGAGGATGACAAGCTTAACGTATCCTCGCAAGGCCACTGTGTGGGGCAAAGCAGCCCTGTCTGCACTCCTGATGTGCACAATGGCAGGTGGGAGAAAGCCTCATATGAGGGCTTGGAAAGGGCTGGCATTAGCAGCCCCTCCACCTTGCAAAGGAGTAGAAAGAGCCCAGGGCAGGTGCGGCCTCATTACACCAAGCTGTGGCTTCAAGGACTTTCCTGGTCACCTCCCAGGCACAGGAGAGACTCCCACCTTCCCACACAAGTGGACAGGGTTTATTTCCTGAGGGTGTCTTCTCCTCCTTTCCCTTCCGCAAAATGGCTGAGGCTGGCAGGGACCTCTGGAGACCATCTAGTCCAACTACATGCTCAAGCAGGGTGACTGGGAATGAGTCGCCCAGGGCGACATCAAGATAATTTTTGAGCATCTCCAAGGATGGAGACTCCGCAACCTCAGCTGGCAACCTGTGCCAGTGCTTGATCAACCTCACAGTAACAAAATCATTTTCTTATGTTTAAAGGATTTGTTGTGTTTCAGATTGTGCCCATTACCTCCTGTCCTGTCACTGGGCACCACTCAGAAGACCCTGGCTCCATTTTCTTCATTCCCAACCCATCAGGTATTTTATAAGATTCCCTCAAGTCTTCTCATTCCAGGCTGAACAGTCCCAGCTCTCTCAGCCTTTCCTCATCCAAAAGATGCTCCAGTCCCTTCTTCATCTTCATGGCCCTTCACTAGACTCAGTACAGTATGTTCATGTCCTTCTTGTGCTGGGGAGCCCAGAAGCCCACCAGGATACTCAGGTCCTGCTCTGCAGAACTTCTTTCCAGCCACTTAGCACCCAGCCTGTGTTGGTGCCTGGGATTAGTCCTTCCCAGGAGCAGGACTTTCCATTTCCATTGATCGAACTCCATGAGGTTCCTCTCTGTCCCTTTCTTCAGCTTGGCCAGGTCCCTCTGGATGGCAGCATGTCCATCAGGTGTATCGGCCACTCCTCCCAGTTTTCAATTTTCCTTTTGTCAGGGCTTCCTAAAGGATGGATAACCACAAGGCACCCTTGGGCTGACAGGGGACTTTCCAGCCAGGACCCATCCCACCATCCCCAAGAGAGATGAGTAGGGCAGACCTGGAGAGGGGACAGCCAGGGGAAGCTCCCAGCACCAGGCAAGTTCATGATGACAAGGTAGGTCTGAGGCCAAGCCAGAGCATCAATCCATGGGAGCCCATGGCCAGGCAGGGCTGGGCCATGGTGGGGCTGGAGACACCTAGGCTGTCGCTGGGGCAGGGACTGATGTCCCTGGGCTGAGCTGAAATGGGGGTCCTGGGCCCATGGGCAGGTGGGGGGAGGCCCCAGGGGAGGCTGGGCAAGGCATTTAGAGCCAGTTAGTGTCCTCAAGCCCCTAACACTTTTCTCTTCTCTCCTAAGTGGCCAGGATAGATCACAAGGAGGAGGGAGCAGACAGGATGGATAGTGCAGGATGGACATGGACATGGTGCAGGTCTCTTGAAGACATGGCTAGTGAGCGTTGGTCATCTGCTTAATATCATAACAGCTGTAAGGCTGGGGAAGTCAAGAAGAGATTTTCTCTCCTGGTTTGAGCCATGGAAAGTTTCACGGAGGCTTTGGCTCAGTTTCTTTCCTCCTGCAGCATCAGCTCCAGTTGAGGTGAGAGTGGCTCCATGCAAAGAGGCACCATGGCCCAAGGTGATGGAGGTCTCATTTCTGCTAGGGATTTTCCTTTGTCTTTAGGTCTTTGCCTTGCAAACAGGTACAGGAGACATTTCCCATCCTTAGCCTGTGGTTGGCACCATCAAAGCGAAGGACCTGTCTCAGCTAGGACCTTGGCACGGTCTCACCCTGTCTGATCTCCAGCCGTGACGCTCGAGAGGGCTCTGGGCAGGCTATGAGGGATGAAAGCGGTTTGGCTCCCCATTGTCCTTGTATGGGAATTTGGACGGAAACAAACATGTAAGAAGGTAGCCAAAAGGAAATACTCTGCGAGAGATGTCAAAGCAGATTTTAATAAATGTTTACAAACCCCCCCAGCAGCCAAGAGCGGGAATGGAGAAGGAAATAACTATAGAAAAGGACAGGTTTACTATTTAAAACTTCTTGAATCATTCCTACCCAAAAGAACAATCCACTCTTACTCATTTTACTCGAAAATAGATACCTTTGGCAGCCTGCAGGACAGGGGTGCATCATCCCGTGCCAGAGCAGGTGTGACATGTGGCATGTGGAAGAGGGACCTTCCCAAATCCAGGATGGAGTCTGTGTCCCTGTGGTACCCATATGCCTCTCAGGGACAAGGTTTTTCTTCTCGGTGGCATCCCTCCATAGCAGGGATGTCCTGCTGACTCTGCTCGGCTTGAGGAGCAGAGGTCCTGGGCACCAGAGCTGGGGAGGGGAGAAGTTTTTCACCTGCTCCAGCTGAATTTAGAGAGGAGACCCAGCCGGTATCTTCTCCAGGACTACGTGGATTTTAACACTGAACAATTCCCAAAGCTCAGCTGAGGCCTCTGTTTTTGTGCTTGCATTGGCGCAGGGCCATCGCGTGAGTCATAAACCGCTTGCTGTTTGTTTAATGTACCAATTCCGGCTCTATCGAATCTCTGAGAGGGAAGTTAATTCATAAGCCAAATCAATATTAACTGCCTGAGGAGGAGGAGGAGGAAGAGAAAGAGAAACCGGACAGTTTGGTGTTACTGCCACACCAGTGAGCTCTTTCATGTTGCCTGCTGGTGTGAACACATCTTCCTCACTCACTGGTCCTAGGATGATGTGACAGCCCTAGGACCTATGTGATAGTCCTAGGACCTATTTGGACATCATTGTCATCTCCAGGCTCTGCGTGATACATACAAAGACTTTCTGGGGACATAAGGGAGGAACACAATCCACTGGAGACATCTGCTCGGAAGATGCCCAAAGAAATCAGCCTGTTGGCACACAGGTCCCTACACCCTGAAAAGTGAGTTGGTGACATCTCTGATACCTGGGAGCTCTCCTGTGTTAATGCCTGGCAAATGATGGGCATACAGAGGAGGGAGGAGCAGGGCTGGTCTGCTGAAATGCAGGGCAAGGAAGAGGGAGAAGATCCAACAGAGGAACAGGGCCAGGAGCCAGCAGGGTAGGAGCCAAGCCCTTGAGCTGTCCCGGTTGTTTGCAGACATAAAAACGTTGTGCACACATGAACACCACGAGGTAAGTGCTGTCTCTGGAGGTTGTGAACTGCCAAGCTGGGAATGGCCAAAATGTATTATTGCTGTGTTGAGTCATGGGCCACGTGGTATTTCTAAAATACTGGAGATTGGGGCATTTGGACAATCATGCAGGAAGAGATCAACCACATGGGATGCAGCTCAGCCCCTACACTGGGACTGAGCAAAGAGACACGTTCAGGCGTGCCAAGGCGAGATGAGACCACAAGGTGTGTCATGCCCAACAGTCTTGGTTAGCCAAGAGTTGTTTGCACCTGCTCTTATCCTGGTGGAGAAAAACAGCATTTCCTCTTATGTCTGTGTTAAATAGTAGATGTCAAGCTTCCTGGATAAAAGGTATTTAATGACATGCTTAACTGAAGCCGCCTGGTCACAGCCTGTCCCCTTGGCCTCTGGAAGACAAGGTCCTGTTGACCACTAATACATTGTGCTCAGAGCCATGTGTCTTGGGGACAGAGTCCACCACAAAACATGCTAAAGAAGATCCCATGGCTCTTTCTCCAGCCACCTTGCTGAAATGACCCAGTTTGGACCAAAAAGGTCCAAGCCCACCAGCTGCTGCAATTGCAGTTGGCCTTGAAGGCAACATAAGGCATCCCCAGCAGCGTGGGCAGCAGGGTGAGGGAGGGGATTCTGCCCCTCGGCTCCGCTCTGGTGAGACCCCCCTGCAGTGCTGCGTCCAGCTCTGGGGTCCTCAGCACGGGACAGACACGGACCTGTTGGAGCGGGGCCAGAGGGGGCCACGGAAATGATCCGAGGGCTGGAGCAGCTCTGCTGTGAGGACAGGCTGAGGGAGCTGGGGTTGTGCAGCCTGGAGAAGAGAAGGCTCTATGGGGGAGACCTTATTGCCGCCTTTCAGGGCTTAAAGGGGGACGATAGGAAAGATGGGGGCAATCTCTTTAGCAGGGCCTGTTGTGACAGGAGGAGGGGTGATGGTTTTAAACTAGAGGAGGGGAGATTTAGACTGGATATAAGGAAAAAAATATTTTACAATGAGGGTGGTGAGACACTGGCCCAGGTTGCCCAGAGAGGTGGTCGATGCCCCATCCCTGGAAACATCCCAGGTGAGGTTGGACGGGGCTCTGAGTGACCTGATCGAGTTGGGGATGTCCCTGCTCATGGCAGGGGGTTGGACTAGATGAGCTTTAAAGGTCCCTTCTGACCCAAAGCATTCTATGATTCTATGATTCTATGATAGCACCTTCATCTCCCCCTCCAACAGAGATTCAGAGTATGGCACAGTCACATCTCCCTGCGGGAGATTCTCCTCAAACCTTCCTGGAAGCCAAACCAGCTTCTTGTCCATCATTCCCATTATTTTTCTGGTTTTATTTTAATCCCATGCTTGTTATTGTTTAGTTTGCCTTTGAATAAATTTTTCTGTGTATCCAAGAATAGAGGATCATGTCAGATAATAACTGGAAGGAAGTGAGAATGCCTAGCATTACTGGATATGTTAAATTAAACCTATTTCACAAGGTTTTTTTCTGTTTATGCTAAAGACCCGTCATGGCCTTTATCCCTAAAGCTTATGTTAAAGCAGCTGCCACCCTGCTGAGATCAGGTCTCTTGGTTTGATGTGCTTGGAAAGGGAGGAACCCAGCCACTGGCAACTCCCAGCCTTAATAAAAGGGTTCAAAATTCTGTATGTCTGTCTTGCCCTGAGCCTGGTGCTGGGTCTAAGCTGTCTGGTAGTTTTCATGTGGAAGAAAAAAAAAAGAATAAATTGGAATGGAATGGAATGGAATAGAATAGAATAGAATAGAATAGAATAGAATAGAATAGAATAGAATAGAATAGAATAGAATAGAATAGAATAGAATGCAATGCAATGCAATGCAATGCAATGCAATGCAATCAATACAGTAAGATGAAATGAAATAAAATAAAATAATAAAATAAAATATAAATTTAAAAATAGTAAAATAGAATAAAACAAAACAAACCAAAATAAAATATAATAAAATATAGTAAAACAAAACCAAACCTTATTTGCACGAAGAAGGATAAAAAAATATACACATTAGAGAGGCTGATCCCTGCAAAAAGAGTAATGCACAGCGTGCTGGAGGGTGTTGTGAGTTCAGCCACCCGCTGCTGCCTGAGCAGCACACTGCCCGCGCTGCCTGACGGCACACGCAAGCGCAAGGGGAACAAGCTGATCTTGTTTGCCATCAGATTCCCCTCCTCCCTCCCTGCCGATGTGCAGAACTTCACTGCCGTCTTGGTTTTGCAACACATCCCCAGCGGGACAGACCTGCTTGAACATTTTTGGCTTGGGCAGGTCTCGGGCGTCCCGGGCAGCACAGGACAGGCAGGCTGAGGGCAGGAGGGCCCTGCCTGCTGATCCAGGAGGCTTCACCCATAGCAGACGTGGGGTACAACCCTCCATTTCAGGATCCTGGAGAGTTTTCTAGGTGTTAGCTGGAAGCTGGGGGTTCATGCTTTTGTGCAACTGGGGAAATGGAGGCACAGATTGGGGTCATCACATCATTGCCCCAGGAGCTCCCTGGTCCAACCTCCTGCTCCTAGCAGCGATGGGTGCAGACCTCCTTGCTCAGGATGGTCTTAAAGCACCCCCAGTGATGCTTCTAACCTCCACATCAGCATCTCCTGAGCATCTGTGAGTGTCTACATGGTGCTGCAAGCCACCACATCGAAAGACAAGGTGCAGCAACCATGCCTGGTTTTGCCCAAACCAAGACAGTTGATGGCCAGGACCCCCCAGGATTGTATTTTCATTGTTATAGTTTTGCCCTAGTGTTTGTACAAAAAGCCTGGGCACTGGCTCCACTCTAAGGTTTGTTTAGAAGATGCTGACAAGGGTAATGCTGCTCCCAGCACTGTTGCATGAGAACCATGTCCCTGCAAAAATTGAGTCCATCCTGGAAAGCTATTCCTGTCCCCCTCCTCATCCTGGGCACCGAGCTGGCCCCGGACCCCTGATTCTTGCTCCTGTAGGGGTAATGTTGCCCAGTTAGGGGCCTGAGTGGGTTTGCTGGAGCTTTGACCCCTTTTCTGCTTGCAGAAAAGGGGATGTGAGGCACTTCATGATGGATTAGGTGGGGAGAAAAAGATGGGAATCATCCCCATTTGAGGACGGAGGACATGAAATGGTCCCACTGTGGGGATACTGCCAGTAAAGCCTCCAGCAAGTCGCAGTTTAGTCATCTCCCAGCAAGAAGTGCAGAATAACCTGTTATTTATAAATCAAGGAGTATTAATATCAGGGATATCTCCAAAATCTTCCTATAAAATGTTACCATCTCATTTGGTTTAGCTGAGTAGAAACCTCAAGCACTGTTGGGGTTTTTTGCCCACCTGTAAGTGGTGAAAGAGAAAACTTGTGTCTAAATTTCACCCTGTTTCTGTAATTCTGCTCTTTTCAAAAAAAAAAGAAGTCGCTTTCATATAAGAAAGAGACAAATTCTTGGAATTAAAAAAAAAAACGTACTTGGGGCACAGCTTCCCTTTTTGCCTTCTTCAAGGGCATGGTGTGATCTTCTGAGAAGCAGAACTGAAAGGGAGAAGCAAGAACACATGAGTTTCTCCACACAGAAAACTTCATCGACGCTGCCGGACATGAAACAGATGGTTTTTTTCCCAAAATAAATGTCCAGTTTGGTCGCCTTTGCAATGGAAGGAACAGGACACTGTGGCTTAAATATTTGCTGCCGTGGCTGGGTTTGATGGACCCACCTGCAGGCAAAGAAGAACCAGCCCAAGAGTTGAGCGGGTCCCTGCGTGCTCCTGGGAAGCAAATGGTTCATGGTCTGAGTTTTAATTCCTGGAAGGTTTTGGTCCCTAGGGGAGATTTCTCATGCCTGGGTGTTATTTTGGCTGCTCAGGAGTCCCCAGTGTCCTCACTGCACCCTCACAGCCCTTGGCAAGGGGATGGATATCCTGAATCAACAGCACTGCATTTAATGGTATTAATGAGCAAAAAGAGCAGTGAAAGACTTAAAATTCCCATTACAGAAAGGCACAGACTAATTGCACAGACTAAAAATTGCACGTCTATCCAGCTGGGAGATTTGGGCTGTGGCTTGGAAGTCCCAAGTGAACTCATCACACACAAAATCCCTTATCACTTGCTGCAGGAGCAGCAGAACCGAGCATAGCGTTCCTGGGGAAGCAACAAGAAGTTGCACCAACAAGAAGTTTTTAATGAAAAGCATTAAATCTGCGGTGCACAAAATTGCTGGGTTCCTGGTGACTCACACCCAGTCGGGTGAGAAATTTGCCCGTCTCATCCTCGTGCTTGGATCCATAAGATCTAAGTGTTGGGTGGCCACCAGGCAGATGACAATCTGTGCTCTTGCAGCAGCACATGGTGGCAAATTGGGCCAGTGCTTGGCCCAGGTTTACCGTGATGGACCACGATCATGGAGCCCATCGGGTTGACTCATAGCCAAGATGCTGGTTTTTAACCTTAAAATAGGTATTTTCACCCTACAAATGTGCCCAGGTGTGTGGTTCTGCTGGGATGGTGGTGGCCCAAAAGCAGGCATCTCCATCAACATTTCCACCCTTAATCTCGGGTTGTAACTGGGGGGTGGGGGCAATCGTTTTCCAGAGAAAACTCTCCAGCTGGAGAACTGCCTCTGGTCCAACGGCCAAAGCAAACAAGCTATCAGGGAAATGGCGACAAATTGAGGGAAGTTATTTTTAATCTTTCCTGGATGGGAAATATGAAAGGTACCTGCAGGTCTCGTGTGCTTTGACCTCCTTATTCCTCCCTGCGGACGTGGTCCGGAAAGCGGAGAAGCCTGGAGGCGGTGAGCCAAAGGGACACGGCGTGCTCCTCCATCACCCCCTGGGCAGCTGGGAGCGTGGCCAGATCCTGCAGGTCCCCATGGGGATCTGAGCCTGCTTCTGGACACCCTTTTATTATCACCTGATATGTGGACCCATCCCTGGGGCTGCTGACAGAGCCCACTTCTCCCAGCAAGAGGATCGTGGAGTTCCACACTGGGTTGCACCTCTGCTCCATACCATGGTCTTCCATCATGGGCGATGGGGACGATGGGTGTTTATGAAGAGGTGTGTTGGTGAGAAGATGGCCATCACTGTGCTGAGCCTTAGCAGCTCAGGGCTCTCCCAGGATAGGAAGAGCCACAGAGGGGTGAAAACCCAAAAGGGATATAGGATCTGCTGACATGGGATGGAGGGGAAGGAGCTGAAGGAGGGATTGTGGCCAACCTGGAGGTGTTTTACTTCCACTCAACCATGCAAAGTTAGAGATGTCCCCATCCCAGACCCCAGCTCTGTCTTCAAAAGGAAAAAGTGCAATTATTTGTGAGGATGAGGCAGTAAGAGCACATGACCTCCCTCTTTACAAAGCCTACTAGCAGTGGGGGTGGAGAAGACGTCTCAAAGATGGCTAAAAAGTGTGAAGGCCCACCTCAGAAACTTCCATCACAAGACTCCCTCATGCCCTAAGCCCTGGGATTTCCTTCCTGCAAAGACCCACAGATGTGGGTCCCAAAATCTCTTCCCAGCCTGCTTCACCAGCAGAAGGACGAGGTCTCCTGCACCCAGGCCACCTCCCAAACACCCACCACTTTCCTTCTGCTGAAGGCATGGATGAAACTGGAGCCTAAGACACCACTCATGCCTGGATCCCCGCACTCTGCACAGCTCTTTGAGGATTCCCGAGCAAAGAAAGCCAACGAGCGGAAGCAACCCTGAGTCTCTGAGGCACATCAGGGTGTGCCGGTGAGAGGAAAGGAAGCCTGCAGAGATCAAGGCATTAATCATCTATGTGCTGGTGGGAGGAGAAACTCAGCCACTCCTTCCTTCCCTGCTGTTGTCCACGGAGCTCTAGGAAAAGAGGTGGGAGAGGGAAATGAGTTGAAATGCACTTCTTCAGAAATGCTGAGACATAGGAATGGCAGGCCAGCTCCCACTTGGAGCAAAGCCAAGACTTTTTTTGTCTGAATTCCCATCAAAGCCAAGGTTTCCCAAAGCTCTCATGGAGCCCTGGCAGAATGAGTACGTTGAGCTCGTAGGCTATTGCTGGGACCAAATCACTTCCAGAAGGAAATTTGGCCTGGATGGCCAGAAATATGGGCCTGGGACACATCATGGCAATGGGGGTTGAAGGTTAGACCAGTTTCTCCAATGCAGAGGTCCAGCAGCGAGAAGGCTTGTCTTCTTCTGTTGGGGCTTTCACCCCAGGTCGCTGCACCAGTATGACTGCGGTGAACGTTGATTGCAGCAAGAGGACGGAGGGGACCATCACAGTGGATCTCAAGAGATGAGACTTTCTCTGCCAAAAATCTGGGGACTCAAAGGAAGGTGCCGGGGTAGCAAATGTCTGTGGGTGAGCCCAGGGTGACCATCTCCTCTGACCTGGTTAAAAAAACAGAAAGTTGCCGTCAAATGTCACCTCCTCACAAGCAATCTCGAATAGAACCACCACCCTGGCAGGCTACTATTGTCAGGAGGACATGAGAAATTAATTTCATTTCCATTATAAATAGCTTTCAGAAGTAATGAAATTTTTCACGCAAGGCATCTCCGGTCTGGTGAGCCATGGCGGAGTCCGAGGCAGAAGGGACCCAGCCTGCATCCTCGGTACGTGTGTGTTGCGGGAGAACCTGAAAGCCTTGTAGGACCCTTCCCATGAGGACATCCAGCGTCTCGTGGCAGGGACATCCCTGCCCTGAGGCTTTCGCAAAGCTTCAGCATTTGAAAAATGCTGCTTTTCGCCTCCAACAAGAGTTTTGCGTCAGTTGAAGGAGCACGGTCCCAGCTCCCGGCTGCCTCCCTGGCACCACAGATGCTCCTCTGTCCATCTGCACCATCCTGTGGCAGCAGCCGGAAGCCTGGAGCCTGGTGGGAAGGTGCAATTACCCTGGGCAGCAGCGGCAAAAGTCGCCTGCAATGAGCCGCTAACACAATTACCGGCAACATCCAGCTGGAGGAACAGAAACCAGGAGGCCAAAGAGTCTTGTGAAGCCAAATCCAGCCACCGTGCCAGGCCTTTTTGCCAGGTATTAATTCAGGTGGTGAGACTCCAAGAGGAACGCAGGCTATTCCCTTTCCCTGATTATTTTTCCCGAAGAGCTTCGTCTGCCTTTTGCATTGATAAAAAGAGGCGTAAAAACAATGCCTTTCTTGAAATTTTTTTTTAGCCTCACTGCTGCCTCCAAATTTGCCTCTCCCATCCCTGCTCAACCCCCAAAATGTTGGGTTTTGGGGGGTTTCCATTTATTCCAGGTGCTGTAGGGCTGGGCTTGAGGCTACAGGTCAGGCTGCAGGGCTCAGCAGAGGCAGTTGGGGCTGGCAGGCAGCCAGGAGCTGCTATTTTATTTTCTTTTTTTAACACTCCCTCCACTATTTACAGTGTCCCCACAGCAGGACAGGTGGCTACGAGGCATTCACCTTGGGGACCTGCAAGGACACCCGCCGTGCCAGGAGGACACCAGCTCCTTTTCACCAGCTCAGCGCTTGCCCCAAAGACAGAGGCAGTCCTGGAGGTGGGATAAGTGCTCGTGCCAGTGGCTCATCGGAGGAGTGAGTTGTGTCCGTTCTCAGCTGCATTCCCCAGATGCTTGCGGAAAACCCTGCGCTCCCCATCACAGGCTGCTGGACTTGTTTGCACAAGGCGTGTTTTCTGCTCTACTCTGGGGAAAGACACTTTTTTCTCCCAGTTTCCGTCTCTCCGTGGCGGCTGAGGGAGCAGGGAATTTCACAAGGGCACCAAGCCATTGCCAAACCAACCCCGCAAGCCCGGGCAGCCCCTGGATGAGGGTGATGGCTCCAGCCTGGCTGTGGTTGCAAGTATTTACGGCTGCTCCTGCCAGAGCCCATCTCCCCCGTGGCCCTGCTGCCTGGCTTGGCTGTGGGCTTGCGCCAGGATCGATGAAAGCCCACGTTGTCCACCGTAGCGCAGGCGCCAGCGGGATGCAGATGGGCTGCGGCACCTCATTCCACCTCCCCATCCCACACCATGCAGCCGAGCCCCTGCCCAAAACTCCTCTTCTCATATTCGGGTGCCAGCTCCAGGGGTGCATTGCTCAACAAGGCGACGGCGGGGAGCCCCCCGCATGGCACTCCGTCATCTGGGCGATGCCAGTCGGCACCTCCTTGCCCTCCACCTCCACTGAGACCCATCACAAGCCTCTAAAAAGGATGGAGGGGAATAATTTTGGAGGGCAAACTGGGCTTCCAGGGAAAGGAAGGGCCAAGGCCATCATCCCACATAATTCCTGGACTGTTTATGCATCGGCCCTTTCATACCCAACATGTCCCCCCGGGGTTCTTTTTCTTATTGCTTTTTAATAGCCCTGCTCAGGAAGCGCAGAGGCTTGACTGCCTGGTTAATGAGTACCGAAGCCACCGACCCCTTTGGTTGAGACCTGGTCCCGCAGGGACACCCTGTCCCCGACACCCAGCTGCTCGTCGCAGCAGCTCCCAGCCTCTACCCGGGGCAACCCAGCTGTCGGCCGGTGCGTGAGCATCACACCCTGTAAACCCCACTTTTGGGGTTGTTGGAAGCCCCCCCCCCCTTCAATCCAGATGTTCGCCCACACCCGTAAGGCTAATCCAGATGTTTGCATGGCAGCCCCCTCCATGCAGCTGTCGGTCACCCAGCCCAGCTGTTCCCCCCTGCCCCAATCCAGCTGTGACCCTTCCCCAGGTCCCTCCGGGGCCGCCCGCAGGTGCCGGGGCCGGAGCGGGGCGGAGCGGGGCGGCCCCGGGGCGGAGCGGGGCCGGCGGCGGGCGGCAGCGGGGCGGCCCCGGGAGCTGAGCACGGCGGTCGCCCCGGCGCATCCCGCTGCCGGTAAGTGCCGCGTACGGGAGGGACGGGACCAACCGAACCGGGACAGGATCGGACCCGAGAGGGTCAGAGTGAACGAGGCGGGATGGGGCTGGACAGGGCGGGATGGGACCCAACAGGGTCACACCGCACCGGGCAGGATGGGACCTGAGTGGGGCAGGCTGAACCGGGCAGGATCAGACCCCAAAGGGTCAGACCGGACTGGGCAGGATGGGGCCAGACCCGGCAGGATCGGGCCCGAGCGTGTCAGACAAAAACCGGGTCAGGATGAGACCCGAGGGTCAGACCAAACCGGGCTGGATGGGACCCGAGCGGGTCAAATCGAACCGTGCAGGATCGCACCTGGGCAGGTCAGACCGCACCGGGCAGGATGGGGCCAGACTGGGCAGGATCAGACCCGAGAGGGTCAGCCCGAAGCAGGCAGGATGAGACCTGACAGGGTCAGTCCAAACTGGGACCCAAACGGATGAGACTGAACCAGGCAGGATTGGACCCGAGTGGGTGAGATCGAACTGGGCAGGATGAGGCAGAACTGGAGAGGATGGGGTCAGATCCGGTGCTTCGGTTGGGCTTCAGGGTGGTCCCAAAGCCACCCCAAATGGTAGCTGCTGGACTTGCTTTTAGGGAGGTTTAGCAGCTTTTACTGTGGAGCAAGGCTTAAAATCACACCATGATCCCCACGGCAGGGCTGGTGCGAGGCTCAAGCGAGGTGGGTGCACCCCGGTCCCTCGCTCCCATGGCCTGGGGAGCACCCGGGATGCACCTGCGTCTCCCAGGGCATCCACAGGGATCAGCCCCACGCCGGCGGTGGTGCCGCAAGTGGAGTGTCCTCAAATCGGCTCGAGACCTGGTCTTGCCCGGCGTCTCTGCTGCGGGTGCCAGGAGCCTGGCCTCTGCCTTTCTATGTAGGTCTATATGTATTTGTACATATATACATTCAGAGGTATAAATATATTTGTATATATGAGTATGTGTGCATAGAAGTGTGTGTATAGAAGCATATATTTGTATATATATGCATAGAGTTATGTATATACATGCGTGAGTCCATGTGCTCGGAGCTATATATTTGTGTATATAGGTATAGAAGTTTGTATATATGTGTGTGTGTGAATGGAGACATATATTTCTATATGTATGTATAGAGAAATATGTGTGTGTATACATGTGTGTATACGTATGTGTGTGTATATATGTGTGTCTAGAGCCATATATATGTTTGTATATATATATGCATAGAGGTATATTTATGTACAGAGATATAGATATGTACAGAGGTATATTCATATGGAGAGGTTTATATGCTTGTATATATATGTTTATGCATATGTGGTTGAACATGTGGCTGTATATGTGCCTGTATGTTTGTGTGTATATGTGTATGGGTTTATACAAGCCCAGCCAGAGCCTCAGCGTCGCCAGCCAAGACCGGGCCAACTCATTGCACCTTCCCTGTCCCCAGTATCTCCATTGCCAGCAGGAAAACGCTGCCTGGGTTGCTCAGAGCATCCCTGAGATGTTGATTTATTTTAAAGGTGAGGCACCAAAGCATGGGGAGGTGAAGGGAGTCACCCCAGGGCAGAGTACATCAGTGGCAGAGCCACCCGGCATCGCCAGAGGGGCCGTCCCTGCGCCCTGTCCCCACGGGTCCACGTTAAGCACCCGAAAATGCCGCTCTGGCCAAATTTGGCAACATCATTACACCTTCAGGCTTTGATAAATGGAGATTTCCCTTAAAACACCCAAGCCTTGGTCCCCAACCACCCTGGGGCAGGTGGGATATCTTCAGCCATGGGCGGCTGAAGATGTTCTGGGACCAGCCAGGAGGTGTTTGGGGACAGGGACATTGTGGCTTCGGCCAAGCGATGCGCAGGGCGGGAGACTCCCCCCTTCATCCCCTTTGAAATCTGCTGAGCTGGAGCTTTCGCTTCCACCTCCGCCATCCCAGCCCTGCTATCAAGCCACCAGGATGTCCCCACCACGGTCTCCTCCCAGGGCAGGACAAACCAAGGAGGAAGGTTTCCAAGGGAGGAAGCCATCCCGCATATCCTATTTGAGGGCAGCAGCAGCCAAAATATCTTCCCACTGCAGCAAGCCTGCAGAAACCCCCTTCATATTAATATCAGGGTGTTAATTAAAGCTAATTTTACCGGAGAAGGGCTTGCATGAGATGGTTTGAAAGCAAAGGGGCTGGAGGGGAGCAAAGCCACGCCGACACATGCTGGGGGAAGCTTGTGGCCGCTGGTGAGCAGAGCCAGTGATTATTTTTAGTCTCTTCCCCATCTGGCTGCAGAGCAGCCCCACTTCTCTTTCTTAACCCCATTCCTCCTTCGCAGGCATCTTAAACCCCTGGCAAAAGGGTGACCCCATCCTACAGAGCACCCCAACACCACAGGCACCCCCTTTTCTCCTCTTGCAAGTCTCGTTCCGCAACGGGTTTCTCCTGGTGCCCATCACCGTGGTGTCAGGGCACCAGGACCAGGTCTCTGTAATCCCATGGAGTCTGGGGAGGCTAACCGCAGACGGCGCCCACCCCATCACCCCAAGGGCTGGCAGGGATTCCTGTGATGGGGTTTTTTGGGTGAAAAAAAGGGACTTTTTGGGTAACCCTCCAGGCCAGATCATGACCCGGGGCCGTGCTTTGCGCACAGCAGCAGGATGAGGCCGAGTGTCTTGTTGTGGTTTTGTTAATTGGAAATAGCGGTAATTTATGGGCAATGACAGGCTGCGATTGCGGAGTTACGGGCGGTTGCAGGCAGTGGGTACAGTGGGGGTGGGGATTCTCCAATGTCTAATAGAAAGGTTGTGCTTGGCGCACCCCACAGCTGTTTTTCCTGGGATTGGGAGGGATTTTCCTCCTCTCCTCTGGCTTTCCTATCCGTCTCAGCCTGGCAGCACTGGGGTTCAGTGGGCCACAAAAATCATCCGAGGGCTGGAGCAGCTCTGCTGTGAGGACAGGCTGAGAGAGCTGGGGTTGTGCAGCCTGGAGAAGAGAAGGCTCTGTGGGGGAGACCTTATTGCCGCCTTTCAGGGCTTAAAGGGGGACGATAGGAAGGTTGGGGGCAATCTCTTTAGCAGGGCCTGTTGTGACAGGCCGAGGGGTGATGGTTTTAAACTAAAGGAGGGGAGATTTAGACTGGATAGAAGGAAAAAAATATTTTATGCTGAGGGTGGTGAGGCACTGGCCCAGGTTGCCCAGAGAGGTGGTGGATGCCCCATCCCTGGAAACATTCCAGGTGAGGTTGGACGGGGCTCTGAGCGACCTGATCGAGTTGGGGATGTCCCTGCCCATGGCAGGGGGTTGGACTGGATGAGCTTTAAAGGTCCCTTCTGACCCAAAGCATTTTATAATCCTATGATTCAGTGCCACTTTTCCCTCTTGCAAAGAGTTTTTTTTTGCTTATTTCCCTTTTTTGTGGGGAGGGTCCCTCATTCTTTGGCTGCTCCTTATATTTTTGGCTCAGCTCTGGCTGCAGCTGCACTCTGTCACCAATGGCCTGTGTAGCTTTGGACATGTCCCTTAGCACCCCTCCTGCAAACAGCCCTCCGAGGGGTGTTTTGGGGAGAAACTCTGCAAAATGGGGCATGAGCCACACCAGTCCACTTCAAACCAGGTGCCCATGCCTCAGTTTCCTTTGTGTGGCCACGGTGAGAGGGGACAGGGCAACAGGAGCAATATTGGTGCCACCATCCCTGCTGCCCTCCCTGTCCCCAGCATCCACCCAAGATATTGACCCTTGGAAGGAGACAAAAAACAGTGGAAAAGGCCCCCAAAATGGGGGAGAAGACCCAAAAATGGGGGAAAAAACCCAAAAATTCTTGGGCTTGGTAATACAGCTGGTGGCCTCAGCCAGTTGCATCCTGGAATCCCCGCGCTGGGTCTGGGCTATGTGTCCCCTGCCCTGGTGGCATTTGCCAGCCCTTAGTGTTTGGGTACGGCTCTTTTTGGAGGTGCAATGTGGGTGCATGGGGGATGCATGTGCGTGCACATGCCTAGGGCATGTACACGGGGGTGTGCACAAGTGTGTCCGTGGGTTGGCACAGGGGGCTGCATACACGTGTATGGCTGGGCCCACGTATTTGTGTAGGGGATGGGGATGTATGCACGCAGTGTGGAGCCGTGACGGAGGTGCTGGGGCAGGCTGTGCCGTGCCGTGCCATGCCATGCCCGCACGGCCGTGCAGTGCCATGCCATGTGGTGGCCACGGTACCATGCCATGCCGTGCAGTGCCCGCTCTGCCGCGCAGTGCTGTGCAGTGCCGTGCCGTGCCATGCAGCGCAATGCCCACCCTGCCGTGCCATGCCACGCGGTGCCCACAGTGCCGTGCCATGCAGCGCAGTGCCCACCCTGCCACCCAGGTATCTGTCCCCCATTGGGCACTGCGGTGCTCCCATCGCATAGAAAGGGGAAGCATTGCTCAATGGGGCAAATGCAGCACCCCGGGGCCACAGATGTACCCAGGCGCTTGGAAGAGCAGCAGGTCCCAGCACCCTGTGGCACCCCCTGCCACCCCCTGCCACCCTCTGGCACCCCGTGGCACCCCAGCAGGTAAGACAGGCTCCCATGTCCCCCAGAACCATCCCCCACATGTCACCAGCCTCCTTGTCCCCAATGTCATGATGATGTTCCTGTGAGCACTTGTGGGATGGCAGAGGCTCCTATGGGTGCCCAGGGTGGGGGCTGGATGGGTGCTGCCCTGGCCTGCGGTCCCACGGGAGGTTTGGGGAGTCCTAAGGGATAGGGCAGTTCACAGCCCTGGGGCACTTATTGCCTTGGAGGTGGCAGAAGTGGGTGCTGGGACTGCCTGGAGCTGGGTGACAGTGGGTGCAATGGGGCACAGTGGGGTGAGGCGGGGGCTCAGTGGCATGCAGGGGGGTTCGGCGGGGTACCAGGTGGGCCCTGGATTTGTGTGTTCCTCCCCCAGTCCCCTCTGACCCATCCACCTTGCCGGAGCTTGGCCACCCCCTTCCCTGCCTCAGTTTCCCTTTGCAGCCTGTGTGGGGACACTGGCCACCCCATTTTCAGGCAAGCTTGTCCCCGCCAGGCATCGGGGCTGCCGCTGGGGCATGTGAGGGAAAGAAGGTGCTGTCCCCGTGCCGCTGGCCAGGGTTGCAGACAGGTCTGCACGCAATGGAGGAAGCAAGAGAAGGAAGGAGAAGCGGCTCTGCCTGCGCCTCTGAGCTGCTGCAACCCAGGAGTGTGTAGCACCCACGGGTGGCATGGCGAGGGATTCAGCCAAGTGACATGGCTGGGGTCAAGGGTCTCTTTGTGCTGTAGGACCACATCTTTTGCACTAGTCTCAGCTTCTAAGAAAAGCAGGTGGCCTCTTCTCTGGCTCAGAGCAGCCCAGAGGCCACGTGGATGGGCTCTCTCAACCCACAAAACCGAAAACCTCCAGGACCAGAGCGTCACCAGTCCCGCTTCCTGGATGAAAGTAACAACAAAACATCTGTGGATGATGCTGGGCTCAGTGCAGGTGGCATCTCCCGAAATTCAGGGGACGCAGCCCGCTCGGGTGACTGGCCGTAGGGTTTTGGCACCCCCTGCAGAGGAGCAGGAAACCGTGCTGGTGGCTAGCGGCACACCATGCCGCAATTTCCTCTCCTACACCAGGATGAGGGCGGTTTGGCCTTGTGCAAACCTTTCTGTGGGATGTGTCAGGGGAAGAGGAGCTGAGAACAAGGCCACCATGGTGTCCCACGTGCCACCACCCCATGCAGTCCCTCTCTCCACCTTCACCTCCCTGATGGACCTCTAAATCCATCACCGTGATTTAGAATCATAGAATCACAGAATGGTTTGGGTTGGAAGTAACCTTTAAAGGTCATCTAGTCCAACCCCCTGCCATGGGCAGGGACATCCGCAACTCGATCAGGTCGCTCAGAGCCCCGTCCAACCTCACCTGGAATGTTTCCAGGGATGGGGCATCCACCACCTCTCTGGGCAACCTGGGCCAGGGTCTCACCACTGTCAGCATAAGGAATTTTTTCCTTCTATCCAGTCTAAATCTCCCCTCCTTTAGTTTAAAACCATCACCCCTTCTCCTGTCACAACAGGCCCTGCTAAAGAGATTGCCCCCATCCTTCCTATAGTCCCCCTTTAAGCACTGAAAGGCGGCAATAAGGTCTCCCCCATAGAGCCTTCTTTTCTCCAGGCTGCACAACCCCAGCTCTCTCAGCCTGTCCTCACAGCAGAGCTGCTCCAGCCCTCGGATCATTTCCGTGGCCCCCTCTGGCCCCGCTCCAACAGGTCCGTGTCTGTCCCGTGCTGAGGACCCCAGAGCTGGACGCAGCACTGCAGGGGGGTCTCACCAGAGCGGAGCCGAGGGGCAGAATCCCCTCCCTCGCCCTGCTGCCCACGCTGCTGGGGATGCAGCCCAGGAGGCGGTTGGCTTTCTGGGCTGCGAGCGCACATTGCTGGCTCATGTCCAGCTTTTCGTCCCCCAGTACCCCCAAGTCCTTCTCCGCAGGGCTGCTCTCCATCCCTCCATCCCCCAGCCTGTGTGGGTACCGGGGGTTGCCCCGACCCAGAAGGATGTGGCTATGGGATCACGCACACTGGTCCAAGTTCATCTTGCTAGGGTGGATGTGGCATCTCGTGGCCGAGTCACCAACCATCCCCTTTGTCATTCGCAGGTGCTGCTGAGGGGCCACACCAGCAGAAAGGGCATCCACGGCGGGGACCGCCACCATGGCCAACTTGACAGCCCCCATGGGGGCTGGGAGGAACTCATGTACCTTCCATGAGGAGTTCAAGCAGGTCCTGCTGCCCCTGGTCTACTCGGTGGTGTTCATGGTGGGGTTGCCCTTGAATGCCGTGGTCATTGGGCAGATCTGGGTGGCCCGTAAGGCCCTCAGCCGCACCATGATCTACATGGTGAACCTGGCCACAGCTGACCTGCTCTACGTCTGCTCCCTCCCGCTTCTCATCTACAACTACACCCAGAAGGATTATTGGCCTTTTGGGGACTTCACCTGCAAATTTGTCCGCTTCCAGTTCTACACCAACCTACACAGCAGCATATTCTTCCTCACCTGCATCAGTGTCCAGAGGTACCTGGGCATCTGCCACCCCTTGGCCTCATGGCACAAGAAGAAGGGGAAGAAGCTGACGTGGCTGGTGTGTGCTGCAGTGTGGTTCATCGTCATCACCCAGTGCCTGCCCACCTTCATCTTCGCTTCCACCGGCACCCAAAGGAACCGCACTGTCTGCTACGACCTGAGCCCACCGGATCGCTCCGCTGCCTACTTCCCCTATGGCATCACCCTCACTGTCACCGGCTTCCTGCTGCCCTTTGTGTCCATCCTCGCTTGCTACTGCAGCATGGCCCGGATCCTGTGCCAGAAGGACGAGCTGATCGGCTTGGTGGTGCACAAGAGGAAGGGCAAAGCTGTGCGTATGATCATCATCGTGGTCATTGTCTTCTCCATCAGCTTCTTCCCCTTCCACCTCACCAAGACCATCTACCTGATCGTCCGTTCCTCGCCCGACCTGCCCTGCTCGGCTCTGCAGGCATTTGCCATCGCCTATAAGTGCACACGCCCCTTCGCCAGCATGAACAGCGTCGTCGACCCCATCCTCTTCTACTTCACCCAACGCAAGTTTCGCGAGAGCACCCGTTACCTTCTCGACAAGATGAGCTCCAAGTGGCGGCATGACCATTGCATTACCTATGGCTCCTAGGCGAGGATGAGGGCCACCTCAGTGTCACCGGGACCAGCCATGGAGCAATTTTGGCTTTAAGCTCCACAGAGCAGAGATGGCTTCAGCTGGGGACATGCTGGAGGACAGGAGGATGGCTTCTCCTGAGCTTTCAGCACTTTCATCCCATCTCAGCCTGCAGCAGCACAGTATTAACCCCATCATGGCCCAGATCCAGTGTCATCTCTCTGGCTCAGTTGCACGGTTTGAGCAGCTTAGCACCATGTTTTCTGGTGGCCAAGCCACCCATGCAATAAAAACCACTGGTGGGACCATGGAGAACACAGTGAGACTGTGGAGGACACAGTCTCTGGCTCAGGGGGAGCTGCTGGGGGTGTGATTTCTCCCTCTTCTCATTTAAAACTTCCCTGATGGGACCATGTGAAGACTGGGGAGGGTTTGACTCAGCTCATACCTGCCGGGGAACATGGGGCCCTGCATTTCTCCAGCTCAAGATCAGTGTCACAGACATTTTTTGGGGTAATACCCTATCCCCCAGTCCCCCGAATGGGGCCAGATCAGTAAGAGACATGGGCCCATGGGTACCACTGGTGCTGCAAAACAGTGGGAGAGCATCCTCGGCCAGACTGGGAGCTGGGATGGAGGACATAAGGGCAACTGGGACACCCATGCTGGATTTCTCACCCAAGGGATGACCATGGGCTGGGTTAGACAGAAAGCAGCAGTGTTGTCACCTGCCTGTGGACCTTCAGCATCATCCAGGTCCAGCTCCCTGCTTAGCCCAGCACCCCAAATCTGGCCCATCCTGGCATCCTCAGCATCCTGCTGTCACGTCCTAACCAGGATCGACCAAAATCAGAGCTGGCACACCCGGACACGATGCCAGGAGTCAGAAAACCCATGCCACCGAGCTACTCGGTGTCCTCGGCCATGTCACCGCCCATCCCACTGTCGGCTTGGCCTCTCCACCACCCCCGCTCTGGGTTGGGGCTTGAGCTTTGCTCCCCACAACCTCCGGCAGGATGGTGCTTCCTCCCAGCAAGGATTTGCTTACACGACGTGGGGTAGATGTACCAATAATCACTCTGCGAGTCTTCTTCAACATGTAAGACATATAGAATAAACCTCCTCCCCTTTTTCAGATGGAAATGTACGCAAATATACACCCACTATATGTACGTACGTATAATACATCCAAGCAGGGGAAGGTAGCCCAGCACAGGCTATGTGGTGCAGATATTCTCCACCCTGAATACGCTGTATGTATCAATATGGTGTATGTATGTATATATAGTATACATACATATATATATATATAAGGATAACTGTTTTGCTGCATTTCTCACAGGTTATCTGTACATAATAAACATGTCTAAGTTGATTTAAGCAATTTGCTTCAAATCTCCAGAGATGAGCACCCCTCCTGCACCCGGCCAAGCGTGCGACTTCATCCTGACTTGCTCCCTGCAAGCGCGTGGCATCTTCCTCGGGCTCCCGGCCACCCAAGGACCTCGCCAGCATCCAGGGCTGGTGCTCCCAACGTGGCTCCTTGCTGTTGTGAGGATGAGGAGGGTGCCCAGCGTGGTCGTCAGCTTTTGGATGATGCTCAAAGATCTCGGCATCACAGTGGGCTGGAATGGAGAGGGACCCTGTGACAGTGTTAGCTCAAGCCGCCTGGTTTTGCAGGAGCAGTGGCCATGTCCTGGAGGGAAGGACCATGCAAGGTGCCAACACCTTTGGGTTGGAGCACAGAAAGCGGTGTAGGAGGCAGAACCAGCCCTGGGGTTTCCCTTGGCCGGAGCTCATCCTTTCTGAAATCTCTTCTGATGTATTTTTGGGGTCCTGCAATGGAAAGGCAAAATGCTGGGAGCTGTGAGAGTGGTGGCCAGTGGGACAACCCCAGCCTGGTGTCCCCAACTCTTCCCAGACAAAAGGAAAGGTGACAGCGTGGGAGATGGTGGGCCACGCCATCTGGACCCAGGAGAGGGCGCAAAATATTCAGATTTGGAGACATTCAGCTGGGCCTGTGGGTGCCCACCAGGCTCCAGGGAGGCGTGGAGGAGCCCTGCTCCGTCACACCACCCACCCCGTGCCTGGATAGCACCCATGGGACGAGGTGGCTGGCCAAAATTTAACTGCAATACAGTTTTGAGGAGAAAAAAATAAGCAGGTCCCAAAAAGGCCAGTGGTGGCTGCAGGGACAGCGTGGGCTCGGGCGGTGACATCCAGCAGCCCCAGGACACCCCAATGAGGTCCCTGATAGTGGAATCACAAATTTTGAGTGCTTTTAAGGGTAGGAGGCACATGGACCTTGCTAATTTTTGCACTTTGGGACTGACCATGTCCTGTCTGGCCTTGGGGTCCTGACAGCAGTTCCCTTGGTACCACCAGGCCTAGAGGCCAGGGTGATGGGCACAATGCAGCACCTTAGAGATGGGGTGGGTGCCTCAAAACATCTCCTTCGCTTGTGAGATGTTCGACACCAGCAGCCTGAGGACCAGCTCCTACAGCATGGAGAGGCGATGAAATGTGTGGCCTTTCCCAAAATACCATCCTGAACACAAGGTGACTGTGGGGACATCATGGGGACATCGTCCTTACGGCTGGGAGACACCCAGCCCTAGGGCAACCAGGGCAGGATGGCGGAGGGAGGGATGAGAAAGCCAGGGAAGGAATACTTCCCAGGGCGGTGCATCTCACAGCATTGCCAGAGGCACTTTTTAGGTCCTGAAAAAATGCATTTATGGGGGCTGTTGGATTTTTTTTAATCACCACCAGGTTTTTTGTGCCCCTGGGACAGCAACAGCGGTGTCCTTTACGTGGCCAGGACACCTCTCCAGCCCCATTCACGCTGCCAAGGCCCCAGCTCACCCATCAACCACCCTCCAGTCACCTTCATTTTTCACATCCCCAGTGATAAATCCATTGTCGTGGGGGAAAGGGGGTTATGAGCTGCAAATAGCAAGCGCTGACAAGCGATGCTAAAAAACCATGAGAAAGTCTGTTCACGGGGCGGTGCGTCGCCGGAGCTCTTTGCAAGTTGGGAACAAGGTGTTCTGCCTTCCCCGAGATGAGTTGCAAAGCAGGGGCTGGGGAAATCCACAGCAAAGGGAAGGATCTCTTGATGGCACCCAAATTTTTACTTACTTATCCTGCTTTTTCCCTAAAAAAAAAAAAAAAAAAAAAAAAAGGCTGGGAGGAGGTGGAGGGAGGGTGGTGAAAGATGGGGAGGGTGAAGGATGCCGGCGCGGGGAGGATGAAGGATACGGGGGGGGGGGGGGGGTGGTGAGGGACTGGGGGGTGAAGGATGTGGGGGGATGAAGGATGGGGGGGTGAAGGATGGGGGGTGAAGGATGGGGGTGAAGGTTGGGGGGTGAAGGATGTGGGGGGATGAAGGATGGGGGGTGAAGGATAGGGGGGTGAAAGATGAAAGGGGGGTGAAGGATGGGAGTGTGAATGATAGGGGGGTGAAGGATGAAAGGGGGGTGAAGGACGACGGGGGGTGAAGGACGGGGGGGATGAAGGATGCGGGGGTGAAGGCTGCGGGGGGGTGAAGGGTGGGGGGTGAAAGGTGAAGGGGGGATGAAGGATGGGAGTGTGAGTGATGGGGGGGTGAAGGATGAGGGGGGGTGAAGGATGGGGGGGATGAAGGATGGGGGGATGAAGGCTGCGGGGGGGTGAAGGATGGGGGGTGAAAGGTGAAGGGGGGATGAAGGATGAGAGGGGGTGCGGGGTGCTCCTGCCTGGCCTGGGAGCAGGAGGGCAGCTCCGCGGCCACCTTCCTATCCCCCCCCATCTCCAAAATGAAAGATTAAATAAAAAAAAAAGAAGGGGCGAAATCTGCAACCATCCCCCTCTGCAGGAGGAAACCACGCCTCCGGGGAGGAAAGTTTATTTGAATGCAACAAATAAAAAAGCAGGGGGTGAGGGAGGAGGAAAAGCCGAAAAAAAAAAAGAGGGGAGAGAGAGAAAACAAAGCGGGAGGGATGAAGCCCGCTGGCAGCCCGGAGGAGGAGCGGGGCCGGGCGGTGCCTGCGGCGGGGCCGGGGCCGGGGCGCGGCGGCGGCGGGGCCGGGGGGCGGGCGGAGGCGGCGGCGGCGGCGGCGGGGGGGGGCAGACAATGGCGGAGGGGGGCAGCGGTCGGGGGGTAGCGGCGGGTCGGTGTCTGCTGCCCGCCTCCTCCCCGCCTTCCTCCTCTTCCTCCTCCTCCTTCTTCTTCTTCCCGGGTAGGAAAGTTTCAGCGTCGATCGCGGAGCAGCAACAACCGGGCCGGGCTTTTGGCAGCCTGGCCCCTTCGGTACGGCAGCTTTCGCTTCGTTTTACCGAGCCGGAGCCAACGGGCCCGGTTCATGCCGGGGCTCAGCCACCGTCCCCGGCTCCACCGCCGCCACCGCCGCCGTCGTCGTCGCCGCCGGGCCCGGGGTTAAACGCGGAGCCGCCGCGTTGGCCCAGCGTCCCGGCGATGCGGAAACTCTTCGGGGAAAGCTGCCGGCAACCTACGGGGGGAACCGGGAATGGGAACGGGAGCGGGAGCGGGAGCGGGATGGGGAACGGGAACGGGGCTGGAAGTGGGAGCGGGAGCGGTCGGGGAGCTCCCCCGCCGCCTCCGCCCCGCAGCCGCGTCCCGCACCCGGCGCTCCGTTCCCCTCGCGGAGCTCCGCCGGAGCCCGGCCCGCATTCCTGGCATAACTCGGCTCGACCGCAACCACCCTCCTCCTCCCCATCGCCCCGCTCCAATGGGGAGGATGAAGCGGCGGCATCCCGTTCTCCCCGCGCTTCATCGGGCAGCGAAGGCGAAGGGCAAACCGGTGCCCACCGTCACCGCGCCGCCCGGAAGAAGAAGAAGGAGAGCGGTGGTTGGGAGAGCCCGGCGGATGGCGGCGATGCCGAGGCCGAAGGCTGCGGGAGGGTGGTCCCCCGTCATCCGTTGCCCGTGGTGGCCCGGGTCTCCAAGGTGAACATCCTGCCCTTCGGCAGCCCTGGTGGGTCACGGAGCAGCAGTCGTTATTCCAGCACGGAGACGCTGAAGGAAGAGGAACAGTTTGGGATCTGCTGGCCCAACCAAGGACGGACTCTCCAGGCGGGTTACGGTGTCTATCGATCACCCAGTTTTGGGACGAGCGATGGTCTGGCGTGGGGACAGCCAGCGGTCCGTGTCCGTCCCAAGCTGCCGCAGGGCACGGCCAAGGCGAAACCGGACTTTGGGAGCGAGAGCCTGCACCAACCACAGGGGCTGGAAGGGGAGCGGGCCAAGCACTGCAAGTCCTTGTCCAACCCCGACATTGCCACCGAGACCCTGACGCTCCTCAGCTTCCTCAAATCAGACCTCTCAGAGCTGAAGGTGAAGAAGAAAGGGGTGAGGATCGGCCTCGACGCCGGCTCCGACGGCTGCTCTGGCATTGCCAACACCTCCCCGGGCAGCTGTGGTGCCGCTCAGCCCCCCAGCCGCTGGGCGTCGGGCGAGCGGCCAACGCTCAAGGACCTGACGGCCACGTTGCGTCGCGCCAAGTCCTTCACCTGCTCCGAAAAATCGGGGACGCGGCGGCTTTTCCTACAGAGCACCATGAAGCAGAGCTCCTCCGAGCTCCTCCTGGCCACTGCCGACAGCCAGGACCAGGTGGCTTCGGATGGGGGACAGCGGCGGGACGAGGATGCTCTCCCCATGGTCATCCAGGACCAGTACATCCAGGAGGCGAGGCAGGTCTTTGAGAAGATTAGCAGGATGGGTTCCCAGCAGGACTACGGCTTCACGGCCGAGCAGAAGGACAGCGGAGGTGTGGAGGGCACTGAGGTGGTGGCACCGACGGGGACGACAGACGCGACCCTTCGGGGACGGGCGGAGAGCACACGGTGTTTGAAGGAAGCAGAGTTGGAGGAGAACCTCTCTCGCAGGAAATCCGTGGAGGAGCTGTCGGGTCACGAGTCGAGCGTGACGGACGAGGGCATCGTCACGGAGCCAGAGCCCGTGGGGATGCCCTTCCAAGACCTGCACGAAGCCGTGGACACCTGGACGCTGCCCAACACTGGGCCAGCAGCTGGTGACACCGAAACGCCACTGCCTGCTCACCCGGCAGCGGCGGTTGAAGACCTTCCAGCTGGCAAATCCGAGACACCAAGCACCCCCGGCAGTTTGCGGCGCCGCCGTAAGTTCCCCTCGGCAGGTGCCAATGGGATCGAGGGTGGCAGCGAGGGTGGCACCGAGCCCTACCGCTCCCTGAGCGACCCCATGCCCCACCGGAGATGCTCGGTGGCGGAGGAGGCAAAAAATTTCTCTGTTGACAGCAACTTCCTGGGCTCGCTGAGCGCCAAGGCGGGCATCCCCCAACCCGCCGCCATTGCAGGCAGCGCAGGCAGCGCAGGCAGCGACCTGTCGCTCGGCAGCGATGGGCCGCGGGACTACAGCAGCCTCATCCGAACCATCGTCAGCCAGCCCGGTGCCATGGCTAAGCTCATCGATGAGAAGGGCAACGGCAAGACCATCAAGAAGAAGTCGTTGAGTGACCCCAGCCGCCGCAGTGAGCTGCCAGCCGGTGCCTTCGAAGGTCCTGGTGAGGCCATCAGCGAGCTGGAGCCCAGCATCCCACCGTCCAGCAGTGAGCCCATCCTCTCGGCACAACCAGCAGCACCGGGCACCGGCCGCAGCTATGGCTTTGACCCCAAGTTGGCTGATGTGTTGTCCCCTCGCATTGCCCGGCGTAGCTCCAAGAAGCGCTCCAACCGCGCGGCTCACCAGGAAAACCAACCGCCACCGGCACCTGCCATCCTCACCAAGAGCCGCCTAGCCACCAAGCACGTCCGTCACACCAGCGAGCCCACCACCTTCGTCCCCATCACCGTCCCCGAGCCGCTCGTCCCCTCCAGCCACCACAGCCACCTCCCCACGCCGGCTGCCAGCCGCTCATCTGGCAAATCCTTCCCGACCCTCCAACCTCCTTCGTTGGAGGATGTCACCAAGCGGTACATGCTGGCCCTCAACTCAGGTGACGCGTCCCCCGGTCCCGGGGATGGACCCCGCTCTCCGCCCGCTGCCCCACCGCCCCGGCTGCCTCGGTGCCCGCGGCCGCCTGACGAACACGGCCCCAGGACCAAGCCACAGGTGGTAAGTGCCCATCCATCCTAAAAACACCTTTGTTTCACGGGGTATGTGACCCCTGCAAAGCGTTGGTGGCTTTGGGGGTCCCTTGCGTGTCCTTTGTTGGGGACAAATTCCCATCCACGGATGTGCTGCCAGATGGCCAAGAGCCTTCCCAGCCCTTTCCGGCAGTCCCAATGGGATGAGCTCTTGTTTGTAGGAGTGACCCCCCCAATAAAAAGGTGATTTTTGGGTGGGAAGAAGCAGTTTTCAGCTTAAATAGCACCAAATTTTGGTGGAAGATGGTTTTATAGACAGATCTATATTCTATGCTATATTTATATATAGCATCTCCCAGTGATGTTATATAAGGTCCTGGGAAATGGGTGTGCTCTTGGCTGGCCCCGAGATGCTGAACCAAAAATTGGCTTTTCCTTGGCGGGGAGGGCTTAAATGGTCCCTTTGCTTGGGATTCCCCATGTCATACCCCTTATCGAGCAAATCAGCATTTTCCCCCCCAAAAAATCGCCATCCCTCTGCCTGGGACCATGGGCTTTGCTGTGCCGGCAGCGTGGGAAAAAGGGGGAAGAATATTCTTGTGCATGCACTGAATATTTTATCAAGGGGAAAAGTTTTATCCCGTCCGTGGAAGAATTAATGCTGCTTGGGGGATGCAAAGGCAGTTTGTTCGCCCCAAAGCGCGGCGGCGTGTTTTAGGGGTCTTTCCTGGGGTGGGTTTTTGGCAACCCACAACAGCTGTTGTTTGAAGATGGACTTGGGTTCCCATCGCTCCGGGTGTTTGTGCCGGGAAGTGCTTGGAAGAACCACCTCCTCCTGCAGCACAGCAGTGCCGGCACCCACGGGGCTTTTAATAGCTCCGGGCGAAGCCCAGAAATACCCGTTCCCGTGGGGGATGAGCTGAGAGCTCGCGGGAGCAGGACTGCCAGGACTCTCTTGCCCTGCTTTGATGCCGATTTAAGAGGACGGACGGGCTGGACCGTTCTCTTCCAACAGCCGCCGGCAGCCAAGCGTGAAGTCCCCGGGGCTGAGCCTGGCAGTGTAACCCTTGCTGGCCGGGGCAGAGCCATGCGGAACAGGGGTGTTTTTCTTTGCACACACACAAAATCCAGATCCCTGCGACATCATTCCCCCAAGATACTCTCTTGGGGTCAGGCATCTCTGCAGCATCTTCCCCCAAGATATTCTCCTGGGGTCCAGCATCCCCACAGCATTATTCCCTGAAGGTATTATCTTGGGGGCCAGTATCCCCACAGCATCATTACTCCAAGATGTTCTCTTGGGGTTGGGTATCCCTGCAGCATCTTCCCCCCAAGGTATTCTCCTGGGGTCCAGCATCCCTGCAGCACCGTTCCCCCAAGATATTCTCTGGGGGGGCCTCACGCCCCATCCGGATCCTTCTCCGGCTGTTGTCCCCATTGCCGGACAACAGCCGTTGGTGGCCGAGGGCGGGTAGCTCTTGGCTCCTGTGTAAAACATCCTTGGAACTCATTGTGGGTAAATTTTGCAGCATTTTTGCCCGATGTTCTAGTTTAGAGCGAGGCACTTGTCCTCTCCAATCTTGGGGTGAAAAGTGCTGTTGAAGCATCAAGCGTTATAATTAAGCGGGGTGATGAGGGACCTCCCGGGGCTGCGGCTGGCGGCACCTCGGTGATGTCGCAGGTCCCTGAGGCAAGGCAACACACCCAGAGGCATTTCTTTGTAAAGAAATATCTCCTACTACATTATTAATATTTTAAGTTTATGTAATACGTGGTTTATATTAATAATTTATAAAGTGACATTTCTTATTCGGGAAGCTCCCTGCAGTGCCCCAGGGATGGTGCCCACCCCATGATGGCCCCAGGGATGCTCTGCTGACCCCGCACCTCGCTACACCCCCCAACCCTGGTGACTTTGAGATCATTTTGGGTGGATTTTTACCAACTCCAGCACTGGGCTCTGGCAACTGGGAGCCCAGTTTGGCCGAGCATCACCTCGGGGACATGGGCCACCTCGCGGGGCCAGACCCTGGGGATGCTGCTCCTCACCTTGCTTGAACCCGCCGGCCTCGGCAAAGAGGGTGCGAATTTTCCCTTTTAAGGGCAACGCCGCAGCTGTATCTTCAAATCTCTCTCCTGCCTTTGAATTTCTTTGTGCTGCAGCCATAACATAACTGAAACCAAGTTTTTTATTTCTCTTTTTGATTTATTATATAGTGGAGCTGGGATGTTTTATTTCAGATGGCACCAGCCAGGGCTGGGGGGGCGGAGGGGGACCGAGCCCTGCAAGGGAGTTACTTTAATTATAGGCAAGAGCATCGAGGACCGGATATAACTTGGCACTGGGACGGCTGGCTGGGAGTGGAGATTTACATGCTGCCCGACCGACGGTGAAGAAATAAGCTTTATTTTTTTAATTTTTTTTTTTTCCCCTCCCTAACTCAATGGAGAAGGCCGGCATCATGAGGTCGGTTGTCTGTGTGGGGAAGCGGTCATCGCTGCTTGGGGATCTTGGGGCGTTGGAGCATCCATCCCACATCACGGTGATGGTCCGTCCGTCCTGGTGTCCGTCTCTAGCAGACAATGCTGGGAAGAGATTAATATGGGGTCTGGCAAGTGTGCAGCAATGCTCCCCCAAAATAGTCTCCTGGGGTCCAGCATCCCTGCAGCATCATTCCCCCAGGATATTTGCCTGGGGTCCAGCATCCTTGCAGCATCGTTCCTCCAAGATATTTTCCCAGCCCCCACGGTTTGGGGGTGGCTTTGGCGGAGGTGAGTGCTGCTGAGCCGGCTGTTTGCTGGGTTCGGCCGCCCGGCGTGTCCTGGCTGGGAGAGGTAACGTGCTGTTCTCCCTCGGCAGCAGGACTGTTTGTCCTGGGTGCTTTCCAGCGATCCTCCATGGGGCTGGAGCTGGCCAAGCCGTCCTGGGTGTAGAAGAGCTCCTTCACCCTGTGTCTGATGCTGGGCATGAGGCTTTTAATTCCCCAGGAGCCGCTAGCAGCACCTCCCGCTCCGGCGCACAGCACAGGGGCCACAGAAAGAAAGGATGCATTCAAGAAAGCAAGAAATAACCCCCCAAAAAACTCAAGACAGAGAAGTTTTTCTGCCTCCAGCATCCCATGAGCTGCTGGGATGGGCATCACATGCATGCACACCCATGCACATGCATGTGCGGCAACCCGGCACTGAGTAAGGGTGGATTTGGGGTCCATTTGCTGCTTGGTGAAGGTATGAGTGGGATGCCAGGCTGGCAACGCCTTGCATCTTTCTTTTCCCTGTGGCTGAATCCATCACGGGATGGAAAATTAGGTATGTTCACTGCCATGCTCTGTTTGTTGACTTAGCAGCAGTAGGATTAAACAGGAAAATATTGATTTAAATATAGCACCTCGCGGGAGCGGAGGAGTCGTGGGAACACGGCCCCCAGCGCCCTGGCCGCTGCCTTCCCCACCTGCTGCTCCCCGAGCAGGGCAGCCGCACCCCGAAAAAGCCATCGGGGATGGAGGGGGATCCCTGGAGGGAAACAGCAGGGTCACATTCCCAGGGACACTTGCGTAAAACTCCCCCATCCCTCCTGAGCATCCTCCCTCTGAGCTCGCCCCAGCATGGCTCATCCTCCAGAAGCTCATCCTTGCTTTGGGGGCAGCTCAAGGGCCAGATCCATGCACCAGCCATATGTTCCTTGGCCAAAGTTTGGCATCTTGAACCTATTTATCCCTCCATTCCCTTTCCGTAAGTCTCCATAGAAACCAGGTTTGGGGCCACGGCTGGGAGTTTTCTCATTTTTCGGCGTTACTGGAAATCTATAATTAAAGCCATTGTGGGGGGAAGATGGGGATGGGTAAATCTTGGCTTTCCTCTCCTAGTACCTGCACCAATGGTTTGCCCAGGTTTTGTGCCCCTGGCTCCGCCGTGCTCAGCAAAATGCTGGGATGGGGGGAAACTGAGGCACGCAGGCAGGCCCCAATGCCCTTTCAAGGGAGGCTGGAGGTTGGATGGAGTGAGGAGAAGTTGGCCGGTGCCAGGGGGACCCACAGGTGATGCTACCTATCAGCGGCACGGACCGATGCTGGGACCACCAGCACAGAGTCAAGCAACGTGGCCCAGGGGAGTGAACCGGCCCAAATCCCCTTATCTCTGCCCATTTTTGCCCCTTTCCTTCCCCAGTTCCAAAATCCCCTTAACTCTGCCCATTTTTGCCTCTTTCCTCCTCTGCTGCCAAAATCCCCTTAACTCTGCCCATTTTTGCCCCTTCCCTTCCCTGCTGCCAGGTTTTTGAATGCCCTTGGGTGATGCAGACATGTCTGGTGTCACCCAGAACCACCCCCGGTGTTCCTTGTCCATTGTCTCCAGTGCCTGCCCCTGCTTTAATTAAAAGCCTCTAATTCATTAGGCAGCAAACTCCAACAGAGGGGATGGACCAGCCGGGATACACATCCTTTGAGCCCAAACACCCCAGGGCAGCACCCTGTGGGTGGGGTGTGCCCTGTGTGGCTGTGGGGCAGGATCCGGCCCTGGAGCGACAGGGTTAGCACTGGGCTGAGCTCAGTGCTAGGGGCTGGCCTTGGCCTGTGGCCGCCTGGCCCAAAGGTCAGGCTGTTGGCAGGATGCCGGTGCTGCAGCGAGGGTGGGAGGCTGGGCCGGGCTCGTGTGAGCTCCGCTTCCAGCCTGCGGAGAGACCCATGGCCCTGCGCAGGTGCTGGGGTGCACGTGCAGGGGTGCACAGGGAGGTCCCTGGTGCTGGGGTGTATGTGCAAGGGTGCATGGAGAGGTCCTTGGTGCAGGGGTGTATGTGCAAGCGTGCACGGAGAGGTCCTTGGTGCAGAGCTGCACGTTCACAGGGAGTTTCCTGGTGCAGGGGTGGACATGCAGGGATGCACAGGGAGATCCATGGTGCTGCTGTCCATGTACATCCCTGTACAGGGAAATTCCTGGTGCTGGTGTGCACATGCATCCCTGCACAGGGAGGTCTGCAGTGCGGGGGTGCATGGGAAGGTCCTTGGTGCAGGGGTTCTCACACAGGGGTACACACAGAGGTTCTTGGTGCAGGAGTACCCATGCAAGGGTGCATAGGAAGGTACCTGGTGCAGGGGTGCACATGCAGGGGCGCGCAGGTTGATTCCTGGTACTGGTGTGCATGTGCAGGGGTGCACAGGGAGATCCCTAGTGTCAGGGTGCTGGTGCAAGGGTGCACGTGCAGGGGGTCACAGGAAGATCTGTGGTGCTGCTGTTCATGTGCATCCCTGTGTAGGGAAATCCCTAGTACTGGTGCGCGCATGCTTCCCTACACAGGGATGTCCCTGCTGCTGGGGTGCACGTGCAGGGATGCACAGGGAGATCCCTGGTGCAGGGCTGCATGTGCAGGGGTGTATGGAGAGGTCATTGGTGCAGGGATGCACATGCAAGGGTGCCTGGAATGGTCCCTGGTTGCAGGGGTGCCTGGGCAGGGGTGCACAGGGAGGACCCTAATGCAGGGGTACATGTGCAGGGGTGCACGAGGAGGTCCCTGGTTGCAGGGGTGCACGTGCAGAAGGACACAGGGAGATCGATGGTGCTGCTGTCCATGTGCATCCCTGTACAGGGGAATCCCTGGTGCTGGTGTGCACATGCATCCCTGCACAGGGAGGTCTGTACTGCTGGGGTGCACGTGCAGGGGCACACGTGCAGGGGTGCACGGGGAAGTCCCTGGTGCAGGGGTGCACGTGCAGGGGTGTATGGAGAGGTCCCTCGTGCAGGGACGCCCATACAGTGGTGCATGGGGAGGCCCGTGGTGCTGGGGTGTTGTTGTGAGCGTGCACATGCAGGGTGACACAGGGAGATCCATGGTGCTGCTATAATGTGCATCCCTGTACAGGTAGGTCTGTAGTGCTGGTGTGCACGTGCAGGGGTCCAGAGGGAGATCTCTGATGCCAGCGTGCACATGCAGAGTTGCATGGGGAGATTCTGGTGCTGGCGTGCACGTGCAAGGGTGGATAAGGAGATTCATGGTGTTGGCCTACCCCTGGTGCTGGGGGTGCACCTGTAGGGGTGCACGGGAAGATCCCTGGTGCTGGTGTATGGGTGCAAGTGCGCATAAAGAGATCAGTTGTGCCAGTTTGCATGTGCAAGGGTGCGTAGGGAGACACATGGTGCTGGTCTGCACACACACAAGGATGCACAGGGAGATCCCTGGTGCTGTTTGCACATGCAGGGGTGCACAGGGAGCTCAGTAGTGCCACTGTGCACCTGAGTCCCTGCACGGGGAGATCCCACGTGCTGGGGTGCACGTGCAGGGATGCACAGGGATAGATCGGGGGTGCTCTGTGTGCAGGGGTGCACAGAGACATCGGTGCTCCTGGTGCACGCACCCAGCGGTGCACAGGGATGGTGCAGGGCTGCACCATCACTGTGTGTGCATTGCACGGGCCGCTCTGCATTTCCTGCCTGCACCCTGCATGTGTGCACAGGGCTTCATGCCTGGGCTTTTCCATGCAAAATCGCACGCCTCCGAAGCTTCTGCTTGGAGGAGGTGGCCTCAATCTCCAATCTGCTCTAGCAGGGGAATCAGCAGGTCGGCATCGCTGAGACGTGCACGTGCATTGTCGGTACCCTCCTGCCAAATTCAGCTGGGATGGAGGCTCCAAGCTTCCCGGGCCTTGTTGCTGTGGCGTTAGTTCATCCTTGCAAGGGTTATGGGATTTAGATCCTTTCACAGGGATATTTCCGAAGCAGGAAGTTTCCCATTGATGCTGATCCCTATGTGATGGAAGGGACCAGAGAGGTGACGTGCTGAGGTCTGCACTTGCTGTGAGTTTGTTGCTGAGCTCCATCACTCGTCTGGTGCAGGCAGGTCCTGGTGGGGCAGTTCCCACAGCTTTGGAGCTGCAGCAGGGGCTTCTAAATTCAGGATGGAGAGGGTGGTGCCGTCACACAAAGGGAAGATGCAGCAGGGCAGCCCTGGGGTTTGGTCTGTAGAGTTTCTTCCTTTCTCTCAGGGCTTTGCCCTAGAAGGGGGGAAGGAGACTCCCTTCCTCCCTTCCATCCATCCATCCATCCATCCATCTCTAGCCATCTGTCTTCATCCATCCATCCATCCATCCATCTCTAGCCATCTGTCTTCATCCATCCATCCATCCATCTAGCTCCGTTCATTTATCCATCTCCATCCATCCATCCGTCCATCTATCCATCTGTCTCCACCCATCTCCACCCATCTCTATCCATCTCCATCCACCCATCCCCTTCCACCCATCTCCCTTCACCTATCTCCACCACCCATCCCCACCGCCCATCCAAACCAACAGGCCCCACTAGCCGTACAGGCATGATTTTCAGAGCGGGCATGGTCCATCTTGCAGGACGTCTCCTCCTGAAGGCATCAAGCCCAGCTTGCACAGGCAGAACCCACTAAACCAAATACATTGCGATTTCCACCATGGTGTTTCCAGGCCAGGATGTGTCCGGAGAAGAAAAATCAGCCACTTCCACCCCCTCTCCTTCAACGTGGCTCTTTTTAAAGCTCTGATGGTTGGTCCCAGTGGGGCTGTTTCTCCGGGCTCCCTTGGTTTCCATGGAGAGGATGGGTGAGGAATTTCAAAGGGAATGGCTCCAGTAAATGAACTCTTCTCTAAAAATAGCATGTTTGCTTTTGGGTCTTTGGGAACTGTGGCCCGGCCAATGGGAGGGAGAACAAAAATCAGCATCTGGGTAAAAATATTCCAGTAACTCGCTCTTCATGCAAACTCCTGTCAGAGCTGCTGGGGGGCTGGTCCCAGTCTGCCCAGTCCCTGCCCGCACTGGTACCAGTTGCTCCGTGACCACCATTTCTGGTTGCAGATGGAGGTTGTCCTCAAGCTGCGTGTCCCCCTGTGCCTTATATAGATTATTTTAAGTTGAATCCCATTAATTTGAGGGTTAGAAGGGTTGTTGGCAGGAACACATTGGGCTCGTATGACCCCCATGTCCTGCGATGTCCCAGAGCATGTCCCTTTTTGGGAACCAGGGAATGGCCACCACCACCTTCCACCTCACTGGTCACATCCAAGACACCAAGGAATGCCACTAGGACATCTCTGCATGGATGTACTGGGGAAAGGACATCTATGGTGGTGTCCACCGCCAGGGTCCCTCTGAAGGAGTCACCATCCAGACATGTGGATGGCCACCACCAGGTCTCCTCCGCAGAAGCCACCATCTCGACATGGGGATGGCCACCACCAGGTCCCCTCCGGAGGAGCCACCATGCCAACGTGGGGATGGCCACCACCAGGTCCCCCCTCGGCAAGCCACCATCGCCACGTGGGGACAGCCACCACCAGGTTCTCTCCGGAGGAGCCACCATCCTGATGTGGGGATTGCCACCACCACTTCCCTCCAAAGGACCCACCATCCCAATGTGGGGACAGCCACCACCAGGTCCGCCCTGGAGAAGCCACCATTCTCCGGTGGGGACAGCCACCATCAGATCCCCTCTGAAGGAGCCACCATCCTGATGCAGGGATGGCCACGAGCAGGTCTCCTCTGGAGGAACCACCATCCTGACATGGGGACATGAGCGTCCTCATGCAGCTCCTGGGGTTGGAGAAGGTTTCCTTGGCGGTGCCGTGGAGTTGCTATTTGTGATCGCCTGTTCCTGAGCCTGCCGGTACTCTCCAAAGAAAACAAGAAGGGAGTTGTTTGCATGGGAAGATTGGCATCTCCAAGCCCGGGATATGGTTTCCTGCTTTTTTTAGCCGGAGTAGCAGCAGACTCGTCGGCCTGCCCTGATTTGGCATCCTTCTTCTTGCTTTTTTTTTTTTGGAAGGGTTTCATCCTGACCCCTCGGCAGAAACACTGTCGCTAGCGGTAGGGAATCAGTTTTGGTCTTTTTCTTTGGTTGCCCAAAACCCTGGTGAGATGGGATGTATATGGCTCAGAGCCTCAGTAAGCGGAGAGGGGACTCATCCCTTGGTCATCCGAACCCGGCACAGGTCAGTAGATGCCGAAATGCCCTTTTTTTGTCCCCCACCCCACCCCAGGGTGCTGCCATGACAATGACACAACAGGGCAGGCGTCACCTCTCACCTCGCTGTGACGTGATGTGAGATGTGGGCGTTCCTGGTGAGGTCTGTGGTCTGGCTCCCTGCTGCCCTGGTTGCAGCTGTGCTGGGCGAGGGGACCCACCGAACGTGGGTTGCTGCGGGGCTGGGTGTCCGTGGGGCACTGGTGATGCTGGGGATGGAGGCTGGCGTGGGCACAAAGCAGGTCTTCTCCTGGTGGTTGCACCCAGGCTACTGCCAAGGGCATGGATCCGGGTGGGGGGGACATGAGAAGGGCCGGGGCAGGGGCACGACACAGGCTGTTTGGGGCTCCTGTATGTCCATCAGCTCCTGGGTGTCCATCAGCTCCTGGATGCTTTTGGATTTGTGGTGCCCATGGACTCCTGGTACCTGTTAGCTCCTGGGTGTCCATCAGCTCGTGGGTGCCTGTCATCTTGTGGTTGCTTGTGGATTCACGGGTGTCCATGGACTCCTGGTACCTGTTGGATCCTGGGAATCCATAAACTCCTGCAGCCCCTTGTACTCTGGGTGCGCAGGGACTCCTGGGTACCTGTTGGATCCTGGGTGCCCGTCAGCTCCTGGGTGTGTGTCAGCTCCCGGTTGCGTGTGGATTCATGGGTGTCCATGGACTCCTGGGTACCTGATGGATGCTGGCTGTCCATCAGTTCTTGGGTGCCCATGGACTCTGGATGCCCATAAGCTCCTGGGTGTCCGTTGGCTGCTGGGTGTCCATCAGCTCCTTAGTGCTTGTTGATTCATGGGTGCCCATGGGCTCCTGGTACCTATCAGATCCTGGGCATCCATTAGCTCCTGGGTGCCCATGGAATGCCCATTGGCTTCTGGGTGCCCATGGACTCCTGGGTGTCTCTTGGCTCCTGGGTGCCCAACATCTCCTGGGTGCCCGTAAGCTCCTTGGTGTTGCCAGGTCTTGGTGCCTGTCAGCTCCTGGGTGCCCATGGACTCCAGGATAGCTCCTGGGCATCCATCAGCTTCTGAGCATCCATCAGCTCTTGGGTGCCCTTTGGTTCCTGGATATCTCTTGGCTTCTGGTGCCCCCAGAATTCTGGGTCCACATGGAGGCCTGGATGCCCATCAGCTTCTGGTGCCCATGTGCTCCTGCTCCCTGTATGCTCCTGGGTGCCCATCAGCTCCTGGACGCCCTTTGGCTCCCAGGTACCCATTGGTTCCTGGTGCCCATCGGTTCCTGGGTGCTCATCAGCTCCTGATGTCCAGTGGCTTCTGGGTGCCCATCAGCTCCTGGATGCCCTTTGGCTCGTGGGTGCCCATTGGCTCCTGGCCCCCATCAGCTCCTTGGTGCCAATCACCTCCTGGTGCCCAATGGCTCCTGGTGCCCATCACTCCCGGGGTGCCAGGCTGGCACCCTCCTGGGTACCCCGAGTTTGCTTGCACGCCCTTTCCCTGGATCCACGCCCCATGCCACCAGGCACCCAGGTCACCTCTTACCCACGTATGCCAGGCTGGCACCCAGCGACGATGCCAAGGGGTGCCAGCATCAGGCACCCTTCTCCTCCCTGGCTTCCCTCTCCCCCCAAAATCCCAATAACTATTGCTTCGGGGTGCTGCGGGACACAGGGTGCGGCTTGTGCCACCAGTGGAGGATGCTGGTGGGGGATACAGGGATGCTGGCGAGTCGGGGGGCGGCGTTACCCCTCACCCGGTGGGTGCGGGGCCGAGCGTGCTGGGAGGCGGTGGAGAAGGAGGAGGGGAGAAGAGCGCGGCTGACCTCAGCATCTGGAAAGCTGCGCTCTTGGGCCGCGGCCTGCGTGCCGAAAACCGGAGGCAAAAAAAACCTTCCATATTTGGTGAAAGCTGCTCTAGGGCTCAGCAAAGGCTGGCTGCAAACGGGGGGCCGGCAAGCCCCCCGCCGTGCCCTGGACTGCGGCAACATGAGTTTTGCAAGGGCTCTGCAAATGCGCCGGGGGATGGATGGTAGCGGGGGGTGGGTAAATTGGGGTGACCATCGTGGATCGGGTGGGAGGGGAGCATGGGGAGGGGGGGACCCATGGGGTGCTGCCAGCGGCAGAGGGAGGATGCCCTGAGATGCGCCAGCCTGACCCTGAGCCTCATATTTTGGAGGGTGGGTGGTAGAGAGCCCCTTGCACCCCAGCACTGGTGATGCAAACCCTGATTTCAAGCGAAAATCCCATGGGAAAATCCCTGCGATGCATTTAGGCGATGAATTTTTGTTGCTTTGGGAAATGAGCCTCCCGCTGTCTCCCTGCTTCCCATCCCACCAGCACTGCTCCCGGCACTGCCACTCACCGGGACAGCACCGGGATGCCCAGCATCCCTCCGCCCTGCCCTGAAAAAATTGCTCCAACTCCTTTATTTTTTATTCCTGTTTTTTTCTCACACTTAAAAAGCAGAATTACAGCCAGGCCGTGTCCTCCCGGGATGAATCACTGCAGCCGAGAAGTCAAAGAAGGGAAAAAACTGAATTCTCGGTGCATCCGTTTGGGGCTGAAGCCGCCCTCCTCCTCCTTCTCCTCCTCCTCCTGCTCTTCCTCCACATCCCAGAGGCAGTTGTGCCGCTGGGTTTCTCCATGGGAGCATCCCTGAACAAATCAAGGCTCCTCTGCGAGCTGGGAGCCTGGGAAAAACCATGACCGAGGGAAAAGCAAACATCTCCAGCCCCAGGGCTGCGAATAAACACAGGAGTATTATTAGTAACTGAAGCGGAGCTGAATCAGAGCTACTGATTTATGCTCTTATTTCCTTTCAAGAAGTTACGCTTCAGAAAGTGACTCGGACTTTTCTTACCCGTGGGAGAAGAGCTAGTGGCTGGGTGGGGAGGGGCTGCGGCCCCGGACATGATGCTGTACGGCGTCGGCCTGGCTCGGGCACGGCCCCTCTTCTGCGGCACAGGTCCTCGTGTTCCCATGGGATGTGGAGGGCGGTTACCCCAGGACACGGGGCCTGGTAGTCCCAGGGATGGAGGGGACTGGCACACAGGGATGGGATGACTGGTATCCAGGGATGAGGAAACTGGTACCAGGGATGGAGGTGATTGGTACCTGGGGATGGGGTGACATGCTCCAGGAAGGAGGCGGCTGGTACCCAAGGATGGGGGTAGCTGGTACCCAGGGATGGGGTGACTGGTATTTGGGGATGGCGGTGACTAGTACCCAGGGAAGGCAGTGACAGGTACCAGAGATGGATGTGGCTGGTACCCAGGAATGGAGGTGACTGGTACCAGGGATGGAGGTGATTGGTACCCAGGGATGGGGTGACATGCCTGGGAAAGGAGGTGACAGGAGGTGAAAGGAGGTCGAGGGAGGTTATCCTACCCTTCTCCTCCGCCCTAGTGAGGCCACATCTGGAGTGCGGTGTCCAGTTCTGGGCTCCCCAGTTCAAGAAGGACAGGGAACTGCTGGAGAGAGTCCAACGGAGAGCTACGGAGATGATCAGGGGCCTGGAGCATCTCCCTTAGGAGGAAAGGCTGAGAGACCTGGGTCTGTTCAGCCTGGAGAAGAGAAGGCTGAGGGGGGATCTCATCAGTGCTTATAAATATCTGAAGGGCGGGTGCCAAGAGGACAGGGCCGGACTCTTTTCGGTGGTGCCCGACGACAGGCCAAGGGGCAACGGGCACGAGTTGGAACACGGGAAGTTCCACCTGAATATGAGCAAAGACTGCTTTCCTCTGAGGGTGTCAGAGCAGTGGGACAGGCTGCCCAGAGAGGCTGTGGAGTCTCCTTCCCTGGAGACATTCAAACCCCGCCTGGACGCGGTGCTGTGCCCCCTGCTCTGGGTGTGCCTGCTCAAGCAGGGGGGTTGGACGGGGTGATCTCCAGAGGTGCCTTCCAACCCCCGCCATTCTGGGATTCTGTCATTCTGTGACTGGTACCAGGGATATGGTGACTGGTACACAGGGATGGGGTGAGTGGTGCCCAGGGATGGAGGAGACTCATTCCAGGGGTGGAGGTGACTGGTACCCAGGGATGGTGGTGGCTGGTTCCATGGACGTGGTGACTGCTACTCAGGGATGGGGAGGACTCCCAGGGGTGGGAGTTACTGATGTCCAGGGACGGAGGCGATCGGTACCCAAGGCTGCCAGGGGCTGGTGCCCAGGGATGGCAGCGGCTGGTTCCCAGCAAAGCAAGGTCTTCCCCTGGCTGGTGGCTGCCATCCCTCCACCCGTGTGGCACAGAGCTTTGGGGGACGTATAGCTGAGCGTCATTTATCCCAAGGCAAAGGTTGGATGGGTTTGCCTTGAAAGCCCTACGAAACCCAATCAAACCTTCTGCTTAAAAACATCCCGAGAGGAGATAATGTGATTTTTTTCCAAGAGATTTGCCTGCCAGAATCCGAGCGATTGAGGAAATACAGGATTGGATGTAATAGCGTCATCCTATTTTGGATGATGGAGCCAGCCAGGGGCTTTTCCGGCTGCATGAGCAAGTTTTATGTGTTGGGATGATGCTGTTTCCTACAGAGGTGTTTGCTCATCACATTGGGGTGGATGGCAGTAGGTCCAGTTTTGTTTCTGAGCCTTTTTTTCCCAGGGTTTTGGTAGAAATAAAGCCAAGGGTGCATTAAAATTGTTAAGCTTGGGTGGGATCTGCCCTGAGAAAGAAAAGGTGCAGAAATCCCAGTTCCCTAGGGTATGGCTGAGGCCTGGCACAACTCATTACATCGCTGACCTCGGAGAAACACTGTGTGTTGTGGGTCCGGGAAGGCAATTTTGGGGTGAAATGGAGTCTCCGGGGATACAGAGATTCCCCCTCCCGTGGGATGTGATTTTAGCATCCCAGTCGGGTGGTGACAGCACGTGTGACACCCACCTACCCATCCCCAGCTTCAGCAACCCAGTTTCCACTGGCAGTGGGATTTGGGGGGTGTGGGGGGAGTCCCTGAAGTGGCTGCAAGCGGCATCATTACATGCACTGATGTATGCACAGTCTCAGCCCAGGCTGAAGGGCCAGAGCTTGTATGATGGCTGGGATTCCTCCTGGATGTACACCCCTTCTCTCCCTTTCCCCTAAAACCCCATTTTTCTTTAAAAACTGAAGTTTTTAGGACTTTCCTCCATCGATGCCTCTTTGTTTGCAGGGGGTGGAGGCAGGACATGATTTGCCACATCCTTTATTTAATATTTTAAGACGATTTAAAATCCCTGGGGATGCTCAAGCTCCTCCTGCATTGCTACACTTGGGCAGGGAAAAGCAAAATGATGGATTTGCACACGGATTTTTTATTAAAAAATAAAATAGAGCAGCCTAGGAAAGCTCCCGTCCTTCGGTGGGAAGCCAGGCGGGGTTGGGAGGTTGTATTTCCAATGCTGGAAGGAAAAACTGGGGGAAAATCCCCTCCCTGAGCCCCCACCCTGGATTTGGGGTGCCCCCCAAATCCCCGGTGCCAGATCTGCTCCATCTTTGGGTTTTCAGGAGCATCCTCGCAACACTGGCTGAAGCCTTTGGGATGGGGGATGAACCCCTTGGCTCCATCCCAAGGGATCGGGATGCTTTTCCTGGGAGGGTTTGGGGTTTTTTGGGGAGGAAACACCCAGGTTGCAAAAAAAAAAAAAAAAAAAAAAAAAAAAAAGGATTGTCCGAAAGGAAATCTAAAGGTGTTTACAAAGAGCCGCGCTGCTAAAAATAACCATCTCATATTTTAGACGGCCCTAAAAATAGGCAGTGCTGTTGGAGTGGCCAAACACTCCCAGGAATTTCCTGTGGGCTGCGGGCCGCACGCAGGGGGGTCCGGGCTCAGCGGCCGGCGGGGACGGCCAGCATCGGTCCGGCTTTTTCTTTCCTGGGTGACAGCGAGATAACCTCCATTGGGCCCCTCGATGCACAGCGGGATCCAGCCTGGCTTCTTCTCTGGTCCAGGCAGCAATGGGCTTAACCCTTCTCCATCTATCCTTCCTCCCTGATAACATCCAAAGAGGCTGGGTGGGTTTGAGAGAGATTTTTAAACCCATCAGCAGAAAGCTCAACCTTAATAGTAGACACTGGAGAATCTAATTGCACAGTTAAATGAAGGATTGACTCAAAGGAGGTGTTTGAGGAGTGGGAATGTGGGAAGGACCCTCTGAAGATGGAGGGATGGAGGGATCCCCCTGCTCGCCCCAGGGACAAGCGATCCCGTGGGAGGGCTCGAGGGTGTTGCTGCAGGCGGAGCAGCCGGGTCACCGTCGCAGCGTCACGGGGCGTCACAGCGTCACGGCGTCGCAGGCCAGCTGGGGCTGGGGTTGCAATTTAAATGAGGCAGGGATTGCAAGAGGGATGGGTTTGGGATTGCAACCTAGATGGATCGGGGATTGCAACCCAAACGAGCCCAGGACTGCAAAGCAAATGGGTCTGGGATTGCAACCCAGATGGCTCTGGGGTTACAGAGCAAATGGGTCCGGAGTTGCAACCCGGGGCGGGGGGGTCCAGGACTGCAACCAGGTGGGTTTGGGATTGCAACCCAGATGAGCCTGGGATTGCAATGCAGACGGACCCAGGACTGCAATGCAGATGGGTCTGGGATTGCAATGCAGATGGGCCCAGGGTTGCAGCCCAAATGGGCCTGGGATTGCAACCCGAAAGGGTCCAGGTTTGCAACCTTGTTAGGCCCAGGACTGCAACAGAAATAGTTCTGGGGATTGCAACATAGATGGGCCTGAGACTGCAGCCCAAATGGGGGGTTGCAGCCCAAATGGGTCCGGGATTGGAAACCGGATGGGTCTGGGATTGCAACAGAAATGAGTCTGGGATTGCAACCCAAATAAAACAGGGATTCCAACAGAAATGGGTCTGGGATTGGGTCCCGGAAGAGCCCAGCATTGCAACGCAGATGGGTCAAGGATTGCAACGCAGATGGGCCTGGGATTGCAGCTGAGATGGGTCTGGGATCGCAGCCCAAATGGGTCTGGGATTGGAACCTAGAATGGCCTGGGATTGCAACCAAACGGGTCCAGGATTGGAACCCAGGTGAGTCTGGGTTTGCAACCTAAATGCACCTGGGATTGCAAACCAGATGGGTTTGGGGTGACAACCCCAATGAGTCCGGGGCTGCAAACCAAATCGGTCTGGGATTGGAACCCAGATGGGTCTGGGATTGCAACCCTGATGGGGCAGGGATTGCCACCCAGATGGATCTGGGATGGCAGCACAGATGGGCCCAAGGGTGCAGCCCATGTAGGTCTGGGATTGCAACCTAAATGGGTCTGGGATTGCAACACAGGCATGTCTGGGACTGCAACAAGAAAGGGGTCTGGGACAACTGTGGTGCTGCAGAAGGAGTTGCAGGAGCCGCTGCCTTGCAGCCTCAGTATCCCCAGTGCAATTAGCTGTACTGGGTGCAGCACAGGCACCCATCGTGCCCACACCAGGTGCTGTGGGTCCCTCCTCCCTGATCCCACTGTGTGTGTGTGTGTGTATTTAAGGCATCTCCCCTCTCATTATATGCACTGAGTTGGCTGTTCTCTGCCATGCGCCCCATTCTCTGACATGCACCCCAGGGAGGGTGCCAGGGCGAGGGGCGGGATGGGTGCTATCCCAGTCCCCCCGGCATCCTCACCTGGGTGGAATGCTCATCATCCTCATTACCAAGAGGAAATTTACTGGCTGCAATGGGAGGACGCAGCCCTGCTGCACACGGTTGCTGTGGAAACGGGGTGAGCAGCTAATTAGATTTAATTAACGAAGCAGGAGGGGAGTGTTACAAACGGATCCGGGCAGGGTGCATCACCTGGCAAGCAGGGATGTGGGTGCTGAGGTGGTGATGTGGGAGGGGGGGGAGCAGGCTTGCTTTGTGCCTCAGTTTCCCTGTCTGCAGGGTCGGGGAGGGGGACACGGTACCCAGGGACAGCCCAGTTGCTGGGGATGGAGATCCCAAGGATGCTGAGCACCCCAACCCAGCACCATCTGTGCACTCCCCCCCTCCCCAAAAATCACACACCTCAAGAAAGCATCGCCCCCACCCCCCACCCCGTACAGCATCCTCCCCGGGCAAAGCCTCTCCAACAGCATCCCCCCAGCAGGATCCGGCCCTGCCTGCATCCGCGTGCGTGTGTGTGTGGGCACGGCTCTGCCTCCATCTCCGATTGCTCTCGCCTGCCCATGCCTCGGTAGCACCCGGGGCCGGGGACCCGCGTGCCGCCACGGACGCAGGCGCACGCCCGCTGCACGCATCCTGCAGCCGCTCTGCGGGAGGGCCTTTTTTTTTATATATATATATATACACACACACACACACACACAGAACCCTATTGATATAAATAGCTCCTCTATTTTATTTCCCTCCTTGCTGCATCCCAGAGCAGCATTCCGGCTATTTTAAAGGGGGGACCTGGGTGTGTGTATATATATAAAATTTTTTTTATTCCTTGGGCCGCGTGGGACGGACCGACCCCCGGGACCCGCATGCTGCAGATGGTGAGGACTCTGGCGCAGTTCACCATCGCGCTGGAGGACATGCGAGACATCGGGGACGGCATCGACGCGGCCTTCGCCGCCTCCGGGCTCGGCGGGGCGGCTGAGGAGCTGCCGGAGAAGGGTTGCGGCAGTCGCGGTGGTACCGAGGTGATGTGAAAAGGGGTGGGGGGGGGTCCTGGGGATGGAAGAGGAGGGGGTGTCTGGTGGGATGAGGGGGGATATATGGGGGTGCATGGATGCGTCATGTTTGGACACGTGTGCACCCAGCAGAACCCAGCACCTGCGGGGTCTGGACCGCGATTGCCATGGCAACGGTGCCTCCATCCTCATCCTCAGCCCTCCGCCCCCGGGGTTCTCCGGATCGTGGGGAGAGGGGGGGGATGCTCCCACCCGGTGAGGGTGATGGTGGGGCTGGAGCCATCGCTGCCACCCCTCCACCCCCCTGTGCTGATTTATACTGCGGAGGCGTTGGCTGATGGGGAAATGCCCCAATTCCCATGGCAGTGGGGCTGATCGCGAGGGTGCTGAGCACCTTGGGGGAGGCAGGATGCAGCCGGGGTGCAGTGGGGGGGTCCCCAACAAGACCAGATGAAGACTGAAGCAACCTCAGCCCTGTGGGGGAGAGGCTTTGCTGGGGTAAGGGATGCAGTGGGGTGCATCCTGCCCGCCCCCAGGTACCGCTTCACCCTGCCAGGATGGTGCGTTACCCCCAGCTCCTGCTTGTCCCAGCAGGAATTTCCCTCCACCGGGATAATATTGCTGCTGTAATGGTGGAAAAAATCCCCTTGCCAATGGCCAGACCTCATCCTGCATCTCCCCACCACTGCAAAACCCCAGCTGCCGGTGCGGCATGCGGTGCTGAGCCTGTTCATCTCACCGATCCAGCCCTTGGCTTCAGGAGCTGGGACAGCTCCGGAAAATGCCGGAGCATCAAATTGAGGTGGGGAACTACAGGCTGTGCGAGGGTTGGGGAAACTGAGGCAGGGCAGGGGGGTCAGGTGCTCTGTACCCCTAAAGCCCGTCCTCCGTTGGGTGCCCTTCAGCCCATAATTACAACAAATTAATCGAGCAGTGGGAGTGTTAACAAACTTCGGGCTGTAACGAAGAGGGCAGTTCTCAGCTGGCGTCTCTGAAGACCCTGACATCAACGTGTTTTGGGGGGAGCAGATTTCCTGGGGGGCTTGACCCGTCACCGTAATATTTGGCTGTAGACAGCTTCTTCCCTGCTTGGCTGAAAGGGCTGATATCAGCTCAGTGGGTGAGTGGGGAAACTGAGGCACAGCTCTGTTCTCAAGCACCAAGAAGGATCTGGCCGGGATACCTCCGCATTGCTCCCTGGGGACCGCCGGGGAGATGGTGGCCTCCATCCGTGGTGAGGATGGTTGGGTTAAGCGTTCCTTCTGTGGTTGCAGAGCGGCTTTGCGGCACTCGTGTCCCCACTGGGAGCAGTAGGGGGGACACAGCCCCACGTGGCTGGGGGACACAGGCTTATCCCATGAGGAGATGGGGGACACGGGGGTTTGGCAGCTCCAGCAGCCCCCATAGCGGCGGCAGGTCAGGGGAGCCTGGTCCCAACACGCTGTAGTGGCCAGGTGGGACATCTCTGCACCCAGGGCTGTTGGTGGCATCCCCGCACCCAGGGCTGTTGGGGTGTCCGAGCACACAGGACCTTGTTCACGGAGGCTTTGGGGTATCTGTGCACCTACAGCATCTGGGATGTCCCTGCACCCATGGCTTTTGGGGTGTCTCCATTAATGGGACACTTTGAGTGTCTCTGTGCCCAGGTTCATTGGAGCATCTCCACACCCAGGGCCTTTGGGGCATCTGTATACCCATGGCCTTGGGGGTATCTGAGCCTCCAGGGACTTTGGGGTGTCTCACACCCACCATTTGAGGTGTCTCTGCACCTAAGGCCTTTGGACAGTCTCCATGAACAGGACCATTGCATCTCCATACCCAGAATCTTGGAGCATCTCCTTTCCTAGGGCCAGCGGAGGGTCTCCGCACCCAAAACATTTGGGGTGTCTCACACCCAGGGCCTTTGGAGCATCTCCACACCCAAAACTTTTGGGGTGTCTCACATCCAGGGTCTCTGGAGAGTCTATGCCTGCAAAACTTTTGGTCTATCTGTGCACTCAGGGCACTTGGAGCATCTCTGCACCCAAAACTTTTGGGGTGTCTCTGCACCCAGTGTCTCTGGAGCACTTCTACATGCAAAACATTTTGGGGTATCTCTGAACCCAGGGCCCTTGGAGCATTTCTACAGCCAAAACTTTTAGGGTATCTTACACCCAGGGTCTCTGGAGCATCTCTTTAACCAAAAACCTTTGGGGTGTCTCACACCCAGCATCTCTGGAGCATATCCGCACACAAAACTTTTGGGGTATCTCTGCCCCCAGGGTCTCAGGAGCATCTCTGCACCCAAAACTTTTCGGGTATTTCTGCACCCAGGGCTTTTGGAGCACCTCCACATGCAAAACTTTTGGGGTGTCTCTGCATCCAGGGCCCTTGGAGCATCTCTGCACCCAAAACTTTTGGGGTGTCTCTGCACCCAGGGCCCTTGCAGCACCTCTGCACCCAAAACTTTTGGGGTGTCTCACACCCTGGGCTCTGGAGCATCTTGCCCCCAGGCTGAGCCACAGGGGCGTTCCCCCAGGTGCTGCGAGTGAGAGAGGTCTTTGAGCCCCACAACTGAGAGGACCCTGACCCATCTGCTTCCCAAGACTGGCAGACCATCCCACACCACCACCTCCCTGTGCCCCCCACCACCACGTTAACCCCGCTCCTGCAGGGCCACAGCCCAGTGCTAGGGTGCTCGGGGTGCCGGGCGGGAGGCGAATTCCTACGGGACCGCTCCGAGCGGAGCCGCCGGAGAGACGGAGGGCGCCGGGACCGACCCATGTAGGGCTGTGAGATCCAGGGCGGGCTCCTGACGCGGCCCTGGAGGAAACCAGGCGTCTCTGTGCGCTCGGTGTCATGTACTTCCTAATCCTCCCGGATTCCTCCATCGGGGTGGAGAGGGAGCGGAGGGGAGCTGGACGCCAGCCGGGCTCCTCTGGCGTTTGGCCTCCCCGCTGAGCCCCCACGCTAGCACTGACACCCGCCACGTAGCTCCCCTCCATCGTGTCACCCCAAAACTCATCTTGTCTTTCTTTCCACCCGGACAGGACATGAGGAAACACGTCATCATGACGCTGCTGGACACGGAGCAGTCCTACGTGGAGTCCTTGCGCACCTTGATGCAGGTAACGCGGCACGGATGGGGTCATGGCACCCCAAACCATGTCACGGTGTGACTATCCCTTGCATGTCACCGCCCCCGGGACCCCGAGTCGGACCCCCAGCCGTGGGTGCTCTACCAGCACTGATGCGGCACGGGGATGGATTGGGGACGGGTGGCAGCGGGGATGTTGGCGACAGCAGGACTGGAGGTAGGAGCAGCATGGCAATAATGTCAAGAAGGGGATGTGGGGGTCACGTCTGTCCCCCAAATTAAGCTCGTAGCATTCCTGGTGGGTTGTCACCTGTCATCGTGTCGCCATGCCCCTTCCCGTGCTTGCCCCTCAAAAGCCCTTCCAAATGTTGCACCCCATCTATTGGGCCGTTGCCAATGGTCATCCCATGTTGCACCCCTTATACCCCCCCGTTCCCATATCCCCCCCATTTTCTGCTCAGCATCATCAGCCAAGGGTTTTTCTCAGTCCTTTTTTTTACTGAGCTGATTCCAACCCCCTTGGAGCAGCCTGGCCGGAGGGTCCACCCCACGTTTCAGATGTTAATGAAGGTGTTTCAGAAGGTTAATGGTGGTCAACGCCCTGGAGACTAGGTCACGCTGGCGTAGGTGTGGGTTGTCCAACCACGTCGCTGCAGGTGGAAACACCAAAAAATCAGAGCTCTGCTCTGCTCGATACAAAGTGGTGCCTGTAGGACATCTGCTGGGCATGTCCATGAGGGCATGGGGCACCCACCCAGATTTCCCCATAAATCCCCTGCGAGGATGCCCACATGGTGGACCCAGATGTGGTCTGCCAGATGTGGCAGGAGGGAAGGACCCTTCGAGGCTCCTAGTGCAGTGGTTGGCTTGGAGGGGTGAGAGGACCCCGGCTCTGGGCTTATTTGGGGGAAAGCTGTACAGGGTTTGAGGTCGGGTGGTGTTCCTGCTGGTCTTGGCATGGAGAGAGGCTGTCCCATGGGCTGTGTCCTCCTCTGAGGTGGGATAGGAGGCTGGTTGGAGGGAGGACAGACGTGCTGGGGCTCACTGGTTCCCCACTGGAGGGACTGGTTGGACACGGGCGGGAGCCACAGGGCATCAATGCCTGAACTCTTGCCTGTGGGACACATCCTGGCACAGTGCAACCAGGGGGACCTGGCTTTCAGTGGGGGTGATAAGGCTCCAGATGCCCCCAGCTCCCTGTCTTAGCTGGGACAAGGTGCTTGGATCCGTGACGTGGCCAGGTGGCATGTAGCATGGTGCCTACCAGGGACAGGGACCACCTTGGAGCATCATCTTCCAGCAAGCCAGATGGCGCATGGGCAAGCCCTGCCTGTGCGCCTTGTGTGCCAACGCAGGCGCTGTCTCCATGTTCTTCTTCCCCATCTGGTCCTTGCTCCCCCAGTTTCATAGTGGGTGGGATGCATGGCACAGCCCAGCCCAGCTCCCGCTGGAGGTGTTAGCCACAGTAGGGCAGGTGAGGCAGGTTATGAGCCTCAGGAAGGATTTGGCCGTTCTAACTTGGGTTTTCATGAGACACCCACCATCAGCCTGAGGAACATCATCCTTGGGGGATGACTTCTCCCTTGCTAGCTTGGATGGAGATGTCCAAAGCAGCTCAAGGTGGGTCCTGTCCTCACCTCTCAGCTCTGTGGTCCTCCTAACGTCCTGAAGGACACCGGCACCCCATACTGTTTGGGCTGAGGAGGAGGCAAGGCCTGAGAAGACCTTCCGCATCCTGCATCCCTTGCAAATCCAGCTCTCCTGTTCCCAGGAGCACTGCTCCCTTCCACAGCTCTGCCCCACGGCAGGAGGAAAGGGCTTTCGTAGCAGAGCTGCCCACCCGGCCTTGCAGAGGACCTGCTCTTGTCCCACTTTTCCTACTGACCCTCAGCATTGCTCATTGGCCATTGCCCAAGTGGTGCTGACAGCGAGGTGCTCTGGGGCTTGACCAGGTGCCTCCACCCTGCTCACTCCAGCCCCTCCTGGTCCCAAACACCCTAAATCCCACTGGAAACCCACTGGCTTTTGGATCCCAGGGTCTTGCTGCTGTGATTTCCCAGCTGGCTTAGGTTCTGTAGCAGATGGAGGTGACCAAGGCTCATGACAGCAAAGGTTTGGAGCCTCTCAAAGCCATGGCTGGGGGACAGATGATGCCGTGCTTTGAGGGTTTCTCGTGCAGACCTGCCCCGCTCCCCACTCTGCCATGGGGATGCTCTGTATGGGATGGGATCCAGGGGGGCTGGGGTGCAAAACCTGTTGGGACCTCTGATGGGCCCCACATCCCAATGTTCACTGGGGGAACCCCCTGCTGCAGGATGCCACCGATCCCCATATTTACTGGGGTTGAAAAATTCATATTGAGGGGGTGGGAAAAGAAATCTATGGGGACCCCAATGCCATTGCTGCCCCGCAGGGTTACATGAAGCCACTGAAGCAGCCAGAGAACTCGCTGTTGTGTGACCCATCGCTGGTGGATGAGATCTTTGACCAGATCCCTGAGCTGCTGGAGCACCACGAGCAGTTCCTGGAGCAGATCCACGACTGCGTGCAGAACTGGCACGAGAAGCAGAAAGTGGGCGACCTCCTCGTGCAGTCGGTAGGTCCTTGCGGGGTGGATTTCCCCCAGGGAACCCAGGTGTGCCGGCTCTCGGGCATGGCCCCAGCAGGAGAAGTTTTGGAGCAGGAGGCAGGGGAGTGATTAAAAGACGGGACAAACACGCCTGAGATGGAGAACAGGAGACGATCTCCAGGCCTGCCGTCTGCTTAGCGTAACGGTGGGGTGTTGTGGCGACCGGCTGGGTCTGCAGCTCGGCGTTTCTGCCTCTGGAGCAGAAATGTCAGGGCTGAAAAATCGAGGGGGGCGGGCGGCAGGCAAGCCCTCCCCGCACCAGCCCAGAGCCAGGATTAACCCTTGGGGCAGCTTCTTCCAAGCTTGCCTGGGAGGTCCATGCTGGACCTATCCTCTTTTTCCCCCCTCTTTTCCCTCCCAGTTCTCTAAGGACGTGCTGGTGAACATCTACTCTGCCTACATCGATAACTTCCTCAACGCCAAGGATGCCGTCAGGATCGCTAAGGAAGCCCGGCCGGCATTCATGAAGTTCCTGGAGGTGGGTCCTGGTTCCTCTGCTCATAGATGCTGGCCAACATCCAGAGCCACCCGTGAGGCTGCTGGTGGGGCAGGATGGGTGTTAATGGGAGCAAACTGGTAATCTATGGTCAGACTGGGTTTTTCCCCCCACCTTCTTCTTGGTTTTGTTGCAAAAAGGCCAGGTTGGAATGAACCAGAGTCAATCCGGATGGTGTAAAAAGGAGACACGCTGATCCCAAATGGGTGTGGCTCTGGGTCCTGGGCTGGTAGCATGCCAGGTCCCCGCTGTGTCCCACCTAACGGGCCTGTCCTTGCCCCCCACTGGTGTTTTGCAGCAAAGCATGCGGGAGAACAAGGAGAAGCAGGCTCTGTCCGACCTGATGATCAAGCCAGTGCAGAGGATCCCACGATATGAGCTGCTGGTGAAGGTGGGTGCGGGTAGCCGGGTGTCTGTGCCATGCCGGGAGCGGGTGAGACCACAGCTCCTCCTCACCTCCATGTAACAGGAGCTTTTAGGGGTCTGACGTCTCTCCTGGCCCCTTTTCCCATCCCGTGACACAAAGTTGGTGTCTCTGGGCATGCGCGTGGCTCTGCCCTCCTGGGGATGGTCACCCTGAGGACTGTCACCCTGCTGTCCCCCCCTGCATGTCCCTACAGGTGTGCAGTCCCCTTCCCCTCTACCTTTCTGCTGGGAGGTTGGACATTGCAGCACCATTTTGGGACCAGTCACACTGCCACCCGCTCCATGCCTCAGTTTCCCCATGCCAGGGTCACTTTCCCTGGTGCTGAGTCTGGTGGGGATGTGGTTTCATAGAATCACGGAAGGGTTTGGGTTGGAAGGGGCCTTCAAGATCATCTAGTCCAACCTCCCTGCCATGGTCAGGGACATCTTGCACTAGATCAGATTGCTCAAAGCCCCCTCCAACCTCACCTTGAACACTTCCAGTGATGAATTTCAGGTGTCTGTGCAAGGTGATGATGTGCTTTCAAGAGCTGGTGGCCTCTTTAGAGGTGGAAAAGACCAGGCTGGTGGTGGCCAAAGCTCAAGGCTTCGTTTCTTTGCAAAACCTTTCCTGCATGGGGCTGGTTTCCATCCCCAGCAGCCAGAGCGGCGCGGTAGGCACTTTTGCTTGGGGGTGTCACGGCATTACCAATGCCCAGGCTTTGCCCATGGTGACGTCCCAGCTGTGTCCCCATGGTAGGACCTGCTGAAGCACACGCCAGAGGACCACCCCGACCACCCTTTCCTCATCGACGCCCAGCGCAACATCAAGCAAGTGGCCGAAAGGATCAACAAGGGCATGAAGAGCGCAGAGGAGGTGGAGAGGAACGCCCGGATCGTGCAGGAGATCGAGTCCCACATTGAAGGGATGGAGGACGTATGTACAGGGGTCTTACACGGGGTTGGTCTTTCCTTCTCCTGAAAATGTAACCATTTCTGCTCTTTTTGGGTCACCCCAGGCTGGGTCACTTGTTTTTTCCTCTGGGTCCTGCTTTCCCTATCATTACTTGGCCTTGGTGGGCTCCTGGGGGTTTGGGAAGGGGCTGGGGTGCCAGTTCTGAGCTGGGGGGCCACAGGGGCAGGGACAAATCCCACGAGGGTCCCCCTCTGGGGCTCCCTGCTCATGAGCCTCCTTGTCCCCACAGCTCCAGGCCCCACTCCGCAGGTTCCTGCGCCAGGAGATGGTCGTGGAAGTGGTAAGAGCGAGGTGGTCTCTTGTCGCCATCAGGGCCATGGGACCACCCACCAGATGGGGCAATGGGAGGCGATGACTGTGGGTCATGGGATGCCTGTGTGCCCATGGGAGGGCACAGATGGATGGATGGATGGATGGAAGCTGCATCAGGGGAAGTTAGATTGGACATTAGGAAACGATTCCTCACTGAGAGGGTGGTCGGTCACTGGAACAGGCTCCCCGGGGAAATGGTCATGGCACCAAGCCTGTCAGAGTTCAAGGAGTGTCTGGATGACGCTCTTAGTCATATGGTTTAGTCTTAGGTAGTTCTGTGAGGAGCAGGGAGTTGGACTCGATGATCCTTATAGGTCCCTTCCAACATGACATATTCTATGATTCTGTAAGAATGGACAGGTGGATGGATGGAAGGACGGATGGATGGATGGAAGGACAGATGGATGGACGGATGGATGGATGGATGGAAAGAACAGACAGATGGAAGGTGGATGGAAGAATGGAAGGATGGATGAAGGGGTGGATGGAAGGATGGAAGGAATGGATGGATGGAAGGAAGGATGGACAGATGGATCGATGACAGATCAATGGGGACAATATAAAATGCCCCAAATCTGTGTGAGAAGATAAGGTGGGTTTGGGAGCAGGCAGGAGACAGGGAGAGCCCGCAGCAGCCCCGGGCCAGGGTTGGATAGGGAGGCTGGAGGTGGAAACCGTGGGGGTCCTGGTGAGCCCATGCCTGGTGTCCCCACGGCCCTGGTGCTTCCCCACAAGTGGGACCCTGTGGCTTTGCCCACACGGCTGTTGTGCCCATGTCCCCTTTCACCATCATGAGGACACGGCTTGTCCACGTGGGACGGTGGTGTGGGATCCGTCCCACCCTGCAGCCTCCTTGTGCCAAGGCAGCGTGTGGGGAAACTGAGGCAGGGACCACTCCCAGCACCAGCAGCGGTGGGGGCTGGACATTAACCCCTTGGTGTCTCCCACCACTCCATAGAAGGCGGTGGGTGGGAAGAAGGACCGTTCCTTCTTCCTCTTCACGGACCTGCTGGTGTGCACAACGTTGAAGCGCAAGTCGGGCTCCCTCCGCCGCAGCTCCATGAGCCTGTGAGTACCACATGGGGGGCACCCACCATGATTAACCCACGGAGTTAGGGCTGTCCCCACCAGCTGGGCTGTCTTTAGGGTGCTGGGGACATGGGTGCAGCTCAGCCATCCCCCCCCAACCTCACAGGTACACGGCAGCCAGCGTGATCGACACCGCCAGCAAGTACAAACTGCTTTGGAAGCTGCCGCTGGAGGACGTGGACATCGTCAAAGGTCTGTCACTGCCTGCTAGAGTGTCCCATCCCACCCCAAAACCCACCACTCACCCCTGGCTGGTGGGGAGAAGGTTTCCCTGCACAGTGCTGGGGAGGAAGGGGTTAACGCCATGCACATGTCCCCACGCAGGTGCCTCTCAAGCCACCAACCGGGAGAGCATCCAGAAAAGCATCTGCCGCCTGGACGAAGACCTCAACACTTTGGGGCAAGTCAGCAAGCTGTCGGAGACCCTCAGCTTCCCCCACCAGGTATGGGGATGGTGGCCCTGGTGCTGTCCCCTGGCTGGACACGTTCCCTGTGGGACCACCCAGGATGTCCTCAGTGGGAGGGAGAACCTGTGGAAGGGCTGGTGGCCGTGAGTGTCCTCAAAGGACCCAGATGCCACCAGCCCCAAAGCCACAAGGGGGGTTGGGACAGCTTCTGAAGGATGCTTGGGAATGGATGGGGGCATCATCAGGCATGTGGCTGGTGGTAGGCCATCCCTGAGAGGTGAAGTATTGTCCCTGTCCCCAGAGCCTGGACGACGTGATCAAGGACCTGATGGCCGCCATCCACCGGGAGTTGGCAGAGAAGCAATCTCTGTCCTTCAGCATGGCTTTCCCCCCCAACAAGGTGGAGCTCAGCACCACCAAAGCTGATGGCACCGAGTCCTTCATCTTTGAGTTCCCCAACCCCGACGCCCGGCTCAGCTTTGAGCAAGCCTTTGAGGATGCCAAGAAGAAGCTGGGTAACACCAGGGACCGGGGAGGTGGACACGGTGGTGGACATCACACCCCCACTTTGGTAGACCCCTTTTCTCCATCACTTCTTCATCCTCCAATTTGATTTTCCCAGCTTCCAGCAAAAACTGTCTGGACCCAGAGTTCCTCAAGGCCATCCCCATCATGAAGACACGGAGCGGGATGCAGGTACTTGGTGGCTGGGTTCAAGCATCCCGCGGGAGCTGCTGTCCTCTCCTCTGGTCTTGCCACCAGATGCTGAGATCTCCTACGTCATTCCAGAATGATCCAACTTATCCCATCTTTTGCTCCCTTGCAGTTTTCTTGTGCTTCTCCCAGCCACGGCAGCCCAGAAAGCTCCCACGAGGTTTGGGTTTGCAACAGCGATGGTTACGTGGGGCAGGTTTGTTTGCTCAGCATCCGTAAGGAGCCCACGGTGGAGGCGTGCATCGCCGTCTGCTCCGCCAGGATCCTCTGCATCGCCTCCGTGCCCGGTCTCAAGCGGGTGTATAGGTAGGACATTCCCACTGGCACCGCGGAGCCGGCAGGCACGGGGCGATGCTGGAGCTGCTTCTTTCCCCCCTCCCCTCGTCGCGGCAGGGAGCGTGCCGAGCCGGTGGGCAGCCCCTCCTCGGAGCCGATGCCGGCGCAGCCGGAGGATGCGGGGCCGCAGCCGTGCCTGCACATCTCCATCTCGGGTTCGTCGCTGGAGCTCTCGGAACCAGTCGATGGTGGCAACAGGGAGCTGGTGCCCTTCGATAGTGATGACACGGATGATGAGTCCTCGCCCAGTCCCTCGGGAACGCTGCAGAGCCAAGCCAGCCACTCCACCATCTCCTCCAGCTTTGGCAGTGAGTCCCTGCTTAGCAAAAACCCACTTCTTTGCCCTAAAATCATAGAATCACAGAAGGGTTTGGGTCGGAAGGGACCTTTAGAGCTCATCTAGTCCAACCCCCTGCCATGAGCAGGGACATCCCCAACTCGATCAGGTCGCTCAGAGCCCCATCCAACCTCACCTGGGATGTTTCCAGGGATGGGGCATTGACCACCTCTCTGGGCAACCTGGGCCAGTGTTTCACCACCCTCAGCGTAAAACATTTCTTCCTTATATTTAGTCTGAATCTACCTTCTTTTATGTTAAAACCATTACCCCTTGGCCTATCACTACAGGCCCTACTAAAATGATGGGCAGCCCCATCGTTTTGGCCACTCTGCCTAGCGCTCCTCAGGGAATTCCACAGCTGGAGGCTTTTGAGCCAAGGAAATCCTGGGAAAAAGAGATGTTGGGGGGGCATCAGCCCAGCTCTGTGGTGCTGGGATAGGGCTGGTGGCTTTGGGTAGAACGTGGTGGGTTTGGGGCTCATCATCCCTACGTCCTTCCCCAGGCTTGACATCGCAAGGGGACCCATGGTCTCTTCCCAATCACTTTAGTGAGTGTCAGGTGGTCCTGGTCTGACCCATTCTTTCCTCCTCCTCCTCTTCCACAGATGAAGAGATCCCAAGCTGCAAGGAGGCAACAGTGGAGACGACGAGCTCAGAGGAAGAGCAAGAACCTGGCTTCATGCCCATCACCGGCACCTATGGCCAAAACCGGCATGGCGAGAGCCCCACAGACGGGCGAGCCCTGCGCCGCTCCAGCCGTGGCTCCTTCACCCGGGGCAGCCTCGAGGACCTCCTCAGCCTTGACCCTGAAGCCCATCAGAGCTCCATGTGGTTGGGCACCGAGGATGGCTGGTACGTCCCCAGGATGGGGGGACACACACGTGGGGTGGACCCCGATCCCGGGTGAGCCTCAAGCTTTGCCCTTCTCCCACAGCATCCATGTGTACCAGTCCTCAGACAACATCCGTAACAGGAAGAACAGCATGAAGATGCAACATGCCGCTGCTGTCATGTGCATCTTGTAAGCGGGGAAGAAGATTTTCAGCTCCGGGATGTCCACAGTGAGGTGGTTTGGGGTGGCTGAGTGGGGGTCTCGGCCGGTTGTCCAAGGGTTTTTCTCCTCACAGGTACCTGGATAACCAGGTTTTCGTGTCGTTGGCCAATGGGGAGCTCGTTGCTTACCAGCGGGAGGCAGGTGAGGCTGGATCGGGGCCATCAAAGGGCACTGAGGGGGGTTTAAACACAGCCCCAAAGCGGCAGCTGTTGGGTGGGTGCTTGGGCAGCCCTCCAGGGAGGGATGCTCAGGGTGCCAGTGGCTTCCCTGCCTCCATGGGAAGGGAAGGGACATCCTTCAAGTAATGCTGAAGACCCCAAAATCAGGGCCAGGTGGAGGCGCGCATCCTCCTTCTGGTTCCTGCATGCCACTGGTATCCCGTGGGGACATCAACTCATGTCCCTTCTAACGGAGGACCTGGAGATGGGCAACTCCAGCCGCCGCATCCCATCAGCTGGGTCAAGGTGGGGTTTTTTGAGGATGCTTTAACTACCCACCCCACTCCCACCACACTCACAGGCCGCTTCTGGGACCCCCAAAACTCCAAGTCCCTATCCCTGGGCTCGCCGGGGAGCCCCATCACCAAGATGGTGGCAGTGGCGGGGAAGCTGTGGTGTGGCTGCCAAAACCGGGTCATCGTCCTCAACACCACAACGTTGGCGCAAGAGGTACCGCGGGCGATGGCGGGAGGTCAGGGGGACGGTGATGGGCATCGGTGGCATCATCAGTGGCATCGCTGTGGCTCTGTCACCCACAGCACACGCTCCAGGTGGGACAGGATGGCGGGCGCAGCGTCACCTGCATGGTGAGCGCGGGGACCGGCGTGTGGGTCGCGCTGCAGAGCAGCGCCCAGGTCCGGCTTTACCATGCCACCAGCTATGAGCAGTTGGCCGAAGCAGATATCACCCCTCCGGTACACAAGATGCTCGCCGGTAAGTCCTACTGGTGGCAGGTCTCTCCGGTGGGTGCCCATCACTGTCTCCAGTGGGTACCCGTGCCCATCACCTGCCTTGAAAATGCGGTGCCCCGCAGCATCCAACGCTGGGAAATTTAGTATCTCCTGCACCCTGACCAGCTTCAGGGAAGGAGACCTGACTTGTCACACTCATGGGGTTCATCCTCGGTATTATGCAGCTGCATAATCCCATGGGAAATCCCTGGTCAGATGGATAATCTCATGCAGAAACAGGGCATCCCCTAGGCATCAGCATAATCCCACAGGGTAATAGGGAATCCCCTGGGCAGCTGCATAATCCCGCACAGGAATAGGGCATCCCCTGGGCAGATGCATAATCCCACATGGAAATAGGACAAACCCTGAGCATCTGCATAATCCCACGTGGAAATAAGGCAGCTCCTGGGTGGTGGCATAATCCCATGCAGGAATAGGGCAGCCCCTGGGCATCTGCATAATCCCACACAGGAATCGGGCAGTCTCTGGGCATCTGCATGATCCCACATGGAAATAGGGCAGCCCCCGGGCACGTGTGTAATCCTGCATAGAAAGAGGACAGCCCTTGGGGCAACTGCATAATCCCACGGAGTAATAGGACAGCCCCTGGGTGGCTGCATAATCCCATGCAGAAATCAGGCAGCCCCTGGGCAGCTGCATAATCCCATGTGGGAATAGAGCAGCCCCTGGGTAGCTGCATAATCCCACGGTGAAATAGGGCAGCCCAATCTGGCAGCACCCAAGGGTGCTTTATACCAGCCAGGGGGGTGTGGGGTCCCTCCCCCATGTCCCACGTTCCCCAGATACCCCTGGGAATGGAGCCCGGTGGCATTGGCGGGGTTCACAGCCCCATGCCAGGCAGGGAGGGAGGCTGACAACTGGGATGCTCGGCAGGCTCGGATGCCATTATCCGGCAGCACAAGGCAGCCTGCCTGCGGATCACGGCTCTCCTGGTGTGCAAGGACTTGCTGTGGATCGGGACCAGCGCCGGCGTGGTGCTGACCCTCTCCGTCTCGGCCAAGGCAGCGCCGGCATTGATGGGGCTCTCGCAGGGTCACACCGGCCACGTCCGCTTCCTCACCGCCATCGAGCTGCCCGATGGCTTCGACGTCCTCTTCCCATTGCCGAGAGAGACGGGTAGGTGGGGTGATTGGGGGAGGGGGCCCAATCCTGACCCACTCCGGGGACAGTGGATGGTTTTTATGGGGCCAGGAATGCTGTCCCACTGGCAGATAACTAGGAGTAGCCTTGAAATGTGGTCATCAAGAGTCCCCGGGTCAGTTAAAATCCAGGGAGAAAAAGGAGGGGGGGGTGGAAATTGGGTGCTAAACTGTCTCCCCAGGGCTTGGGGATTGTTTGAGTGACCCCAGATTTCCCTGGGAAACCCTAATTCCCATGGGGAAAAGCCACCGGAAAGCCATGTGCTGAGTCTCACCCAGCCCAGCTCTGAGGCTGGGGATGGGGAGAAGGTGGTGATGTGGGTGGGAGAGGTAATTTGGCATGGGAGGGGCTAACCTGGGAGGGAGGGGCTAATTTGGGGTGGGAGGGGCTACTTGGGGATGGGTGGAGTTTTGGGGGGGGCCAAGATGTGGCACCTGGGAAAGGGGTGGTGATGTTCAGAGGATGCTGGTGGGATGATGTTGGGATGATACTGGGAGGATGCTGGGAGGATGCCGGTGGAACGCTACTGGGATGATGCTGCTGGTATGCCGCCGGGGAACAGGGGAGCGGCGGGGGGCCGTCTGACAGCACGCTGGGGGTTCTGCGCTTGGCAGGGGCCGAGAAGCCGAGCGAGGCAGAGAAACGAGATGCGTCGCGCCCCCGCGCCCCCGCCCTCGCCCTCTCCAAACCCAAGATGCTGGTGATCAGCGGCGGGGACGGCTACGAGGATTTCCGCCTGACCAGCAGCAGCGAGACGGTGGGCCGGGATGACAGCACCAACCACCTCCTCCTCTGGAGAGCGTGAACGGCCGCAGCCACCCCCCGGGGCCATCCTGGCAAGGAAGGGGGGTGCTGGTCCCCCATATGCAGGTTGAGGGGGGTCCTGACCCCCCTTCCCTGCCACCCCCAGCCCCAGCGCCTCTCATCTCCAACCCGGCTGCTCTCCGTGTGCTCGGGGTTGGGGGGGATGAGCCCCGGTCCCCCCCGCTGGTCCCCCCGGCCACCGCACCGGACTGGGGGCGGGCGGGGGGCCACACACCATTTTCGGGGCGTGGAGAAGATGGGGAGGGGGGGTGCATTCGCTTGGGAAGGCGCTAACGAAGGAGGAAGGTGTTAACGAGCATCCCTGGGGACCGGCCGGAGGATGCCGTACAGCCAGGAACCTGCCTCGCTCTCCGGTTTTGTGTGTGCCTGCTTTGGGGTTTGGGGGGGGTCGCAGCGCTGTCACCCCCCCCTCCCCCGGGACCCCTGGCCACGCCGCGGGACCACCCCAGGGACAATACGCCCGCGGTGTCCCCCCCGCCCCGGGCCTCCCGCTAACCTGCTCGCTCCATTGCCAGCACCCAGATAGCTCTGTTTGTTTGTTTGTTTGTTTTAAATATATATATATTATATATATATAAACATCCTTATTTATTTGGGGGGGTCTTGGGGGGGGGGGGTCAGGTGCATCATCACGTCGCTGCCGGTCCCTCTGCTCCGTAGCTGGGGGATTAAAACCCTCCCGGTTCATCGCCCCGAGGCAGAGCTGGACCCTGCTGCTGGAGCTGGACCCCGCAGGGATGCTGGGCGGCGGGGAGCTGATGGAGGGGAGGAGGGGAAAATTGGGGGAACACCCCCCACCGCCCCCCAGTCTCTGTGATTCCCATGGGATTTCACAGCCTGGGGAGTGGGATGAAGCCACCACCGATGTTGGAAGCATCTGGATGAGATGAAGCATCTCCTTCGCATACCCCTGCCAGACACCGGGGTTGTCCCCCCACCCCTAAATTGGGGTGGCGGCAGTCGGGACCCTAAAAACGAGACTTTCCTGGACCAAACCCCCCCATCTGCCCTTTTCCCCCCCCTTTTTTCCTGCTTTCAGCCCAGGATCCAAGCGAGGCCGGTGCTCGCAGACCTGGGCACCCTGTTGTCCCCATGGCAGAGGTGACAGCCACAGTGGCAGGGATAACCCGGGGTGTCCCCACAGAGCCCGGTGAGTGACGGGGGTGCTGCCGTCCCCCGTCCGTCTGTCCGTCCCGGAGGGGGGGATGTTATAATTGGGATATTTTGGGAAGGGGGGGGTGGATTTTGGTCACCTGGGGGCTCTTTGTCATTAAAGGTCACCCGTGTCAGAACGAAGCCGGCGTGGTCTCGTCCTTCGCCTCGGGGGTTGGCAGGGACGGGCGCAGCTGGGGGGGGCACCCGCCACCCATCAGCGTCACCGGGGACATCACCCGGTGGTGCCGGCTGTGATGAAGACCCCGGTGGGAGGAAGAACCCCTTCCCACTACCAGGGTGCAGTTATTCCCACCCGGATAACCCCTAGAGGGATGGCGGGGGCGGGGGGGGGGGGAATCCCTCCCTTGTGCCACGCAGCATCGGGACGTGTCCCCATTCCCTGGGTGTCCCCCAGGGGTGACGGACGGACAAACGGCCGGAACGGGGGACACCGTCCTGGGGCCCACGTCACCCCGCCAGCCGCCCGGGGAGCACCGGGGGGGGGACAGAGGGAGCGGGCTGCGACGGGGGTGTCCCCAGCGTGGGAAAACTGTCCTCTGGGGATGGGGACGAGGCCAAAACGAGGTGCGCTATAGGGCACGGAGCAAAGCGGGGTGCAGCACCCATGGGTGCCCCCGCAGAGCGCCCCCCCCTCCCCCCCGCCGCGAGCCCATATGGGGCAAAAAAATCCTTATTTTTTTAAAAAAATGCCTCTGCTCGGAAGGTAAAAGCCCACCGCCGTGCTTTTTTTCCCTTCTTTTCCCCCAAAAGCCCAGCACCCCCAAACCCCCCCCCCACCTCCTTCCACCCCGGAGCAGTTCCCGCCGCGCCCGCCAGGTGGCGCTGCCCCTCGAGGGGCGGGGCGAACTGCGGCGCGAGCGAGGGGGTGGAGCCTCGCCCTCTGACGTCAAGGCAAAGGGGCGCGGCGTGCGGGAGGAGCGCGCCGGCGGGTTCATTCATAAGGAACCGAATGGTTTGGCGGGGCGGCCCCGAGGGGAGCAGGTAAGGGGGGGGGGGGCTCTCGGCTGGGTCCCCCCCGCCTCTGCCCGGGGGGGGGCCTTGCTCCGAGCTGGGAAAGGGTTCTTCCCCCCCCCCGCAGGGGTCTGGGTTTGGGGTTGCTGCAGCTTTAGGCTGTGCAAGGAAAGGGGGGGGCTGGTGCTTTTTGGGGTGCTCGACCCCCCCCGTTCGCAATAAAACAGGGCGGGGGGGGGGGTTATTGCCTTGACTTTACCCCTAAGCAGGGCGTGGGGGGGAGCTTCACCTTGGTGCTGCTGGAAGTGGGGTGCAGTGGTTGGAGAGGCCGGTGCTGGCTCCGGCTGCTGCAGAGCAAATGTGGGTTAAAATAAAGGGTGGAGAGGGGAAAAAGTAGGTTAAGAAAAACTCCGCAGCAGCTGCCTGGAAAAAGAGATAGGAACGATGGGTTTGGTTGGGTTTTGTTGGGGTTTTTTTGCCTTTTTTTTTTTTTTTTTGTGGGAGCTGGAAAATCACAGGGCTCCCAGCCAACTACCTGCATCAGCCAGGATGCCGTGGTGAGGGGCTGCACCCCAAAACGGGGCCGGAGCGTGCTGCTGCCTGGCCTTTGCGTGACAGCGATGCCTCTGGCATCGTTTGACTTTAATATCGGATTTTTGCGACGGTTTGGTCATTCCCACAGCTCTGATGGGGCCTGGGGAGATGCGATAATGCTGAGTTTTGCTCTGTCTGCTGGACAATCCCCCCCTTGTCCCAAGCTGCCTCTGAGCGCCGTTCCCCAAAGTGTTTCTGAACAGTTGCTCCTTTTTTTTCTTTTCTGTTTATCATCGGCCAAAACCCTTGTCCCCGCACTGGGAGGGGAAGCCCTCGCTGGAATCCCGGCGGGCAGCCTTGGGTTACTGGCTGTATTAAGCGGGGGCTGGGAATAAAAGGCTTGTGTGATCCGGTGGGATTTGGGGGGGCACCGAAACCAAGTCGCCTTCCCTGGTTTGTTTGCACCAATGCACCGGCCAGGTGGGGTACGGGGCTGGTGGAGGTTGGGGTGTCCCCCAAAAGCAGCCGGCTCTGGCACTGGTGGGGTTATTTTTTGGTTTCCTCTGGTTCTTGAGGGGGGGATGATGTTGGTTTTGGTTTCACCCGGGAGTTTCAGGGCTTCTCTCCACCCTGCCAGGGCAGCCAGGCATCCCACCATCACCGGCTGCGGGTTTGTGCTGCATCCCCTGTCCCCACCTGAGATGTTCCTGAGCTGCCCCCAGACATGGGTGCTGAGTCCTGGGGTGGCCGTGGCTAGGCACAGCTCCCGTGACAGCCGGGAGCTGGCACCCCCGGGTCCTCGTACCTTCTATGTCCCCATGGCAGAGCTTGGTCATCTAAGGGATGTCCTTAATCCTTGGATTAAGCTTGGCTTTAGATTTGCTTTACCTGGAGCCATCCCTGTTCCTGGTGGGGTTTAAATCCATTTGTCTTGAACTGGTAAGTCAGGATGCTCCAGCAACCTGGGATATGTGGGCTGTGCCGGCCCGTGGCATCGCTCGGCCGCAGCTCGTGGTCCCCCGGCCATGGTGGGTCCTACCCATCCCCTTCCAAGGCCATCATGGCTTCTTCCCCGGTAGAGCAGCACCCCAAACATCTCTGAGAGTCCTTAAGTTGCTGCTGTTAAAGGCTTAAATATCACTGTCCCGAAGGACCAAAATGCTTCATGTCAGGCTTAAACTTGAGTTTTGTTAGTGCTGGCTTACAGGGCAGAGGGCTTGCACCAGTTTCACCCTCCCCTCGTGATCAGGGGGCACATCCCAAGTCCCAAGGGGATTCGGGAGGTGTCCCCGCGGGATGCCATCGCCCTGGGCAAGGCTCAGTGGGGAGGCGGCGCATGGTGGGGCTCTGGCTGGCCGGGGCGATGGCAGCAGCTGGCTCAGCTCCCCCAAAAATCATGGGGTCCCAGCTTGGCACAGACGCTGCTAGTGAAGACGGGGCTTGGTGGCTCTTGGTTTGGGGGTGCAGCTCCCCAGGAGGGGAGGAGGGCTTGTTGGCTTCATGCTGGCATTCTGATGGGGTGTTCCCTAACTGGGAGCTACTGGGAGGAACTGGAGCACGGAGGATGTTCATTTTGGGCCGTGCCATCACATCTCAGTCCACGTCCTATAATTACCTGCCTCTGTCCTGCTCGCCCCCCAGCATCTCCCCTCCCAAGTTTAATTAGCTGCATCTCCGACCAGTGATGCCAGCTGCTAATTAGGAGAAACTCGTCAGGCAAAGCTGTAATGAAGCTCCAGCGTGGCTCTCATGGGACCGTGACGACCGGGGGAATTTCCATGAGGCCAGCAGAGGCTGGATCCGTGTTTGGGTTATTATTTATTTTTTCCTCCCTTCCCCTGTGTTGTCAGCATTTATTTTAATTTTAACAATTAATTGCTGACCCCGAAGAGGGGGGATGAGCCTGTGGGAAACACCTTTTGTTTCCTTGATTTTTTTTTATTTAAATCTATTTATTTTTTTAGTGGCTTCATTTCCTTGTAGCAGATGTGTATGAATTTCCTCTGGAACAGGAAAAACCTTTATTTAATGGTGTTTAGCGTCATCTGCTCCTTCCCTTGCTCCTTGCATGGTCGGCCCTGACTCCATTGCAGGGTTGGGCCCTCTCCGATTTGGGATGGAGTCGGGATCTGCAAGGGAAGGGGGTGATGCCATGCATCCCATAAAACCTCTAATAAAACTTTTTTGGGGATGATGGAGGACCACTGCTGCAGGGATACTTAGGCAGATGCCTTGGAGCATCCCCATGGCGGGAATAGGGCCCCCAAATCACTTCTCCACTGGGATATTTCCCGGATGGTGACCCTGGTGCTCCCCCTCGGGCAGGTCTCCCCCCGTGATGAAGAGGAGCGGGATGCACTGGTGGCTCGTCGCCATCCTGGGGGTGAGTATGGCCTCGTCCATCCCACCCCATCCCTTTGCATCTCTGCTTTCGCCTCCTCTGATGCTCAAACCCATCCCAGCATCACCACCCCATCGCCACAATAAGGCACCCCCAAAAAGTTTCTCACACAGAAACTTGCAGGAGCTCAGCCCGGGGGAGATGCTTAATTTGGGCCGAGAGTGGGGGGTTTTCCCCCAAAAATTCTGCCTGCTCCTTTTCTCTCCTCTCTCAACGCTTCTTCCAGGGCAGGGGCTGATGGGGAATGCAGCTCCTCCCTCGCTGCTCCCCCCAGGGCCACCGTGTTGCCCCATGTCCCACATCTGGGAGACGTTCTTGGGATGGGCCCTGCGGGTACCCCAGGGACCAGGGCTGCTCCCTTGGGGTGGCTTGGCCAGAGCGAGGGTTGCAATGGGTTTGCATCAGCCGTGGTGCGTGCAATGGGATTGCACCCATCGCATCGCTTGTGACAGGCTGGCATCTGCCACAGTGCCTGCAATGAGTTTGCATCCACGATGGTGCATGCAGTGGGTTTGCATCCATCATGTCGCTGATGATGGGTTTGCATCAGTCACGGTGCATGCAGGGAGTTTGCGTCCATCATGTTACTTGTGATGGGTTTGCATTGGCTGCAGTGCTTGCAATGGGTTTGCATCCATCATGTTGCTGATGATGGGTTTGCACTGGCAGCAGTGCTTGCAATGGGTTTGCATCCATCATGGGATGGGTTTGCGTCCACCATGGCACGTGTAATGGATTTGCATCCATCATGTTACTTGTGATGGGTTTGCATCTGCTGTGGTGCATGCAATGGGTTTGCATCCATTGCATCACTTGTGACAGGATGGCATCTGCCCTGGTGCATGTGATGGGTTTGCATCCATCACGTCACGGGTGATGCGTTTGCATCTGCCACGGTGCATGCGATGGGATCGCACCCATCGCATCGCTTGTGACAGGTTGACATGCTTTTCCAACCTAATGATTCTATGACATCTACCACGGGTGCATGCAATGGGTTTGCACCCATCGTGTTGCTTGTGATGGGTTTGCATCTGCCATGGTCCATGTGACAGTTTTGCATCCATCACGTCTCTTGTGATGGGTTCACCTCTGCTGAATTGCCTGCAGTGGAGCTGCATCGCCACCGGCACAGGCCTTGGAGCAGTGGGAGAGCCGGAGGAGCCGGTGCTGAGCACCACTCTCTGCTTCTCCCGCAGGTGCTGAGCGGACCCAGCGCAGGGGCTGGGAGCTGCGGACCCCAGGAACACGGGATGCTGGGATGCCCACCCGGAGAGGAGCCTGCGGGGGTAAGCCGTGCCCACCCACGGCACATCCACCCCGGAGGGACGGTGCGGGATCCGGCCGTCGCTCACCTCCCTTTCCCTCCATGCAGGCGTGTGGCTCGGCACAGGGTCCGGTGGGGACGTGCCGAGCTTGTCCCCCCGGCACCTTCTCACCGGGGGTCGTATCCTGCTCTGCTCACACCCGCTGCCAGGCCAGGAACAGGATCCTGGTGGCACCGGGGACGGCGGTGACCGACAGCCGCTGCGGAGCCTGCCTGCCGGGGTGAGCCCACCCCGGGGAGGGATGCTGCAAACCCCCGGTGCTGCTTGTGGGCCGTATCCTGACCCTCCCCTCCCGCCCTGCAGGTTTTACAGCCCTGAAGGGGAGAGGGAGCCCTGGGGCCGGTGCCTGCCCTGCGCCGCCGTTCCCCGCAGCACCCCAGGGTGCCCAGGTGGGTGCCCAGGCTGGAGGTGTCACCCCGGTTTTGTGGGTGCCAAAAGAGCTGGAGCCTTTTGTGCCAACATCCATCCCGGGGACGCCGCAGGATGTATCCCCCTCAAGATTGGGGGATGATGTCCTGCCAGGATGTGACAGCTGAGGACGTCTCCACTTGTGACACGAGTGGCTTCTGCTTCCCTGGGGGCCAACCCTGCAGCGGGGCTCCCTGGAAAATGGGATTTAATCCCAACAAAACCCCTCTCTGGGGCTGATCCGGTGCCTCCCCCCAGGCCGGCGGCGAGCCCGCAGCCCCGAAACACTGAGCCGGCCAGCGGGGACCAACGGGACGCGGGTGACCCTGATGGGTGAGGAAGAGGAGGAGGCGGCGGCGGCACAGGCGGCCGTGCTGACCATCGTCCCCATCTTCTGCGCCATGGGGTTGTTGGGCATCCTGGTCTGCAACCTGCTGAAGAAGAGGGGTTACCACTGCACCGCCAGCAAGGACCCCCAGCCCGGCAGCACTGGTGAGCCCCGGTTGTGCCGTGGGCACCTTTCGGTCACCCCACATCCATCCCACATCCATCTCGCCTCGCTCAGCCCATCCCTGTGGCTTCTGGTCCTCGTTGTTCCAGGGCATCCTGCTTGTTCTTGGCGGGGGGGGGGTTATCCCCAACACTGATTCCACCACCCCAACTTCTGCCTCCAGGTCCCAGCTCCATCTACCAGCTGGAGGATGCCAACGAGGACACCATCGGGGTGCTGGTGCGGTTGATCACTGAGAAGAAAGGTCAGGGGCGGTCCCTGGGGGGGTGACACGGGTCGGACCCTTGTGACCGTCCCCCCTCCATGGTCTCCCCCCACCCATAGAAAACGCTGCGGCGCTGGAGGAGCTGCTGAAGGAGCATCACGGCCAGAAGCCGATGCCACCGGGCTACACCCCCCTGAATAAGTAAGACCCCCCCCAAGGCTCCTCTGAGGGTCCCCTGGTGGTGGGACGAACCCCATGCTGATGGCCTCTCCCCCCCCACCCCCGCTTCCCAGGCTGCACCTCCTGCCTCAGTTTCCCCCCGCCTGCCAGCACCAGCAGCACCTCCACACGGTGCAGGGTCCGGCCCCATGTGCCCGCTGCAGCCAGAAGAAGTGGCCCGAGGTGCTGCCATCGCTCAGTGCCACCAAGATCCCCAAACCCGGGGGTCGCCCCAGTGGGGTGACCATCCTCTCCGTTGGCAGGTAAGTGGGGGAGCAGCCCCCACCCCCCCCAACCTCGGTGTGTCCCCTTCTCTCCAGGATGGGGACGGGCTGATGTGATGCTCCCCTGCAACAGGTTTCGTGTGTCCCGGATCCCCGAGATGAGGAGCGAGGTGGGGGGCGAACCCCCCCGCAGTCCCCTCCCTGCCGGTAGTGGGATGCGGCCCCTATGGTTGAAAAGCACCGATGGTCCCCCCGAGGTGAGGGGGTGCGGAGGGAGAGTGCTGGGGGGCCCCTGGGGGGGGGGGGGGGTGGGGGGTGGGGTCCTTTCTGGGGAAAAATAGGGCTTCAGGAGGCTGGCGGATGGAGCGTTAACTCTGAAACCTAATGAGGGCACGTGGTGATTTGTGAGGCTAGAGCAGCCCATCACCCCTAAGCCTCTTCCAGCCACCAGAAAGCTTAAAAAATAATTTAAAAATTGCGCCTGAAGGGGTTTGGTGAGTCCCCCCTTTCCCTCCCACCCCCTGCATTTAAGGTGCTATAGGGGGTTGTGTAGTGGGTGCGATGGGGGTGCAGGGGTGGGTGCTGGTGCAAAGGGGTGCTGCAGAGGCACGGTGCTGGTGGCCCCTGGGGTGTTCTGCAGCAGCCAGTGCTTTAATATACCCCTGTCCCCTCTGTATCTGCACACTTGCATAGAGCTCCACCTATATACACCCCTATAGCATGCTAAAATCATATATGCAAATACCCGTACACCCCTATACAATACATTTGCACACATGTATAGTCATGCACCCATATATTCACAAAAGACTATGCGTAAGTGTATGTGCACTTATATGTGTGCATGCACCTACAGCACCCCCCCCCCCCCATAGCTGTGCATTAACTGGGGGACACAGAGGGGACACGGAGGCAGGATGGAGGGGGTGTCACATGCCAGAGGGGGTGCTGCGGGCTCGTGGCAGGGCCTGGCACAGGGTGACACGGCCAGGGGGCTGCTGCGTGACTCATGGGCAGCTGCATGGGTGCACGTGCCGCCGCACACGAGCATACACCACCACCACCACCACCACCCCCCCCCCCCGCAACAGGCGCTGCTGCACGTGGCCACGCTGGCAGCCACGGGTGCCTGTGCATGGAAATGTATATGTGCGTGCATGCAAACACGCATGTGCACACACACATACAGATGTGCACCCATTGCTGCCCATGCACGCACGCATATGCACCGATGGACCTGTGCATAAATGCGCATGCAAACCCACCTCTGCACACAGACATAAAACACTTGTGCCTGTGTATACATGCACACACATGTACGCAGTCATGCGCACATGCAAACACACATGGAGCTCTGCAAGTGCGCATATACATGTGCATACACAGAGGCGCGCACACATGCACCCGTTCACCCACGGCATCATCTACATGCACGGAGGGACATGTGCATAAATGCACATGCAAACCCCCCCCACATGCATACACATATGTACATGCACACGCATGTATGCAGTCCTACACACATGCAAACATACCCACGGAGCTCTGTAAGTGTGCATACACACACAGAGCTGTGCAGGTGACACCTGTTCACACACCACTGCACATGCAAACATATGCATGGGTAAACGTGCACATGCAAACGCACCTCTGCACGTGTGTGCACATGCACACACATGTTCACTCACACGCAGACACACTTGCATATGGAGCTTTATAAATGTGCATACACATGCACACATGGAGAGATGTGCACACATGCACCCATTCACACGCCACTGCACGTGCGCACACATATGCTTGGACGAACACACCCGTAAATGCACATGCAAACCCACCTCTGCATGCACATGTGTGTACACATATGTACATATGCACACGTATGCAGTCCTACACGCATGCAGACATACACATGGAGCCCTGTAAGTGCGCATACACAGAGAGATGTGCCCGACACCTGTTGACGCACTGCTGCACGTGCAAACGTGCCTATGCACGTGTGCACACGCGCACACACATACGCAGGCACGCGTGCTAACACACCCACGCTTGCACACGGAGCTCTGTAAGTGTGCACGCACAGGTATGTGCATCTCATGCACCCCCTTCCCTCCCAGGCACCCTTCCATGGCCCTGTTTACACCCGCCGCGTGCAGCGCGGGCTGCAGCACCCACGGGTGCCCACCACCCCAGGCGCTGCACGCTGCCAGCCCACGGGGACGCGAGGTCACCCCGTGCCTGGGTGCTGGAGCCCTGGCAGCTGCCTGCCCTGCCTTCACCTCTGCCCAGCTGAGCCTGCCCAGCTCGTGACAGTGATGGTCAGTGCTCACTGCAGCTCTCCCAGCGCCGTCGGGGGCCATCCCAGACAGGGCGTCCCCTCCAGCTCCTGTCACCCCAGGATGTCCCCAGCCATTTGGGGACACCTTGACCCCATTGAGTCCATGGCCAGATCCTGCAGGGCCTCAGCACCCTTATGGGGGGACTGGACCAGCTCCTGCGGGTGGGGATGCCGGGGGGTGTGGGGACAACCTGGGTGGCTGCCCTTAGCAGGAGGAGTTGTCCCTTCCAACATGGGATGTCCCTGGGTAGTGACGGCCACCACACTGGCCCAGGGGGTGACACTGAGTGGCTCCTGCCACCCAATCCAGCCTCACCCAGAGACATGGTCCTTCCCTTGTCCTCCACAGCTGGCACCTGGCCTGGGGCCTGCCTTGGTAGGACGGTGACATCCACAAAGACCCCATGGTGAGGACGGAGGGCGTTGGGCACCATATGAAAGCCAGTCCCACTTGGAGCCATGAAATGCTGGATGGAAGAGGCAGCTTGACTTCTGCTCCTGCCACCAAGGTGTCCACTGGCAGCATGGCAAACCCAACGTCTTGCCCAGTTGGTGAGAAGGATTCCCCGTCGCTGAGATCTGGTGGTGGCTATGGCATGGTGGCCTGATGGAGGTCATCTCCAGGAGCCACTACGCTGGTGGTGGTGGCCATGGCATGGTGGCCTGAGGGAGAGCATCTCCAGGAGCTGCGGCACTGGAGCACAGCTCCATTGGAGGCATCATGCAACGGAGGACGCCACAGGGCCATGATGCCATTTCATGGTCACCTTCTAGGTCTGTTCAGCTGAAGCCTCTCCAGGAACATCATGAGCTCCTGATTTCCCTCTGCCACCAGGTGCCAGCGCTCAACATTGCAGGCTAATGACAGTCTTTAGATCATGGGACAACTCCCACCTTACCAGCAACCCAACTGGGGCGTGGGTTGCTCTGGCCAAAGCTGGTCTCCTGCATCTAAATCTCCTCTATCAGCCTCAGTCAGCCCAGGAGAACATGGTGGTGATGCTCTGCTCACCATGAAGATCACGCACTCCACTTTCCATAGGAGCTGTTTCTACAGGATCATGTTGGCTTGGCCATGTTGGGGTCAGTGGGACAACCCATCCAAGGTTTGGTTGGAGACCATCAAGCTCCACCACCAACCTAGAAATGGGTTTATGTCTGGTCCCATTCACTTCTCCACCACATCACCGCACCAAAAAACCAACCACCAAACCCTCTCGGGCTCTTTTATTTATTTTTTTTTTGGAAACAATTTAATAGTTATCGAATGTTCTACATCTTACAGTAAATATTGTACAGTTACAAACTCTTGGCTGAAATCTGTCAGGGAGATCACAACCTGATCTTCAGAACCAAAACCAGAACAGAAAACAAACAGAAAAAAAACCCCAAATTTACACTTCAGATGGGCAAACAGAGGCTGTGGGGCTTTCCAGGGCATCAGTTCAAGGCCATGTTCCCTACACACCTTTGAGACTTAGACTTGGAAGACATGGTTACTCTTGGTTTTAAATTTTTTTCTTGTTTTTTTTTTTGCATTTTTTTGTATTTATTTTTGCTTAAGAGGTCCAATAATTTTTAAAAAGGAGCTGGCCTGGCAGTCAAAATGAATTAAAAAATTAATTACATAGAAAGAGGGGTAGGAGCGTGGCATGGGTTTGCTCCATGCTATGGGAACGGGAGGGTTTGGGTGCAATCCTGCACCCCACTACCTTGTTTTTCCCTTCCTTGCTGTGCTTCCCAGTGGCTGCCGACCCTGTGAATCACTCCCCATCCAGCACCATGATCCTTAACCCCCTTTGCCCCGGGAAAAACCCAGTCGCCCAGCTCCATCCCTTGCAGGAAGATGCAGCAATGCTGCAGGTGGCCGCGTTGCATCAGGATTTTTCCCTACAAACAGCCCGACTGAGTGTCTCGAACTGGGAATTGCTGTTATTAAACCACAAATTTTTACTGTTCCTGCTTTGCAAACATCTCTGTAACAGGTTATTTTACCCCATTTCCATTGAATCTATGAGTGCCACAGTGCCACACACTGGAAAAAACACCTTTTCCAAGCTCTGGTCCCTCCCAAGCTCCCTAACAGGCTTTATTTTCCTTTTTTTCCTATGGGAAAGCTAGTATACAGCAGAGAAAATATCCCGAGCTTGATCCTGCCAACAGCCCGGCAGCCGCGGCAAAGCAAAGAGAAGATGGGCAGAGGGTCGCCATGTTTCAGGGATGATGGATGCTCGGAGGGCCTGAAAATATTGACAATTAAAAAAAAAAACAACCACAAAACCTGGATTTATGGGTATCCAGCGGCTCTTATTGCTACTGTCGGCTGGTTGGGTTTTCCTATTGAAAATAAATCCCCCAAATGTGGATTTTTTTTTTTTTCTCTTTTCTTCCTCTAAAAAAGCAAGACCCAATTTCACACCCTCCGGCTGGGGACTGCATCATCCCAAATCCTCTGCAGGGATGCCGCTGCCGGGATGCAGGAGGAGTGGGAGGGGATGGCAAAGGCGGGGCGGGGTGGTGGGGGGGTGGGGTCCGGGAAGGAGGGGTGCTGTGGGAAAACCTGATACCCTGAAACATCCATCATTTAAAAAAAAACAAAACAAAACAAAACCCTTTAAATAACACTTCATGGTAATTACATCTTGAAACTGCAAAAAGCTGGACTGGGGATTATTATGCATAAAATAGAGGAGCAAATCCTCACCCGGAGGGTTCAGCCGCTTGGAGGCGTGATGGGTACAGGCTCCAAGGGGCTCGCTTGGGTTGGGGGCCACCACCACTATTAATACACCTTCCCCCTCGCCTCCCTCCCAACAAATCCTGCATTACAGCATGTTTTAAAGCAAAGATAACGGCAGGGATGGGTTAATGGCCATAACAGCAAGTTGAGAGTTATTTTCCTTCCTCTTTAGCTGGAATTTTAATCTCCCAGACACTTTGCCGCCCGCTAAGGATGGTTTAACCCCTTCTGCTCTTCCCCGCTAATGCCCGGCGTGATCCTTCACTGTGGGAAACGTTTTTCCTTAACCAACATTGGCAAAGCTTTGCTGGAGTGAAATATTTGAGAAGCTGGTGGCTCCCATCAGTGTCCCCCCACAAGGGAGTCCCCCACCAGGCTGCAACCTCCCCAGAACCTTTGCTTAAGCCATGACTTGGCCAAGGAAAGGGCTTAGGATCATGGGCTTTCCTCCCATCTATCCGAAAAACCACATCCCTCCACGGGGAAGGGGACAGGGCTGCAGGTCACTGCTGGCATGAGCCGGGAGGCATCAAGCCCCACATCCCCACGTGGTGGCAGGGAGCATCTCCCCACCACCACGGCCCCATGAAGCTACCTTGGGAAGGAGCTACTCAAGCCTGGAGCCATGTGGTGGCCCCAGAGTGCTGTGGTGGCCCTGGAGCCATCCAGTGGCCCAAGCCTAAACCCAACACTAGTTGCCACACGTGCTCACCAAAGCCTCTCATCCAACAGATGGCAAATATTTCACCTCTTCACACCCTGGTTGAGTTAATGAATATTTCTGCCTGAACATAACGGGATGAGGAGCATCTGATCTGCTATTGGTCCAAGCAAAGGAACTAAAACTAAACTGCCCCATGTCAGATCTCATTAGCAGTAACACTGGGTGATCCTCCATGCTCAGCTCCTGGAGCTTTCTACCCCACCTTTAGTGTTTTCTTTCCTTTCAGGAGAAACCTAGCATCTCCTTCCTAGCTGTGGGCCAAAATTTTAGCAGTTATTCCTAAAGCAGTTATAGGTGAAGAGTGTCTAGGCCAGTGGTAGGACGGTGTCTCCTGGGAAAGGTCCTCCTCTGCAGAGCCCGGACTGTGATAACAAAGCTTGTTGGACCCTGCAAGTCATAGTGCCATTACTATTCTATAGAGTACAGATAGAGCTTACTCTACCCTATGTGTTTCAACACTGACAGACAGCTCCTAATACATAACATGAAGCCAACACCAAGAGCAAAAAAAGGGTATTTGAGAGGTCTTCAATTCCTGTGTTCTATTGGGGTTTTTTTGGCCCAGGTTTAACTGTGGCATGCTACAAACAGTGGAAGGACAATATAGTACTGTTATTTCCAAATATTCCATTGCTCTTTACGTGCTAACCCTTGGCTTCACTGAGCTCAAGGGGGCAACCCTCTGATTATTTACTTTTTTTTTCCCTTCTCTTTTTCCTTTTATACAAACCCAAAGTGCAACCTAAAGTACTACGTGGGAGAAATCCACCTTCCCCACCCCACAGCACTGGTGTTCAGTCTTCACTCACTTTGTTACCCTTGAGGTTGGGAAGGTCAGCCAGAGCTTTGCTAGATCTCCTTTAAAAACAGAAAAACCAACTAAATGACCCCCATACAGAAGTTCCGGTGCCAACACCCAACATGACAAACCACCTGGGACCAACCAGTGGTAGGAAAACTCCCCTTGGGTCCCTAAGCTTGTTTCTCCCCATTTGGGCCATGCTTATGGGAAGGAACTCCAGTAGCTCCTCCCAATGGCAGCAGAAGCCAAGCTGGGAGACACCACCAAGAGCAAGGAGGTCTCACCCAGGTGCTAACAACTAGTCACCTTGCTCTTCTGAAAGACCCTCCAGTCTGACCTCTACACCACCAAGTCCTGGTCAAGGTGACCCTCCAGTGTTTGTCTCCACTGCCCTCACCTCCATCTGGAGATGTGATCAAGACCAAAGCAAAGCAACCACCACAGATATCTGGGCACTGACTCAACAACATGCATGGGCTGGAAACCTGTGCCAGGAGGGCTTCCCATCCACATCTCCTGACCTGACCTCTTTAAAGGCTCTGGATTTGGTCTGTTGTGACAACCTTGGAGCCCAAGAGATGTGAGAGTTGCAAACATGCCGCTGGGTGAATGTAACTATTTTGGCACACGTGAGGGAAAAATCAAACCCAACGATGTTTTTGTCTTAGGAAAAGAAAAAAAAAATAAGAAAAACCTTGTTTCTATGATGGGTTTAGTGATAAGAATTTAAAAACAAACTGGCCGCAACCATTGTCTGCAAATACAAACTCTCTGCTGCCCTCGAGACAACTTATTGCTCTACTTGGACACCCCGAGGTGGGCCGTCACCGGCCACAGTCGGCTTCATGTCCTCACGCCCTTGGGTAAGGCAAAACCCCTAGAAATTACCCCAGCGCCCACAGCCTCTGCGTGCCCGTTGTCTCCCAGCCTGGTCCACATCAACTGTGGATCACGTTCCTTGCTCTCTCCTTTTCTAAGTTGCCTTCCCGTGAGGAAGGCGACATGTTTATTGCTATTGCTTCCTCTTCCCCCAACTTCTCCCCACTCGCCAAGCAGAGCAGCTGGACATCATCCCCCCCTCCAGCCTTTCTCTATGGTACCAGGATTTGTGCTTGGATGAACATTTCTCCTGGAAGTCTCCGAGCCCAGCTGCAACCCAAAGAATAGTGGAGGGGGGGGCACCTTGATAGCCACGGAGGCATCACAGTTTGGTCTCAGCCCTGCCAACAACACAGGTACAAGGTAGAAGCCACCCATCTTTCCCCTCGCCCTGCCTCAAAGACTCTTCTCCATCAACCAGCTGCCCTCTTTTCACACACCACCAGACTTTGGAGAAGCTTTTCTGACTAACCCCTGGACATTGAGAGGCTCTTCAGACCAACCCCTGGACGTGGAGAAGATCTTCAGACCAACCCTTGGACATCTCCTTGCTTCCTTCACCAGCCGCCCGGCACATCTCTGCCTGCAAAGAGTAGCCATGCAAGGGAGGAGCTTCTCCCTCACACAGCCCCGGGATGCGGCCGATGGGGAGCATCTCATTTTCCCAAGAGGTGCAAGATGCTACCAGGGCAAGCGTCTCTCCGCTGCTCTCTTCCCATCACGCAAGATCCGTTTGCCCAGTTGGAAAAAGCAGACCAAAGACCCAATGGTGACCAGTCCTCCTACTTCCTAAGACAAGTGTGTTACGTTGCTAATTTTATTTATATTCTCTTACTCCTACAAAAGAAGGGATGAGTTCAGAATTTCACTGCAGATAATGCATTTATAATCTATCACGACAGCTATCTGGAAGACACCAATTTTCTTGTAATATGTTATGGAAGATTAAATAATTTATATTATTCAACTAAAAATACCCAAACCAAATCGGAATAAGCCTGCCTACCAGCGCTGTGCTTTTCACATAGTACCCTGAACATCAACCACTCTTACTAGCCAAAGAAAATCTAGGCTTTCGTCAACAACAACGACAACAGAAAAATAACAAAAAGAACCCAAACGAACAAGAAGTGGGGGATCTTTGCACCACTCAGCTGGGCAATGCTGGAAAAGTGAATATTCTGAGCTTTCAAATGATAAGACCAAAGAGAGAACTTTACTATTGCTCAGTGTCAGTATGTGTGTTACACAATTTATGTGGGTTGGGGAGGAAGAAGGGGAAGAGGAAAAAAAAAAGAGGCAGAAGATTAGAAAAAGCAGCTTTTACAAAAACCACTAAAGAATGCATAAAGTGACCCTTGCACTTTTTTTTTTTTTCTTTTGTTCTTGCAAACAGACGAGGTGCTGCAGTACAGCGGCCACAGCACCGATGTAAGACTTGTGTAGTTGCATACAATGTTTGACTCCGGATCTGGAAGAGAGCAAACATATTAAAAACAACGAGTTAGAAGCAAGCGGTGCAGCATCAGACAGGGCTGTTCTCCTCTCCTCTGCACCCCTGCGCTGTGTGCAGCATGTATAGCTGATGCATACAGGATTTAACCATCCCTCGCGCTGCTCTGCTGGCAATTTCTTGGGCATGGAGCTGAAAAAGCAGTGGTATCCAATGCACAGGATTAAAAATATGCAGATGGAATGCTCTCTGCTAATTGCACAGCAATTTGTCGTGGGCAGGATTAGCCCAGTGTAATGTATGCAGCAAGGAGAGATTTCAGATAACCCCCTGGGCTGGATGAGATCTACGCTGCCTCCCCATGCAGCATCATGTGTTCCCATCAGCTGCGTCGCCTGTTAATTGGGCATGATGGACCAAGGGCTCCAGCAACGTGAGGAGGGCGATTAAATGAGCAGCTGGGATTTCTGGGATCCTGAGCACGACAGGAACCTGCAGCTGGTTGCAGGCAGCTGCACGCAACCCTGGTGCTAATGAACAGGACGATCTCCCAGCACGTTTTAGCAGGGAAAAAAAACCATATTCAAGTGATACGAAAGCTGGGGAGGGACTCCTTATCAGGGAATGTAATGATAGGACGAGGGGTAACAGTTATAAACTGAAAGAGGGTAGATTTAGATCAGATATTATGAAGAAATTCTTTACTGTGAGGGTGGTGAGACACTGGCATGGGTTGCCCGGAGAAGCTGTGGATGCCCCATCTTTGGAAGAGTTCAAGGTCAGGTTGGACGGGGCTCTGAGCAACCTGGTCTAGTGGAAGGTGTCCCTGCCCATGGCAGGGGGTTGGACTAGGTGATCTTTAAAGGTCCCTTCCAACCCAAACCCTTCTGTGATTCTATGGAAGAGTGTGATGCATCCAAAACCTTAAAGCATGAAAATTTCCACCCTCACAATACCCGACTGCACTCAGAGCGGCTTGATGCCACTGAGGTCACTGGTAAAGCCTTGCATGCACCGAGCAGCCAGATGTAAGGTCAAGGTACACCGTGCTTTGCTAACACCCCCTGTAGCCCCAGGACAGAGAGCTGTGCAGCTATCCCTGCCGGGGATCAGTGCTAAATGGCTCTTTTGGAGTCAAAACATCACCCGGGCAAAGGGATTCAGCAGCTTTGTAGGCAGGAGAGAAGCAACGGCAGTGCTCAGTGGCTAATTAATTGACAAGGGCAGAGCAAGACCTGCAAAGGCAGCACTCACATGAATTGGCCAGTGGGTTTACCAGTGTGGAGGTACGTAGCTGTAGGTGGGGGTTCCTTGAGCCCTGTACGTTGGCACGGAAACTGGATGTGCTCCGATGGCGGTGTGTTGTGGGGTGGTCAACAAGGTTCCTGCAACAGCACGGAAGAATATTTAGCAAGGAGGAGAGCTCCATCAGGGGAGCAGTACCCTGAGGGTTTGGTGCTGCAGACCGCATCCGAGGGGCAGGCATGGCATCAGCTGCCCGTTTTTTTCTTCTTCAAGTCTCCCAAATATTATTCTACCCATGAGACCTGAATCGAAGCCATTTGACTCACACAGTTGGTATCACCCAGCACCATGAACAGAATAAACCAACCTGAAGCTCCAGCGTATTCTCCTTGCTATTTTCAGCCCTTAACTCATCTTTTTCCAGTTTTCCTTGTCCCTAAAGACCAGCAGCAGAGCTAGCCACTAACCTGCTGACATCTTCCACCTGCTGAAGGCACCGGGCTAAATTGCAACAGCCGATCACTGCAGCGATCTGAAACATCTAAGTACCAAACTGTAAGGGAGAAGGGTTGCAAAAGGAGATGAGAAAAAACCCAGACCTTCCAGGGAAAATTAAGATGAGCTTTGCCACTCATCTCCCAAAGGCAGTGGAGCTCTTTTGTTTCATTTAAACCCGCAGAGCTGAGAGCCTCGAGATGCAGCAGAAGGAGCAATCCTCTCCCAACCATGAAGCAGAGGGACTGCCCGGTGCAGCCTCTTTTCTTTTAGCCTGCAGCTGATACGCAGAAGGATTTTAGGTTAGAATTTGCACGGTGCCTTCAGTAGACATGGAGAGGGAGAACACAGCCCCAGACTACTCTGTTCTGGGAGTAACTGGGTGCTCAAAACAATTCAGTTTCTGGATATGTCTCTGCAAATGCTACTAACTAAATTTTAACACATCCCATGTGCATTAATTACATCTGTCCACTTCTCAGTATAAGCAACAGTAAATATCTCAGAGTGGTTCTTGTCATACTCAGCCTGCAATATCTCTACTTGCAACAGGGATCGTGTCCCATAACAAGAGTCCTATTTCACAGCTAATGCAGATGCAAAAGGATGAATGATGCATTGCTTGGCATAATTCAATATACAATCCTAAGAATTGTTAATGAGAGAAATACAGGCTTTGAAAAAATAAAACCAGCCCATACACTTACTTAATGTGCTATCCATTAATTGTGGTTTGAAGCAATCCTGCACATAAAATGCAGAGGATTTGGGATACATAAACCAAGGTTAATGGTCATTTCGTCAACGAAAGCAAGGCCATAAGTATTCTAAAAAAGGAACTTGAGGATAGAAATACAACAGAATTTGAAGATGGGCAAACCTGGTTATTCCCCTACTTAAGGAAGAGAGAAAAGAATAATATATTTAAGGATGCAAGAGTGCATCCCTCTAGAGTGAGTCAAATGAAAGGTCTCCTCTGCTAACCTAAAAACTGAGTTAGATTGGTATCAGGAGCAAATTGATTGATTTTTGCCTGCAAAGGAGCGGTAACCAGCAAGCAAAACTAGCAGATGAAGCTGCAATTAGCTGTGTGCAAGGCGCTTCTGCAGCCACTTGCCAGATGCACCCTGCAAGGCTGCAGGCAACACATCGGATGCACAGAGAGTTTTTCACCCAGGACAAGTCTCCTGCACAGCTTGTTTGGATATGTCCCACCCGAGAGATGAAACTATGGCTCAGAACACAATAAAACTTTCCTTCTTACCTGCTGACATTGCCATGGTGGTCCCAGCGACCATCCCCATGGCCACACCGTTGGTCCTGGGTGCAGCGACCGGAGCCGGATAGATGGCCGATGGGATGCTGTTGGGCTGAACCACGGTGGTGTGATGAATAACGTGAGGCTGTGCCGCGTACACTGGCTGGGTATAATAAGCTCCCTGTTTGAGAAGGGAAAAAAGTCACCGTCATCTTTGTCATTTGACTGAAAGCACAAGCCAAAGCAGTAACTTGAAGGCCAGTATTTTATTTAGAGACAATCACCAGCTCTGTGTGCAATAAGTGGGTGTCAGCCCGGTAACACAGCCTGTGCTGTCAGCGAGGAGTTACATCAGCTGCGACTGTAGGTCCTGCTATGGAGTGAGCAGTGATGCTCTCACGGTTGGTCCTGCCGGCTGCGGCAGCATGGTCCCAAACCTACCCCTGCACCAGATGGGACATAGAATCATAGAATCACAGAAGGGTTTGGGTCAGAAGGGACCTTTAAAGCTCATCCAGTCCAACCCCCTGCCATGAGCAGGGACATCCCCAACTCGATCAGGTCGCTCAGAGCCCCGTCCAACCTCACCTGGAATGTTTCCAGGGATTGGGCCTCTCCCACCTCTCTGGGCAACCTGGGTCAGTGCCTCACCACCCTCAGCGTAAAACATTTTTTCCTTCTATCCAGTCTAAATCTCCCCTCCTCTAGTTTAAAACCATCACCCCTCCTCCTGTCACAACAGGCCTTGCTGAAGAGATTGCCCCCATCCTTCCTATAGTCCCCCTTTAAGCCCTGAAAGGCTGCAACAAGGTCTCCCCCATAGAGCCTTCTCTTCTCCAGGCTGCACAACCCCAGCTCTCTCAGCCTGTCCTCACAGCAGAGCTGCTCCAGCCCTCGGATCATTTCCGTGGCCCCCTCTGGCCCCGCTCCAACAGGTCCGTGTCTGTCCCGTGCTGAGGACCCCAGAGCTGGACGCAGCACTGCAGGGGGGTCTCACCAGAGCGGAGCCGAGGGGCAGAATCCCCTCCCTCGCCCTGCTGCCCACGCTGCTGGGGATGCAGCCCAGGAGACGGTTGGCTTTCTGGGCTGCGAGCGCACATTGCCGGCTCATGTCCAGCTTTTCGTCCCCCAGTACCCCCAAGTCCTTCTCCGCAGGGCTGCTCTCCATCCCTCCATCCCCCAGCCTGTATGGATACCGGGGGTTGCCCTGACCCAGGTGCAGGACCTTGCACTTGGCCTTGTTGAACCTCATGAGGTTCTCACAGGCCCACCTCTCCAGCTTGTCCAGGTCTCTTTGGATGACATCCCGTCCTTCTGGCATAGGAGGTTCCCAAACCCAGCCCGTATTGTGAGCCCAGAGCGGCTCCACTTTGACAATCCCTCACTTCGAGACTTCAAGCCCTCAGCTCCTCCAGATGTGTTGCAAAAGCAACACTAAGACAAGCAGGCATCACGCACAGCTGCTGGTACAAAGAACTGCCAAAGGGCTGGTCCTTCCCATGAGCAAGCTCCTGTGCCTGGAGACCTCGACAAGCAAGGATGAAGCTGAACCTGTGGACATGTGGGGTGGTCCCCAGGATGGATGAAGGCAACGGAACTGGGAGGGGGATCAGTATCACAGGTCAGAGAGTCACCTCGTCAGGGACAAACTGTGCTGCCTCCGTTTGGTGGGATGAAACAGGGCCTGGACCCAAAAGACTTGGCTGCTGGCATAGAAAATGAACAAGAGATGGAAGAAAAGGAGAAGCCATGGCTCTTGGCTGATCCCAGGGTGCTTGCTTGGTTCCGGGAAGCCTGTCATCTCCTTGGGTTTCCAACAGGAGACAGAGGGGCTCCGAAATCCAGCCTGCTGAGACCCGTGGGGTTTTACAACAAGGGGGAAAGGATGGGTGGGAATACAATAAAGGAGCCAACAGAATAAGCTCCACATGTAAAATAACAAAGGGCCTGAAATGTGAGCGGCACAAAGGAGAGAGCTGCCATCTCCAGGACAAGCAGGGACACCGACAGTACCTGCAAACCAGGGATGGTCGGAAAGATTAGAGGGTTTAAAACAATGAAGGGAGATTTTATCATGCATTAGTGAAAGCCATTAGAGAACCTCTGAAGGTATGGGTTAAGGGGAGAAGGAGGTCCAGGTGAACTATTAAATTACTTCTTTCTTTCAGGAGCTACAAAGGTTGATAGGACAAATTGCAGATGCTGAAAGGCACTTCCTTGGGGAATGAGAAAGATGTGCTAAGATAAATTAGGCCCCTGAAGAAAAGGTGACTGAGAAATCAGCTGTGAAGAAGGAACATCCCAGGTGGTGAGTGCTGCAAGCACAACGTGCTGAAAGGATCTACCAAAGCACCTCCTTCTTGATGTTGTTTGCTTCCAGGCTGTTGAAACTTATTTGCTGGTCCCTGGGAAGCAGAGATGAGGAAATGGCATCTGCAAGCCCTGCTCCATCTCAGGCTTGGTGGTGGGCACTGCTAAACAGATGCCATCCTCCTGCTGTGGCCAGGATCAGAGAAGAACCAGTGTTCAGGGATGGGTTTGGACCGCAATGGCTTATGCAACATTCAGTTAATGGAAGGAGAAGTGACAGTGGACAAAATCAGAAAGAGGAGATGCTCCGGTCTCAGCAAGGCATGGAGAAACCACTCCATGAGGTTGTAGCTGCTGGAGAAGTTGGTTATTTGACATTAAAGAGGGGAAAAGCCAGGGAAGCCGTAGGGCCAGATTGCTCTGAGGAGCTCATGCTCTTCAGTGGGAAAGGGCATCAAGGTGATTTTCGGAGGACGTCTGCCCTAAATTGCATCCCTGCGGAGGATCTTGGCCCCAGCACATAGCTGGAGGCAGTGGCAATGCAGGAACAGAGAAGATGGTACTGGAAACTCATCCAGGTGCTCAGGGAGGAGCTCCTCCATGAGGACACGAATCTGGGTCAGGCCTGAAGTAGCTTGTGCTGGTAAAGGTGACACAAGGGCTTTTCCATGGGAGGTGGCAGGAGGGTGATGCAAGTCAAGTGAGGTGCCAACAGCCACCAGCAAGTGGACCTTGTGGTGACCCAGACTCATCTGTGGCCCTGGGGAAGAGCAGCACTGAGAGCTGGGGAGCGTGGGGAGAGGTGGGTGCAGGGACCATCCTGGAGCCAGCAAGCCCTGGCAGTCAGGCCTGTGATTTCTGGGGGAAGGGACCCGATTCCCAACCTGGCCGAGCCACAGGGATGCCACTGTGTTGACTGCGCTGCACACCGACAACCATGCAAGACCATATCGCATCCAGAGGATCCAACAGAGGAGGCAGGAGGGAGACCCCCAGTGTCTCAGAGGCCCACCAAGCCCTACCATGAGCACCTCTGTCCCACCAGGACATGGGTGCTCAGCCCTGACAGCCAAGGACGAAGTCCTGCAGGAACCTCGGGCCATATTCGCACACCGTTGAGCAAGGTGGTGAGCTGCCGCGGCAGCTGGGGAGGCACCTACCTGGGTGTACAGGTTCTGCTGTGGATAGGCACTTCTGATGGGGTACATAGCGGTTTGGTACGGATTCGGAGATGGCGAGTAGGGAGGAGGTGCGTTGTTACTCTGGGTCGGTGGGACCTTGTAGGGAGTCCCCGCAGTGTACCCTGGCAAAGAGAAGAGTAGTCCAAGTTAAGGTGAGGATTTACAGCTGCAGAGCCGGTCCACCCGGCACACGAGCAACGTGAGCCGCTGTTCATGATGCACCGGCTGCTCGCTGGGCATCACTCAGCATGGAGGAGACATACCAAGATGCACCAGCATCTACTGACATCCCATGAAACCCATCAAGCTGAGACTTCCAAGTCCAGCATCCAGCCCCTGGCTAATGGATCACAGCAGCCAGGGCTGCATCCTCCACCCGGCCTTGCAGTGTCTCTAGCCATGCTGCCTATACTGGGCTGCAGAGCTGACGAGTATTCCCAACGGTCAAGGCATGTCTTGGTGGGACTCAACCAGCACTTAAGTCACCTAAGACAGCAGCATCCCCAAACCTACTTACCCGTCTCTATACATCTACTTGATGAGAATCATGTTTTTCCCTCTCTCCTCCCCAGGTTTTTGTCCTTTCACCTTTTTTGCTCAGGGTGTGATGGGCAAAACCAGAATTTAATTGCTGGAGGATCTAACTTCATGGCACAGTACTCCTGTGCCCTGCCTATGTCCCCAAGCAATGACCGGAAAAGCAGCAACACTGATGGTCCAAACCTAAAGGTGAGAATGATGGATGCCTGTATTTCCTCAAGCTGGATAGTGCCAAGCAGTTTCCTCTCCTGCAAACGAGGGCTGTGACCACCAGCTCACCTTGCACGTGGGAGAGGCAACCCCAAGTGATGCTCAAGCACCTTTATGCCTGTCCCGCTCCCTGCAGGCTATTTGCATTAGCAACAAAAGCAGCAAATCTGCTTTATTGCCATTAAGAAAAGCCATTTGCTCTGGTCGGTAAACAGGCATGGCAGGCTGCTGGCAAGCCGGGATGAGCAGTGGGGGCTTGGGAGGGCAGTGATTAGGCAGGCATGGGCAGCTGGGGAAATGTCCCTTGCAATATTTGTGATCCTGATATGGCAGATCACAATTTTTGTCTTTCTTCTGCTCGGATGTAAGGAAAAGAAAATGGACTTCAGCATCCCCCAGTCTCCCCCATCATCCCAGCAGGCTGTTTAGCTGGAGCATCCAAATCCCGATTTACACTTTATTGAAGGTCTAAAGAAACCTTAACTTATCTTGCAGTATTTAGGACACGCACAGCATATGGAGAACAAACTAAAATGAAGGATCCTTTCCAAAACATGGAAATTTGTCCCAAAAAATAAACCTAACCTAACAGAAAACAACCTAAAGGATAACATGATATCAGCTGACCTGCTGGCTGTGGGTGTCACTTCAGGTTTTTGCTCCTATTTGCATTAAGTTCTGAGCTGTCTGGTGCTTGTAAAATTATATTTGCCTTCCAGGAAGACCCAGCGGTACCAGCTCAAGATCCTCTCATGCAAGTCTGATCATATTTGTCTTTTTTTTTAAAGGCTTTCCCTGGAGTGAGGACATCCTGTAAGGATCTCCGCTCTTCTGCTTCCTTTCAAGGTACCTTCCTATCTGTTGACTTGTGATGAATCTGGGTTGACCCCCATACCCTCCACCAATTGTGCTCTCCAAAAAGAAAGGGGTGGCCTTGAGCAGGTCCATGATAACACTGCATAATCCAGTTCTTGTTACCTGGCAGCGAAGTACCATAAGACTTCATGGCAAGTACAGCATCTAAAGGAGGTGCGACCTGCCCTGAGGATGGGATGTCCCTGCACCAAGGATACATGGCACCTGGATTCCCAACCTTTAGAAGCATTTTCAAGGAAGGCTCCATGAAGTTGCCCCTGAAACATTATTACTTAAGTGCTAAATTGGGGAAAAATCCTCAAGAATGCTTAAAGCTGTGCTTTAAGGGTTTGGTTTTTTTTTTAGGGTAGACTGAAAGCTGAGCTGCTGCCATGGGACGCCCCAGACTGCATCAAGTATGCTGTGAAGGCTTCAAGGTGTTGGTCACAGCTCGATGAATGGTTAAAAAAAATGGAAATGATAAAAAAATCTGCTCACACGAGCAAGGAAAAGCACATGGGGTGGGATGATGGCTGGTGAGAAATGGTAGCCAGCTCTTGCAGGAGGGCTGGGAGAAATCATCCTTAGAGCAAATGGGCCCCAAAGACTGTGTAGGATGGAGAGGAGAAGTCAAGGCTCAGCCCAGCGATAAGACGTCTAAACACTCAAATATAATGAACTAATTTACTCAACCAGTGTTCAGGGCAGGAATTAATGAAGGCCAAGATTTCAAGTGTGCTAATATCCCATATTATCCGCCCAGCACTGAAACAGCGTGAAGATAATGAGGAGCTTTCTAGGAACTCCCAAACAGCATCTCACCGCCTCCTGATTACTGCAGATTGGAAAAAATGTGTTAATTAAACAGCGGAATAGCTCTGACTCTTTTTCTGACTCACATTAGCAGAAGAACAACTATCTTTAAATGAGAGATGGAAGCAGCGAGAGGAAATGCAGGTTCGAAACGGCTGTATTCACTAGAGCAGCAGAAGTGGAGATTCCTCCATCATGAGATCCTCCAGGAACCCAACAACATCACCCACAGACCAACCAACCTCTTGTTTTTCAATCTTATGGATTTTTCTCTATTCTGTACTCATTTTTTTCAAACAAAGACCTTGGGGGCTGCCAGTTCTCAGCATCACGCTTCATTTCTGATGGGCATCTGGAGACGTGGACCAGCTCAAGGCTGCATGGTTTCACTGCCTTGAATGCTAACACTTCCTGTGGTTTCCTGATTGCTGAATCACAGACAATTTAGCTACGATATTAAAAAAGGTATTAAACATAATAGTCCAGGCAGATGTAATCTTCCATGTTTATAAACTGGGAAAAAATAGAACAATTTGCAGGTAAAAATAAAGCATCATCAAGTTTTAATGACACAAGATGATGGATGATTCTATTGGAAAAGCATGTCTGACAGCTAATTTTAAAGCCTAATTGTGACTTATCTAACACTTTATTAGGATTAGGAGGTTGGCACGGTCCATGCTACTGCTGCTTCACGGTTCAGCAGCAGGCTGGGATTTTAAAAGCAATAGCGAGCTTTTAAGCTCCAGCTTCTATTAAATTGCTGATTAAATCCCTCGTGCCACTCTAGAAATCTCAACCTTATTGATCCTGCAACACAAAAGTGCCCTGAATTGCACAGACAAATTTTTCTATATTGTCTCTAAGGTTGGTAAGTGGGGGAAAAAAAGCTTTGTGCTGAATTTTGTATCACCAACTCCTCTGGTTTCCACATGAAGGATTCACCACAAGCATAATTCCTTAGATGGATAAGGAATTGGTTGGATGGCCGCATCCGGAGTTATAGTCAATGGCTCAATGTCCACGTGGAAACCAGCAACGAGTGGTGTCCCTCAAGGGTCGGTACTGGGACCAATACGATTTAATATCTTCCTCAGTAGACAGTGGGATCGAGTGCACCCTCAGCAGGTTTGCAGATGATACCAAGCTGAGCGGTGCAGTTGATACAGTAGTAGGAAAGGATGGCATTCGGAGAGACCTGGACAGTCTTGAGGAGTGGGCCCAGGAGACCCTCATGAAGTTCAATAAGACTGAGTGCAAGGTCCTGCACTTGGGTCAGGGCAACCCCCGGTATCCCTACAGGCTGGGGGATGGAGGGATGGAGAGCAGCCCTGCGGAGAAGGACTTGGGGGTACTGGGGGATGAAAAGCTGGACATGAGCCGGCAATGTGCGCTCGCAGCCCAGAAAGCCAACCATCTCCTGGGCTGCATCCCCAGCAGCGTGGGCAGCAGGGCGAGGGAGGGGATTCTGCCCCTCGGCTCCGCTCTGGTGAGACCCCCCTGCAGTGCTGCGTCCAGCTCTGGGGTCCTCAGCACAGGACAGACACGGACCTGTTGGAGCGGGGCCAGAGGGGGCCACGGAAATGATCCGAGGGCTGGAGCAGCTCTGCTGTGAGGACAGGCTGAGAGAGCTGGGGTTGTGCAGCCTGGAGAAGGTGACAGGCAATTGTTTTAAACTGAAAGAAGGTAGGTTTAGATTGGACATTAGGAGGAAATGTTTTACGATGACGGTGGTGAACCACTGGCACAGGTTGCCCAGAGAGGTTGAGGATGCCCCATCATTGGAATTGTTCAAGGTGAGGCTGGACGGAGCTTTGAGCAACCTGATCGAGTTGAAGATGTCCCTGCCCATGGCAGGGGGTTGCCAGATGATCTTTGAAGGTCCCTTCCAAGCCAAACCCTTCTGTGATTCCACAATTCTGTGATTCCATAAAAATGGACTTGCATTTTTTCAATAAATTCAAGCTGTGTCTAAGGAGGCTGCACTCAGTGCACTCCCACCCCTGGGAGCAGAAGGCAGATCCCCAAGAATGATGCAGGGCAGAGCTCGGGGCTCACGCTGCGGCCAATTGTGGCCAGGAGTAAGTAGCCACAAGCAGCTCCGGGAGGTCCTATGTGGTTGCATGGCCCAGTTGAGTCTGACTTGTTCCCAGTGTCTGGTCCTGACCCTGTCACCGCCCTCCAGTCTGGCTCAACCTCTTCCAGCCTTTTGCCTGGCTTTATTATCTGGCCACCTTCCCTGTACCCGGAGGGAGCTGGAGGAACAGTTTTGGCCTGAGGAGCATGGGGACATCACAGGGGAAGATGCCATGGTGTGGACACCAGCATGGGCAGCTGCCTGGTAGGCTTGCATTGCCTCTGCCGAACATCCCTCTGGCACATCATCATTGCCACCACTATCCTCACAAGCCAGACAAAAGCAAACAGGAGGCTCTGGGCAGAAAATACCATAAAATCTATAACCCTGCTCACTACCATGCGCAAACCTTTGTGTATATGTCCCCCTGATCTCAACTGGAGCATCTAAGGAACAAAACAAAATACCTGCAGCAAAACCAAGCTTACCCATTATTAAAGGACAAAAAGCCAAAAGGCAAAGGCATGTCCTCACACTGTAGGTAGGGCCACGATGAAGGCACCTGGGCAGCCCTTACCCAGCCTTTAAGCTCATGCACATCTTGCCACCATCTTTCACTGCAGGTTCACAGCCCAGTTGAACCCTCAGCACCCTTTCTGTCTTAGTGGTGCAGATGTGGGGAGGTACTGAGCAGCTATTGCACATTTATTCATATTCATCCCTGTTCAGCGTGTGGCTCCAGTCCGTACTGGTAGGCACTCTTCACCCTGGGAACGGAAGCACTCATTCCTCAGGCTTTTCCTTGGCTCTCCTCCACCCAGCTCTGACACCTTGTTGATGCTCATGAGTAAGCTCTCACCCCCCTCCTGCCACGGGATGCCTGGGGAAGATTGTTCTCCCAAGAACAAAACCTGGGCTAGGTGAGATCGAGCCAAAGGACAGAACTGATTTAGGATGCCCAACCTGAAATGCTTCTGATTTTTCAGAGCCTGTGCTTGAGGTGGCATCTCCCAGCAGAGCTCTGGAGAAGCCAACCACTGCTGTAAGCCTGAAGCGTCGCTGCAAATCAAACATCAAGGCTTTACCGGTTAAATTTAATTTCCAAATTAAACATGCCCAAACCAGTTCTCTGGAAGTGAGGCCAACCTGCATGGGTCTCGCCGGTGACCGTACTATTAAACCTCTTTACCACCCACACTGGGTGGCCACAGCCAGATTTTGCCCCCAGACCCTTTCCTAACCCAGTATCTGCTCTTGCCCTCTCTGATTTTGAGGAAGGAATCTCACCTGCAGCAGCTCAGAGTTGCAACGGGGAGGAGAAATCCCATCCAGACATGGGTTGAACTCCAAGGGAATTTTGCTGAATAATATCTAGGTTTCTACCAATTACACGCTGAGATTTTTCAAACACTTATAACTCAGTCAAATCTGGTCTGGCGTGAAATTAGATGTGATGCAAAGCCCATACACCATGTCAGCCATACAGCCCCTACCCCAAAGAATGGTAGGGACATCCCTTTCCAAAGATAAAGTATTCTGAAGGCTTTTAATAGGTCTATTTTTAACAATTCTTTTTGTCAAAAAAAGAAAAAGTATTTCTTCCTCTCATCTCATTCTGTAAATGATTTAATTTAGCACAAAAAGGGAGCCTGCAGCAGACAGACAGTGAGGAATGCTTTGACCCACGTGCATGCATGGGCACAGCAGTCCCAGCCTTGCAAACATGGCCCATGGAGAGTCACTTTAAGATACTTTATATTTTTGTCTCCAAATATGACTGGGAGTTTCTCCAGGTCCCGGGGGTGTTTGGAAGCACCGGTGGTTAATTTTGCATTTTGAACCTAGGAGCGGGCACACCTCATGCCTGCAGCACGCCCCACGCTAGCCGCGCACCAGATTTAGCAGGCAACGTGAGGGCAAGAGCAGCCAGGCAGGGGCCAGAGGACACCCCACATACCAGGGGAAGCACTGGGGGGCCTTATCAGGGAGCTTATCACCCCTCCTGGAGGCACTATTTGGCCTCATAAGGGATGAGATTACAAGGCTCCACCTGGAAAAGCCTGTTTGACTGCGAGCCCTAAGCAGCAGCTCCTCCCCCTGCCTCTGCTCGGCCAGGTTGAGTTAAAAGGTGGGAATTTCATATGGATTCCTTGAAAATTATGCTTTATTTTGGAATTCTTTCTTTCACTTTCAAGGGAATAGGAAATAATCTCCCTTCAGTTTTTCTAAGCATGCTCAGCTATAGAGCATCACCACTGCAGATATACACCTGCAAACAACCTCACGTTGACCAGCCAAAAGAAAGGCCTTCACTGTTCCCCACTTGACTCTTCCTCCTCAGAAGGAGCACTAGGAGGGTCAGTGCTCTCCTTTTCATGCTAATTCATGGTTTTAACAAAGGCAAACAGAAAGGAGCAGGGATGCTGCCTGGTTTTCAGAAGAAAAAAAACCCAAGAGCTCTGCAAAATTTCATCCCAGAAGGGATTGCAGCAGCAGCGCAATGCTCCCACCGGGCAGCTCCAGTGGCAGGAGGTGGTGGATCTGCTACATGGTGCCAGCGAGCACCCCTGTGACCTGCAGCACCCTCACCTGTGTCAGGGCTCAGCGCCAAGGGAAGGACACATGGACACACGCGCACCTGCACGGACAGGAATGATCAGCAAATAGGCTGATCCCAAATAACCCCATCCCCAAATAACCCACAGGAGAGGAGGCAAAACAACCAAGTAAAACCCCAGAAGAAAAGGTTTATTTACTGAATGCTGCAGAAGAAGCCTGGTAAGTTCTGTTCTCGGTCCCGGTGTCCACCGGGAGGTGGAAGGTGCCCTCCGTGGCACAGGAGGAGGAGGTCTGTGGCCAGGCTTGCTTCATCAGAAGTGTAGCTTGAGTGGAGACAGAGAAGAAGTGTCACACAGAGCAATGAAGAGAAAACTTCCCGTATTTATGTCACATTTGAACCACTTTGCTGCTCTCTTCCTTTCCCTCCCACCTTTTAAGGACAACTATCTGTAGGAACGTCACACCGTGGCTTCTCTCGCCCCACCTGCTCCCCATTGAGGGAGGGTTTGCACAGTGCATTGCAGCAAACCGGTTACCTACCCCAAACGACTGGTTTCCTGAGCTAAGCGACCTGCATGAAGATCTACCCCTGGGGGACATGGCCAGCAGAGCCACCATCCGTCCCCAGATACCACTGGTCACCTCTGTGCATTGGGACCAGTAACGGCTGTCCTTGGCCTTGTGTTTCCCAGCTGGAAAACAGGCTGAGCCTGGTGTGCAAGGCATTTTATTCATGGTAAAACCCTCTGAGATGCTTGCATGGCAAGTACCACCAGTGGACAAGGTACCGGTCATTGTGACCATCCCATCACAGCGTTGGGTGGTCCTTAGAAACTCTGGAAAGGACAGTCAGCAGAAGCAGTGGCTTTGGGCCAGTCGCCCTGTATCCCAGTTTGCGGAAAAGTATTTATGAAGCCAAGTAAGATAATCCAGAAGAATCTCAAGAGCCAAATCTTGTGGGATTTGAGAAGGGATCAACAGTCATTTTGTGGGTCTTAAATTTTCTGAAAGCGGGAAAGGTCTTATACTAACTGCCATGATGCACTTCTGTACGATGAACCAGCATTGGCTGTACCTTTATCCTATATCCAAGCACATTGCCAAAGCTTGTCTAAGAAGGACTGCCATTACACCTAAGGCTTTCTGGAGCACATCTATAGAGAAGACAGATCACTAACACAAGCTTATAACCAGGCTCCTTCCCAAAGTTGGTGCCTCCGGGAAAGGCTTAACAGGTCTTTTTCTGTTCTTCCCCCCCCCTCCCCCCCCCCCCCCCCCCCGAAACTATGGATCTGTCCTAACTTTTTGTTCCCGGCTAATCTCAAATGGTGGTCCCCACCATCCTTGGTTTAAGTCCCACCACCTCCCAACGGAGCGCATACATCTTTTGAAATCTTGAGCCAGTTATTACAGCTCGCTGCTCACCAGCTTAACAAGCTGCTCTAGCTGTCATTATAAAAGAAATAAGCTCCAGGTTTTCCATGTACCGCAGTACTTATTTCGCACACCCAGCTACTAAGGAAAGAAAACCAAGCGAGGGTTGATCGATCCTCAGCAAGCTGCTCAGTGATTAGACCTCACTGTGAAGTTGTGGAGGGTAAAGGAGGTAAAATGATGCAGCTGCTGGAATCAAAGAAAATCACTGATTTATGGCTTCTTTAAAGGTATTTATTGTGAACGCAGAAGGTGGACTGTTGACATGTTCTCCCTACATCAAATTACTGAATCCCCCAAGAAGGTTGGAGGTCAGGGTATGTCCCTGTTGTGCTCTTCTCCCCGCGTAGGTGGTGTTGGGGACAGGTTGGATTGCCCCAGAGATGCAGTAAAGGGATTTTGGGTCAGATCTGCCAACTCAAGAGACTTCTAGAGAAAAAAAAAAAAGGAGCTTTGGGCAACGGAGGTGTGATTTTGTAGGCAGGGAACTGTTTTTGACAGCAGAATGAGCCAAGTTTGGACTAAGCCATCTGAGGCAGAAAGAGGAGCTCATTGGGAGAGACACCAGGGCCCACAGGAGGAGGTGGTGGGTTCCTTATCCTCCCGTTGGCCCCAAAAGAGTCATACATGAAGACATTTTAAAGCTGCACTTCATAACTCCTTTGCCCAAGCAAGTTCCTACCCCCGAGGGGCTCAGCGCTAAGCCCCACAGAAGGGACTTCATAACCTGGTCAGGGCTTCTAAACCTTTCTGCAGCCCAAAGGCAAGAGCAATGATGTTTCAAGCCCCTCCAATGCCTCTGTGTCTGCTCAGATTCTTAATCAACCATCTCTGAAGATGTAACTGTAAATCTGGAGTGCCACAGGGCAGGAAGTTGGGGATGAGTGATTGAGGAGGCCAAGAAGGAATCGGTGCTGGTGCCACAGCCCACACTGGACACCGCTGCCTGGGGAGAGCAGAGAAGCACTGCTGCAGGTCTGTTGGTCCACCAAAAACTCATGAGACCACTCTCCTAGTGTGGGACAGAACTACAGGAGCATGGAGGACACCCAGCAGCAACGCTTTACTGGACTGCATGGCAGTTATCAGCTGTGCGGAGGTGTTTATGGGTGTAAGATCTGACTGGATGGTGCTCTGCTGCTGGAGACACGGAAATGTGCTCCTCCCTCCTCACCTTCTTCAAGAGAAAACCAGGAGGTTTGTGGGAAGTGAGAGATTCAGAGTGCAATTTCTCCTCCACTCGAGCACTGATCACATTCTGCTCCAAGCCTGTGCCCCCTCCCAAAGGTTTGCAAGTTATTAAGGATTTCCAAACTGCCTTGCTTTATTTTCCATGGTACACTGCACTCCCGAACATCACATTGGAGAGCTAACTCCCAGTGCTGAGACAGAAACACTCTTTCACTTAAGCTTTTATTCAAAATCAAATTCATTTTTGCCTCTGGATTTCACGAAGGTTTTAATCTCCAAGACTGATGAGACAATTTATTTAGATGTTATATGAATCCTTCCTCTGTGGTTTCTCCTCTCCACATTAGACCTACCAAAAAATCAAGGTAATTTGGGTCTGAGGTGGCTGCGAGCTTGCCATAGCTGTGCATGTTCTGTACATTAAATCAAGGATCCTCGGAGAATCCATCACTTAAAACTACACAAAAGGTGAACCAAGGAGGCTTCCAGGAACATTAAAACCTCCTGGTCCTTTGCAAGAGCTACAAATCACAGAGGTTACAATCCAGCTATGACTATCCAATATCATTTAAGGTCTATCTCCTACCAGTGACTTCTGGATTTGGTTTAGCCTCTCGCCTATGCTGTTCACTGAAAAATAAAGAGCTTTTATTTGTTATCTGTTGCATCCCTGGCGAATCTAGTGGTGGGAACTGGGCAAGCAATGTAAACTGAGCATGGGTCTCTGCAGCACTGGGACTGGTATGTCTCCCTGCGAGGACCTCTAGCCAACGTGGTAATGTTCAGGACATATTTTAAGTGGAAAAGAGAAAAATATAAGCCAGATGTGCCTAAAGAAAATTCCATGAATTAACTGGAGTACAGAATTGCAACGAAAGGATGAAGCAGATGATACAGTATATATATTTCTTGCTTCCCTCTGCCAACCTTATTAGTGATGGATACGGCCTTGAGCCTCGTACGTTAGTAATAAGCTTAATTCCCCAGGCAGTCCCATTACTGTGTGCCTGAGTGCCTCAAAACAGTGGGAGCATTTGTTCTTAGAAAGCCTTGCAAGGCTCTATGGGATGTTCACTGCGCCAGACCCCAAGATACCCACCTTAGGGGACCCAGTGATATCCCTGAATAGTCGCCGGGCGCCTACAGAGGATGTGTCAGAGCACTTATGTGGGGAAAGATGATGCCTACACTTTCCCTCTGCAGAGCAATGTTTCCTCCGGGGAGGATCCAGAAGCAGGAATGGGGGATCGGAGCCTCCGTCCTGTCCCACAACATCCCCACAGAGACCCCTAATTTCCGAGGCTGATTTTAGAAATATCTGCTCTGCTCTGTAAGGGCACTGAAGTAATGGATGCAAAGCATTATTCTCCCCTGCATTATTAATAAATGCAGTTAAAGCATAAGCCAGCCTCCATGCAAAAAGTGTGTGCCCTACTTTCAGGAAAATAAAAAGGCATGTTTTAATGAAGGAAGTTAAAACAAAACAACCATCTCAGGAAGACAGAATGCCTGGGAGGGAACATGCACCAGGCTTAATGAAGACATACATTATTTTCTTTTTTAAATTGGCATGCCTCGTGTCTCTGCAGTAGAGTGATTTTAGGCGCTCATTTTTACATACTCAAATTTTTTTTTAATAACACTGTCCTAAATAACCAGGCTTATTGCAAGCATCTGAGTTTGCAATGCCGATGTTTTGCAGTGGTCTTGTAGCCTGCCTTGTGTCTCTCCCTCTCAGAAATACAGAAAAACACAACAGGAAAATCACACAAGGCAGAAACTTGTGTTGTTTCAATGAACTGGGATGGAAATAAAATTCATTCTCTTGCTTGATGTAGGGCTCCTTTGGCTAAGCTTTGCAAGCAATGCAGTGGCTGGCTGTTATCTATGCCTCGGGAAGGGTTGGTTTGAAATAAACTGGTGAAGAATTTATCATCCTTTTGGCGCTCAAACATTAGCAAATATTCACCACATACCTGACACTGAGAGAGGGAGGAATCAAGACTGATTCCAGTTACCATTTTCCTTTCCTCACTGCTGCTGGACTTGCATGGACCAAAGGGACTCTAGACTTCTCCAAGCTCCTCTCCATGTCTCCTTACGCTTCTCTGATTGAGGCAATTACAAAGTTTGGGGCACTAAATAATTTAATTTTCCATGTGAATCCCAGGGTCTTGGGAACCATGAGGTCAACAGAAGAGCACGAGCATTGCTGACTTCGAACGTGGCATCAGGGACTGTAGCGTGAGTGTTGGGAGGACATCAAGGATGAAAGTGGATGGCACGTAAGTAGCAGGTATTTGAAAACTAGACTTTGAAAATTAACCGCCACTGATGCACTTCTCTTCGCTTGGGGTGAACCACACCAAGGGCAGGAGCAGAGGGCAGTCTTCATCTTCACTCGGCGGTTGATCTCTTGCCAAGATTTTGCAAGGAAGCCAAGCAAAACTCATGAGGTCTGGGGCAAGAGACACCTAACCAGAGAGAGCTCATCTAAGGAACACTTTTAGGACCAGAGAGGGTGATCAAGCTTGTACAGAACAGTTTCCTTCAAGACTGACAGCTTGCTTTCAGTTACATCCCACAAATTCTGAAGTCACAAGCAAAGGAGGCTCTTCCCACTCTTTTCAACCTCTATTCCAAGTAGTTAAGGGGCACGTTTGCCTGGTTAACCTACATATGGAGAATCAGATAACCAAGCAGATGAAACTTTGGTTTGTGATTGCTTTTTTAGTGATCCTGAAGGATTTCTGCCAGCAGGTACCACCCCCCTCCCAGCTAGGGAGGTTTGAAAGAGAAGAACGTTGTCAGTGGATGGGATGCTTCTGAGAGCAGCAACTCTGCTGGGAACATCCAGCATCTCCTTCTGTAGCGAGGCAGCTAAAGGCTCAACATCTAAAATTCCTTAAAAATACATTTAGAATTAGTCTGCTGTTTCAGAATCAAAGATTTTAAAAATAAAGCTGCTCCCCTCTGATTCCCAGTGTGTCTGATGGATGGCATGGACCCCAGCAGCATGTTCTTCTCTGCAGCGGGGTTATTTCCAGCCTCCTGTATGACAGCAGCTGATTCAATTTGAGTAAAGGCTCTCTGTACCGATACAGATGACTGGTTTTAACTCAGCCACTGAACCACAGTATTACTTTAACTCAATTCCATTTAACACAGTTGAGGACACTGCCCGCTCTGTTGCATGTACCCACTGCCAGAATATTTTATGGAGCTTATTTTGCATTAGTTGTCTCTCAAAAATTCTTAATTTTTCTCCATAGATTAGGTTTTCCATAGAGAAGTGACCACTGACAGTGGGTGCAATGCTGGGAGGTCCTGAGTGGTAGAGCCCGCGCCTGCTTTCCGGACTTCTTTAATGTGGCAACTTGCCTGTGGCAGAAGCGGGATCTTAAAAAACGTAATAAAATAAAAAATGGCAGGGAGTTGCAAGTAGCTTGAAAAGCCTCTAAATTTAAGAAAGGTCCGAGCTGGGATTGCCTCTGTAGCCTTTGTTTTGCCTCTAAAGATAATGTTGATAGATGCTGTCCTCACTCACAGCATCACACAGGCTTTTTTTTCCTGCACTAACTGGCACTTGTGCATCCCCGGCTCCTGAGCCGCTGGTCTGAGCATAGCAGAGGCCAGGAAAGCATCCTTCCTCTTGGCTGCACACGAACAAGCTGAGGGCTCTGAACCATGCCTCCTACGAGATAAATCTCCAAATAACAGGGAAAAACCCTGCCGTGATATTAAATTGCATTGATTTCAAGAGCTGCATGATTGTTTATGGGGAGGATGGAGGTTTCTGCACAAGAGGAGTTGGGTTGAGGAGCACCAATTTTAATCTTCACCGTTTCCTCGCTAATTTAGTGCTTAGCTATGTTGTGTTACGCACTGGAAGATTTTTGTTCTCCGTGCAAAATCACCTGTCAGCTTTCTGGACAATGGGAAATTATTGAAAGTATTTTTAAGAATCATAAACAGAGAAATGAAAATTAAATGTCAAGACAGCTGTGAATGTTTTCTTGCTTGAGCCTTAAGCTGCGTAACAAAAAGATCTGGCAAGAAGGGACAAAAATGATGAGAGCTTTTTTTTTTAGAGAAAGCAAGTTGGTAAAGATTAGGATTGCACTTCAGAAGGGAGCGTCGGGGGAGTGAACAAAAGGCTGGCTGACACAAAGAAGATTGACCAAGGCTTTCGTTTCCCCTTTCACATCATGCAAATCTAAAGCAACAGACAATTATTTGCATTGCTTTAAAAAAAATCAGTAACTCAAGCCTTAATTAATCTGCAGAACTGCTTGCTGCAAAGTATTGTAGAGATAAAATATAGCAAGAATCAAAGCACGGGGGAGGTTAAGCACCTTTAATGAAAGAGAGGTCACCCACAGCCACAGCCGCCAGGACAAAGGCAGGGAAAAATCAAAGTCTTTGTGGTTTTGTGCTATAAAAGCCACTGACTAACAAGGTTTGGGGAGGATTATTCCATACCGAACATCACGAGGAAACTTCTGACAGCCGATCTGGCTGTTTTCAGGGAGGAGATGGGCAACCAGGGTGGATGTACAACCCAGTCCTCGCTGAGTGTGGGGGCTCCTTTCTGCTGGGTGGAGGACACAGGCTGTAGATGCTGCTGCAGGGACGATGGGGATCAAGAAGCGGTGCCCAAGGCCTCGCTGCGTGCCTGTGCAACCCCCAATTTCCAGGGTTATCCCTGTGTTTCCTTGTTCTCTCCTAGTCTTCTTGACTGTTTCTTCACCATCTGGGTTGGGGCATCCACTTCTTTCTTGTCCTTGTTGTGGGTACAAGCAACTTCTTCACTCGAGAGGAGGAGGCCCACACCAGGCTACACTTCTACATGCCAGGTGGGTCCCATTTCTCAATCTATTCCTACTATCCTAACCTATGCCAAGAAAGCAATCCCATAAACCATCATCCTAGAGGTCTCCTTCTCTGAGGGTATCTTGACAATGTATCAGAGTTACTTGAGAGAGCATCCACAAACCCCGCCTGGGTTCCTGTTCCTCATGAACATGAAGGACATCCCAGGCAGGATCCATCTCAAGCTCTCCTGGTAGGACAGATAGGCACCCATGGGGATTCTGTCCCCAAGGAAGGGCAAAATGTCTCTCTGGGGAGGTCTCTCTTTCTCTCCACCAAATACAGAGGGACCTTGGCTGGAAGGGTTAGAGACCTAAGGTCTATACAGCTAAAGGAAACCTAATCTTCCCTAAATGTGTGCTGCAGCTGTTTAAAATACTTGAAAATTTCCTAGTCTTTTTTTTCTTTCTTTCTAATTTGGAAAATTAAACTGAGCTGAAATAAAATCTTTCCAGGGGAATGTGTAGATTTAATCAAGATTTTGCAACGAAAAGTGTTTTGCTTGAATAGCCACGCAGCATTTCTGGGGGTTGTTTCAATTTATTTGCTAATAGGAACTCCAGCCTCCCAAGGATGGTGTCTGAGATGTACAAGAAGCAAGACAGACCCCCCCAAAATTCCTCGTCCCGCAGCGATTTGGTGCTCCCTCTCAATTGGGTGTCCCCTTGGCCATCTCCCCACTCAGTGGTGGAGCTCCTGCCGGCACAAGGCACAGGCAGTGGCTGGGGACAAGAGACATTTTATAATGTCCAGGCCAATACGCAGGAACGCTGCTGTATTTACATCCCTGGCTCAGCTGGGAGGACATTGCCAGCCTCTGGCAGGACAAACCACTAATAAATTTGTGGGACTTTTTTATGCCGTGGAACTCTTTTCATTTTACTCTTTCAGTGCTACATCCTTCAGGGAAATTTGAGGGTGGCCAGCACACATCTAGGGGAACAAAACTTGCTTCATATTACACATTAAGATTTTTAGTTGGAAGAAATGCAGCTAAAGACCCTACCGGAAACACATAAAACCAAACAAAACATAACAGATCCCTTACAGAGTCATCCGCAGTAAACGGCTTTATTTAATAACCTTGCAAAATACCAGTGAATTTAAACTGTGATGTGGAGAAGACAGCACCAAAAGTTTTTGGCAATGAAATCCTCATTCCTGCTTCATCAGCCTTGGAAAGCTCCCAAGGCTGGGGATCCACTGATTTTACAACAACCCGGAGACTGAAAACTTGGCAATTCAGAGGAGAAAGGGTTTAGCAAGACTGCCACAAAGTCCAGCTTTGTGTTCGTTACGCAAGCACCTATTTCACTCCGGTGATGACTAAACGCTTAGCTGAAAAGACAGCTTTATTCAGAAGGTTTAAAATCCCGCAGCTCTTTTGAGGAGAAGCCTTCAGAATAAACATCTCAGCCAACTGAAAAGCCATGAAGTCAAATTGAAGGGCGAGATATTATTTTTCATCTCCAATGTGTGCTTGGAAATGGGTGAGCAAGAGATATTTTCAGGCCTTTTTCATAAAAACCACAAAAAAAGGCACAGGCCTGATTTCAGAAATGCTTTTCCAATCACAGTTCAGACACTGCCAATTCTTGTATTTGACCTATGTGACCATATCCCTTAAAGAAAATGCTCTGATAACACACTACAGCTTAAACAACCCACAGCTAATAAATAATGTTCTGATCATATAACAATTTGTGTTGGAAGGGACCTGGTCGATGGCAAGTTGAACATGAGCCAACAGCGTGCCCTGGCAGCCATGAGGGCCAGCTGTGCCCTGGGGTGCCTCAAGCACTGCATTGCAGCCGCTCGAGGGAGGGGATTGTCCCGCTCTGCTCTGCCCTGGGGCGGCCTCACCTCGAGCGCTGTGGGCAGGTTTGGGCGCCACAGGACATCAGGGATATAAAGCTGCTCCTAGAGAGCGTGCAGAGGAGGGCCACAAAGGTGGTGAGGGTTTAGAGGGGAAACTGTACGAGGAGCGGCTGAAGTCACTTGGTTTGTTCAGCCTGGAGAAGAGGAGGCTGAGGGCAGACCTCATGGCGGTCTGCAGCTTCCTCACAAGGGGACGAGGAGGAGGGGCAGGGCTGATCTCTTCTCTCTGGTGACCAACGACAGGACCCGAGGGAATGGCAGGAAGATGTGCCAGGGGAGGGTTAGGTTGGATATTAGGAGAAGGTTCTTCCCCCAGAGGGTGGTGGAGCCCTGGAACAGGCTCCCCAGGGAGGCAGTCATGGCGCCAAGGCTGGCGATATTCAAGAAGCACTTGGACAAGGCCCTCAGAGCCATGGTGTGAATTTGGGGTTGTCCTGTGCAGGGACAGGAGCTGGACTCGATGGTGCTTGCGGGTCCCTTCCAACTCAGGACATTCTATCATTCTATCATTCTATGATTCTGTGACCTAGTCCAACCCCCCTGCAATGAGCAGGGACATCTTGCACTAGATCAGGTTGCTCAAACCTCCATCCAGCCTGACCTTGAACACTTCCAATGATGGGCCATACACAACTTCTCTGGGCAACAAGATCTCAAGATAGCTATTAAATAGAAGATTTCCTTTTCTTATACTACATTTCACTTAATTCACTCCAGATAAGAGTTACATTTTGAAACTGCTACTTAGCCCTTGAGTTTCTACCACCGTTTGTCATGCCAAGAGGCTCCCATCCCCCAGGTAATTTGGCTGAAAGCAGAGAACGTAACCACGTTTTAAAACCTCAAGGTCACTTGGTCCTTCCAAAGGGCTGGTTTCAGCAAAGTACTTAAATGTAGGTTTGACTTCAGTTACATTATTTCCCGAGTGGGGGCCTAAGAGAAGTCTTCAGCTCCAAAAAGAAAAAGACTTCTATAAAGGTTTCCAAGTATTGGCTCGAAAGCATAAAAAAGCAAGTGATTGATTTAGCAGAGCAACTCAAATACTCCTCATTAAGCACAGAACCTCATTAGTCTGTGCTGTGGTGAAGACAACTCCTTGTGGACAGGTGGGAATTACTCCATGACTCCTGCTTCGGAGTAACTTCTCTGACTTAAAAACAGTGGAAGGTCCACTTCTTCTGGGATAAGAAGTGTCCTTGTTGGAAGTTACTTGACAGCAGCTCCGTGATTAATTTACATTCTCTCCTACTCTACATGAATCTTCTACCATTGGCAGCCCTTGGCTATAAGCAAATCCCCCGTCTCTCCACCTCATGTAGATGAGGTGTTCAACCTCAAAGTGATGGACATGGTATGACTGGGTTTGTATTCATGCCACCCACATGCTTTGACAGCTTTCTCCTCTCCAGCTCTCTCTGGCCAGGCAGGAAGGTCCTGGGTGTGTGTTTGTGTCCTCCTCCATCCAGACCATTCTCTGCATCCATGGAGAAGCGTAACCAAAGCCATGGGCTGGGTATGTGTTTGGCCAAGAGACAACAGCGGACACCAGACGGAAGGGAGGTGCGGAGAGATGGTGCTCAAAGGCAGGGAAGGGAAGGAGCTTGGCAGTCTAGTCATGAGTTTTTGTCAAAAAAAAATCATGGCTAATGGAGGAATTCAAACAAGAAATGGCTCTGTGGGTGATAAGGGGAAGCCTCCTTCCACTGAGAGGAGCAGAAGGAACAAGGGAGATGTGTGCTTGGAAAGGTAAGAGCTGGAGAGGACAGACATCATTGGCTGAGCTGAAAGGGCAGTAAGGCTCTTGATGCCAAGAGTGAATGGAGTGGGCGTTGTTTCTGTAAATAAAGACAAGTAGCCTGTGCTAGATATGAGCAAGAGGGAGGCAAAGAGGGGGATGAAATGGTTAAAGCAGTGGACTGGGAAATTTATTTTTGTACCAGCTCTCCAGAAGGATGGAGGAGAATTTGCCATGGTTGGAGATGACAGAGAGAGCAGGGCTCCAGGGTAGGGGCTGAGCTACAGAGGATGAACGTGTTACCCATCAGCCTGGCTGGTAGGATGGTTCAGAGGAACTACAAAGGAGGATGCAAAAGAACATGTGGCTGGTGTGAAAAATGAAGACCTCCCTGAAAAATGAAGACTTTGTACCTCCAGGTAAGGTTTCCCAGAGAGACATGGGGAGTAGTGGAGAAGGGAATAACGGACAAAGCTTGGCCAAGCTTTTATGGAAAGCTGGAAGAGGCAGATGACAAATGCGTCCCAATGGACAAGCTGCAGCAGAGGTACAAAACAACTGGCCAAACTGGGAAAGCCAAGGGAAAACAAGATTTTATGGAGAAGAGTGCAGCTGGTGCTATCAAAGGTAACCAGCACTCCAAGGCTAAGGCAGAAGAGTTCCTGAGTTTGGCCAGGAAGAGCTTGCTCCATCTTTGGAAGAGCCATTTTAGGGCAGTGTGAAGGGCAGGAGCCAGACAGAAGAAGACACTAGGACAGACCCAGAGTCCATCAGGGCCACAGGAAAGCAGGGGACAGTAAACACACAGCATGGAAGACCCAGACACTAAACAGGACATGGTTGCTGACATTTCTGCATCTGTGAGATGGAAGGAGGAGAGAAGGACAAGCAGGGGGAGGAGGAAGGCAATCTCAGGGAGGTGGCATGTGGAATTCAGAAAATATTAAAAGCGATCAATGTGCAGGTATCACAGCGGTGAGGACTGTAAAATTCCTGGGATTAGTACTAAGATATAATTCATGGCTCAAAAGTACTTTGCAACATAGACAAATATTCCCACTGGAGGGCGTGAAGTCAATGGCAGAGTTAGGAAGGGAAGAGCTTAACACAGGCCCCTTCCCTGGAATGTATTTGCTGACAAGCACACAGAAACTGCTGGGTTTTGTTCACTGAGCAGCAAAAGGTAAATCCTCCTGCACGCTTCAACATGCACGATCTTGTCTCCATACGCAGATTTTTACCTGGGGCGTAGCCAGGGCTGCTGGTTGGATACATGTTTGGGTTGTAGGCTGGGGCAGCGGTGGGATAGCCCGTCGGATAACCTGCAATAGAAAAGAAGAGAAATTATGCTTTTGTCAACAGGGAGAGAGAAGAGAGCAGCATCCCTGGAAAGCAATAAACAACCTGTGTGAGCAAAGAGGCCATCGGCACAGCTGAGAGGTAAATCACAGATGTGGTCTCAGTTGGCCTGAGTATAGGAAGGACTATGAATGTGCTCTACAGACTTACACATAACATCAATATTTCATCTTTATTCCTCTAGAAAACGAGGATGATAACCAGAATGCAGAATGCAGGAATCTCCAATGTGCTCTGAAGAAAACTATCGAGAAGATACACACACTGAATGCAGAATTCAGCTACAAAAAAACCACCAACACAGCTATATTTGAAAGGTTTTCCTTGGCTGCTTGCAGCCATCATAGCTTGATATTCGTAGCACTTTGCATCCTAACAGCAGAGCTCAGCACTCAGCCTGAGTCCTCGGTGCTCAGCACTTCCATTAACCAGAGCTTCTTGCGAAAGGGAAGGTAGAGATGTTGCATGAAAGCATGCCAGCCCTTATATTCACTCATGGCTGCACAACTGCCATCCCTGAGAAGGACCTGATTACCTGCCAGGCCACCTGGAAGAAATACGCACGGCAGCTCGTACCTTTTGAAGCCGCATGAGGTTTTAATGGGCGCTTTAGAAAATGTTGCAGAGCATCTTCAATTTTCATCATCTTCACTCGGATCGGTCATAGGGAGTTCAGGGGAAATCATCTAAGCAGTCAGCTACATAGAGGCTTGGAAATCACTGTACACTGTAGACCCAAGTCCCTCTGTGCACCCACACACAGTGCAGATGTCTTGCACCGATCTCTTACTTCATTAGAAGTTCTTGTCCTCCATGAAGACCACAGAAGACAACCTCTGCACCTCGGTCTGCTCCATTTTGCTTTTGTTTACTGCCCTACCTCCATTTCTTGGAAGTCTTCCCAACTGAAAACAATAACACTCAAATAACTCCATCCCTTCTTAGGTGCTCCTGTGTAAATCCCTCCAACACACTGAACGGGACGTTAATCTTCCTTTGCTGGCAGAAAGTTTGGCTTTGCTGTGCTTCACCACCATGGCCACTGCCCCGGTTTATCTGCGCATCTCATTGGCCATTTTCCCAGAGCAGCCAACCCAACGGCAGACAAAATGACCCTTGGAGAGTGTTTCCATGCCAAGCTCCACTGACACTGTGCTGGTTGCCAGCAAAGGCTGGAAAGAGGTAATTAGCAGTTGATTCACACCCCATATTTTTTTTTTGCTTTATTAAATAAAAGTGAGCGTGGGTCTTTCCTCCCCCTTCCTGAGCAGCAAGACAAACACACCACAATCTCTCCCTCCCATGTCCCAAAGCTCACTGCTCTTTGACTACGTGCGGATTTCTAAAACCTGGCACCCAGCATACAGCTGACTACTGCAGCAAAATTTTGAGGTTCATTTGAATAAATCTAATTCAACAATCATGACCACTGTACTGGAATAAATGACTGTATGTTCTACCCTCTCATTTTCATCAGTGATATATTTGGCTTCTAAATCAGGTTAATTAAAAATTGCTGTAGTTAATGTTGGATAAGCAGCAGTTTAACAGATTTTTTTTTTTTTTTTTATGCTACATAAAACTATGTTGTCATCATACTCAGGAATATATACAGCCTTTTAGCAATCAGGAAGCTCCTCAGAAAGTTATTTGCAGATTCAGTGATTGCAAGCAGAACATTAATGATGACGATTTTAAATCAGAAATATCCCTGCCTACTCTCCGCTTCATTAGAAAATAACCATTTCTTTTCCAGTACATTCATTGCTCCAGGGTCCTCCTGTTGCCTGGTCGACCTCAATGATCCCACTTCGCCTCCTGACCAATCTGGCTTGGGGTTTTAAACCAACTCCAGCTCACTTCTTGACCACACCAAGCATATCTACCCTATAATTCTCTCAACCGTGTTTCTACACAGGGTTTTACTGCCTCAGCACACAGTTTAGTGCCTGATGGCTGTGCGTGAGTGCCATGGTGTTGGGAAGTCCCTTGCTCATCACAGCTAGGGATGGGATCTAGATGACAGCCTCTTGGGACACTGAGAGGTTCTTCTGGTCTTTGCTGCTGGTTAATCCCACCAAATAAGTCCTGAATCCCATGGACTGCTGCAGTAATCTTTAATAATAGTCCTTAACTAATAGTCCTTAAGTCAACAACCATGACAAACATAGTCCTGTGTGGCTACATGCAGCAAATATTTCACCTGTGCCCTCTGAGATATCATCAGCACTCGCACGTTATCAAATTCAGCAAAAAACCCTTCTCTTTTACTCGGACCAGAATTTTCACCATTAGGTTTATATGTAAAAAACAAGCCTGAAATAAATCAGACCACTTTCAGACCACAGGAAAACTGTGGCTTTGGGTAAGTGTTTCCATCCACGCAATTACTGAAAGACTTCACGGTTATTTCAGGCAGATGGAGACAACTGTATTTTTTGGGTTTAACTTCTGCTTGGTACAACTGCATCTTGCTTACTGTGGTATCTCTTGTTGTTCTGAAGGAAAGTTATGGCCATTTTCAGAATAATTTCATTTCAGATAAATACTGTTTCTATCAAGGAAGCTTTAATAGCTTTGGATGCGAAAAGATGCAGCCAGCCCCGCTCTACTCTATCTTCCACTCTGATCTCATAAACTTTGATAAGTGCTGCCCTCCAGCAAGAAAACTTGTCCTTTCTATTTTAAGGGGAAACAGAGATGGGAAAGGTGCAGGAAAATTAATGTGGTTTCCTCCTTTTTTGGACATACTGAAAGATAAGAAAGTAGCAGAATCTGGGGCAATTTGTGCCAGGGGAAACGTGCTTGAAAATTCCCAGTGCTCAAAACCCACTGGGTTTAAAAATATATGAGACGTTTTTATACCTTATTGGCTTTTGAGCCATTAGGATTTATGTTTGTTGGCTCTTCTTCATCCCCCAAATGCCCACAAACAAGCTTCCCCAGGAAAGCAAAAGCTGCAATCCCCATGATGGTCCCCTGGGGTATAAGAGAAAGCCCAGATCCAACGACCAGGGATGAGCTCAGGAGAGGTGGCAGCACCAAAGCATCTAGTACCCTGCTCCGATTTTCCCCTTGGATACCCTAAGAGACCTCCTGTAAATCCCTGTTCCTCCTGCTCACCCTGCTCCCCTCCTGCCACATCTGTCTTGCCTCTTCACCTTGAATCAAAAATTAACAGCAAGTGGGCCAAACCCACTTGTTTTATGTTGAGTGCTGTTAATCTTCATGGGCTTCCTGCTGGAGACATGAAAATGTCAGGGACACAAAGAAAATATCCTTTAGTTTCTACTTGTACAGATCTGCACATGATGGGACCCTGTCTCTGCTGGGGTTTGGGGCCTTATTACAGCAATGATGCAGAAGGAAAGAAAATGAGATAAAAACATATTGAACAAAATTTATTAGATTCCTCACAGAAGAAATCAGAAGTTGTTTTCTTGCTTTATTTTAATTTAATACCATCTCCACAATCAATAGGAGTAGGAAAGCCAGTGTTCATTTAACGTTCTCCCCAAGGAAAATATACAGCACTCCAGCTCCGAGAAGCACTAACTGAACTGCTTTAAAAATTACGATGCAATAACTGGCTGTGCAAAGCGAAGAGCACACAAGGCTGCATCAAGTAGGTATTTTAAAGCCGCCTTTAATTTTTCATGTATTCCTAAATGTTTCTATACCATTATTTCCAGCTCTGCTCGCCCCTGTCCTCTTTGGTGCAATGCTGCTTTTGATTAATGGCTTTTAGCCTACGAGTCCCAGCTACCCGCCCCCTCTTCTTAACATGCATACCTTTAGGAGATGCACTAGTAAAGGATTCATGAAATAAATGAAGAAAGAGTGGCATACAGAGCCTTCAAATGCGTTTAACCACCAGCTTTGTTTAGCCCAGGCTCCTTTGTGATTATACTCGGAACGCCTGTAATAAAGCAGTTAGCTTATATTTTCAGCTATATATATTTTACTGCCTACATGCAAGACAGATGCGTCTGTAACCGTATACACAAGCTCACCGCAGACCTCTTCTGCACGAGACAAGAAATGTTTTGATGGGGCATTTAAGCCAGCTCTTTCCATCCCAGCAGCCTTCTGGGACAGGTTATTCCTGGTCCCGAGGTACGGAGCTCCTACACGGCCGCTGTGATTGTTCTGTACGTCAGTACAGCAAAAAATGCTGAATTATTGGGGAGAAATGGGACGGCAGGAGAAAAAAAACCAGGTGTCAGCAGGCAAAAGGCTGCCCTCAGAGGAAAGGCAGAATCGAACGGGCAGTGAGAGGAAGGGTTTATTTGGGCTCGTTCAATGATTAGATTTGGCATTGCCTTTCATTCACTTCGGCATTTGAAATTAAGGGCACTCATACCCAGCCCCAGGTGCAAACCAGCTCTGGCTCATCCTTCCCATTAGCCCCTGGAAAAAGCCTTGTGACACCCTGTAGGCTCCAGAGGACCAGGCACGAGGGACAAAGTGACGTTAAAACCCCACAGCAAAGGTGCCGGGGGCTTGGCCTTTTTCCTGCCACCCATGAAATTCCTAACGAAACCTCAGCTGGTGTTCAGCTGAACTCACTCCTACCCAAAGCCCCTACCTCAGCTATCTGGGCACTACAGAAGACACCGACAGCAAGTTTTAGAGGGGAGCACCCAATTCAAAGGTCTCCTCCCTATTTTTCTGCTTCCTCTCAAGAAGGCTTCAGCATATACTGCTCAAGCGATCATCCTCGCCATAAATGAGCAATCTCCATCCACAGAATCATGGAATCACAAAATGGTTTGGGTTGGAAGGGACCTTTAAAGCTCATCCAGTCCAACCCCCTGCCATGAGCAGAGACATCCCCAACTCAATCAGGTCGCTCAGAGCCCCGTCCAACCTCACCTGGGATGTTTCCAGGGATGGGGCATCCACCACCTCTCTGGGCAACCTGGGCCAGTGTCTCACCATCCTCAGCATAAAACATTTCTCTTTATGTCCTGTCTAAACTGACTCTCTCTCAGTTTAACACCATTGTCCCTTGCTCTGTCACTACAGACCTTGGTGAAGAGTCTCTCTCTGTCTTTCTTACAAGCCCCTTTTAAGCACTGAAAGGCGGCAATAAGGTCTCCCCCATAGAGCCTTCTCTTCTCCAGGCTGCACAACCCCAGCTCCCTCAGCCTGTCCTCACAGCAGAGCTGCTCCAGCCCTCGGATCATTTCCGTGGCCCCCTCTGGCCCCGCTCCAACAGGTCCGTGTCTGTCCCGTGCTGAGGACCCCAGAGCTGGACGCAGCACTGCAGGGGGGTCTCACCAGAGCGGAGCCGAGGGGCAGAATCCCCTCCCTCGCCCTGCTGCCCACGCTGCTGGGGATGCAGCCCAGGAGACGGTTGGCTTTCTGGGCTGCGAGCGCACATTGCCGGCTCATGTCAGCTTTTCATCCCCCAGTACCCCCAAGTCCTTCTCCTTTACCCTTTATCTCCCAACCTGTATTGATACTGGGGACTTCCCCAACCCCGATGCAGGACCTTGCACCTGGCCTTGTTGAACCTCATGAGGTTCACATGGACCCACTCCTCAACCCTGTCCAGGTCCCTCTGGATGGTATCCCTTCTGTCTAGAGTATCACTCCAATCCAGATCTGAAATAATGGAGCAAATTTACAAAAAGACAAAACTGCAGATGCATTATTATGACACTCTTTGACAGTGAAGAACCTCCTTAGGTTAACCAGCATCTTAGCCAGGCTGCAAGCCTGCCTCCGTAAGCTTTAGGGACTGGTCCTGGAGATTTGGAGATACTGACATGTGGTACCAATCAGAGATTAGGCCATGTTTCCCCCCAGATTTCATTAATGTTTCTAATTGTGTCACCTACTGCGCATACTTCTAACACCCATCTAACATAGCCTTCCGAAGGCACACTATAAACCTCGACATATTAAAATATTCATGCCCTCTTGTCCTCCTGTTTCTGGATTTGTGCTCTCCTCTGTGTATAAATGTCACAAAAGCCATATGGAAGAGAGAGTGGGGTGCTCAGGAACTGCTGTGGACTTCAGGGGACCTTCCCCGGGGCTCTGCCACTCACTTCTACCCTCCCCTCCTGAAATGGAGACACAACCTCGTTGTCCGCACACCCAGGGCACACAGACATGAAAAATCAGAGCAGACAGAGCACTTGAAAATACTTAGAAAAGGAATCAATAGAGTGATCTGAACCTGTTATGCTGAACCGGTCTGGTTATCACATACCAAAGTCCTTTTCAAAAGGAGCTCGCTGGTTTTTGAGCAGCCCAAACTCAACACGTTCACCCAGTGTTTGGCATCTACCAGCAGCATCTACCATATCCATCCACCTGCAATTTCACGCCACATATGGGTGAGCTTCCAGCTTCAGATCACAAGCAGAATTGTCAGGAGCATCGAAATAACATACCAGCCAATGCAGCACTGAAAACCCACAAGTACTAGGTCTCTGCAGGATTTAGGTACTCTTGAAACACTTGAAAAAGAACTTGCTTCTCTTCGGCTAGAGAGCCCGGGTGGTTTGGTCCATGTTTCAGCCTTCCACCAGTGACTGGGTGAATGAATTGTCACTTACAACACTGATGTCCAAAGTGTGCCATTTAATTTTTCAAGAATAGCTTCTGTCGGCCATTATCTGATTAGAGCTTAAATTGCTACAAGCAGCCTAAATTAATTTACAGGACAAAATATTCTCCTTCATTCTTTTTCCTAGCAAGTCTCAAGCAGTGATACACTCCTAATAGCGGCCATATCACAAGGATTTTTACAGGGACAGATAATGAAGTCCCTTATCTGAGTGCAGGACAAGGCACTGTAAAACCACACTTCAACTCGTTGACCCTCTGCCACCAAGGACTCCAGCTCACTGTTGCTCAGACACTTGCTGCACTATCTTGAGAGCTCATTAACTGCCAACATTCAACAGACAAAACTGTCCGTATTGTGTTACTCATCGCTCCAAGGCAGATACATTTGAGGGACCATTTCACTAATTCTCCCTTTTAAACCCCTAAAACACTGTGTGCCAGTTTGTTTCTGCTGAGCAACAGCTTTGAAGCTCCAACAGGTCCAGGAATATTTTGTCTTTACAATCAGCTCTTCAGGTCAGCCATATGAAGCCGAAGTATTATCACCTGCAAAATACTTCCATGTTATATTTTAAGCCCATCCACCACTTCTCATTCTTTATTGCCCTGACCTCAGAAACTATTCAAAAATAGTATTTATGAGTACCTTCTAAGGACAGAAAAGTGAGAAACTTCATGTCTTCAACTTCATGCTGCTGTAAATCCATTCTCTTTAGACTGATTGGCAATTTATTCTTGCAAGAAGTCACGTTCTATGATACAAACGTGCAAATTCAGTACTTGAGGAATTACCCCAGAGCTGAGAAATCAGAGAGCAGACAACACGTAGGCTTCCTGGCATAGCTCTGCCAAAGCCTCCACCAGCCAGACTTGCAGCAACGCTCTTGAACATTGATTGCCGGTAGCAATGACACCAGAAAGAATGTGCCTAATTACGTGATGATTGGGGGCCACAGAGAAAATAGCTGAGAAGGACATCTGGGAACTAATTCTGCATTGGAAACCAAGCCTCCAGGGATGAAAAGCTACAGCGTTTTGGAAATGACTTGCAGCAGAGATTTAAACAAACCTTGCTCTCCCACGGCATGAGCCTTTCTCCATCCAGAAGGATGTCTTTTCAGCCCAGCTTGCTCCTCGCACAGCAACAGAGCTCAGGGCTTGGGCCATGCATCTCCCCCTGCCTTCTGGGGACTTGTCCCCCAGGGAATATCCCTTGGTGCATGGGAGGTAGGGAGGTGACCTCTGAATGGCTTCTTACAGAGGGTATTTTATAGACCTTTCCTGTTCAGTAGGAACTAATTAAAACATTACTTACTCTAAATCTAAGATTAATTGCTTCAGATTTATCCCACCTAAATTAGGTGTAGCTGCCCTGATACAACACAGTTGCCTACCTGATAGACAGCAGGTATTCCTGCCCTGTCACTTTAGATGTTCATAGCCAGCCTGTTCATCCCCTCGCATAAGCCTTGACCCAACACTATCAGGCTGCTCCTTTTATGGGTCCAGCTGCCTTGGTGGGCATGGGGCTGCATCAAGGTCAACAGAGAGCAATGCTTCTAAGAACAAGCACTTGATTTACCAGCCAGGAGCCCTTTGTCACAAGTGACTTACAGACTGAGGGCTCTTAGGATGCTACAGGTACGATCAAATGATTGTACGTGAGATTGTCAGTGTGTTTTAAGATGTTACTGTCCTTCAGCTGGAACGTGGGTCAAACTCAGTACTAGAACATCAAGACATCCCTCATCCATTAGATTTTACTTGCCCTCCAGGCTTAATTTGGCCTCTCACATTTTAAAAGGCAAATCTGTTTTATGGAAACTCCTTTTATAGCTCAAAATGTACATTTTCCAATTCACAACGTTTTCCAAATCAAATTTAAGTCTAGAAGCAGTCTCCAACTCAGGAGGACAGAGCTGAAGCCCTCCTAAACTGATTTCTATTTACGCTTAACATTTTAAATTATATGAACCTGAGTGAATCCTGGTTTGCCAGCTCACAAATGCAACTACAGCAGGAAGGATGGCATAACCTTTTCTTTCTTCCCTAATCACGCAGAACCTTTTAACAATTGAACCGAGCACAGCGATTGCATGGATTTCCATGTCAAGCTCTACCCAAACCTCTCCCACACGCTGCTCCTGAGGCATTAGAAAGGATGAGCATCCAGATCTGCAAATGCACCTTGATGCTGCAGGGAGCCCAGAGGCTGGGCCAGGTTTCATTTTACACTGAGCATCCCACGTTACCGCCAGTATCCCATCACTCACTCATCGCCTTGCCATGAAACTATTCCAGCCCACTCATGCTAAATGGATGTAAAAATAGAGGAAAAGCTGAAAGCAAGGGTGGAACCGTTCTGAAGAGCAAGTTAATGGATGGTTGAGAATCCAGCATTTCTGAAGACTCTGAGGATAATAAATACATTCATTCCCATGAAAAAGTGCCACCCCCTTATTACTGTTTCAAGCCTTATCAGCCCAAGAGTAGAGCAGTCAAATGAACATGTATTCATCAGACACAGCAACTGTTTTAAAAAAAGATTTGCTCTAGCATTTGACAACCTGCTTACTTTCCTGGAGACCTTTTACAGTTGATTCTTTTTTCACTTGAAAGGTCCTTTCCTTTTTATAAGCAGCAACTTATTTCTTGCTCATTACCCATGGCCATGCAAAACCAATCTTCATGTGGACTGGAAAGGCACCCACAGCATTGCTGGTACTGTTGTTTCCCATTTTTAAACACTGATGTCCGTACAGACCAGCAGTTGCTGACCATGTACTCAGGCTGAGACTCTGTACTGGACACGTTATCGCAGAGCTGGAAAACTGTATCTCACACGGGCTGCTGTTGAGACTGTAAAGTCAGCACTGCCATCTGATCCTATGGAAATTAAAGGACTTTAATTAAATGGGGTGATACATTGTATCTGCTTTCAAGGGTTGCCCTTGTGCATTTGTGCTGATGAGAGACCTCGTGATGAGCTGCAGACGGACAGCCAAGCCCCCACAGCCCACAGAGAAGCGGTGGTGGGGAGGGATCTGCGGGCTTATGGTGAAGGCAGCAGGGCTCTGGAGTGGGGTACGTCCTTCCTGTCAATACAAAGTGCTCTGTGCCATCTCTCTTCCCAAGGCATTCATAGCAATCACAGAATGGTTTCAGTTGGAAGGGACCTTTGAAGATCATCTAGTCCAACCCCCTGCTGTGGGCAGGGACATCTTGCACTAGATCAGGTCTCTCAGAGCCCCGTCCAACCTCACCTTGAACATTTCCAATGATGGGGCATCCACAACTTCTCTGGGCAACCTGCTTCAGGTTCTCACCACCCTCATCATAAAAAATTTCTTCCCTATGCCCAATCTAAACCTACCCTCTTTCAGTTGAAAACCATTGCCCCTTGTCCTGTCACTTACAGGCCTTGGTAAAAACTCTGTCTCCGTCTTTCTTGCAAGCCCCATTTATATATTGAAAGGCCACAGTAAGATCTCTGCAGAGCCTTCTCTTCTCCAGACTGAGCAACTCCAACTCTCTCAGCCGTTCTCCATAGGAGAGCTGTTCCAGCCCTCCCACCATTTTCATGGCCCTCCTCTGGACCTGCTCTAACAGGTCCGTGTCTGTCTTGTACTGGGAACCCCACAGTACTCTAGCTGGGGTCTCAGGAGAGGGGAGTAAAGGGGAGAATCACCTCCGTCAACCTGGATATTGTATCCTCAACCAGGATACGACTGGCTTTCTGGGCTGCAAGCACACATTGCCAGCTCATGTCCAATCTCTGTGTGAAGCAAGAGAATAACGGAGCCTCACTGCCTCGTGAGTCCCTCTGGCTTCACTCCAGCTCCACATTTCCAGGATCATGAAGTTGTTACGCAGGGGTAGTCAGGATCCCCAGGAGGGGAGGCAGCTCTGGACCTGCAGAGTGGAAGATGAGGAAGGAAGAGCACAGGCCCTGTGGTGTGAAAACTTCTGTAATCCCTTCCCTCTCCTTCCTCTCCCTCCCCAGGATCACAGCTTGACCCAAAGGGTGGTGAATTCCACTTGTGTGAAAGCACACACTCTTTGAAGAAGGAGTTTTTCTTATGGGTCATCCGCATCTTACATGATAAGCGCAAAGCCTGGAGACTACACAGATAGGAGCTCTACAGGCATCACACATAACACAACCGTGCCTCTGCAACCTTCAGTATAAACCCAACCCCCCAAAAGAACCTCACAAGAGCTACATGAATTGGGCAAAAAATATTTTCTTTTTATGACCATTTCCTTTATATTGTACCGACTTATAAGAAAGCACTATTGAAAGTCATGGAGTGACAGAGGTGCCTTTGGCATGAAAGATGATTGGAGAGGAAACTTTCAGTTGACGGCATGATGGCATGGGCATGTGGTATGGCCTGTTGGTCTCCATTTCCCGGGGTCACAACGCTGACACAACAGGGTCCTGCCTGCCTGGAGGAGATTTTCCCAGCTGGAGGTCAAAGACAGGGGATGGCTGTTGGGGCCTCCCTGCCCTACAGAGCTGGAGAATCCCAGTTTCTTGGGAATTAGGCAGGAAGAGGAGAGGATTTGCACAGAGCTCTGAGCTCTTCCATGGGACCTTGTGGTTGCACGATGCAATATGTCAGCTTGAAGCTGTTGCCTTCATCATGCCAGGAAATTAAGAGACTTTACAAGACCAAAAAGATATTAAGAAAATGACAGAACCACTGGTTTGGGCATATGTTGCCTTCATTTTCTCTTGCTCAAAGAAAACTTGCTCTCAGACCATTTTTTAAGGTTCAATATAGTTGCAAGCTGTTGGCCAAAAGAGATGATTCCCATTTCCATTCTTATTTCAGTTCTATCTCAGTTTTACTTCCCACCTAGGTCCAGAAGAAACCTCCCAGGCCTTACTGCAGCTGTCTGGTTTCAGGATGCATTTGTATGAGCAAAACTCATCTTGAAAAGTAGGAGCAACTGTCCAAAAATATTAGTGAGATAGTTTGATTATTTAAGGCACATACTATAAATAAACCACAGTGACAGAACTTGACAGACTGTCAATCAATATAACTTCTGGGCAAGAGACATGTGTCATATCCTTTCCTATGCTAAGACAAGTCTCTATGGGAAAGAAATTCTAGAAAACTGTTTAAGTCACGCAATATTAATGCTCCCTGCAATTATTTACTTCATTCTGTATTTGACTAATCTGAAGCAAGATATGAACAGCCTCTAATGATAAAATAAAATTGTTTGTTGCTCCAAAGAAAGCATAAGCCCTAGATAAAGAAGCCATTACAGTTTTGCTTAAACCCTGAACTGTGGCTCCACCTTATCCAATAAGGTTCCCCAGGGAAATATTTAGCTGGAAGGATTAAAATAAGTTATGATAGCAGAAGACTGCTAAACTTGAAGCAGACCAAGTGGTATTCCTCCTATTCTCCCAAGATAAGCCCTGAAGAATAATGATTTTCATTCTTCCTCAAAGGAATTCCAGTCGTGGTGAAAACCAGCTTGCCATCAGTCTGCAGCTAAAGCCAGACATCCACATCAGTGCTGGGTAACCACTAACATGCCTGTCCAGACCCAAGCAGAAAAGACTAATGAGGCCAGGGTTGCTGGGAGAGGACAGATCTTTTATTAGAGAAGCTGACATAACTGAAAAAAAAAAAAAGGAACTATTTCAGGCACAGAAGTCCATCTGCAGCTCTCTCTCAGGAGAACTTGTCACCATTTAGTTTCTTGTGCAGAAGACCAGGTAGTGCAGGAGTTTCAGAAGTAAGTGTTGATATTCCCTGCAGTGCTTTAGCCATGACGGGCTCTGGCCATAAGGAAGAGGACAGACCATGCCAACAGAACAGCGGGAGTAGTACCATACCATCACATAGTCAAGCACACCCTTGCACAGGATGGTACTGGGGAAGAGTCTTGCTCTTCCCCAAAGAAGGGGAACGTACCAAGGCTTGGCAAACGTACCAAGGAAAGGCCCATAGCTGGACGGCAAGCTGAATCAAGAAAGGTATTATTGATCAATAAGCTGAGCTGAGCACAAACCCTGGGAGATATTGCTTGCACACTAGCAATTCGTTCAAAGGACAACTGTTGCTGAGGTTACAGGTGGGCTTTGGGAAGAGCCTTACCAACTTAATGAAGGATATTAACCTACCAGCGGCTGATGATGGTATCGCTTTCCTAGACCTGCTTGTAAACCTTTCCTCTTCTGAATCATCTACGAGAGGATTAACACAAGGTGTAAGTGTGCGTTGTCAAGACCTGAATAGTTTTGGCAGGGTCATCCCTGGCCCTTGTGGAGATCCTACAGCAGTGATGTGATGGACAAAGCTGACTTTCCCTCTGAGAAGCTGTGCACATGTTCAATTTAAAATGTAATGTCTGTTTCCTCCCCAGGAAAATTATCTCAGCATTTCTCTTGCTCAGGCAAACAAAACTGTTGGTAAACTCTTCCATAAGGACTCAGAGAAGATGGTTGTCAGGCCCTCAGATTGGTTGTAGGGATGGGCATGGACCGAGAATGAAAAAGGCAAGGACTTTGCAAAACCTCCTTCCTAAAGCAGAGTAGGTAGCAGCGAGGGTGCGTTGTAGGCTGCAGAAAGGTCAGCCACAAAGAGATGAACCACCTGGTGCAGCCAAGGTGGGAGAAATACTGCCATCAGCCATGTCATGCCAAGCCCCTTCCCTGCTGAACTGCTCTCTTGGGATGCGATCAGTGATAGATGTTCTGCTGTAGAAGACAATGCTACTGATAAAAGTGTCATGGTTTAGTAGTCAAAGTAAGAAGCATAAAGCTAAACTGCAGGTGTGTAAAAGGCAAATAGCATATTTTTATAGATATGAACATTAAGACTCACAGAAATGAAGACAATTTCTGCACGGAGGGTCAATGCCAGAACTTGGATGAGGACCCAAGGTCCCAAACTCCCAGAATGGTGGCCTACACGATGCCCAGCCCTTCTTAACCTCTCAGCCAAGCTACCATGAAAAGCCAAAGCAAGGCAAAGCATGCCCCATCCCAAGTCTCTTACCATGATGAGGCACAACAAATTCTTACTCAACTGATGTGAGGTGTGGGCTATAGAGACTGGGACAACACATACGAGCAGCCATACTGGATCAAACTAAAGGTCTGTCTAGTCCAGTACCCTGACTCTGACAGCGGCCCAAACTATGCCTAGGATGTCTGGGGAAGAGAGTAGGAAAAATAAATCTTTATGGTTTCCCCCCAGTACACTCCCAGCCTCCAGCCATTTACAGTTTGGGAAGTTCCTGTGCTAGATATTATTTTCACCACATTTATTATTTATTATTTATTATTTATTATTTATTATTTATTATTTATTACTTATTATTTATTATTTCTCTCTTAGTGGATTTCTCTTCCATGGTCTTGTCAAGTCTTCCCTTGAACTAGATAAGCTTTCAGCCTCTTCTCTTGAACTATATAAGCTTTCAGCCTTGGATGTCCACAGCCCAAATACTTGTTGAAGAAGCTTCATCTTTGATTTGTTGCAAACATTTCACTTTCCTTCATATGATGTCTCCTAGTTTTTGTCCTACAGAAATGGGGAGTGACTTATTTTTAGTGACCAAGTCACCCATGGCTCTGTTGACCTCTCTCATATTCCCCTTGGCCATGTCCTTCTTAGGCTGCAGCTTTCCAGGTTACTCCGTTGCTCCCCATATGGAAGTGCTTCCAGACCTTTATTTGCCCTCATTGTCCTTCTCTGAACCTCTTCGAGCTCTCCTAAAGCCTTTCTGAGATGGAGGCCAAAACCACCCAGAGTGTTCCAGAGGTGGGTGAACCAGGGAGATGCCCAGAGCTGTACTGGCATGCTCTGGTCTTCAACTCCTTTCCTGATTAATTCCTACCATAATATTTGCCTTTTTGGACAGGTGCTGAGCATTGAGCTGATATTTTCATGGCACTGGCTGTCATGGTCAAGGACCCTCTTCCTGAGTGGGAATGGTCAGCCCAGACCCCAGCATTTTAGATGCAAGATTAAGACTCCTTTTCCTCACATACATCACTTCACATTCACCTATGCGGAATTTCATCTTTACTCAAGTCTCACAAAAGGCTACTGCAAACCTTCACATTTGGCCCTCATCTTTTATTGGCCTGAATAATTTAATATTAGCGCTGCTCAGCACTCCTTCCCTTTCCCAGGTCACTTCTGAAAATGCTGAACAAACGCAGCTGCCACCACTGACCTCTGCCAAACCCCTTCACCAGAAAAGCCTGTTACTCCAACCCTCTTCTTTTATCTTTTAATAAATTACTTATCCTGGAAAGGACCTTCCCTCTCCACTTGTGATGCTCAGTTTCTCTACAGATCTTTGCTGAGGGACCTCACTGAACCCATTGGAAATGCCTGCAGAGGCTTGCTGACATTTTTGGAGAACAGCAATAGGTTCATGAGGCTTTGGCACCCACTGCCCTAAGACTAAGCTACTTCTATCCTTCTTAATCTTTGTTATTTTCAAAATCTTTATTTATATTTTTCTTTTCTGCAGAATAATGAGGATGAAGCACAACTCCGTCAGGTCCTTAACTCAGCCAATATCTTAAATTTAAAGAAGGAAATGGAGTAACCATTCCTCTTCCTGCTCACAGTGACTATACATAGCTCATTTTTTGTCCTGCCCAGAGGTCTGTTCCCTCTGTCTTTTCTTGAATATTGTAGAAAGTATTTTCTGGGGCTGTTATAACATTTGGAAGGTCAGCACGGGTGCACAGCAGGTGAGGAGATGCCACAGCAGGGCTTCTGAGATGGCAGCTTAGCTGATCCAGAATGACAAACTAAAGGGAGATTATGGTCAGAAAAGTGATGGGGTTGCCTTTTTTTTCTGAAAAACTCTGCTTCCCATGTGTACTCAGAGTCAAATCTGCCTACTTCACTGGCAGAAGTCGCCTTCTGCTCTTGCTGGCTTACAGATGCGACATGGTTCAGGGCAAGTGAGCTAGAGCCTTGCTCAATTCATGTATCTTTAATGGGATAATTATTTATATTCTCAATACTGAATATGCATTTCTTTGTCTGAACTGAAATCTGCACTGAAGTGCAGAGGTTGGAAGGAAAAAAGCTGCAGTAAACTAAGATTTGGGGAGATGTACGTGAAGAGAAGGAAGGTGAGGACATCATGTTTCTGGTACTGGTTTTCCATCTGCAAGTGAAGGTTGCCTGGTGCAACTCTGACACAGAGAAGGCTCTATCATGGTGAATTTTAAGCATCAGATCCTCCTTGAGATCCTTCCCTAACCAAGGAGGAGACAGAGCATCCTTCTGGCCCCAGAGGCATCCCTTCGCTGCCGGCAACTCAGGAGTCCAACCCACAAACACCCGCAAGTCGCTCCAGCTCTGTACACGAAGCTACAGAAGTGCAAATGCTTTTCAGTCACAAATACGCCCTCTCTGCAATCTTGTGGAGGGCGAGGAAAGCCTCAGCTTTCAGAAGCGGGTGCTCCCAGTCCCCTTCTGCTCTGGCAGAGTTTCTATGGCAACTCTAGATGGGTCTTGAAGGCAGGATTTCTGGTATGCACTTTCTGGAGGAGTTTGTAATGTAAATGCAGGCAGGCACGAGAGCAAGCCCTGCTCTCTGTGCCCTCAGGTTATAGGTTATGGCGGGGTATTTACAATAACTGCTCAGAAAACAGCCCTTTGTGATTTCCAGAATGCACTTGTTCATCTGGCTAATTTTCAATTCATCCTTTTCAGCTCTGTTCCCAAGCCAGGAGGAAAAAAAAAAAATCATTTCAAGCCTTGGCATTTTGCTCCAGATGTAATTTCTGCTCCGCGACAGAGAGTGCGGTCTGTGCAAGACCTCCGTGCTTCCAGCTATGGAAAGGGAACCAGCTTCAGTGTGCATCTCTGATGCCTTTTTAGACTTTGGAATTGGGAATTTGCTCCTTTTTCATAACTGTTGTAATTCCTTTCTTCTGTCCGGTTGGGGTTCATGACAACCGGGTCCAAAATATTCCTTGTTTCAATGACAACAGCATCCGGAAAGGGCCTCTCGTGCACTAGATAGCTGCAGATGCATCAGAAATCGGTCTGTCCTCATAACTTTGCAATGTGAAGAACTCTGCAATGTGAAGAAATGGTTGAAAAGGCAGGGAAATCCCAGTTTCACAGCCAGAGATGCCGACACACCGAGGAACAAGCTCGCTCGCCATGAGTCACCCAGAAACTGCGAGCTGAGCAGAAGATGACCCTGTTTTGTCTGTTTGGCACAAGACTATCCTCCCACGTCATTTGTCATCACTCGAAGTGTTGTGGAGGCACAGTTTGAATGTTTTCTGGGACAAGTCGCCGTTTTCTGCATAGGAGGGTTTGCTGCTACAGACCTTTGTTGCGTGGACCGGCACCACGTCTATTGGAGGAGTTAGACATTGAGTAATAGGTGTCAGAAATGCTCTTTCAGACTGTAATTTTACAGGATGAACAGCGAGGTGTTTGCTTGGAAGAGAAGTGATGGCAGAAAGCTCCTTACCTGGCCATGCATTACTTTTAGTTTTTCTTATTCAAGATGCTTGAATTTAATTTGCCAGTGTTGGACCTACCTTAAAAATGGCATTCCAGGAGTGCTGCCAAAGCCAAGGTCCCCAGCGCTGCTGGTTCAGCGTGCCCTGGGCATCCCCAGAGCATGACCAAGGATTAACACAACAAAAACTGCCCAGTAATTAAGTCTCTCCTATAGCACAAGCATTGTCCTGCTTCCTATCTCTGTTTTTTACACTCCATATTCTCCTCTGACGTTGGCAGCATCCTCCCAATTTCACCAGAGCTAGTCTTGATTCACACCCTTAAACAAGATCTCTGGGGACACTGAATTTCCTGTTTCAGCTAATTCTAGTAATAGGCAATTCCAGGATGATCACAACAATGTTACAGAATCAAATTATTGCCCAAAAGGGCCTGTTTTAAAGGACGGACCCAGCGATTTTCATTTGCGAGGGTTAGCAAAGATAAAAATTCAAAATGATAAAATATTTCGGGTTGCAAGAATAGGCCAAGCTTGAGTTAAACTCAGAAGACTGAGGGTTTAGGGATCACAACATCCTTAACTTAGATATTAAATTTTAAAATGCTAATTAACTTTAAAATGTCCATATGGTATTTTGGACATTTTGGACTTCGACCAGCAAACTGAATTGCTCTCAAATACATTAGCTTTAGACAAACACAGCAGCAGATGGAGCACACACAGAATATTAACAAAACCAGTTTTTGGGTGTTAAAAGGCTTAATGGGTCTCTCGCATGTATTTGGGCCAGGAGATTAGATTCAAATTGTGCTTGGGGGAAGCTGAGAATACATAATATTTGAACTGGCAAAACTCCACAGCAGTGTTTAAAAAAAGGCTCTAGCAAAAATAAAATCTAATTTCACCAGCTCAAAAGTGCAAAGGTTCTCTCAGAAAGGAAGGAGAAATAAAGTGATCCCACAAAGACCCCTTATCCCAAGGTCTTTATTATTAATCTTCCAGTCGAGAGCTGGGATGAGATCCCTGACCGCTGCACCAGACCCTAGAGAAACCCACCAGCAGATGCAGCTCCTGCCCAACTCACCGAAAGCCAGGGAGGAAGAGCAAAAGCACTGAAATCATGGGGTTAAGCAGCATTTATTACTTCTTGTTCATAAACTGAATTTTTCAATCCTGTTATTTCCTAAAGAAGTGTATATAAACCATGTTCTTGCCCTATAATCCCTCTCCCAGAAAAAGAAACTCATTTCAGGAAATGTTTTAATTACAGCTATGTTTTTGTACCAGCTGTTCTGGCAGAGCATCTCTTCAGAAAGCTTTAGAAGAAAAAAAAAAATGAAAAAGCAAATAAAAATCCCTCCCCCGCCCCATCTTGTAAATATTTTATTCCTTACAAACAGACTTCTGCCCAGAAGAAACTACAAACATATTAAAAACCACAGCTGAGGGGTGACAGCCCAGGGATGTTTTAGCACAGTACAATTTTCATTTGCTTGCCATAAAACAGTGATTTCTGTGATAGTCCAACTCAGCAAAGCAATTACAGCTAATTAAGTAGATTACATTTTATGGTTAAGGTGCGTTCTCCTGGTTGCTCAAGCAGGCGTGATAAATTTGTGGCAGCTCCTCTTTTGCTTGTTTTTGACACAGGGAAGCAGTCAGGCTTGTTTAAAAAAATCCCAAGACTCGCGTGGTATTACCTGGGCGCAATATTTTACGTGGCTAAGCAGGGACTGCTGTGACTCTCGGGATGGGTGGCAAATGTAGAGCCATGGAGGAGGACAGAAGGACCTCCTCCAGCACCATGCTCAAAAGCCGCGACCTTGGCCAGCAAGGTTGGGAGATGCTATTTGACAAAATAAAAGCTTATGGAAAAGCCCAGCGCTTGCTTGCTGGGATCTAATCACTGGATCAGCAGTTCCCTACCTGTGTGCCAGAAGGGTCCCACAGCTCGGAAGGGAGCCAGGCACATACAGAATCATAGAATCATAGAATCATTAAGGTCGGAAAAGACCTCTAGGGTCATCAAGTCCAACCGTCAGTGCAACACTACCATGTCCCCTAAACCATGTCCCCAAGTGCCACTTTTACGTGTTTTTTGAACACCCCCAGGGATGGTGACTCCAGCACCTCTCTGGGCAGCCTGTTCCAGTGCCTGACCGCTCTTGCCGTAAACACATTTTCCCTAATCTCCAATCTAAACCTCCCCTGATGCAGCCTGAGGCCATTCCCTCTCGTCCTAGCACTAGTGACTTGGGAGAAGAGACCAACCCCCACCTCACCACAACCTCCTCTCAGGCAGTTGCAGAGAGCGATAAGGTCTCCCCTCAGCCTCCTCTTCTCCAGGCTAAACCCCCCCAGCTCCCTCAGCCGCTCCCCATCACACTTGTGCTCCAGACCCTTCCCCAGCTCCGTTGCCCTTCTCTGGACGCGCTCCAGCACCTCCATGTCCTTCTTGTCCCGAGGGGCCCAAAACTGAACACAGCATTCGAGGTGTGGCCTCACCAGTGCCAAGTACTTATCATGCTTCTCCCTTCCACTGCTGCCAACAAGGCACTAGAGGAAGCTCAAGTGGGTGGTTGACACAGGAGACTAAAGGTACAAGGAAAGATAGAACACAAAATGCTTTGTATGTGATTTTTCAGCTGGAGATGCAGAGGAGGAAGGTGCTGACAGCACCTTCCAATTCACGCAGGCGGCGGCTGTAGGACCGTAGGTGGGCTGCAGACCACCAAAAGCTATGGCATGAAGTCAGTGCTGCCTATCCCCGTGGAAGAACAGAAGGGATTTTAGTAACACATTTTGAAATATTTATAACATTAGATACACAACAAACTCTCCTAAAATTCATATTATAAGTGTGGGCACTGCAGAGGTGGTAGATGTGTCTTCATGATGCACGCAAGCCCAACAGCTCAAACCAAAGAGATAGCAAGCAAGTATTAAGCAAATGAGTATTGTGGCTACACTGTCACATGCTTTTCACATTTTTGCAGTCCTCTGACACTCAAGCCCAAATCCCAAAGGATCTAAAGCAGTCCCCAGTGTCCAGGTTTAGTTAGGTATAACTTATTTCCCCCTATATAAAATGTGTCTTGAGTTAGACTGAAAGCTTACTGAAGAAAGATGGTATCTTCATGTTTCATAAAGCAGCGTGTATAGATCCAGCACACAAAAGCCAATAAAAGTATCCCATTCCCACTTCCAAACGGAGTTTTACAGACAGGGTTTCTTCATAAGTTAAAGCTGAAATGCAGCTCTTTGGGATTGAGATCCGCCCTCAGTGATGGAACAGGTTGCCCAGAGAAGCTGTGGATGCTCCATCGTGGGAAGTGTTCAAGGTTGGATGGGGCTCTGAGCAACCTGATCTAGTGCAAGATGTCCCTGGCCGTGGCAGGGGGGTTGGACTAGACAATCTTGGAAGGTCCCTTCCAACCCAAACCATTCTGTGATGGCTCAGGACCACAAGGCACCATGGACACCTCTCTGCAGATGGGAGGAAATCAGAAAAGCATCCCAACAGCACTTTGGACAACATCCATCTCAATGTCCCAACACAACTGATTTTCCTCTCCGTTTCCTACAACCACCCACAGCAGAGCAAACAGAGCTCTACCAAAGAAGAAATACCAGTATGCATGAAATATTTAAACCTGCAGACTTAGGTTATCAGAAAAAGTATAAAACTGTAATAAGGGAAGTTGTCATGTGTTCTCCCATTAAATCATCCTGCCTAAGGCATCACTTTTCCCCTACAAACTTGAGGCTTGCCAAAGTCAGCTCCCCGACAATCCCTCTGCCCCACGAGGTGGCTCCTGACATGAAGACAAAGCTCCTTGGGTCACTCTCTGCCCCCTAATTTTAGAAGGGCAGACGGTCATGCTCTGTTTAGGGAAGATTTTTGTGACTTTGTTTTACTGTTCTTAAAAGGATTTGGGGATTTTATGCTACGCTCCTAACTATCCTCTCAAGAATTAAATCCAGAAGCTGACTTCTCAGCAAAAACGTAAGGGACTTTGCAAATCTGTAATGAGTCATCATGCCACAGGTATAGAGGCTGGCTTAAAAATAACACATCCACCGGCATGTCTGGGAAACTGAAAAAAGAGCCACCAGTTCCCTCCAGGAACAGCAAATTATAGCAATGGACTTGGATGGAAAAGGGAAGGAAGAAAAAAGAAAACCTCACAAGTTGGAAGAGCGAAAGGCACTATGTTGAGCAAGATAAAAATCAGATGGTTCACATCAGCCTCCTCCTGTACTGTGAGCTGCTGAGTAGATAAATTAGCTTCAAAAAAGGAAGACAACTAGTTATGGTTTGGGATTCAAAATAGCAGCATGCTTCAGTTTTACCAGCAGAACCTGAGGGTTTTAAATTAGGAGCATAGATAAGGAGAGGAAAGAGCCATCCAGAGGAATCTCTTGGATGGTATTACAAATTGTTACCAAAAAAGCCAACAGTAGAAAACTGCCATTAATTCATTGCACCAAAATATACTTCATAAGAGATAATTTGAGGCACCAGAACTGAAAAAATAGCAATATATTTGCATAATTATTAATTTTTCCTACACTACTTCGTGTTGGAAAGGTCTCTTTCCTACAAAACGCCCGAAACATGATTGCTTTCACACATGTCCCTGCCCACACCTCTATCTTGGTGAGGACCATCCCAAACGTTGGATTTGGATGACGGACTGTGGTCCACCATCGCTGGCTCTGCAATCTGGGGAGAACTGCAAAACCATCCTCCTGCTCTGGAGCACCACGGACATCAGGATGAAGCCATGCTTCAGAGTGCTGTGCAAGGACAAGGTCAACCCTGCTCTGAGGCTGTGCTGACTTCTCCTTGCAGACATGCTCAGAGCTACACGCACTTGTGCAATGTTGATGCATTTAACAAATGCATTACGATGACTACATGGCTTTTGATGTAAACTTGTAAAATTCTGTATACCCTTCAACAAGGGCGGTGTAAGGGAACATGACGGAGTAGCCAAAACTCATGGCAGGTTTCTGCTCTGTCTTCTGAATACATACATTTAGGGCAACAAAGCTGGGGAAGGGTCTGGAGAACAAGTGTGATGGGGAGCGGCTGAGGGAGCTGGGGAAGCTGGAGAAGAGGAGGCTGAGGGGAGACCTTATCGCTCTCTGCAACTGCCTGAGAGGAGGTTGTGGTGAGGTGGGGGTTGGTCTCTTCTCCCAAGATAGGACGTGAGGAAATGGCCTCAGGCTGCATCAGGGGAGGTTTAGATTGGAGATTAGGGAAAATGTGTTTACGGCAAGAGTGGTCAGGCACTGCAACAGGCTGCCCAGAGAGGTGGTGGAGTCACCATCCCTGGAGGGGTTCAAACAGCGTGTAGCCATGGCACTTGGGGACATGGTTTAGGAGGCCTGGGGGTGTTGGGTTGGCGGTTGGACTTGATGATCCTGGAGGTCTTTTCCAACCTTAATGATTCTATGATTCTATGATTCTGTGTTAATGGGAATAGCTGAGAAATGAAGGATCAGCTGAGGTTGTCTCTAAATTTAAAAAAAAAAAAAAAAAAGTCTAAATGCAACAAGTATGTATTTGTCCTGGCAGGTTTTTTCAATATCAACATGATTAGCAGAGCACAAAGTCCCTCACCACAGGTTCAGCAGGCAGTGGTGCTACTTTCTTTTTAGATCTCCTGGAATCCTCCTCTGCCTAGATTTCTGCCTCCCACTCCATCTCAGCATGCCGGAGTCCTCCTGTCATCCATAAAGCCCTGGTCTACTTCCAAGCTGGGCAAGTATAAACAACATTTATTTTATTGGATATGGTTATTTTTAAAGCTATAGGCAAAGAACATATTTAAATTATTCTAAAGCCTCAGCGATATAAAATACTAAGGCAATCCTTCTTCATCTTTCTAACCTCTTTATGGATTCACAAATTGCAAAAGGCACTAGGCTGGCTCCTGGCTTCAGTGGGGGTCCCTGTGATGCACGATTGTGGATATAGGGGCCCAGATTGGAGGATAAAAGGGTTTGCAGGACTTGCAGGGACAACGATGGAGCAGAGGAGCAGGGTTGAGATGTGGTGTCAGGTCGCTGGGGTATCTGGCAGTGAGGGTACTAGAGGGGTGGGATGGGACAAGGTACAACAGTCATCAAAAGATGATCGACACTGGAGGAAGAAATTCCAAATATGTCCTCGAGCAGGTGTAAGGGAGCAGAGAAATGGGTTAATGGTGATCAGCCACTGAAGAACTGAAGGCTTCAAGAGTCCTCAAAGAGCAAGACTGCCCCAGCAGGACTAGCATGAGTTGCAGGAGGGTCCAGTTGTGTGGGATGACCTTTCTCCAATTTGGACCTGTTCCTTGCTTGACATATTTTTTGAGAGATCAGCAGCAGAGACTCAAAGGAACCAGCAGGTTGGGGGACTGGGGCCAAAGGAGGTCTCTCTGGGGGGTCTGTGCTCCATATAGGACATTGCGAGGACCTGTTAATCATTTCATTTTCACTTCAGCTTTAAAAGATGTGAGATACTCAATTAATATAGACCTATAAAAAATAAATATGTGTCAAGCTAGAAATTTCCTTTTATAAGGGATACATTTTTTATTTCACATGGTTGGAAACTGCATATTAAAAATACCTTTGTGTTAAATTATTTCACCTGCAATATTTTTTAAGCATCATTATACAAAGCAGTTGCTAGCTTTTCAGCAGATTTTTCAAGGGACTGACTACAGGAATGGTATTTTGAATTAGCATTCTTTTAATCAGCATAGCTGAAATCAGCCTCCTAGTTACCAAATGAATTCAGTCAACAAAAAAGTCCGAGTTTGCAGAGACTATTCCTTCAAACCCAAAGGGACATTTCTTCATTAAGTTAAAACTCACCAGAAATGATGAACCATTTTAGCAGCACCAGCTGAAACAAAATCCAAGACCCATCACCCGTGGGCCTGCCCATGTGCTTTTGTGTGATGGCAAAGAAGGTCTCCAAGGAAGCATTTCCATGCACATCATGCCCTAAAGAAATTAGCAACCAGATTTCTAGTAGGAATCTGATTTTATCAGACTGATTCAAGATGGAGCATCCTTACAAAACACTCATAAGAGATTTTTCTCCTTCTTTTAAATGCAAGCAAGTGCCAATTCCAGGTCACTTGGCAAACGTCAAGCGGGTCAAACGCAGAGGCTGTTTGCAGTTCATGGTGACATCTTGGGTGTCCTTGCTGGCACAAGCAGACTAAAGTTTGGTCAAATAACCACCAGGCACCTGGTCAGCCAGTGCTCCTTCAGTCCTGTTCAATACTAATGAACTTCTGTAGATTTACAAGTATAAAATCAATGTGTTACAATTAATTTATGTGGAGTTATTGTCTTGCAGTATCTCTTTGCAGCAAGCATTTGTAGGGAAAACCACAACCGAATAGTGAAACTCTAACATGTAACGTCATCCCCTGCCTCCCTATGTCACCAATGAGTCAAATCTAAGCTTTTATCCCACAATAAAATAAAGTGAGATCTTAAAACACTGAGCAAAGCTCTGAGATACAAAATACAGCTGAAGTTAAGAGGAGCCCTACCATTGCTATCAATAACTGGGCTTTCTGCCCAGCCATCAGCCTGCTTGAGCTTAGACTGGGACAACTGACTTCACATCAAAAGCCAAGCGGTGAACCCTTCAATGGTCAGGCTGTTACCAAATACCCACATTCCTGCTACCAGCATGCACCGGGAGCTGTGGCCATCCAGGCACTCCCCACAAGTGCACTTAGGGTTTCTGTTGACTGCTCCAAAACACACACAGAGAATAAATCTGGTGACACTCAACACCTTCCCTCTACCGGAGCCTCTTCATGCCTCAGAGAAACAAGAAGTTATTGGGGCCTGCATGAACACATCTGTGGGTCCAAACAAAAAATCTGATCTTTTAGGTGTAAAAATAATGGTGGAATGAAAATTCTCCAGACTGAAAGTCTGTTATTTCTCTGTTCTCCAAATATCGAGTTTAACAAACAATGAAACGGCCAACCAAATCATCCATCCAGGAGTTTTATGACTATAAAAGATGCTGGGGACTCTGAGGATACTTCACAAAAATGAAAGGACCAATAGCAAAGAAATTCAGAAATATAACAAGAATGGAAAGACCCATTTTTAGCGTTTCATTTCTAGTAAAACCAACTAATGAGAGCTCTTTTCAAAGTATGGACGTTTCTAAAGTTACATTGGAAGCATTTCAAGAAATGTACTTTAGGCGTGAAATTTCACCTCAAAGCTCCATGTTTCATTGCAAGCACATGTGAGTCTTCAATGTTTTTTTGCTCATGAACTCCAAAGTCACTTATATTCCTATGTGCAAGCTCAGACCAATGGAAGCAAGTGCCAGCGTGAGCAGGATCACAGCTAGAATAGGAAATCCATAATCCAGTTTTCCTCATGGAAGTGTGACAGAAATTCTATAAAACCCAAGGAGATGCGATAGAAAAAAATATGGACAAATGCTGACCACGTTACTAGGAGATAAATCTGAACCAGGGCATCCATCTCAAGACAGACTACAGTAAGACATCTCTCTGCAAGGAGGCAAAAGAGCTGGATTCAGTCCCATCTTCTCATCTCCCTCTGACTTCCAACAAAAATGAAAGGTGAATTCTGGCTTGTGCCTCACCCCAAATCAGGGATTACACCTTCCTTTTGTGACTGTTTCCCTGGAGAGGATCCTCATCCTCTTTGTCTCCTGCCCGGGATCTGGAAGTCGAAATATCAGCACGTCAGTGAGGCATCTGGATCGCCAGTGGTCTGGCTTCTTTACAGACCCTTATTTTGGGGATCAAATTTTGCCTGGTTTCACTGGCAGTGGGTGCTTCAACACCTTCCTTTTGTAAAAAGGAAGAGCATGGCTCCATGGTCCCTTCCACAACCTATGCTCCAGTTTCTCGTGCAGAATACTCTACTTCACTTTTTGTTTTACTTTCTCAGAAACTAAGCATAGAGAGGGACATTATGGCATTTATGTGTGTGCATGCTGGGGGTGAGGTAAATGATAAGTAATGCCATGTCCAGCACATGCATCACTACTGCATGTGAGAGGTCAAAGGGGATCTCAAAGCCCACTCATAATGGACGTAGAGAGGAAGACGGTTGTCTGAGCCATAGATCATAGTATCACAGAATGGTTTGGGTTGGAAGGGACCTTCAAAGCTCACCTAGTCCAACCCCCCTGCAGTGAGCAGGGACATCCCCAACTCGACCAGGTTGCTCAGAGCCCCGTCCAACCTCACCCTGAACACTTCCAGTGATGGGGCCTCCACAACTTCTCTGGGCAACCTCTTCCAGTGTCTCCCCACCCTCATTGTAAAACATTTCTTCCTTATGCCCAATCTAAACCTTCCCTCCCTCAGTTTAGTGCTGTTGCCCCTTGTCCTGTCACTGCAGACCTTGGTAAAAAGTCTCTTTCCATCTTTCTTAGAAGTTCCTTTTATATATAGAAAGGCCGCAAGAAGGTCTCCCCGCAGCCTTCTCTTCTCCAGGCTGAACAACGCCAATTCTCTCAGCCTTTCTCCACAGGAGAGGTGTTCCAGTCATATTTGGTGAAAGTCCAAAACCTACATCCTCACTGAATGAACAAATTCAGGGGCAAATTTAAAATATAAAGGCAAGAAAAGAAGGGAGATTCTGTGTCAAGCAAAGGCAGACAGAAGAACTACCTGAGTCCCTGAAGCGCCAGTCCGGAGACTGGCTACAGCACAGGACACTTGGAAAATTTCACATCAACAGAAGACAGAATTTGCCAATATTTTAACCCAGAATTCAAACCCGTGCTTTGTGAACTGGTTCTGTTCACCTTAAGGTTGCCTCATGTTTAAGTGAGCTCAAGCAAACACGGTGCTTATGGTATGGTGCTTTCATGGAGATGATGGAAGGTATATGCCCCGCCGAGCTTCCTACCTGGTACCTGGAGAGCGGAGCAGTTCCCTGCTTAGGTGTGCTGAAAAGGAACTGAGAGCAAAAAGACCATCCACGACATCTGGAGACATCCTTATTGCCAACTATTTGACTCTCACATGAGTATCAGCGACACAGCAGGAGAAACCCCCAGTAGGTCCCACCATCCCTCAGGTGACAGAAATTATGCCCACGCGATTTTAGCAGATAAACCACAGAGAAGGTGAAGAAGCCCAAGGCCATGGCAGTCCCACTGTAGGAAGAATTTCTTCCTTGCCTCAAATCCCCCACAGGATTTAATGATTCCTTTAGCTTTTCCACTGTTCTTCCACAGGAGAAAGGCAGAGGGAAAGGGCTGAACAAATTTCCACCAGCCCTTCTACCACTAATCCACTGACATTTCTTTTTAGCTCTGCCAGAGCTTGGCATTTTCTCAGTGTATCGAGATGGATCCATCATAGATGGGCAAAGGGGTTACAACAGTGGTATTAACTGTAATCAAAAATCTTCCATCTGTGAATAAAGAGAATTGAAAATAAAGTTTAATATTTTTTCTCTTAAAAAACAGAGACAGACCTTAAAAACCAGAATTACTCTGAATTTGCTGCTCAGGGTGATAGAAACGGTGCTCAAAAAGTATGGTCCTGGGCACAAGAAAGTTGCCACCTGGGCTGAATAAAGCCGCAGCTGAATCTGTTTCAAGCAGCTCTTCCATCCTGCAGAACCCATTAACTTCTGGATTTCCTGAACTTGCTGCTGACGTTTTCCCTTAGAGTTGCTTGCAGCCTTGAAATGGAGTAAGGGAAACTAAGAGGTGCAAAGAGCTATTTATCTGCCAATTTTATATGTATGCTTGTATGTATTTCTGCATTTTTGGCAGTGCTAGATTACTTCCTACATTGTCCAACTCGGTTTTAAACAGCCAAAGCTTGCACCAGCACCCTTTCTGGAGACAAGTTCTTATCGCTCTTATGACAGCTTCGCCTTGAGTGGATGGACCTGCACATCCAGCACACCCTGGGATGAAGAGGATCTGAAGCTATTCTGGGGGAAGATGAGCATCGATTTTATCTGCACACGTGTGCAAACTAAGCCGGTGTTGCAGTACCAAACTTGTTCAGAATTAAGGCTTTTCAAAAACATGAGAGTCATGAAGGCTGGAGAACCAAATGCCGTTCACGGTCTCCAAAATCCAGAAAAATTCAAGTTGTCTGGCTTCAGGCTGCCTCTATCAACCAGCCAAACGGTGCTGGGAACCTGTGCCCAGCTGAAACTTCATTTTCAGTGCTGCAAACCACCTAAATGGGAAAGACATACGCGTGCCTTAGCTGATTCCTGCAGTGCTGGTGTGCCCATCGCATGCTCCACCTTCCAAGATGGTTCTCACATGTTAAACCAATGTATAAAGGAGCTGGGGAGACCTCAGAGTGACTGCAGGCAATGTGAGCATCTCACAGGTGAACACATGCATTTCACACATGCTCCTGAGCAAGAGCAAACATACGTGAAGGGGGAAACAACAGAAAGCAAACCAGAAAAATCAGACCTTCAAAACGGATACACTAGAATGCTGAAATTTGAAGTCCCCCTGCAATGTGGTTTCAAGGCACGGGAGCTCGGTAAAGGTATCTAAAGCCCCTCAAATGGCTGACTTGCAAATGTCAAGGAGAAGAAATGACCTGAGGCCAGTTTGTCACTGTGACAGCTCTGGTTGAATAAGTTTTAACTTTTCCCCAAGCAACCTCCTGCCAAAGTACAATAAAAAAATGTGTGAAGACAATCATCTCTTTTTGCAGGAGATTTTTCTCCCTATCAAAAATAAGCTAATGTGGAACACCTTAAGAGTTTTAATCTAAAATAGATTTCCAAACGGCTCCACATGCTATCAGCCACAATTAAAAATGCTTTTAATTATGCAAAATAGGAGGCAAAGCTTTAGAGCAGAATATTTTGTGTAAAAGTGGATTTTCATTTCAAATAAGCTAAATTATGAAGATAATTTAGAAAGCCAGTTTTCTTCCAGAATAAGCTGCCTTTCGCGTGATTAGGGCAAGAAAAATGCCAATGCAGGCTGCAAGGCAGTGTACATAGAGATGTAACTGCTTAGAATAGCTGAAATTATTGTGTTTATCAGTTCCTCTTTATACACGGTACCAGGCGATGGACCGCTCTCCCACAATGAGGTGCAAGCCCCAGGAATGCCATTTGGACTGGCCCAAGGTTATTAGCCAGATGGAAGAAACCAATTTCTGCAATGGATCTATTTAACAGCAGAAGCATATTGGGAAGGGAATTATTGTGTATAGGATGTTACACATTCCAGAGACTACTTATATATTCACTAAAAGAAGAGAAGAGAAGAGAAGGGAAGAGAAGAGAAGAGAAGAGAAGAGAAGAGAAGAGAAGAGAAGAGAAGAGAAGAGAAGAGAAGAGAAGAGAAGAGAAGAGAAGAGAAGAGAAGAGAAGAGAAGAGAAGAGAAGAGAAGAGAAGAGAAGAGAAGAGAAGAGAAGAGAAGAGAAGAGAAGAGAAGAGAAGAGAAGAGAAGAGAAGGGAATTGATTTGATTTCAGTTGGAAGGGACATACAATGATCATCTAGTCCAACTGCAAGTTGCGTTCAATTCAAAGGGTTCAGTAATTATAAAATTACATCTGCAGTGCCTTGCCATGTCACATACTACATGAGATGCAGCATAAGTTCAGCGTATACTCTCCAGTAACCTGAAAAACTGGAGAATAAAAGATGTTTATGAGAATAGCTACAGGAAACCCCTAAGAGAGGAGCAGCTCTTGAGCTCTTGAGAAGAGCTCAAAGATCAAGGGCAGCAGCACAATCCTGTATGAGATACATCTTGTACACACAGAGTCCACACTGCAGCAAGATAAAGCTATGTACTCCTTTGCCAATTCTAAGTTTACAGCTTCCACAGGGCTTCTACAGACTCCGTTGTTGCTTGCTCTTCTCCTCAACTTCTAAACCTTTATATCGCACAATCTAAAAGTGCAAACGTATTGCACCACCTCTGTGCAAATGATGCCTACCCAACCCATGATTTGTCCACAGAATACCCTGAATATATCTAAATGGCTGATACCTGAGAGATGATCAGGTCACAAAGTCAAACGTAGCTCCACCTCACCTCCACAAAAGCCATTTCCACCACCTTTTTTCCAGTTACTCTGCAGATCACCATGTCCCCCTCAGCTAGGCCAGATCTCGCTTCTCCAGACTATACCCAAAACTTCCAAATGCTTGCTGTTCAACACCTCTAAACCACAGCCTTTGCCATCCAGCTACGTAGGCACGCCCCTCATTTGCCATCTTCACTACTGCAACCCGTTTTTCTCTAGGTTGACAACTGCAGTCTCACCCTAGCTACCTGCATTCAGTCTGCCACTGCAAAGTTCATTTTCTCAGCTCATCATTAAGATCAACGAATATCCATCTCTGCAGACAGAGCTATTAATAGTCACTTACCTCTCTAGCTGCAAATTCAAGGCTTTTGCAGCCAATCCTCACCCTCCTTAAAATGTCTCATCAAGTATAACCGTCTCATTCTACTGAAATACCAGTATTTTAATCTTTGAATATTAAAGACTTTTCTACCACACACTTCAAAAGGAAAGAAGCCCGTAAGAAACAAACAATTTGAGGTCAGGGTATTTCCCTGTTCAGCTCACAAAATGAAGAGGTGATATTCCTCCCCCCCTCTCAATTCTTATGTGCAAATTTTAATTGCTTTTCTGACATCTACAGAATGTAATCTTCTTTCCATGTTGTTACTAGGATTAGGGCAGTACGAAGGTAAAGCTATTTTTGATTAATATGGAAATCAGAAATTACTTTCGAGAGAAAACTGGGGACTGTTCCTAATACTACTTTATCTTTGGGGAATTACAAATCTAAAGAGTAACAAGAGAGATGGCAGCTCGCTGAGTCTTCCAACCTGTGCAAAATATGCTTTACAATATCTAAAAACCTATTCTGATGGAAAGATGAGATTAATACAGTTAAGAAAGGGTTTGAGCTGAAGACAAAGAGAGTTAAACCCCGCAGGACCATGAACATCAGTTTATCTGAAAAAAAAAAAGCTAATGAGACCATAGGGTACAAGGATAGCTTCCAAAGTCTAATGGTTAAATTTGTTCCCAATTCAAATCTACTCTTGCTGAAGTTCAAATTTTCCTCAGGACCGTTCAGCTGAATTTCTAATGGGTGAAAATTTGAGGAATATGGTGGCACCAGGCTGCTCCTATTTGTGCAATGGGAAGAATTTGGAGATAAATACCAGGCTACTTTGGATGAGAACCTTAGCTGATTTCTGAATCATTTCTGCTGAAGAGCCTCTCTTTCTTTTTAACCCATAGGATCTGAGCCCATTTGTGGCAACACACGGGATTAAAACTTTGGCTCAAGTTTGAGGTCTCATAACACCTCCTTGCCGGCCACCGTCAGTGCACCCAGGTGAATTCACCTAAATACCAAGTCATATGGATTCTCCCCATCTCCAGCATCCACATGCTGGGGTGAGAAAGAAAACAGAGAGATGACACATGAGGACTCCTGGTCTTGCCCAGAGAAGTTGCGGATGCCCCATCACTGGAAGTGTTCAAGGTGAGGTTGGACGGGGCTCTGAGCAACCTGATCTAGTTAAAAATGTCCCTGCCCATGGAGGAGGAGTTGGACTAGACGATCTTCAAAGGTCTAGGTCTGGGTCCAACCCAAACCATTCTGTGATTCTGTGATTCTATGTCTAGAGATCAGGGATAAAGACTAAAAGCCATATCAGCAGTCCCATCTTCCTACCAAGAGTGAGAGCAAGAGTAGGAGACAGGAGATGATTTAGAAGGAGTAAAAAAGGTACATCCTGGCAAGCTTAAGCCTGAGAAATTTTACTCAATTTCTCTCTGAAGTACTTATGAAGCCCTGCTCTGACAGCACCACAGGTGTACGCTGAACAATAGGAAGCCTGTGGAAGAGGAACCGTATATTGTACTATTTTTTTTATGTTATCATTGGGTGTATGAGATTAATGGGGTTTTCAAATGGAATTGTAGCGCTTCAGCTATGCCTGGAAACAAAGGCATTTACTATGACTACCATAGAGGAGTGAAAAGGAGACAACTGTATTTTATCTTGAAAGCCCTCAGACACTTTCAAACAGATAAAGGAATCAAATAGCTCTGTGTAAAGACAGAGAGCCCTCAAGGACCGGTTGGGCCAAGCTCCTGTGTTTTAAAACTACAAGATGTGGGTATAGGCTATTTCGTATAAAGACACAACGTTGGAGCACAAGGCTTGGTGGTGGTAAAAATTGATTTAGATGTGGGAAAGCACTGAAGTCTTGCAAAGTCAGAGGTTCAGCTGTGTGTGCTGGAGAAAAAAAATACATGCTGACATTATCACGGTCAGTGGGTATCCAATTGTGCAACGGTTATATACATACTTACTCTGGTACCTTGAGAGGTATTGGGTTCAGGCTGGAATTTCTGCTGTATAAAAGACAACAGCCGATGCTCTAAAATCAGCTGATGGTGATGAACAGCATAAAAATCATTCACAGAGAGAGTCCTTTACAAAGGTGTAACGTATTTCTTGCCATTTCCTTCTGACCATTTCTTACCATATTCCCTTCCATGTAAGATTTTGCAGGCCAGTAGATTTGGGGGTTTTCTGAACATTTTGTAACTCCATTGACATATCCTTGCCATGGCACATTCTTATTAACTGTGCACTTCTGAGAGGGGAAATACATGTTTTCTTTTTTCACGAGAAAATTGTCATCATCTTAAAGACACTAAGCATAGTCTTCACTTGATTCTCCACTAGTTTTCCTAATTTCCAGTACAGCTTCACCTCCTGAATTCTCCCATGGGAATACAAATGATATAATTTTTTTAGCAGTTTGCTATAGTGACATTTCCTGCTGCTAGGTGGCTCTGGTCCTGCCAGGATAGATTAACAAGGCTCACCATTTTGTTTGGATAAGGAACAGCTTAAGGACATTGCCTCTGTATTCTATTAAAAGCGCCGCAGGAACTCGGTAACATTTTCCTGTTGATCTCAGCTGCTATGATAAATGGACACCTCATCCATTCCTTCAGCAGGAGAGGAGACATTTTTAGGAAGGGAAACTAATTTCCTTTCCGTGTTATTGAGTTAAACACGGTAGTTAACTTTTGAAAGGTATTCAGGTCATTTCGTTATTCTTCCACTGAGCACTCGCTGAGCCATCCTATCAGCCTTCAGGAACTGAGACAGAAAAACTTGAGCTCCGCAGGCAAATTCCTACAGATCATGTGCTCCAGCAGCGAGGGTACGGTCAGTACATATATACTGACAGTGATGAAATACATCTGAATGCATAGAGCTCAGGACAATTACTGCTGAACAGCCCTCAGCACACCATGAGCGAGAGAAAGAAAAAAAAAATCTTAAACTATCTTTGGAAAGATGAACAATACTTCCCGTTATCAACCCTTCATTTAGCATCTTACTTGCCTAAACCCAGTTAGATCCAGAAAAGGCAACTATGAATGAGCAGGATCTAAGCAACCCTAGATAATGGGACAAGATTAAAAAAACACTCCAGAAGTAATGAACTGATTTGGCATTCATCAGTCGCTCAATAAGGAGCAAACGCAGATTTCAAATCTAAATCCATGTCAAATGCTTCTGGATAAAATTAACGCAATGCGTATTTCAAAACACCCATTCAAAGTGTCGCTGCTGGTTTCTCCATCCCCCTCCAGCAGACCAGACACTCTCCTCTTCTGTAGCTCCTCGTGTTCCTCCTTCCACCACTCGCTCCGGCTTTTAAAGCTCTGTGTCATTTCCCCTATACCCTAACTTGAATCTCATTTTCCATGCCGGTCCAAGCTCTCAGGACTATTTTTGGAGACACTCAAAATGAGTAGAGTGATGATGTTAAGGTATAGGAACCAACACAGAAGACTATCAAGACAGGTCCCTAACAAGCCTGGACACCCCACCATCTCACCTCTGCCATTTCTCAACTCCCTGCTCCTCAGATCATAGAATCACAGAAGGGTTTGGGTTGGAAGGGACCTTTAAAGCTCATCTAGTCCAACCCCCTGCCATGAGCAGGGACATCCCCAACTTGATCACATCACTTAGAGCCCCGTCCAACCACATCTGGAATGTTTCCAGGGATGGGGCATCCACAGCCTCTCTGGGCAACCTGGGCAGAGCTTCACCACCTTCATTGTAAAAATTTTTTTCCTTATATCCAGTCTAAATCTCCCCTCCTTTAGTTTAAAACCATCACCCCTTGGCCTGTCACAACAGGCCTTGCTAAAGAGATTGCCCCCATCCTTCCTATCGTCCCCCTTTAAGCACTGAAAGGCAGCAATAAGGTCTCCCCCATAGAGCCTTCTCTTCTCCAGGCTGCACAACCCCAGCTCTCTCAGCCTGTCCTCACAGCAGAGCTGCTCCAGCCCTCGGACCATTTCTGTGGCCTCCTCTGGACCCGCTCCTATAGGTCCATGTCCTTCTTGTGTTGAGGGCTCCAGAGCTCCAACTGTGTGTTAGGACAGGAGCACACTTTGCACACCACACATTCAAATAACTTGCTTTCCTTCCAGGCAGACACAGACTTTTAGATTATTTTATATTAAAAGATAAACTTGGAGCTTTAAAACTGCAGTGCATTACAAGGGAAGACAGGCAATCATGTCTCCCAAGAACAGGCATGAACTCCTTTGCAGGTGAAGCAGGTGTATGTGTTAGCAGGAGGAAAAATCTCCCCTGTATCTGGCATCAACAACAACTCCTTGAGTGAGCCTCAGCTGCCTGTGATCCATCATTGCCTTTACTCTTTAGCCTTACAAGTTTTTTTATACGGACTGTAAAATCTGTGGCAGGCACCAATCTGATTTAAACTACTGAATTTTTCCCAAGAAACTGGCAACGGAGGAGATTCGTTGTCGTTGGTAGCAGTGAACAGATCCAAACATTGCTTTTGGTTCATGGTCGCTCCAGATCCTTGATAGCGTGATGGAGGTTACCTAACAGCAGTCTGCTGCGGCAGGAGATGCACATCTGGACAAACATGGCCAGAAAGCCTTCCTGCCTACCAGGGCCACCATTTCCAAACATGCACATACAGAAGTCAACAAAACTTACAGCTGTCCATTATAAAAAAACAGGGCATCATCCTGCAGCGTGGAAGATAATACTGGTAATACCTCTTACCAACATAAAGGTACATGCAAGTGTTTGCCAATACTAAAGAACACCTTTTAAAATTGAACAGCATCTTTGCTTCTGCTCCACAGAAAATTCCCTTCCGTTAATTTTGGCGGTGTGAAAAGACTGGCAAAAAACCCTGCAAAGCTGGAAAACGCTAGCAGGAAGGGATTATAAGAACAAAAACATAGAAGGCCAAGTGTTGAAGACAGCACTCAAAACAAGCAGCTCCTCTGTGCCTCCAGAGGAAGTCTCAGTGCCCTTGTTTCACACTGTTCAATACAATTTAACTAGTTTTTGACCTTAAAGAACTTTGAAGCATGCAGGTAATCCAGCTGTGATGAGATTTCATATTCCTTGATGAAACATTTGAAGCTGCTGTTCAGTTTGCTGATGGATCCTTTTATATATCTGTGTGCAAGGCAGAAGCTACTTTTTCCCTTTTTTTTTTTTTTTTTTTTTTGAAGATGAAGGCACCCAGTGGACACCAGGAAGAGACCATGCGAGCTTCAAAATAATGGTTCTGCAACAGCAGAAAAGACCTGACAACAAAGGCTATTCTTCTCTCCATCCTGAGATGTCCATCTACTGACTTTGCTGTATTGTGGACAGTCAGGCTCCTAATCTGTGAAAAAGCGAAGACTGCTGGCTTCTCCAACTTCAACTGTTCCTGAAAGGAAATCTAAAGCTCTTAACTCCCATACAGAAAACTCAAGCAATTGTCTACTGCAGGCCTGACTCCTCCTGTCCAAATAACATGTCAGCTTGACATCTCTTCATGGATGTCAAGGACGTCTACCCATCAGCTGAAGCTCTTAAAGAGTAGAATTATGTAAGCTTTCTCCACAAGCTTTTATTACTTCTGTATCGACTGTGCCCAGCATCTTCCCTGTCACTCGCACTTATAACTTCATCACTGTCTTCAACTGCAACCTGTCTGTGCTCCTGCATCAAACTAGGTTGAAGTCGTCAAAGTTCTTTGTGTATAACATCCTTAAAACATAGCCTTCCCCATCCATCTAGGCAACCATCCACTTATCACCTCACAGCCCAACTATCGCATTAGTTTTTCCTCCGACCTTGATAAAAGCATTGCTATTCCACCACTGTCTATTCAGAATAGTGCTATAGAGATAATTTCCTTAGTGCATGGCTTTCTCCATGCCATTTCTTCTTTGCTCAACTTGACTGGCCCCCTTTCCTCTACCAAGAGTCAGGAATTTGTGCTTATTTTAAGGTTCTCCATCACCTAACCATCCCTTAGCCGTCCATATTCACTAGTGAGGCACCAACTCCTCCCTGGTTCCCCCGGCATGCCAGCCTTGCTTGTGCTGCTCACTCAGGGTATTTCAAAGTAAGCAGCTTTGTGTGCTTGATCTCACTTGGGCTGTCCCACTAAGAAAGGCTAGAATTCCTCCTAAATATCCAACATCTCTTCAAAATGCTCCTTTGACTGTATTCCTCCAAAAACTGACTCCAGGCTAACACTGCGCTCCATCACCCACCTTCATCCGCTTGTCTCAGGCTCTGGGGGCAAGGTGTATGGTTTTGCTCTGTGCTTGGGTGTTGCCTGGAACAAGGAGATGTTGATGAACAGTCCCAAGTCCCTAAATCCCACCAAATATACATGAGAATTGCTATTTCCAGAATCCTCTGACAATCCTCACCACTAGGTTAGCCCCTGCAGGGTTAGGAGCTGCTGCAGTAGCTGTGTCAGGATGCGGAAGAGCAGGAGAGATTCACCCCAAAGACGTGCTCCTTTTACTTCTTGTAACCATCACCGATGCTAACTAGATTTGACCCACTAACTGCTTAAAAGTTGTCAATGACAGAATCCAAGATCACCAATCTGCACTTAGATCATGAGAACCCAATGCCTATTGATTGGAAATTTGCTTGTGAAAACTGCACACACCATGTTCGGTCATTTATGTAAGCAACAAGTAGATCCCCAAGTAATTCAAGTGCAGCCTTTGCGCTTGTCTCCTCTTGTCCCCCAAGTCTTGCTTTCCTGGTGAATATAAGCTTTGGTTTCTACCAGAACTAAGACTTGCAACAGTGGCAACAAATGGCTACTCATCCAGAAACACCGTGAGTGAGAGAATAGTCCCGTTTGTAAGCACAGAGGATGTGTAGTCTCAAGTTGGCTAAAGGCACCGTCAGTTCTCGGGGGCTCAGAACATCTCTGTGAGTCAAGCATCATTTAAGTCCATACACCGAAGGTTTGGAGGTGGAAAGTAATCTGCAGAAGACCATTCACTGGTCACATACAAAGCCCTGAGCGGAAGAACCGTACTCCAGCATCCACCTCTCACCTGTTCCTGATTATACCCTCTTATCAGCAAGGCCTTTTTATACACAAGCTAAAATATTTATTTCTTTCCTGGCCTCAAACTACTGCAGCAAAAGCAGTAATCAACTGTGCATCAACAACGTCCAGGAGGAAGCACCCCTGAGATCCGTCAGCTTGTATGCGAGTGTGGGACTGACTGTTCACTGATGCCCAGGAGGAAGTCAGGGTCAGGTCCGTGAATGCCAAAAAGAAAGCAAAAAAAAGTAAAGAAAAGAAAAGTAGGTCAAGCAATTCACATTTGCTGAAAAGGACAAAGAACACTGCAGATTTTTTATTACCTTATGCAAGTGCTACCAAATATCTGAGGCATCCTTTTTATCTGATTCAAATCCCACATGAGTAATCCATGATTAAATTTAGTGGGTGTGAAATTTCATTAGGTCATTCACTTTTAAGCGTATTGGATAATGAATTTCCGTCATCCTTCAGAATTAAGAAAAAAATTAATACTCTAATTTTTTATCTCACTTCCAGCCTTCCCCCACCTGTGGGATTATTCTCATTCATGTAAGACGTCAGTGTCTTACAGCTCCATCTTTGATGCACGTGACCTTCGCTATCGAGAGAGGTTAACTGCTTGTAAAGGGTTGGCAGGCAGCAAAGAGCATGGCTGAACCTCCCGACTGCTCTGTCAAAAGCTAAAAACTGAACTAGACTTCACCCAATGCTTGTTTAGGATAAACACAGATCAAAAATGCAAGTTTTCTTGAAGCAAAGCCACAGAGCAGCCGACTACATTTTACGGACTCCAGAAGGGATGTTTTCTAAAAGATCGTGATTTCTCAGAAGAATCTTTGGACTAATTCAATACTATCACACATGATTGCGTTTCTGTTGGTATGGGAAAAATGTTAATAGGTAGCAGATGCCACATTAAGTCTTAATTTACCACTCCAAAGAGCCAGGCAATTTGAAGAGAAGCCACCAACGTGCTTTGTACGAAAAGGCTTCTTGCTAAGACAAAACGAGAGACGTTTGGAGTTTTTCTGGGGTTTTAAAATTCTCCTTTTTCAAAAACACTGATTTGAACTCACACTTTATAAAAGGGAACAACTGGTTGGATTTTATAAGACCAGTGGTGCAACGATGGGGAGCGGTCTGGGCAAGCCAACAGCCAGCCATTGAACCGTACATTGCCCTGCATTTCCCAAGTAGGACCAATAAACTCTGCTTATTCCCCCCATCCTGTGAAAGATTATACAATTAAATTTTTCACCTTAATTGTATAGTCCTTGGGAAGAACCCCGCTGAGAAAGAGTTAAACAACAGCCATGATTCATCTCACTGTATTTTCAAGGCACTCAGCAAGCGGATGAGGCCACTCTATGCCAGTACAAATAAATAATATCTATATCCACATCGTAACAATGTATTTTCATCTTGATGCCATTCACCAAAGCATGATGACAAATAATTGGTGGTGAAACAGGAGTTGTCAATTCTGACTTAATCATGTGTTTACTTTCAGTCTTGACAGAAGTTGCAATATTTCTCCCATTCTGCTAAATGGCTACCAGCTGTTTTCAGTAAATGAACTGAAAAAAGCAAACACCAATCTGCCTTCAATATTCTTCTGTGCTTTATTGCTGGATAGTTTTCTCATGAAAGAAGAAAAAGACAAAAACAAAATTGAGTGAAGAAGCTGAAGCTTCGCACGTCTAGAGAAGCATCAAGGAAAAGATGTTTGGACAGACACTACTCGACAGCACAAGACCAATATGTGTCAGTCCTGACATTTATTAAAAGTATACCCCAATATCACACATCTATGTTAAACAAATCCTGCTAGGAGTTCAGAGTCTCCTAGAGTAGGAGTTGTGAGACATCAGTCAGGCATCAACACCAAAGTAACTTAAACACCACAAAATAGTGAAAAACCAACAAGCCAACCTGCAACTTTAAATAGCACCAATAAGCTTTTTCTGGCCAAGCTCCACCGCATCCTCCCTCAACTTCACCCAAACCTGCATTTTTCACATTACTAAAATCCTCATCCAAACCTGGATCAGTGTAATTCTCAGCCTGTTTATCCCTTGTGCATTTTCACACATGCTTTCTTCATCCATCTTGCCCTCCTGTCTATCTTGGATGCTTTCCCTGATCTCCTCTCCCACAGGACCAAACACCTTCACCAGCCATGTTATCGTGGCACTTCAGGGCACGGTTTAGGAGGCACGGTAATGTTGGGTTGACGGTTGGACTTGATGACCTTGGAGGTCTTTTCCAACCTTAATGATTCTATGATTCTATAATCGGACTCCTCGAGAGTCAAATGGGCAGAAGACAGACACCATAGGGAGCAGGAAAGCCAACAAGCCTATGACCCCAAGTAGCACAGAGTCACACTAATGATGCGCCTACATCAATGCTTTAGCTTGGGTCAGGAGTGCACTTCCCATCACATTTTAATGTCCCAGGGTGGTGGCATGTGCAGGCTGCACCTGGAGGAGAACCTGGAGGGGAATCTGGAGGGGAATCTGGAGGAGAACCACGGGAGTGAAGTCATTTGATGATGTAGGCAACACTATAGGACTGACTATGGGAAAAAGGAGGAATGCAAAGGTAGGGGAGAAGACATAGTAACAAAAACTGAAAAAGATGTGAATTTACACTTTGGCTTGTTCAGAGGTCTGGTCAGTGGGATCCCATGGGATGCTGTCCTGAGTGGGTCTATGAGAGGTGGCTGTGCAGGGCTGGCATCAGAAAAGCCAACACCCTGCTGGAGTTGACACTGTCAAGAAGGGCAACCAGAAGGACTTCTGCAGGTACATTGGCCAGCAAAAGGAGAACTAAGGGAAACATGGGCCCACTGAAGAAGAAGGCAAGGGATCTAGCAGCAAAGGACACAAAAAACCCCAGAGATAATTCAGTTCCTTCTTTGCTTTGTCTTTATCAGCTAGCTCTGCTCCCATGTGCCCGAGAGCAGGCTGTCTTGGCAGAGTCTGAAGGAGTGAAGTACAACTGTTGATAGAGGACAGATGAGTTACAGACCGCTTAAGCAACCTGGACATACACAAGTCCATAGTGCCAGACAAGATGTATCTGAGGGTGCCAAGGGAGCTGGCTGATGTCACTGCCACTTTCTATCATCTCTGAACGGTAATGGCAATGGGGAAGGTCCCTGATGATTGGAAAAAGGGAAACATCACACCCGCCTTCAAAAAGGGCAAAGAGGACGAAGAGGGGAATGCCAGCCCAGCCAGCCTCACCTCCATACCCAGAAGTTCATGAAGCAAATCCTTCTGGAAACCATAACCAGGCATGTAAAGGATAAGAAGGTGACTGGGAAGAGCCACTGCCCAACTACCCTGACTGCCTTCATTAATGAGATGACTGGCTCAGCAGCTGACAAGAAAGCCGTGGATGTCATTTACCCTGACCACAGCATGTCTCTCAGCATGGTCTCCCCCAGGATCAGGGAATTAATGACTGGATGGGTGGAAAACTGGTTGGATCATCAGATTGGAAGGGTAACTGTTGGTGGTTCATAGTCAAACTGGCACTCCCAAGGCTTGGGGCACATGAAGTGTGAGGGGAGTATGGGAGCTGGGTTTGCTCAGCTAGAAGAAAAGGCAAGTTGGAGACCTTAATCCCACCTGCAGCTACCTGCTGGGGGGTGAGAAGGAAGACGGAGCCATGCTCTACTTGGGAGGTGCACAGCAAAAGCATGATGTGCAACAAGCACGAGTTGCTGCAAGAAAAATTCTACTCAATATTGGGAGAAAACACATCCACAGGGAGGGAGGAACTGGGGCCCAGAGAGGGGATGGAAATATCCTTTCTTGGCTAAATTTGAAACTCAATTGGATATGACTCTACATCTAACTTTGAAGTTGGCTTTGATTTGAGCCAGGGGCTGAGGAAAAAAGATCTGCAGAGAGCCCTTCCAAACTAAATTATTCTAGGATTTAATATATTAGCTAGAGAGTTTCTGACACAGAATTATTTAATAATTGCTATGTTATGCTTTCTCTATTCCTCTCCTGCACTTCAGTTCCTGCTGCGTCTGTCTTCTCTCCCCTGAAATGGTATCTTTTTGTTCCATACTTGCAATTACAATAAGCATGGCTTTATATGAAATATATATGAGATAGCAGTCCTATTTTTCACCTGAATTTGGGTGCTAAGAGGTGCTGGATTCATTCTGGGCACTGTGCTCTAAGTGGTGTCAAGTACCTTCTGTTATTAGAAGCAACGCTGGCAAAGAAGAGCGTGGTGGAGGGAGAGCACGAAGTCAGCGTGCGCTCATTTGTCTGGTAATAGGTGATAAATTAGAATATGGTAATAGCTTTAATCATTCCTGTTGAAGCTAATTTACTCTTTATTTTTTTTATGTGGGTAGTTCTACACCTAAGCTTAATGAAAAAGGTAAATAAACCAGACTGGAGTAATGACATATACGGACTGAGCTGTCAATCAGAAACAGAGCTTCTGTATGTTTGCTAACGATTTGTAGGAAAGAGCTGTCTTAGACCCAAGGATCTGAACCACAAACATAATTCCCACAGTGAATTACATTTGCCAGAAAATGACACGAAATAGAGCTTTATGATTCAATGCAAGAATCATACATCAGAAGACGTTTTCTCCCTGTCCAAGAAGCTGCACATACTCTGGAAAATTAACTGCAAATCAAGTATAGACAGTCTAGCAGGAAATAAAAAAAAAGATAGTGACATGAGAATGCATTTAAATTAATCCTTTGGCAGGGGATAAAGGAAAGACACACAAAACAAGGGTAGAAGAGTAGACTCGAAACATGCTGGAAGGAACTGATGAACGCTCAGTGCACGCACGAGCATCTGCCCTCTGCAGCATCCTCATCCCCTCCCGGAGGGTCCAGCCACCAAATGTTCCAGCACACATGCTGCTGCTATCACTGGGCACTTCAATTAAAAGATATCAGCTCGCTGCCAGTTTAAACAAGGGGGAAAAAGGCTGGTTGCCTGAACTGACCCGGGCTCGGTGTCCTGGACAGGGTGTACTTTCTGTCTCCCACTGGAACTGATTTGCACTGTTGCTGTGATAAAGGCATCGATAACAACGGTCAGCCTCAAACAGCCAAGAAAGGACGTTCAGTCTCGTCATCCTGATTCAGCGATAGTGGCCAGGGACGGGGAGCGGGGGAAGGTTGCAGCCCTTCATCAAAGCCAGCAACGATGCACATTAAAACCGACGTGTTGCCCCGTGGGCACAAGGGAGGGCTGGCTCATGAAACCTGGGAAAGGTAAAAATATCCCCTGCCAGCTCCCCAGGCTCATGGAGGAGGCTCTATAATTTATTTTTTATTAATTCACTGCAGCACCACTCCTCTATTAACTTATGGAAGAAAACGAAAAGCCATTAACAATTGTTTGATATATGTATTAACAACGGAAGGTGAGCAGTGAAAAAGGAAACCTGCTAGTACAATGTATTAACAACATTAGCCAGACCAGAGAGGACCACAAGGAATTTAAGGAGAAAAAAACCACCTGTACAAAGTTTGGTGAATAAGCAAAATGACAACCAATAAAATCCACTAATGTTAAGTGTAAAATAATACATAGTGGGGAAAAAAAACCACCCAAAGTATTAAATGAACTATATCCGCTCAGGAAAGGGACGGGTGTTAACGGTGCCAGCATGAAGAGAAACATCTGCTCAATGAGCAACTGGGGTCCAGGAAAGCAAATAAGATATTCCACCACATAAGGGAAGGCAGGGAGAATGCGGAGAGCAGTGCAATGCCTCTCTATTAATCAGTGCTTCGCTCTCCCCTGGGTGCTCCATGTGGTGCCAGGCTTTCCAGCTCGAAAGGAGTATTGCAAAACTAATGGGGATTAGGGAAGGACAGTTCACTTTAGAAAGGAGATGAGAAAGCAAGACATAATAGATGAAATTTAAGCAATGGCCTACAGAGAGGAGGTACGGACAAGAGTAGGGAGCGATGGGCTGGGAAATTCCAAGTCTGGCACAAAATGAACAGGGCACCATTTAATGAAAATAAAAGGTGATTAATACCAAACCAGGTATAAGAAATACTTTTCCGTGGAAGTCTGTATCAGAGTATGTCAATGATGCCAAAAATTTAGTACATATTCAACGTATCCGGGACAATAATTAGTACAAAATACATCCATCATAGAAGGAGTTAGGAGATTTCATATCAGATAGCTTAAACCTAACTAAAAGAGCTTGTGGTGGGACTTAACGTCCAGGGACCTGGAAAGGGGAAAGGAAGAATCCTCCATGTCTTCTCGTTGTGGAGGTCTTGTGTCTCTGCAGCATCTGGTGCTGGTCCTGCCATGGAGAGGAGAAGGAACCAGGCGGACCATGAGGACCAGCTCCAGACTGGCAATTCTTAGGCTCTCAGCTCATCCCATGCTCAAAAGACAGATGATTATAATAATATAGGAGGTGAAACGAGGAAAACTTCTAAGAAAATGAAGTACGGTTTCCAGCTTTCAAGCAGAGGTCAATAAACAGGGCAACTTCTTTTTTTATGCTTTCAGACAGCTTGGCAGGATCTTTTTGGTGTTGGTATATCAAAAGATAAAGAGATTATGAAAAAGAACATGAAAGTGAAGATCTGAAGAGCTTCAGTAGAATCAAAAAGTCCTCCTGAAGCTACTGCAATAGCACAGAAGTTTTATAAACGGCACAAATATACCTCATTTAGGTTTTTGCGACTTCAGTGCCTTATCTTCCTTCCAAACTTCCATCTCACATTAGAGCTGACATGGTTTACACATGGCACAGCCTTGTAATGCACTTCTGTGCAGAGCCAGAGAACGTACTGATGCAATATGTTGGCTGCTTCTTCCCATAAGATCCTTCCTGCCTCACTGTCTGCTTTAATACATGTTCCTCAGACATATATGATGTGTCTTAGGACCCGAGGGAATGGCAGGAAGATGTGCCAGGGGAGGGTTAGGTTGGATATTAGGAGAAGGTTCTTCCCCCAGAGGGTGGTGGAGCCCTGGAACAGGCTCCCCAGGGAGGCAGTCACGGCACCAAGGCTGGCGATATTCAAGAAGCACTTGGACAAGGCCCTCAGAGCCGTGGTGTGAATTTGGGGTTGTCCTGTGCAGGGACAGGAGCTGGACTCGATAATCTTTGCGGGTCCCTTCCAGCTCAGGACATTCTATGATTCTATGACTTGATCTTTTGACCAGAATTAGAAACATGACCCTGAAAACTACTATTGAGGTTTTGGTCTTCATATTTTTGCCTAAATTTCTTCTTTTTTCTCTCTCTCCCCTTCATTACAGTACTGCATGTGACACCTAGCTACATCTCTTCATCCTCAAACTACATGCACCACCTTCCCCTAGGTTCCCACTCAGCAGCCTGTTGACATGTCCCTTGATTTTCACCCCACTTTCACAAGGGCTGACAAATCAGCAAATAATTCTTTTACCTATCACGTACTTCACTGAATTCTGTGTGATTGTGTCTTTGGCTTCTGGTGCATGAAAACGTCCAGTCTCTTGGTACGTCTCTTTGAGAACGGTCCTCCCAAAGCCCGTGCACTCTTCATCTCCTTCAGTCCCCCTGCATTTGTGACACTCCGTAGTGCAAAATCAAGCTAGTTAAATATTTCAGCTCCTTAGTGAAACTTTTATTTCAGCCGGTGTGTCCCAGCAGCAGCTTGCACCAGGTATTTACGCACCGCTTGCACCTAGACCAGCCATCTTGCAGCCTGCAGGTGACACCAGCTTCTTGCACGGCATTTATCCTTTCCTAGTACAAAGAATCACAGCCTTTTTTTCAGTAGAAAATTAAAACTGCTGTCTGCCTGGTAATCATGTCTTGGAAGCAGGTACAACTCATTGTCAGGATTACTTTATACAACCATTGGCAGAGGAGGAGATGCTCTGGACGCAGTTAGGGGTACTGACTGGCAATGAAGCTGTATCTCAGCATCATTACATCTCAGCTGAGGAAGAAGGTACAAAGGTTTGGATGTATTCTCATGACTAAGGGCATCAAAAAATGATTCTAGCTTAAAATTTTCACTCGTAAGAGTGAAACAGAAGAAAGTACTGTACTTCCTATAGTGTCTGTCTTCTCTAACTATATATAACCTATGTAACTCAATAACCTGTTTTATTGGAGTGTTAAATAAAATCAGTGTCAGTGCTGAATTCATTTTCCATGACAGCAAAAACTTGCCTGAAGTAGCTTGAGACACCGCATTTTTAGTCCAAATCTCAACATGCACTGATCGCCCCACAACTATTTTGTCTCCTGTGCATCTTTTTTCAGGTTTTATTTTTGCTTATTAAAATTAGCACTGAGGAACAGCCTTGCCAAGTTAAATATCATCATACAGACTTCTACAATCAGTTATTACACAGAGGTTCATGCACCTTTATCTCCAATATATTTGAGAGAAAAGAATCAGTTATAATTAATTCCTTATGGGGGAAGGGATTCATTGCAACTCAGAGTAGTTCTACATTTGCTGGGATGACTAACACTCAAGAAATCCGTGTTTCTCTCCAGTGAGAGCCTGTGGTGAGGGGCTAATATGTAGACCCTCTATACTGACACCCCCTAAAGACAGGTGAGATTAATCTACCTCCTCAGCTGACATCATTTTGGTCCCTTTTTTTTGAAATTTATTTACACGACACTAAGCTGAATATATATTTACCATGATTTTGAGTAGATATTTTGATTTTTAAATTTAATTTGAGGAACAATATAGAGCCCACCACTTTCTGATGAATATGACGTTCAGCAGAAAGGGCGGTGAAATCCAAGAGCTGGTAATTCTTCAGCCAACTCCTCCATCATAACAAAGTGTAAGCGCTGGGAAGGGCTAGGCAAGGTCCACCAGCCTGGTTGCTGGTCATGGTCATATCCAAAACGCAGCATTAAACACGACACAAGAGGGAGGTAGGAAACAGAACAGGGATAAAAATCAGTTGTGGGCTCTCCTCTCCACCCTAGAAGCTTCTGCCCCGAGATATCCTTTACTAACCAACACACTACAGCTTCCAGGGCTGCCATGCATGACCTGTACTAGCCATTTATTCTAAAACACATTCTGGTTTTAGGGTGGTTTTCTGATTATTAAGCCCAAATAAAAGTATCATACTTACATGAGTTGAACAGACTGAAAGAGTTTGTTCTCATAATGTAACGTATTAATGTCCAAAAAGAACAAATGTTCTTGTACGGCAAAACACTTAAGCCCATGCTGCACTTTTACCCGAATAGGGCGGCATTTGAGCTTGAGTGTCTTCCTAAATTAAGACCGATGCAAGAAAAAATGACAGGTCTTCCCCAAAACCCACAGCAGCTTTGCTCCCTGACCACCATCAGGCACATTTGCAAGGACAGAAGAACTTGACAAATTTCCTGCCAAACCCTAAGTAGTCCCAAAGGGCCAAGATACAAATTAACAAACCAAGCTGGATTAAAATCACAACAGGAGAGAAACGGAACCAGTGTTATTTGAATAAAATCAATCCTAAAGAATATCACCGTAATTTTCACTTTAGAGCCATAGAATACACTGAAAGTTTAGAAAAGAGGGTGATGGCATTATTCATTTTTATTATTATTCAAGCTGTCTTCACTACGATGTTCAAAAGACTGTTTTGCTTTTGAGACCCTTCCTCCAGCTCAACTAAATTTGCTTAACATATAATAAGAAGGACATACAGAGAAGGACTTGTGGGTGATGTGATGGTTGGAGGCCGTCTTGGGCATTGCGATCACAAAATCAGAGAGTTTTCAATTCAGGGAGAAGTAAGGAGGGGGGTCAGCAGAACTGCTCCCTTGGGCTTTGGCCTGTTTAGGAGACTGGCTGACTCCGGGAGGCAGTCCTGAAGGGCAAAGGAGCCCAGGAAGGCTGGACATTCTTCAAGACAGAAATCTGAAAGGCGCAGGAGCAGGCTGTCCCCACATGCCCAAAGACGAGCCAGCAGGGAAGAAGATCGGCCTGGCTGAACAGAGATCTTTGGCTGGAACTTGTGGGAAAAAAACAGAGAGTTTATGACCTCTGGAAGAAGGGGCAGGCAACTCAGGAGGACTACAAGGATGTCGTGAGATTATGCAGGGAGAAAATTGGAAGGGGCAAAGCCCAACTAGAACTTAATCTGCCTACTGCCATAAAAGACAATAAAAAATGTTTCTATAAATACGTTAGCAACAAAAAGAGGACTAAGGAGAATCTCCATCCTTTATTGGATGTGGAGGGGAAACGTAGTGACAAAGGATGAGGAAAAGGCTGAGGTACTTAATGCCTTCTTTGCCTCAGTCTTTAATAGTCAGACCAGTTGTTGTCCAGGTACCCAGCCCCCTGAGCTGGAAGGCAGGGGCAGGGAGCAGAATGAAGTCCCCATAATCCAAGGGGAAATGGTCAGTGACCTGCTACACCATGTAGACACACACAGGTCTATGGGACAGGATGGGATCCACCCAAGGGGACTGAGGGAGCTGGCAGAAGTGCTCACCGAGACACTCTGCATCATTTATCAGCAGTCCTGGCTAAGCGGGGAGGTCCCAGTTAGCAAATGTGATGCCCATCTACAAGAAGGGCTGGAAGGAGAACCCAGGGAACTACAGGCCTGTCAGCCTGACCTCGGTACCGGGGAAGGTTATGGAGTGGTTCATCTTGAGTGCCATCACATGACACGTACAGGACAAGCAGGTGTTCAGGCCCAGTCAGGTCCCGCTTGACTAACCTGATCTCCTTCTATGACCAGGTGACCTGCCTGGTGGATAAGGGAAAGGCTGTGGATGTTGTCTGCCTAGGCTTTAGCAAGGCCTTTGACACCATTTCCCACAGCATCCTCCTGGAGAAGCTGGCGGCTCATGGCTCACGCAGGTGGACTCTTCGCTGGGTACAAAACTGGCTGGATGGCCGAGCCCAGGGAGTTGTGGTGAACGGAGCTAAATCCAGCTGGCGGCCGGTCACGGGCGGTGTTCCCCAGGGCTCAGTGTTGGGGCCGGTCTTGTTTAATATCTTTATTAATGACCAGGATGTCCGGATTCAGTAAGTAAGTAAGGACTGGATGTCCTTACCCTCAGTAAGTTTGCAGATGACACCAAATTGGGCAGGAGTGTCGATCTGCTGGAGGGTAGGAAGCCTCTGCAGAGGGATCTGGACAGGCTGGATCCATGGACCGAGGTCAACTGGGTGAGGTTTAACAAGGCCAAGTGCCGGGTCCTGCACTTGGGTCACAACAACCCCAGGCAACACCACAGGCTTGGGGCAGAGTGGCTGGAGAGCTGCCCGGCGCAGAAGGCCCTGGGGGTGCTGGCTGACAGCCGGCTGGACACGAGCCAGCAGTGTGCCCAGGTGGCCAAGGAGGCCAACGGCATCCTGGCTTGTATCAGCAATGGTGTGGCCAGCAGGAGCAGGGCAGGGAGGGTGCCCCTGTGCTGGGCACTCGTGAGGCCACCCCTCGAATGCTGTGTTCAGTTTTGGGCCCCTCAGGACAAGATGGACATGGAGGTGCTGGAGCGTGTCCAGAGAAGGGCAACGGAGCTGGGGAAGGGTCTGGAGCACAAGTGTGATGGGGAGCGGCTGAGGGAGCTGGGGGGGTTTAGCCTGGAGAAGAGGAGGCTGAGGGGAGACCTTATCGCTCTCTACAACTGCCTGAAAGGAGGTTGTGGGGAGGTGGGAGTTGGTCTCTTCTCCCAAGGAACAAGCGATAGGACAAGAGAAAATGGCCTCAACCTGCGTCAGGGGAGGTTTGGGTTGGAGATTAGGGAAAATGTGTTTACGGCAAGAGTGGTCAGGCACTGGAACAGGCTGCCCAGAGAGGTGGTGGAGTCACCATCCCTGGAGGTATTTAAAAGACATGTAGATGTGCTGCTCAGGGACATGGTTGAGTGGTGAACTTGGCAGTGTTAGGTTAACGGTTGGACTCGATGATCTTAACGTTCTTTTCCAACCTAAATGATTCTATGCCTCCATAACAAGGGATGCCATTTGATCGTATTAAATAAATGATGGCATTAGAGATGTCTAGGGAAACTTACTGGAACAGCCCCTCAATGTTTCACAAAAGAATTAAAAGGAAAGAGCTCCAAAAGATTAGTGTGATCGTGAGTTGGTATCTTACCTGTTTGCTAATGCTTTCAAGCAATTTTCCAAAAAGCCTTTTGGTGTAATTCGTGCAGGCTTTCAGGAGATTAAAGAAAATGTAGGTGCAGGTTCCTTTCAAAGGAAACAGAAATGGGCTAAAACTAATTTATTAGTAGTCAAGGGCATAGCAGGGCCAAGTGAGACTTAAGATAGAGGATTTTTCCAGGAAATTTTGGGAAGAGTCACTGCAATTACTGTAAGAGTAATCAGCTGTATCTCCTATCTGGTGCTGAAGTATATGCTTTCAAATTGTGTAATTTACATATGGAAAGAGGACAGGAGGGATTAAGAAAGTAAATATATCACCTGATTAGGTATGCAAGTTCAGGACATTAGAAGGACTTATTCAATGAATATTCAAGAAGGTCTTTGCTTCACAAAGGTTGAGTTGTACGCATACAATAAACTGAATATGTAGCAGAAGTCTGGCCAGAAAACTAAAGATCCCACCAGTGTGCATCAGTATACACTTGTTCCAGGGTGAAATCAGGCTTTTTTTTTTTCTTGTTAATTACCTTTTCTATTTTACCTTTTGAAAATAAAGTTAGAGAATAAGGGGACTATAACAGGCAAGGAAGGAAAAACTGTGACCTGACAGGTACATGTTCACTACTCACTGTATGTACATTTTTAACAGAAGCAGACAGCACTTCCTAATTATTATTCTTAATTTGTGCAACATTTAATAAAAGAGAGACTATCACACGGCACTACTTTAGCCTTTTACTTGGGATAGACAATAGAGGGAGATGATATGATCATCATCTGCCTTCTTTGATTCACACTTCGCTTCCTATCAAGAATGTAATTTAATTAGGAAATAAAGTACAGACTAGCTCAACTGCAAGACCAAGCCAGCTTTCAGGAGGAAGACTGAGCTGAACTTTTGCTAGATGATACATATTTACCCTAATAACCATAAACCGAGCCTTGGACTGAGTTAAGTTACAAAAATTGTTGGGCAATAGTCTCAAAGGAAGAGTGCTCTGCTGGAAAGCAGAGGTGGATCCCAGCTCAGAAGAGGTGAGATGTCTCTAGGAGTACCTTCCTCTTTTCTCGCCTTCTCTCAGCTGTTGTTCTCTCATCCTGCTATCAAAGAAACCGTGAGCAGCACCAGCTTTTTATATCTCCACTAATTGCACATTCTAGGAAAACAAAACAATGTAATGTTCATCATACATAACATGCAGCATCATAAGGCATCGGTATGAATAGGGACGTGTTTCAGATGAGATGGCACTGCTACTCCTTTCCTGTTTCTGCTGGGTGACTCATCATCCTGAGTTTGGGAGGATGTGGAAATCCATTGACAAAGCAGCACCAGCTGCAAAAGCTTTGTGTCCACAGATCCTGTAAACTTTGGAAAAAAAAAAAAACAAACACAAAAAATAAATCAAGAAACCCAGCACTCACACTGATAGTACAGCAAAGGATACTGAATCTTTCCGTAAAAGCCTGTAAGGACTAAAAGGAACATTTTGGTCTTGCCAGTGAGGAGATAATGGGGCCAGGTTTTGAGGTGCTGCTGTTTGATTTTCACTGCGCCCAACCTATTACCTGCTCTCTGAGGTCAGCTCCAGCCAAAGAACTGTGGGGCTCAAGCACCATCAGAGGAGAAGAAAAAAAACCAGTAACAAAATGAACATTTTTGTACACACTGCCTAATCATCTAGAAAGAGAGATGGAGGAAAGTCACTGCTCAATGTGCAGCCGGGGCAAGACAAGCCCAACAGTATATTAAGATAAAAAAGGACTGGGATAGGTTGGTCAGACACTGGAACAGCCTTCCCAGAGAGGTGGTTGATGCCCCAAGCCTGTCAGTGTTTAAGAGGCATTTGGACAATGCCCTTAATAACATGCTTTAACTTTTGGTCAGCCCTGAAGTGGTCAGGCAGTTGGACTGTTCAACATATTCATCAATGACCTGGACGAAGGGATGGAGTGTAACCTCAGCAAGTTTGCTGATGATACCAAGCTGGGAGGAGTGCCTGATACGCTGGAAGGCTGTGCTGCCATCCAACGAGACCTGGCCACGCTGGAGAGCTGGGCCCAGGGGAACCTCATGGAATTCAACAAGAGGGAGTGCGGGGTCCTGTCCCTGGGGAGGAACAACCCCACGCACCAGTACAGGTTGGGGGCCGACCTGCTGGAGAGCAGCTCTGCTGAGAAGGCCCTGGCAGTGCTGGTGGGCAGCAGGGAGACCATGAGCCAGCAACGTGCCCTTGGGGACAAGAAGGGCAACGGTGTCCTGGGGTGCATGAAAAGGAGTGTGGCCAGCAGGTCGAGGGAGGTTATCCTCCCCCTCTGCTCCACCCCAGTGAGGCCACATCTGGAGCGCTGCGTCCAGTTCTGGGCTCCCCAGGTCAAGAAGGACAGGGAGCTGCTGGAGAGAGTCCAGCAGAGAGCTATGGAGATGATCAGGGGCCTGGAGCATCTCCCTTAGGAGGAAAGGCTGAGAGACCTGGGTCTGTTCAGCCTGGAGAAGAGAAGACCGAGGGGGGATCTCATCAATGCTTATAAATATCTGAAGGGCGGGTGCCAAGAGGATGGGGCCGGAATCTTTTCAGTGGTGCCCAACGACAGGCCAAGGGGCAACGGGCACGAGTTGGAACACGGGAAGTTCCACCTGAATATGAGGAAGAACTTCTTTACCGTGAGGGTGCCAGAGCAGTGGGACAGGCTGCCCAGAGAGGCTGTGGAGTCTCCTTCCCTGGAGACATTCAAACCCCTCCTGGACGCGGTGCTGTGCCCCCTGCTCTGGGTGTGCCTGCTCAAGCAGGGGGGTTGGACGGGGTGATCTCCAGAGGTGCCTTCCAACCCCTGCCATTCTGGGATTCTGTGATTCTGTGACTAGATGATCATTGCAGTTTCCTTCTGACTGAAATAGTCTATTCCATTCTAATAAAGTCTTCGAGCTGCCAGGGAATCAAGTCAGCACTAAGAATAATATAAAATAATCCACACAGGTTAACAGCTAAGAGAAAGTCCCTGCATTTCCATGGCAAGTGTCTCCAGCCAGCCTTGACCCCAGTAGCGTAGGCTTATCTTGGCCAGGCGTCTTGCGCAGGCCACACATACCACACCTGCCAGCTAAGGTATACGAAAGTGCATGTATCCTAGCAAAAGCCTTGAGCTTTCCCGTTCCCCATTTCTCCCTTGAACTACGCTCATTCAAGCCTCCAGGAGTGAGTGCTTTACAACATCCTGGATCATCTGAAAGTCCTGTCCTTTCAAAACCTGGCAACAGTCAGGAGAACTTTTTTTCAGCATAATTTGCAAACCTGCCAAAGCATGTGGCTTCAATCATTCGAAAACATTTCATTAACTTCTGTCAATCGGACAAGGCTCTGAGCAACCTGACTCAAGCTGGACCTGATGATTTCCAGAGGTCCTTTCCAACCTGAATTATTCAGTGACTTTCCTTCAAATTTATGGGATGATTTCAACTGGAAAAATACACTGAGGACTGAACCTGCTGGTTAGGACATTCATTTGGACTCTGGTCCCACTCCAGCATTAATGCAAAATGGAACAGTATATAAATAAATAGGAAAAGTATCCCAAAATATGCTTAAAGCCTTGTGAGCACTCTTGAAACAAGAGCATACAGGTCCAAACCTTCTCAGACAGAACTGAAGCTTGTTCTTCCATACCCCGAAAAAAAATCCTAAGCCTGGGATTACTGGGTTGAAGGGGAAAATTAGCACCTCTCTTTGCTCTTTGTTTCCTTTAATTTTCCAATAAATGATTGAAATGAAATATTTTGGGTGGAATGAAATAATTTGTATTAAATGCAACTGGACTGGCTGGCAGGCAAATGGAGTGTTTGGAGAAGAATAAATATTAATAATTATTCAAACTGAATGGAATTATTTTTATGTTTTCAGGTTTTTTCCTAAATTAAACACAACAACACTGCCACAGCCCAGGCTGAAAAGGCAGGAAAATAAGTAGGCAAAACTGGGAGTGAAGAATGGGGACAAAATGGGGTGATGCAGGAACGCAAGTCTGGGGCTGAGACCCAAACCTGGAGGAAGCCCCAGGAAACCTGCTGAAGCAGTGCTTAGTGGTCAAAGGCGCAATGTCCACAGGGAGATCGGTGACGAGTGGTGTCCCTCACGGGTCCATAATGGGACCAGTACAGTTCAATATCTTCATCAATGTCATACTGGGATCGAGTGCGCCCTCAGCAAACCTGAAGATAGCACCAAGCTGAGTGGTGTGGTTGACGTGCCTGAGGGATGGGATGCCATCCAGAGGGACCTGGACAAGCCCCTTGGCTCCGCTCCAGTGAGACCCCCCTGCAGTGCTGCGTCCAGCTCTGGGGTCCTCAGCACGGGACAGACACGGACCTGTTGGAGCGGGGCCAGAGGGGGCCACGGAAATGATCCGAGGGCTGGAGCAGCTCTGCTGTGAGGACAGGCTGAGAGAGCTGGGGTTGTGCAGCCTGGAGAAGAGAAGGCTCTATGGGGGAGACCTTATTGCCGCCTTTCAGGGCTTAAAGGGGGCTTGTAAGAAAGATGGGGACAGATTTTTTAGCAGGGCCTGTTGTGACAGGCCAAGGGGTGATGGTTTTAAACTAAAAGAGGGTAGGTTCAGACTAGATATAAGAAAGAAATGTTTTACGCTGAGGGTGGTGAGACCCTGGCCCAGGTTGCCCAGAGAGGTGGTCGATGCCCCATCCCTGGAAACATCCCAGGTGAGGTTGGACGGGGCTCTGAGCGACCTGATCGAGTTGGGGATGTCCCTGCTCATGGCAGGGGGTTGGACTAGATGACCTCTAAGGTCCCTGCCAACCCAAACCATTCTGTGATTCTCTGATTAAGAACCAAGGGAGAGCGATTTTCTTAAGTCCTCTGGGCAGACTAACTACAGACGCTGGCTATCCAATTCCCATCGTGTCAGGCAAGCATCCAGGACCAGCAGACAGAGAGCATCCGGCAGCACCCGGGACACGCATGTGGCACAAAGCAAGCTGGGAAGTAGCTGGTACCAACTGATGGGCACCTGCCACTCCAGAGCCACAATTTGGTTAAGCCCAAACTGGAAGAAAAACCAATTTATTTGCCCAGATAAAGTTATCTTTTCTTCCCTCCCCAAAATCATCGTGACTGCAAAGATTTCTCCTCCTTTTTCACACAGTGATACATTTTCCTTGTTTTTCCACATCCCGCTTAATATACCTGAAATGTTTTTAAAGGAAGAAAGCCAATTTTTACTGCTCTACTTAATTTTTAAAACGAAGTCATGCCCTGTTTTTTAATAGAATCTTGACTATTTGTTCAAACAGAAAATATTTAATGTTTTATACAATATTTATAAAGGGTCACATAAATACATAAGCACAGAAGGAAAAAAAACAGTCTATGGGATTAAAAGATAAGGAGGTTGTTAATCTTGTTGCATGGGTATGGCACTGGAGGGAATAATACCTGCAAGGCAGAGGGCACAGCTACCAGGCGATGTTAAGCCCCTGAAACTGCTGTATAGGTGCTATAGGAAGGGACAGAAACGTACATCGTCCCACTAACGGCTCCTACCGAATCCCTGAAATCATTAACTGCTTGCAAAGGAAGCCTCCCAAAAACGCCCCACCTGCCCTTGCAGGGAGTCGCTCCACCGGGAACACGAGGCTTTGGAGGAACCAAATCCAGGATAACATATCTGACCTTTGGGGTTTTTTCACGTGGCTATTAGAAACATTAATTTATCCTCTGATACGCACAGAAAAGCCTGGAACGTGCCAGCGGGCAGGACCCGTAGATGCCACGCTTGCAGGACGTTATCAGGTGCTTTCGCCAGTCTGTGCCCTGCAACGTCCCTCCTCCTAATAATAATAACCATTTCCAACAACCACAACAAGTTCGTTATCTTATCACAGCAGCATCCCTCCGTGAGATTAGTCAGGCATCCCAGTGTTATGTTTTATCTCTAAAGCCTTGGGTTTAGACATAGCACGCGTCTACCCTAGAAAGCCAGGTGCATTCCAGTCAAACAGAAGAGGGTCTATAAACATCTCATTTTTTTATGATATGCAGTAAGTTTGCAAGCCTGCTTTAAATCAAATACAGTTCCGACATCTACTTAAGCTTCTGCAATAAATTGGGCAATGATTAAAAAAAGAGGAAAACATTTAAGAGGCAGGCATATGTTTCCTGAAAGTAAATTAATATGGTTCATCAGTAACAGAAGTGTGGAGTTTTATTCAAAAACTGCAAAAATGCATTGTATAGGGCACACATTAAAGACAGCGCTTTCATCTGATCCTCTCCCCAGTACAGCAGAGTCCTGGAGCACCAAAAAGCAAGACCTGCTAAGCAGGACGAGGCTTAAAAGTGCGGTTCAACCATAGGACAAGCATTTTAAACCTGACAGCACACCAGCCCATTGAAGGGCTTATTGCAATGCTCCCTATCTCCTTTCCCCAGCTACAAAACCCCACCACAATGATATTCATCCACTGGAATCACCAAGCTGCTGCAACCACTGGCGCTGGCAAGGTAGAGGATATTATTGTAACAGCAAAGGGCCTGGCAATGCTCAGCAAATAAATAAATATCAAGTACCTTGTAATATCCCCTCGATGGGAGAGACGTGGCAAAACAGCCAAGAAAGGTTGAATAAGCAAAAGTCTCACAGATTCTCAAGGGGATTCTACATAAATAGAGATGAATAAACTATAAAAACCCCTTCTCTATAAAGGGCTCTTTACTGCGACACATTAAATGAGCATATATTTTCTGCGATGACTAGTACAGCACAGCTCGTAAAAGTGCACAGGCCACCATTTTACTCATAAAAGAGTGCAATATTATGAAAGTTTTATTAGGAACATTTGCCCAGATCAACACATGACAGAGCCTGCACCAGTTTCTTTTTCTTACCTAAGAAAATAGTAAAGAAAAATCTTAAGGATGACAAAAGGCACTTGATAAACGTGCTGAAAAATTTCATTAAGAAAACTGGAAGTGGCTCTTTGATGCAGAGATGATCCCAGCGCCAGTGTAGGACGTGGGGAGAGGGATATAGATGTGAGGATGCCCTCACTTTCAAAAACATAACGTGGAAGAGAGAGGGCTGCGTTACTGAGTTAGCCACAACCCAGCAGTGAACATCCCTTCGGCTCGGTGAGAACAGGCTGATGCTCATGTCGCTGGCTGGAGGGTACCCAACTTTTTCAGGACTAGGCAACACGCTCCGGGAATCCCCTCCAGGTTTCCATCAGCAAGCGGTACAGCCAAACAAATGAGGAAAATGAAAATTTAAACACAGCCAAGGCAGCGTACAAGTAAGCGTATCCCCAGAAGCCAAAGCTTTGAAATATGGTATTGGTCAAGACACTTAGGTTACAGCAGGACTACCTCCAAGGAGCTGGTGCAGTTTGCTGCTTCCCCTTTCCACATCCCCCTTCTGGCAGCCCTCCTGCTGATGGGGCTGCGTAGCAAAAAAAGTAAACACATCGTGTAGTTATTGAATTAACTTCCCCCCTAATTACTTTTTGCCTTCACTGGGGTAAAGCAGAAATACTACAAAAGGAAAGAAGGCAACGAAAAGCACCAGTGGCAGCATAACCCTGAGAAAAAACTAGGGGATGTGGTGACTCAGGGATGTGAGGAAATAAGACCAAGTACAAGTTTCTTCAAAGCTGCAGCCCAGGCTTGGGGGAAGGCGGGGAAAGAGCTTCACGGCACGGCACTGCGGTCTCTCTTCATCTCCATCAGCTACGTGCCGAATTTAGGGACCAGGGGATAGATGCTCCTGGAGAGCACACGATGGATGCACCTCTTCGATGGGATCGAAGTGGGGTTGGGGGTTCGGAACCCCAACTACATCGCTGATGTCCTGGAGGAAAACTTCTTGGTGAGGACAGGAAACAGAAAAGTTGTGGTGACAAAAGGGGGCAGAGAGGCAGAGACGCCGTTATAGCCGGGAGCTGCATTTGAGGAGGGGGAGCTCGTGCCTGCAAAGCCAGCGTGGATGAGCAGACCATGACCAAAATGTAATTTATATGAAGATGTTTTGAATTTCTTCCAGCTACTCCAAAGTCAATAATGCATAACAGCTCCTTGCTGCTTGTGCACAAAGGTTTCTGCAGAGAATATAGTTTGATTATAATTACAGGACAGCATTTAAAATTAATCACCGCAATAGCCCACGTTCAGGTGCACTGTGCAACATAATTATTACAATCCTTGCTGTCCACAGCACCTTCTGCAACCTGTAGCCTATAGAATTTCCATCCTGGCAATATGTGGTTAACAAAACACATTTGCGGGGTAACGCTTTTGGTTTTGTTTGGTTTTTTTTTTAATATGACTTCAACTTTCAGAAGCCACAGTTAGCAGGATACCATTTACACCTGCACAGGTGATGTGTAGGGCTGTGATGTAACTAAAAGGAGTGGCTATATGAAACAGAGCATTCAAAACTGGTACTATGTACTCACTGACTCCAGCCAGGCTGAGCAAGGAGAACCAGCACCACCGGAGCGTGGCGGAGTGGGGACATCTTGGCTCCTGCTTTACGTTCGGTCACGAAACCATCCTACAAATGCGGAGTCTAGCAATGGTGTTAATGATAAAGCAATGGGCAAAATGAAGTTCCACCTCTGCAAACCCCTTCTCTGCAGCAATTTGGAGTGTGAAGGAACATTTGCCTTAAAGAGCGCTCTTTGAGATATCATTTTTCTTGCTAAGTCTAATTATGATGGTTGCATGCCACTCAGCAAGGCTGAAATCCCATGTTTTCTTCCCTGTAGTAAAATGAATTTCAAGGCCCCAAAGATTTTCTCCTTTTAAAGAGTAACAAGGAAAAAAAAAATCTGAAGATCAAACATTTTACAAGAAAAACCACAAAGAAATACCAAGAAATTCCTGGTTTATTGATTTCACAGCGAAACTCAATTCTGCCATTTTGTCCCACCTCAAGGACTAAAAACCTAGCTTGATATGAACCTTAGGGAAACGTGGTGGGTTTTGCAGCCGCGTGTGTCCTCCACTTTCGCTTCAGTGGGATCTCAAATAAAAAGGCGCAGTAAGTCTCAATAAATATGCAAATAACTTCAAAAGGAGATTAAAAACCTTCGTCCTGTTTATGTAACTAATGAGTTTGTGTGCCAGTAACAAAAAGGCCGGTGGCTTTCTTATTTTAACCATTCCTTGAAGATCATTTCTACTCAGAAATTTTTTTTTTAAGACCTCAGAACTTGTTATATAACAAAGAGAGAGCTAAACATACGGCCTTCGGCTGGTTTGAATTAGCTTACTTGTATCAACCGCGTTTCATCAATACGCACTGCCATAGTAACTGGCTCCTCGGCTGGAATGCTAATTACTCCCCTCCGCTTCCAGGAACAAGAGCATTAGACCTACAAAAAAGATTCCTTTCTCCTCCTCTCATTAACTAGTTTTACTTGCTCAGCACATTAATGCAGAGCTAAGAATGATTATACAGGGGCAGCAAATGAGCTGCATAAATCTGCTTTCTGTACGCATTAACCACAGGGACTCGGGTGCAACGAGGGTGATGCTGGAAGGAAACCCAGTGGTCCTCACCGATGGGTTCGTGTTGGGTACTGCACGTGAGCATCATCCCAGCCCCAGGCAGCAAAGGCAGGGACTAAACCTGAACTCTGCCACTGCTGCGAGGTGTTTGGGTTCAGGGCTTGACCTTCCCTTTCTAAAAATAATCTTGCCACCAGTATTGACTTTAAAAGGCGGTCAGGTCTTCTGTTCACCTGGAGGATTGAAATGACCTTCATTCTGCTGATAAAATGTGTTGGATTGACAGTGCAGGAAAGCAAAGGCTTGTATTTAGTAACTGAATAAGTATAAGGAGGACATGAACGGCACAGGGTTTGTATGCATGTAGACGCATGCAAGTATCTGGAGACACCTCCCTGTGAAGCCTATAGATTTACACCAGGAGCAAGAGCGAAACAAATATTTCTCTAAAAATAAGGAATAATTAAAAAAAAAAAAATCTAACATTGCCAAATACTACGCAACTTGTACCATTTGCCAACAACATTAGAAGTCATGCCATCCACCACGCCTCCCCATCCCGGAGAATGCCAAGTCCTCCCGCTTGGCGATGGTGGATACAGAAATGCAGGACGACATGCCCTGCCTTTTGAAGATGCCCAGCTTTGCATTTACTTTGGAGAGTTGCTCTGAATGGACATGCCAGAAGCTTTAACATCCGAGTTCCCTAGGACCACACGTTACTCTTCCTAAATATATATGAGTTGGGTTCTCCCAGTAGATGACGTTTGCTCATGCTTTTTCGTGTGCATGATAAAAAAGTCACACACTATTTTGCAGCAAAAGTCATTCAGTCTGTCCTATAAACAACTGACAGACAGGAGTTACTGGTAGTTACAGTATCTTGCTTTGTTTCTTAAACAATTCTGAGAGCAAAGAGTTTGGGATAAACTTCCTGGGGGAAGCAGGAGAGGTTTCTCCAAGGCCAAAGTGGGTCCAGATGGGTTCAAGTTGCTGCCAGATGGACCTGCAGAGAACCACCTGGACCACCTTGAATGGTCAATTAGTCAAGGAAGCCCCAGGGACTTCTAGGGATGATGTAACTATTGGTTAATGTAAGAGCTGGAAGGCAAACAAGCGGACGAGTCGGTGGATAATCAATCGCAGAGCATTCGCTGAGTCAGTGGCTGGCAGCATTTGATACCGCGCTTACAGCAAATGCCTCCTGAATTTCCCTTTGCTCGCTTCATACCAGCCTCACACACCAGTCCCCTTTGCTCTTTTATGCCAGACCACAACACTGAATACTTTTTTTTTTTTTACATGAATACAGGGTCCTTTCCTGGTTTATTACAAAAAATAGAAACTCCAAACACCACCCACTCAGTTCACACAGGCCAACAACCACTTGTCTGATAATCCTCACGTCCCGGAAACTGCCCGGATAGCAGCTGAACTGATGACGTAGAGCTGAAAAGCTTCATCCACCATCATTAGCCTTGCATCTATTTCCCCAACTCTGTTTTTTCAAATTAAGTACCCCAAGGCTGTGTGAGCTGCCCTCATTCATCTCATCAAAATATTACATTAGGAAGAACTTACTTGGTGATTAAGACCAGCTTGTATCTCCCCACTGCAAGAAGAAATCTCCCCCTCTAAAAATAAAGTGAAAATTTTGCCCCCCATACTAAGGCTCTTCAGCAAATTCTGGGAGACCTTATCTCAAATTCAGTTAAAACTGAGGATGGAAAATGTCTCCTCAACCCGGAAATTTGATCTATTGCAATTTTGCTAAAATATCAAAAAAGGGTGAGAAAACCAAGTCACAGATCTTTTATTTAAGCTGGTCAAACACTGGAACAGGCTTCCCAGAGAGGTGGTCGATGTCCCAAGCCTGTTAGTGTTTAAGAGGCACTTGGACAATGCCTGTAATAATTTGCTTTAACTTTTGGTTAGCCCTGAAGTGGTCAGGCAGCTGGACTAGATGATCATTGTAGGTCCCTTCCAACTGAAAGAGTCTAGTCTAGTCTAGTCTATTAAACCCTTCCGAACAAAATAAGAAACAAAGGAAGAGAGAAGCAAGGTGGCAACCTCGATAAGGTCTTGGGTTAAAGATGACCTCAAGTTTACCAGCTCTGATGGCAGATGAACCACTTACGTGCTTTCCCTGGGAATCCAGAAAGAAGAACAAGAGACATAAAAACTACTGTGGGAAAAAGATCCTGAGCTCCAGGCACACACGAAGACAGATGAGAAAGGTTGGATTTTGTAGTGATCAAGAAGAAACAAGTCTAAGCGGAAAGGAAGATCCACAAATTTTCAATTGAAAGAGAGCAGCTTAATTTGTATCTATTGATAACATTTTCTGCAACCGAAGCAAAGAGAGAGCAAGGACATACCCCAGCGGGGACCCCACAGAAAGCTGGAGGTGGAAGAAAGCAGAACCTCTGAAGGACAAGAGGTGACAAAGCCTCCTAAGTTGGTGGGGAACGTGAATCTCAAAGACACATCAAGAAGCTTGAAGGACAATGTTGGAGGTAGAAAGATCACTGGAAATTCTGTTGAGGTGCTTCACTGGACGAGGAGCAGACGCTGCACTAGAAAGGAGCTCAGATGGAAGTACAGGAAAGAAATGCTCCTGATAATTCAGGACTGGGCATTCACCCTGCAAGAAAATACATTCAGTGCTTGAGGAGAGGAAATTTAAGGCTCTGGAGTCAAGACCCATCTTGATAATACATTTTCAAACCAGAGTACAATAAAATGCCCTTACACAGACAGGACCTAAAACTGTCACTGCTGAGAAGAATCCAGGAACCCAACCAGCAACAGAAGTAGGCCACAGTTAAATGGAAAAAATCCCCATGTTATCACAAGATTACTATAATACATACCAGCAATATTTTTGAGGGGCACAAACAACATCATACTTTCATAAGTTATTGTTCTACATTTTTGCTTGCTCCTTGATCTCAAGGCTTCAGAGATTTGTTTATTATAGTAAAAAGAAATATTTAAGAACAGATTCCTGCTTGGGATGACTTCCTTGGTATTCAAGGAAAAAATGCACCAGCCGCCTGGAGCTGTTTGCCATTGTTATCTACCGACAGAACAAAGCTCTTGCACATTATTGGGGGGCGGGGGAGGGGGTTAACAAGAAATATTGGAAATGGTTGCAGATAGCTTACATCTCTACAAAATCTTTACAAGCCCATTCTCCAAGCAACTGTCAGTGCTTTTTGGGGCGAGCGCGTAATCAGAGAGAGAAAATCTCCTGGAGATGTAAGGATTTTACACAGCTTTTTTTATCCGTTGAGGGTTTGTTCACTCCAGAAGTCATTGGAGTGGAACCTATATTAAGGAGAAATCATAGAATCATAGAATGGTTTGCATTGGAAGGGACCCTTAAAGGTCATCCAGTCCAACCCCCTGCCATGAGCAGGGACATCCCCAACTCGATCAGGTCGCTCAGAGCCCCGTCCAACCTCACCTGGGATGTTTCCAGGGATGGAGCATCGACCACCTCTCTGGGCAACCTGGGCCAGGGTTTCACCACCCTCAGCATAAAACATTCCTTCCTTGTACCTAGTCTGAATCTACCCTCAGGTAGCCTGAACCCAAACTCCTCTCCTGACCCTGTTTTTGGTGCAAGTGACTCTGCTGCCAGCAGCTGCACCCTTGCTGCAAGCCAGGCACGACTGTACAAGCCAAACTGGGACTTTTCTAACAACCTCTGTCAAGGTCTTTTACCATCTCATCACCCCTGGCTTATGATGACACTACCCTTTGATAGAGAAAAGTCTCTTTCCTCATATTACTAAAGGAACTGAATACACTTAATTTGTATTTGTGCTGATTTAAATAAGATGAATTCCAATAGAGAAGTCTGAAAAATTCCCCCTGCCTTCCAAAATAATGTGTTACCTCTTCCCTTTTCCATACCTGCAAAGTATGAGAGGAAGGAAACTCTGTTTTTCTCAGCCTGGAGATTTCTCACTGCACTTCACTGTAGTTGCTGGTCCTGAGCTTAGACAAAGCACGGATCATGGTGTATTTTGTTAACCAACATAAAATTAATTCACTGGTCACAGAAGTGCAAATAAATAAATCAAATAATAATGCCCCTAATAATATGCTTTAACTTGGTCAGCCCTGAATCGGTCGGGCAGTTGGACTAGATGATCATTGTAGGTCCCTTCCAACCGAAATAGTCTATTTTATTCTCTTCTAAATAACGTAAAAAGAGCCAAAAAAACCAAGCAGGAAAACCCACTCAATATGCAGCGTTATTAATAACTTGCATAAATTATATTAGCTATACCCTTTATTGCTAATGATAACAGCCATTATAGTAACAATTGCTATTGGGGAAAGCTAAATGCCTTCTTAAGCACACACAAAAAAGGCAAAGAAATTATTTCAAGTACAGCACGTGTACAAAATTCTGCGGAAGCACTTAGATACAGCCACACATCTTACAATCAACATAATTTATCACGTTAGTAATGTCTGCATAATTACGCAATGTCCTCTACAAGTAGTGGTACGAAAAAAATTATCAGAGGGATTTACAGATTATTATTTCATTTGAGTGCTATATTCTCAGCTTCAGGCCTATATCTTTTCTGCATCTTGCAGAACGCTGAGCACCATCGGGATAAAAATCTTGATCACCATGGTTAGCACTACAAAAATCAACCATATTTCGTAACTACCACTTGTAACTGAAAAGCAGAACTGAACCATTAACCTTCCTAGGAAATCCTAATACCAAAATAATGATACAGTGTTAGAGACGAGGGCTGAGTTATGCAGAAATAATGTAATATTTTGATTCCTCATGGAAAATGCAAAATAAGACACACCAGAAAGCAAAAGGACTCTGATGAATATTGAGATTCTGCAAGCAAGAGACATTAAAAACCTCTTTTGATTGCTCTTAGCGGTTGTAAAAAGATTCAGAGTGACCCTGAACAGCAAAAGAATTTAATTATCCCAGAGAGGGAAAGATTTTACAACATTTGAAAAGAGCTTTTTAGAATCAATTATAAGCTCCTGAGCTAGAGAGGCATAAAATTATTGATATAAATATTATCTGTATATTTGCGCCATCTCTTAAAACAACCAGCTTTACTTCAAGAAATAGGAGCACTGACCAACACCAGCTTTGTCACAAGAAACTCTTGATGACCCAGCTTTCTGCCGGCATTGAGCACCTCCAGGCATTGTTTGTTAGGGATCCAACCCCATCCCAGTAAAGCCAACCTGCCGGAAAATTAGTGAAAAGCACCTAAAAGGATCATGGTGCCAGAAGGTCTGATTTTTGGGGAAAGATTAAGATAGCAAAACACGGGTAGTTTGGCTAAGTGACAATTTCGTAGAATCACAGAAGGGTTTGGGTGGGAAGGGACCTTTGAGGATGATCTAGTCCAACCCTCTGCCATGGACAGGGACATCTTCAACTAGATCAGGTTGCTCAAAGTCCCATCCAACCTCACCTTGAACATTTCCCATGATGGGGCATCCAAACTCCTCTGGGCAACCTGTGCCAGTGTCTCACCTCCATCAACGTAAAGAATTTCTTTCTTATGTCCAATCTCAACCTACCCTCCTGCAGTTTAAAGCCGTTGCCCCTCGTCCTGTCACTGCAGGCCTTGGTAAAAAGTCTTTTATGGGATACTGATGAGAGTTACGAGTACTTAAAGGCTGTACGCACGACAAAGGCAGTGGAAGTAGAGCTAAGAGTTAGGCTAGTATTAACAATACAATTTAAGATGGCTACCAAGAAACTATATAAATACTGTAGTAGTTATTAGACATGGAAAAAAAATCCCAAGTACAGTGAAAACCCATTTACTCAAGGTGTGGTGAATACAAATGAAATGCCTACAGAGTCTCAGCCACCTTCAAGAAAGACTTCGAGGCTGAGGCAGATAGCATTAGATATTCCTCACAAATAGAAACCCATAGGCAATAAAGTGGAAGAGAGCACAGAATTACACACGGACAGGAGGCTTTGATCCGCTGCACTGTTTGTGGAGCCCTGCAGAAAAAATCCAACCATCACGGCAGCACCGCCATGGGATGGATCAAGCCAACATCAGCTGCCTACAAAAATACTCTTTTTTTCAATCTTTCTGAAAGAAACGTGATGTTTGAATGATCTGAATCAGTACTGCATGGATAATAATATACTGGAAGATGTCCTTTTTTGAAATCTTAACAGCAACTGCCTAAATCTAAAGAAACTCAGATTAACACTTAGTGTCAGCTCTCTGCTAACCCTCTCCAGCACAACACAAGCGGTGAGGCCATCTCAGTTTTGCCATTTTTTTTACTTTGGGGTAGCCATGCTCACACCCACTGAAGAAGCAGCAAGATAAATACTTCATAAACAAATAGTAGTTGACAGTCAGCCCTGCCCAGCATTTGGAAAACAATCCGATGGATGCAACCTGTTTTTGTGCTATTTGTTCCTATTGCTTTTAATTTCTAATTCCAACGGACAAGAGGGAGACTCCCATGGATCACACGAACTGGCTACTTGGGGAGAAAATAAAAGCACAGGAAAAAGGGAGGCTCACAAAGTAGTTTTATTTCCTTTTATAATTGAGGTAATTTGCAATATTGCTTAATGATAAGCTAGTAAATTTTTAGCTGATTGAGTAAACGTCACTCCAGCAAAGCTTCCTTTGTAAACTGTTAGAAAGACAGAGAGAAAACTTCATTTCTGGGCAATTTTTTCCCCCAAAACAACTACATAGCAACTAAAAACAAATTACTACTTTAAGTGTCCTGTTCATGGTCTTCTACAGTTTTTCTTTTTCTCTTGCAGATTTTTTTTTTTCCAGTGTCCTGTGCAGAATCTGAAGTTTTCAGACAGAATTTAGAGCAACAAATAGGGTCATATGCAATGAATACAAGTGCTCAGGCACTAGAGTAAATGTGAATGTTAAAAATCACACACGAGAAGATAATAAAAAAAAAAGTGCACATAATACAACAAAGCAGTAGAAAAGCGTACTGTACAGACCATTCTTGCCAGGGCTGATGGAGGGATCGGTTGACCTCAGAGGTCCCTGCCTTTACTGACTTACATACTTCTGTGAGGCTCATTAAAGGCTCCAAGCACAAAGCATCAAACACTTCAAGCAAAAGTTGGTCTCCATGGGAATAGAGGACAAACTAAAAATAACTATAAGACGACATTTTAACAATTTTGCAGGAGATTGTCATGGCAATGAAGAGAGTTGTAACCTGTTGTCATGATAACCAAAGTTTTAAATTAATGGGAAAGCATTCCGCTTCCACTTCATCTTTATTCATAACGGGTCTAACATCCACGACGGGAGAATTACACATTACTGCCTTTAAGGAACCAGACAGCTGGGGAGAAGCAAGGGAGGGATAACACACTGTCTGGTTAAAAAAGAAATTAAAAAACTCTACAGCCAAACCGAAGCGCTGATAGGATAGAAAAGAAGCCAGACATGAAAATAGATGGGGAGATGCACGATGCTTTTTTGAGGGAGACGCTCTCCTCTGCCCTTCAGTGCTTAGATAATGTTATCTTTACTGTGGGACAAGTAGCAGAAACATTGGCAGGGAGCAGGCAGCTCACTTGGGCCAACCACTCAGGCAGATGCACCACTAACATCCAGGGAAGCAGCAACTTGAATGATTTATCGTTTTAATGGAGACAAATTAATACGACCAAGCTAGTTAAGGCTGTTTTGGCAAGTGAATTTTGGCATGGGAACACAGGATAAGCTGGAAAGCGAATGCCAGCCCCATGCCCGTGGACTCTCCTCCCTTCAAGGGGAGCAGGAACAAAATGAGCGTTATCCTTCATACACACTTGTCATCAGCCACTCGTTTTTACACTACTGCTTATCATTTATTTTCACTAATTTCAGCATAATTTGAAACTTTTAAGATTTTATTTTAACTTGGTGGAGGCATTCCCATGGCTGCCAGGAAGAATAATGCAGCTCTTTGTTGAAGAAATAGCAGAATAACAGTTAAGAGAAAAGCACGTGTTGATGGCACCTGTGTCAGCAGGTCGTTAAGATCACAGCACATTAAAAATCACAGGATATCCAGTTTCTCAAGACACCCAAACTAGGGAAAAAAAAGGACCAGGGCCATAAGACCTCCAGGTAGAGGGAAAAAGGGGCAGTAAGTAAATCAGCAATGACTTATTCAACATTAGTCAGCAAGAGGCGAGACAGGATGAAGAGGAGAAAGATCCCAATCATCATCAACTCCTAAAGGGCACAAATGGCACATCCAAAACCCAGCTGGTCTTTGCCAAGAGACGTGATGAGGACTTGATGGCTGCATGCCTTATTCTCCATCGGGCATGCATGTGGTCCTGGCAGACTCTCCAAATACATTCATCTTGTGTATTGTGAGCATGCAAATATGACAGAACAAGCAAGAGGGGGATAAGGCGTGTGTTGGGGTTTTTTTAGGAAGTCACCTTCCCCTTCTACATGTCTCCCTGCATTTTGCTAGAGACATTGCAACAAGCGGCATGGCATGGACCATCTTTGGAAACTGATATAAAATAAAGCGTAACACACGTGGACGAGCAGTGTCCCCAGGGCTCAGTGTTGGGGCCGGTCTTGTTTAATATCTTTATCAATGATGTGGATGACGGGACTGAGTGCACCCTCAGTAAGTTTGCAGATGACACCAAGTTGGGCGGGAGTGTCAACCTGCTCAAGCGTAGGAAGCCTCTGCAGAGGGATCTGGACAGGCTGGATTCATGGGCCGAGGTCAACTGGGTGAGGTTTAACAAGGCCAAGTGCCGGGTCCTGCACTTGGGTCACAACAACCCCAGGCAACGCCACAGGCTTGGGGCAGAGTGGCTGGAGAGCTGCCCGGCGCAGAAGGCCCTGGGGGTGCTGGCTGACAGCCGGCTGGACACGAGCCAGCAGTGTGCCCAGGTGGCCAAGGAGGCCAACGGCATCCTGGCTTGTATCAGCAATGGTGTGGCCAGCAGGAGCAGGGCAGGGAGGGTGCCCCTGTGCTCGGCACTCGTGAGGCCGCCCCTCGAATGCTGTGTTCAGTTTTGGGCCCCTCGGGACAAGGAGGACATGGAGGTGCTGGAGCGTGTCCAGAGAAGGGCAACGGAGCTGGGGAAGGATCTGGAGCACAAGTGTGATGGGCAGCGGCTGAGGGAGCTGGGGGGGTTTAGCCTGGAGAAGAGGAGGCTGAGGGGAGACCTTATCGCTCTCTGCAACTGCCTGAGAGGAGGTTGTGGTGAGGTGGGGGTTGGTCTCTTCTCCCAAGTCACAGTGATAGGACGAGAGGAAATGGCCTCAAGCTGTGTCAGGGGAGGTTTAGATTGGAGATTAGGGAAAATGTCTTTCCTGCAAGAGTGGTCAGGCACTGGAACAGGCTGCCCAGAGAGGTGGTGGAGTCACCATCCCCAGAAGAGTTCAAAAAAACACATAGATGTGGCACTTCAGAGCATGGTTTAGGGGACATGGTAGTGTTGGGTTGACGGTTGGACTTGATGACCCTAGAGGTCTTTTCCAACCTTAATGATTCTATGATTCTATGACCCTCTTGTGGATTCCATCACTTACAGCTAGCCAGCAGCACTGACTTCAAGTGTTTGCTTGGACACAGAAGCAGAAATGCATTTCTGCTCTCTCCCTCTCATTAGACAGGAGATGTCAACCACTAATTTTACAGTTTAACTCCTTGCACCTTGGGGTCAGGGGCTGGAGGAGAAGAGACAAACTTACTGGGTTCAAATGCATGTACCAAAGGTCAAGCACCAAACTGAGGTCCCTGCATGAGAAGCTCTGTTAACCTAAACTCTCTGAAGCCAACAGTAAGAGATGAATAATTGCAAAGAATGATCCCCCCACCTAAGATCTCAGTTTGTCTCAAATGGCTGCAAGAGACCTGAAAGTCACCAACCTGCTGCTCACGCATTCAATGAGATGCTGTAGGTGCGTACTGTAAGTCCGAGTCCAGCAGCCCTACACTTGGAATTATATTAATAGGCTCAAAGAAAACCATGCCCTGTTTAACGACTACATAATCATAACTGTGTCTTCACTTATGGAAAATTGCTCTGTTTACCCTAGAATTCCTATGGTAGTTAATTATACTACTGTTTCCTTAACTGTTCTGAGGGGAGAGAAAAACTATTCTGGCAACAGAATGCCTGAGCAGCACACACAGCTTTACACACGCCTTGAACACACAATACAAAATGGTCCTCACCTCAAGAAATAGTTACTAATTTGAAATAAGAAGAAATCAGAGCTAAACAGTTCAGATGCATACACGCTCATATCTTTCTGAATGAAACAACTCATTGTTAGGCTGTTAAAATCAGGGGGGGGGTTCCTGTATTTGATTTAATTTACAGTTATCATGTGCTTTGCGTCTCCTGGGAATGCCACCAAAATCGACAACTCCTTCTCCCTAGAGATGGATGCTCTTCTCTGCGATACATTAGGTTTCTAAGAACAAGAGAGAGCAACATCATTTTTGAGTGTAAATGGATGGCAACAAATCATGCAAAAGGATGAAGCTGCCTTTGGTTACTTACTAAAGAGAATTTCTTAAGTATGAGATACGAAGGTCTTCACCTGTCATTACTCCAGGGTTTTATTGTTGTACTTCTCCCTCCAAACCTCACATCCAATAACTGTTGCCCACAACTCAGGTCTTCTGAGAGCTCATCTTTTCAGCCTGATTTCTTCTTTCCTCTTCTTCTTCATTAAAAGATTCAAAATTATTTTGTTTATGAAGTGAAACGAATTAGATGTGCCCCCAGGGGAAAGGCTGTTGGGCTGGGTTTCTTTCCCCAGATGAGTGCTAAGACAGGATCCCAGCACAAGACAGAGATCAACCTGTTGGAGCGGGTCCAGAGGAGGCCACCAAAATAGTCAGAGGGCTGGAACGCCTCTGCCATGGAGAAAGGCTGAGAGAGTTGGAGTTCTACAGCCTGGAGAAGAAGAGGCCCTTCTCCAGGGAGACCTTATTGCGGCCTTTCAATGTATAAATGGGGCTTCTAAAAAAGAAAGAGACTTTTTACCAAGACCTGTAGGGACAGGACAAGGGGCAATGGTTTTAAACTGAAAGAGGGTAGGTTTAGATTGGACAGGAAGAATTTCTTTAGGATGAGGGAGGTGAGACACTGGCACAGGTTGCCCAGAGAAGCTGTGGATGCCTCCATCACTGGAAGTGTTCAAGGTGAGGTTGGACGGGGCTCTGAGCAACCTGATCTAGTTGAAGATGTCCCTGCCCATGGCAGGAGTTGGACTAGAAGATCTTCAAAGGTCCCCTTCCAACCCAAACCATTCTGTGATTCCAGGACAGGCTCCGATGCAGATGTGAGAAGTGCCCTCAGTGTTTCGGACAAGCAGTGGACAGCGGCTAGCTTTGCCCACCTAATGCACCTCTCACATCCCTCTCTGCCCACAGGAGACTGATCATCTCCACCCAGCATCTGCCTTCATCTAGTGACACAAGGAGCATCATTAAGACCAACACCAGCAGCAAACACAGCCAGCTTATCTGTAAGCAGTGGGATTAGCTCCTCTATGCTTTACTTTAAATCACAAGTAGAAATGGCCACCCCACAGAGGAGCCCACCGCAGTGACATGTCGGTAGGGTGGCCGGTGATACCAGCAGCAGAGATGGTCAAAACCCAGTTCCTTCAGTGGCAGAGCAATGACAACGCTGACATTTACTGCTCTCATTCCTGTCCTGAGGCGGCAAAACATACTTACAAAATTAAATCACCTCTCCATCAGCACATACAAGAGAAAAAAATTGTAGCGACAGATAACACAACTCATCGTGCCTTGACCTGCGGGGACGTTTCTAGCAGTAGCACAATTCTCCCCCCAGCTAAACAAAGATTTATTGGATACTATAAGCTCAACGGAGAAACCATGTTTTCCAAAAACTCTGAAAACCTACAGTAGGTGAAATATCCCCACGGAGAGCTCAGCTCCGAGCCACAATGACCCAAAGGGCTGCTCCAGCAGCATGTCACCCCAAAGAGGTGCTGAGCATAGAGCTGATGGCACTACGTGCTGGCCAGAACAAGGACCACAGGGACACCTTCGCCATGCAATGCTACGGCACCACCAGTTCTTCACCAGGAGCCCAACCTTATGCCCTGCCACAAAAGCTTCCTTTTTTCCCAACTTGAGGATTACAGCTCCTTCTCGGCCCCACGTGAAGCAACAGCGGGGATTCAAAGGGCATTATATGACGAGGCTGTTGACAAACACGTTTATCGTAAAAAGACCCAGAGACGGCAATTCCTGCAAGGAAACGAGCACTTCTCGACATCAGCAGAAACTCAGGGGTCGGGGACGGGGGAAGAACTGGTAGGGGCAAGGGGAGGGGAAGGAAAAAAAGGCCATAACACTGAAGAGTCTTTCAGGACTCATTTATTTGAGCAGTGCCAAGCCAGCTCACTGATGCAATATTTTCTTCCTGCACTCTGAGCCAGGGCTTTGGGATCTAATAAATCATCGCTGGCCGCAGAGACATTAAAATTCTAGCCCAGTACTGCATTAGATGAAATGAGGCCGAATGCCAGCAAGCGCAGGGAGAGGGAAAGGCAGGCACACGCACTTTAAAATAAGTATACAAATGCGTTTGCATATAAGCAACTCCGGATTTCAGTTTCAGGTGAGGCTAAATCTAATGCAAACAGCACAGCAAAACAGATTAACAAGCCAGAGCTCAACCACACCACTTTGGGAAAGCTGATCCCCATTAAACTAAAACTAAGATGTTAGGTATAAAGCACAGCAGAAAAATAGACTCGGTAATTTACAGATCTCATACAAACCAGGGAACTATTTCTGAAGCTTATAGAAGTCTTTTATGACCCCATACCAGATCACGTTTCTCTACGTACAGACCTCTGCACTGTATCGCGTTGACTGCGCACGGTGTAAAAAATAATTGTGCACCAGGAGAGGAGAAAAATTCAATATTTAATCTACAAACATGTTTCCAGAAGTCAAGCCACAAAATTTTAATTTATTACCTTCAGACTGCAAAAATATAACAAGTATCTAACCACTTATTTGCTGTGCCAGACAAAAAAAAAGGGGGGGAAGGGAGGAAAGGCAGCAAATATTAAGGGTTTTCAATGGATCATGAGGCAGTATTGGAGCTTATTTTCAATCGTTTAATTGAAGCACCTGGGGATTTAAGAGGTACTGAATGCATGGTGTGCAAGTATGCACAGAGAAAAACAAGCGGGGATATGAATTTGAACTGCAAATGACAGGAAAAAATATGCAGGAAAAGCCATTTATCTTAGACTCAGTGAGATTTTAACTTAGAGCTGAGAGATTCCGAGCAGGCGTGGGGTTTCAGTGCTACGAGACATTTTCATTTTGTTTTATTAACCAGCCCCATCTCAAATTCACACAATGCCAAGGTCACACTCCAGCTCCACGGTGCCCATGGCAGAGGCTCCCAAAGTGCTCTGCGGAGAATCACTGACCTGTGTAGCGACTGCTGGCGGACTTCTGCCAGCCGATGCTGGTGCTCTTCACCACCAGAAGGAAGGATTTTAAAAACTCACCTAATGTTTTTTCCACAATTGCTACCATTGGAAGGGAGACACCATGGCTTCGTGAAAGGAGATGTGCTAGATTGGAAACAAGGGGCGGGAGGTCCCTAAGATAACCTCTTGGTAGAGAGGCTTCATAGTAGGAACACCACCAGCTTTCTCAATAGAGCAAACTGGAAATCCAGAGATAGTTATGGGGAGGGGGGACATAATTATGGGGGGTTGGAAAGCAATGAGGCCAAAATAAGTTGAAGATTTGACGTATGGCAAATCAAGCGTGACTTGGCAACGTGGCCCACGGGCATGGAGAACCGAACTGCCACAGATGCGATACCAAGATGGCCAACGTGATCTTTGGCTGCCTATAATACAGAGGCCCCTTGTCATTCAGCAGCAAAGTAAAGGGAACATACAGGAAAACATATGGAAGTAAAAGGAACATATAGAAAAAGAAGCTTTAAATGGTGTAAAACAATACAACCATGGCTAAAACAAAGAAAAATAAGATGGCTTAGAAACACGCAATAAATTAACAAAGCCACCAAAAAAGAGTTTCATCCTATGGTATACAGAGACTAAGAAATAAGAGAAGGAAAAAAAATAACATTCGCTAATTTTAATACTGAATGTACATTTTAAAAGCCCAAACCACTGGTTAGAATTTGTCTACACACTATGTAAGGCAGGGCTTTGGTAGAGCTCATGCTTAAAAATAAACCTTATTTCTTCCCCAGGTGAGTGAAGAATTTCAGATTATGTGCCAATACTCTACAGGAGTAACCAACACACAAGAAAATTCTCCATTCACCTTTTATCTTCTTTAAACGAAGGAGTACTTTCCCCTTCAAAACATGTTTCCAAGGCCATCTCTTTTCTTCCACCTATGGTTTTTTTTTTTTTCTTCTCTGCTTTATACACATTTTCTCCAGCCCTCTTCAGCCCTAGTCATTTAATCTTTTTATTTCTTTTCCACTACAGGGAAAAACAAAATCAATATCGTAGCCAAGAAATGAGGCAGAGCATAAACCAGTTCCACGTACCAAGCAAGCGCGTAGGATTAAAAGGCACACAATGGGGTCATTCAGGAAAACATAACATGAGTTTTGTTTGCTTTTAAGATCTGAGACTATTCTGTTTATTTACAACAAGAAAACTCAAAAGCATGTAAAACCTTAGACTAACAGTTACAAAACAAGGGGTGAAGGATGTTCCCCGAAGTTTCTGTGAAACTCCTTGGAAGGTTGACATCAGTTGGACCAATCTCCAAACTACCCAAATACAGCCTACAGCTGTTGCTCATAAATAACCCTAATTTCACACAAACCCCCTCTGCTTCCTTCTCCCTCGCTCCTCAAACAAGAAAACTTGTCCCTCATCTCCTTAGGGGTTTTATGCTTTTTATGACTTCAAAAAAGTCCGTGAGTTAATTTATTATGAAGATGGTAAATTAGCCATCGTTGATCAGCTAACCAGAGCACTGAAACTTAAACAGCTTCCAACCCTGAGAAATTCAGCATGTTGTTTGGAAGTATTCCTGTACGAAAATTATGCATTTAAACACAAAAATAACAAGAGTCTACACAAGTCAGCGCTCATTCTTCTCCCAGCCAAGTACGATTTTCCTGTCTGCTCTATGCACACCAATTAATAAACATGAAGAAACGCCAGAGGAAAAATATTCACTGTACCCACTTCATACATTTTTAATCACCCTGAAATCAATTCAACACCCTGAACGCAGTTTAAAATTCCTGTTTTACAGAACTGGTAAGCAATGGATAACCTAATTAATTCCAGAAATGGCATTTCCCAATCAATGGAAGGGGTACACATGCATGCAGGTCTTACAAGCGGAAGGAAAAGTAAGGAGGAGGGCACCCCAACCCTGCCTGATTCAGCATCAAAGCCATTTGCCTCGCGTTCCTCAGCGCTCCCCACAAATGTGCTGAGGAATGCCAAAAAGAAAGGAAAAAAAGTCTAGTTTATCCTCTTTGCACACAGCAGTTCTGAAAGAACTTGGTTTTCCTGGCCAAAGGACTAATCTGTCGTCAAAGGCCCAGCCTTTCCAGAGAATAATACAGCAAAATTTTAATTTTAAGTTAATAAGAAAGGCTGAAATCAAGCCTAGAATTATCTTTGTCCCACAAAGAGTATGCAAAGGAGGATTAAAAGCCGACTGTAGAAATCCTATTGGAACATCCTTCTGTCTTCTACAAAATTGGAGGCTGCCGGCTTTCAACATACCAATAAATTAAATGAACAGTCAAGTGTAAATCAGGTCAGTCCTCAGTTGATGTCTGAGGTTCAACAACGAATACAAACGATACCGATTAGGATAAAAACACACGTGAGAATCCCACACCTCCTGTCCTGCCAACAAAACCAATGATCGGAGGGCGGACGATGCCGATTCCCTCTGTTAATCATTATCTCCAAACAAATGTTGTGGTTTCACCTTGGGGAAAAAAATGATAAAACTTGGGAGTTTGCAGTTTGGGAGTGCAGCAAACAGCCTGGCTCAGGGACGCGTCCCGCCCCTCTGGAGCTTGCGGAGGTCCCACACGGGGAACCCAAATCATGGGTGGGAGAGCTTGACACGCCGGAAAAAGTGCTGGAGTTTTCCACGTCCAAAAAGGATGGAGCTGGGCTCACTTATGCAATAACAGGCGTGCGGCGGGTCCTAGAGGAAAGCCATCCTCAGCAACCAGCGCCAATCAACCTAGCAAAGTTGACTGCATTTCTGTTCTCCACCTTTCTACAAAGATTTAGACAGAATTAGACTATAATGCCTGTACAACTTTTGCTTCAGACATGTGCAGCCTGCTGGCACGGGTCACAAATGTAAGAACATCAGCTCACACAAATCCTTAATCCTTTCGGGAATCCCTCCAAAAGATCTCCAAGATTTCAGACCCACAAGAAAAATATCAAACCAATGCCTTCCCACCAACATAAAAACCTAGTAATTAGTATGTTGACTCACATATTTGCCTACCAGCCACACCCACTCTCTATCACAAAATCTTGTAACTATAACCGCATGTGTGCATTACACCGTAAATTAAAATTACATTACTGTCATATATTTTTCTCAGCGCTCTCAAAAATCCCACAGAGAGATTGCCACTTGAAGAAGCAGGAAAATCAATTCAATTGGAAAGCAAATGAACCCAGACCTTGCAGACAGTGTAAAAAAGGTCGACAAGTGGCACAGGGAGACACCACGCTTTTCTACACACAAATGACAAAGCTCTTAGCCAGGACTTCTCCTTAAATCATCAGAAATAAGACTATTTCATGCTTTAAAATGAAGAAGACATATTTGTTACTTGAGGAAGAACGTACTGGATCTTGCAGCAAGATCACAGATGAAGCGTAGATGTGATTCAAAGTCTTCCTTGCTTTAGACTGCTCCTCTGCTTCCCCAAAATACTTTGGTGAATCTTGTGCAGGATAAAGCTTGCCAAGCTGCTGCCCTTGAATACTTATTTCACATTCGTGTGCTGCAGAGGCTCCCTAAAAGCGCCTCTGGGCAGTCTAGATTAATCCACTTTGGAAATGCAGCAAAACAGAACCCAGTCACACAAAGACCTTTTATTAAAAAGCGTCAGGTTCCTCCTGGTGAATTGAGTCCAGCTCTCCCGGACCCACGCAGGTGTTTGCCAGCTGGGCCGGGCTGACAGGCTGCAAGAGAGAAGGAAAAATAGCTGGGATGGAGTGAAAGACTCCAGGGAATGAGCAATGCAAGAAGGAGAAGGACCAGAAGAGCAGCAGAGGGGCTTGACTGATAATCTTTCCCAAAAAGCCAGGGAAGGGGGTGATGGAGGGTGCTACCTTCCAACCCTCTCCAAGACAAAAAACAAGTGGAGAAGCAGCAGAGGATCCACAGCAGAAACCTGAGTGCATGATGGATGCAAATCACTAGCAAGAGAGAAAAAGGAATTGAGTAAAAGAGACAAGGTTGATTGGCAAAAGAGACAAGGGAATTCCTGCTGCATAGACATGGGAAGGCTGGGGGCTCCACCTGATAAACCAGGAAAAGCCGTGGGAGAAGGAATGACGTTATCCATCACATTCACATACTGCCATTGGGATTCCCAGGCCTTACAAGCAACGCAGGCGGAAGAGCAGGGAGTTCCCAGCCCTTATCTGGTCGGATTTAAGGATGCTAGGCACTGCCTCCTGTAAGGATAAACTGCCCCAGGCAAGGTGACACTGACCCTAAGACATTTCTGGGGAAATCCCTTGAGAATTGCAGGTTGGAGATGAGGACCCTGCAGTAGCACTCACTGAGCAGCACACCTGGAGAAGCGAACTCCTTATAGACTTGTAGCAGTGGGGCTGCTTGTGACTGACTATTAACAGGACAAATGCATTAGGTATCAGAACTCTGAAACACACACTTTTATTATTCAGCACCAGAGGATTAGGCCATTTGAATACCGCCAACCAACAAAAGCTTCTTGATGACAGCAGCTCACACTCATACTCAGTGATCTACAAGTTCCAGAAAGAAACAAAGATTCGGTTTTCTTCTCTACACTCTTTATGAGGGTGGGACCCTCCTTCTTGAGGACTCCTTGTCGTTGCTTTCTGCCATGCTGTCCTTGGCTGCCAACAAGCTGCATATCCCTGACTCTTCCCCGAGCGAGACTGAAGAGGTGGGAAGATCAGTGATCTATGTGGCTTCGGACCAAGCATCCTCGCTAGTCCAAACAACCTTGTTCTGATGCCCTTGAGGACAGACTGCAGCGACAGCCACAGGCTGCAAGGATTAGATGAGAGCCAAAAACCTTGTGTTTGAGAAATGGCCAGCCCAGGTGGCCGTCAGTGGGCAAGGTGTCCACATTTTACGTGTGGTGGAAGTATTCAGCCTAGAAAGAGAGTTACCATCCTTCCTTGCCCCACACGTATTCACCTCTGAAGATACATTTGCCTTTCCCTTCCCACCCAAGAGCCAGGCACATCACCTTGTCAAGACAGAATCTCTTTAAAACAGATTTTTGCATTTTAGAAGACCTGCAGTAAATAATTCAGACACAAATCTCAGCGATTGCACTCAAGACCAAACACAGACCACTTTGTGTTGATGTCTACATCTGAGTCAGCCATCAATACACCTTTCAGTATCAGAGAGAAACAACCATTTCTAGGACATTCAGACCCCATTGGAGATGTTCTTTCCTTGCCCCTTACCATTAAATCCCAGGGGATCACTCAGAGACAGACATCCACCCTGCAGGTATCTAAACCTGCTCAAAACAATTCTGAATCTGGGTGACCAGGAGAGACCCCAGGCAGGGTCAAATGGTGTGTGCACTTCCACAGCAGGGATTTAGTAGGAGTACAAGGAGTTCAAAACAAAACAGTGTGAATTTTTGTCAGAGAGCAAGCGGAGGGCTGGATGTGGGAAAAGGTGGAGGGGGACAACCATCTGGAAGAGTATCATCCGTAATCTGTGGTCAAAGAAGGAACAGAAGAGATTATATCCATACTGTTGAGTGATTTCTATGACTGGATAAAGAGTGAGAAACTAGAAAAACAGAACTTGTTCTGTTCCTTTTAAAACTCCAAATAACCTATTGAATAAAAGCATTTTTCCTTTACCTTCAATAATGGGGGGGGGGAGGGACAGAAGTATTGCTTCAAGGCACGTAGAGCTTGAACAGAGCTGTTTGTCCAAAGCAAAACCAAGGGCTTCCATCAGCAAAAACTTGAGCTGGAGAACGTCTCTTCCAAGTATGGAGGCTCCCGAGCAGGTTGCTGCTGCAACAGGACCTGGAAAGTGTCGTGCACCAGCGCAGTGTGACACAATCTCCCTGGAGATTTACTAACCAGCTTCACATCTTTGGGCTCTTGGATTTTATTATCATTTATTATTTAGTAATAACTCCAACGAATACAGAGTCAGTCTACCGAAGGTTCATGAATCACAGCATCTTATCAGCATATTAATCAGCTTCTGGTAGGGAAAACGATAATAGTGTGAGCTATAACAAACACTTTTATAGTTTCATGCTTGAAGTCAAACAAGCTACAGAAGAGACTGATTCTTCATCCCTGATTCCACACCAACGAGCTAATCTATTTGCTGCAGGACCAGTGCCTTAGCAAAAGTGGACACAAGAAAATGGAAAGGATAACACAGCAAAAGAAAACCAGGCAGTTCAGCAGCTCACGCTTGGGGCAGGTAAAGTGAACTCTACAAATAATAAAAAAGCAAATGAGAGTCCTTAAGTACTATTTTAAGTTAACCTCAGTTAAAACGACAGCTTACATAAAGACACAAGTTAATTACAGCCGGTTTCAATTAAATAGTAAACAACACTCAAACACTGTTTCTGCTGGTGTTCTAAAATATGTTGAATTAGCAAAGTCAAAGAAGTTGCCAGCCAAGCACAAGGAACCAGGACTTGCTGGAGCACAAATCTGGCATTGGACAGACATAGCTCCCTCTGCAGCGAGAATATTCTCTCTGTGTCGCCTTAGCTGAGCTCAACAGCCAGCTCATTCCACAGAGAGAAAGCACTGCTAGCAGAAAATACGCAAGGCTTATTCTCCTCTTTCAGTTTAGGAAGGGAAACAGGAAGGAGGTTGCAATCCAACAGATCTGTGGGTCTTAAGGTCCTCAAAAAATGAGATGTACTAACTGCATGAGAAACCAACGTTGCTTAATAAATCTATCAGTTCAAATATGTGGAATGCTTCGATAAACATTTCCCTTATGAGTTTAACACTTCTGACTTTGTTTCACCTAATAAGTATTTTAAAACTTCCTTTTTTTTAACTTAATTATAATTTCCCATAAAAATTCATCTAATTCAGACCACACGCTAAGAATCATTTAGAAAATAACTGTCCTTCACACTTCCTTTAAGGAAGATCAGAATGGAAAAATGAAGAATCTGAATAAATGTATAGTACATCAAGTACTTGAGTATGTGCCAAGGATTTCCCATTCTCCCTACCACGTGAGCAGCCAATTTGGTACAAAAATTTTTATTTATCTTGAAATGGACCTCTCTCCCTAGCCCACCAGGTATGGAATGCAACAAAGAAGTGAGAAGGAGAAGAATATCAGATTAAAACTGATTATTTCAACCAAAAGCTATCTATTCTATATAAAGCACTCACATTTAGCACTAAAAAACCACAAGAGCATAGAATTCAACCTGCCGGTATGCTGATTACCATCCTTATTTTCTTTCCACATATATCCCACCTGAGTTTTATTCCACAAGGTTAGAAATTAATGGTTTATGCATGATCTTTAAAAGATAAAAATTTAAATAGTACACGTGCTCTACGAGATTTGGGGGGAAAAAACCTGAAATCTAAAGCAAACCGAGAACATAGTCTAGGGCTAACAACCTTTACCTCAACTTTATTACACTTCAGGGGTTTTTATTTCTCTTTCTTGCCTAATATAAAGCTTGGCATTAATTTTTTCAGTGTCCTCCACTGCTGCAAAAAGATGAGACTAGAAAAAAATTATATCTTGTACTGTATAAATTCTATATCGTATCCCAAATCAGATTTCAAATCAAAATTTTGGGACAGATGCCGTACACTCTGTCTCATTAAGTGATCGTGGGAATGGTTTGCTGACATGATATTTCACATAAGGGACTCTCAGCAAATTCTTCCATTCAGCGGCCGATCAGGATTGAGACACCCATTAAGCCCCAAAGCTGTAATGAGCTCCTAGTTAGGACCATGGAAGGGGTTTGCACACATGACGGCAGTCAACATCCCCTCCAGGTCTACCACATCATATGCTTTAGTGATTATTTTCAAAGCAATTTGAGAAGGAAGTATCTACAAACTCCTTAACTTCATGCTTCTCCTGTGAAAAGTCTATTTTGTTTGTCTCTAGGAGTTTAAACATCCTCCAGAATAGCTTGTGGCTGCATTAGAAACTGATACATAGCTAAATGACGCAAGGTAAAGCAATGTAAATGAAGTCGAAGCATAGAAAACAAGAATTACATAGACAGAGTCCGGGATTTGTAATGCAGGAGACACGGCAGCCTTCTTTTAGTAACTGTGGAGACCACCCTCAGGAGTTGCCCGTCTTTTCTATACAATGGATAAAATTTAAATTTTCTTCCCCTCTTTTGCAATATAACTTTAAGTCTTTCATTAAATCTTCAAACAAATTCATATTTAAAAGGTTTTGTAATACTATTTGCCTAGCAAAGACAATAGCTCTTTGTTTAAACACTTCCTAACCTATTATCTATTTGGGGACTCCATTGTAAGAATTCAGCCCACTGACTCCTTAGCTTAAAGCAAGCACTAATACGATTCAATTCCTTCTTCAGTGTCCTACGTTCAAGCGGTCACTTGACTCTTCCCTTCTTTGTTTTTCCGTGGACATAACGAAGGGCCTTGTTATATTTTTTCCAGTCTGATCCACCTCCAATTTTTTTCTCCAAGGTCATCCTGCACATCTGCCACTGATTTCTCTTCATTCACCACAAACTCTGGAAGACAAATGCCTGAAGTCCAATGGTTTGGGGTGAAACCAGTCTCATGGGGGCCACCTTGCCATGATCCCTACCAGAGCTGGCACAAGCTGGCCAAGGCAGACAATAACTTTATATATTTAAGTGCAGAACATAATCTTCATAGTGATTAACCAGCAGGTTATTTTAGAAGATAACATCCTACTAATGTTGCCATCTGACTTATTCAGAATGCAGTCATGTAGAATTCATTCATCTAAACCAGAAATCACCCTCTAAAATTCTCCTTCCAGAAAGGTCAAGGTACAAACTCTATCCAATCTGCACCTCAATATTTAAACAAAATTGTCTTATCAAGTGCCAGAAAGCAGCTTCTAAAACATTCAGGATTGTATGAAAGCAGATAGAGAATAACTACGCTGCATGGATATTAAGGTGGAGCTTTGAGCACATGCCAAAAAAAAAAAAAAAAAATAAAGTGGGAGAGAAGTAGACTCTTGTCCAAACCATCCTTGTGCTGGAAAGCACAAAATTGCTGTTATTTCTAGTGTAGGAAAATAACTTTGTGCTTATGAGCTCATTCTATCACCCAAGCACTGCTGGAGTCTGCAGTCCTCTTACAATGGTGATATTTTTGAAGAGACTATTATTCACAGAGATTTTTTTTCCAAGCCTCTAGTGCTCTGACTGTGAGACCAAAGCTTCCCTGAGCTACAGCATCTCCAACAAAGCAGCACGCATAAATTTGATGGGGAAAAAGAAAGGGTGAATAAAAATGGGGTAAAACGCCTTTGAGGAACTCTGCGCTGCAGAGTATCAGACAGGTCTCTCTGCACAGCCATGCAGCCAGCCCTACTGATCTACCAGCTGAAACAGCCACCAAAGTCAACGAGAATATTTCGTAAATGAAGTAGCTAAGAGTATTTGATGTTCATTTCCATTTGCTGTTGACCACCTTCCCCCACAAAAGCACATTCCCAAGCAATTTCACACATTAGGTGAAAGTCAACCCATACAACTGGCAATGCAAATATAAAGAAGGAGGTCTTAACACAATATGACACTTAAGAGCAAATTATATTCAACAAAATGTTAGAAGAAGGAGTCTTCCAAGGCTGATTTTGTAAGGTGCTTATACAAGATCAAAACAACTGCTGGTAAACATAATCCATGGGGAAAACCAGATACACCTAAGCTGAGATTTTCTTTTTCTTTTTCTGTTTTCCTCTGGGCTAAATTCCTTCCATATCAGTACACTTTAGTTCCCCACTAGTTACATAATTATGGTAAACATATTTCATTGCCATTTTTGAGTACTAAAGATGACAGTTTTAGACAACTCAGTTCTAAAGATGGACTTCAAACAGACATCAGACGTGCCTGTTAGCTCAACCAAAGCATAACTTGAAAACAAAAAAAAAATCACTCCATAATTCGGTTTAAATCACCACCTGTAACAATAACTGCATGTTCTCCAACTATTGGGCTCTGGCCTTTGGCATACTCATTTCTATGGCAGGATTATTCCAGCACATGCACCCGAGTCTCTCAGTTCAGCTCCGAGGCAAGCCCTCCAGCTCCCAGCTCACTCCCCCAGCAACTTCTTGTGTGTTTTGTTTGTCTAAAGAAATCCCCTTTTGATCCTTTTCTTTAGGATTTCCAGGGCATCCTCTTCTTAAGAATTCAGATCCATTTCTTCTCACTAACCTTAGCGCATTGGCTTTGTTGAGGAGTTTTTCCTGCAAGTCACATTCCCATCTGGCTCCCTGATGGGAACTCCTTCTCCCTTCATTAAGGGATTAACCACTCATTAATGATCATCTGCTCTCACCACCAAATACAGACATTCACAAAGGAGCCGCTGAACACCAATCCTACCTGTATACGCCATGTTCTTCGGGTTTCCGTAGGGAGCCCCAGGTTGGACGGGGCTGTAAACAGGGTTCATGGTGGAAGACCGGGAACTCTGAGGACAAAAGAAAAGCAGAGTTGAGATGACTGCCTTACGTTAGCTCCGGAGTCGTCTTCTGTGCAAAGAGTTTTCTGCTACATGATAGCGTTAGTGTGTTGTAATTCAAGACACAGAGAGCTGCGAAAGAAAGGATTTACAACTAGACATTACAACCAGAGAACATATTTAATAATTCAAGTTTTGGATCTCTCAGTTAATTCCCTTAACTTCTTCAGCGCTGCATATTCTGCCTACAAATGTACCTGGAGCAGATTAATCTTACACATCTCTGCCTTCAGAGGGGCTCAGGACTCATGACCCAACTTCTAGCTTGCGATGAACAAAGAGGAGAAGCCACAAATTCTGACAAGGAATTCTCCCCCTTGGAGGAGCTAATAGTTCTTGGGTGACAAAAACAACCACAATGAAGACCTGATCTGTCAGAAATTAGCAGATAAAAGACCATTTGCTGCTGGTGAGAGGGAGAGCAGCAAATATCTGCAAGCTTTCAGCTTGAGCTGATAACAATAACCTTGAGCCCAAGGCTTGGGTCCTGTGCAGGCCACCCACCACATCCCACTGCTCTCCCAGACGGGGAGATGCAGTCATGGACCCAACACAGGCAATGAGATTTTAACAGCCCTTCTGTTTCTCTCTCCAATAAAGATGATGAAGCAGTGCCGGGTTAGCTTCTTGTGAGTTTTATTTAGAGGAAAGCAAGTAACTTGGGAATTTGTGTCTACTAACTGTCAGTTAAGCAACTGGCTCAGTTAATTATCTTAATGAAGCACATTCTCAATTCTGATTAATGGGAAAATCAGTCATTAAGCTTTATTAGGCAACGCATTTGTCTCCACAGCTATCTAGTGACAATTTCACACAAGAACCTCAACGATCTTGCTTCAAAATGTGGGGTTTTTTTAAAATGTATTATTTTACAGTTCATAAACAAAACTGTTCTCTCCAAACAAGTCTCTCATGATGGATGCACAATTTGTTAGATCATTAACTCCTTCCGCTTTACCTCAGGATAGTAAACAAGTCAAATGTTAAATGTTAGCACCAATTGACTTGACAACAATTACTGCTTAATTAATTAGCCTTCCCTCCACCCCCAAGTTAGCACAGAAGGAGCAATTCTCAAGGCAAAGGAAATCACGGTTATAAAGCGAGCTGCAAGATAAAGCCACACACAGACATGTATTTATGCCAGCGGCTTCAGTAACGCACGATGGAGCTCTTAAGATCACCAGGAAAATCAATGCAAAACTTCATGTCCGTGAGACATTACGGTTGGGGATTTACATTCAAGCATAAGGGTTTTATGGCCATTTGGTCCCCGTGTCCCCAGGGAGTGCTCCAAGTCTCGGCAAACCTGCCCCTGGCAAGCGGGTGTTTGCTTTCTGGCTTGAGTTCTCATTTAAAGGAGAAAACCCAACGTCATCTATCTCTGAGATGGTGAACACCAGCTTCTGTAAGCGTCCGTCCAAAAGCCTGGGTTTTGGGCTGCCATATGGATCCCATTCAACACCAGAGGCTAATTCAGCATAGGATGTGGTGGATACAGGACACACTCATACGTATACCTCAAACAATGGACAAACAAACACGTTATGTGTCTGCATACGCTGTATGACACCTACCTACCACTGCTTTAAAAAAAATATGTCTTCTTCATAGGAAGATGAACTTCAAAACCCATCTATATTCACAAAAATTATTTTCTTTTTTCTAGTGAGAAAAGATGTTGATTTAAGCCCAACCACCACATTTCTATTGCACATTATTTCTCTGAACAAATCATTGTACACAAGGCACCAAAATGAAAAGCCTTTCCTTCTCCAGGAACAGGACATGTTTCACCCAAGTAGGTACTTTTCCAGTAAGTTGAAAGCATCTGAAAGGAGATAGTTTGACAGTAACAAGGTGGGGGAATGTGCTGCCCAGAAGTGTCAGCATGGCATGAGGCACGAGAAACATCTCTTGCTGCTCTAAACACAAGCCAGGAAGCCAAAACCATCTCCTTTTTACCCAAATGTTGTCGTCAATGACTTTTTTTGCAATTCAATTCCATCATCACCCTGCAATGAAGATTCCACATCATTAGTGGGAATAAGGCAAGAAGGCGTTTTGAACTTTTAACGGTCATAAAATATTCTGAAAAGGAAAAGAACTACAAAAATCCAAAGACATTTCTACATTAACGCTTTGGTGCAATCAGACATGATCAAAGCATTTTGGGCTGAGGCTCCTATGGCTACACCCTCTGCGCTTTGAGGGTTTCCTCTGAACTAGATTTAGCCTGATTTTTAGTCTGGTCCCCACCTGACACACGGTTTGAAGTTGTCTAAAGAACATCACCAGTATGTCCTTTACTGGTATGTCCATCACCAGTATAGACCCGTATATGTCCCATGAGTGCTTGGAGGATGTCTGATGGGCAACTAGAGTGAAGTTTCTGAAAGAAATCTGGTCCACCCACACCAAAATTACTTTCTACAAGGAAACAACAACGCAATTGGTAGGAGTCATCTCCAAAGCACAGTACTGTTCTGAATTAAAACACCGGTAATATACATAGCCTAAGGGTTACTACTGGTACATGATGCTTTAAGGAACAGATGCCATAAACAGGACTTGAGAGAGAAAGGAGGAGAGAGGTGTCAGAGTTGCAGAGATTTCCTGGCTATAATTAACTGCTAAATCACTAATAGTACTCTTCAAGTCCAGACAAGAAATGCCCAGTGGGACAGGGAATGTGACAGACATCTATAAAAAAATAAATCACAAATGACCTGGAGAAGGTGGAGAGGCAGCAATCACACACTCTTTCTCGCAACCCAAGCAAGCAGAGGCATTACAAGAAATAATTGTGTTGTAGGTTCAACAAAAGCAAACAGGGTGGTTGGTTGCTTTGCTTGCCTCACCATGTCCCTTGCTGCTGCAATGGTGGGATTTGGAAAGCCATCCAAGGGACAGAGCAATTCCTCCTCTCTCCCAGACACCCTTCCAGACAGGCTTTTAGGATGCAAGGAACTTTGATCTGATCCCATCCAGCCATCCTTGTGTTCCCAGGAGAAAAGTCAATATCTACGCTCCATTTTAGGTGCCTGGCCACCCAACTAACAGCATGATGCCAGACATCGGACTACGCTCTCAACAAATGTGCCCACGGTGCTGAACAGTGCTCTTTGCACAGGGGACCACTGGGAGATCCCTGCAGCAATACCAAATGGCTGCAGAAAGCCACATCCTATTCATCAGTCAAGCGCAGGCACGTGGCTCTTCATGTTGGCCATTTCAGGGGATTTGTAAGTTGAGGATGTTCTGCAACAGAGCTAGGAAATCATGGGTCTATGTTACTCCAGCTCTGCATTCTCCTTCTCATACACACAGAGCCAGCCTCCTACCTAGCTGAGCCTTCCTGCCCAAGAAATACAGTTTTCGAGGGTCCCTCTTCCCCAGGAATGACAAAAGGAAAAGCAAAAACCACCAAGCATCTGCAGCAGCACCAGTTCCTGTGAGCCAGCTCAAGGACCCAACTTGCCTGAAAACTAACCTCTTCTCTCCTCCTTCCAGTTGAACATGTGTTCCTCCACCCAGAACCACACAGGGACAGCTGGACCTGGCAGCCGGGAGTCCCCGCAGCAGCAAAATCAAATAAAAAGGCACTGAATTTCCTGGGGCTCAGCAGACCCGAATCCCCCTCCCAGAGCTGCTCGTGCCTGGGGCAGGGCACCTCACCTCTGTGACCGTGTCCCTCTCTCACTCCTTATTTGCCTTGCCTGTCCCACTGTAAGCTCCCGGACAAGGATGGAGTCACAGCTGCATTTACAAAGTGCCTTGTTCAACGCAGTCATCATTTCATTTGCACTTTTCTGGGTGTAAAGAGTATGAATAAATCATAATTTGGTGAAAATTGCTGCATATGTCTGGCTTGCATTAGGTGTTGGACCAAATGGTAAAAAGAAACACTCTTATTGAGAAGGACGAAAGAAAATGCTTTTTAGCTGGGATAAAAAGATTGTAATCACGTTAGGGGTTTGAGTGTATTGTGAGGAAGAGGCTCGTGCTTCCTCCCTGCTTGGTATGCAGGGTGTTATTTCCAGCCAGCATGAAAGAGTCCATGCGAACGGCATTTCAGATGGATGATTTTCTTTTTGTTCAGCATCTAGTATTAAAGCACATTCAGATGAGCTTCCAATACATTCTGCAAGACAATACCACTCAAAAATACATTTTCAATTCATTACAGGCACCACATTGTGGCATTCGAAAAACTACACTGAAATGGGAAGAAAACAGGATTAGCAAAATTAAACCTCCTTCGCCACAATAACCTGCAGCACTTGCTCATGCCCTTGAATACACAACAAAAAGACTAATAGAAATGAATTATAAACAGACAAACATAAGTATTGCTCTATTGCACGGAGCTTCCACTGCCTCCTAATCCCCACGACAGTGATGCTCAGATGCTTAGAAGCTGCTGAGAATCCAGCGAGGAGCTGAAGGAGTAACTCCAGCAGGAATGCCATGGGAATAAGCTGCTAGCAAACAGTCTCGGGATACTTTCTGGCTGTAACCTGGTTACATTTTCATCTATTTTATCTTTCCTGTGAAAGTGCATGGCATGCTTCCATCGCACTAGGAAATTACTTCAAGATGAAGGGTAAACAGAAATAAGGCCAGTCTACAGGCAGCCACCACGCCATCAGCAGGCCAACACGCCAGTCAAATCGAGTTTGCATGGGGGATTTCCAAGCAGCATGAGAAGGGAAATGAAAATGCTTGTGCCGTGAATGCTGAGCTTGAACTTTGAGCTTGAACAACAGCGTGCCCTGGCAGCCATGAGGGCCAGCCGTGCCCTGGGGTGCCTCAAGCACTGCATTGCAGCCGCTCGAGGGAGGGGATTGTCCCGCTCTGCTCTGCGCTGGGGCGGCCTCACCTCGAGCGCTGTGGGCAGGTTTGGGCGCCACAGGACATCAGGGATATAAAGCTGCTCCTAGAGAGCGTGCAGAGGAGGGCCACAAAGGTGGTGAAGGGTTTAGAGGGGAAACTGTACGAGGAGCGGCTGAAGTCACTGGGTTTGTTCAGCCTGGAGAAGAGGAGGCTGAGGGCAGACCTCATCATGGTCTGCAGCTTCCTCACAAGGGGAGGAGGAGGAGGGACAGGCGCTGATCTCTTCTCTCTGGTGACCAACAACAGGACCCGAGGGAATGGCAGGAAGATGTGCCAGGGGAGGCTTAGGTTGGGTATTAGGAGAAGGTTCTTCCCCCAGAGGGTGGTGGAGCCCTGGAACAGGCTCCCCAGGGAGGCAGTCATGGCACCAAGCCTGACAATATTCAAGAAGCACTTGGACAAGTCCCTCAGAGACATGGTGTGAATGTGGGGTTGTCCTGTGCAGGGACAGGAGCTGGACTCGATGGTGCTTGTGGGTCCCTTCCAACTCAGGACATTCTGTGATTCTATGAACTTGCCGTGCTGGGAAGCGGCTGCAGAGCTATGCTCGGGTGCTCTCACCTCACCGGACCAGGGCTGGGCTTCGTGCTCTGCATCACGCTCTCCTGCTGCTGCCAAGGGAGAGGACTCTGTCCCCCATCCCCAGTGACACCCCAGGACATTGCCTGCTTCATCCTCTTCCTAGGGGAGCGCTCAAAGCACTTAAAAACCAGGACAAGTATCACCACCACCTTCAAACTACAACAGACGCAAAACAACGGGAACATCTTACCCTGCTGGTTTTCTCTATCGTTAATTTTGTGCCTTTGAAAGCACCGCGACCAGCTTCACTGCTTCTCAAAGTCATTCAGGCCTTGAGTCTGCAAATACCAGTGGGCATCAGTAATTTTTACACATAAACAAGTTTTAACGCAAGTATTTCTATGCACGCATTGGTAGATCTGGCATCCTACACGCCTCTCCCACTCTGATGTACAGAAATATAGGTATTTCCCACTTCTACTGTACAGAGGCAGAGGAAAAGAAAGATGACATCGAAGGAGATTTAAAAAATCCTAAAAGAAAAGAATTAACCTGGCATGCAAGATTCAGGAAGTTTATAAAGTTATTTTTCATTTTCTTTACAGACTAAGAATAAAATATTTACAAACAGAGAAATAAATATATTTTACAGAGTTCTTAAAAGATTGACAGTGACGTGCACATCTTTCAGGTTCGCAAAAAAATTCAACAGTAGATCTAAACTTAAAGACAAATGTAAAGAAAAGAGTAAATAATGCAAATGTGAGCTTTTCTGGATGACAAATACTTCTCCATCTTGTTTCATGTCGGTCCTTGTGTCAAGGTGACCTATCCTTTAGCTTCCCATACCGCTTAGGTTCTGATTTGCCTCCGTCTTTTGTGAAACTGGGATGTATGTGCTTTCGAGAGACCCGTTCCTTACGCTTTTCTTTGGAAAGAGAGTGGTATTTTCTCCTCTGAGTGTTTGCATATCTGTGCCAACAATTATTTATATCACAGAAGGTGGCACAGAACCAAACATGAAAGAGAGTGAACAAAGAAAAAAGGCAAAGCAAAGAGATACATTTCTTCCTTGATCTGCACATCACCTCTTCAAATTCATTTTATACAAATCGCATGCTAATAGTATTCTGCCAAAGCCTCCTTGAACATGAAAAGGCCTCCTGACCTTACACTGCATTCACATTCCAATAATTTTCTGACAATTTTTCAGTTAAGTCATTTGAAACTTGACCCTCACTTGGGATCCACCAAACAATAATTAAATTAACTTCCAATTCATCTGCTAAAGGTTAATTTAGGCAAGCTACAAGGCTATGTCCCAACTTTCCCCCAAAAAACTCTGGACAGTATGCACGAGCTCGGAGATTACACAATGTGGTTTTCCACATTTAACAACTCCTTTTTAGTTTACTCCTTTTCTAGTTATACCATAACTGAAAGTTGATTGATATCTCATGCGATGCAAAATATTTAACCTGTTAAAGACCTTATAAAAGAATAAGGTCAAAGTTGACAAAATTTCAGTTAATCTTTTATTACTAAAATAAAATGCATTTTAAAAAAAAAATCAACTTAAAGAGGGAAACCAAAAAAAAGCCAGACTTAACAAAAAGTTAAAGGCTTCAATTAGTAGTAAACTATTAATGGTAGGTCTTGTTTGTACAATATGATGTTCACTTTCATCTCTTCCACTCTAGTGCAGCTATACCTTGATGTTTGTACAAATCAATCTAGGGCATCATTCCAAAGCCTGAATATTGCTTTTTTTCTTCAATTCTCCCCACTTTTCACTTTCAAAGAAACTTTCAGCTCTGCTCCAGCCTTGTTTTACCTGGATAACTGTAAAATCTGTACTGCAAACTCCAGCTCCACAAAACCTGCAGCACCCTGCTTCATAAACTCATGCAGCTGGAGCAGAAGGATCATCCTTGTCCTCAAACCATCCTACCGATGCATCCATTGATTTTCATATTGCTATTTTTATTGATAAAGCACCTGTGAAGTGGTAGCTAGCAGGAAGAGCTTTTCATCTATCCTGAGAAAACTTTTGCTATTCCAAAAAGTATTTCCACATTTGAAACGCACATATGATTTCAGGCTTGCTCGCTGGCTCTCAGGCATGTCCTGGGCCTTTTTTTTCTGGGAGCATTTCCAGTGGAAATGAAGATGTGCAGTGAAGCAGCTGTTCAGGAACGCTTTAGCAGTCGACATTACTGCACGCAGGCATGCCTTTCCTGATGTGAACCAGATTTGGGATGGCACGTCTGCATCCCTCAGGGGGTAAAGGCTTGCAGACAGCATCAGTGTCCTGCATGCACGGACCATTTTCAGAGGAAAGATATCCTGCACGGTTTTACTCTTCAGTCAAGTTTTGAATCAGAAGAGCAAGTTTAAATATTATTTCCCCCAATCAAGAGATTGTAATTTTGAGAGAATACATAAAAAGCATGATATGAAAATATTTGAAGCGTAGTCATTACCCAATGCAATCAAGACATTCACTGTATGAACACGGAAGGCGTCAAAGTCAGCAGTACAGCTAATCCAGCTGGTGATTAACACGTCATTTCTGTATGGTCGTTCATGAGGTTCTGAATGTGACTGAATTGCATTACTCATTAGTTACATTGATGACGTATTGTCGTCGTAGATACTTCGTGTCACGCCACTTCAGCAATGGCAAAGTCAAGTGCGTTTCTATCCAGCTGCTCCGAAGAGTCCCAGGGGTTCACAGAATCCCAGAATGGCGGGGGTTGGAAGGCACCTCTGGAGATCATCCCGTCCAACCCCCCTGCTTGAGCAGGCACACCCAGAGCAGGGGGCACAGCACCGAGTCCAGGCGGGTTTGAATGTCTCCAGGGAAGGAGACTCCACAGCCTCTCTGGGCAGCCTCTTCCACTGCTCTGCCACCCGCACAGGAAAGAAGTTTTTCCTCACATTCAGGTGGAACTTCCCGTGTTCCAACTCGTGCCCATTGCCCCTTGGCCTGTCGTCGGGCACCACTGAAAAGAGTCCGGCCCCATCCTCTTGACACCCGCCCTTCAGATATTTATAAGCATTGATGAGATCCCCCCTCAGCCTTCTCTTCTCCAGGCTGAACAGACCCAGGTCTCTCAGCCTTTCCTCCTAAGGGAGATGCTCCAGGCCCCTGGCCATCTCCGTAGCTCTCCGCTGGACTTGCTCAAGCAGTTCCCTGTCCTTCTTGAACTGGGGAGCCCAGAACTGGACGCAGCACTCCAGATGTGGCCTCATCAGGGCAGAGTAGAGGGGGAGGATAACCTCCCTCGACCTGCTGGCCACACTCCTTTTCATGCACCCCAGGACACCGTTGCCCTTCTTGCCCACACGGGCACGTTGCTGGCTCATGGTCACCCTGCTGCCCACCAGCACTGCCAGGGCCTTCTCAGCAGAGCCGCTCTCCAGCAGGTCGGCCCCCAACCTGTACTGGTGCGTGGGGTTGTTCCTCCCCAGGGGCAGGACCCCGCACTCGCTCTTGTTGAATTCCATGAGGTTCCCCTGGGCCCAGCTCTCCAGCGTGGCCAGGTCTCGTTGGATGGCAGCACAGCCTTCCGGCGTATCAGCCACTCCTCCCAGCTTGGTATCGTCAGCGAACTTGCTGAGGTTACACTCCATCCCTTCGTCCAGGTCATTGATGAATATATTGAACTAGACCCAGCACAGACCCCCGGGGAACACCGCTAGTTATGGGCCTCCAACCAGACTCTGCCCCATTGATCACGACCCTCTGAGCTCTGCCGTTCAGCCAGTTCTCAATCCACCTCACTGTCCTCTCATCTAACCCACACTTACTAAGCTTGTCTATGAGGATGTTATGGGAGACAGTGTCAAAAGCCTTGCTGAAGTCAAGTTCGGCGACGAGCTGCAGTCCTCTGCCACAGAGATGTTAGCAGCTAGGACTACATCCACAGGAGAGCAGACACAGGAACAATAAGATGTTGATGACCACCATGGACCAGTGGTACTGTTCACACCAGATGAAACTCAAGCTGTTCAGCTGAAGCTGACCTTGATGGAGGGAAAGAATTAAAAAAACTGGAAATGTGGCGGAGCAAGGGATTTCCATATAGTGCTTGACCTATCCAACCTCAAAGGCCAAGCAAAGGGAAAACAAAAGCATGCTGGATACTTTACAGTCCTATAGCATCTTTCGTACAGATCCTCCTCCAAACCAGGGAAGTAGCACCCATCTGTTCACTGGGAAGACACACAAGGGTGGCATGGGCTAGCTGGGAGTCACAGAGTCAAAGAACAGTTTGGGTTTGAAGGGACTTTATAGATCATCTAGTTCCAACCCCCCTGCCATGGGCACGGACATCTTCAACTAGACCAGATTGCTCAGAGCCCTGTCCAACCTGGCCTTGAAAACTTCTGGGGATGGGGCATCTGCAACTTCTCCAGGCAACCTGTTCCAGTGTCTCACCACCCTCAGTGTAAATATTTCTTCCTAATATCTAATGTAATTCTACCCTCTTTCAGTTTAAAACTGCCACCCCTCATCCTATCCCTACACTCCCTGACAAAGAGTCCCTCCCCAGCTTTCCTGCAGGCCCCCTTTAAGCACTGAAAGGTGGCAATAAGGTCTCCCTGCAGCCTTCTCTTCTCCAGGCTGCACAACCCCAACTCCCTCAGCCTGTCCTCATAGGAGAGGTGCTCCAGCTCCCTGATCATCTTTGTGGCCTCCTCTGGACCCTAGCCAAGCTCATAAGGAGCCACATTCCCATCACCTATTCTCAGACAACTAACTAAATAAACCCACAGGTCTTTCATTTGAGAAAAGTTTGACAACTATAATGGGAAAAAGCCCTTGTGTCTTCATTTTATGAAAAATTAAATGGCTAATTTATAAGCACAAAGCAGCTCTTGACTTTGGAATTCTCTGATCTCAGACTGCCCAAAAATAAATGCTGAGGCAGGAAAAATCTTCACCTTTCGTTTGCTGAAGTTTATGAACTGCTTAAAACCAGAGGATCCAAAAAATGTGATGATTCAATTATGCTAGATAGCATATTAAAAAAATAGCAAAGGAAATCCTTGTCCTAGCCTGAGGAAGCAAAAGACAGACAAGGAAGACAGGATCACTACAGCCAGCTATGGCACTTGGCGAGAACAAGCTCAGTGAGCCTGAACGTGCCGTGGCGAAGTATCTATATTTCATATTATTTGAATTAGGCAGAGCTTAAGAAATACCCTTATGGGCCTCAGTAAATAAGAAACCAGTTCCCCTACAAGAAACTTCGGCAATGAGAAAAAAAATGATCCTAGCACAGCTGATGTTATATTAGCTTGTTTCCAGAGAAGGAAACATCTGTACGCAAATGAATTCTGTGCTGTGAATTCCTTGCTTTATATCTGCAAGACTGACGGGTTTCACCAGCAGGTAACCAATAAAGAAATACATTTTTTTAAAATATCTAACATATCTGTCCCTGCAAGTCCAAAATCATTCTCGGTAGTTCTCAAACGACTTCCTTGATATATTCCTATTAATGTCTTTAACTTGAAGCCTTGCTGACTTTTCCTTTTGAAATGAACCCTGCTGTACTCTTGTATTTAGTGCTCTCGTTCTGCTCTCCGACTGAGTCACATCCTCCTCCAGCTGATTATCTCAATTCTTTCATCTTCACAATCCTACTTCATTGTGTTTTGCTGAAAAGACTTCCCAGGACACACAGATTGAAGACTCTTCTCTCTGCTCCTTTCTTTCCACAGACGATGGCTTAGGAGATTCAGGTTGGCCATTAGGAAAAGCCTTTTGATTAGGTGGGTACTGCTTTACTGGACCAGGCTGACCACAGATTTGCTAGAGGTTTTCAGGACTCGTCTAAGCAAGGCCATAGTTGACCCAACCTGGTGCTGGGGAAAGCCCCACTACGAGTGCAAGGTTGGATTGGATTGCTCGAGACGTCCTTCCAACCAGCATTTCATCTCTGGCTGAAAATAGTTTGTGCTGCAACTCATTTCTCAGACCTCTACCTCCCTCCACAGTCTCAGGCTGTAACTTTCTTGGTGTCAGATGTAACCGCTTTCCAAAGACTTTGGCCTTTCCTAATGGCATCCAGTCAGAAGTTTCCTTGGCACTTGGTAGGACACCAGAAACCTTGAAGGGGTGGTGGGGGAGAGGGTAGCATTCGCACTTTTCCACTAATGGATATCTAGACTATCGCATATCAGTCGAACAGATGATGTTATGATGCCTCATGGGACCATGAAAATTTACTTACCACATCAGCTATGATGCTAAACCAGCATTAAACACTGTCTAACTGACATCTTTTATTAACTTAGTGCAGAATTTGACCTACCATAAAAGTATTGAGGCTTTGGTTAGAAAATTTCCCTGGATTATAAACATCTATAACATCACCCATTTACTATAAAAAAAAAGCAAAATAATATTCTTAGTTATCTTTCTTATCTGAGACTTGTTGAGCTGCTTCAGACCTTTCTCACAACCATTGCTCCTTCTCCGAAGAGAAGCTACATTTTGTAGTCAGACATAAAAACCAGACACATAAATAATATTCATAAAAAGACAATTTATGTTACTAATAAATGTAAGCTTCCCTTCTTCCAAGCTGTTTAAAAATATTAAATAATCCATCACCACAGCAGCTTTGTTTTACAGATGCCAAGAAGCCTGCAGGGGAGCAGTGAGACGATGGGCTCAAGGTTAGCAAGACCAAACTGGCAAGACCAAGATTCGGCTCCTGAGCATCAAACTTGCTGCCATCGGTACGTTGTTTTCAACAGAGAAGACTCGAGTACTTGGGCATGTTTTGGAGATGGAGGCTCCCATCTCTCAGGGTTTAAAGCATAATTTAAAAAATGGGATGTGGTCAGCTAGAGAAATACCAGGCTGGAAAAAGAGTTGAAGGTGACACCGTTACAGCGACCTGAGGACGCAGGCGTTTGCGGACAGCATATCCAAATCACACCAGCTACAGGAACTCCTGTTTTCATTTCAGGCTACAGTATCACATTTTATTTCCTTTTCCATTGGGTCAAACTAAACTGTATTAACCAATTTCTAACCGAAAAATTTCAATACCAGGAAAAGTCACGTTATCCTCAAAGACATGCTTTCATTTATGTTTTGCTCCAAAATTTCCAACCACTACCACTAATTACCTTCCTTCAATTTTCTAATTACTCCCCTCAGTATGGGAGAATCACTTTCCAACCATATCCTGGGTATTGAAAGCATCGCTCCTTCCCACACACTGCAATAGGATGAAGATCTAAATTTGTTTCTGAGTGGATTACACTGTACAAAGTTGACACACCAGAAATACAATATTCCTGGAATTAAAATCAGATGAGGGCAGAGATGTCTTTTTAATAATATATGGGTCAGAATCCTCTCGGCTTTATTTTGTCTGCGTTCAAATCCACCGCACTGCAGGTTTTGACTGTGTGATTTATGACTTCCAGCCATGGTTGTTCCTCTAATGATTTCCTCCCGGGTCCTATTTTCTGGTCGCAGGCTTTCTTCTCCAGTCCAGACTGGAACCCAATGCAGGGTTCAGTGGCAGGAGGACGATGGAGCCGTCCTCCGGCTCCAGCCTCATTCCCTGGCACGCAGCACTGCAAATCCCTCCCTCTCTCTTCCTTTGGTCGCACTGATGCACGGACAAAGATGGGGTATAGAGACAGAAAAATTAAGATTAACAGTGCAAATGGAGGGGATTAATCCTCTGTAATAGTCCCTTCTTCCTTAAATATTTTGCAGTCTTTGTTCTAAAACAAAGCTGTACCAGGGAAGACGAAGGAGAACACAAGCTAAATCTGTTAGCTGAAGGGGAGCTTTGGCAAGAGGTCTGTTTATCATCCTCTTTTTGTAATTTTGTGTTGGCAAGAGGTCCTGTATTAATGAGTCCAGGAGACTGAAAGTCTTTCCTATCCATAGGACAGGCAGATGCTGGCATTCATTCCCTCCATTTGGAAATCAGTCTACATGGAAGGAGAGCAACAACAGACCCCAGATTTATGCTGGACCTGGTGCGCCTGATGCTACTGAAGACCACCAATACCTGGTTAATATATGTTGCAAAAGTGGCACCACTTCAACAATAAGCAAAAGAACCCTGTAGGCTTTTTCAGGTGAACGCTGCCAAGTGATGAACAAACAGAATTCAAGTTAAGAAATCATTATATTCACAACAATCATAGACACAGCTCAGGCAGGGTTCTTACTTCCTAAGGGAATATGGGACAGTCTGAGCTAAAAAAAAGAAGAGAGAGATGCACAACCAAAGGCAGTGGTGTTGCAATTATTATTACAAGCCGTCAAAATAAAGATGATTCAAACTGAAAATATGAACATAATTAGTTGATTTAAATCCTAAAGACTTCCTTAATCCCCTTCAGCTCTCAAACATCAAAGCGGAATAGGAGACTCTACAGCTCTCTCCCCGCCCCTTGCCCACAAAACCTTTGCACTGTGTTGGCTGAAGGTTGAGCAGGGCTGGTGGGGATCACTGCCCGACCACAGTGTCCCACACATCTCACCAGCTGCCCAAACCCAACCGCCTCCATGACCAAACCATGCTGCGCTCCTGGGCGGCTGCGGGTGAGTGAAGGAGCCGACCTTCAGCATCCTCCCTCCCTATCATGAATGCATACCTCTTTTGCACATATGCCCCACTGCTCTAGCACATATCCAACTCACTTCATATCTGAATTCTTTACTACTCGGTATTTCTTCTATAGACTCTGAGCCTAAGCCTCTATGAGTGGATGCTGCAAAAATATGTGGTAAAACAACATATAACCAGTGTAAGAGAAAGAAAGTTTGCATCAGATAACCATGATCAATCACTAGAAATCTTTAAATGAAGGCTACATGTGTTTATAAAGCTGTACTAGGTCTCAAACAAAAGTTAAGCATTCAATACAGGTATTACCGAAGGTTAGTAGCAGACACTACAAGAGACAGGAGACCAAGATCTGCGAATGTATGATATGACTCTATAATGCATGCAATATGCAGTCAATTAGCATATTCATTTCATAATCACTGTAAAAGCCAAGGATTGTTCAGCCTGCCATTACAGAGGATTTTTGCAGTGCTTTTATTCACCTAAACACTCATTCAGGTTTCCAGTGAATATACCCAGCCCAGGAGGCCAAAACCAGGAATGCTTTTGCAGCGCACACAAAGAAAAGGGCTGAAAGGCCACAGCAAGTCAACAATTAACACTTTTCATAGGTTTCCGGACTTTCCTTCCTAAACTAAAGAGAGGGAAGAGATTCAATGAAGTTTGAAGGAGCTTGCAGTTTATATCAGCAAAAAAGAATTGCTAAATCCCCAGCTGATGATTCAGGCTGGCCAGACAACCCAGCTTTGCTTTCTTGTTTTCCATCCTGGGGGATAAGGCCAGTTTGGGGATTGAATGGCACAGCAGAAACTAAAAGCAGAGCAGTCGTATGCTTCTTCCTTAAAATAACAGTGTATGCTGACATTAAAAAACAACTAAAAAAGTCTTCGAGGTCTCTCAGAAATGTTTAAAAGGAAAAGCTTACTCTGAAGCAGCTAAGCAAATATTGGTCTTCACACGTGAACATTTCTATTCACCTCAAATTGATTTCTCCTGCGCGTAAGGTCAAGGATACGTGGAGCCATTTGAACAACCAGGGCTTCAGCAGCCGTGCGTAGGCAAAAAAAAACCAACCTGGTGCTTTGTTTAAAATATTAACAATGTGATACGCATGCAAATCCGATTCGAGACGATGCTCTTGCTGTCTAAGAGCGAAGTCAGATTTCCAGTCGTAACTACCAATGTGTTCGATAAAAGCAATACCAAAAAAAGTTAACATGTTCACTTGTCAAAGGATATTACAACATTAAAACTAAAGAGGGCATCCAGCAATGAATTAGTTTAATTCACTAATCTGTCATTCACATTTGCTTTGGTTTGAAGGATGCCAGAGCCTCCACACCAAGGGCGACGATGCTTTTCAGCGTAGCAGTGATAAAAAAATCTTATTTTCTATCACTCCCTTTGATGCTATGACTCCCGTGCTGACAAAAAGAAGCCTAAAAGTTTCAGTTTGCCACTAAATGGCTTAATTTCACATTAATCCCTATTGTAAGAAATCAATTGTGCAATTTAAGCAATTCAGTGCATCTCTGGTTTTTAAATATCATCTCCAGCCAACAGGTTACCCCAAACCTTATACACATGCTGCCACCACAGCTCGGATTGTGTCTACAAAATCTGTTTAATTGTCAGCTTGCCTAAGCTTTCTGCATTTTTAATATCATTTCAGTCTCATTATAGGTACAAAGGCAAAAGTTTAATTGAAGACAGAACATATAACCTTTCGGTAACGGCCTTCTCCAGAATACACCGAAATTAAACTTTAACATCTACCTACGTCTTCGCACCATAAATAACGTAACAAAACTAAGACACCCAAAACATACACTTGCTGCTGCCTTGTACCAAAGCCAACACCAAATCAAGCGCTAGTGCATAGCCAAATAGATAGTCAGGGAGGTACTACCTATGACCGATAATTTAATTACTCTCAGAATTCAGTGCTGCAGCTATTTTACATGCTCATGTTGGCTCAGGCACATTCCCCACCTGGGTTTAAGCACACAGAAATGTCTGTAGCCTCGTAGCTTTGCATTATAAACTCTACAGGGCAAAGTATTTTGTATATTCTGCAAAGATCCTAGCGTACGTTAGACAGTGATTACATGATTTACAGATGCACACCCCTTATTTATGCATTTTGAAAAAGAAAAAAAGATCAGGCCTTTGATTTGCAACCAATTTGTGACACATTTATTTTCACGCTGATAAGCATCATCTCTGTACATAATAACCTTTTTGCCATCATTCTTCGTAACAATTCAATTCGCATCTTAAATTAACTCTATCAATCATACAACAGGTGCATACCACCTACTCAAGAGATTTCCTTTCTCCAAATTTTTCTCTGCTCTGACAATGCCCAAATTGATATTACCTGTGATGAAAAACACAGCCTGGCAGGGGACTAATTTTGATAAGATTCACTCTAGTTTTTAATGAATTCACAGGTTTGTTTTCACATGCTTGGAAAATAAGTTCAATACTCCCAGGCAGTGTTTTGTGAAATATCGAGTGGCACCCTTTTTTTTTTTTTCCTTAAAAAAACAACAGAAATCAAGTTCCTGTTTTCAGTTCAATGATTAATTCAGAGACAATTCCAACAGCAAGGAAGACTGATGCCTGGAGAGCTAACAAACAACTGGGATCTAGAAAGAATCAAATATACAGTAAGCGTAGCAAAACCCCCCACAGCCCAGCCCGTCAGCGAGACAGAAACCGGGCTGGATGTGCATCCTCTGGAAGGTCAGTCCTAAGATGCTCGACAATGTGACCGGCACAGAAAACAGAGGGAGAGCACAGGGCAGGACCTAAGCGATCTTCACATGAATTGCCAGGCAACAAGGGGGAAAAAAAATGTCCTTGATGGAAAGAAGAGGAGGGCAAATTGTGAGAGTAATCATGACCTCTACGATCTGGAGAGCCTGGGAATATACACTTCAGAAAGAACAAGCATTACACAGCAAGACACTTCCCCGAGGTCCCCCCCTTTCTTTCTTTTCTTTCTTTTTCTTTCTTTTCTTTTTTCCCAAATAGACTTCTTTCAATAACTATAAAATAATCCAGTTATTCCTTTTCAATTCATAAAATATATATTTAAAAATAAAATTTATATTTGAATACAATATTTAAATTTCTTTACCTATATGAATGCATTTATTTCTTTGCATATATGAATGCATTTAAACAGAACGGTGCACGTGTTGAGAAGTCAGAGCACAGTGAATGACACCCCATAAAGTATCTCAATATGAATTTCCCGGGGCGCAGGGGTCCCCATATTACTGGGGCCGTGCTTCCCCCACCAGCACCCCTCAACGTGCAAAACACTCCTAGTCTAACTACAGAGGAAGGCGCACGACCCACAGAGAGGAAGATGCACTTCACAACCCTCCGTTTTCTATCAAAGTAATAAAGTGACAGTGCCTAGATTTAGATATCAGCACAACAGTGTCAGACTTCTCCTCCTAATGTGGCTGAAGGCTACAGAAATGTAATTAGAAAGCTTTCTAGGAGTGGCACTTTAATTTCACCCTTAGGCAATCTGTTTGCCACAGGCAAGCAATTAAGTGAACGTGTACCTTCAGCGTTTAAGCCCTTTGCAGAGGAAGCCCAGGTTTCCCCCAGCTAGCACTATTAGTTTTCAAATTAACATGACACCACGCTGAGCGCATACAAAACCGCAGGTATTTTAGACCAGCACGCTGTGTAGATGAGTAGGGCCTTTTTCACCTCTTGGCGAAGCTGCCAATGCTGCTCGCTGGTCTCACATCCCTTCTTTGTTCAGAGCAGCCTACACAGAAAGCATCCGCAAAAAGATGAAGCATGTGCCTGCACCTCTACTGTTTTTTTTTTATCTGATGCAAAATACTTGTTATTGGCTGAAAGAGAAAGAAAGGTATGATACCGAAGAACAGAAATGACATTTTTTTGAAGGATTATATTCTGCAGAGAGAGATGAAACCTTCAAGCATTTCCATAGGAGAACACAAAATCTTGGCAGAGGCAAAACATCTGTCAAGGCAGCCTTGTAGAAGGACCAGAGCAAAATATCAGGTGGCCAACGTCACTGAACCCTGCTCCTTCTCATCCCTTCCAGCAGCGCCCGCTCCATAGCTACGCTCCTGAGCTCTTGCTGTCGGCTGACCCCGACTTGTAATCTCCTTCTGCTGGAGTGCATTTGATACAAATGCTAATCCTCCTGATTTGCAATTCACTGTCGCCATCTGATTTTGAAAATCTGCAGACATTCGAGGGGGAAAATGGAAAACTGAACATGCGAGAGAACTGCTAAGTCTGTGCTGCCAGTTATTGGCAAATTAAGAGGCAAGCAAAAATACTCATCAGCCCCTGTATCCTCTTGCAAATCTGAGTTGACATCATTGACAAAGTCCGCTTCCCATGCCTCTCCATCCTTCTGCGTCATGTTGTGTCCAGCCTGCTCGTCTCCATCTCACGGCTATTGAATAATCTGTGTGAAATGAGTTAATGATTTCAGTCTGGATCACAGTAAATGGACATTCACATCCACAACAGGCAGTAATTGCCCCATTACTGGCCGTTAAGGGGAGAGCACACTCATAATCAAACCACGCACTGAATCTGAACCACACGCTGCCACGCAGTGAGAGAAAACTGCCACGATCCTGCCCCAACGTGACATGAAGAGCGCTTCATAGCTTCAAGATCTACAGGTCAGCCACTGCTCACCATTAAATTCACCCTGCCCTCAACATAAGCGTATACGAATTGCAAAATAACATTCAACCCCGATGGAGTTTCCTTCCTGCAGTGTGGACCGTGGTTGAGACGGCAACCTTCACAAGCATCACGTTGGACTTCAACAGATGACAGTCTGTGCGCGGAGCTCATGATGACCTCCTCCACGGGTGCTACGTGGAGGAGGAGAGACTCCCTAGAGGTCGAGGACAATCAAAATAACACATTTAAGTTCCAGATCTATCATTCGTATTATTAAAATGTCAGGTGAGGGCTTTGTGACGGTCTAATGACCAACTGGATACGGTGAATCTCCTGTGCTGAATTCTTCTGACGCTGATTTGTAAAATATTGCGACAATCTTAAAAACCCTGGGATCCAAAGAAAAGCCATTTAAACTGAAGAACGCTACTTGAGGAATGCAAGAGGACTGGATTAGAAATGAAGAGAGGGAAATTACAGAGGCGGAGGGAAGTGCTACAAAATGCAAAAGCAGCAAGTGGATCTCCAAGTCCAAACCCCGGAACAGAGGAGGCTGAGTCACAGCAACTATATTTGGTAGAAATCCAGAAGAATCATTCCTAAAATAGGTTAACAAAACACTAAGAAGGAGAAAAAGGAAATTCCATCTTGAATATAGAGAGAAAGACTTCATCTCAGGGAGTTTAACGCACTAGGAAAAGCTCTGGGGTCACTAGCATCCAAAGCTAATGAAACACTGCTGTAGCTGAAGAGGATCTTTCCTAAACATAATCCTGGAATTACAAAAGAGCCACATAAAAATACAACTCTATTTCCAATCTTGTAATCCAGTATTTAACACTTGCTTTCGCTGGAGGGGGGGAGCATCCTGTCTGGTTTTTTTAAGGCTGTTCAGCGTTTTTTCAAAAAACAAAGTAAGGCTTCAGACAAATGCAGCATGAACTCTGGTGTTTTACTTTCCCAGGGGTAACGAGACCGAGAAAATATGTGCAGCCTGGAAAAGGTTTGGGAACTCTCAGTATTCCCAAAAAGATGGGGCTCATGGCTGCTTTAGCAGCCTCTGCCCTACAGAGGTGGCCTTTTTAGCAAGCAGAGGCTGTGGCAAAACAGCCCACGACCTCAGGTAATCTGCAAACATTTCACTGCATGTTCTCTCTATATATAACACTTTGTATCCTGCATGACTTTGGAAAATCACTCAGTTACTTGACTGTTAATTATGGCTACTCATTGCTTCTTTCTCAACATCAGACTCTTAGCAATTATACACCTTATTCTGTTTTAGTTTTGTTAACCTGATGTCTACTCCCACGTCCTGCTTCCCATGAAAGGGCTGGAAGTTGGGCTGCAGCGAGGGTGGCTTTAGTTCCCTCCTGGATCAGTTGAGGTAATTTTGAGGTGATTTGGTTAACGAGGTAATCTGGTGGTCCATGCTCTATATATCCTACATATATTCCTGACATAGGTGGGAGACTTTCCTGACAGACCCACCGCCTATCAACCCAAAGGCACCAACCACCAGAGGTTTCAGGTCAATCCAAAGCTGTGCCACATAATTCAACTAGCCCCAATCCCTGAACTATGTCATGAATCCTTTATTGGGGAAAACATATGCAATAAATCAAGAGCACAGATCTCTGTGAAGCACATGCACTAGTTTACCTGAAAGCTGAAGGCCTGATGGACATGTTACTGAATGAAGTCCACAGTCTGGTTGAGGGAAAGCCAGGCTAGATGCATTGAGCAAGCCCCTCGAGTCTCTAAAAACCTATAAAATCTGTTCAGCGGGGAGGCTGAGGAAAGCCTCCCTGCAAGCAAAGCAAGGGAACACAACTGCCGGCGCCTCGGCAGCTCTCCCACACTGACCGTCAGGGCTTGTTCTGCTCCTGAAGTTGCAATCAAGTTGAAGATGAATCATTACGGATCCGTGGACTTTCAGAACAAGGGATCATTCTTCCAGCTCCAATCTTCCATATCTTTTGGCTGGCTGGATCAGCAGTACTGTGCCAAGAGCAGGTATTTCACCCACAGATACTACAAAGACATTTACAGGCTTGGATTCAGTAGGAGGACAACAAGCAGCGCTAGTTCTTCACTCAGCATTGCCCTGAAATACATCATGTCCAATAACCAGCGTGGCTTTTAATCCATCTCCCAAAATAAACTACCCCATTAGGAGTAGCCAAGTTTCTGTAATTTTCAAAGCAGATCTCAGTAATTTCTTTTGGAGGGTTTTGCTATAAGCTTACGACTGTTTTTAATTGGGTTCCAATGCTGTGAACAATAACTTTTTACTTCCTAATCTGTGGACTTGCACTGATTATTAAATGAGGCATGAAAAGCAAAGTAAATCGCACTTACTCGAGTTTGCATTAGCAGAGCGCTCTCCATCCCAGTACTGGAGAGTGCTGTGGCATCCGTCACACACAAACCACCTACCAGCTTTACAGGAGACAGCAGCCAAGTATAAAACAAGGAAACACAACCTGCACTAATCATTGTACACCGGCAGTATCACAGCTTAGAAGATACATCTAAGGAGCAAAGGTAGCAGTCATGCAGGTGTCTACAGGCAGCTCTTCTCGGCCATCAGGGCAGCATGAGCTTGACGAAACCAAATGGTGAAGGAGGAGGAGGAGAGCTGCCACCAAAGGACAACTGGAGGTGGACAACAGCTTCTCCTACAGAATGGCAAACAACACAAAGGGCAAAGACAGGCTGCAAAGGGCTTATCTGTGAAAAGACTGGGGAGGGGAGGCAGTAGAAGGACGTAAACAGAGGGATGACTTGGTCAAAAGACAACCAAGGAAATTATTTCTGTGGTCCAAAGGATAAATAGCACCTTACAGAGTCCTCTTCCAGCCTATCACCATGATGGAACACCGCCATTAGCCTGTTAGCGAGCAGATCTGAAACTGAGTAATTTGGAATAAACAAACACCAACATTACAATTTCTTCCCCATGGGTACAAACACATCCCGCAATCCCCGTCCAGCTGAAAGGAGAAGCGTCACCTCCCTCGTGCAGGCTTTGAGCTCCCAGACAGGACAAATGGGATTACCTGCCACTGTCCTATTTACAGAGGAGTTGGTCAGCTGAAGGTAATAACATGCACATTATCATCCAAACAACCCTGCTATAAAACCTACAGTCAGGTATCTCTTTCTGAGATACAAGTTCCAACTCTATCAGAAAAGATACAGCAAAAGGAAGATTTATAGTTAAAATATCGAATTATGTCCTAAGGGATCTGAGTTTGGTTCCCAGAGGTACCTCTGATTCTGAGATAAGGAAGCATTTTTTCAAGAAATATTAAGAGCACATGGAATGGTACAAGGTGCCACAGCAATTCCTTATGGACATACCCGTCTGAGCTGCCAACAGACCCGGAGCTCCAGAGAGTCCCGGCCAAGGCTCTGCTGGGTCTTGTACCAGTGGTATTAACGGACGCTTCAAGGCTTGTAGCTGGCAAACACTCTGTAAACAGCTCCCTCACCTCCTGAAATTGCATATGAGCAGTCTGGGAATAAAAAACAGATACTATGGAAGAGTTTCTAGAGTGACCTTTGTTCAAGGGCAATGCACTTCCCCTGAGGGTAAACAGGATTACAGGAACAACAACTAAACTACCTTGACCAAGGAGGCCAAACAAGGAGGGCTGGAGTTTTCCGGGTGGCAAGGATTTCTTCCAACTTCACATATTCCTGGAGAATCTCAAGATCCAGAAAGCAGTTGATCACTCATCAAGCAATGAAACCAGCTCTGTGGACCACTTCTGGCCTCTTCCACTGCACAGACACAATTAGCATCACCAGGAGGGTGCACACAGAATCTCTCCTTTACTGTACCTGGAGTATGAACTGGCAACAGCAACCCTTAAGCCACAAGGAGACAAAATTATTCATCTTTTAAACTGGGAAGAAAATAACCCCATTTTCCACTCCTTAGGATTCCTGAAGGGAGTCTCAGCAGCTGTGGCTGCACCCAGACAGCCAGGGACACAGCAGCACAATATTAGTCACTGTTTTACCTGCAACATGTGGGAGCCCGGCAGAGGGGCGATGAAAAAGACTCAGGAAAACAAGCTCGCTCTCTCCTGCAGCAAATAGAGAGATCTCGGGCAGCCGTGGAGGCATCGGCAGTTCCTGCTGGGCTCAGATGCATCTGTCAGCTCGTGGCAGCTAATGCAGGTGACAAGGGGGCAGAACTTGGCCCTGCAACCCATCTTCTATATCATTCTACTGAAGAATGCCTTGTCCAACCCTCAGCTCCTTAACTTGACTCCAGGAAAGAAAGAGAGACTGCAAAAGAGATTATTCAGACAGCTGCAGGAACCTTGCTTAACCCCATCTCAGCATAATCACTCTGGATCACTGCCATGCTGTCCCTGTCTTCCCCATCCCAAAGTTGTACCCATTAGAAAATGTCTACATGACTCCTGCATTTGGGGAGCCTGGGAGCAGATGTGTTTCACTCCATTTTTCAGGAAACACCTCCACTTTCCTTTTCTTCAGGTGAAAATACGAAATTCTCAGGTTTATAGTCTGAGATTGTGCTGAAAGAAAAGATATGGCAGAAAATAAAATGGACCTGGGCTCCCAGCAGCTACAGCCCGAGCTGCAGGAAAGATGATGAGTTCAGAAAGCAGATACTGAGAGCAGGAGATACAAATAATGGGTCTTCACTGTTTTCCGTTCAACACAGTTACAATTTCATAGCTGTGGAATGAGATTTGGAAAAAAAAAAAAAAAAAAAAAACCACCACAAAAAAAAAATCATTGCAGAGGATGCCACTAATTCTCCTGGGCAGGCGAATGGGCTGTATCAGGCAGCAGCAGTAGCTCTGACTCTGTCTCAGTTTGAACTCTCAGGCTCTGGATTTTGGTCCATGTCTGATCTTTCAAATGTCACACAGGATGCAGGCAGGCAGCTTTGCGGTATGGAAGCAGGATGCAGCTCAATCTCGTGCTCAGGGCTTGAGATTTTTCAGGCATCCAAACCAGGTGTCCATGGCCATTCAACAGGAGCTCTGGCGGAACCTGGAGGAGCTTGTAACAAGGGCTGAGGCTGCTCAAAAAAGGTACCCTAAGCCAAATCCATCTGGGAGTAGGGCATGGTTAGTGCTTATTAAGAATGAAATGGTAATTGCAATGATCTCCACGAGTGCAGCACCAGGTGCTTGCTGCTCTTTCCATACAGTACCAGCCAGGCAGAGGTTCTGGAGGACATGGAAATCACACACTTTACCAGGCCACCCTGAAGCAAAGGGGTTAAGCATCCTTGATGAGGCACTGAGAGCTTGATGAAGAACCATGTCTACTCGTGACAAATCCCAGGGCAGGAAAAATAGGAATACATAAAACCTAAGGGACCAAAAAAAACCATGAGACACCAAAAGTCCACTTAAACCAGTATTCTACCTCCAACAGAGACTAGGCATGTAAGGACACAGGGACAGGACAAGCATGCTGTGCTGCTCCCTCACAGAGTGCTCCTCAACTCTAGCAAATTGCTGTTCACAGATTCCCTGAGAAAGAAGGATTCAGCAGCCCTTGAGGACCTTTCCTATGCACTCTTCCAGTCACTTCTGAACCAGTGCAAGCTCTTCCCCTCCCCACACCACTCTGGGGTCATGAGTTCAACTGCTGAACTACACATATGCAAAGCACAACTCTCTTCTAACAAGCCTGCTGCCAGTTTCACTCAACATCCCCTAGTTCTTGCACCAGAGAGATGGCAAGTAAGGACCGATTACTTGCCTTCCCTATGCTACTCGTGATTTTATAGGTATGTAACCTTCAAATATGTCAGGAGGGTATATATACTGCCATGCCTGCCACTATGGTATCCCAGTGTCTATAAGAACGGCACTTAAGTGCAAGGATAGACATCTTCCCAGTCATAACAGACAGAAGGCGGCGGCTCTTCTCAGCCTGGAGAAGAGAAGGCTCTATGGGGGAGACCTTATTGTGGCCTTTCAATACTTAAAGGGGGCTTGTAAGAAAGATGGGGACAGACGTTTTAGCAAGGCCTGCTGCGATAGGACAAAGGGTAATGGTTTTAACTAAAAGAGGGGAGATTCAGACTAGATATAAAGAAGACATTTTTCACAATGAGGGTGGTGAGACCCTGGCCCAGGTTGCCCAGAGAGGCTATGGATGCCCCATCCCTGGAAACATCCCAGGTGAGGTTGGACGGGGCTCTGAGCGACCTGATCAAGTTGAAGATGTCCCTGCTCATGGCAGGGGGTTTGGACTAGGTGACCTTTAAGGTCCCTTCCATCCCAAACTATTCTACGATTCTATGACTCTAAGAACAAAGTATGTCTAGATGCCCGCAAACCTGAGCAACCTATTTCCGAAGAAGAGATTGCATCAAAGAATATTTTTAGAGCAATTTACAGCCCAAGTTCCTCAGCCAGTAGAGGAAGGCATTCGCCGAAGCATAGCCACAACAATATCCCAAGTGATCTTCTCTGTAGCCACCTTTGCTCAAGTTAAACTTCACACGCAACTTACTACCAAGCTCTCACCCAATAAGGCATGGATCCGGTAGTCTAGTTATATTTCCACCCCAACTGTCAACATCTCCACCAAAGGAAGTCTCCAAAAGCACGAGAGGTCATTCCAGGAAGCATATCAAGAGGAACCCACCCTGTGGACACATGCCAGCCTTGTTCCGCCTGGTATCTCCTTCTTCACCAAGCAAGGAGAGACGCCCTTCAGAATCGGTAGCAGCTTCTGCTGCGGTTCTCCCCAAGGGTTTCTGCTGAATTTGAGCTGCTTTTAGCAAGTTGCTCACAACATTTGTTTCTCTATGAGCAATAGGAAGCCTTGTTCAGAGGTCAGTCAACAAGTATTATTGATCGCTTCTTACAGCACCCAAAACTCCACTAAACACTACACAATACAGATAAAAATAGCAATGAACTTTGTTCCCAGAAGAAAGAAAGAACAAACATTGCACAGCAAGGAGCAACAGCTCTAGGGCTAGTTTGTGCCCCATAAAGCAGACGGGCTCTAACGGGTGACCCTGGTGCAACTGGGAGGGCCAGCTGACCCTGGAGCTGCCTGCTGCTCCCTCCCCTTCCCTCCCCTGCTTCGAGGCAAATGCACATGAAATGCAGAGGGCTTTTATTCCCCCTCCTTGTTTGCAATAACAGCAGAGCCTGCCGAGAGCCAAAGTAGTTTACAGCTGGCGAAGGCCTCCACAGCAAGCTGCTCAAAGGAAGGAGGAAGCAACAGAGCTGGGATGGCGCCTGTCTCTAGACAGAAAGTTGCAGACAGACACAAAGCTGCTCTGCTTATGCTCAAACCACTCAAAGTCGCATGAACGTCGCTGGTGCAGTGCCGGATCCAACCATGGTGTTTGCTCCCAGAGCTGCACTACAGGCATTGGCGTGCTTTCGGTTGGCTCTAAGCATGGACAGAGCAAGGGCACGTTGGCTTGGGGATTGCACAGTCCTACACGCTGGAAAAACACGTGCTTTGGGGAATGACTGAGTGCACGGGGCTCCTATCTCTGGTGGTGCCTCTCCTTGCAACCCATCGTCTAAGGAGGGACACTGAAGGAAGCAGCAGCTGAAACTTCAGTAAGATTATAAAACACAGCCTAGAATGGAGGTTTTGCCCTTTAAGAAGCACCTTTCTTCCAGCCTCTGTAATAGAAGTGCATCCTAAGGAAGAATTTGAAAGCCTTAAAAACCAAGGCTTCACAAAATCGGTTCAGAGGAGGCTCACAGTGCCCGGAAAGCTGCAGGAAAAGCAATTTAAAGGTCACTTCTTGCCAAGCAGGAGAGATGATAAAACTCACCAGCCTCATCTGTAGAGTGGAATAGGTGATGTGAACAGAAGCACAACCAGATAAGTAGGGAAGTATTTAAAAAAAAAAAAGAAAAAAGAAAAGAATAAAGAAAAGTACTCTACGGCTCTGGGTTTGTGCTCCTGACAAGGAGTCTTAATTCATACCGAGATAGCTTCAGAACAGCACATCAACACTTGGCCCTGCCTGCTAACTGGTTTTCCTTAGATGTGCTGAGCTGTTTGGGCTGAATGAGCAATTAGAGTATAAGAAAACAGATGGCTCTATTTGGCAACTTCTTTAAAAGTGTCATTTTTGAGACTAGCCAGGTCATATCACAACTAAATTACTCCAGATTAACTGCTTTCAGGCGACCTGTAATAAAGAGACGAAACGATTTGGGCAGCAATCTCTAAGATTGCCAAACTGATTGCACCCATTCAACTACCACCATATTTTCTCATTAACAATGGAATCAATTATTCCTCATTAATAGGATCACAGAATCATAGACCGGTTTGGGTTGGAAGGGACCTTTTAAAGATATTTAATCATTGCAGAAAAGATGCATGTTTGGCAAACAAAGTATTTATATGCTGAGTGTGTCCATTTCCTTTCCCTTTTTTATTCAAAATCCCAAAGCTTTTCCACATATGGAGAAAGACTCCTCTTCTAAAATGCCTTTGGGACTGAACTGGGATGCTACTGGACAGCAGCACTGCACAGCAACCCCAACTGAGCACTGAAGAAAGATATGGTTCACGTTCTCGTGTATAAAAACTTAATTGCTCCTGTAAGTCCCAAGAGCCAAGGTGCCTGTCCATCCCTGTCCATCAGACATGGACACATGAGTTCAATGTCACAGTCGACAGAAGTTCTGGGGGCAAATCCCCACTATCTCCATCTGCAAGCAGTTTGCTGAGAAGCGATCGACAGGAGCGTAGTGAGTAATTCTGTTGGGATCACAAAATCACAGGACAATTTAGGTTGGAAGGGACCTCCAGCGGGGATCTCCTCCAACCTCCAGCTCCAAGCAGGGACAACTTCAAAGCTGGGTTGGGTTGTTCATGGGCTATCCATCCAGAGGTTTAGCATCTCTGAGGACAGAGACTCTAGTCCACAGTATTAATACAACAGTTGTACAATTAATTCTCATTCTCTTCATAGTCATCTTGGTTCAGAGTAGAAAACCAAGAACAAAACACATACTAGATTAAGCTGATAGAATCTGAAGACAAATTCAGCCACGAGCATCATTCTCAAGTTCCCAGTTTCAGAAATCAGCTATAATTTGAAAAAGGACTTGGAGTTGTCAAAGCTTTGTCGGAATTTACTCTGACTGATCCCTATAACCTAAAATTTCCACATTACATCCAAGACCTCATCTTGGGCAGTATAATGTTTCTTTGTGCTTCATTGATATGTCAGTTTGGGATAGCTTCAAAGTGATCCCCCCAATGCTGCAGCCCCCAGCCAGGCTGCAAAACCCCCTGCTTCAGAAGTATTAGGCAGTGGGTTGAACAAAACAAATACTCGATGTTTTCCAGGATGAAATCAGTTCCAATGACAAGTAAACACCGTACTTTTCAACCGCTGCCAACATATGATTTCGATGTCCAATTTTAAATCAACAAGTACAATCTGAACTTCCAGCAACACAAAAACACATGAAGGAATTTTAAGCTGGTGTTTTTATGTTCAGTAGTTGCCCATTTCATACAAACTACACTGCCCAAATCCATCTTTCATTTACCCGTCAGTAGAACGGGATTGTAAGCCCACGACTAATTTCAAACCCAAAGTTGCTATTTACAATTCAGATGAGTGACTGGCAAACACACCTTTTTCAAAAAGCCTGAATCCTATTTTTGCATTTCAGTTTAATCATAGATAGGTCCAGTGAGGGGAGGGGTAATTAATTTCTTCTGAAAGACAGTAACTGCATTCTATGCAAATTAATGTTTTAAAAATACTATTATAGGCTACATGTGTAAATAAAGTCTGCAGTTTAGCGATGCCGCCTCAGAGAATGCTTCCTACCATTACCACCCGGTAAGTTCTGGCAACTTGTTTAATGCAGAACTAGAAGAAAATTGGATTCTTTAACCTGAATTTAAGTATTCATAATTAGCTTTTAACTGCAGAATGAGTTAAAGATGAAAACTGCCTAAACCAATTTTAAAATGTAATTTCAAGAACGTATGTACTTATGCCTTTTTCACTGTTCCAGCTGTCCAAAGGTAGAGTTTGCTGGGTCCCTACACCAGGAGCACATCCTGCAGGGTTGTTACCAAGAAATTCCAGGGGATTTCTAGTTATTAACAGGGTCCAGCAGAAAGAAAATCTGAGCTGACAGTTCCCTTTTTGAAGGTTATCTGAAACACAGGTGAAAAGAGCTAGGAGTTATTCTGGGAGAGGGATTTAACAGTTCTGGGGAAAAGGGAGCCCCCAAAGGCATTCTCATTTTTTATTTTTTTTTTTTTAATATATACATGTGCTATTTAAATAGCTAGACATCTAGCTAGCACCATTTTTAAAATCGAATCCTTCATACGCTCTAATTGCATTGGTAGCTTTAAGTCATTAGATTGGTCTTAACACTGCCAATGGACCATCACCTAGTGGGGCTCATGTAGACAGGATTCTTAAGGGAAAATAACGTTTCACCCACATATTTTGCCATTTTCTACCACTTTCAAAAAAAAAAAAAAAAAGACTCAGGCATTTACAAATATGTGTACACCACCCAAATTACTGAATCTTTTCCAAGTTCAGTAATAGCAAGGATAGATATATTTCTGGTTTTGGTATCTGATGCTCTGTACCAGCATTATCTCTTTGTATAGCCAGTCTGACCGAAAGACCGCTTTCCCCAATATAATTCTATTAATAATAATTAAAAAATCAAAAATTAACACTGCTGGAGTTACAGAAGGTATTACAACATCCCACAGCTCAGCATTTTATCAGCAGTAAGAGACTTTGCTGGCCTAAAGCAAAAATGTTGGTACAGCAGCACTCACCTACCACAGCATTTTCCTTAGTTATTCTCAGCACTGTCACCCCAAAAATGAGGAATTTTCAGGCAAAGTCAGGACACATATTTCAGTGGTTTAAGTTACTTAAAATTTTCCTTTTCTCTCCCCAACTTCCCCCAGATTTCTTTCACTATTTCCTCTCCAGCCAAGAGCAGCAGAGGGAAACCTGCTCCACATCCGTATGAGATAACAGTCTAATAGAAGTGGAAATTATTTCCTTATACTAGAAGAAAAGAGTCATCAACAAGACAAACAGGTGGAATTGCTCATTTCTAAGTGTTTCCGGATGAGTAGGAAAAGGAAAAAAAGTGTTCTGGCTCTCACTGAAATGCATCTGAAAGATACCACTTCTCCTATAACCTAGGATCAAACTACCTACCATTAAAAGCCACGTGTGCTGTTCCTAACTTGGGAATATTGTACACTCCCTGGTTCTTCTCTGGATTTCTTAATATATTTTTCAGTAGCAAGAACTGCCTTTAACATGAGGACTCAGAGGACTGAGCATGCTGTCAGTCATCTGTAAATTCTGCTAACAAACAGCACTTCAGATCTTCGCTGCCAATAATGAAAGCTTATTTGGGACAGGAAAAATTGCAACTGAAGTGGTTTCCAAGGACTTTCTGCTTGGAGTGACATGGTTACATTTTTATGACATAACTTATCTTGTTATATCTTAAATATCTGTTCAATTACCCTCTTTTCAGAAGCATCTTATGAGTAGATTTCTGATCTCCTCAATTCGATTCTTGTACACGTGGGCTTTTTGGGTGTCAAGCAGTATAAAATGACTCCATTTTAAAAAACTCCACTTCAAAACTACACTTCAATTTTTTAAGTATTTTTTATTTATTTTTTTCCTTTCCATGTCTCCAAAAGCCATGACGCCTGACACGTGGCTGAGTTTCCATCTGCTGAGCCCTGCCTACGGGATCTGGTGAAATGTGGGAGAAAGACTAACCAGCATGTGGACTTCATGATGGACAACACGACGACAAGAAGAGATCCCGTGAGCAGCTCTGCAGCACACTGGTCTTCAAAGCGTTACAGAGAGTTTGCCTTTTTTCTGGTGTCTCTATGTAAGTAGATCCTTGAGCACATAAAAACATTCTGTCTTCTTCAATGACATAAATTGGTTATTGGAAGAGGAACTGCTCACGGACTGGCAATATCCAACTGGTTGACACGGGAGGAGGTAAATGGTGTCAACTGTCACAGCAGAGTTCAGAGAAGCAAGTTCTCAGTTACTTAAGCATTGTTTCCTGAAATAGCTATTTCTATTGCATTTAAGAATTGAGGCTACTTTCATCTAATGTCCAAAACAACATAAATAACAAGACTGGATTTGAAAATACCAACAGTTGTGGTCATTAGGTACCAACAGTCAAAATGTCAGAAGCCAATGTTTTCAACTACAAATGAGCATGGTGACATGGAAATTTGATGCATTTATTTACAGGAGGATTTTAAAATAAGGATAATAATATGCCTTGAGTCAAAAGGTGAGAAAATTAAAGACAATAGACTCTGCCTGTCATCTACCTGAGAATATTTAACTGAACCTCCAACAGGAGGAGAAGAGGACAGCAGGGAGGAGAAGGTTCATCAGAAAGAAAAATTATGGGAAGCAAACGAGTCAAAATCCAAACCAGGAGTGGCATAGACGCCAAAAGACCACAAACAACCTAGAAAGTGCATATACCAATTACAAGTCTACTCCGCATGCATTATTTTTCCAGTATAGAAAGATTAGGCATCTCCAGAGAGCTACTAGAGAAATACAAGATGGAAGGAAAAGTAAATACATACTGAAGTCAATAAACCCAAAGATTGTCCACTTAACAATTCAGGAAAAGCTTAGAATGACCTGTCCATAATGTTTACAAAAATATACTATCATATTCAAATCGCTTATTACATAACAGCAGAAGACTTGTACTTATCTCTAACAAGTTTATTAAGGATTATCATGGAATTACCCGATGTCTCATTTCACATGAGGCAAACTGGCTGTAATGATGCATTGCCCTACCACACTCAGATAAACAGACACAGCATGGGAAGCAAAGTAACTCAGACAAAATCCTCCAATTGTGGCTATACTGTAATGACTAAAGAGTCCGTAACTGGGGGGATGACCTCCAAAAGCTATTAATAAAAGCCTTAGCAAGACACTATTAAAAAACTAAAGTTATAGGATAAGCGGAAAAGGGACTGTCATGCCTTAGAGAGCAGCTAAGCTATAGGAAACAGCCTAGTATTAAACATTGGATTTTCAGGCTCCCAAAAGGGTAACCGAAAGGTGCTCCAAGATTCTTTGCAAGGACGAGCAGTATTTCGTGCACGGCGCTAAAACTGGAAAAGAGAGCAAAAGAGAGAAGGTAATGTTTGCAGAGATGAAATTATTCATAATAGTCATAATTAAGTTGGGAGATTCAGAGGGCCCTGACAGAAGTTCAGCCAGTGAAATCATCTGCCGAGAGATGCGAGGTATGTGTGTATACTGAATGAAATAATATATCCCGCTCATATATCATGAAGATTTCAGCTATGCAGGAACGACCTGGGTAGCAGCATCTTCCAAAATCTCTGCAAACTAAGCACGCTAGCGTATGCCCAACACTGCCGCTCAACTAGACACCCAAATGTCCAAGGTGCTCATGAAAGGGGGGTGTTTGGGGGCAATCGGAGCAGGACAGTGACGTGCACAACAGGGAAAATTCCCTTGAAAGCTGAACGACACTGCACCTCATTGCTCTTCCACCCCCTTGCACCTCTGAGGGCAAGCTGCTTTCAAGGTCAAGTATTCAGGCAGCCTCTCAAACACAGAGGCAATAATCCTCCTATATAATACTGGGTTGCACTGGCAGCTGACAACAAATATAAAGGGCTCAATTATATTTTTGTTAATAATTTCACAAAAGGTTTATCAAAATATGAAGATATTAAGCAATGGTGACAAGAAGAACTGGTTGAATAATATGGAAGGAAGCACAAAGAAGCCAAACATCACCAACCAGAGAAGCTGCGTAACATACTGACCCCCAATGAATCCACATTTCCCCCTTCCCTTCTCCCTTACCCTCTTCTCCTTTTCCACTTCGAGTGGCTGATGAGATGAACTGGATGCTAGGAAAAATTCACCCAGGTAAAGAAACAAAGGTTTGCATCGGTTTAAATTCAAGAGAAAAACACCAGGCATGAAAGCAATATCTTAAAAAAAGACAATATCAGAAATGAAATTAAATGCCACCATTTACCGCACCATATACTACAGGAACAAGGGATAAGAGATCAAAGTAAAATTCAGTTGCAATTTTGTTGGCAGAACTCACTACTAAACACTGTGCGCAAAAGCTTAGTGCGATTCAAGGAGAGATTTGAAGTTTAAAATGAATTCACAAACACACACAGACATGTTTTAAAGGTGAAAAATCTGAAGTATCAGGACTTATAAACATGAAATAAAATGTAGTAAAAGGATCTCCTAGAAGCAGGTTATTTCATAATTGCTTGCAATGGGGTTTCTTGAATCTTTCACTGAATGCTGCAATTTCTGTCTCCACGCAATAAAAATCAAATGGCCAGATAAAGGACTGATTGAAAACATGCATTAAACGCCACACTTTATTTTCTCAGAAATTAACAGCATTTCTTCATTAAATCTGTCACTGCATGAAACCTGTCATTGCCTTGAAGAGCTTGGGGAGGCACGGAGGGCAGGAAGGGGACCTCCAAGAGCAGGTTTGCCCCCTTCAGACGTTACTGCCCAGTTAGTCTGGGCAGCACCCTAACCCCAACCAAGAAAAGGCACATTTCTTCCCTTATAATTCTTCTTTCCTCAAGATACTAAGTCTGAAGGTTTTCAGAGCCATGCCCTATTCTTCAGCATGAGATGACAACTCCCCGAGCTCCCAGGATATCCAACTTTGGGAGGCAGGAAAACAGCCACACAGAAAAACCCAACCGCGTAACATCACCCCATACCAAGTATTCCCAAGTATAAATACTGAACGTGAGGTGCTTTGGTTTGTTATTTTGATTGGGTCGCATTACTGGCAAAAAGCTAATACAAGAGGACAGCGGCATTTGAAGCTCTGGTTTGGTTCTCATAGAATTGCCTGTAGCTCAGCTCCAGCAAGACACAGCCGACTCTTCGAGATGCAAGACATCCTTTCTCAGATGCATTACCTTTACATTTTAATTCCCCCTGCTTTAAATCTATCATCCTGCAAAAACATTTAAGAGCCAGTAAACCCGTCTGTGTCCATTCTGAGGCCGACACTCATTTGCAAGCCATGGCAGGGTGATACAAAAACCAGATCATAAACCTGGCATTTGGGTTTTCTTTTTTAAAACCAGACCTATTTCACAGGTGGGACTGAGAAAAAATAAAAAAAAGATGGACACAAAAGATGACAATGATAATGAGATCTGAAGGTTCAGCTACGTGTCTGGCTTTCAAAGGAAAAAGCAGAATCAAAGCAGCAGAAAGGAGGAGGAACTCTTTTAAAAATACATATAGTCGAAGGCAGAGCCGCAAGGCATCCTGCAACGCTCTCCTTGCATCGGCAGCGAGGTCTGGAGCTGGGGGATGATAACAAGAACAACATATGGGTATGGGTAATTTTCTCCTCTCATTTTACCAACACAGATATTCCTACTATAAATTGATTTAGTTAAATGATCAGAGAAAAGTAATGATTTTACTGTTGCCTACACTACTCATACTATTGCCCATCTACATCCCTCGGTGAGGTATTAAAGGCAGCATGTCAGAACAGATTCTCTAAACAACATTTACCTGATAATCTCCTGTACCCAAGCAATACTGAGTTTTTTTTTTTTAAATCCACATTAGCACCAGCCAATTCCTACATGGCATTCAGCTGGCATCCTGCAGACGCAAAACCTTCATACAAAAGAAGTCATTTTTTCCCCAACAAATTATTTTAAGGTAGCAAAAAGACTTTTTTCCCCCTTAAAGCAAGCTGCATTTCTGTTTAAAGAGAAAAATTTAATATACATTTCCTCTTGTGTAGAAAATATTCTGATTGCACGACAGGGACCCCTATTCTGCTGATATACTTTCAGCGTAAAATAACACTCAGGAAAATGACTTTTAAAACATAAAAGACAGTAGAATATATACATGAACAGTTTCGAATACCTACACCCACTCTGTAATCCCCAGGGATAAACCCAACAAATTCATACGCTGGTTAATTAGGTCTTATTGCCTGCCACATGTAAAAATGAACAGCCTTCCTACCACCGCGGCAATAATCTGCAGTCAGGACGCGTTTTATCATCATATCAGCTGCAGCCACCGCCAGCTCTGACAACAACTGAACGGTTTGGCAGAGTGCCTCAAATTACTGCCGACTAAAAGCACTTTAAACCGTCCTGCTGGAGCTTGACATGACAAATAAAGCAATGATTCATAACTGAATTCAGCGAGACACTCTGGAAGGCAACAAGCGGGCTTGCTGATGAGAAGAACTCGCCATTCCTCCACGCCAGCAGCTGGGGGAAGGGATTCCGAGGATGCTCCGGTGACATGCCAGCGTTATCAATTCAGCCAGAGAGACGGCTAAATGGAAGGGAGGCATCCAAGGAAGCAAGTGATGGTAAATAAGCTGCAGTGGTCTTCCTATGCAACATCATTACACTCAATTACTTTCTGTAGTCTGTAAACTTTCTGCCTATAATCCTTTTTAAATCAGTGAGAGAATTGGCTACCGATTCTGAAATCCCACGTTACTTGAACATTAAATGCAAAATATTTAGTAACCTAAAACCAAGTCCACCAGAGCAACCAAAGCTATCAGCTTATAAGTCCCCGTCAAAACCTTTAATGAACTGACAAAAATAATCCTCAAGCAGTACCTGTGAAACAACCCTCGCAATCCCTCGACAAGCCATTTTATTGTTAACTTGTGATGAATAGCAATTTTTTTTTCAGTTCTTTTCCAGGCAGTTTTGCTGAAGAAATACCTGTCAAACCTGACCTCCCATAGACAAGGCAACAGCATCTTTGCAAACATAGAGTGCTGCCATGACCATTTCTTGGTCGAGTCACCGAAAAACACCTATTTTGAAGTCCCTTCAGAAACAAGACTGCGGCTTACACTATGGCAACATATGTCTTGAACAGCTTTTGGAGGATAGCGCACTGAAGTTACTTTTACGATCATCTTTCCTTCCTTGAGCAAGATCTAAGTCCTCTCAGTGCCCCCTTTAAGAAAAGAGAAATAGGATACTGGCCACCCAAAACAGGTTCAAAGCCAATGTACAGCTCCTAGATAGATCTACAATACTTGGTTTAGGTTCTTATAAAGAAGACTAATTTTAATTAAATATCTTATATAAGCACATGTGTAGATCCAATATTAGCCACCAATGTAGGCAAGACTTGCAGGGTACCGCTTATCTTCCCTAACTATCTCCATTTAAATTTTTGGTGTCTAAGCTACGTTAGTGGTCCAGATGTCCTCCATCATCAGCTAGAAGAAACTTCAAAGACAAATTCACCCCATTTTAACACAACTGTCTATAGCAGGTGGGACGACCATTTGCTGCAGATGTCTACGTGTCCCCACGAACTATGAGAGGATAGCCTAGACAAGAAACTAGGTGCTTCACTTTTAGGTGGCTAAAGTTGTAAGGAATTAAATCCCACAAAATTGCCCTAGCCCTCAGACCAAGATACCTTTCACAAAACGAATGCTGGTTTTAGAAGAGAAAAACCTGGACAGAAATATTGCTGATAAGGCCTCAAGTATATATAAAACAAAATGAAAGTGCGGTTAGTGATGGACAGCCCTGTTACGCTTTTTGAACTTGCAATCTTGACATTAAGCTGTCTTTTATTTTTAACTAGAAATTACACACTCAGCTGTATACAAGACACAAAACACAACATTTCTCCTTTTCCCCAGCTGTGACATCCAGAAAGACTGACAGACAGCAAAAGGCATGCACTGCAATGCCAAGACGGCCTCAAGTTTGTTTGGTTTTCTCCCATTTACATTTTTCCTATGTCTAACTGCAGCCTTTAAACTACTAATTCACCTATTTACATTTCTTCCTCTCAGAGCAGCAGCTCACTTATTTGCAGATTCATAGAATCACAGAATCATTAAGGTTGGCAAAGACTTCTAGGATCATCAAGTCCAATCGCCAACCCAACACCCCCAGGCCTCCTAAACCATGGCCCCAAGTGCCACGTCTGCACGGTTTTTGAACACCCCCAGGGATGGTGACTCCACCACCTCTCTGGGCAGCCTGTTCCAGTGCCTGACCACTCTTGCAGTAAAGACATTTTCCCTAATCTCCAATCTAAACCTCCCCTGGCGCAGCTTGAGGCCATTTCCTCGTGTCCTATCCCTGTGACTTGGGAGAAGAGACTGACCCTCAGGTTGGAGAGAGTCTAAGAGGTCTAAGAGGGTCGGAGACCTAAGGTCTGCCCTCAGCCTCCTCTTCTCCAGGCTAAACCCCCCCAGCTCCCTCAGCCGCTCCCCATCACACTTGTTCTCCAGACCCTTCCCCAGCTCCGTTGCCCTTCTCTGGACACGCTACAGCACCTCCATGTCCTTCTGGTACTGAGGGGCCCAAAACTGAACACAGCATCCCTGGTGCAACCTCACCAGTGCCGAAATGCCAGCCACGGGGCTCGGTGTGGGGATGAGTATGGCCAGCACCTTCACGGATCCAACACATACTTCCTCGAGGAGGTTGACAAACTGGGAAAAGCCTTTCACATCTGCAAGAGAATGCATCAGCTGTTTTGGTGGAAGTGGAGACCTCTATTTCCACACTTTAACATAAAAAATGGAAAATAAATATGCATAAGGAACCCATCTCCAAAACGAGGGAGAACATTGGGCAAAAAGAATTTGTGACAACATTCTTAAGACAGCTTTTGCTCCTCTACCAATTTGTCTTCAGTTTTTCCAATGTTTTTGTACCTGACCTCCTCTTCATTACAGAGCTAGACTACATCCAAGGATAAATACGATCCTAATGATCTCTCATTAGCCAAACTTCCCAGCAGAACACTTCCAAAGAAAAAAAAAAGGTCAAAACCTGCCATCAGTAGAAGGAAAATTTCAAAGGACCAGGAAACCAGCTAAGTTGTTAACTTTTCCTGCTCAAAATCTGTAGCTTGTAAGGATCCACTCCCCCACTGAAAAGATGTACAACGGGGACCCAAGGAAAGGCTGTTGCATTAAGTGAGCCATAAAGAAGTATAAAAGGTTAAGAACAGCTGGCGGCTGTTGTGTTAACATCTTGTGACCAAATACAACATTTGCTATGAAAAAAAAGATATTTTAAAAGACAAATGCTTGGCCCGCACACCACGAGGACCACCAGCCAGAACTGGCCACATATTGTTTCATTGACTCTGCTCCAAAGGGGCACAAACCACCTACTCCCAAATTGTACGCTTCTGTCCCAAATTGTACGTGGGATTTTGCCCATCGAGCAATGGTAGATTGGGAGGCTTTGGGGAATGTTATGCAGGATGAAAAGGAGAAAGAGGGAACCCTCAGCCTTGAATTAACACACAGGAAAAAGCAAATAAAATCTTTCAAACAGCTATGTCTAGACAGTGCCGATGTCTTTGTCTTTGGGAAGAGGGATTAGGACAGAAATCTGGCTGTGCTGGTCCTCGTTTGATATGAAAGCTAGAAGACACTTTGGGCTAAAGGCCTAACCCTGTTCCAGAAACTACTTTATTATGAAGGAATTGAAGAAAAGGAGGTCTGTAAGACAGGAAAGTAAGATTTCTGCCTAGCAGTCACAGCAATTAAGCAAGCTGTCGTGATGAACAGGAAAAAACACATTGGAATAGAACCTAAAGGCTCAAAAGAGCAGGAGAAAGTAATTTTGAGAGTAGGTCAAGACTCCACAGGGGATTACCTTTCCAGTTTGAGACTTAACGCTAGAGACATGCTTTGAAAAGCTGACCAGCGAGGCTCTGCTGATACCACGGATGACCCCATAACGTCTGCACGCTCAAGCACAAGTCAAGTATTAAAAGTGAATGTTGAAAACTTGTGCGAGTTAGGATCAAAAATGGCAGAAGTAAAAGGTGCCGTCTTCTTCCTTCCTTACCCTTCTATTAAAAATATATATTTTTAAAAAAACAGCTAAATATTTTGTATACCTGGCATTATTAGGTTATTCAGCATCTCAACTTGAAAACAGCAATCTAAGCACAGATCTCTGGAAGGAGGACAGAGTGGACTTCTATAAAGTTTTCAAGAAAGAGGCCCTCTCCTCCTGTATTTGAATCAATTCCACTGTAGCTTGAACTTGTTTTTCTTAGGCATCGGTATGATTCCACTCCCTCCCTCAATTACTGCACTATCTGAGCAGTTAATAGCCTTAAAATTGAAGGAAGGGCTGCTTATACCTGTCCGAGCTGAAATAGCTAGTGAGATACTCCCAAATAAAATCTCTGCTATGAGACTGGGTAAAAGTGGTCTAATCGAATCCCAAATCATATAAGAAACTTCAAAAGATTCACTTCAAAGTGCTACTTCAGCAAACGAAGTAGTTGGGTCAATTTAATGCTTCTTATACTGGAAAGAAGCACTTCCTTCAAGTGGGGAAGGAAAACAAATGACGGCAAGTCAAAGACCGAAATATTTGTGGTAGCTGTGAATAACCATCCTCAGGCTGCGGCTGTAAAGAGATGACGGGCTCACGCTTTCCTGGCTGTACCGGCACTGGGTACGATGCCCTGCGCACCAGTGGTCCCAACACGCTGGACTTATTTCTAAGGATGTGCTGACTGAGAGTGAAAAACAAAATAGAAGCTCCAAGGCTTTCATTCTTACCCAAAGATCTGTCCGCCAAACAAGGCGGACGCCGGCAAGTCACTGCCCCAAGGACTCAGATGTGTTCGGGGAAGACAGAAGGGCATACAGCTCTTTCAAGCAAATGAAAATGTTTTTACCTGTCAGAACCTGAGCTTGGGCCCGAAGCATTTTGCTTCTTCTCCAGGCAGGAGTATCAACAGCAACTGCACTGGATCAAGGCACCACATTACCCTGCTTCAAGCGCTAACGATCTTATCAACTGCAGCAGGAGAAACAAACTTGGGAGCCTAAACAAACTGACAGATAAGTGAGGGAAGAACCAGCTCTTAAATATCTCCATGCCGCTAAAGATATTTGTCATTTTAGATCTGTCTGTGTTGCTGCTAGGAACCAAGTTTTGCTAAAAATGCAGTTTAAAGGCAGTTTCCATTTCCCTGAATATGCAGAGGATGTTTACAGTTCAATACTCCAAAGTCCTCCACAACCACCATCACCTCTCGAGGTGCCTAGCTGGATTCCCAGATGTCTCATTTTCTGTATTTAGCCATTCAAACACAGGCATAGGATTTCTTCTAGGGCATCAAGACGCTACCAAATTTTTCCAAATGGTTTTAATTCAAATAAGTAAGTAAATAAACCCTAACCAAAAATGAAAGCAAGGCAGAGAGAGTTCCCCCCTCTCTTGGTTGTCTAAGACCTGTTACAAGAGCTTCCTAATCCTGCCTCCAGTCCTCCCTGATCCCTTTACCGGTCTAATTAGACCCATTAAACAAAATTCTGGAGATTCTGTTTCCACTACTTTTTCCTGAAGACAACTGGACAAATTGCCAAGCAGCAGGTCTCAGTTTGGGTTTTGGGAGGAAAGGAAAGAGCAAATACTCATTCCTTTTAAGGTTTCTTGGAGGGTGTATTTTGAATAGACACAACACTTCTGAAACGACATGCAGCTACCCCACTCCTAACTCTCATAATCTTACCTCATCACTCAAAATATTCTTTTACATTTTTCCCTAGAGAAAAAAGCTTGAGATATATGATGAATTCATTCATTGACACAAAAAAAAAAAAAAAAAACAAAGTAGAAAACAAGGAGCTCCTTGAACATCGGTTTCCCATGGAGTTATTTCTCAAATCAGTTGACTTTGGTCAAGTGGAAACTCGAAACAAAGCTTCTGCCATGACAGGGCATTTATGAGATCACTGAAGATTTTCTGGCACTTTGTGTGTGAATACATGTTGCCACTTTACCCACTTACAAAAAGTCTTCTTCCTTTAACCTGCACTATTTTCATGAGACCTAGAAGAACTTAATCATCTCCGTGACTTCTCCTTCCCTTACCAGACTTCCAAAGTTTGCAGAATGGAAATGCTCACACGGAGAACATAAAGCATAAGCCCGATTTCCCTAGGGTATTAGGTTTTGAAAAGAAATGGTTAAATCCTAATTATTGCTTTAAGTCTAACTCCTGATTCTAAATGAATCTAAAACTAAACTCCCTGCAGAATTGCTCCGCCTTCCCTACCACCTAGCTCTGTAATACATTTGAAGAAATTAGGTTAGCCATGTTTACAAGGCTCATGAAAATAAAAGCATCTTCCTGCCAAGACTCAATCCTAGGACCTCCTTGCTGTTCTCCCCACATCCTCCACTTGCCCTGCTTGCACAGTCCCCTTCTGACTTATCGTGTTCCCCCCATCCCTGTTAAAGACTGGCTTTTCCCCAAACTCAGATAAATGAGCCCAAATTCCTAATTCACCCTCTTCTACTCCAGATTACAAGCTTCCCAGGAAAGGGGAAATTTCTCCTGGACTGTCCCCGTAGCATATCACATGCCTTGTCTTACACTAATAATCATGAACAAACTCAATATCTGAAGCAGAAGCATATGCTTTAAACTCTTTCCCAAAAGCAAATATTGCAGAGATGACAAATTATCATTAAAGTCTAACCAAGCAGGCAAGGAGCAATCATTTTTATTATAAAACTCAGCCTGCCTCACGAAAAATAAGTCTTCAGATATTACTGATTTTCTCTTTTGCCATTATTTGATAGCAGAGAAGGAAGGAACCATTAGAAATTGTTTACATTATGAAAGAAAAAGCCTGAGCAAGAGGGAACAACGATGATAATGAGCGAGAGGATGATACTCAGCAGGCAAGTGCTTGCAAAAGTCCTTCAGGAACAAAGACTAATTTGGCGGTGAAGCAGCACATGCACTTGCCAGCACTAACACAGGTATGTACTTGGGCAGGCCACGCTTTTTAATTGCAACATCCTCTTCTGAAAATGCTTCTTTTGCATCCGTCTCTGAGCAAACACAAAACTCCCACCCAAGTGCAAGCAGAAGTTTTAGTACCAGCTCTCATCATTGGCCTCACTGAGAGGTGCAAACCATCATCCTGCTGCGGAGGACACGGCAATGCAGAGCTGCTGGGGACCTGCGTGCATCGGCTCTTTTGTCACATTATCTCCATAAAGGTCCTGGAAACCCATGATGTAGTACTGCGTACCCAAAATTTGATGCTTGGTTAAATGTTCAGCGATTTAATGATGCATACAGCTGTCTGATTTTTAAATTGCAACTTGTCAAAAAAAAAAAAAAAAAAAAAAAGGGAAAGAAAAACAGTCCTAATTTCTCATTTAACAAATAATACAGGTCTCTTTCTAACACCAATTCTTTATTGGACCAGGCAGAATGATAATCACAATTCTTTGCAATGACTCTCTATTTTCATTGCCATTTCCAATGGATTCAAGCAAGGACTCTGAACAAGAGGAAGATGATAAAAAATCATAGAATCATAGAATCACAGAAGGGTTTGGGTTGGAAGGGACCTTTAAAGCTCATCTAGTCCAACCCCCTGCCATGAGCAGGGACATCCCCAACTCGATCAGGTCGCTCAGAGCCCCATCCAACCTCACCTGGGATGTTTCCAGGGATGGGGCATCCACCACCTCTCTGGGCAACCTGGGCCAGGGTCTCACCACCTTCATTGTAAAATATTTTTTCCTTATATCCAGTCTAAATCTCCCCTCCTTTAGTTTAAAACCATCACCCCTTGGCCTGTCACAACAGGCCCTGCTAAAGAGATTGCCCCCATCCTTCCTATCGTCCCCCTTTAAGCCCTGAAAGGCCGCAATAAGGTCTCCCCCACAGAGCCTTCTCTTCTCCAGGCTGCACAACCCCAGCTCTCTCAGCCTGTCCTCACAGCAGAGCTGCTCCAGCCCTCGGATCATTTTTGTGGCTTCCTCTGGACCCGCTCCAACAGGTCCATGTCCTTCTTGTGTTGAGATCCCCAAAACCCCACCCTAGCATTGCCTTACAACTTTGCTAAAATGCCAAGAATCAGAGGTCCCTTTCCATCTTCACTTATCGAAATTCGGTTAGTTAAAACAGAAGGGAGTTTTCCATAGGGTTGGAAAAAGGCAGCAACTTGACAGCGAAGTGTGGGCACGCGCCAGTCCATAGCCTGGCAGCTTTCAGCCATGGGGCCAAAGGTAGCACGTGGACACATTTTGAACGGTACGCCGTAGGTTTAGGAGTCGAGCACAAGGCTATTTGGAGAGACGTGACAGCTCTCACTGTGTCCTAACCCCAGCAGAAGCCAGAAGGGTCTCTTCAGCAGCGACCCGTGATACCCTCTAGTAAAACCATCATTAACATCTACCTGCAGAGAGGGACTCCAGTTGCTATTGGGTTTCTACTGACAAAATTAATGGTGAGAGGAGGGAAAAGCATACACTATTATGCTTTCAAAGCTGCCAAACCTTGAACTGGCCTACAGAGGACGGCAGACAACTTCACAGCGCAAACATCTTTTAAAATACAAATTCCAATAGAAGACATCAGTATGTCATTATACACACATGAAACATTCAGGAAACGAAAGACGGCTTTTTGTTAAGCTGAGGAGCTTCAGATGTATTCCACCATTCTCCCTCATCTGAGGACTCAAAACCTTCTGGATCAGCTGGATATTTGCATGCTTAAAAAACATTTCTACAGTGGGTCACTGTTAGCAATATCACACGTGCCCACAGCCAACTGTTGTAATAAATACACACTATCACAGAAAGGAAATGTATTGGAGGTACCACACTGGGCAACTGTTGGCTCTTTAATCACAAGCATTAGCAAGTTTGGATGGAAACCCCGTCCAACATTCCTTTTATAGAGCAGTTAATGTGATAATATCTAAGACAGAAGGAAATTTTATACGGACAGAGGCAAATCTTAATTCACAAACAAACCAGAGGCAATTATCAAAATTACACCAATGGCGTTGGGGTTTTTTTTGCAGTCAACCATAATTATGGAAGATCTATTTAAAAAAAAACCTGAGCCTACAATTTGCCTTTCAATTAATTTTCAAACTTTTGTGTGGAGATAGATGGCTAGAATTGCGTACTACAGAAAACTGCCATATACTGAAATACGCTCATAAATGTTATAATGTAGGAATTCCAAGTGTAAAAGCTGCAAGGTCTGGGTTTTTTTCCTATTAGCCTGTACGAAACGGGTGAAGATGTAGGGGAAAAGATAAAACATCAGTGCTACCTGCAATGCAGTTTACGAAACTTCCATTACATTCACGTGCTGCCGAAGTACTGCACAAAGGACAAATCCAAGGCTCTTGAGAATATATCCTTTCCAAGGTTTACCAAGGGTGCCCACAGCTTACAACAAATCCTCTGGATATCGTTACTGCAAATCTAACAATACCAAGTTATCACATCCACATGTTAAAAAGAACATTTCTCTATTAAAATGTATGTAAAGTTCTGGCAATTACTTTACAACATTATTGCTTATAATTGTACAGGGCTCTTGCTCTTCAAGCCCAATCTCTGTATTTCACGCTAAACTCTAATTATACAATCTAGCATGAAAAAGCCAGAGATACAGACCCTTTAACAAGCTTAGGCAAAAATCAAAGGCCCGCAAAGGGCTAAATCAAAAGCTGACTCACACAAACTCTATTCTTTGTGCAGTCAACCAAGACTAATGAATGCTTTTAATGTCAGTTTACCCCTTTTGGCACTATAAATCAGAACACGCAGCTTTTATGAGTTAACAAAAGAATCTGTGAAAGGTGTAGCTTATTAACCAAACTCACAAATTCAAATGCACTTAATCAGAAACAGGTATATTTAGCAGCATTGTGCTCGACGAGCAGAATTATCTGCAGGCTGTACACAGAGAACATGCATTTATCAATACAAACAAGGCTGGCACACCGGGAAAAGGTGGTAAATTATACATCTGAAAGAAAGGCCACTGCTTCCAGCATGGCTTTTGTGAGAGCAGAAATGTGGAGCAAACACTGCGGGAAGGCGCTACAGAAAGGTGTAAGGAACATACTGGATGTTTCCCTGTAATCTCATCTCAGCCACAGAGGCTGCAAGAACTGAGCGCGCTATTGTACTTCTTCAGCAGGAGTAGAAAACTGGTCCTCAGGTAGATCTCCTGCCACTGCCCACTTGGCTAGGCCCTTCAGCAGCTTCTCTGTAGCATGCTGCACTCATTTCGATGCATCATTTGAAGAGTTCTCACCAGGGTTTTGCTTCTTCCCCTCATCAGGAAACACAGATCTCCATTTTTGGGTTGTTTCTGAAATCCGTTTTGCTCCCTGTGCAGCGGCCAGTTGGGACTTTCACTTTGCAAGCCTGCTGGACACCAGTCTGGCCTCTAAGAGAAGCAGCTATTGCAGGGCTACAAAAAGATACCCAGGTGGTAAACCTCAGTCCAAAAAGAAGTCAAGGCCACAAAGCTTTCAAGATACATATTTTTTTAAGAAGGGATGTCAATACAACTCACATCCTAGACTGAGAGAAAGAAAAGAGACTCTAACTGCGTCTTTTTGGCTGAGTAGACAGACAAAAAGTATTTTGGTGAGCTCTCCACGTACCTCAGGGTAATATCTACAGCACACTTTAATATGCACATAAACTTGTAGATCAAAAGTGGAAAGTCAGTCCAGAGCATCTTGGTAAGTCTGGTGTCAGAGATCCTCTCTGCTGCTTATGTCCATAAATCTCATTAAAACCTTCTTTTGATTTTAGATCAGGTTTTGTCAGTTTATTTTTTTTTCCTTGTTATGGGAAATGTCATCCTCCTAACGATTCCTCACTCCTCTAACAATTACTATATATCAGCAGTATTGAGCCATAAAGAATCACGAAGCCACTTTGTCAATAAAATAATTCCTCTACGCCCCAAACGAATCATCGTGGGATGTTCAGGCTGACGTTCCTATCCTGACACCCGATTACAATGCATCCCGACGGCACAGCATCCATCACCCACCCCAGACAGGCAAAGGACACCACAGGTTTCATCTAGAGAGCTGCAGTGGGTTTGGGAAGTGACACAGCCCAGCTTGGGGACCCGCAGTCACAGTCCACGTGTGTGTGATTAGCCAGTGACTCCAACTGCCATGAAATACGGAGGCAAAAACATTAAAAGGATTTTTTTAAGGGAGCAGACCTGACTAAAAGAAGCATTTGCATGAATGCTACTTAGGATGAAATGCTGGGTCATTAATCTTTATAAATTCATCACCTTGTACAGGGAAAAAGGTTCTCTACATGATACATTACAGTATATTTAGGTACATCACGAAGGGGGTTTCCTTTCACTGATACATCCAGCATTGCAGTAGCATTCACAAAGGAACAAAAATCTTCTCAGGAAGTGAAAATTCCCATGAAGCAAGGATGGGCAAAGTAATTACAGATCCCAGAGCCTTCCAAACCCTATAATATTTGTGACTGGCATGGGAGGGAGAGAGAAGAAAGAGAATCCAACCAAAATCCAGCACCTTGCGGGACTTGGAACTCAGCTGAGGTATGTTTAAGAGAGCCTTGCTGCTCCATGACTCTTAGACTGTGTGTAAAGATGAAGGAGATACAGCTTAAGAGAAAGAAGAGTACCTACATTCTCCACTATGGGCCAAGAGCATCCACTTTCCTGCTTCTTCCAGTATAGGGCAAGAGGTTGCTGGGCAAAACCAAAAGCAACAAGAGCAGAAGAAACATGTTGGAGTGTTCTGCTTGCGAGGCAGCTGTTCCCGCTTGCTGTAAGAGCATCCTTAGGAAATGCCCAAGCATGTCACACACACGGCACAGAGTCAGTGATGTGTTATGGTGGAAAACACCAGTCCTCTGACCTGCCCTCACAACTGAACCCATAAACCCCACAAACAGCAAGCTTTTTCTTCTCTCAAGACCACCATCTGAATCAGAAAACCAGCAACCTCAAACTAAGGGTCTCAGCCATTCTCTCACCAGCTACTAGCGTCAGCTCTTAGAATGTAAGACTGAAATATCACCAAATTAAAGAGCTCTGAAGCAACAGGCAGTTTTCCTGAGCCCCAGTTTATGCTCCATCTGCTTACACATTACTGCAGTGTAGGTACAGTCGCACCAAGTCGCAGCATGCTCCTAACTCGGAAGCATGTTCAGACACAGCTGTGTCATGGAGCACATGGAAATAAACACGCTAACAACCCACAACATGTCCAGACTAGATGTAAGGCTACATTTTAAAACACTGTTAATGTTCTAATGTGACGTATTTCCCTCCTCTAAACGCGACTCAAAGGAAAGAAGGGAACATGAACGACTGTCCTTGGTATCACCATCACGAGACTCCACCAGGAACAAGGGACAGGGATCTCCTTTCACTCTTAAATAATCATATGATGTCTTACAGGATCCTGGGACCTACACAGAATCACAGAACGGTTTGGGGTGGACGGGATCTTCAAAGACCACCTAGTCCAACCCCCTGCCATGGGCAGGGACATCTTCAACCAGATCAGGTCGCTCAGAGCCCCGTTCAACCTCACCTTGAACACTTCCAGTGATGGGGCATCTACAATTCTGAGCAACCTGTGCCAGTGTCTCACCTCCCTCATCATAAAACACTTCTTTCTTATGTCCAATCTAAACCCACCCTCCTTCAGTTTAAAACTGTTGCCCCTTGTCCTGTCACTGCAGGCCTTGGTGAAAAGTCTCTCTCTGTCTTTCTTAGAAACCACCTTTACATATTGAAAGGCCACAGTAAGGTCTCCCCCATAGAGCCTTCTCTTCTCCAGGCTGCACAACCCCAGCTCTCTCAGCCTGTCCTCACAGCAGAGCTGCTCCAGCCCTCGGATCGTTTCTGTGGCCTCCTCTGGACCTGCTCCAACAGGTCCATGTCTGTCTTGTACTAGAGACCCCAGAGCTGGATGCAGCACACAACTTGGCTTGACAGAAATCAACTTCCATATCATATGTTCTCCAAAAGCAAATTTATTCTCCAAAACAGAGCTGGCAATTCAAGACAACTTAAGATCTGTGAACAAAGGATTTGCTCATGCAGTAGAAAAGAAAATCACAAAGTGAGGAAGTCATGCCCCAACAGCAGAGAAGTATCCATCACTTGCTGGCAAGATGCTTCACTTCAATCTCTTGATTTGGTGCATTCCCAGTGCAGAGAAGACCACCAAATGGACCCCACCACACTGGCATAAATGGTCAGGAGGCTAAAGGTCAGAAATTTTCCGCAGGAGTTCAGAAACGTTGAGGTGAATGGAGCAAATATATAAAGTCCAGGCCTAGTTAACCGCACGCCAAATTCCACTCCCACACGCTGTATAAAAACCAGCCTAATGTAAAAGCACATTTAAAAGTATTTACATCAAACCAGACCATTACACAGGTAAGAGAGGTATTTATAGATACACATGGATTTTACTCACACACGGTGATTAACTATTTAATTGCTGGAATTCCACTTAGGATTTGGGGGAGTGGAGTACTTCCTGAGCAGGAAATAACCTAACGTAAGTAAACTAAGTTAAGAGGTCAGGCACACACACAATTCAAGAGTTTAACTCAATTTCTTCCGCCTTTTGATTTCTGAACACTGTTTACCATCATGAGTCTAAAAGGGAGAGGTTCAATCCAAGATAAAGACACCCAAAAAGTAAATGTCTGAAGTGGCTGGTGGAGATCCCAAGCAGGGCAGTCACAGCCTAGAGAACAACTCCAGACAGCCTGAAGAGGACAACCAGCAGCTAGTCAGCCAAATCCCCTCAGGCTCCACCAATTCCACTCTTGAGATCTCCAGGGACCAGGCTGGGAGCTCAGACACGCAGCACACACAGAGCTTAAACTTAAGTTTCCTAATCTGGAGCTGAATTAGACCAGGAGCCCCTTGGACCAGAAGCTGTCTTTCTCATGCAAAGACAACACTTAACAACATATTCTCATTTGAAAAAACATCTTGTCTTCCAGATCTTCCCCACCTTTCTTCTCCCTACTTCACAACCCATCAAATGCTCACCCTTGGCTTTGCCTCTCTTCCTTCTGCAGCCCTGGACCTCTGTTTCTCAGGCCCAGACAAAGCAGCAAAACTGCAACTGTGTCCCCTACTGTTGTTTCAACTTGGAGATCTGCGGGACAGTGCACAGAAAAAGGGGACAGGAGCAGCATCAAAGTCCCTTTTTTATTCCTTTATCCTTTTCTCTAGCATGATACACAACAAAAAGGGGAAGACGGAGATGGAAAGGGGGCCATCGTTGTTGCTTCAAGGTTGGCACAAGCAAGGACAAAGCAAAGCTTTTCTGAAATGCTTGGCACTTTCTGTCCCATCCCACCTAAGACAGGTTGAGTTGCTGAGAGTGGGATGAGGAAGAACGAACAGCCTGGTTTTGTCCCTACCCAAAGAGCAGGCATCTAATCAGGGCAGGTTTTTCCCAAAACAGGGCTGGAGCACTTCTGCGTGCTAAAATATTGGGAGGATAAGTGTTCAGTCCTGGTGCAGTTCAGTGGATCCAAGAGCAGAGAGCACCCGTCAGCACTGTTGTTGTCTGTCTGCATCTGGTTTTCAGCAAATCTGACTGGGATGGGAGCAGAACGCTCAGTGGGTATCCTGGCAGCTGACATTTAAAGTTCATGTTAGTAAGCAAGCAGCAAAACATATAAAAGGGATAAAAAAAAGTGTCAACCCTGGTTTTTCCGTACTCCTGCACAAGAACAGCTGGATTGGGTCAGACTGACACTTCAACTATCCCAGTGCCTCCTCTGCAGCAACAACCAAGTGTGAATGCTTAGGGGAAAATTTAAGCACAGGGCAGGCATACAGTGACATTTGCCCAGCATACTTGCCAGCCCGTAACCGTGTGCAGCACAGGGATTTCCTGAAGAGGTACGTTCATATTTAATAGCAAGCTGTATATTATGTGATACCACTATTATAACATATTTGATTTTCTTATATATAAATGCCTAGAGGGCTTGACCTGTTCAGGTCTCATGATGCTAGGCACCATATACAAAAATACATAGATAAGGCAGAACCTGCCCCAACCAATTTACAGACCACATTACGCTCCAAAGTTTATATTTTAAAAAAATGCTTCCAGCTTTCTTTTAGGAAAGGCTGCAACATAAACTATTAGAAAATAATTTGCCTGTCTACAGGCAAATGACAGAAATTTATACCGGGAATCATGCCTTTGCCAACCCACTGATTTTGACCCAGCCTTTTTTTTTAATATAAAACAAAAATAAATTATTTACTAAGAAGATATTAAGACTAATAAACACTAAAAAAATCTAATGCTCACAATTCTTTTTGGGAGCAGCACATACCTACTGTGTGTTCTACTCCAGTCTGCTGATTACCTTACGTTTATTAACTTTATAAATCAACAGAGTAAAATGATCTAGAGACACAGTGTTGCTGGTGTTTCAGCTTATGCATTTCTTGACCCAGAAATTACTTGCTTAGTTTAAAACGTAACGTGATTCTGTACCAAAGTTCGTTTAATATAAACAAGGGTCCAACCCATACCAAACACCAACTCTTTTTAATCAACACTTGCAATCTCCACGGCATCCAGAGCTTTTCTGTCTGGGAAGGGAGTAGGGAAAAAGGTGTTTGAAGGAGTATCTAAACTCAAGCAATACAATTCGAGGGCACAGGTAAAACATTAATTGATACCTCTTGGATACGAGCTTCCTTCGGATGGAGATAATCCAGAGAGGAGTCTGCCTACGGCTGCAGGGCAGTGAGTCTTCACAGCATTCCACAGCTCTGCAGCAGCAACCAACAGAGAGAAAGAGAGAGACCCGTGAGGCTCCGTGGGCAAACCTGTCGGACAGAAAACACGGCTCTTTCTAGCAAAGAGTGGTCTTTATCACCACCGGAGCAAAAGGAGGAACAGGTACATGTCAGAAATGCAGCCAAAAAAGGAGGAGCGATGGAGATGCAGGATAAGAGGAGGAGAGGGAAGGAATACAGGAGCTGCCTACAAGATCGGCAGTCACAAAAAAGACAGTGAGATGTGAATGGTCTGCCACTCATGTTTCCTACCCACTGTCGTTAAACAAAGAGATATGCACGTTCAGCACACCTATCTTGCAACTAAATATCTCAATTTGCCTTCCACCTAAAAATACCAAGGATGTATTTCTCCATCACCATAGGTATAGAGAGAAAGACAGCAGAAATTCAACACTTGCACCTTCAAATCAAGACAGGAAATCTTTCTGCAGCTATACGCTACAGCTCAATGACTTTGGGTGGAATACGCACATAGCGCATCTTGCACAAAGTCTACGTCAACCACGTCAACCTACGTTCTGCTGAAGAATTGCGTAGAAACTAGAAACAAACAGCATCACGAGCGGGTGAAATCAGAACTAGGATTTTCTCAGCTTTCAAAAGGGAGAAAATGAAGTTCAAGCTTTCATTTAAGTAGTTGTTAACCAGCTGTTTGTCCCAGGATTTGGGACTAAACAGGCCAAAGTTTTACACGTTATTCCTACACCCTCCCTTCCCAGCTGACACAAAAACTCAGAGAACTGAAAACGAAATGCCTTAAAATAAAGTACAGCGCACAAAAAAGCTCTCAAGCAGCTCCACATGCTTTACGCATTATACAGAGGAACAGAAAACCTACTGTTCACAAACCAAGACCAGTGCTCCTTAAAACAGTTGTTTATTTTAATCAACCCAGTACCAAGAGGTTTACATTAAATATTTTTTCATTGCTTCTAATGACTGATCCGGTATTAGTTTACATTCACTCAGAAATCACTCCTGGGGAGAAAACAGGATGCAGAAAGTGTTGAATCCAGTAAAACAACTGAGAGTTTCTTTGGGAGTGCTGATCCATCCCACCTTTCCCAGCAGCATATCACCCAGAGGCCCTTCAAGCCCAGCAAATGAAACAGCATGAAATCGGAAACAAACCGGGGGGGGGGGGGGGGGGGTGGGGACGACAACCCATAAATCTTGATTTTTACTGAAGTTCCCAGAACTGCCTACTGCAGGAAACCACCACCGTGCCATCTGAGATGGCATCCTTGGAGAGAAGTCGAAACCCACCCTGCAGATGCTCAAACATCCAGATAATCCCAACACCGTTGCTACCAAGAGCGCGAGCACGCTCAGGGAAATGGCGCAGTAACATTTCCACCTGTTGTACAGGTGCTTGACTTCTGTATTTCCACCTTACAATAAGCACATTCATGCTTGGAATTTAATCCTGGTTTTAGGCTTTTTGACTTGCCTTTATGGTACCCCAGTTCAAAGACATAACTCTAAAATATATAAGAAAACGTCTTTAGGAGAGACAGGAAAGCATAAGTGAATTCCAGCAGAAAAAACGACTTGACAAATCTCATCACATCAAGCTCTGCAGTGGCAAATTAGTCTCTCTTGGAGCACATTCTGTACTCAGAGTAGCCTCAGTGCTTCGGGAGATACCAAATATAACACAGCCCTGTTTTAACTTCCTTCCAGGAATACACATAGTCATTTATCAAGAAGACGTGGGCTGCAGTTTCAGTTCCAACAGCTTCAGCAACATTTTGTAAAATTAAACAAATGACTCCTTTTGTGGCAAGAAAGAAGCAGAAAATAGTCCGGGTCCAAGCAAATGGGGGAGAAAACCACCTCCCCCAAGTCTTCCTCCAGCCTTTAGCAATTTTATGAAAAGCAAGCCTTGCCAGCTACACCAGGCTCAGCGTCAACCATGGGATCAACGATCCTTCTTTCCACTGCTTTTACACCTCAAATCTCGATGCCTTTGCCATTACTGTTTCATTTAGCAGGGCTGGTTTGATAGCTAAATTTGCTTCAAGTCCAAGTTTTGGAATATTTTTACAACTTTACACTTGTACAGCCAAGGAAGTCAATAAGCTCTGCTTCGCAAATACTGAAGGCTCCCCGTACATGTCTGACACCATGCTGCGTGTGCTGAATACATGAGGGTTCCCAGGCAGCACCTCAATTTAGCAGGAGGACAGTATTGCAGCAACCTTTAATGCCAGGGGATTATCAGAAAGTTCACCTTTTTGTTCATCTCTAGCTGCTAAAGAGACAGAGAGAAGCATGGTACCCACCTCCATTAACCTTGTCGGTGGGATCTTTCTTTAGCTGCAACAGCGTCAATACGTTCTTGTATTGTGCTGCGACACAGACACTCAGTAGAATCACCCTTTTTGGAAGGGGGGTTTGGTCCTTTTTCTGTTTTTTCTTGACCAGAAGTCAAAACGATTAGGGTCATAATAACTCAATGCTGCTACTGCAGAGATAAGCTGCGATGAGCTGCGCAGAGATGGAGGCTATCCCTCTGCCTACACACACATTGCTGCCCTCAGTCACCATTCAAAAACCAGTCATAAATGGTCAGAATTTAAAAGAACTCATTCAAATGAGTACTAACACAAAAGAAATCTAGTTTCACATGGATCTTTCTCTTAACTTCAGTGTGTGAGAAGGTGCAAGATGTAAATGTAATGGAAAGTTGGGGGCTGACCCGCTGGAGAGCGGCTCTGCTGAGAAGGCCCTGGCAGTGCTGGTGGGCAGCAGGGTGACCATGAGCCAGCAACGTGCCCGTGTGGGCAAGAAGGCCAGCGGTGTCCTGGGGTGCATGAAAAGGAGTGTGGCCAGCAGGTCGAGGGAGGTTATCCTCCCCCTCTGCTCCACCCCAGTGAGGCCACATCTGGAGCGCTGCGTCCAGTTCTGGGCTCCCCAGGTCAAGAGGACAGGGAACTGCTCGAGCAAGTCCAGCGGAGAGCTACGGAGATGATCAGGGTCCTGGAGCATCTCCCTTAGGAGGAAAGGCTGAGAGACCTGGCTTTGTTCAGCCTGGAGAAGAGAAGGCTGAGGGGGGATCTCATCAATGCTTATAAATATCTGAAGGGCGGCTGTCAAGAGGACAGGGCCGGACTCTTTTCAGTGGTGCCCAACGACAGGACAAGGGGCAACGGGCACGAGTTGGAACATGGGAAGTTCCACCTGAACGTGAGGAAGAACTTCTTTACCGTGCGGGTGCCAGAGCAGTGGGACAGGCTGCCCAGAGAGGCTGTGGAGTCTCCTTCCCTGGAGACATTCAAACCCGCCTGGACGCGGTGCTGTGCCCCCTGCTCTGGGTGTGCCTGCTCAAGCAGGGGGGTTGGACGGGGTGATCTCCAGAGGTGCCTTCCAACCCCCGCCCTTCTGGGGTTCTGTGATTCTGTGTCACTGCACTCCTTGCTTCATGCTGTACCCCCATCTCCTACCCCTCTTCAGCTGGAGTCCTAGACTGCCACATTCTCTAGCCACAGCAATAGCACAGGCATGCAAAATTTAGACATCTTTGCAGAAATGCAGTCAGTCCCAATCAAGGCCTTCGAGTAGAAGTACAAAGACATTCATCAGAGAATGAGAAAAACAAAAATATATTTTGAAGAGGGAAAACATGACATGCGAGGATGTATTTATTTGGAAAATTTAGGGGAATAGCACAACACTGGGAAGTTCTGCTGGCACAACCATGTTCATCAAGAGCGTGATCTGGGATTAGCCCCATGATACATACCATCAAAGCCCCCCCAATACAGCGTGCTGGTGCAGCTCTACCAGCAAACCTCGCTCCTCTGAAACCAGCGAGAGATGAGCAGCAGCTGGAGAAACCTCAGCCTCTTGCAGAAAGCTGAATAAATCTGCAGAAGTCACCTCCATGCAGGAGAGGAGCAGGTAGAAAGGGAAGAGAAAAGCTTGCCTCTCTGTAGATTAACAACAAAAAAAAGCAAGCAAAGGGAATAAACCCATTTTAGTGCTGAAGACCAGCAGGCATACAATGTAGCTAGGGTGTATGTTTAAATTGTAACACAGCATTTTTAATTACCCATCTAAAAATGCTGGGCAACGTGTTAAAAGTCCTTCAGTACACACCTGAAGAAACTATGTGCCACTCCCTGAAGAGCTAGCTGGAGCTTTCACATGAAACATCTAGAATCAAGAGGAGCAGTTATCCAGCACACAAGCCCCTGTCAAGTAAATATTATTACTGCTTCCTTGGGGAAGAGCATTAGGGAAGAAGAGGGCTCTCCTCGTCATTGTTAATATTCTTTTTTTCCTGGTTGTCTCTAGGTCTAAGCCAGGCTTACTGCTCCACCTATTAAAAGAACCCAGACAGAAAAGGGAGCAGAGAACAAAGACTTCAGGAATACAGGTAAAACAACCCTGCATTCCCTGAGAGAGACAGGTTTCCTTTTCCCACTCCTGCCACCCCGGCAGTCTCTTGCAGGCTCAGTTTCAGAGCGGACGGAGGTATCGCCATCATCCTTTGGTACCACGGGAAGCCAAATACTGATCTCACACCAGCAAGCCTGGGCAAAACAAACACCGATGGAAAGCTGGAATCCACCTCCTTTAGCAAAGGTAGAGCACCGGCTCCCCCGGTTATTGAGCTGACAACGTTACCATAGGTAGGGCTGCCTGAAAAAACTACACAGTTTTTCCTGAAATGAAATACGGAAAAAAGAAAAGGAGAAAAATTCACTAGCTAGAAAAGTCTTTCGTGCTTGGCAAGTATTATTGCTCTTTTTATTTTAAAGTTATGATCTGGATATTAAAGGGTCTGGAAGAGATGCTGGAACCATCCTCACCCACCAGGCACCCCCTCTACGGGCAGGGGCAGTGACAGCCACCAACAGCTCAGGTGTGCGAAGAAGGTACTTGGATGCCTTATTGAGTTCGGGGGGTGCTTGTTTCTTGGCGGTGAGAGGTTTGTCCTGTTTGAGTCTCTTAGAGATATGGGATGTTGCTAAACCTTCTCTCTTCGGCCCTCACAGATTTTTGCCTTCTTTGCTTGTACACCAGATTTTTGCAACTGCAAGTGGAAAACCATCTCAGTTGAGAGTCAAGACTCTTCCAGCTCCTGCTTACTACATTTGACTTCCTACCAACCCTTATCAACTCTTTTTCTAGAGCCAAAGTCACCACAACTTGCTGAATAAATTCATTAGTTCACATAGAATACATTTTGGACAAGTTTCCCCTTAACTTCTAATTTCCTATTTATTAGATTACGTGCTCTAGCTTTTAAAGCAATTTACCTCTATCAAGTTGAGCAAAGAAACCTAACAGGGTCCCTGCAGCCTACTCCATAATGAATTCATCCCTCCCCTCCCACCGTCTCCTTGGTGTAAAAAAAGTTTAAATCCCTTAACATTTCCTTACCAGATTACTGCAGCTATTTAGTAAGAAAACTTGTTCCCTAATATCTTCATCAACTATATGTGGTATTTCAAGCAGCGAAACAATATTTTTCATTTTATTTCTATCCTCCCCTCCTATGACCAAAATTTAGGTTGCTGCTTTTGTTTTAGTACCTACACCATTACGCTGATCTTATTACAATTATTCTTCTATAACTCCCCTTTTTTTTCCCCCATTATTTTTCTTCTTTCTATAAAACTGGACTCCAGTGGTAGGAGCTGGGTACATGGATTATAAAATAGATTAAGAATTAATTAGAACACGGTGATTAAAAAACCTGCCTTGGTAGATTGCAGATTGTTATGATAAAATAGTGTTAGCATAATCCATTTAAAAATATACTCCACAATTACTTATTAAATGAAGATAAAAACATTCACTAAGTGTCTGACATGCTGGAGAGTAAATCTGTAGCATTCTCCACTGAGAAAATAACTTTCTTCAGTTACACAGCACTGCAAAACTTTCCCCATGAGCCAATTTTCTGTCTCAAAAACCTTCCGTACCGCTTGAGTCCCTTGAATTGCATGGCCATCCATCAGGACATTCACCGAGACTGGGATTTTTAAAGGAAGAGAAAAACATAAGGAGCTAAAATCCAACTGGACAAGGTCTAATGACACTTGACTGGAGCCTGGCACCTTCCTTTAAATCCTGTTCCACACGGTTTTGTGTTTAACCCTCTGAGTATCCAAACCCAGCAAAATGGATCTTCTGAGCTCCAATAAATAAAATTAAATTCATTGAGATTAGAGAATAAGCGTCCCTTGGGGCAGCAGGGAGGGCTGACACTGAGCTTGTGTAGCCTTGTAAATTGGGTTTGTCCTTATAGCAAACACATTGCTAATTCCAGCAGGAAAAAATTCTTCAAAAGTAGATATTGAAGTTATTTACCTCCTGTTTTCATCAATTTTTCAAAACCTGTTCTTAAAGTATTGATTCTGGATTAGTTATTCTCTCTTGTGCAATTCATATCTTCTAAGACACTTAGAGGTTTCTAAGTCACAAATGACTTTGCAGGCAAAAGAAAACAATTTAATTATGTAAGATTAATATTAATTGAAAAAACAATTTACTAAACTAGTGACAATGCTCAACCTTCAAAAGGAAACATAGGAAAGTTTCAGTATTAAAAAAATACATGCAGCCATTGTCTTAAAAATAAAAATAAACCTTACAGCAATAGCAGCCTTGTTTGACCTTTACCTCTATTTAAATAAAATAAAATCTGAGAAAAACATTCTAACACAAGCCTTCGCAGCATTACAAAAGAGGGATTAATGAGAACATGGCAGACAATCTATTTGGACATTGGGAAAAGCATTGACAGCACTTCATTCTGAAAGATAATTCAGACACCTTTACTCACACAGTGAGTATAATTAAAGGACTATATCTTACAGGCAATAATAAAGGGTGTGGTATCGAGTTGGGAGCAAGGAGATACCACAGAGAGGATTCCAGAGACATTTGTCATAGAGCCTAACCCATTTAGTATCTAAATTAACAAAGAGTAGGGCAAAACATTAATGAATATGCACAGATTATCCCGAATGGAGCTGAGTTCAGTTCTTCTCAGGGCACATTAAGAAAAAAGAAAAAGAAAAAAAAAAAAAAAACAAAACACCACAAAAAAACCCAAACAAACTCTGAGAAACCAGAGGTATTGGGAAAAAAAAAAAATCAAATGAGATCCACCTGGAGGAGTTGGAAGCCAAAACATCTGTGAAAATACCTAGCAGGAAATAAAGGCATGGAAAGAAATAATTTTGGAAGGTAGAAAACATGGCAGGAAACCGCAGGGACATTACTGGCTGGAAGCGCCTTCCCGTCTTTCCTCCCCTCAAAAATTACCAGTTACCTTTGTACCAGCACGACTGCTAAGGAGCTGTGCAGTGAACGAGATTACTGAACTGATCTGGGTTAAAAATAACCTTTTTTGCTGTTCACTGATCTGGTTCACCATATGGCTCCTCAGATAGTTGTACCAGCACAGTTAAGGGAGCCCAGCAATGGGAACAGGCAGCAAAGGAGGAGTGAAACTCCGAAGGAAAATGCTTCACCCCAAAGGAAGAAAACAGAAGATGCAGCCAAGAGAATTTGCACCGAGCGAAGAGGACAGCACAAGCAGAAATTCACCCCGGTCTCCCCAAACGCCGCAGCATGTTGGTGGTGCTCAGGAGAGAAAGGCTACCAGGACCGCTTGCATCTCCTGAGCTTGCTCCTGCCAAGAGCTGGGCAAGCAAAGACCCATCCCTGACACTTGTCCTGTCCAGCTGGTGGAGGTTTTGAAGAAAGAGGGTGAAAAGGGACTGGAAGAATGGACATGCTCCCCAGGCAGCACGGAGGCACGCACACAGACTTCACTAGCAACGTCATGCATGTCCATGAAATCTCAACGTCAAGATACACAACAACTCAACACCTCAAGGCACGCAACAAGTTTCTAAAATTAAAGGGTTCTTTAAACTCAAGAGTATTAAATATCACACAAAGCCACCTTTTTTTTTTTTTTTTTTTTTTTTTTTTTACATACAGGATGTAAGTGCGTAAGTGTGAACTAGAGATGTAAGAAAAGTGTGGAAGTCATTAAAACTGGCAAAGTTGGGCATCATCCTTCCTCCAGGAACATCCTATTGTCTCGGCTTGCATGAAAGACAAGTGACTAATGTCAGTATTCATCTGCTGATTACCCCTGGCCGCACCTCCTTTTTACATCATTTCTTCCACTATATTGCTAGAATTACTTTCCTGCTTGAAGGATGCCGCATCGAGGCAAGAAGGACAGAGCGAGATTAGGAAAAGCAGCAAATCCCATCCCCATTTTTACTCACTCGCCAGTTACTGATTAAAAAAAAAGTCTAATCTACTGGAAAACTGGAGGAGTTGCTTTTAGAGCCAAAGACTGGTAAAAGGACAACTGCTGTCGAAATATCAGCACTGTTCTGCCTGTGTGGCTCAGCTCCCTGCTGCTGTTGAGCTCTGGATTTCGGCACCAGAGAGGATTCAGGTGCAGAGCACGTGCGGACATGCTGGCAGGACGGGTGGATTCAAGATATTTAAGTCAGCCACTCTAATCTGAACTCCCAGCAGAAAATAAAAGAGACTTAAACAGAGCGAGATCCAGTTTGCTTTTATACTTACCTCTATTTAAAAAAGACTAATTCTTATAAGGCCAGTCTTTCAAACATGCCAGTTTACAAAGAAATGTTGCTGTGTACCACATCTACTACATTTTGTAATCCAGAAAAATACACACTGGAGACAAATGCAGTCATTCTTGATTTTCACTTTATCATGTGAATAGGTAGAATATGAAGGATATGAAAGGATATCCTTTCCATAGAAGGATAGAAAATGGAATTATGTTCTAGTCTAGTTTATTAATCTACTTCAATTTATACAGTCCGTCTCTGAAGAAGGTTTTTCTTAAATCTTCAAACTCTATCAGAATAATTAGGCTCAACACACTGCCTAGTAGCAGAGTTTAGGGAGAGAGATGCTACTCTCAGTAGAGGAGAGAGGACTAAATTAAGGAGCAATTAAATAGGCCGGGGACACAGAAGTCCCCAGGACCAGACAGGACACATCCAAGGATGCTGAGGAAGGTGGCCAATATCAGTGCAAGGCCTTTTGACATCAAATTTGAAGGATGACAGCGATCACACCCCAATTGCCTCTGGAAGGGGGATGACCAGCTCTGCGTATGATGAGAGCTTCAGCAGGCTCGACTTCAGCATGGCTTTCCACATGGTCTCCCCACCATTATATCCTTGTAATTTACCCATTCCCTTCATAGCTCCCCAATGTGGCTACAAGATGCATGGAAAATTGGCTGGCCTGTCAGACCAAAAAGGTGGTTGTTCGTGGCTCAAAGTCCAGCTGGTGGCTGGTTGCGTGTGGCATCCCTCAGGGATGATAGTGGGACCAATACTTTTTAACAGCTTTCTCAACGCCTTTGTAGACAGGATAGAAAACATACTTCATCGAGTTCAAAAAGCATATCAAATTAAGGATAAACCAGAGGAATTGTTAACATTTGGAGGGATCTTGCAACCGTGGAGAAATGGGCTAACAGGAAACTCATGGAGGTTTAGCAAAGGCAATTGCAGAGTTCCTCACCTGGGATGGAATAATCCCATGCAAGAGCATGCGGTGGGGAGCAGCTCTGCAGGAAAGGACCTGGGCTCCTGGCAGACAAGAACTGGCCTGTGAGTCAGCGTGCCCTTGCAACAGTGAAGGCCAACCATAACCTGGGTTTTACAGCATGGGACATTGTTATGCCCCTTGGTTCGGTACTTTTGAAGCTTCATCTGAAATACTGGCTCTTGGAAACCAGCAGTACTGGGGTCCCCAGTACAAGAGAGAGTCCAATGGAGGGCCATCGAGATGGTCTGGTGGCCAGAGCACAGGAAAGGCTGCAGGAGGTGGGTTTGTTCAGCTTGGAGAAGAGAAAGCTTTGGGGGTCCTCCTTGGTACCTGCAAATACCTACAGAGAAGACGAACCAGATTCTTCAAGATGCACAGTGAGGCAACAGGGACAAGTGGCAGCGACACAAATTCCAGCTGGGTATAAGGTAGAGACAAGTTCATATTGAGGGTTAAGTGGCAGTGGAAGGGGTGCCCAGAGAGGAGGTGCAGTGTCCATCCTTGGAATCTCCTTGTCTAGCAACCTGTAGAGCAGGTGAAAGATGTCTCTGCCTGTGGCATGGAGGTTGGACTAGATGATCTTTGAAGGTCCTTTCCAACCCAAACCATTTTATGATTGGGTTTTAGAATCTGGTTTTCATTGATGCTTCATGCCCAAAGGATGCTGGATGAAGTCTCCCAGTAGAGGCTTGGTCTCCTGGGAGAAAAGCAGATGTTTCCAGCAAAAATAGACATGCTTTCCAGAATAAGACATTTATTTGTCAAGCAGAATACTCTATTTAGGGACAGTAAGATAAAAAAGTAGAACAAGACCTGCACACACCTCTCTCGCCACTTCTGATGGATTTATCCATACTTTGTCCTGTCCTATACAGCTAACTAATGGCTTGTAGTCAAACTCCAAAACAAAATTACAGGTTAAGAATAGACCTTGATCTCTTCATCATGTTTTGCTAATATAACTACACAAGGCAGAGGTGTGATCTTTTCTCCGCTGTCCTCATGACAACAAAAACATGACAACAAAATCAATTTGCAAATTGTTGTATTGACAAAGAGATTTCTTGCTGTAGTTATTTCCATTTGAAAAAACAGCTAAGCTACATGAATGAAATAATTGGTTTACCAGTATAAGTTATGTCTTGACCAAATGATTTTGCTAGCAACCCTTTTGTCTCTAGAAACTACAACCAGTTCTGCTGTCCCATATTTCTTGGGAGAAGGAGTTCTGGTCAAAAAAGTAATTCACAAAAGCAATTTTTTTATTTATTTATCAATAAAGTTTCCTAAAGCAACAATGGACTACTTATCAGATCTTTCGTCTTCTGTGGTACGCAAAGCAGACACATGTTGACACATCTGAGCAGCATCCCTGCACTGAACTACACCTAATCAAGTAATTAATTGAACTATTCATAGAGATTAGGTAGCAATAAAAATAATTTTAAGGTGGGTAACTGCTTTTCCATAAAGCTGTTTCCAAAGTTCACAACAATTTTTCAAGGCCTTTAATTACTTATCTTTTCAGTAACATACTCGCTTTTAAATAAGCTTAAAAGCAATTAAAACCAAGTCAACATTTCTTTCACTAGGGCCTATTAAGCACTTCTTTAAAGCAGTCCCAATCTCTCCCTCCTTTGGAAGTCACCAGCAATTTCTGTCACCATAGACTTAATTTTTCTTCACTTGATTCTTTTTGCCATGCAGAGAGGCACAGATATTACAGCAACAATGCCAGACAAAATTTAGAGTAATATCCACCAGATCTTAAAAAGATCATAGGGGACCCCCCCTACTACTTCACCTTCTTGAATACTGCAGATGGATAAAAAAAGAATCTTGCTAATATTAGAGAAAAATAAAAGGCTTTCTTCCAGCCCTGTAACAGTTTTTGCAAAGGACTTTAATCATCTACTCTCCCACTACTGGCCAATCATAGCAAAGATGATGCCTCATAGCACTCTAATCCTTACCCCACACACTTCATTTCTTGCAATCAGGTCAGGTCACTGAGCAGGCCAGAAATTTCCATTATTAATTATTTAGCAACTAGAGAGTGTGGAGTTTCCCCATTTTTGGTAATGCCATTTCCTAAGTTTCTGGTGTGTCACAGTACTCTCGAACTTCCCCATCAACTCTAATAAATACATGTACTCAAAGTTACTCCAGGTTGCTCTCAGCAGCTCTGCCATGCTGTCATCTCCACTCCAGTTGTCGTCCTCTGTCTTACCCTAGACCCCCTCTCTACCCTACGCCTTCCACCTGCTCCTCTGTTTTTTGCCATGCTGACTCCTACTTTGAAGACTACTTTTCCTCGCACAAAAAAAAACCCAGACTTTCCTCCACACAATTCCTAAAAATGCATTTTTCTACCCATTCTCCTTTACACAATAGCCAGTGTTTCCACTCTCACATTTTCTTCTCATTGTACTACCGTCTTCCATTTAAAAATGCAACTTCCCTAGGAAAGGGCTATGTCCAATTTTGTGCAAAGTGCATATTGAAATTAAGCAACATGTGAGGGATATTTTTTTTTTGTCTTCATTGACTACAGTGAGGAATATTCCAAAGCAATAGCAAGCAATGGCCAGCACCAAAGCTTATCATCTTCTGCTCACGCGCCATTGATGTAGCACCCTCTCTCAGAGAAGATACAATTCATTTTCAAACAGCCCTGAAAATGTGCCTGGAGAACATATTCTGAGCCAAGTCTATTACTCTGCCCATAGCTATCTAATTAAGATACCTACATAGCCTCATCTTCACAGTATCTGACCACAAAAAAAATATCTGAAGTATTTTTCTTTATAACATTTCTGCAAGAGAGAATGGTAGCAGTGTCCCTCTTGTAGAGATAAGTAATAAACCATATTACATAGACTGCAGCCTAATCCCTCAAAGATATTTAGGAGCTCAACTCCCACTGAACCAAGGAAGTTAAATTCCTAAATTCCTCTGCAGATCTGGGCAACGGAAAAGTACAGTATTCTCCTTCAGCTGGGTATTTCACGTTCAATTTTTGTTGCGTGTTCTGGAGAACTTCCAAATGTGCCAAAGCCTCCAAACATGCCACAATCTCCAAAGCTTTGCTTCCAAAATTTCTTTGTTCCCGCCATTATCGCGGCAGTTTCAGTTCATGCTGTTTGGTAGGGGCGAAAGGTTCAGCCATTTTATGCTCTCAGCAATCATAACATAACTCCATTTTATTTCATGCACTGCAACGTGAGTTTTGCCCTTAGTTTGGCAGCTTTTTATACCTTGTAATAACAATTAATTCCCTCTGGCATAATTTATATGAATCATTGATTTAATACAGATAGCTAGAAAAAAAAAAAAAAAAGACCTATTAAGTCATCTAAATGACCCTACCAACACCGCTGGATTGTTCCCGGCAGCACATTTTCCATGCTTCTTTTAAATGTGCTTGCCTTAGCATAAGTACAAAAATTGTCTGCAAAGCAGAGACATGTTTCACTAACATATGCTTTAAGTCAACACGGTGGTAGAAATCTTCAATTTATGACTAAATGTTGCACTGCACTTTTATTCCTCCAAATAGACTTTAACATTTCTTGAGGGAGTGAAAAGGGGCTATTTGTGTTTCACTGTGCAGCAAAAAAGTGTAGCAAATACTTCCCTGATGATTTTCAAGTTGAATCCAAGGCTTGCACGTCCAACAAACTAGGGCACTGCTGCCCATCTCTGAGAAGACATGGATGCGCTGCAAGAGGATGTCCAGTTCTAGAAGTACAAATAATACAGGCAAGCAATATATTTTCAGGACATTTTTTGGTGGGGTTTTTTTTATCTTTATAAGAAAAGAAGGTGAGACTTTCTTCACGGAAGTCCAACAGGCTGGTTATGAGAAAGGCAGAACTGGAAAAAGTCACGGTCTCGCTGCCAGCTTCAAGGCAAGAACAATACTGGAACTATTCCTGGCAGATGTGCTTTCTAATCTAAATCTTCTAATGGGGATTCCCATGTTTCCTCAGGCAATAGTTCAAGGTTTGGGGTTGCTTTTCCTCCCCCTCCATGCGTAACCTAAATCAAACTTGTCTGTTGCTTGTTATCACTACACACCTCCGAGAAGCACACACCATATTCCCTTCCCTGTAACCTCCCCTTTGGGTAAATGAAGATAAGAGCAGTGACAAGGTTCCCCCTGCAACCTTCTCCAGATTGAGCAGACCCAGCTCATCACCTCCTCTAACATCATGCACTCCAGTTCGCAACCAGCTTGGAGGCTTCTCCAGAATTTCAGTGCCCTTCTTGTGCCAGGGAGCTTCTTGCGTTGGATTATTCCATCCCAGGTGAAGGACTCCTCTGCTGAGCTTCATGGGTTTCTATCAGTCCTGTTCTCCACCTTGTTAAAGTCCTTCTGAATGGGAAGCCCTGCCCATGATCACAAGAAGCACTACTCCTGATTCAGCTCCACCCTTAATTCACAAAAGGTGCATCCTATCCCATCTACCAAGCTGTTGCGAAAAAGGTGTTGGTTCCACTATTAATCCTCAGGGAGGCCACACATAACCAGCCCTCCAGGTCCATCAAACCACTGACCTTTGCAACCAGTTTTCCACCCATCTCATAGTCCACCACTCCCCAGTATGGCTACAAGGATGCAGAAGACCTTGCTAAACCTAAGTAAATGACATCCACTGTGCTCTCATCATCTGCACAGCCAGTCATCCCCCTGCCAGTGGCAATCAGGAGTACTACGGCAAGGGAGGTGTTTGCAACAAGCGCCTCTGCACAAACGCAAATTAAATATGCTCTGTGCTTTATTTGAAGTTAGCAGTGCTGGCAGAGCATTACCATTTTGCTTTTGCTGGCACGGCTTAGAAAGCTGCAACCTGAGGGGAGAGAGAGAGAGATTTTCCAAAGAAGTGATAAACCAAAGCTAAACAAAATAGCTTCATAGTCCACTTTAAGAGCCCCCCTATGTGTGCTTCCTTGACCTACTAAAAACCTATTGCAATAAAAAGCCAACCATACAAATGTCCAAGTGGAAGCCATTACCTTCTAAACAGTACATAAAAAGTGAAAAATAAAGATCAGCATTTCTGGAAAAAAAAATGCCATGAACTTGCAGGAATTAGAAGTCCGTAATTTCACTTTATATCTCACAAGACTTGCTCCAAGCAGACTTAATGTCCCTTCAGTCCAGAGGAAAAGGCTTTTTGGCTTCCACATTTTCTATCAGCCTTTGCTGTTCTGGCACCATAGTATCTTCTGCAATTTGTCATCAGGTTTAATTCGGACAAATACAAAATACATCTTACTACAGCAATTTAAGGGGGAGAAAGTCATGCACAAAACTGCCACTGTTCTGGTGGACTGTTGGTCCTGAAAAAAAACCCCATGATACCAAAAGTTAAACCTAATGCCCTTTATGCTCTGTTGCTAAAGATTGCACCCAGCGCACTGAGATTTTCAGCAACCGGGAAAGAAGACACAAAGTGATGCTCCTTAATACAGAAGAATAATAACAGTCGAGTGAGCACAACAGTTTGGAGGGAGATATAAAGGAAACTGTAGGAAAAGTAAATACAGCAAGAAAACAGAAGCCATAGAGATCATGCATTTGCCTGTTAAAGCAAGAAAAGGCCTCCTGAAAAGTATATTTAAATATACCAGAAGCCAGAAAAATATTAAATTTTTTCATGAAAAAGGACAAATGAGGCACAGCTCTTTCCAGATGTCAAGCACCCTCCATTTTTAAGATATAAAGGGATAATGAGATTTTTTTATTAATACTGATGTATTTCTCCGATCAATACGAATAACAACATATAAAAAGAGCAGTCCCGTTTGCATCGGGTGGTGGTGTACAAATACACACATCCACACATATGTAAAATAACATTCCTGCATAACATGGCTAGTATCATCTTCAGGCAACAGTTCAAAGATTTGGCCCCACAGCCAAGCGCAAATATTGGAACAAACCATTGGTGATGGAGTCTCCATCTGCACTGAACTCTTCACGTGGCCGCTCCCATGGCAAACATTGCTGGGTCAAAAAAGGGCATCACCTTATAAAAATTTAAAGTATCTTACTGACTGCATAGGGAAGGTGAATTGCAAGCTATTCCAAGACGCTGCAACTCAGTGTCCTGCTTTGTGAGGTCCAAGCGGTACTCACAAAGAGATTGTTTGCCCCTCAGCTAGTGGAAGGAAAATGATTCTGTGTAATAACACCAGAATTGAAAGGATGAGAGGAAACGGCCTCAAGTTGCGCCGGAGAGGTTTAGTTTGGGTATTGGGAAAAATTTCTTCACCAGGAAGGTTGTCCAGCATTGGAAGAGGCTGCCCAGGGAAGTGGTGGAGTCACCATCCCTGGAGGTATTTAAAAGACATGTAGATGTGGTGCTCAGGGACATGGTTTAGTGGTGGGCTTGGCAGTGCTGGGCTAACAGTCGGACTTGATGATCTTAAAGGTCTATTCATAAATGATTCTGGGATTCTATGATTTAACATGGCAAAAGGTCTGCTTGTGGCCTTGAGAGCCAAAGTCTCAAAGTAGCACAAGTTTGGAACAGCAACTGTTTTTCCTTCTTTCTCTGCAACAGCAATGTCTCATGCTCTTGAAACCTTTGGTGCCTTGAGCTTCAGAGAGTTTTTGCCTGCCAAGGGTGCCTGGGATCTGAAGTTGCCACAGCATCCCAGGCTGAGCCTTTGGCTCCTTCCTGATGGAAGGACACAAAAGGAAAAGACCAGGAGAACTCAATAACATCACAAAAGCAGCATTTGTGGTGGCCTGTATCATGAAGGGGAGGGAGCCAGATTCCACAGCTTGCATTTAGCACTCTTCCTTTTTGTTGGGATCCTTTTTCCATAGCTAAGAGGAGGACACCAGTCTTTCTTCAGCTGCTCTGAGCTCAGCTCTAACTATAGGCAATGTTTCGTGTTTCTACCAATTCAAGTTGAGCTGTAAGACTTGGAAAGCTCAAGGCAACCATTCTCCTATCCAGACAGGATGAATAGTCTCTGACTCAGGAAATACCATGCACCCTTTCTCCATAAAAAGGCTTCCAGGTGAAGATCGGTGATTTTGCAGGATCTTGAAAACCACCACGGGAAGAGCACAAGATCAAAAACTAGAAAACTGGGTAAGAACAAGTGGTATATTAGGAGGACACCAGAGACCAAATGAAAATACTAACTTGGATTTTCCTAGCCTGAGGAGCCATGTTAAGGAAAGATCACCATAATGAGACCTGGGATAGCTGAACTGCCATCAAGACGATGAGTTATTTGGAATAAACCACCACAGAGCAACATAATCAATACCAATCTCATTTCATAGCCAGTGACAACGCAGTCCCTGTACTACGCTGGCAACCTACAAGTCTTCAGACATGGAGAGAACAGAATATAGAAAGAAGAAAAACATTAGTGGCTTGGGACAACAAATCCTACGTAACACTGAGTATGCGCAGCAAGGCCATAAGACACTGGAGACAATGCAGTCCTGCACTGGATAATGGGAAGAAAATATTAATGACTCCTAAATTTTGACCGCAAGCCCAGAACAGCATGAACAAAGAGCAACACACACACAGAACGTGTCCCTGAACGTCGGTGATTCGTAAGCGTCACCATCTGCCTACCTGTTCATCGGTCTCAGAGGTGCTTCTGTCAGACATCCAACACAGACAATTACCCAGCCATGCACAAACACCTCATAGAGCTGGATGTCTGCATCTACCCATTGCCCTCCTTGGCATCCTCAGATCATTAACACCACCGGTCTGACAGCTCCTTGGATGTCAAATTCTGTTATATATTATCAAATTGTTTTCATTTTATCATTAATACGATTATCACCACATGTCCTGCTGCACGTTTTTATTTCTTTCCCAAAAGAAAAGAAGAAGCAAAAGGTCATGGTACATTATGGTCACTAACCTGTTTACACAGTTGGTAACTCTGAGAGGAAGAAATACTTGGTCTCCTGAATCTAAATCATTGCCCTTGCCACGATCATGACCATTGCCATGTCATGATGTGCAAGAATTAGCTCTAGAAAGCATCTGTACTATAAATTTTAACACTGAAAAAAACTGATCCCTAAAAACCTCTCTACTCAGCTACAATAAGGAAGAAGACAGAGAGGAAAAACTTGTATGGGTAATAGAAGAGATGTTTAGTGCTACAGATAATGCATCAAAATTTATCCTCCAACATTTTACACAACTCAAAAATGAGTAATTATGTGCCAGGAGATATCATCTGCTCCACAAATCAAGTCACTGAAACTACAGACTAAAAATGGTTTTTAAAAAAGTCAATTTATTAGAGATTACTGTGCAGACAGACATATGAGTGCTCTTGTGTACTTGCTGCATTAACAACCTCACAAAAGCCACAGGAAAAGAAAAATCAATACTGTATATTTTTTCTCACATCAATTTATCTACTGCTGAAAAAAATAACTAGCTTCTGCGTATGTTATGCGTACCATAGTCAAGGTTTCCTTCAAGCAAGGAAAATAAAACAAGCTTTTGCTGGTTTTAACCAACTAAACCCTGCCTCGCTGAACTCAAGATTCTGCTTTTGATAAAACCTGAAATAGAACTTTAAAAAAATCAGAGCAGTCTCAGGCAACTTGGCCCTGGTACACAGAGCCTTTTGTTACTGATCCTGTGGTACTGGCGCAAATCTGGAGCCCATTAGCAGCGAACTGTCCACTAAAGATCTCATGATTCTGGATTTCGGACATTTCCCAGGACATGTTCTATCACTAGAGATTGTATTTAGCAACTGTCATGCTGGTTTGTAAAGTATATAATGCAGAACAGCCTCTCCAAACCACTCACAGATTCCCCACCCAGGAACAACAACAACAAAAATATACCAAAAGTACGTTTTTTTTTCTCTCCAGCTATAAAACACAAAATTTTACTATATAAAGTCTTTCAGACTGGTACGTTCGCAGGACTTGAAATAAATCCCACGATGGCGTTTCCTGTCAAGCAGACTAATCTTGATTCCTTCATTTTCTTTTTCCAGGTCATCAGTTTACTTCTCTCCAGCAGGAGCTCCCCGTAGACTGCAGGAGGGCATCTTAAAGAACTCTGCAGTCATAGCATTTTACCACCCCATTACAAAAGTCTTAAGAGCCCTTAAAACATTTCTGCGCATCTGCCAGATCCCAAACAGAGGCAAAGTCCTCTCCAAAACTAGTGCCACAGCTCTTCTTCTCCAGGTCAGTTATGATTTCCAAAGACACAGCCTTGCTGCTTTCCCCCAGCCGGTGGAACCAGGAACGCATGTCCACAAAGCCTGCCTGGGGGTGGAAGCAAGAGAATGCGGTCTTCACCAGCCGCAGATTAGCAGGAGAAGTTGGATGGTGTGGAACAAGGCAGCAGAGAAAACAAGAGGACTCAAGCTGGGAGGCTCTACTGGAGTCCAACGACTTCTCTGCTCAACCACCGTGGTTAACACTGAGGTGCTCTCTGATACTCCTCTCCCAGTTACACTCGCTCGCTCGGATCATACTCAACTTGCACAGCCAGTGGGACTAATCCTGCCCAAAGCCAGGCTCATTAAGCCAGAGCGGCTTTGCGGGATGGGAGGAATGACTCGCACCACAAACGGGTTTCCCCCGTCACTGCCTTGCTCGGCTTCACTTTCACGATTGCTTTAAGCTGATCTAAGCTCCAAATAACATGGCCGAAACCGCTTCCTAAGTATTAGTGATCCACAAGTGTTCACACTAGCACAAGGAGAGGTGGGAACAGAGCAGGAGAAGACATCTCTTTCTGGTGGGAGCTTACCTAGTGACACAGGACAGGCCTCTCTAAGCCAGGGAACTACTGCAACCTGTTTTTTCCCCATCATTTTTATTCTCTACCCTGATAGTTGTATCACAGCTCACCCACCAGCAAGGCACCCAGATCTCCTCCACCTCTCTTGCTCCCCTGCTTTGCAAGACCCCCTCTCCCTCCTGTGCCCCACTGCCAGTGCCTGCAGTCAGGCGGTCAAAAAGAGATCACTGCTGAGCTCAAAAGTCTGCCCTTCCCTACGTCACCAGCCACCGAATGCCAAAACCTGGAGCAAAACTTATTTCTTAATCAAAATTTGGTTGAAGTTGGCCCGTGCACTCAAAATCTGTGAGGAAGCGGCAGACTAACAGATGTCACTGCTGCATAAGTCTCATTTCTTTAGGAAGCCGGGCTAAAAATGGAACCAGTGATCACCACCCTCATCTATGTTTAGACCCAATATTCTAAACAATTTCTTCCCTTGCGGTTTTGTTTTGGGTTTTTTTTTTTTTTTTTTTTTTTTGGTGGGGGGGTGGTGTCCCATCCCCCCCCCCAAAACTATCTTTGGCAGAAGAATTAAACAGCTGCCACCCAGAGTAGGAATTGAGTTAAAAGATGAAGAAATGCAGCGCTGGTAGCAAAGGAAACACAGCAGCTGGATGCCTTCCAGGTCACTGCAGCCCATCAGTCTCCCAAAGATGACAACCCAACAAATCTTAGCAGCACACAGTTTGCTTTCCCCCCCTCCATGTATGCCAAAACGATAACTCCTGTACAGGTAATCATTTCATCCTATAAGCTATGCAATTCATTTTTAAAAAGGTTTGCCAATCAGATTCAAGCTATAGGAAAAAAAAAAAAACATACAGAAAGACTTTTCATGGGGAAAGCATTCCACTTGAGATTTTACTTGTCTTCCTGTGCCAAATTGGCAGGAAACCGTATAATTAGAGTGCTTTTGCAAACAAATTAATTTATTGCAAGTCTGTACATGGTCACCCTTACATACGTGTATTTTATGGAGAGAACGGATGTCATAGTTTTATTCCACCCCACAGTTAAACCACTCTCCCGAAAAAGGAGTATTTTTAAATAAAATCACTGTGTGTTGCCACAGACCGTAGTCCCCTCTTCCATTTTAAAAGACAGCTAAACTTCACAACACAGAGCCATGGAGAGCATGGACAACATCCCACAGCTCTGTGCTCCCACATGGGGACCGGGATGCAGGCTGCCCACGACTGGCATCAAGACGCAATACGCAGATATGGAGATAGAGGAAGGGCTATTATGCATGTTGTTAAGCATAAAACATTGTTTTCTTACGTGTCTGAGCAGGAGACCCAAGCTGAAGATATATTATTTTTCAGACTAATATATAACCAAATACATGTATCATAAAAACCAATTCTCTAAAAAAGCCGTGTTGTTCTATACCAAAGGTTTATTTCCCTTCGTTATACCAGTGTATCAGTTTCATTAAGATAGGCAAACAGCTTCCAAGAATCCTCTGTTGCTGTCAGAACTGCTCATTCTGTGTATCCTAATTTTCCATTGTTTTCCCTGTCACATTCAATACATCTCATGTTCATAAATGATAGACTTGCTTGATTTTCCTAACACTACCCAAGAGCCTACAGTAATGCAGCCACTTAGCAGAGGCTGGAGAGGTCCAAATACAGGATGCTGAGACTTTAAGGTGCTTAAGGGTACATGCTGGGACGTTTTTAAGATGCTAACAGCCTAAGGTACCTAATTCCCCCCAGACTGAGCTGGCCACCTTCCTTTCCCTCATTCTCCCTCCAAAATTCAGCCCCTAGCAATTTACAGTCGAGATGCTGAAGAGATGAAGATGACCCACGTGTGTGGTCCCCAGACCTGCTGGTGTAGGATCATACGCATGGCGTACACTCCAAAACTGCGTTGAACAATTTTACTATGTCAAACCACACAGATTCCCTATTTCCCAGTGATGTGAGACACATCCCCATTTGCTCAATAGTCACAATCTAGATGATTTTTTTTTTTTTTTTTTTTTTTTTTTTTTTTTTTTTTTTTTTTTTTTTGGAAAAAAGACAAGATCCATCATTTCACCAGCACCTCCGCATGACCGTAACACCAAGATCATCGAAGAAATTACTGGCTCCATGACTTTTTTAGCTGGCAGATAAGCAGATATACTTCTCATAAACAAATTCCTTCCAAACCCTTATATTAATTTTAGTATTATTTTGGAAAATGCTACCGACACAACTGTAATGTAGAGCAACAACTGCCAAAAACATTCCACTTCTTTCTTCATGCACGCGAGAAGCTTGTTAGCTGCATGGCAGTTAAAACACGTGTGTTGAGTTAAACATGTCTGCGACAAAGCCAGGAGGCTCAAGCTTCATAGCTGCTGCGCTGACGAGCTTCTATCCAATTATTCATGTTCTTTTACCATTGCTAAGAAGCTTTGTTTGTATTGTTTTGGGGGTTTTTAAGTCATCTATATATACTTCCCTAGGGGGGAATATACTACTTTTAGGGGGAAAAAAAACCCTGTCTTTAAGAGGATTTTAAATTATTTTTATCTGAAGAGCACTATAAACATTTCCCACTATACAGGAAGCACAATCTGTTGTTGTTCGTACATTAATCCGGGCAAGCACTTGAAGGGCAGAAACACAATGGGGTGAAATTGTTACAGATAGCCTCAGGGTTATTCCGATACTTGAACAACTAGAATAACGGGGTAGAATTAAAAACGTAGGCTGAAGTGTAGGAAACATGCCTCACGATAAGATCACAGTGCTCAAAAAGAGGAACATAAAACTACTGAAGAGGAGACAGTTGTAGAAATTAAAAATGAGCCTTGTAGAAGCATAAGAAGTATTTGCTAGCGCAGAGAGAAAACCATCCATCCTTTTCCACTCAAAAAAAAATAATCATCAGCAGGCAAATTATCTTTCTTCCATTTGGACAAGTAAAATTTCACAAGGTTACCGCAGAGAACAACCCAGAACTGGCAAGATGGAAGAGAGGCGAGATAATCTAATAGGCCTTTTCTATCTAACTTTTATGATTCTTATGAAAAATGACCTGAATAAGTGAAGTTATTTGCCCTTGTCCTCTTTGTTCATATTGAATTTAGTCATAAGGGAAATCCTGCCAAGGAGAGTATGTTTTACTCAACTTACTACCCTTTGTGATTGCTCTATAAAGTATTAGATACATGATAGAAAAGGTTATGGGGTTCTGGGGTGGGATTTTTTTGCAACGGAAAAAAGAAGGAACACCTCAAGTACTGGCCAGCAGAAAGAACTAAGACAACATGAACTGATTAGATTTTCTGTAGAGAATGTTTATCTATTAGCCCATGTTCAGAGGATTATATTAAACCCAAATGCGGTATAATTTAAAAAAAACAGTAATTGAGCATTGAACAGCTCATTGAAATTGAGCAGTTTCTTAAAACGTTTCAGTTCCGAGTAGGTCACAAACAACACTGGATTCAGAAGTTCCATCTATCTGGTGCACAGACTTCATAATTGCAAGAAGCCGGGGCTTTTCCTTGAAGGCGCAGTATTTTATTAGCCTGCTACTTTTGGGCTCTCACTGTTAATCATGCAGTTAGACTGCTACTGTTATTACAGCAAAATGCAAGAAATAAGAACCCACTCCTTCAGGGTTTGCATTTGTTGTAGCTGTCTGATACCGCACCTATCCTCACGTCGTGCTGCAAGTCTCCTTTGCAGACTTCTTCCACGAAATACATCCCTAGCCCCAACATCTGTGCAGACAAAACTTGGGTCACGCACAGTGCAGACTGTGAACCATAAATAACAGGCAGAGAATTATCGTAAAACCCAGGTGCAGCTGGTCACAAGCACCACTGATCAATTCTTTTGGACTCGAACACACTGAAGTTGTTTTTCTAAAGCTATAAAGGCAAACCATAATTATGCAGGATCTGTTAAGTCTTGGGAACGCATTCCCTGCACATCCCGCTACATGTGCAAGCGGTGCTGTAAGATTCCAGTAAGAGGTTCTGACGTTTCTCTCTTACGATTCAATCCCTACCCCAAAACAAGAGACTGGGAACTAGCAGCTGCACACTATTGTAATAAGCGGTGTCAAAAATGCCAAGCAAATGAGTAACACATGTCTGTGAAGCAGACCCTTTTCCTGGGCTGACCTCTGAGGCCGACCGGCTGCCCCTTTCCTGACAAAAGGATTGCAAAAAGAAAAACATCCCAACTACTGCTACGTAATCGCGCGGGTAAGACACCGCGTCCCTTTTGGCATAAAGAATGTACATCGTGTGTTAGGGATAAGATCGGATCCAACTGCGGTAAGCACAGCTCAGCTCCTTAAATACTCCCGTTTCTCAGAAGTTTCCTTAAAAGCTGACTGGACTCCCACGGAGCAGGTCTCCGTTCCCTCACAGACAGGCTTTTTTTTTTTTTTTTTTTTACGGGGGATTTGCTAAATCACTGCTGCTATAGTATCCCCCATGGATTTGTTAAGGCTGTTCTTGGAATGATTACTGGGAGACGGAGCCAGAGCAGAAGCCATGACGCACCTACAGGTTTCCGGAGGTTGGATTTTTGTTGTCATTGAAAAGATGGGCATGCTCCTCTCCAGCTGCGTCAGACATTAGCATCAAAAGGCCTAGAAATTATACATGTTATTCCTTAACCTCTTTCCCAGCAAGTTCCTCCTGACCCTTTACTTTGGACAAAATTATACACATTTTCAAAAACTAATTGTCTAAGACGCATTCCAATTACAAGTCTAATTAGACTTTTCTAACTGTTGCCTGACTGACTCGGTCTGAAATCAAACCATGCTTTTTTCTTTTATTCCATATTAAATCGGGCTGAAAGGCTTTCTGGAGTTCTATAAAGTTCAGAAGTAGATAAAATGTAAGCATCTGAAGATGCCGAGCCAACACAGAAGAGCTTTCCAAGGGTACGTGAGAAGGACCTGTCAAGATTTAATGAATCTTACACTCTGCTACCCTCCCTAGGAGAATGCAGGAGGAAGAAGGATGAAAACACGTACCTTTCTCCCCTCTCCTCTTCGTCCTCCTGCATCTGAGCTTCCTCTTTTTGGGCATGAAATTTGGCTTGGTGGAAAGCACTGGTAGCTGGCTGCGTTCTCCCTGGAAAGAGGGGCCCCACACGGCTCCTCACTCATCTCGGAACAGCTCTCATTTCCTCCCCTTCTTTCCCAACCCTTCTGTAGTTGCCAGCTTCAGACCTTATCCCGCTTCCCACCCACTATTTATCTAGCATCAGGCTCTGCCCTGTCACTCCACCCTGGTCAGTGCAAGCCAAAGCTCCTTTCCTGCAGCTCTCCTGCCTGAAAGACAGCTCGTGTGAAGTCTCCACTTGTTTCAAACCTGCCAGAAGTAGTTTTCCCTTCTTTTCCGGGACTTCCTTAAAAAGGAGAGGGAGAGCAATTAAACACTGTGAACATTTATTATGAATAACAATGGGCTTACCATTGCTTTGTGTCTTAACGTGAATATTAAGTGTTTCCAAAATGCTCCATTCCAAGGTTTGGGAGAGTTTTTCAGCCAGTTTCCGCTTAAAACCGGGTGATTATGTCAGTCACTCCTGAGCTTGGATCCTTTAATCCAAGTCAGCTATTTTACATTTCTGGGGGCTCTTTTTTGGAGACTCTGAACATAGCTATAAAAAACTTGCAACTACATATATAGACAATCATTACAGTCAAAGATATGTGTGTAAATGGCTTTCAAACAATCTCGACCACTGTGCTCGAAGGACAGTAATCAATGGCTCAACATTCAGTTGGAGGCCAGGGGCTGATACTTGGGCTAGTGCTGTCCAAAAACTTCCATCAATTACTGAAATAACACCACCTTTCCTTCAGCAGATTTGCAGATGTGACCAGTAGAGCTTAAAGCCAAAGAGACCTTGAGAGATTTGAGGACTGGGCCAACAGAAATCTCAACGTTCAACAAGAAGTATGAAGCCGCACACCTCCAACAGAATAACCATTACATCAGGACAGGCTGGGAATGTACCAGCTCAGCAGCAACCCTGCTGAAGGGGTTATGTTTCAGCAGATGTCAAGATGAACTCAACTCTAATAAAGCAAACCCCACACTGAGCTACATTAGGAGAAATGTAGCTAGCAGGTCAAGAGAAGTCATTACTGGCCCCGACTTGGCACTAGTGAGGTCCCACCTGGCAGGTGGGGACACCCTTGTCCAGGAACCAACAAAAACCCAGCAGAGCTACCACGATGACTGGGGTGCACAGCACAGGACTTCAGAAAACAAGCCGAGAAAGCTGGGCTTGCTTCATCTGGCCAAGAGGAGGCTAAGGACAAACTAACCAGAGCCTGCAGCTACCTGAAAGACAGCTCCAAAGATGACAGAGCAACAGCATTGTGGGGTGACCTCTGCAGTAGCCTCTTCTCAGACACCCCAGAGTATCATGCCCAACACGCCCAGGATCAGTCCAAGTATCAGAATCATAGAATCATAGAATCACAGAATCATTAAGGTTGAAAGAGACCTCTAGGATCATCAAGTCCAACCACCAACCCAACACCCCCAGGCCTCCTAAACCATGTCCCCAAGTGCCACGGCTACACGGTTTTTGAACACCCCCAGGGATGGTGACTCCACCACCTCTCTGGGCAGCCTGTTCCAGTGCCTGACCACTCTTGCTGTAAACACATTTTTCCTAATCTCCAATCTAAACCTCCCCTGGCGCAGCTTGAGGCCATTTCCTCTCGTCCTATCACTGTGACTTGGGAGAAGAGACCAACCCCCACCTCACCACAACCTCCTCTCAGGCAGTTGCAGAGAGCGATAAGGTCTCCCCTCAGCCTCCTCTTCTCCAGGCTAAACCCCCCCAGCTCCCTCAGCCGCTCCCCATCACACTTGTTCTCCAGACCCTTCCCCAGCTTCATTGCCCTTCTCTGGACACGCTCCAGATGAAGTCCAGGAAGGAAGGAATTCCCCCTTCCCTCATCCTCTGCAGCGTGAACGGTGCTCAGGTGAACCTTCAGCAATGTCCTGTCAAAGCAGACTCAGCAATTAATACTCTCTTCTCTCCCATCATTTACCTGTGACAGAGTTTAGCCCACAGGGACTGGAAGTGTGTATTTAGTTTACTACTCAGAATTTGTGTCATTTAATTTACTGATAATTAGCCCAGATGATCTAATAGACTTTTCTGACCTTAATTTCCTCAAAACCCATTAAATTAATTCTTCTGGACGTGTACGCAGACTACAAAAGCTGGAGTCATTACAATTCCTATCTGGTTCCGCGCTGGTGTAAATGAGAAAATCAGACCCTTAAATTCCCGAAGAACTTGTAAGCAGTGTTGCCTTAATGGATCTCCTGGAACAACCACGTCTCTGTGAAGAAGAATGTCAACCACTTGTACAGCAGCCTTTGAAGCGCCTCTCCACAGAGGAAACAAGCCATCAGCCTAGACAAATTCACCGGCTGGGTTTTGATGGTTAGATGGATCACACGACAAACAGAACTGTGCGCTGCATTTCAAACAGATGCTGAAATTGCTTTCTGCTCCATAGCTTACACTCCTAGGAATCGCTGGTGTCAATAAAGCGGAACGGCACCCGACTATTTTGCCTTCTCTGTGGTTGCTGTTATCGCTGCTGCGTAAGAACAATACTCACCTTCTGACAAAGCGTGGGGCTTTTCTGCAGCCTTGTATTCTTGACCTCAGTCCTACTGCTGCCCTGCTCAGCTCTCCGCTCACACAGCCTGTTATAAAAACCTTAAAGTGGGTACATACATATTTGGGGATGCAAAATATTTGCTGCAAAATCCAAGTGCAAACAGAGCACTTACACCTCTGAGCAGAAAAAGAAAAAAGAAGCATCTTTTATTTGAGTGAGCTTGATGTTTATCTTCTACACCAAACAAGCTGAGACAGATTCACACTTTTATGTACCCTTCAGGTTTCTGAAACAGTCCAAAAGTATTGAAGATATCATCTACTTAACGATGAGGGAGAAAAGGCTTACTCTACAGGACCTGAGGATCCCAAACAGTTGGATATCTGCGCCAGGTCCTGGTTCTGCTTACCTACAGGATCTTCTTACCCAAGTCCCAGGACAGCACTCCTCACCGGCAGCTATCGTCTCCCACCTGTGCGCATTGTGCAAAATTCCAGTGGATGAAGCAGCCAGCACAGGGATGCCAAGAGGGGCTGAACCACTGAATGGTCAGAGGATGGAGCCGAGATCTCTCCTGGCCAGTGGGGATGAGGCAGGGCAGAAAAGGAACAGGACCACACAAACGCTTTGAAAATCTAGTCTACAGTGACCAGAAACCACCCTGTCGATTCATAACCTGCTGTTTTGAGAGAGGCCTGTTGTTTTTCTCAGGAATCCATCAAATGGAAAGTAGGTCTATTAAAGTAAACACTTGTGCATCCCACACTGTATTAAACTGAATTCCAGTTTCCAAGGAAATCATAGAATCATAGAACCATGGAATCATTAAGGTTAGAAAAGACCTCTAAGGTCACCAAGTCCAACCATCAAACCAAGCTGACGTTTAGGAAGGAAGTTTGACATTAGTTACTAGAACACATCATAATTGAAGTGTATCGTTCTTTTTCCTACATAATAAAAAATTAAACAAATTTCAAATTTCTAATTAGATGTCATTGCTTAAATAAGCATGCACAGAAGCAATGGCCAAAATAAAGGAGTTCTAATTTTAAAATGGAAAGGCAACAATTTACGACTACTATTTGAAGGGTTTGTACCGAAATTCTTTTATGAAAACAGAAGCACAAAGAAAAAAAGTCAAGTTTACAATCAAATGTTTTAAAATCATCAGTCTGGGATCCTTGACTTAAATACAATTCAAATCAGCAATACTATCAACTTGATTCAAATTAAGCTATTGCATTAGCAAATAGGCACACTGCCAGCTTACCAGGTAATACTCTTCATCCCAGCTTTCCCAGGCAAAACTTTTACTGTTTCATTGTACCTACATGACTCCTTTGCACACCAGGAAAGCTCTAGGATGCAACGGGTGAAACAGAGCTGTGTATCTGCAGTCTCAGGCAGACAGCACTACATTAGTTGTCCCACATGGGCACAGGTTATTTTGAAGGATCCAACAAATTTCAGTTTTTCTTTAAATAGAAATCAAAAAGATTCAATACAAACTGAAGATTCAGCAGCACTCGCCCAAGGAAATTCCTCCACATCACAAACTAACTGCTTCATTCAGCTATAAGTATTGCATTTACGCCCAAGAATGATACAATCTACGAGCATAAAATAAACACACGGGTACAGCAAAGCAAGCCAAAAACTCATAGGAATCTTGGTCTTATTTTCTAACACTTGTTCGTGTTAAAGTCAGCACCTCAATGTGATGGAAATGGCACATTGTCCTGTCCGGTCCCTCCTCAGCCGGGAGAGATGCTGTGGTCCTCCCAAAGCCCCAGCATGCATTTCCAGCTCTGCTCTGCGCTAACAGCCCTCGTTACTCTCACACGAGCCATTTGTACATCATGACAGGCACAACTCTTGCTTCCCATGTCCTGCAGCCATCTCACATGTGCAGACTGGTTTTTAGCAAAAACCCCATCATTTTCTTAAATTAACAGGAAAAGCAATCTCTCTCCAGAAACAAATGAAGGTGTATCTGAATCTGAAGGAAAGATGAAGAGGACGACAAAATAGCAAGCTGTGATATACAGAACACATCTCTAAAAGTAGGCAAAGGAGGACAGGCAAAAATAATCGCTCCCTCTCCCAGCAGAAAAGATTCCAAGATCCCCTCTGCCAAATAAATAGGAAATTTTAAGAGAAATTCAATATTTAAAATGCATTATGGTTACTGCAGCCCTTTCTCATATAAAATACAATAATCCTAAAAATAGAAGCAGTCGAGCTTCCCTGACAAGGCTATTACTTAAGTATTTGCACAATCATTTTTCATCTTTGATGTATTTCACTAGGAAGAGGAATAACTTCTAATCTGCCTGCAAGAGCAGCGTCACTCATGACCATAGCCGAGAGAGGGAATGCAGAGGAACAAACCTTAAGGAGTTTTGGAAATCCTGCCTTTGCTGGCAGTACTGGAAATGGGCCACGTGGGATGGAAGAGAGGAGATATTCCAGTGGGACTTCTTGTTTTTGTCCCCCACAATTACATCCTCTCGTATCTTAGGCTTACGGCCTCACCCTCATTCAGAAATGTCAAATATCAAGCTGTGCATGCACAGGCAAACCCAAGGACAGCAGCAAGATCAGCCTAAGGATCCTACCACAGCAATCGTTACCTTCTAAGAATATCCTGAAATACAGCCAGAGGTGGGTTTAAAGCAACATAGGTGAATTTTCAGGGTGGACGATAGTTTCCTATTTTCTAGCACTTCCCCATTTCTCCTGACTGGAGATAAGCACAGCAATAACAACACAGTTTTAGCAACTTCTTTAAAATTCTTCCTATTTCAACATAGGACAACTGATTGGGCAAGTAAAACGGAGCAAATGCATATATGGCCTAAATGTGACAGATACCAAGTAGTCTCATAACCCAAAGTATTCTATGAGGAAAACAACGCAAGGAAGGCAAAAAAATATTTGAAACAGGATGGTAAGTGCTAAAATTGAACTCTACCGCCCTTCCCCACCAAGAATGCAGTCAGATGCACAGCGTCTGTATGCAGAAATACAACAGGAAAAATTAAACAGGGTGTAACAACAACAAACAAAATGAAAAAAAGAATCTATTCAGATCCTCCCACTATCGAATTCCTTTGATGGTGATTGCTGGAATGAACATAAATCCAAAGTAGAAAAATCAAGAAGATACAAGATGTAGGGTCACTGCCACTTCTTCCCTTTGCTTGTACTTACTACCTCAGGCACTCAAGGACTTTAGTGCATTATAAAAATCAGTTCTTACCATTAATTTTAAGTGGCACCAATGCCAAAACCCAGAGCTACAAGGACTTTTCTTCTACATAATTGATCCCTGCAAAGGTTTTATCCAAGAAGACTAAAAACAGCCTTGCAAGGGAAATATCGATCATTCCATTTCAGGGATATGAAAAACAAATATCCAGACAAGCTACAGGTCTTGCTCAAAGTCATACAAGAAGTCAGCTCCTGTGTCATGCACAGTCCATGTCTAGGTCCCTGCTTTTGTCTTTCCCTTGTCTTGATGGAGACTCTCTTCATCCTAAATCTAAAAAAATACCTTAGCAGACTGCAAAAGAGTTCATTTCCAAGAGAGAAAAACATAACTTTGCCTCTGACAACAATTTTTTATATTGAAATACCCTATTGAACAAGAGAATTTTCTACAACGAAAGGGTTTGAAAGCTCTTCAGCTCCTTCTTGCTAAGTTTTAAATGGTATTATTCAGGACTAACTTCCCAAGCGGAGCTTGTAAACAATTGTGAAGTAGCAAATAAGCACAGGGGTGAGCCCAAAAGTTTCTGCAAGGTTTTCAGGTAGACCTGTTGTACAAGGAGAGAGGAGAAAACGGGCGGGGAAAAAGGAAGAATCTAGCTACTGTGGCTGAATGAGCGCTAAAAATGGGAAGTTTGGGGGTTTTTTCCAATCCCATAGGTAGCTCTACTGCCTAGTGCTGAATAAAACTGGTTAACTCCACTGCAGATACTCAGCGCTATGCAGGCTACAGCAGTTCAATCCGTAATTCATATCGTTTACACATCTACCTCCTGCTTTGGGAAGATGAATGGAGAGAGACATGACATGGGGAAGGGTTTTCTCCTTCTTTTACTGTCGTTTCCACCCACCCAAAGCAAAAAAAAAAAAAAAAAAAAAAGAGATGGAAGAGGCTGAAGAAGCAGAATAGCAATTAATCACAGTTTTAAGAAAAACTTATTGCTTTTTTTCCAGCAAAAGAAAATGAAGATGGACTGATGTGGTTTAGATGGGGGTGACAAGAAGCGTGTGACTAGATCAGCCGAAAGGCAGAGGTGGTAAGCGGGTCTTTTGACTAAAGCATCATTCCCTTCACCCGCGGAGGGCAGTCGTCTTCTGCACAAGCCCCTTGCACACACACTCACAAAAAGCAAGTCTTGCATATAATTTTAAAAAGTTAAAGATAATATTTTACCTTTGCAGTTATCGGTTTAGAACAGGGAAACATATACCACTTTTGAAACTTAAAACAACGTGAAAATTGTTTAGACATTTCAAAACCCTATGTGGCTGAACTTGAAAAACTTCCTAAATAAGTCTGCTAAACTGGGAAAGTTGACTATAGGAAAGAAAAGTGCTTAATTAACACCATACTGAATCAACTAGGCTACGTTTTCTTACTGAGCAATTACTATCGCTATTAGTAGATGGTAACTAGCTGGGGGTCATGTCATGGAATGCTCCAGTATGTGAAGTATCATGCATTTAGCTCGTATGCAATTAAGACAGTTTCATTGTCTCATCAGGTTCCCTGTGACACCCAATTAAGTAATAACACAAGGAAAGTGCTCTTAATTAATGAGGAAAATCCTCTGCAAGCTAGACACAGGTGTGCGTATCTCAAGTAGACCCTGAAATAGTTGAATAGAACATTTAATCTTTATTAAAAAAACCCACTCAAATTTGTATCTAATTAACTCAATCGCAGGATTCATTTTATTTCTTCCAAGGGGGTTGCATTTCTTTGCAATATTCAACAATCAAGTGGTTTATGAAAGATGAAAATTAAAACTGACACGTGGAGAGAAAGAGTGGTTGCAAGTGATCACAATTTGCACATCGTTATTCCTGTTCTTTCCCAAATTGGTTTAAACGATCTTTCTTCTTGCAGTGTTTTTTCAAAACCAACCTCCTATACTGGTATTGAATGAGCATACCTGTATTCATTTCTAAGCAGATGTTTTCAGTGTTTTTTAAAACATTATCTCAACCAACTAAAAAAACACCAACATGAGACCATATTACATACCCACTGCCTCTGATCCATACAGTCACAGGATCGTTAACGCACAATGGACAATAAAGAGTCAGCTGAAGCAAAGTCGGCCCATCTTTCAGATCCAAGCTTATCTGGAGAATGCAGAGAGACTCGTACCTGGTCAGGGGCTTTAGCCCAGTTTCTTTCAACAGCCATGGATTTTTCTTGCTTCTTTGATCAGAGATGCATTGCTATCCTCACACTACAAAAGAATATTTCCAAACCACAAAACGTAAGCAATAGTAATACTCGCCTCCTGGTATGGTATTTTCCACTATTTATTTGTTTTCCTTTGTATGCCGTCTACTCAATACAAAGTTTTCTTCAAAACAGGGAAAAGGTTTTCATTTGTGAAACTTCTACCCAAATCGTAAACCCTGTAAATTGCAGGTGTAGATGTTACTTTTCTAAGAAGCAAAAAGATCTTTTATATATATATATATATGCATATATATGTCTACATAAGCGTAAGGCCATCCCCAAGAGTTGGTGCGTCCATGTATTTGCGCATATACAAAGAGTTACCTTCAAAAACCGGTTAAGGACAGATTTATAGATACTATCTGAACTACTCGCATAAAACTGTTCTTCTCATACACAGCTATGCTATTTTGGTTGAGCTAAATGAAACCCCATCATAGCCAGCAATGTTAGATTAGTCAATGCAACATCTTTAATGTTTTGTGATGCCTGTCAAGGACAATGTCATACAGAGGCTACAGCAAAAAAAAAAAAAAAGATACTAGAAAAAGTCAAAGTATCATCCTAGGTCTCTTTCTTACATGCTTCAGTAAGCAGAATGGCAAAATTTAACTGCAAAGAATGACATTTCCATCAAGTACAGTAGCTTTGCACCCAAATTTGTCCAGCTAAATAAAGTGGGCATGTGTCTTTCAATGCATTAAATACATAGAACCATTCTTTATAACTGTAAATTAAATTGTATATATTGTATGTGTATATATATATGTTGTAGATATATATATAGTAAATTATGTAAGTTAAATTGTGTATCCATAACATGCAGCTGGTATGGACAACTTCAATAAAGGTTATCTTCCGCTTTCCTTTGCTTGGTTTCAGTGACATTGCAACCTGAATAAATTTGAATTGTTCAAGCAACAGTTTTCTACCTTTGGTGCCTGACTTGTAATGTATTTTGCAGGACTTCAAACCTCAGAAGCTGGAACTGGTCCAGACCTTATCTATTTTGTATTCAAAATTTGGTTACAGGAGTTGGCCAAAAGGTGAGGCAAAGTTAACAGACATTAAAGACATGTTTTTAACTATGCTAATAAAAATCAGCCCTAACGGGCCAAATTATAGACCTCTGAAAACTACAGCTTTTACAGGTTATTTTGCACAATTAAACACAGAATATTTCATCTTCCTATTCCTCCACTCAGGCCCTTTACGTACGCCAGCAACAGGCACCTACTCCATCCCCACAGGCTCCGCACATGGGGTCTTTGCAAGTCCCCATCATTACATTCTTTGGTACCCAGGATTCAAGATTTTTCCAATCTCAGCATCCTCCAACATCCAATAAAATAAAACAGTAAAAAAACATCAAATAGCATGAGTCCCTTCTAACAGTCTGCACAAATACTATCAACCTCACACTGACTATTCATGTTAGAGCTGTTTCCTATTTAAAGTCTTAATGATAAACATAGTTCCATATTATAATTTTCTGTTTTTCATATTTCTTGTTCATTAAAGCCTGGCATGAACATACACTTGTGACTGCAAAGCCACACAGCAAAAAGAGAAATTCCAGAACCAAGAGTACATGATATTTCAGAATTGCTATTTCACACTCACTTGGTTTTTTGCTAGGACACCTATCTTAATCTGTTCAAGAACCAAATTAGCCTTAAGAGTGAATAAAGCCATTGTCTGCAGGACTGTTGCCCTGTCAGATGAAGAAGTTGGATGGTGTATAGTATAGATGACAATAAACTGCAAAAACAAATACGGTCTTGCCATCAAGCATTAAGATGAACGCTGCCCCAAGGAACTGGTCTTCCCTAGCACCTGCAGTAGAGATTCTTCGTAACATTCAACTGAAAACTCTTTCTAGCTGATTGATTAATCAATTGTGTAATCTTCATTTCCTGGACACTCAAGGCCAAAGCTGCAATTTAGATGCTGAGACCTGGCAATCGCATCTGTGGTCAACAGGGCTTTGTACTGAATATATGAAGTGCTACAAAGTCGCAAAGATTCTCTGAAAACCCGTGCCCTAAGCATCTCAAGAAAGAATTCATGAGCATATCTTTTTCTGACAAATATTTAACTATCCTCTTTGGACCTCAGTTCCTTCACTGCAAAACAGGAACCCATAATTAATTTATCACACTCCTGCTTGTGAAGCAGCCTGATCCCACACTTGAATTTGGACCTACCATAAGAAGAAGGGATTTTTCACATCTAGTTCCAGCACAGGTGGCCCACTCTTTGCATGTAGTCAAGCTCAGCTACCATAAGAACCACCCATGCACACTGCCCAATAATCTGTTTCCAAACAGATGGACAGCCTAGTTAATCTGGCATAAACACAGCCTTTATCAGTTTCCACCTCCAAGCCCAGCTCAGCGTAGTGCACCAGGCACCACAGATCTATTCTTCCAGCTCCTCGCTCCGCCTTTGCACTGCCGCAACAAAACATGACCCTTTTTTTTAAATTTTTATTCAAACTTCATCATCTTCATGTGTTTATGCCACACCGAGAAATAAGTGTGTCAGCCATGCAAAAAGTACATGGTTAAAATGCCTCTGAGGAAACGTAACCCTGAGCACCATCGTGTCCATAAGCTCCCCTGCTCATTTCCAGCCTCATCTCTCCTCCCTGCGAGCATCCTCCCTACCAGACCACCACATCTGGTTGCCACCGCTGCAGGCAATGCTGAAACGTTGGGAAAACTCTAAATATCTTCCCCTGAGAATCAGGTATGGAAACAAACTCCTAAATCCCTACTTTAGGGGCAAACATGGGCAGGAATTGTAAGAAATGTTATTTACAGGGGACAGGGGAAGGACAGGGAGGGAGGCACATGAAAATTTGCGCTTGCCTTTCTTCCCAGGCTGCTCAAGCACAGCCACCTCCCCTTGGCAATCAGCCTTCCACCTCTTCAGCTCTTTTCTCCCCCAGATGGCAAAGCCCTTAAAAGTTTTGGTACAAAGAAGTCATTGAGCCTATTTTTTTTTCCTTTGATCAATCATGTCCCACTGTTCAGAAAACAAGGTAAAAACCATTAGTCTTGCTTATGTTATCCAAACGCTTGCCAGGATCTCATCTTTCTTATAACTTATTTAGCACTGAATCCCTCGACGATACATCTAAAGTATTCTTAGATCATAGGTCAGTATGACTCAAACCAGCAGTTTTGAATGCGAAGCAGAACTGGCAGAAATAGGTTTTAAGATGCAGATGAAGACCGATCAATGGGCGTTGGCGTATTTCCTGAAGACTGCTGTGAATAAGGTCCAACCAGTACCTTGGTGAAGCCTGGTTTCAATGAGCACAATGATCATCTGGAGACATCCAGATACTATAATACATCACCTGGAGCCAGCGGATTTGAACAGAATCTTTGCCTTGCTGCTCGCATGCTTTACGGTATTCTTGTTGCATCATTTTAGCGGGTGCTGACATGCACTTCAAAATCCATTTTATAAAGTTTTCGAAATTATTTTCCAAAGGCACAGCAGCCAGAGGTAAACAGGATGAGATCACTTTGGGGAGGAAGAAAGTTTACAGATGGTTTGTAAATAGCAATTATACAGGTGGCTGCACTGCATAAATCCCTCCCTCATCTGATCCTCAGTTGAGATCGCCAGCCACCACCCATCACTCTGTGAGCACCATCAAGTTTCAAAACGATATAGGCCTCTCTTAACAGCACTTAGAGATTCCCTATTATAAATAAATGTAATCCTTTTACCCTTAACTCTCAGCAATACAATTCCATTCCCAGAGTCACCATGTGCTCTACATAATTTTTAGGGCTTGTCTTCAGCTCACAGTTAATTTGAGCTATAATCCAACACCGCCCTTACCATCCTGTACAGAAATTTTTAACTAGAATGAGGTAGTAATTTTAATGCAGAGGTTGGCCAGTTAAGTAAAAACTAGTGTTTCAATTAGCAAACTCCATCACCTCCTAACACAACCTCTCTAACACAGCCACAGGTTAACAGCGCCTGGTGCCTTTCCGCAATTCTTTCTGCCCAGGGAAGAAAAGATGTGTTCATAGTTTCATCAATTTAAAGGCCAAGAAGAGACCACAGATTCACTGAAATTCCCCTCCTGCCTACCACATGCCATTAAAGATCATCCACAAACTGGGCCTAATACTCAACAAGAACATACCCTGTGTTGGCCTATATGGTTTTAAATGAAAAGCGATCAAATAGGGGAATTTCTAGAGATGGAAAGTGCGCTTTTTCCTTTGATCATTCATTACAATGGGCGGTCCACCTCCCTAATAAAACCATGCCTTGCTTCAACTCTGAACTGCCTGATTATCCTTTTAAAACACTGATTTTAGGTACGCCTTCCTCAGATGCATTGGAGGACACTCAGTGCCTGGAATTTTCTCTCTGTGATGCTACTGCAGTCAAGTGCTCTCTCTGATAAGCTAAACAGACCTAGCTCTAAGCTTCTCTGCGCCGTGTTTTTTCTAGTCCTCAGACTATTTTTGTGTTTCTTCTGTTCCCCTACAACTTATCCAAGAGCTATTTCAAGATGTTGAAATGGCAATCATACACAATCTTCCCATAAGAAACTGATGAGTACCAAACACAGAAATGAGATTTATTCTCTTCTAAATATTTTCTTGCTCAGAAACCTTAAATAAAAACCGAAAAGCATTTGCATTTTTTGCTACAGCATCAGCCCTAGTGTTTACACTAACCTGCTTTGCTCACCGCTGACCTTTTAATCCCTTTCAGTATTACTACCCATAATACAACTCCTTCCTCCTTCCGCCTCGTTCTGTAGGCATGGCTTGCAACTCTTACCTCCAGCAGCATTGCTTTGCATCTATTTTATTCTCCTTTTTGAATACAGCTTAAATCAAATACAAAGGTACCAAGTCCAAGGTACCAAACAATCAGAACCACCTCGCATGATGGTATCTGCCCTTGATGAGCACATCTAAGCAGGGAGCTCAATGGTCTCCATGCGGCATCGTCCCTCCAGCCTGGGCAGTCGGAGACCAGGAGACTCCACCAAGGTCTCCATCTGCTCCTCTATTTAATGGGTCATGACTTACTGTTCTGCCCCTCTGTATGACATGTCATTCACAAACAGTACTGGTGACACTACTTCAAGAGCACTAATTCTAATTCTAGTTCATTGAAACCCTTCTAAGACCCCATCCGTTTGACCACGACCCTGTCAACAGTCATTGTTTGAAACCCAACTGCTCTTCTTAATGGGATTAATATCATCTTTATTTGATACCACACCACCAATTTACTTAATCGGAATGTCACTTGGTACTAAAATGCCTCAGAAGTCACAGTTGGCTGGGACACAATTTAAAGAACGGCTTCATTTGTGGATACACCCCCAGAGGTTTCAGCACAGCACCAGGCCTGCAGGCACCGCAGGACGCGGGTTACTTCTCACTGCTCCTGCTCTCCTTTGAGCTACTTAATTTGAAAACAGTAATTCGAGCACAGTCAACCTGATTTAATTTCCTAGTGAAGAAATAAACTGGCAGCCTATTTAGGCATTATTAACTTAATATTAACTTGATATTAATTCAACAGTAACTTGCAAAGTAGATCTGCTCTAACAAGACTGAGTTCAAGTCTTTTAAGCACTCCTTTATTATTTGAGGTTTGGCTGTCTCTCAATGTTCTTAGATGAAGACATTTTTAAGAGGTGTTTATTGCATGCCTATGTATACAAGGCAGAATTCCAAATAGGTAAGTTGAAAACAATAACCTTTGAAATATGCATTTTCACAACCTTCCTGATCCACGGCTTTTAAGAGACATAAGTTTTGAGAAACTAAAGAACTTGAAGTGAAAATCCACATAAAAACACAACAGTATCTTTACCCTTTAATGATGGGTTCTCAACCACTTTGTGCACTTTTGCAAAGACCAACTAGTTACCTCGTGACCGCCTGCCAGCTCAAAACTCAAAACTGATCGCCCAGCACTACTGAAGGCACTGGTCCAGCACCGCCCAGGGTGAAGAGTACACACCAGACAGCCTGCCACCAAAATCCACCACACCAGGAGTCCTGCAAGTCCAAACACATATCGTTATTTCTACGAGAATAACATCACAGCAATATGATTCTTGCAAATTACACCGTTATTAAGACAAACATCCTATTTAAACAACTCTTATCAGATAAATAGCTTTATTGTATCTATTGTTGCATCCAGCTTCTGCAAAAAGGTTCAAACCTGATGATAATTTCCCTCAAGCAGCAGTTGCTATAAAACTGCAGTACGGACCTCCATCTTAGCACTCCCTTTGTGTTCTGCTAAAAGGGTCCCAAAAAAAAAAAAGAGAACACACAGCTATGTGCCTGCCCTAATCATCTGTGTTGTAACAGTACACGTTAATACAGATGTCTTTTACTGTACTGATTCTCCTATCAAATGTGAAAAATATAGTAAAAATACAGTGCATTCAAGACTTCCAAAGAGAAAAAGAGAATTAGAGCATTCTCTGCAAACTTCAGTTTATCCTTTGCTAAACCGTAATACGCTTTTAGCCCAAGAATGTGCGACTCTGCGCTGTATCACTTCACTAATGGATCTGTACACAACACATCAAACAGCTGACGTTTCAGAGAAAAAGAAGATATTGCACTATCGTTGCCTTTAATTGACCCAGATGAAAATCAGTGTTAAGATAAAAATCAGCCACTTCTGGTCAGAAACATTAGAGATAATGAAATCATTCTGAAAACTGAGTAAGTTAAGGAAACTTAGGATGAGGTAAATTTTAGAACAACTCAAACTATAATTAGGGTATGAAAATCAAGATTAGAGCACAACAGTCTTTCCCGCTGTGGCAACAAACATGTATAGCAGAGATATTTTAATGTCCGTCGTCCCAGACTATCCGAAATTTATTCTTGAATACTCTTTTCATTTTCCTCTTCATTTTAGTATGCGAGAACAAAATTCTGAGGTTTTGTTATTCATGTGTATGATAGGGACGCTGTCAAACGGAAATAAATTATACCTGTTAAAAACTTCTAAGAGGTAAACACTGAAGGAGCAGCACTTCTAATGGTTAAGCTCAGTTTTTCTGGAACACAGACCTGGTTTTAAAAATAAGATACCTGCATGCTTTTTTAACTTCTCAAATTAGAGGGATACCGTTATCTTCAAAAAACTATTTTTAAAGGCTTCCAGCTATCTAACTTCCCTGGGTTTTCTGATAACATTTTGCCTTCGTTTCCTAGTTTTAATAGTTTTCATTTCTTCACTCTTGTACGTTGCCTAAATGAAATGAAACCAAATCGGGAAGAAATCATGAGGGTTAATTACACATAAGTAACAAAGAAATCTCAAGTGCTATTTGTGGCAGCCGTGGATTTTTATCCCCTCTTTAAGTATGGGATATTCAAAAAAACAAACGCAAAAGGTGAATCCAGGAACTATGTTCCCACTGATTCAGGTACTTTTTGGGGAGGTTTCGTACACAGTCTCTGAATCCCCTACACAGAGTCTCTGTTTTCCCAGGTGCTGCCCAATTTTTGTTGTTTCTTACTGTACCCAGGCTACTTGAAATGGATGTAAAATGCCAGGGGTTTTTATGATCTCTCATGCTACTGATCATTCTTACTGTTACCACTCTGGCAGGAAGCATGGCTCCCAGAAAGCTGCTCCAGTTAAAACAGATTTCCGCTCTCAGTACCAGGAATAGACTCTGGATACTCCCCAATAATCTTAAAATGGATACTCCCATTAAATTATTTCAATACAGAAAGATTCGCAGAGACTACTGATCTCCAACAAAGCATCCATGTTTCGTCTTGAGAACGCATCTCAAGTAAATTTAATCTCCGGATTTTCTTCCACTCCCTCTTTACTAAATGGCAAGATCCCTAAGAGTACAAGATTGAGTCAGCTTCTGGTGGCTACCTTCTTGAGCCAGCAAAAGAAACACTGCATTGCTAACTTGATTAACTTTTGCCTATTCAAAACTTAATTGCTAATATTTAATATCTTTAAAAAAAAAAAAAAAAAAAGGGAGTTGTCCTGCTAGAAGTCCCAGAAGATGCCAGACATTATCCCTCAGCTTATTCTTCCGCTTCCAATTTATGCTTTGCAAGGTTTTTCTTGGTTATTGGCAAGGTTTTCCCGTAGGTTATTGGCAAGGTTTTCCCGTAGGTTATTTTCCTGCCAGCTCAGTGCATTGAATCAGCTCACCACACAGTCAGATGAGTATCACAGACGGCTTAGCAAGGTGGCCAGTCCCCTTACCTCAAACACATCATAAAAGTACACCCTGAGGACACAGTTTCAGTTCCTGAAGCCAAATTTAAGGTCATTTAAGTCAATAAACCCATGGTGTTACCAGAAGATGTGGTCTCACCTTTCATCCCTTCTCTTTGGCCATGTGTTCCCAAGTACAAGTTCACACCAGGTGGAAACATAACTGGGCAGCTCCAAGCAGGAGGTACTGGTATATTGATCCCATCAGTATCTCAGGAAACGCTGCCTTCGGCACAAGGTATGTTAGAGAGTGCGGCAGGAGGGAGGGCAGAACCTTCCGCAGCACCGAGGACTTGCACCCACCTAAACCAGTGCAAAAACCAGGCTCTCAGCCCACCTGATGCACACTTTACAGATGGGAAACTGGGGTAAACGACATTTCTCTACCTCTAAAAGCACTGTTATGTTAACTAAAGTTTGTAAGTGGCTCAGACAGTCTGAGAAGGAAGCCATAAAAGTACCTCAGGCATTTTTAGTACGTAGTCTAAATGCTGTATCATCAAAATACTATCCCCTGACACTTGGCTATCAGAAGAGCCTTTAGAGCATACTATACCTTACATCAGGAGGCAAGCAATAGCCTTAGTTCAGAGAGGGTATGTGCTGTATCAAGAGAAGGAGCTAAAATTACTGCAAGACACCTACACAAAACTTCTTGCCTTCAAAGAACAGCGTCAAGATTTCTGGATTTGGGTGCCAGCGCTTCAGGAATTTGCAGTCACGAAATACAATCACGATTCTGATTCCGCTGAGACATAGATGCAGATGGCAGCAAAGGGTCCCTTTGTCTTTGAGTTTATTTTGCACTGCAGTATCTCGGAGTTTGGGGTTGTATCTTTTATCGTCAACAAGATTGTTTTAGCATCAACAAGAATTTACGGCTAGCTCTTCAGGTAGCAAGTTATTGCTTGAGAAGTTATACAGCTGCTAGTAAGAAAATGAGTATTTTATGTCCACTGAGCGCTACTGATTTACATTTTTCTTCCTTTAGATGTACCATAGCCAGAAGTAACAGTAATGGGCATAATTCAAAGTTTCTAGATGAGCGACCTCACTCCAGAACAGCCCACACTTCTATGGACCCACAGACCTGACACCTGCAAAAGTTCACATTCATTAACTCTGACAGCGAAACAGTTTTGAAACTTGTCAAGATACAGAAAAGGTATGTTCCCATGTCGGCCCTTAAGATTTTCCAATTTTATTTTCTTTTTAAATCAGAACAAGTTATGAACTTTAAAGACAAAGATCTGGGCTTAACCGAGCCAAGTCCGCCTGACCCTGTTTTCTCCTCCCTCAGGACAGCCCATGCTTCTGGTACCCTGCCAGCATCTCAGGAGGGCAGGCAGAAACCAAAAGCCAGAGAATAATGGATTGTTTTCCCCGATGTTCTTCCCATTATCTTTTGGTTAATATAAACACACATACAAAACAAGTAATATTAAATAACAATATAAAGGTAAAATCATGGGAAGGTCAGATGAAACCTAAAATGACTGAAGATACATACAGCTTCCTCCAGTTGCCACTGTAGGAAGAAAACTCCGTGATCCGTAAGTCCTGCAGCTTATCTCGATAGCCAGAAAATCTTGATAACACCGAGAAAAACATATTCCAGAATCAATGCCCCTCCTGCCCCAGGAGAAAACTCTGCTGAAGTTCTCTCAGATTTAAAAACAAGATTGTTAACGAAGTAAAGCCCAGCTAATCCTGACTGCCAGCACAGTCCTGGGGAAAGAGGTCTCACAAGGAGATAAGATTCAACTCAAGAGTTCCGCAGATCAAAGGCACCAGCCTGAATTGTAAACCCAGACGAGTAAGACACCGGAATAGTCTCTGCAGCACTGATCTTACGCAATTCCTGCGAGAGCCATTTCCATATAATGGTGTTTAATGGTGAATTATTGGTGAATTAATGGTGAATAATTTGGTGCTGTTTCAAAATCTCTACAAAACTTAGAAGGAAAACTCCCTATAGGGCACAATGAAGGAACCCAACCAGGCGACCATGAGCATAGAGTCAACAACCTTTTCATTCCTTCAGGTGCCGGAGAAGGGGAAAGTCCTCGCTTTGGGTATCAGGACATTTCTCAATGTTTCGTTTATCTATCTCGGGAAGTACAGGCATTACTGACCCTTTTTGCCGTATTCCAAATGGGAAACCGAGGCACTGCTTATGCAGTTTGGGAACTAGAGGGAAATAATGGGCGTGGAAAGAACCGGATACCGGTCTCCCACTATCTGGTCATGAGATCATCATTCATCTCTAGCAAAATACTGGCTATAACAAGAAATCTTGGAGATTTGGGTTCTCTGGCAGAGAGACCTCCCCTGAAGGGAAAGCACAAGGCTGAACCAGATTACAAATTCATCCAAAAAATCTCAATTTTTGAAGACAATTCTGTTACATGGAATTTTGGATGAAAGGTTAAAGCCAGCAAGGCTGGCCACAAACCGACCTAAACAGATGTGAGTAAAAAAAAGCTTCCTAAGAGCTGAACACAAACACAGAACATCAGAAGGGGAAACTATGTAAACCGCAGAGAACAGGAGAGAATACGCACGCTGTCAAGCCTACCAACAGAGCCAGAAACATCAGTGAAGAGCATCGGGAAAGCCCGAGAAAGTCAAGGACAGCCAGAGAAACACCCATGGTGTAAGTCACAGAAAAACTCTGCGCGTACGTGTGCGTGCGGGCACGCATGTATTTAGTGCTGGCAGGAAAAAACGACCTTGGAATATGGAGCAAAATGGTCTCCTGCTGTTTGCTTCAGGCTGTGTTCGGAAAAAAACAGCCTCTGCAAACATCTCTGTGAATCGGCACGATTGCCTCCGAGAAATACCTGGCTGTCATCGATTTCCTCTTTCAACAGACGATCACAAATATTGGCTAATCACTCTGGTCAAAAGAAGTAACCACGCATACCGAAAGCAGCAACTCCGCGTCAGCTGGAACTAAGCGGATGAGGAAAGATTTCAGGGATCCTGGAAAAGAACTGAAAAGGAAAGTCTAAGTCAAGGTTTGGCAATCTTTGTACAGTGCCATGCCAGGCTTTTTCTTCCCCGTGCTACGGCTCGAGCGTGCCAGGAGAAACCGAGCAGGAGAAGGTAGAAGCTGCCTCTCGAACAGGCAGGAATCTGCCAGTCAATGGTATCTTGCTTCTACACAAGACAACGGCTTTTGCTGAGCGCAGAGCTCAGGGAGAGTCAGAAATTGCAACCTGCTGCCTCTTGCAAACGAGTGCCTCCAAATGCCAATGCCATTAGCCCCGCGCCCCGTTCACAGTCTTATTGGATGGGCAATGGGTTGTTGATCCCCGAGCTAAAACACGCATCCAGTTCTAGATGCAAGAGAAGGCAAAAAAAGGTCAGCGAACTGAACAAGGCTGCTTGACTGATGAGAATATTTGGATTTGAGTGATTGAACGCTATTGCAGGGAACAGAGAGATCATGAATTGCAGAGCCAGCATCTTTCCAACTAATAAGACACCTTCCGAGATGAAACTGCTGATGCATCCAGGAAAGGAATAAGCTAAACACAAGTGAAGGACACTCAGAAGGGCAAATGAGGTTCAAAGTCAGACAAGAGCGTCCATAAAGAAAATGAATTTTCTATTGCTATATATGGATGCAAGGAGGCTGAATAACAAGCAGGAACAAATAAAATCCTGACCAGCAATAAGAAAAAAAAAGAAATCTGGTGCAATGAGTGTGTGACTGGACTTGAAAGTCGTGAGTTCGATGGTGTTCAGATATGAAAGGGAAGAGACGGCTGCAATGCATCCCTACAAAGAGGGAGCAAAAAAGGCTCACCTCTTGGACAATTATCAGTACCGCCAAAGAACTGAATTTCCAGGGCAACTCGGCAGTAACTCGGTGTGTTATAATGGGTGAAGCCCAGGAGGAGGTTGTGGGAAGCACCAAGACAGGGAGCTGGGTAGGGTGACTCCACAGGCACATAAAGGGGGGAAAAAATATGTGGGGTTACAGAGGAGACAGGAGGGGTACAGAAACTCCCATGCAGTGAGTAATTATAGGGGATTAGCTTCCCAAAATGCTAGCTGACAATTTATAACACACAGTAACTATTTTGGACCTCATTACAGCCAATAAAGCTGCGGTAATCACTGGACTGGAAGTCTTGACAGGGGAGAAAAAGAACAGACTCGCATTTAAATATATCTAAGTCTAGTAATTCAATCAAGCTTGCAAAATGTCTTGATTTAAATAATTGATTTTAACTTGTATGATGTTTGTACTTTTTAGTTATCATCTTAATGAAATATCAACATAATGAAAATAGGCATCACTTAAGATGTTGATTTTTCACAAATATAACTTCGCAGAGGAAAGAATTAAGGAATTTGCATATAGATGATCCACTTATATTCACTCACAAAGTTTCAAAGTGCTTTTGGGATCAAAAAGGAAACAGCTACAGAGCGGAGTTTGGAAAAGCTTCTAAAGCAAATTAGAGATTTAACTCCCCTTGCAATCAATGGGAAGATACTAGAAAAATTATTAAGCAACCTATATAAAAGCAGCTACAGGATAAAGCAAAAAAAATGAAACAACATGGATGCATCAAGATCAAATTGTGTCAAACCAAAATAGCCTGGTGAAACTCCATAAAGACAAGTGCCAGAGCAGCGTATGCTGCGCAGGTGGAGAATAATAACTAGCCAGGCTGACAGACAAAATAACCTAGAGGGTATATTGGATCACAAATGAATATAAGTCAACGATACAATGGATATGCACCAAAAAAAAAGGGGGGGGGGGGGGGGCACGGTATTTCAGATTGTTTTAATAGAGTACCACGTGGAAAATAGCATTATTTCATTTCAAGGCCACAGAGTACCTCGTCATGTACAGACAGAAGTAAACACATCAGAGTACAGAGGAAAGCTGCAAAAATAATAGAGATTCAGAAACAATATGATCCATGAGAACAGATTAAAGGACCTTGTTCAGCCTAGAGGAAAGAAAACTGAAGGAGAATGTAACATGCTCCCGTCAGTGACAATGGAGACAAGGGGATGTGTTGTTCTGCGTGTTCTCTGGAGTGAAGCAAATTATCTTAATTTGCCAGAGATATAAGATATTGGAAAAGCTTTTAACTAAATTGGTTAAGCACCCACTACCAGCTACCAAAGGAGGCTGGGTACCTCCCAAACTGGAAGATTTTAAGGAAAAATTAGAAATATATTTGTCAGGGATGCTCTAGAGACACTTCATCTTGCCTCAAGGAGGTGAATGGACTGGAAAGTCTCCCAAGCTCTCTACCAGCTCTGCATTTCAGTAAGGAAAGGTGCCTCAGAGGCCCAGGTTGTTTAACTGGAGAGTCCTCCAAGAGTCTTCTACCATTTCTGAGACCTTGAGGGTTCTTTTTCAGTATTTTTTGGAACACAGGAGAAAATCTGGAAGCCAAACACTTCTAACAGGACAACATCAGGAGAGGGCAAAAAGATGACTCAAGTAACTATCAATCAGTGAGCCAGACATCAACTCTGGACAAAATAAGGGAAAACTGAATCAGACTTGATCTGGACTTAAAAAGGACAGGAATAAAATTAATGATAGTCAACTCAATGTTACGGAAAATAGGTCTTGTCAAACAAAGCTGATTTCAGTCTTAGATGAGATTCAAAATCAAGTTGATGAAGGTAACTGCTGCAACGTAAAAGGCGAACATTCACTGAGCATGACATCTTGATTAAAAAATTACCACTATACTATGTCAACAAAGCACGCTAAATGGATTTAGAGTTGGCCAACTGACAGATGACTAAAAGCAGTCATCCATGGAAAATCACAGTCAACAAAGTTAGCTGTAGTAGGGTTCTGCTGGTCTTGAGCCAGAGCCCGGTATGATTCAAGAGGTCCACTATAGATTGGAAAATTAATATAATCCCAGAGAAGATTTGTGAATGGCCCTCTGGATAACAGATTAAGAGGACAGGCTGACGACACGCAGCAATCCAGACCGCAAAGGCCACTCAAAGTAGATGTCAATACAACCAAGTGCAAGGTACTATATCTAGGAAACAAAATCTGAAAGCCAGAGACCCTGAAACACAATCTCAGATACTGCCAGGCCAGAAACTGCCCAGCTCTTCCCAGCATAATGCCACATATTTAACTTGCCCAAAATAAAAGCTAAAAGACCACCTGGTTATGGAATTACAAGTTCCCTCCAACAGGAAAAGCTGTCAGGTATCAAAGAACCTTTTAATTTAGCCGAGAAAAGACTTTTGGAAGCAACAGTTGGAAAGTAATTCAAATTAGACCTCAATTTTTTAATCAGAGAGGATATATTTTCCGCAATTAATTACCAAGAGAAGTGGCGGATTCTTCATGACTTGAGATCTTCAAACTAAGACTGACTGTCCCGGTAGAAGGTAAACAGCCCAAAATAAGTAGTCATTAGGCTCCTTCTCAAGGGAAAATGTAAGGATCTGCTGTTTTGAGGAGGTCAGTCTAATTAAGCCTTAAGTTCTAGGAACTCTCTTCTAAGTCCACACAGAAAGCCACCAATGCGGCATCTGAGCACATCCCAATAGCACACAAAGCAAATCAAATCCATCTCCTGGCCTCCACAGAGGGAGAAGCAGCACAGCATCTGATCCAACCTTGCTGTGCAACGTCAGCAAGAAACCTCCAGGCTCAGTTTTTCCATGGTGAAAACGGAGAGAGTACATATACGCACGAGGATCTTGCAAGGCTTAACCCAGAGAGGTCTGCAAAGACCTTCCAAGAATCTCGGACACAAGCAGCCTTAATGGTATATACAGCTGCAGGTCACTGTGGTAGAGGCAGCATCAGAAAGGAAAGGGGTAATCTCTTGGACCACCTTCGCAGTGGTGTTTTGGAAGAGAGGGAGAGAACTACGTGCTTCATGCTGGACACTGTGCTAAATGGCAATCCAAAAGCAACGAAGAACACTGAGGGTTTTATGCCTTTTTTTCAGATGTTGTTCATAACGTAAAACGAGGGCTTTGATTCACAAGCCAGCAAAAACTCTAGATAACACTGGTCTGCTGTAAAACACTCCAACATAATTTTAAAAAGCCTAAAGCAATTTAAGACATTATTTCTGGATGGTAATGCTAACAAACACATATGTAAAATCAAACTCCAGGAATTACAAAAGAAAAGCTGAAACTCTGATGAGAACAGATATGATACCACGCTTATCTACTGAGCCCACAACGTAAGTCTACTGCCACAGAAGTAACCAACTCAAAACCAAGGATCCTCTCTACAACTTCAGTTTTTGCATGTGTGTTATATACAGACAGTGAAAAAAATCTTACGGAAAGAAATATTTTATTGAGCTTCCAAATGAGATCAGTCCACATTCAGAAAACACAGCTAGCCACCCAGTTCAGCAGCTGGGATATGGATGCTACAGTAAAGAAGACGCCGCCATTTCTCAAATTTATGGCAGTGCATTTTAAGACTTCAAGAATTCTGTTGCGAATACAAGTCAAATCAAGACCAAACTTGAGCTTTAACCAATTTTCCTTGCATTGGTTTCACCTCTTACTTGCACCACGATAAGAGGCAAGGATGACCGACAGGAGAGCGTTTCAGTGACCCCGTTCTCGTGGCCATGTGACCACCCTCTGAATATAGCACTGGCCACTCTAGGACAAGAGTAGGGGTGGACAAGAGTAGGGCACGCCTAAGACAAGTCTGATTTCCTCCTTATTTTAGCTGCCTACACCACACAACGTTGAACCTGAAAAATATGTGGAACGCCGCAGTTTTTGCAAAAACCATTAAATGTCTCATTAAGTGATGACATACACAGGAAACGGAAGAAAACTATTTGCAGAATAAACTGCTACAGAATAGATGTTCATACAGGGGCCTATTTCAAAGTAATTGCACTTTAAATGCTCACAAGCTTAAATCAAAATACTTTTCAATGCAGATAAGTCCTTAGAGCCTGCCTGTCTGTATAGATGCTATATTCATCTTGGTTGAAACATCATCAGCAACTGTAATGAGTCACCTTACTTTGTCCACCTAAATAGCAGGAGAAGATCAAACATGCTTGGAGACTTCCTTCAGTTAGGGCTAAGTATCTCTAGAACGAGGTTAAGACAAGTAGTACCCACCCAGGGACACTTAAACGAGTCATTTTCCAGAGATCACCTCCAACTCTGTCTTGTCAATGAATACAAAACAAGGTGTCTCATACGTAAAACATATATAGAAATACATATACACATACACGCACACAGAATGCCATGAAATCCAAAACCTTGCATTGAACAGGATGACCCACAGAACAGGAACAGACTTACTGGGACTGTGGAGTCTTAGGAGTTTGTTATGAATAACCACATAAACCCCCGCATCCATTAAACAAGCAAGCTGTCATCTCCTACAAATTCAAGTACAAAGAACTGAAAAGAAAATGGGGAAAAAGCAGACTGTGCTCAAATCTTCTCCCTAGTCTTCAGGATGCATTTCCAACATCAAAATGATAAAATCCACACGTTATCAAATTTAGAGAGTTGGGTATCTAGCGCCAAAGAAAGCAAAAGCCCAAATACTGTGCTTTAATTCCTGGCAGATAAACTAAAGGGTCTGATGCCATAAAAGAGCCAGATCTTTTTGATTAAGTTCTACAGCAAATTATAAGCAAGAAGAAAAACCCTGCAGAACCCGAGATGTTATGTCCTATTTTAACTTTTGCTGCAGTCTGCAATCTTTATCCATTTTATCAAAGAATTAGACACGCCTAGCAGGCATGATGGCATCTATTCTTTTCTTGCCAGTTTAGTACTTTTTCTCTCATAAAATACTCTATGCTTGTCTTCAATAATCCTCCCAAATCTCTAACCCTTGCTAAGACAAGGAGGGCAAAAATGTTCAGTCTACAAATACACTTTTCAGCATTAATCTTCCTATTGAGAAAGTTATCGTACGAAAGCTATGATAAACCCTGGTTTTCTGCTCTGACTTTTACTTTTCCCACCTTCCAGTTTTCCAGGTGACCGTTTCACTCAAGGAGAAAAAGGAGAGCCAGGGAAAAGTACAGCCAAATACAAAACGGCATCTCCAACAGAGGACAGGAACACGGGTTTTTCAGCTTCTGCAAACCCTGTGGCGATAACCTCCTAAATGGGTTGCTGGAGAACGTCAACAGGCCCACATTTTTTCCTCCCAGAAAGCACACAGTCACTTGAAATTCCTTTGCAGTGCTCAGGGTTTTCAGCGCATCCATAGTACACAAAAGTCAGAGGAACTTTTTAAAAATTATTCGAGTCCCACTCACACTGTGAGGAAAAAACAATCCGTCTCCGTCATCCTCAACAGAACCTCGTTCCCTGTACGGTTCTTTGAAAAAATAAAGCATTATGCCACGAATATCACCATCATCATCACTTCGCTGCAGGGTTCCAACAGCAAAGAGGGAAGGAATATAAGGTTTACTTCAATACAAGCATGATGAACCGTGTCATCTGCTTTCAGACTGAGAGGCAGCGAGAAAGAGGTTTTAGAAAAATAAATAAATAACAAAATACTCATATTTGAGTGAAGTTATATATTAAAAATCTATCTGGAAATGACTCGGATTTGTGTATTCATGTTCCTGTTTGGAGCCCAAGACAAGAAAATGGCCTGGTTCTCAAAAGTCGCTTCATAATCAAGAGCTTCCATGAATTTCAGAAGATTCCACGAAGATCTGCAAATGATGGATACACCTTAAGAGCTGGATCTTCCCTGACTGGGATCTTAATTACGGGTCTGAGATTCATGCTTCGGATGCCCATCGCAAAGCGTACCTGCCTCTCGCTGAAAGAAAACCCCGAAAATTCACAACTCTTTCTGTCACTACCGATTCAAACCATAGAAAACTAAGGGGAACTGTTACAAGCTCTGTTCCCTGGGTAGAAGCACTGATTTTATTCTCTCCCCTCTGCCCTGCAGTCAACTTTCTCAAAAATGAAGAAAAAAAAATGAAGCTAGATTGTCTTCTACATCTACGGCCCTTTGAAATCTGGATCGAAGCGCAAAGGGAGTGACGAATTACTAGTGGGCAGGTAGATAGTGCGAGCGCATCATCCTTACTTCCTCAAGAAATCAGGTTTACACGAATTTGCATAAATAAACATAGCACTGCCATGGACATTTTCCTCTCCTGTTTAGTGATATCAATGTTTTAAAGACAAAAATAGGAATGGAACGATTCAGTCGAGTGGAAGGAGCAAGCAGGTCACACAGTTTAGACACCTCTGGAGAACTGCATCCGTTTGACTGGCAGGTAGTCGAGTCACATGGAAATAATTCTTGAAAATTTATTCCCAGTTCTAAGAAGTGACAGATTAAGAGCCAATATTTTTTAATTCAAAGACTCAAACGACTGTCAATGAGCAAAAAAAAGGATAGGTGGATTTTATTTATTGTCACTGAAACAAAAATCTTCATCTATTTATTGAAGAGATGCACAACGGCATACAAGAATCCAGTAACATCAGACGGGACTAATCAATTCGCATTTGAAATCAGCAAAACAATGCTGTTTACGTAGTTCGGAAAAATGCTGTAGAATACGACAAGAACACTCTTCTCATTCAATCATTTTAGATCAAATATTTCTATGGACTGAACACAATGACTTACGGATTTTAACCAACGAAGTTGAGCCTAATTGATTAGAAAGATCACGGTACGTTAAGAAATGAGACCAACGTGAATAGTTACGAACCTCTCCTTCGCAGCCAGCGAATTTCATCCGCAAATAACTCAAAGACGGCGCTGTACAAAAATTAACTTGTTTGCACTTTGAAAGTGATGCAAGAGTTGCTCCTCCCTGAGCACGCTGGCTAATAACACAGTTCTCTGGGAGATGCTTCAAATACTTCCTTGTCGTACCAGCGTTGGGAGGAGGAGATCGGCAGGACACCGCACGTCTCGCCTCGTGACAAGGGTCAGCCCAAGCACCTCCACGGTGCGGGGAGATGGCGCTCAACCATCCACAGCCGCCCAAGGAAAAGCCAGCCGAGTGGAGCACCGTCCAGCCGCATGTCAGCGAGCGCGAGGGGAGCTAATTCGGGACCGAAATGCTCAGTTAAGAACGCTGCAGTTTAAGGAGAGACTTTATGAATTGCAGAGGAAACAGAAAGTACACGGAGCACTTGTGCTGCGGAAAGGGAAATCAGGGGCCTCTGCAGATACAATCAAGCCCAAAAGGCATGACTGGAAGACAAATGAAGATCATAATCCAGACTGAAGGAAAGAGTGAGCTTAGAAAGGAAGATATAAAAGTTGCATTTCCCTTCTGACAGCCTCATCAACTGCTACCAACCACCTGAGCGCTGGAAATCAGCAGAGAGTTCCTGGGTGGAAACGTGGAGGTTTCTAACTCCCAGAGGATAAAGGTCTGAAACACTCCTCTGCCACAGGCTGCAGCAGAAAAACACCTGGATTTAAAATAAGATTGAATTATGTTTATGCCACGGTCGCTGGTTTCCGTGGCGGGTAGGACTTGGTGACCCAGGAGCTCCATCCCAGCTGCGATCGTCCCGCTTCCCAGAAGAGGAGATCAGTGCCAAGCTCCCGGCGGTCGCCTTTGAAAACTTACCAAAAGGGAACACTAACCTGGATTAACCACATGCTTCCCTTGTCTAAAGTGGCTGCACTGGCACCTACGTGTCCAAACTGAGGTTCACAAGCTCTTCCAGACAGATCAGATAATTAAATTGAGTCTAAATTTAATTATCATTTTAATTATGCTTTCAGCTGAGGTACTGAAGGCCTTTTGCAGAAATGCTTCTCAGAAGCATTTTCGCTTGCCTGAGAAATGTTTTCGGGAGCACCGAGAGCAGCATCACCTTTCTTTCCTGTTTTTCCCCGTTATCTGTGTGTGGGTTTCTGACACAGGGGAGCATGCAAACTTAACTGCAAAGAGGGGTTTTCAAAAGCCCTAAGTAGTTCATCTACTGCAATGCAGACTTATCGCTGAATTCGACAGGCGAGTATCACCTAAGATCAGAAAGGACCTCTACAATATGTTCTCCCCGAATGACTGTATCCCATAGTAATTTCACATCAATTTTGAGGCAACGCCAGTGTATCGTTTAGGTTTCTCACTCCAAGCAAGATTTCCCATTACTGAACAAATTCAAAACACCTTCGTGGCATGCAGTCATTTTCCTTCCAACCCCTTTGTTCCAAAGGAGAAAGGTTATATATCTACCATGCCAAAAAAAGCGTGTCTTTACTAACAGCCAGGAATTTTCATCAACCAAAAAGTATACCAAAAAACTCATACATCTGAACAACAATATCTGAAACACTTAGCACATGTGCATTAAAATGAAAGCCCACTATAAGCACATCATTTGGGGGAGAGAAATCCATTCTGGAAAAGGAAAACATTTACTTTGGTAAAAAAACAAGTTAAGATGCATAACTAGGTAAGTTGATATTTGTAACTTCCAGGACAAAAGTTAATCAGATTTAATATATATTTCGGCCAAAAAAATAAATTGCTAACTGCTATCAGCCCTTTTAATGACTACATACATCTAGCAAGAACAAATATTCAGAGCATAGTTGTTGCTTGGGGTTTTTTCTATGTACTCAACCATAAAGGTCAAGAGAATCCATGAAACAGTTAAAATTCAAAATCAGAAAGAACTAAAAAAAAAAAAAAAATAAACATTTGGCCTCCTACGACTAATTTCCTTTTTCTTTACATTGCTCAATGTCTCTCCTCAATTTGAGTTCTAATCAACAACCACTTCACAGTTAACATTTCATGAAATAATGCGGTTGATGCAATCAAGTCCAGCAAAACGTTTCCCTAAAGATGTTTCCATCATTCACATTCCTTTAAAAAAAAAAAAAAAAAAAAAGCTCTAGCTTCCTCCATCGCTATTTAGCAGCAAGAATAAACACACCACTGCATCTTAAATCATATTTTGATTAAAACATAAATAGAATCACTTGGGCTTTCTTTCTGGTTAGTACAACATGCCTTTGTCCAGGAGAGAGGGGAAAAAAAACCCTCAACCTGCTCATTTTTCTACATTTGACAGTATTCAGCACTAAATTAATGCCTTTTGAATGAAATTCAGCCTATGGAAATACAAGCCATAACCTGAAAGCTTATCATGACGATGTGCAGGGGGGGGGCGGAGAGAGGAAAAAAAAAAATCCCCCCAAAATCCAACACAGTACAAAACCTTTTCTTGATAACGAATATTGATTTCATTTCTGTATTTCAAGGCTCCTCTGGTTTCTAAAAAGGACCGAAGCTAAGCACCTTTTTGGTGTTATTAACCTACAATATAGCGACGGACTTCATCGCCCTGAAAACCACAGTGCCAATAACAAAGTCTTCAAGCAATTATTACCCCCCTCCAAAAAAAAAAACCACCCCTTTCATGAAAATGAATAGAATATACTATTTTATAGAGACAGAAAAATAACGCCGCCTTACATTTCCCAACCTTGCACTCTCTGCTTTCAGGCTACGGACATTGCACGCTGACATCCCCCCTCTCAGCAAACCCAGGCCATTTTTAAACCCCCCGAAAAGAAAGGGGAGCGGGACGGTGGCGACGGCCGCAACTCGGCCCTTCCCATCCCATAAAGTTGCTGGCGGGCTCGTTAATATTCCCTATATCGCTCCCGCCGCCGCCGTCGTCGTCCCCACGTGCCCCTCTCGATATTTGCAGTGGGTACGCCGTGAAGAGGCAGCATCCCGCCCCCCATCTCTGGGGTGCACCCACACCCCCCAAAGCCCCGCACCGATATCTCCGGAGGGGTTGAGGGTTGGACACGCAAAAGAAAAATCACCCGTGAGCCCCGTCGCTCCGTTTCCCTTCTTGGTGCACGAAGAGATGGTGAAACTTGGCTTGGACCCGGCGGTGGTGGCTCCTCAGCGGGACCCCCGCGCCCCAAAAAGCGGCTGGTGAGGGGAACCCAGGCTCCCCCCGTTGTCCCCCACCCCAAATCTGAGGGTGGTTTGCGTGGTGATGAAGGCAAAGCCTGCCACCAGGGCTGGGGGGGGGGGGGACGACAACAGGCTGGGGGGGGGGGACACACAACAGGCTTTGGGGGGGGGACACACAACAGGCTTTGGGGGGGGGACACACAACAGGCTGGGGGGGGCACACAACAGGTTTGGGGGGGGCACACAACAGGTTTGGGGGGGGGCACACAACAGGTTTGGGGGGGGACGGACAACAGGTTTGGGGGGGGACACAACAGGCTGGGGGGGGGGGGAGACGGACAACAGGCTGGGGGGTCCGGGTCTCGCCCTCCCCAGGGCGGCGCTCTCCCCTTCCCGCCGGTTCGGGCTTCTCCCACGCGTGACCCTCACCCGAGGGGATCACGCAAAGCCCGGTGCTGAGGGGATGCTCCCCCCCACCCCCCCCCGCTCCCCCCGGCCTCGTCCCCTCCGGGGTGACGGGGGGGGGGGGGGGGGGGGTTCGCAACGAAACCCCCCCCCCCCTCCCCCGCGCTCCCCTCACACACACACACCCCCCCCCCGCCGCTGTCACCCTCCGCCTCACCCCCCCCCCTCCGCAGCCCCCCCCCTCCTCAGCGTCGCCCTCCCGCGGGTCCCGTCCCCCCTCCCTCACCTGCGGCTGCTCGGGCGGCGGCGGCGGCGGCGTCCCCTGTGCCGGTGCGGCGGCGGCGGCGGCAGCGCTCTCCCCCTCCTCCCGCTGCTCGGCGGCTCCTGCCTCTGCCCGCACCGCCAGCCGGGGGGGGAGGGGGCGGCGGCGGCGGCAGCGGCGGGGGGGGAAGGGGGGGGTACCACCAGCGGGACCGTTACAGGCACCGAGAGAACTACCGCTCCCGGCATGCCCCGCGCCTCCTCGCCGCGGCCCA